>JALJVW010000238.1:14892-1214892 GCA_024865655.1 Emberiza elegans | reverse complement strand
ACTGCCCGTGTGCCCGGTGTGTGAAGGGGCAGGCATTGCCCGTGTGCCCGGTGTGCCCCAGGCATTGCCCGTGTGCCCGGTGTGCCCCAGGCACTGCCCGTGGGCGCTGCGGGCGCTGCCCTGGCTGCGCTCCAGGGATGAGTGCGCCGCTCCCTGCCCGCAGCGCGGCCCGCGGCACCGAGAGCCCCAGATGAGTAAGCCCGGCCCGAGGTTTCTCTGTTTGACGCAGTGCAGCAGCCGTGCTCGGCAGCCCCGAGGCTCTGGCTGCCTGCCCGTGTCACGCTGGCAGCCCCAGGGGCACGGCAGCCGCGCAGGGGTGCGGGCGGTGCGAAGCGCTGGGCATCAGCCCTTCCCCAGGGGGTTTGCAGCCGGGGCTGCCCTGGTTCTCTTCTCCATCTGCCACTTTCACTGGTCCTTAGGTGAAAACCAGCCCAGCCAATTCTCCCCTGGGCACGCTGACAGAGCTGGGCTGCAGGGGCACGGCTGGGGCTCCTTGCCTGCATCCCCCGGGGGTGAGAAGGGACCCTTCTCTGCAGGCAGGAGCTCACACCGCTGTGCCACTGGCAGAAAATGCACAATCCTCACCCAAACCACACCAATAGCCTCATCCTGTTCCTGGCATCCTCCTCTGTGACGGTGGTCACAGGGGTCCAAGGATGAGGGAAGAGACGAGGATCTGACTCCGCGTTTCAGAAGGCTGATTTATTATTTTATGATATATATTAAAAAACTATACTAAAATAATAGAAGAAAGGATTTCATCAGAAGGCTAGCTAAGAATAGAAAAAGAAAGAATGATAACAAAGGCTTGTGGCTCGGACTCTCTGTCCAAGCCAGCTGGGCTGTGATTGGCCATTAATTACAAACAACCAACATGGGCCAATCCCAGATGCACCTGTTGCATTCCACAGCAGCAGATAACCATTGTTTACAGTTTGTTCCTGAGGCCTCCTAGCTTCTCAGGAGGAAAAATCCTAAGGAAAGGATTTCTCATAAAAGATGTCTGTGACACTCCTCATCCTCCCTGGCTTATGAGGATGAGAGCCCAGAAGACAGCTGTGGTATCCACAGGCCCTTTGAACAGAGAGAAGCTGTGAGACAAGCGGAGAAGAAGGAAAACACAATTCTTATTTCACTTGCTGTGCCTGTGTTGTGCTGAAGTAGAATGCAATATGGAGATGGTTTACCCACAGTAAGGATGTTTGGTTCCCTTGGCCTGCCAGGGCCAGGCGTGTGTGTGGGACTGTCATGGGACAGTCAGGGGACAGTCAGAGATTCTGTGCAGTGTGAGCAGTGGTGAGCAAGAGTGAGTGCAGGGCAGATTCAGTTTAGATACAATTACACAGTATGGTATTGTAAAGTAATTCATTAGCCCTCTGATGATGGAGTCAGGTGCACCATCATTCTCTCTCCCTCACCCACATGAGGGATGCCCCTGCTTGGATAAATATATACACAAAATATAAATTCCTCCAGCTGCTAGTCTTAGATGTACATCTCTGCACTCTGTCCTCCTGACTCCTGAGCCCTTTATCCTGTTTTCCAGCTGGCCTGGCTCAGTGGCTGCTAGCCCACACAGCCCCCCACAGCCCCATCCTGGCACACAGGGTGCTTTGCCCCATGGGGTCCCTCCCATCAGGCTGGTGGAACCCTGGCTGCTGAGAATTTTAAACTTTCTGTGCTGAAAGGCACAGACCCTCAAGAGAACACTGCATTTGACACCTGAGGCCATGGAGAAAAAAATTGAATGATAGAAGTGGGATTATGGGTGTGTAGTTTGAATAGAAGTGTTTAATATCACATGGTAGAAAACTTAGAGTTTAAGGGTTTAGAATATAGCAATATATATGGGGCAAGATGGAGGTTTTAGGGCAGGTCCTTCTTCACCTTCTTCTCCATGGTTTGGATGGTTTTGTGCAATTGGATGAAAAAGTCTGTGTTGTGGACTTTGAGTCATCGGTTATTGGGTTAAAAGTAAAAATAATTTAGGTGTCATGTCTTAATTGGATAGTTTAGCCTTAAGAGACCTTGTAGAGAAAGATAGTTAGCCATTTTGTAGCTTGTTAGTGGAATACTGCAGAACTGTGTGAATGTAACATAGATAAGAAAATAAAAACAATTGTGTCTGAACACGAAATATCCTCTCAAGTGCCTTCAATCCCAACCTGGACAGAGAAAAGAAGCCAAGAACCAGCACAGGGGTGCTCCAACCTCCACATGTACCTGTGCCCATCAAACAGCAGGGAAACAGCTGAAGAGAGTTTGGGAAGCAGATAGGATGTGCTGTAACCACCAGGGACAGGGCATGGCCAGACAGGCACTTGAGCAGCCCCTTTTGTCCCCTTTCCCCTCTGTTTCCCCCAGTGGTTCCTCCCACCTTGGTTCATCCCTTTCCCCACACATCCCACGAGTCCTGAAGGCTCTTCCCAGCACGCTGCAATGAGCTCCATGTGCTGATCACCCTCCTTGCTTGGCAGCTGGGAAGGGTTTCCCAGTTCCTCAGCACAGCAGATGCACTAACCCAGCAGTGTCCTCTCCCCACGAGACCTCACATGTGGAACAGGTCCTTGGAGCATTTGATGCCTCTCATCTCCCTTCCGAGAGTCCTTCAGACAGACTCCCACACTGACATCAAATGGCTTTTTAATGTTTTCATTGCATGACTGCAAAATCAGTGCGTTATCACTCAGGAATTTGACATCTCCATCTTGATAATTTATCCCTTCCTCATCTTGTGTTTAGGGATTCTTTGCTTTTTCAGTGTCCGCAGCTACGTAGAACCTAGAAAAATGAATTTTTTCACTTGCATCTTCAGTACAGACACGACAGAGAACTCAGATCTGAGCAAAACAGTTTCTTCTCCTAAGAGAACTTTGCCTTGCCAATGTTCTCAGCCCCCTACAAGGCTGGGCTTGGGAGAAAAAGCCCCAGATAACCTTGTTTTTCAGAGCATCTCCTCTCCTTGTTTTTCAGAGCTTCTCCTCTCCTGTGGCGGTGTCTGTGCCAGGCAGGGGGGAGCAGTGGCGGCCAGAGCCAGCAGCTCCCATGGGAGCAGCTCAGCTCAGGTCACCTGTGGCACCTCAGAGGCGAGGGAAGCGTCGCTGTCCTGCCTGTGCCTCCGAGAAAGCCCCAGGCAGAAAGAGCCCCAGCCCAGCCCTGCTCCCTTTATAGCTGGAGAGGCCTTCAGCCTGCAAAACAAAAAAGTTTGCGCATGTAAAAAAAAATACATTTCTGGGGGAAAAAAATGAAAGAAAATATTAAAAAGTCTGTCTCAGCCTTTCTTTCGCAATTGTGAGCAGCCTTTAGTGCCAAGAAGAACAGCAGATGTGTGCTTTTTCCCAGGAAATGCTGTCTGTGTCTGTGTGGGGGTGCTGGGGGCTGCAGCAGCAGCCTCGGGACAAGGCCAGAGGTGTCAGGTCCCTGGGGAGGCTGTGCCATGTGCAATGGGATGGCTTCCATGGGTGACACCCCCTGGGGAGGCTGTGCCATGTGGGAACTGATGGCTTCCATGGGTGACACCCCCTGGGGAGGCTGTGCCATGTGGGAATGGATGGCTTCCATGGGTGACACCCCCTGGGGAGGCTGTGCCATGTGCAATGGGATGGCTTCCATGGGTGACACCCCCTGGGGAGGCTGTGCCATGTGCAATGGATGGCTTCCATGGGTGACACCCCCTGGGGAGGCTGTGCCATGTGCAATGGGATGGCTTCCGTGGGTGACACCCCCTGGGGAGGCTGTGCCATGTGCAATGGGATGGCTTCCATGGGTGACACCCCCTGGGGAGGCTGTGCCATGTGCAATGGGATGGCTTCCATGGGTGACACCCCCTGGGGAGGCTGTGCCATGTGCAATGGGATGGCTTCCATGGGTGACACCCCCTGGGGAGGCTGTGCCATGTGCAATGGGATGGCTTCCATGGGTGACACCCCCTGGGGAGGCTGTGCCATGTGCAATGGGATGGCTTCCATGGGTGACACCCCCTGGGGAGGCTGTGCCATGTGCAATGGGATGGCTTCCGTGGGTGACACCCCCTGGGGAGGCTGTGCCATGTGCAATGGGATGGCTTCCATGGGTGACACCCTCTGGGGAGGCTGTGCCATGTGCAATGGGATGGCTTCCGTGGGTGACACCCCCTGGGGAGGCTGTGCCATGTGCAATGGGATGGCTTCCATGGGTGACACCCCCTGGGGAGGCTGTGCCATGTGCAATGGGATGGCTTCCATGGGTGACACCCTCTGGGGAGGCTGTGCCATGTGCAATGGGATGGCTTCCATGGGTGACAGTGATCAAACACAAGGCATGACTCAGCAGCTCACCGCGTGGATCTATTTTCTGTGAACCCAGAGCCAGGGAAGCGCTGCAAGCACAAGGCACACCCGAGCAGGCTCGGCGTGTGTGGCCCGGGTCAGCGCCCAGCCAGCCCTGCAGGAACTCACCCATGGCCTGGCTCCTTTCCCCAGCCCCAGCCTGTGCCTGCAGCCTGTGCTGTGCCTGGGACAGCTGTAAAAACAGAGACTACTGCAGAGAAAACCTGTTTTCAATGATGCCTCCTCCTCTGTGCCCAAAGAACAGTTCACAATAATCATTACTGTTCTTTGTAGGATACCCAATTCTGCAAGACATTACTGTTGTTAGACATTTACTGTTAGCTATTTATCTGTTATTAGCTGTTTATTATTAGATGTTTGTATTGATTAGTTTATTATTGTTAGATACTCATCTGTTATTCAATCCCTATTATTAGTAAATATTGGAATAAAGACTCATGAAGGTAAAGGCCTTGTTGAGCCTTTACAAGGGGGGAAATGACACCTCAGGTTTTCTATTTTTCAGATTCTGGCTGCTTTAGTGTGTGGGGCTGGGCTTCATATGAGGGGATGGTGAGCTCTGTGCACAGAGCAGGGAGACAAAACAATTCCTGCTCCAGCTGGGCACCAAGGACAAATGATCCAAATCTCAGCCCAAGAGCACAAACAACAGGGGCTGAAGAGAGAAAAACAAGAAGGATGGGACTGCATGGGCTGGAGCTGGAATTGGACAATGAACTTCAGGATGCAAATGGACCAGAACCCATAAAAGTGAGAGACCCCGAGACTGGTTGGGAAATTTTGTGACCATTTTGGTTCATCTTGGGTGCAGCCCTGTCTGGGCTCTTGTGCTGCCCAAGGTGGATCCATTGAGGCCTTTAATAAATCCCTGCTTCATTCTTTAACTCTGTCCAGCCTCTGTTCTGGGTCAGCCTGCACAAGGCATCAGAGCCATCTCTCCCACACATCAGCTGCATCCTTCACTCTGGCCAGAGCAAGATAAACCACAAAAACCTCTTGAGCTGCAGCATGGGGAGCAGGCTGGTGTGCCATGGGTGCAAGCAGGATCTGCCCTGCTCAGGGTGGGCCATCAGACAGGGCTGAGAGCATCACAACCTTGGGACAAGTGTGAGTGCCACAGAAAGCCACAGGGCTTTATTTTCCAGCACTAACCAACATCTCTGCCCAGATCTGCAAGGATTTTGTAGATGGCAAATGTGCAACTGCCAATGAGTCATAACCACAAATACTTCTATCCATTAGCAAAATCAGCCTGCCAGGATTACCGTAACCACAGAAAAATTAGTGGAGGGAGTAGAAAACAGACTGGGAGACTGTTTGCCTGAAAGATGGGCACAAAACCTGGCAGAGCACAGCCCAAACCCCTTGAGATGTGGTGTGCCCTCTTATGGTGGTGTTCACAGGGGTCCCAGGACGAGGGAAGAGACGAGAATCTTGACTCCATGTTTCAGAAGCCTGATTTATTATTTTATGAAATGTATTATATTAAAATAAAATTATATTATAAGTTATATAAAATATTATAAATATTATATTAAAAGAAAATTAGATACTAAAACTATACTAAAGAAAGAGAAAGGATTTCATCAGAAGGCTAGCAAGGGAAAAAAAGCAATGATGATAAAATATTGTGACTGACCAGAGTCCTGACACAGCTGGACCTGTGAATAGTCATTAGGTAGAAACAACTCACACGGACCAATCAAAGATGCACCTGTTGCATTCCACAGCAGCAGATAATCATTGTTTACATTTCGTTTCTGAAGCCTCCCAGCTTCTCAGGAGAAAAAATCTTGGCAAAAGGATTTTTCATAGAATATGTCTGTGACACCCTGTTGCCCTGCTCCCGCCTCTGTGGGTTGTGGAGGAGCCCTGGCTGTCCCCAGAGTGTCAGGGAAGCACAGTGCTGGCTGTCCCCAGAGTGTCAGGGAAGCACAGTGCAGGATGTCCCCAGAGTGCCAGTGAAGCACAGTGCAGGATGTCCCCAGAGTGCCAGTGAAGCACAGTGCAGGATGTCCCCAGTATCAGTGAAGCACAGTGCAGGATGTCCCTAGATGTGCTGGCTGTCCCCAGAGTGTCAGTGAAGCACAGTGCAGGATGTCCCCAGAGTGTCAGTGAAGCACAGTGCAGGATGTCCCCAGAGTGTCAGGGAAGCACAGTGCTGGCTGTCCCCAGTGTCAGTGAAGCACAGTGCTGGCTGTCCCCAGAGTGTCAGGGAAGCACAGTGCAGGATGTCCCCAGAGTGTCAGTGAAGCACAGTGCTGGCTGTCCCCAGAGTGTCAGGGAAGCACAGTGCAGGATGTCCCCAGAGTGTCAGTGAAGCACAGTGCTGGCTGTCCCCAGAGTGTCAGTGAAGCACAGTGCTGGCTGTCCCCAGAGTGTCAGGAAGTGCAGGATGTCCCCAGAGTGTCAGTGAAGCACAGTGCTGGCTCCCCAGAGTGTCAGGGAAGCACAGTGCAGGATGTCCCCAGTGTCAGTGAAGCACAGTGCAGGCTGTCCCCAGAGTGTCAGGAAGCACAGTGCTGGCTGTCCCCAAGCACAGTGCTGGCTGTCCCCAGAGTGTCAGGGAAGCACAGTGTCCCCAGAGTGCCAGTGAAGCACAGTGCAGGATGTCCCCAGTGTCAGTGAAGCACAGTGCAGGATGTCCCCAGAGTGTCAGGGAAGCACAGTGCAGGATGTCCCCAGAGTGCCAGTGAAGCACAGTGCAGGATGTCCCCAGTATCAGTGAAGCACAGTGCAGGATGTCCCTAGTGTCAGTGAAGCACAGTGCTGGCTGTCCCCAGAGTGTCAGTGAAGCACAGTGCAGGATGTCCCCAGAGTGTCAGGGAAGCACAGTGCTGGCTGTCCCCAGAGTGTCAGTGAAGCACAGTGCAGGATGTCTCTGGCTGCCACCCCCGTGACTCAACTAGGTCACTGAGGCGGCGGTGACAGGGACAGGCAGCGGTGACAGAGGCGGCGGGGCGGTGACAGGGACAGGAGCCGTGCTGCCCGCGGGGCTTTCTCTGCTCTGAGAGCTCAGGCTCTGCCCATCTGTGACCTTTTCCAGGCCTGGGCTGAGGGCGGAGGTGGTGGGGTACGTGTCCTCCCTCGGGCTCGCTCTGCACACCCCCTTTGGCACCCCGTGAGTCCCGCTGGGGGCAAAGGCACAGGGACAGAGGGCAAGGCAGCCACTGCTCCCATCCTGCTGGCATGGTGGATTGTGGCAGGAGACCCAGCTACCACCACATCTCAAGGGGTTTGGGCTGTGCTCTGCCAGGTTTCGTGCCCATCTTTCAGGCAAACAGTCTCCCAGTCCATTTTCTACTCCCTCCACTGATTTTTCTGTGGTTACGGTAATCCTGGCAGGCTGATTTTGCTAATGGATAGAAGTATTTGTGGTTATGACTCATTGGCAGTTGCACATTTGCCATCTACAAAATCCTTGCAGATCTGGGCAGAGATGTTGGTTAGTGCTGGAAAATAAAGCCCTGTGGCTTTCTGTGGCACTCACACTTGTCCCAAGGTTGTGATGCTCTCAGCCCTGTCTGATGGCCCACCCTGCCTCCCACAGGGACACTGGAATGAAGGAGAGACTTTTAAAACCACTGTCTCTGGGATCTTATCATGCCAGCAGGAGTGTCTGAAGAGCTTCCTTTTGGCCCCTTTGCTTCCTAGCATTAACTTGATATGGGTTTAGGGTTAGGTTTAGGCTTAACTGCGAAAAAGTCAGTTTTGTTTTGGGGTCTTTCTTCCTGGAAAAGCTCTTCTGGTATTGTGTAGCTAAACAAAGCAAAACAAGAAAAAAGAAAAAAAGATAAAAGAAAAAAATCTCAGAGGAGTTCAGCTGATAATGCGCAGGAGTCCCATCTGCACAGTGCCAGGAGCAGTGCAGTCATGTCTCCCCACCCTACCATATCATCAGTAGTGCTATGACTTGGGCAGGAGATAGGATGGAAAAACTGAAACTGCTCAATTCAGCTGGAAATTTTTAGGTGAAGTGTGTGTCTGCTGCCTCCCAGGAGCCCACCACAATGGGCAGCCCCAGCTGCAGAGCCATCCCTGCCCGAGAGCCACACCTCAGTGCAGAACACCCCAGCAGCCAGAGAGAGCCAGCCCCAACAGAGAGACCCTGGCATGCAGAAAAGAGGTGGAGGAAAGATTCCAGCCTGTGAAATGGAGAGGGCAGGTTCTCCTTCAGCTGGCAGGAAAGCCAGGGGCTTGTGGGGCTGCCAGAGATGCAGATGCAGGCTGGGAGCTCTGCCAGGCTCTGGCAGCTCTGGATGCAGGTACACAAATGCTCACTCCTGAGCAGAGCTCCCCGTGCCTTTGCACTGAGAGTGTTGGCAGAGCCTGGGAGCCCCTTCATGTGCCAGCCCTGGGCAGCACTGCTCCCCTGAGGCTGAGGGAATTGGGATTGTTCAGCCTGAAAAGAGACCCGAAACGAGCCCACAAGGAAGATGGAGAGAGGCTTTTTGCAAGGATAAGGGAGGAATGGCTTCTAACTGAAAGAAAGTAGATTTGGAGTAGATATTAGGAAAAAATTGTTTACTGTGAGGGCAGAGAGGCCCTGGCAAAGGTTGCCATGGGGAGATATGAATGCCCCATGCTGGGCTTGGAGAACCTGCTCCAGTGGAAGGGGTCCCTGCCTATAGCAGGAGGGCTGGAACTGAATGGGCTTTAAGGTCCCAAAGCAAACCATTACAGGATTCTCAGGCAGATACCCCAGGGACAGTGGGTGCCAACTGGTCCCTGATGCCTCAGCAGTGTCCCTCAGGCTGAGCAGGGGGTTTGGTGCTGGGAGTGGTGGGTTGGTGTCCTTTCTTCTCCCCATGCGGAACCCTTTGTGGGCTTTCAGTAACACAGCATGCATGTAGTCAAATCTGGGGTAAAAAATGTGCTGCTTAAGGCTGTGATTTTCCCAAAGCCAAAGCAACCCAGAGCTGGCATTCCCAAGGCTTTTGAAATCTTTAAAGATGAAAAAGTAAGACCCCAGCTGTCAGATGCTGGCAGTCCTGTGGGGCAGAGGGTTTCTCTGTGCTGGACACCAGCTCCTGGAGAGGAGCACTGCCTGCAGAGCAGGGACACAGCCTTGCCCCAGAGCTGTCCTCACCCTGCCCTCACTGCAGGGGCTGCCCCAGGTCACTTTCAAAACCTGTGAGAAGCCCAGCAGTGCCCCGAAGCCTCAGAAAGGAGGCAAGCAGCTGAGGGAACTGTGTGTCTGTGCCCGGGCAGAGCTGCCCTGGAGGATCAGAGAGCCCAGAGCATCTGAGCTGCAGCTCTCTGGTGCCACAGGCACCTGCTGTCTCAAACCACAAATTGCTTGGGCAGATCTTATTTTTGAGCAGTTCTTGCCTCTGCAGAAATACCAGTCCCTCTGTCTCTGTGCTTACTGGCTCTCATGAGATCTGAAGAATAACTGGCTGGTTTCCACAACAGCAGCTTTGCTATGCAGGGAGCAGGGAGAAGTTTCCCTGGAGCCATAACCCAGTGATGCCCCCAGGAAAACAGAGTGGCAGGGGAGCCCTGTGAGCTCTGCTCCATCCATGTCACCACAAACCAACCCCACCTGCTTCCCCTCTCCTCCTCACCAGTCCAGATCTTTGTGGTTTTCTTCTAGATGTCTTTTCAAGCTGATGCCTCTGGGCTCAAAAAGTCTCTTGGCAATCTGCTGTCTGCCAGCCAATCCAGCAAATAATCAGCTTAAACAAATTTAATGACTGCTAAGTGCCACGTGGTGTTGGAGCCCTGGTCACTGAGAATTTGAGACTTTCTGTGCTGCCAGGCACTGACCCCCAAGGGAACACTGCATTACCTGAGGCTGTGGAGAAGGCTCCCAAAATGGAATGACAGAACTGGGATTGTGGGTGTGGAGTTTGAATAGAAGTGTGTGATATCACAGGGTGAAAAACTTAGAGTTTAAGGTTTTAGAATATAGTAATATATGTAAAGCAAGATGGAGGTTTTAGGGCAGTGGCTGGTCCTTCTTCTTCACCTTCCTCTCCATGGGTTTGGGTGGTTTTGTATAATTGGATACTAAGGTACCCATTGCAGGGTACAGGTTATTTGGTTAAAAGTAAAAATAATTCAGGTGTCATTTCTTAATTGGATAGTTTAGTCTTAAAAGGCCTTAAAAGGTAGAGAGAGAGACATGGCTCCATTTTTAGTTTGTCAGAGTGAAGTGCTGTAGAGCTCAGGGTTGGTGAGACTGTAACAGAGATCAGAACAAATAAACACCTGAGTCCCAACAAGAAATACCATCTCACACATTTAATCCTGACCCTGGCTAAAAGAAGTTCAGACTCGACAGTGTGGCATCACCCATGGTTGCAAAACCCTGGCAGGGCTGGGTGGCTTTGCTAGGCTGATGCCTGTGCCCTCCCCTGGCTCAACATCAGCACAAGCTGAGAAATCTTGGGAGCATTTTATCAGCTTCCCTCACCATCTGGTGACCACCTGGTGAATGCAGCATGATTTGCTGTGGGAGGTTGTGTGGGAGGAATGGAGGGAATGAAGTTAATAACTTTAAGTTAATAACTACTGACAACTGGAAAGCCAACATGTCAGGGTTAGGGTTAGGGCTGCCTCTTTGGGGAGCCAGGTCACTGACACAGAGCTCTGCAGTCAGTAATGGCTTAACCCCCTGTGGGAACAGCATTCCAGATGAAATTTCAGATGCTCTCTGGGGTTTATGCGCACCAGCAGCAGCAGCTCACACAGCCCAGCTGGTGCTGACTCCAGGAGAAATAATTCTGCATTTCTCAGGTTTCCTGTGCACTCCCACAAAATTAACTCATTGGAGTTACTGGATGCAACACTTGTCTAAGGCAGTGCCAAGCTAATATCTGATCTTAAAGCTTTTTTCCAAGCGGAATGATTTACAGCACACAAGTTGCCCAAGAGGAGATACACTGCAGGAAACAAGCTCACAGAGAGGCAGAGGTGGGAGGGCAACTCCTCTGTCATGCATCCACCACATGAAGCTTGCTGTGGACCCTATTCATGGACGCAGAGCCCTCAGAGGAGCTTGTAGCTGACTGCAGTTCCCCTTTTTCAGCCCTTTTCCCCCCAGGCATCCCCACTGTCCCTTCCAGCTCTCCACACACACACAGCAAAGCCTGGTGGGCTGCACGTGACCAGAGATGGGCTGTGAGAGTGGCCAGGGGCAATTTCCCAGGCAGGTATTTGCATTTCCTCAGGCTTTGGAGGAGCATTTCCCACCAGGTGTGACTGCCCAGGGGCTGTGAGAGTAGCTGGCCAGGGCAGCCTCACTGGGCCCATTCAGGTGGTGACTCTCCTGTACTCTTGTGGCTCCCTGACCCACCAACATGAATTGAGCTCAGGTGCTCAGCAGGACTGGGTGGGTTAGATGCCTTAAGTTTCAGCTTTCATATTTTTCAGATTCTGTGCTGCCTAGGTGTGGAACTCTGAGCTTCATATTAAGTGTTAGGAAGTTCTCTTCATAGGGTAGGTAGACAAAACAATTCCTTCTCCAGCTTGAGACCAAGGACAACAGTTATGAGCTTCGGGCCCAAAAGCATAAACAAGAGGAAACTGAAGAGAGACAAACAAGGAGGATGGGACTTCATAACCTGAAGCTGGAATTGGACAATTAACTCCAATGTGCAAATGGAACAAAACTTATAAAAGTGTGAAACCTCATGACCGGCCGTGCATTTTGTGACCATTTTGGGTTCATCTTGGGTGTAGCCCTGGCTGGGCTCTTGGGCTGCCCAAGGTGGATCCATTGAGGCCTTTAAATAAATCCCTACTTTATTCTTTAACTCTGTCCGGCCTCTGTTCTAGGTCAGCCTTCTCAAGGCATCAGTTCCATCCTGGAGTCATGATGGAGCTGGAGGAAGAGCTTGCTAAGCTGCTCTCCCTCCTTTATGATCAATTCTGCATAACTGGGAAGGTCCCAGATGACTGGAGGTTGTCCACAAGAAGGAGGTGGGAGCAAGAGGCCCATCAGCCTGGCCTTGGAAGGTTCTGGAGCAGATCACCTGGTGTGCAGTCACATAGCACACACAGGACAGCCAAGGGAGCAGAGCCAGCCAGCACAGGCTCAGGAAAGGCAGCTCCTGCCTCACCAGCCTGGTCTCCTTTTACAACCAGCTGACCTACCTGGTGGAGGCAGGGAAGGCTGTGGATGTGTCTACCTGGATTTCAGCAAAGCCTTTGACACTGTCTCCCACAGCATTCCCTGAACAGCTGCAGCTTGGACAGGAGCACTCTTGGCTGGGTTAAGAGCTGGCTGGATGGCCAGGCTCAGAGAGTGGTGGTGACTGGCGCCACATCCAGCTGGCATCCAGACATCAGGGGTGTCCCCAGGGATCAGTGGTTTTTAGCCTGGAGGAGGCTCAGGGTGACCTTATCACTCTCTACAACCACCTGAAAGGAGATGCTGACCATGTGGGGTTTGGCCTCTTCTCCCAGGTCATTTTTGAGAAGCCAAGAAGGCACAGCCTTAAGCTGCACCAGGGGAGGTTCAGGTTGGACATTCACAAGAATTTCTACACAGAAAGGGTGGCTGGACACTGGAATGGACTGCCCTGGGAGGTGTTTAAGGACTGGACAGGGCCCCCAGTGCCATGGTCTGGGTGACAAGGGGGTGTCGGGTCATGGGCTGGACCTGCTGATCTCAGAGGTCTTTCCCAACCGAGCTGAAGCTCTGATTCTGTGACAAACACTACAGGAGGAGGCACACACAGATCTGACTTACCCAGACAGCCCCCAATCCTCTCTGTTATTCCATGGGCGTGTAATTGACTGAGCCCAGCCCAGCAAGGGGAAAAGCAGCAGTGCCATGCAAGATGCCAGACTCCCTCCCCAGGCAAGCTCTTAACTGGGGGACTGGGGGCAAGGACACACATCAGCCTTTGTGCTTGAAGGGTGATGGGCTTCTGCCTGGTGATCCTGGGAAGGAATTAGACTTTAGATGATGTGCCTTAAATAGAAAACTCACTCCTGAAGTGAGCAGAAAATAGATAGATAACCATAGATAAGGATGATGTAAAGATATTGTTAAACCGCCAAGGAATTTCCCCAGCAGAGCGAGATGTGGTGGCAGCCACAGCCCTCCCCGACCTCCCTCATGCCCCACCTCAGCCTCTGCCACACTCACACAGCCACCACGGTGCCAGGGGATTTCCAGAAGACCCAAGCACAGACAGGAGCCTCCAGCAGCAGCACACCATGGGCTGGTCCCACAGGGCTGTGGGCTTTCCTTGGTGACGGCCCCACAGAGCCCACTCAGTGAGCTGTGCACTGTGGAGAGGGGACACTGGCCATAGCCTGGCACCCCCAGGGGCTGGGAGGAGATGTCACGTGCCAGCAGCATCCAGACAGCTGCGTCTGGGCAGTCCTGCCCGGGTCTGCAGCCCAGAGCTGCTCAGGCATGGTGGTGGGGTGGCTGCTCCCTCCCTCTGCCTCTGTGCCCGGCTGTCCTGTATGCCCACCACTTCTCTGGCCCCTGGAAGGCACTGGGGTCTCTGGTAGGGCAGCTCTGGATTTGGCAGTGATGCCAAGTGGGGCTGCCACACCTGCCCCTGGGTTTTTTGGGTCAATGCAGCTGTGAGGCACTGCCCAGCTGTGACAATCCCTGGGACTGCTGCTGCAAGCCAGGACACCAGTGGTGGCTCAGGGGACACAGCTGCTGCAGAAGGACAGGCTGAGCCCCACCTCCCACCTGGGCTCTGCAGCAAAATGGGCCTTTTGGAACCCTTCTGTGCCACAGGAGAGAGGCTGCAGCCTCCCAGACCCCAGCTGCCTGTGAACCTCCCAGAAGGCACAGGCACTGCCACAGTTTTCCTGCATGGCTGCCAGCAGCACTTCTTGCTGCTCCCTCAGCCTCTGGACTTCTGCAGCTTTAAACAAGCGGGGGCAAACCTCACCTGCTCCACTAGAGCAGCACAAGGCAGCAGTGCTGTCACCCTGAGCAAATGTGCCTCAGGCAGGGCCCACAGATGCCTTCATACTCTGCTCTTTGACAGAAATCCTTCGTGCTGCTCTTCCTCCTCAGTCTCAGTTTGGAAAGCAGCTCCTCCCTCTCACCCCTGACACTGACAGGGAGCACAGACCCATGCCCAGGGCCCTCTCATGCTGGAGGGTGCTGGGATCATGGGTGTGGGACTCACCTAGAGCACTGATACCAGCCCAGCAGAGAGGGGAGCATGAGACCAAGGACGTATTTCTGCAGGAACTGGAAATCTTGTTCTTATAAAAAACTGTAATAGTCAAAATCATCCCAGCCAGCCTCTGGCTAAGGACCACAATTTCCCCTGTGGTTACCATTTTCAGAAAATATTAACAAATAAGCAATTAAAGCCCCAGAAAAGCAGAAGCTGTGACTAATGGTCTTCAAGTTTCCTCCAAGTCTATAACAAAATGAAAAACAATTACAGGAATAGGAATGAGACCAGACACCGAGTGAAGGGTTGCTGGGAGCATCAAGATGCTCCTCCAGGGTCTGGATAATCTGGTGTTTAGGCAGTCAGGCCTGTGCTTTTATTTGTCACATACTCCCTTTTAGTAGTAGCAAAATCAAGAGCCACAAAGTGCTTAGGGAAGCAGATACGTGTCCTCACCACGATGCCAACGGCAGCTATGCTCTGCCTGCTCCTCTCCCAGCTCCATCAGCACCTCAGGACATGCAGGATGTGCTTCCACCACAGTGGCTCCACGCCTGGCCTGCCACATCTGCCCCAGTGGACCTCAAGCAGCTCTGGGGTGGGGCAAGAAGCTTCAGAAGGGGTGCCAGCAGAGATAATTGCACAGTCCAGGGAGAGACCCAGCTGTGGTTGGGCACCAGCTCGGAGGTGCAGCTCATTTGCATTGTGTGCCTTTGATGTCACAGCCAGGGTCTGCCTGGGGCTGCCCTTTCCTGCAGGAGCAGAGCTGTGCCCAGCCCTCTCTGGGGAGCTGATCCCTGCCATCCAGGCACAGCCCTGCTCCCCCTGTCCCCACTGTGCCAGCAGCAGTGTGGCACACCAGGGGCACAGCCCCACTTGTCCAGCACCACCTTCCCAGGAGCCAGTGAGGGTCTGGGCGGAGGCCACATGTTGGGAGGGCACTGGGGAGCTGCTCCTTCCTCTGTCCTGTCATTTCTGCAAGATAGGGCAGAGTGGGTTGGATTGATGCTGCAAGGTCATTGGTATTCAGAATTACTTTTCCCTGAGTTACTGCTCAGTCCTGCTGAGCTCACTCCTGGTGTCTCTTGCCCAGACAGCCCATTCATCTTGGGATTGTCTTTTGTTTTCCTCAAAACAAAAGATTAGGCAAGCCTAAAACGTTCACAGTGCAATTGTTTAATTGTAACAGTGTAGCTATGGCCACTGATTAACGACTAAAAAAAAAGAAATAGCAAAGTTGGTTCAAGTCTTGAGGGACTCAGTATTTCAAAGAGTGATTTCAAAATAACTGGAGCCGCTCTGTATTAACGATATACTTGAGACTTTGCTTGCTTTATTCCTTTATTTTTTGGCTATGGAGGGTAAGTTAGCTTTTAATGAGATCAGCAGTGTATGGGGGCAGCTCCTCCCTCAAGCACGGGTATGGAGGAGGCCAGTTTACAGGGATCCAGAGCATGGATTGCTCTCTACAATGCCAAAGCTGCAAATACATCCACTCCTTGCACAGCAAGTCTTGGGAGCTGGAAACAGGAGACTGGGATGAGCTGTAATATCCCCCCTGCAGCAGGGCACAGCCAGGCTGAGCCTTCAAACAGCACTTTCAGAGTGGCACGAGCACAGTGGTTGGTGTGTGTCACCCACTGCTGCTCACCAGCCACGGCTGGGCTGGGCTTAGCTGCTTTCTCAACCTGTCTGTGTGTGCTGCTGGGTTCCTGTCTTTGCCTCTCCTGTTTTTTCCACTCCTCCTGAAGACTCAAATGACAAAAACCCCAGCAGTGTCTGAGCAGGATGAGGGGAGCTGGAGCCCACAGAGCCACAAGATCAGAGGACAGGCACTGACGTGTCCTTCTGGCAGAGACTGCACCCGCAGCTCGAGGGGTCTCCTCTGAGAGAACACCCTAAATCAAGCCTTGCCTGCTGTGTTTTGCTGGGAAGCTCCAGGAAATTGCAAGAGAACTGTTTTGGCAATGGTGATGGGTTTTCCAGCCTTCCCCATGTCCTTGGCAGGGCAGGTCCCAGGGCCAGCAAACCTCAGGAGCTGCTGCACAGCCCCATGCTGCTCCCTGCACCCAGCTGGCTGAGCAAAGGCTGCCCTCAACACTTCCTGGCTTTGGAGACCAGCTTCCAGCCTTCTTCCCTGTCTGCTTCCTGTGTTAGCTTTTCCAACATTTCTAATGAAAAAAAAAAAGAAGCCTCACCACACTGGGATGTGCTGCTCAGGGCCCTGCTGTCCCAGGGACAAGGACATGTGGTATGGTTCTCTTCTGACAGGATTTAGGACTTGCTGCACCAGTCTGTACAAGCTGGTTTGGGGCAGCAGAGAAAATACTTGATTTTTTTGCTCCAAGGGCTTTTTACCCCCATTTTTTAGCACACGAACACAAAGAGTTGTGAGATTCAGCTGCTGCTGTTCCCCAGGATGGCTGCCCAGTGACAGCTCCAGAAGGGACACCAAGACAGAGCTCTGCTCTGACACCTCTGTCATGCTCCCTCCACTTCTGGTGGCTGCACTGGCAGGATAAGGGAAGCACACACTGTCATTGCTGCCTGCAGTGCAGGTCCAGCCCAGCTCTCACACACCCCCTCTCACAGGTTCCAGGGGAAACCATGGAGTCCAGCTGAGACACTTTGCAGAGCAGGAGGAATTCAGAGATGAATCTCCAACACATGAGAAAGGAAAATGACCCTGCAGCATCAATCCTTTAGTGAGCCATCAGAGAAACAGCAAGGCTTCACCTGCACCAGGCATTCCCATGGCACAGGAGCAGAACCAAGCTCTTGATCCCTCCTTTCCTGTCTTTAGGGAATGCAGAGAGTGGATAATAATTACTTTTATTATGGAGTTATTCAATACTCTACTTATTATAGAGCTAAAACCCACATTTGACAACTTGGAACAAACTTCTGGTGAGTATTTTGGAGAGGCTAGAGACAGAGGTGAAAATAAAGCAGGCTGAGCTGCCTTTTGCTTTCTTTGTGGTGGGAAAACAGCATTTCAGTGAGAAATTAAAGTTTCAGTGAGAAAAAAAAAGTCTGAAATATTTATGTTGCTCTAGGGAAAAACAGAGTGGCTGCTCCATCAACAATACACCAACAAACTATAAATACTTGAAAATCAAGCCTCCATTCCACAGAAAGACTACACTGCACAGACAAGCACCTGCTGCTCCTCTGCCAAGTCCATCTGGAGCAGCTCTGTGAGATATAAACAGAAGTACAGGGCAGATTGCTCAGCCAGGACCAAATCACCTCCTGAGAGGCAGAGCCGGCCAGCTGTGCACATAGAGAGAGGAGCAGGGAAGAACACGCACAGCTGCCAGAACCTGGGCAGGAGCCCTGCTGACACATTCCAAAACAGGGTTTAAAAGCCTTTAAAGGACTCAAAGAGGTTACAGGGTGCTCCATGGAAAGGCCAGCAGCCCTTCCTGTGAGATGAAGGTGGCCCCAGCTCCTGCTCGTTGCTCTGACCGCAGTGGCATTTCAGAAGTGGCTGTCGTTGCACAGGAGGAGATATCTGATTGTGGGAGCCTTTAATTAACTATAACCCAGCTCACCACTGGGAAACTGGTTTCAGAAATTCAAATGGAAACAGTGGTTTTTAATTATAACCAACACAGCCCCAGGGAGGCAAGGCCAAATCTGGGGAGCAAGAGTTTGGCTGTTTGGGGGTGTTGAGGAGGGCTACGTTCACATCCCTGCCCTCTGCTTGGCACACAGCTGCAAAGGTTTGGTCAGACTTAAGCCAGGTCTGGCAGCTGAAACTGTCTGGAAAGTAACAGATTTTCTTTCTGATTCCTACACTCGCAGGGATGCAGATCACATTGATCCTTCCTGGGATGAGATGAACAACTTCACTCCAACCCAGGCCATGAAGCAAGCCCAGTGAAGGCCTCAAGCACTTTTTCTCCCCTGTTCATGAGGTGGCCAGTGATTTTTCACTACAGATCTAGAATTGGAAGCAGAAGCAATAGAAACTCCAAAAGTGGCAACTTTCAGTACACTACAAGCTCCTATGGGGTTAAGAGCATAAGATGCAATTCTCACTCTTGAGGACATGGCAGGTGATGTTTTATCCCCTCCCTTCTGTTTTTCCATATTCTGGCATGACTGCAACAAATATCAGGCCTGCAGCAAGAGGCAGGGGTCAGAGGAAAAGTCCTTCAGTGGTGAAGGCCACTAAAAGCACACCAGGTTGCCCAAGGTAACTTTGAAGTTCCACTGAAGGTTTTTGAGCTAACATCTGCTCAAGCTTAGCTTGCCACGGAGCTGGTGGGTTCTGGGTGGATCTCGGGGCAAAAGCCAGACCCTGCCAAACTATTTTCTGTGCTGTTTTGAAGTTCAGCAGTGT
Source organism: Emberiza elegans (assembly GCA_024865655.1). Lineage (NCBI taxonomy): Eukaryota > Metazoa > Chordata > Aves > Passeriformes > Fringillidae > Emberiza > Emberiza elegans. The sequence goes on along the minus strand of JALJVW010000238.1, from coordinate 1,196,110 downwards.
TATTTATTCACTGTAGAGGGCTGACTACTGTAGTGAAGACAGACATGTCATGTCACAGCCTAACAGTGACACCTGTCAGTACCAGCACCTTGCTCTCAGAGCAGGGGTCCAAGGAAAACCTTCACTGTCCACATGCTCACACACCAGAACTGGAGATGGCACTGCTTCTCTGGTCTCACCTCTGGAAATAAACAACCTGCTCTAATTTTGAGTTTGGCCCTTCTTTCAGCAGGGGGTGGAAAAGCAGCCTCCAGCCAGCCACAGGGATTAGCTCAGCTGGTTAGAGCATGTGCTCATAATGGGTCTGATCCCCATATGGGCCATTCCCTTAAGCGTTGGGTTCCTGGTCCTTGTGGCTCCCTTCCAACTCAGAATATTCTGTGATCCCTTGCAGCTCCATCACCTAAGAAGCCTGTAAAGCATCGTTTCTCACAAAAACTCACACTTCATGGCAAAGGGCTTTGAGAACATGTGTCTTTCAGTTTTCAGATCTCTGCAATGCAGCTGACATGAGTTCCTTGTTGGAGCCTTTGTTGTGCAGCAGCTGTACCAAACACCCCACTGTGGCAGCAGGAATAGATGACTTGGCTCTTCAGAACAAAGCTCAGGCAAACAGCAGGGAGATTCTAGTGCCACACTTTTCTATTTGTTTCAGAACCTGCCTGTGAAGCTGTCAGAGGTTGGGTGCTTTCTTCAGATCTGAGATCCTCAGAGCTGCCCAAGAGTTTCTAGCAAACAAACTTACTGCTTTCATTTTACACCAGAAGCATCACAACTACCTGGGAAATCTCCCTCCCACACCCCACAGGCTGTATTTTGGGTGGCTTGATGATCTCACCACCACACAGCTACTAAGGTTAAGCACTGCTTTTAAAAACTCTAATGTAAAAGCCACTGAGGTCAACTTTTAAGCTCAGACTCACTCTGAACAGCTTAAACACAGAAAAACAAAGCAGTCAAAAGAAAAGGACCAAAAGGAACTACCCATCTTTTCTCCCCCACTCCCCTCCAAACCACACACTGCCAGACCCACCTACAATTGCTCCCATCCTGCCAGGCCCTGCTGCAGCTGTGTCCTCGCCTTTCCCAGTTTCTTCATAATCCTGAAGTGATCTTCTCATGAAGAGAGTCACCAATACCTGTCCAGATACTGCCTCTTGCTATGCCTGACTGCACAGCACATCCCAAAGGGGATGCAGGAAAGCCAGGAACACAGGGACAGCTGCACAGCCCCTTGTTACAATGCTGGTGCAACATGAACAGTCCCAGGGGTCAGAAAGGAAGTTATAAAAGCAGTAACTGGAAAGAAACATCAGGGATCTACACCCTCCTCAGTCCTGGGGGAACAGCAGAGAAGAAAACTTCACAAGAAATATGACAAGTCTCCCATCCAAATACCTTCCAAATAGGAAAACCAAAATGAAGTGGAATCGTGAGTTTCCCCTTTCATATTCCCCCAGAAGAAGCTGTTTCAATTCCATTAAACTCAAGGCACAGTAAGTGAGCCACACTTCAGCAGGTACCTTCATGTTTGAGGTCAAACCCAGGCCATGTAGTAATTAAGACACTTTAATGGAATTCTCTTGTTATAATAAGCTAGTTCCCAGAGCTGACTCAGGGATACAGCAGAGCACCTGAAACCCACAAGGTGGAATTTCTCCTTTTACACAGTGATCTGCACATCTCCCATGTGGGGAGGTGTGGCTGCATAATTTCATAATGAAGTAATACAAGCCTGCATATTTTTACAAGGAAGCAAGAGGAGAGATTTGTTCATGCTGCAAATCCAAGGAGTCTTCAACACCAAGACAATTCCCTTTTGTCATAGTTTTGTTTTGTCACAGTTTCTAAGCAGAAGTTCCCCTGGCAGAAGAGGAACAACATTAGCTAACAGAATTGCTCATCTGCACAAGAGCCCACCCCATAACCAGTTAATGAAAAGGATCCCACCAACTGCAACAGAAGCTGGACAAGGTCTCTGGAGTCTGAGCTCAGGAGGGAAACTACCTGAGAGGTGAGAGCAAGAAGGCAGATTCTCCATGCTCACAAAAGAAGACAAGAGCACACCTTATTTAAAATCAACTCTTTCCACTCTCACATTTATTTTTCCTAAAAACAGTCCTTGCAAATGTGTCTCATTTCTCTTTCCCAATTCAGTGGCATTGCTGCAAGTTCTCCGCGGCACATGACTCTGGGGAAGCAGAGAAGTGTCCCACAACTTAGTCCCATTTCCATAGGAAAAGCTGACTCATAAATCACATCATCCTGGAGATGCTGACACAGGTTTGTAAGGAGCACTTACACAAGTCCCAGGAGCAGGCTGGGACTTGTGTAAGTGCTCCTCCATCTGAGGGCTGGCAGGGCTGCCCAGCTCTAGCAGAGCAGGAGCCCCTCCTTCATGGCCAGGCGCTGCCGGTGGATCTTGTCCTGCTGCAGCTCCTCGTGGTTGGGGTGCCAGAGCTTCATGACAATCCTCTCAATGTTTAGAGCATAGACTGTGTGTGCAGGGATCACTTCTTTGTGCACCTGGAAAGGCATGGTGGGAAACAAGCTGCACTCTTCCATACACATTTGCCCATGTTACCAGGAATAACCTCCCTCTGCAGAGTGGGAACAAAGGGATTCTCACAGGGAGAGCTGCTCCTGCCAGCACTGCCACAGCAGCCAGCACAGCACAACCACCTCTTACAGCCCTTGCTAAGGGAGTGCCACGGTAAGGAAATAGTAATTTTGCTCTTGGGGTGGCAATCAATAACTGATCATCAAAACCATAGAAATAACAATTCTGACTGAACATGAGATGAATGCTTGATTACAGCTCTGTGGTCTGTATCCACAGCTGTCAGACAAAATCCCAAGGCCTGTTCGCAACAGCACAGATCATCAAGGGGGAATTTCTAACAACTAATTTTAGACATTCAAAGTGGCAATGCCCCCGCAACTGCCAGAGAAGGAGGGAACCACAGCCAGACACTGCCAATGAAAATTCACCCAGCTGACCTCAAATGCCTCCCCAGGGCTGGGGTGATCACAGCCAACCCACTGCAGCGCCCTGCATGCCAGGACCAAGTATTCCTCCAAGTACCCAGGTGGAACATGAGGAGTAACAAGGGACATGCCAGGTAAGGTATTTTGCTGCAGCACTGTCAAAATCCATCCAGCTCAGTTCTGATAAGAGTTCACCCATCTTGCCCAGCTGTGAGACAGGGATTTCCTTATCAGCTCTGTGACCAAGGGGATCAGAACAGGCATTAAACCAGCAGTTAACAATGGGAACAAACCAAAGCCAAAGAAGGAAAGAGACTATGGGAAGAGAAAACAAGTCCCCTTCCATGCACATAAACCACGTTAAGACTGGCAGCTGGCACCCAGGGCAGCACTGCCTGTGACACGAAGGTGTGACATGCACAGCTTACCTGCAGTGCCTCAAAGAGGTCGTACATGTTGACTGGAGGCAGGGATGCTGGCAGGGTGTCCCCAGAGCAGGCCAGGAGCAGGGCTGCCTGCTGCTCAGCATCATCAGGCGCGGGTGGGGGGGCCAGGCTCTGACCTGCAGAGGCCGTGGTGCTGCTCGGGGGGCTGGGGGCAGAGCAGGCAGAAAACATCCCAGTCACAAACCAGCACCAGCTGTGGCTGTCATACAGCAGCAACCTTGCTGTTCTGCACCACAGATGTGGTACATAAAATTATTTCAGCTCTAATAAAAATTTATTTTAAATTCCAGTTTAGCAAGGAGTGTGGACTGAGCCTCAACATGCTCCAGCCCTGCTTAAATGGTCTCAGTTGTGCAACTTTTTGTTACTTGCAGCCAATAATTTCTACCCAGCATAAAAATTAAGGCACACACAACATTAAGCTGGAACACTGGCTGTTAGGCAGAGTCGTTTGCAGTTCTACAATCAAATCTTCAAACACCCACGACCTCCTGTCAACTGCTAGAAGCTGCCACAGACAAACAAAACTGCCTTCTCGTACACAAACACTGCCAGATGCACTGCACAAACTCTTTGACACAGACTCCAAACAGAAGGGCCTCAAAGCCCTGCTAACTGGAAAGATGTGCCACAGAACCATAAACACATTTGCATGCAGGAAATGACAGGATGGCAGTGTCCTGCAGGTCCTCACTGACATTTTAATCCCATGGCACAACAGCTGTGCCTCCACAAAGGCCGAGCATTGCTGTGCTACTGATGTTTCCAAAAAGCAGTAATGAACTGCTGGACAAGCAGAGGTAAGGAAGAGAGAGGTAACACCGTCCCTACAGTCCAGTGCTGGGAAATCCCCATATTCTCATTCCCTGTTTAGCTGCACAATCCTGCATACCAATGCCTTCCTAGCTGGTGAAAGCAAGACCCTATCAACACACATAAAAGATGCAACTGAGCCATTGACTAACTCCAAGACTGGCAAAATCCATGTACATTATCAGTGTGCTGCCAGCTCCTTACCACTCAATTAAGTTGTTATAAGCAACAACACTGTTCTTCAGATATGGCTGAGGGTTGACATTGCTTCCAAAGGCATACTTGAAATGGCCATCCCTCAGACGATAGGCTTTCCTCCTGGATATCACAGAGGTCAGAATGTCCTTAAGGTGGTTCTGCAAGGAAAACCAATCTTGTGACATATGCTGATTCATTCACTCGTGGATAGAAAGGCCTCAACAAATGGCAAGACAGAAGCAGTGCGGCTATGACCACAGGGACCTAAAGATGGAAGGGAACCAGTATCTGGACAAGCTACAGGATGTTTTCATTATCCAGCCCTTGGATACAGAGAACATGGCATTTTGAGTACTGTAAACATCAGCCTGTGAACTATACTTTAATATGTGATGCCCTGCTTCAAATGTCAAAGGGGTGTCTTCAATGCTAGGAAATTCCCAACCTCTGATTAAAAGTTAAGATTGCATAACTGACACTGGATGTTACACTTGAACTGAAATACACGCCCTGAAATGATAGTGAAAAGCCCCTCACTCATCTTTTTCATTTGCCTGAACAGTACTGGAGAAGGAACTGTCTGGAAAAAACAAGCAGTCAACTTCTTCATTTGGCCTCACTCCAGATGGGAACTCAGGTGGCCTCCACCTGCTGAGTGCAGAAAACCATCCACACATCAGTGTTCCAAGCAGTGGCTGTGTCATTCATGGGATGTGTACAGTGATGCACCAATGGCCAAAGCCAAACCAGGACTTCACCTGGACCAGGTATCACTGATCATGTCCCTTCATGGCCAGCCCAGACACTGTGCCTGTAACAGATGCTTTTTATAGAGCTGGTCAAACTGGCATTCCCATTCTGTCCTTGCTTTGAAGTGACAGGAATAGTATTTCCCACAACAGCTACTTCAGCGTGCCTGGGGTACTGTGCAAGTACATCAAAACTAACTCTTGCAGGCAGAAGTCCCAGACTTTATATCTATGGCACGAGATTCTCCATTCTCACATTACTCTGGGGACAAACGTGCAATTAGAGAACAATCAGAGCAGCAGGATTCCACCCCATGCAGGGGGACAATGCCCCAGACTGCACACAGAGCCACTGCAGCCCCCCCAGCCCAGCCTCACCTCCACAGCATACACAACAGCTGTCACTGCCTCCTCGGTGACATTGTCCAGCCCGTGCTCATAGGCAGTGACAATCATCCTTCCTTCCAGCTGGCCACGTGTGGGGAGCATCATGGTGTGAGAGCACAGCTTCAAATCATCATCCTCCTGAGGATCCTTTGCCACAAACTGCTGGGCTCCTGACAGTGGGTTCTGAGGCTGGAACCGGTGCTGTCAGGAACACAACATTAAAGCACAAGCTAATATTCATTCAGATGCTAGGGGACATCCCTTCTGCAGTCAGAAAGCTTACACCTATAAAAAAATCCTTAAAAAATCCTCCCCAATGGCTTGTGACTGAAGAAATTGGTAAGTCAGGGTTGGTATCCTTTCACTGGAATTGTTCAGTAGCACCCCAAACCACCTGAACTTTGGGTATCCATAACACACTGCAGCAAGAAATTCTACACACCACATGAAGACTCACCTGCTCTGGTCTGCTCTGTACCTCCCCACCTGCTACATTTGTTTGATTCTCCTGAGAATCTCAAATGCAGTCAGTGACTGCCCTTTTTATCTCCTTTCACACTACCCAGGCCAGTGATTGGACTTTCACATCTCTCAGACACCTTCTGTGTTGAAGAGTTCTCATATATTTAGTAATTCCTTGTACAGAAGAGTATATTTTTACTTACCATCTGTACAGCTACCCTCCAGATTAAAACCCATGAATCCTAAACTTGTGTGATTGATTCTTACATTTCTCTGATGCTTTAAACTTAGCCCAATTCCAGCACTAATTTCACACTCCAGTCTCCCTGTGTACTTTCACTATTCTAAGCAGAACTGTGTTACAGAACAGCCACTGAGATGGAATATGACAATTTTTCAGAACTGACTCAGTGATTTAGCAAAAATACTCATCACAGAAGAGGAATTCATACTAGAAGGTGGCATTTCCCAGGCCTTATGTATTGCAGCACAAATCCTTGGCTGCATTGTGTCTCAAGCTCTGAGTGCCTGTGATGGCTCCTCAGTCTCCAGATAAAGGGGGGAACAAAGCAAATGGAAATTATTGATCCTTGAGCCCAGCCTTGTGCTTGGCCCAGCTCTGACCTACAGGGAAACAGACTCAACACACTCCCACTACTTTCCAGGAGCTGTGGAATGGAGATTGCTGCAAGGCTCTCAAGGGGCATCAGGACAAATAAACTTTAAATATGAACAATGAATAAGCAGCAAAGTGGATTTCTCACATCTTAGTTTCAGGGGAGAAAGGGGGGCTGCTTTAGTCAAAGGACAGTGTGGCATTTAACTCAGAGTGAAAAACCAATCCACCCACTGGTGATGTGAAAGCAGGTTTCCCTCCCCATAATTCTAAAGATTTGTGCTTTCATTACAGGAAAGTCACATGCCTGGAAAAAAAGACCTTCAAAACGTAAGCAACTCTCAAGAGGAATATGGTTTGGGAGAGCAGAAGCCAACTGGAATGGACTTGTGGTCATTGACAGCCATTATTCCGACCAGTGAGGGAAACATTATGAAATACCAAGGCACTTCCAAGTTCACACTACTCAGGAATCCCACTAGTACCAGAAAAGCCCATTAATCATAAGATGCACTTCATACAGTGCTTACTGCCAAGCATTCCTGAACATGTGTACAACACACACTGGAAATCTGCTGTATCCTAAGGGTAGTGAGTAAATCAAATTCTAAGACTTCCACTACATCACAACTTGCTTCTCAAACTCTCATCTACTTGCTACTGAACTGAAGAGTTACAGTCAAGTTTTAAGACAGAAAAGTAACACAGTCTGAATTCAGAATATCACAATAGAGGCTGCAGCTGTGAGCACTGCAAAGTAATTTGACAATTCCTAAATACAAGGAGCCTTCAGCTGGACTTGCATTCCTTTCGAACACTAGTCTCTGAAGCACACACAGAGTGCCTAATCCCAAATCTCCCCTCCACACTGGTCTGGCAGCACAGAAACAAGAGCAGAACAGGGGTGTGACCGTGCAGGGTGGATGTAGAGAGCCCCTGCTGCAAAGTGAACCGGATCTTGCACGTTTCTGTGCCACCTACCAGAAAATAGCACCTTTAAAAGGCATTCTCAGCTCTGAAACAACTTGACCTTCTGAAAACATTACACCCAGGATCTCACTTCTAACACTTTCAGAGTTAGTCAGAGAATTCCATCTGCATGCTTGAATAAACAGTAAATCACTTGTTTTAGGAATTCGGCAGATGTGAAGAGAACCACAGACACTTACATCGAACTTTTGGCGAACCGAAGAAATCTTTTTCTTCCCTTTGGGTTTTCCAGGTTTAGTTGCAGAGCCACCTGGCCATGGCAGAGATCCAGCACCTTCTACAAATTGAAAGGAAAAAGAAACCAAAACAAACAACAAAAAATAAACCAAAAAACACAAAACACCCACTCAGTGTTGCTGATTTAGGGCCAGGATGAAACCCTTAACATTTGGCCACCTTTTAAGCCTCAACCCAAAATCTACAGCCATAGCAAAGAGGGGAGAACATCTTTGGTAGCGCCTCCCTTCCTTTGTCAGCCCCTTTGTCAGCTACTTTGACTCATTCACAACACCCATGACTTATGTAGCAATTTCTGTCCACACACCACACAAAACCTACAGTGGAAGGACAGAGAGAAGCACAGCCTGTAAGAAAATCCAAAAGGAAGGAACCAGCCATTTGTTCCATCAGGAAGGCAAGAGCTTGCCTAGAGCTCTTACCTGGAGGTGGGTTTTCCTCTCACCCACTCCTGGATCAGGTCAGATGCTAAACCATCTGAATTGAGCAGCCTGACTCCCCAGTTCTCCTTCCTGCTTCATCAAGATTTGTCATGGATCCTTATTATACATCACTACATCAAGCTGATTGTTCTGTTACACTGATGACAAGGAGAGGGGGGAAGAACTGCAGAGGCCACTGAGCCCAGGAGCAGGATGTCACTAATATGACCAGTGAGCAAACAGCTGAAAAAGAGGTTCCTGTTTAGTACTAATAAATAAATACATTTGGTGATATCATCAGCTCAAAAGTCCACTGAATGCTGTCTAACAGCTACCCCTACAGCAGGCCAAACCACATCCTGATAACCACACAGCTCTTGGCAAGGACAGCCTAGCAAATTTCCTGCTGACAGGCTTACAGCATCTGTGAGCAATTAATTCCTTCAGGAACACTGGCTTAGGACAGCACTGCACTGGATGTGTGTGTGCTTGCTGGCAGGGAACAAGTGCCACTCAGAGGCTGGACAGCCCTCTCGTGGCTGCAGAGCAGCCTGTGCTGTGTGCCTCCAGCACCCTCCTCCCCAGCCTGGCCCTGCAAGGCAGCATCCTCTCCTTTGGAGCACAGCGTGCCCCCAGCATGTCCCAGCTCAGGGAGCTTGGACAGCTCAGCTCTGAAGGCACTTCAGCCTCTCCAAAGCTGAGACTGGAGCTCCCTGCCAGGCAGCTCTGACAGCACAGAATGTCTTGGACATCCCCATGCCACACCTCAGCCAGAATTTGCCATTTCCTCTAGATAGAGACAAGAGGTGACAGCAACCTTTCCACATCTCAGCACCCACAGCCTGGCCAGCCTCACTGAGCACTGACCAACAGCCAGCTGTGGTTCTCTCCTGCTCCCACAGTTCTCACCAGCTTCACACCAATCTCTGGGTTTATCTCTGGCTGTCCCAACTACACTTAATCTGCTGTAATTGAGAATTAACTATGGTTAATTTGCTGTAGTCGGGAACTCAAACACAATTATACCACAGCCCTGTTTGTAAGGAATGAGGCTGGCTAGAAGTCCTTGGCTATGGGGAGCTTCCCACACTCACAGCTGCAGCACAAGCACCGTGTCCTCTGCTATGGGGAAAAAAAAAATTCTAACAGGATCAGGCTCAGCTAGAGGATTCAAGTGGAGTTTTTGAATGGTCAGCTGCTAAGAAGGGATTAGAAACAACCTACACACACAGATATGGTACATTCTCCCTATATTAATAAAATGTTGACCAAGAAGTTTAGCTACATCCTATTAGAGAGGTGGAAACCCATAGCCTACAAACCCTGTTGTCAAAATCCACTGGTCAATTTAAGAAATTAAGAGATAATAAATAAAACCTCCCCAAAAATTGTAAGGCTGGTGTCACTGCTCATCAATACATCACAGGAGAGGCCATAATAATGGAGCATAGGAAACCACTGTGGAGAACCACATCAGGTCTCACACTGCTCATTCACAGCCTCATTTGTGACCAGAGAAAGTGCAATGAGTGCAGATGGAAATTGCAAACACTCTTTTCTCTAACAGTGTTACGCAGATACAATAGGCTACAGTTAGGTCTGAATTTTTGAAATACCTTTTTTAAGAAAAATAATACAGTAGGTTTTAAATTAAATGGCAACTAAATTTATAGGCTTTGACAGTAGATCTGAAAGATGCAACTTAATTTAATCTCAACGTGCACGTTTAACAAGAACTTAGCCAAACTCAGCTTAAAACAAGGAAAAGGTGAGATACAATCTCCTATTCCCCACTATAATGAGCCCATAGCATAATTTTTGGTTCCTTTTCCAGGTTTTCATATTACCAAGCCCAACTTGCACTAGATGAAGAAAGCAAAATTTCCCTCTAGCATTCTAAGAAACCAGTACTTGCCTTCCTGGCCACAAATGACAAGGCTGGGTTGGCTCAGACATGAAACTTCAGAGATGAATGCAGCTTTTATTTAATCTTGCTAGCAAAGGAATCAGACCTAAACAAGCCACAGCTGCTGCTCTGCCTTTAAAGATCAGCAAGAGATAAAAACATTTTTCTAAGAGCTGCCACAACTCTGCATGGCACCATCATGATGGCACCAGGCAGTCCAGACAGAGCCCGTCAGGTTTGCCTGACATGCTGCTTGAGGTAAGGACAAAGAAACAGAGAAAGTCACCACAGAAAGCAGACAGAGAGAAAACACACATTTCCCACGCCTGTTTACTTGATTTTCACTTTGAGGGGGTTGTTTGTTTTAATCTTCTTGCAGGAACAAGGGTTTTGGTCAGTATTCTGCTGATATCTGGTTGATATTCTGCTGACTCTCATCTGCCAAAAACTCACACTCCCATTTTCTCACTTTTCCTCCCTTCTCAGTACTCTGGAGAAGCAAACATGAGCAACCTGAGCCAATCTCACAGCGGAAAGCCCTCTAAGCAAAGCCTGTGGACAAACCTGATGAAATAAAATGCTCCTGTTATTCCACACAAGTTCTAATTCACTGAATCATCTTTTAATTGGCTTCATACTGTTATTGAAGAAATTAATCCTTACATCACTAACTCAAGTGTTTGCAACTGTCTCCATTTTACTGCTAACATTTAGCTACGAAAGGAACGAACAGTTCAAGCAAGATACATATTAACTCAAGAAACCTTGCTACCCTGAGTGCTTGCAACTGTCCAACAAACAAGGTCAGCTTAGTAAGCAAGTCCATGCAAGGTTAAGAAAGGATTTAAACCAGAGTCCCACTTGATGGAATTTTTTGGGGAAGAAAAAATGCCAGTGTGCTGGTTTGGGGTGGAAGAGGGTTAATTTTTTCCCATGGTAGCTGGCACAGGACTATGTTTTGGATGAGTGCCAAGAGCAATGTTGGTGACACAGGGTTGTTTTCACTCCTGCAGCCACTATAATGAGCCCATAGCATAATTTTTGGTTCCTTTTCCAGGTTTTCATATTACCAAGCCCAACTTGCACTAGATGAAGAAAGCAAAATTTCCCTCTAGCATTCTAAGAAACCAGTACTTGCCTTCCTGGCCACAAACGACAAGGCTGGGTTGGCTCAGACATGAAACTTCAGAGATGAATGCAGCTTTTATTTAATCTTGCTAGCAAAGGAATCAGACCTAAACAAGCCACAGCTGCTGCTCTGCCTTTAAAGATCAGCAAGAGATAAAAACATTTTTCTAAGAGCTGCCACAACTCTGCATGGCACCATCATGATGGCACCAGGCAGTCCAGACAGAGCCTGTCAGGTTTGCCTGACATGCTGCTTGAGGTAAGGACAAAGAAACAGAGAAAGTCACCACAGAAAGCAGACAGAGAGAAAACACACATTTCCCACACCTGTTTACTTGATTTTCAGTTTGAGGGGGTTGTTTGTTTTAATCTTCTTGCAGGAACAAGGGTTTTGGTCAGTATTCTGCTGATATCTGGTTGATATTCTGCTGACTCTCATCTGCCAAAAACTCATACTCCCATTTTCTCACTTTTCCTCCCTTCTCAGTACTCTGGAGAAGCAAACATGAGCAACCTGAGCCAATCTCACAGCGGAAAGCCCTCTAAGCAAAGCCTGTGGACAAACCTGATGAAATAAAATGCTCCTGTTATTCCACACAAGTTCTAATTCACTGAATCATCTTTTAATTGGCTTCATACTGTTATTGAAGAAATTAATCCTTACATCACTAACTCAAGTGTTTGCAACTGTCTCCGTTTTACTGCTAACATTTAGCTAAGAAAGGAACGAACAGTTCAAGCAAGATACATATTAACTCAAGAAACCTTGCTACCCTGAGTGCTTGCAACTGTCCAACAAACAAGGTCAGCTTAGTAAGCAAGTCCATGCAAGGTTAAGAAAGGATTTAAACCAGAGTCCCACTTGATGGAATTTTTTGGGGAAGAAAAAAATGCCAGTGTGCTGGTTTGGGGTGGAAGAGGGTTAATTTTTTCCCATGGTAGCTGGCACAGGACTATGTTTTGGATGAGTGCCAAGAGCAATGTTGGTGACACAGGGTTGTTTTCACTCCTGCAGAGCACAGAGCCCAGGGATTTTCTGCTCCTCACCCCATCCCACCAGCTAGGAGCCTGCACAAGGGCTTGGGAGAGGACACAACCCCAAATGGCCACTCCTGACATCAGAATGGACAACACACCTCCCTGTCTGCCTCTGCACCACCCAGCCCTAGACGCCCCATGCCAGAGAGGTTCTGCAACTGGGATTTCAAGTGGTTTGGGTGACCGACAGCCTGAGCAGATGAGAGGGGGAACTGCAAAGCATCCTCAGAAAGGGTGACATTCACCAAGTGCTCCCTAAATCCCAGGTGGAACCACTAGTACAAGAGGCAGCAAAACTGGGATCAGATGGGTTTGTTTGCATGTTCAACATATACTGTAATCACTCCTGAAAAATACCTTCCCCAAGGGTCCCTATTCCAGTACAGTATCAAGTACAATCTGACCACATGGTTATTTTCCCCTTGTCTCTCACAAGAGGGTGGAAAGTACATGCATCAATAGCCCTCATGATGGCGTGCCAAGTGCCTCAAAAACACTTCTTTAAGGTTACTATTTCCATGAATCATCAAGTAAACACCTTCTACCCAAAAGACAGTGGTAAAGACAAAAGCCTGTTAGCTTTCCATTCTTACATGGAGGGGGAAAAAAAAGAGAGAGAAAAAAATCAAACCACAAAAAAAAAAAAAAAAAATTAGCAGGTGTCAGCCTGGCATCTAGGGGAAGAAAGAGAAATCTGGATGTTAAAAGCTAGTATTGCAGTGATACTGCATTTTCCTGGGCTTGCATGTACAGCCCTACATCTTGCCTGTAAGATCTCCCAGTCAGTGGCCTGGAAAAGGAACCTCAGCTCCCAGATCACTGGGAGACTGCACTGATCTGTGGACAGCACAGCTGAGCTTCTAGATGGGCCTAGCAGAATGCACTGTTAGCTCCAGAGCACCAAAGCACATCTTTAAGACCACACAGCCGTGATTAAACTGTCTTTCTTCAAGCTGGCTTATGCAGTCTGTGGCCACAGAGCCAGCCAAAGCTTGCCTGAGAGCCCTGGAGGTGACCAGCACTGGTGGGCAGCTGGCCACCACCACAGCTGCCGTGACCTGCTGAACCACCACAACCAGGCTTCTTCCAGGGCTCTGAGAGAGCAGCTGCCTTGGGACAAGAGAAAACAACCTCCAGGGACTTGAAATTAAGGCAGGTCAGGCAGGAAATAAGGAGCATATGGAAAACACCTGTGGAGCAGCACCCTGCTCTGTGCTGGGGCTCCCACCTTCAAACAATCCCAAACAGGCTTGGAAAGGGACACCTGGGAGAGTCTGCTGAGGAATCCTGACCAGAGAGCTGCACACCATGACTAAGGGGAATAAAGAGACTGGATAGAGACACAAATAACATTCAGAACAGCTGAGCCCAGAGCTTGCACACAGGAATAACAAACCCCAACCCCAGCCACATGGCAGGAGGCTCTAGCCTGACCACTGCCTCTGAGATGCAAGCCCTCTGAGCTGTGAGCTGCACCCCAACACTCACAGCAGCTCACTGCTGAGCTCAGAGAACAGGCACTGCCTCCCTGCCCTCCTCATTTAGACTCAGCTGCTCCAGGTGATCATCAGGGGAATCCTGTTCCTGTGCAGTCTCTTTATCATCCAGCTGTAATTAATTACTCAGAATTAACAGCAAGGAGCAGCAGATTCAGACATAAACCTTCTGATTTACACGAGTCCAGATCCCTAAAGGGAACAAGTTTAGGACACACAAGGTGTTTTTGCAGTGCAATCAAGAGCAAACAAAGCAAGTTTGGAGGTGGGGGCAATCAACATTTAATTAGCACAGCTGGTAGAGTTAAGGACCAGCTCCAACACAAAAACTCGTGGCCATCCATGAATTTTGCAGTCATTATTTCCCCTTGCTACCACATCTCTGGGTTGAGAGCTCTTTTGGAGACCAAACAAAACACACCTGCACCCCTGAGGACAGCCCATCTAGACACTCACAGAGGTAAAATGTAATTCTAGATGCTCCCAAAGGTAAAATGTTAATTATCTGCAGATGACTGGGTTAATAGGTCATAGCTCAACCAGGGCTCCCTGTAAGCACTTTTCTATCAGATATGTACTTGAAATAAAGATGAGTCAGGAAAAGTCAGCTCTCCACAATGACCAGGAGCAAAGTTCAGAGGAGAGGGAAAGAGTAAGCAAAGCACATCAAAGAGAAGGCTGCATCTGCCTTGACCCTTCAGCTCACAGCAGACACCAACCCAGAGTTCAAACCAGGTTATCACAGGCACCAATCCAGCATCAGCCTCTAGCCAAGCACACACAGCTTAGCCATAGAAGCACCTCTTGCTCAAACATCATTTTGCTACATTTTTACCTGTGTAGCAAAACAACCCAGGAATATGACAGCTGAGGACATTGGGGTACTGTGCACACACCCCCAAACACACAAGTGGCAGGCACAGTGTTACACCAAGGGATTAATGAGGCTTCTCAGGACTCACCTGGGGCAGAAACCAAGATCTGGCATCGGGTGAGAATAGCCAGGAGGAAATCATTGTGAGAATGGACTGTGCAGAGAGAGAGAGAGCTCATTAGCAGCACATCAGTGCCCACAGGCACCCCCTCAAAGCCATCCTAAAGTTGCTCCCTAAGCTTTCCCATTGTTGTGTTCTCCCCACCTGCTCAGTCAATTTTTTCATTCAAGTTTTTTTGAGAGTTTTCTTCTACTGGGCTGAGAATCTACTACTGTGACAACAACATAGAGGATACTACACACAGCACAGAAACAATGAGATCACTTCTCAGTATTACACACACAGTGTATTACAGCTGCTTGACAAGTTCTGGTGTATTCAGCCAGTCAGAGGAGCAGCTGTCCCTCTTGCCATGCAGGCATCCCACTGCAGTGCTTTTGGTTTTGTTACAAAATACACCGAAATGAGAACCACAAAGATGAAGTCAGCTCAAATAGGTTCTAACCAAACAGAACTTCATTGCAGAGGTTTTCTGGAACATAGAGTAAATGTGCACAAGAGAAAGTGAAAACAACTTCAGAGGGTTTCAGTATCCTCTTTGGAGTCTGAGCACCAGAAACCTCCCTGCCCTTCCCTAAGGGATCACAAACATGGAAACCAGGAGCCCCCACAATGAGCTCAGCAATGCCCACCCATGTTTGCAGACACACAGAGAGGCAAGGACTGAAGAATCTCCCCCTTCAGCACCCCACCTGCCAGTCCCAAGGGCAGGAAGGACCTGCCTGCTGCAAATGCACCCCGGTGAACCCAGGGCTCCCTCACCTGCTCCAGCTACAGCCAAATGGAAAGGGCAGAATGGACTGCATCTCCACTGTGACATTAAAAAAGCTTTTTGGTTGCTCGAACAGCATGTTTTACCTTTTTATCACATTTACACAACGCCAAATTGTCTGTCAGTGCCGGGGTTACACAGGGACTTCCCCATGCGGGCCAGGGCACCTCCCACCATTTTAACCCCATTGCTGCCGGAGCCACGGCCGCTGCTGTTTCCCTCACAAGCACTTTCCCCATTCGGGAAGCACCGTGGAGCCTGGAGGAGCTTCCCAGGCCTGCCAGGGAAACAAACCCCGGGTGTTCCTTTACCATTGTCTTGCGTGAGAAGCCTGCGCGCTTCCAGATCAAACTCCTCCTTGCTGATCTTCTGCTTGAACCAGAGCTTCAGGTTGGCCCAGTACCTCGGGAAGAGCAGGGAACCACCGAATCAATGCGGTTGGAAAAGACCTCCGAGATGATCGGGTCCAACCTCCCAACACCCCCGTGTCAGCCAGACCGCGGCTCTTTCCCCGAGCGCCTCGGCTGAGGGAGCGGAGCAGAAGCGCTGCTCCCTCACGCAGCAGCAGCGCCGAGGCTCTGCAGGGACACGGCAGAACGCGAGGGGCCGAGAGGGTGGCGCAGCCCCGCTCCCCGAGGGCACTCACTGCTTCACGTTCTCGCCCAGCGCCTCGCTCAGGCTCTTCTTGGCCGCCTCCAGCTCGCTCACGTAGGTCGCCATCGCGGCCGCGCCGCCTCCCGCCTCGGCCCGTCACGTGCCCGCGCTCACGTGCCCGCGCAGGGGGCGGTGGCGGCGCGCAGGCGCAGAGCGGGCGGCGGCGGCTCCGGGAGCAGCACCGGGAATTGCACCGGGAACTGCACTGGGAACTGCAGCCATGCCGGGGCTGCTGCTGGGGGATGAGGCGCCCAACTTCGAGGCGGACACCACGCAGGGTCGCATCCGCTTCCACGACTTCCTGGGAGACTCGTGAGCGCTTGGGGATGCAGCGGGAGCGGGGGTGGGATGTCCGCGCCGCCGGGGATCCCGGGGAGGCGGGACGGAGCGGGACCGCTCACCGCGTTCCTTCATTCATTCCTTCCGCACGCTGAGCCCCGTGTCACACGGTTCCGGGGGCTCGCTCCAAAATGTGGGTTTTCCTCGTGGAACCGCGGGGCCGCACACGGCGCGATTCCCGGCGGACAGAATCGCCCGTCCCCATCGTTCCCGGAGGGCGAGCCGAGCTCCCGAGGAGAGAGAAGGGGCAGCGCCCGCGGCACGGCAAAGCCCGGCTGGCCAGGGCGGCGCTCAGCCCAGGGCGGTGCTGGGGACAGCTCGGTGTCACGGGAGTGCCAGGGTGACAGAGGGGACAGCTCGGTGTCCCGGGAGTGCCAAGGTGACAAAGGGGACAGCTCGGTGTCCAGGGGTGCCAGGGTGACAGAGGGGACAGCTCGGTGTCCCGGGAGTGCCAAGGTGACAGAGGGGACAGCTCGGTGCCACGGGAGTGCCAGGTGACAAAGGGGACAGCTCGGTGTCCCGGGAGTGCCAAGGGGACAGCTCGGTGTCCCAGGAGTGCCAGGGTGTGCCCAGGTGACAAAGGGGACAGCTCCCCCGGGAGTGCCAGCCAAAGGGGGACAGCCCCATTCCCGACACGGGCACGGCGGACCCGGGCCCTGCCAGGTCCAAAGGCAGCGCTGTGTCCTGGGAGCTGGGACAGCTCAGCCCAGGAGCTGCTGTGGGCATTGGGCAGAGGGGCCGCTGCCCCATTCCCGAGGCAGCCCAGTGAGCTCCAGCCCCAGGCTGGGATCGGCCGCTGCTGTGGGCATTGGGCAGAGGGGAAAAGAGCCCAGTGAGCTCCAGCCCCTCTGGAAGCGGCTGTGCCGGCCTGGCACGCAGCTCTCCCCTCCTGCTCGCTGCTGTTTGCCCGAGGAGCGCAGGCATTGTCTGAGGAGCCTCCTGGCACCGTGGCCAGGGAGCTCCACATCAATAATTCCCGCTGACCCGTGGCAGTCACGCGGCCCTGGCAGAGCTGCAGGAGCCCTCGGTTCATCCCTCCAGCTGCATGCCCAAGGCTCTCAGACAGGGCTTCCCCCCCCTGCTGTGGTGCTGGGGGCCCGGTGAGGATCGGTGCGGGAAGATCTGTGTGATTTGAGCTGAGAAATGACAGAAGGAGTCTCTGGCAGGGAATTTGGAGTGCTGGGGGTGGCTTTGCTTTAGCCCCTGGGAAGTCCTGAGAGCCTTTTTGCTCCAGCTCGTCCTGCTGGGCTGCATTGCTGCCTTTCTCTGTGCACTGTTTACCTTACCTGGGAGGTGCAGGATTAGTGTTTGCTGCTCTAAAGACTCAAAATCCATTGCTGCCAAGCTGAGGTGGCTGTGTCACTGTAACAGGAGCCACAATGTGATGTTGTTAACTTTTGGCCTCCCCTGCTATTGATTAATTCTTACCTTTTAGTGGAGTGCAGCTCACAGCAGCAGCTGGGTTTAGGCTTGGTCCTGTCCCGTTCTTTGAGCTGCACGATGCACATTTGTGTGTGTCTCCTCGTGGAGGTGAGGTGCAGGGGTAGTGGCCAGCTCGTGAATCAGTGACCATCTCTGCAATAACCTGGCCAGGCATCCCCTGACACCTGGGTCTCTGAGCTGCACTGTACACCTGGCTCCCCCAAACTTCCTCACACAGCACCGTGTCCACCTCCATGTGAAGAACCAGGGGCTGTTTCAGCATCTCCTGCAGGATCCTGGAGGCAGAGTGGGGAGCAAGGTGCAGGGAGTTTCCCAGAGCAGGGCTTATCTCATGGAAGTTTCTGGTAATAGGGAAGGAAGAGTTGCTGGGACAGGAATTCCTTATCAGAGAGACAAGCTGTTCCTGCACTCCATGCCGTGCAGTGTTGGGAACAATGAAAGTTTGACAAGAAGGTCTCACAGATATGTGTGCTTAGCAGAAAGATTTTTGTATGTAGAATATGAAGAAAGAATAGAGATGGAAGCAAGTTTTGATATAGAAGAAAAGAATTGCTGAGCCAGTCTCACTGGATAACCAAGGAGGCAAAGGGTGTGTTAGTTAGAAGGGGTTTTTATGGCTTAGAGCAAAGGATAAACCCACCCCAAACAAGAAGATGTTTTTATCAAGCAAAAAGACAGCACAGGCAAACAAGTCAGCAAATGTGGCAAGTAGAAAAAAGGTCTCAGAATTTTCCACTGCAAGAAAACTGGAAAACAACTTCTAGCTTAAACTGTAATGTACTAACTTTTAGTGACTGGAGAACAGTGACATGAATATGGTAATTATAGCAGTTATGATAGGCTATAGATAAAAGTTAAGGTATAGATTGGTTCTGCTGTATGAAGATGCTCAGCAAAGAAAAGTCTAGAATGCACTGTAACCTAAACTGAGGGTCTGCAGGGCTGCCTGCAGCTGGAGCTGACAGCTGTGGGCACAGCTCTGTCACCCACAGCCCTGGGCTGCTGTAACATTGTGGATGTTATAAACTGCATTTTGGAGAGCCCCTGGAGTCCCACATCCCTCATTCAGGCTCTTACAGCACAGTTTTTGCCTGCAGCACAAACCAGAACCACAGCTGCCCTTCACAGCTGCTTCCCTGCCGTTGCAGGTGGGGCATCCTGTTCTCCCACCCGCGGGACTTCACCCCGGTGTGCACCACGGAGCTGGGCCGGGCGGCCAGGCTGGCACCCGAGTTCAGCAAGCGCAACGTGAAGCTGATCGCGCTCTCCATCGACAGCGTGCAGGACCACCTCTCCTGGTGCAAGGTATGGGCTCTGGGGGCCTCAGGGGCTGCAGGAGATGCCCATGGAGGCTTGGAGGTACAAGTGTCACATCCCAAAGCGTGGCGGTGCTGAAATGCAGAGCAGGAATGGGGAGGGTCTTCTCCATCTTCACGGAGCACCCCACAAAGTCCAGGGTGCTCTTTGCACTTTCATGGTGATGCCTTGGGAAGGCTGACCCAGAACAGAGGCTGGACAGAGCTAAAGAATAAAGCAGGGATTTATTAAAGGCCTCAATGGATCCACCTTGGGCAGCACAAGAGCCCAGCCAGGGCTACACCCAAGATGGACCCAAAATGGTCACAAAATGCACAACCTGTCACAAGGTCTCTCACTTTTATGGGTTCTGTTCCATTTGCATATTGGAGTTCATTGACCAACTACAGCTTTACCCCATGCAGTCCCATCCTTCTTGTTTTTCTCTCTCCAGCCCACGTTGTTTGTGCTTCTTGGGCTGAGATTTGGATCATTTGTCCTTGGTGCCCAGCTGGAGCAGGAATTGTTTTGTCTCCCGGCTCTGTGCACAGAGCTCACCATCCCCTAACATGAAGCTCAGACCCACACACTAAAGCAGCACAGAACCTGAAAAACATAAAAGCTAAAACCTGAGGCATCAATACAAGAGGAAAACAGTATTACTGCTGTCCCACCACTACTGAAAAGGTTAAAATGTGTGGAGGTGATGCCAGAATCTCAGAGGAAGGCAGCCTACCCACAGACCCTCAGGAAGTTCTGCAATAAAACAGGAAAGGAAAAGAGGCATCAGAAGTGAGGAGAAAATTGCAGTTTGTGCTCGGGCAGGGAGGAGAAAACAGAGGGCAAACAGAGACATGTTAAATATAGAATCACAAGTAGGAGAACATGAGGGAGCATTAAAAAAAGATGGGAATGGAATAACTCAGTGAAGGAACTTGCAAGGAACTAAAGAAAACCTTCAAAGGCAACCTGTGTGTCCTACCAGGGAGAATGCTGCCAGGGCTAGAGGTGGCAGGGGTCTAAAATGAGTGTTTCAGACAGAAATGGCCAGAGTGTAAAAATCCTTGGCTGAATTACCTGCCGTCCTCTTAGCTCTTAAAATTGGGGATGTTCTCACATATTTTCCAGGGGTGAGAGGTGCTTGTAGTAAAAGGCATTAAAGGTGAGAAATTTTTGCACTCAGTTGGACATTACTTCATGATTGACTGGCTTTAAAAATTAGCTAATTGCCTTATTGCTTAAATCAGCCTTTGTGCCTGAGTGGTGTGTGGGTAATGCCCCAGCAAGCCCCAGAAGGGCCTGGGAAAAGCAATGTACAAATCCCAGTAAATGAGATTTCTGTGCTGCTCAAACTGGCTGAAACCAGCAGACAAATTAGCAAATACCATGTCATTAGCCAGAACAGAACATTTGTGTTGTGCTTTTGTGAGGGAGACTCATCTGCTGCTTGGCCAAAGCTGAGGTGTCAGGGTGTTGCTGACTTCTGCAAAGCCTTTGAATTTGCAAGCAGCTTTTCCATGAAGTCAGCTCTGTGAAGGGCAGGCTCTTTCTTGTAGGAAAGCAGGAATTTGTGTCAAGGGAGGGAAGTGCTGAGCTCTTTCATCCTGCCAGGGATGTGTGGGGTTCAGCAGACTCAGGTGATCTGAAAAAGAGATGAACAACGAGCTGACTCTGCTGATCCTATGGAATTATTCACATGGCACAACCTCAGGTGAGACCAGGAGAAGCTGCAGAACAGCTTTGATGCTGGCTGAGGGGAGGCAGAGCAGGAAAGCCTTCCAGAAAAACCACGGAGAGGCAGTGATTGAAGCTGTGGTGAGGCTGGGAGAAGCCTTGGAGCCAGAGGTTTGGCAGTGTCAGCTCAGCACCTGTCAGACAGAAACAGCTGAAAACCCTCCAGAGCCAAAGATCCAGCACAGAAGGCTGGAGTGTTCCATGCAGCCTGTGTTTCACTGGATTAAGACCAGGAGTGAGCAAAATTTTGGGCAGAGCCCTGTGTGCAGCATTCCCATACACACATCTGCTCCCTGCCTGGATGAAGCTGCTTTTACCTGTAGCACAGCCTACAAGGGGGCAGGAGGGAAAGAGGGGAGGCTGAACTCCTGCATGAAACAGCAAAGAACTGCTGCCAGATTTCAGATGGGATCTGCCTGGGAAGGTGGGGCCAGAGAGCAGCCAGGAATCCCTGTGTCACCCTGTGCAGCTGTGCTGTCCAGCCAGGGGTGTCACAGCTATTCCTGGCCATCCCTAGGCAGAGAACAGAGCCTTGCTCCAGGACTGGGGACTCTGGCTCAGCCAGGGAGTGACCCCAGCTCCCCAGGCAGGAGGATGCTGCTTCTCCAGGGGCTGGGGGAATGCCTGAGCTCCCTGAGCAGGCCATGCTGTGCTGTCAGAGCTTTCAGTGCTCTCTCTGGCCAGGGATACCTGCACCTTGGTGACTCAGTGGTGAATCAATCCCTCCTGTGATGTCTGGTTTCGGCGTGGACTCTGGAAAGAAAATCAGTGATTAGGGAAGGGAGTCATGGGTGTTTTGTTGCAACAGAGTGTGGTTTGTGAGGCTGTTTTCTCCGCAGGCCAGGAAATTATGTGCATTTTGGAACGAGTTACAGTCCATAGGATTCAGACAATACTTCTCAGAAACTCTCCTCATCCTCCAGCCCTGCTCTAAAGAGAGGAGTGGGTGGCTCTCATTTGCTGATGTCCATCTGCAGCCTCCTGTGACTCTGTGGAGCATTCAGCTGCATTTCTCCTCAGCTGAACTCTCCAGCTCTGCTCTCCTTCCCTGCTCTGCTCTGCCAAGGCAGGGTTGCAGGACAGCAGAACCAATTCCCTGCTTCCTTCCGAGGCAGGCCTGGCCACAGCCCAGCTGAGAGCAGTGGCCCCTTTCTGCAGAGCTGTACTGACACAGAAAGGCCTGGGGAGAAAACAGGCAAAGAGCAAAGCTGGAAAGGAAACCTTTGGCCACGTGTGCACCACTTGACCTGCTTGCAGCATCCTGAGCAGCTGGGGCAGGGCTACACAGCCCCCTTTGTCAGCACGAGCAGCCATGGGGAGGGGTGCAGGGCCTGCCTGCTCTTGCTGCTGTTGGTGTGCTCTGAGCAGAGCCAAGGGGCAGCATTTCCAGGCCTGCCCTCCCTGGCTTCCCTCTGAGCAGGAACTGCCTGCTGCCCCACATTCAGAGCCTGGGGAAGGCAGGGAGCTTTGTACACTGAGGTTATCAGCTGAGCTGATAATGCAGCACAGCACTGTGAGGGAGGCTCACAGCAGCACTACAATCACTTTGGTCTCCTTGTAGCATGAAAAGGGTGGAAGGAACAGGCTGCCCTGTTCTGGGGCAGTAGCCTTGAGTTCTGCTTGCTCTGATGCTGGCAGCTGCCCTGCCTGTGCTGCCTGGGCAGGCTCCCCCAGCACTGCTGGGGCTCCCTGTGACCTGTGAGAGTGGCACTGCAGACCCCAGGCATAACTTAAATGCTCTAGTTGAGTCCAGACCAAGTGTGGAGATGCTCAAAATACATTTTTTTTGTGTGTATTTGTGAAGCAGGTCCAGTTTGGACTAGTACAACCTCATAAACCATGTTCAGAAGGCAGAGCCTCCAGGGCTGTGGAGGGGGATGGTTTTCTCTTCTGTGCCAGGCATGGTTCAGAAAGGAGTGAGCAGTGTCCCAGCACCTGCACTCAGGCTTCCAGTGGGGTTTTTTGAGAGCCTTTAGTTAAGTGAGCTGTGAGTGACTCACTGGATGGAACTGGTGCCTTGCACAAGGCCTGTGCAGTATTGGGCCCGTCTTTGTCGGCTGGTTTGCTCTGCCACCAGAGAAACAGTTCCTTAGGAGCACAGCCCAGTTCAGCTGTGACACCAACACACCTGTCAGCAGTGCAGGAGGGAGCTGGAAGAGGGGCATGGTTCTCAGTTAAAGCTCTCTGTGTGTCACTAGCACGGGCAGGAATTCCCTGTTGCTCCATGCCCACTGCCCGGGCTGTGAGCACAGACAGCCTGAGAACTGACCTCCAGAACAAGGAGGCACAAAGGTTTCTGGTTTGTCACTGGTTTCTGGAAACTCATGGAAGTGAGCCCTGGCTGTGCTGTCCCAGCCCGAGGCCTTGGGGCCAGGGAGCTCCTGGCTCTGCCTGGCCTCTGTGCTGGTGCCACAGGAACATCCCATGGCTTTGTCCCTGCAGGACATCAATGCCTACAACGGGGAGCAGCCTGCAGAGAAGCTGCCCTTCCCCATCATTGCTGACAAGAACCGGGAGCTGGCTGTCCAGCTGGGCATGCTGGACCCGGACGAGCAGGACAAGGACGGGATGCCCCTGACGGCTCGTGTGGTGAGTCCTGCCTGTCCCACAGCACCAGGCCTGCCCACAGCACAGAGCCACGGCTGCCAGCCTGCCCTGGGCCTGTGGGGCACTCACCTGGATGGGCATGCCATCCCCAGGAGCTGGGATGGCTCCCTTGGGTTCTGTCACGGTGATCCAGTGATCCTGGTCGTGCCTGTCCCAAATAATTTCTGTCAGTGCTGGATCTGCTGGGCTTTCCCTTTCCCCTCCTGTGCTTGCACTGGAAGGCCACAGGCAGCAAAACAAGCTGGTGCTGGACACAGGAGTTCCCAGAGCAAAAGCCCATTCCCTGGGCATCAGTTGCTCTCTAGTTCCCCTCCATGGCATCTTCCCTGTCCCAAGACCTGTGGTCAGGCAGCTCCTGGGAAAGGAAGGAGCATCAGGGCTGAGCAGATCCAGCAGAGCAGACAAATGTGCCCAGCCCCTGACACTGTCTCCCTGTGCTCAGGTGTTCGTTTTTGGCCCGGATAAGAAGCTGAAGCTCTCTATCCTGTACCCAGCCACCACTGGGAGAAACTTTGATGAGATCCTGAGAGTGGTGGACTCCCTGCAGCTCACAGCATACAAGAAGGTCGCCACCCCCGTGGACTGGAAGGTGAGGAGCAGGGCAAAGCTCTCAGCCAGGCACTGGGAACAGGCAATGGAATGGCAGCCAGCCTCCCTTTGAGGGGCACCCAGGCTGAGGGAGGCAGCAGCTGGAGGCAGCCTTGCCTCTGCAGGCTCCTGTTTCCTGCCAGTGAGCTGGGCCACTCACCCAGCTCCCGGCAAAGCCGATCTTCCCCAGGGCTTGGAATGGAGCCAGCAGCACCCGCCCAGGGCTGCCTGAACTGTAGGAATGGATGGGCAGACCAGGGCAAGCTGTGCTCCATCCAGCATCCCAGAGAGGCTCAGCCGCCCCCCTCCTTCCTCCCTGTCCCCTGGGAGTGCCAGGGCTGCGGGATGCCATTGGCAGGGCTGGCAGGTGGCACAGCTCTCCCTTTGGGCATCTCCCCCACTCTGCCCTCACTGCTGGCTCCAGGCATGGGACATACACTCACAGGGGTCAGTGCCACCCGTGCCCAGCCCTGCCAGCTCCTGACTGTCCCCGTTTGTCCCCATCTGCTCCCCAGCCCGGTGACAGCGTCATGGTCGTGCCCACCTTACCTGACGAGGAGGCCAAGAAGCTCTTCCCCAAAGGGGTCTTCACCAAGGAGCTGCCCTCAGGCAAGAAGTACCTGCGCTACACCCCGCAGCCGGAGTGAGGGCTCTGTCTGTCTGTCCATCCTGCTGGGATGCCAGAGCCTTCCTGAGCCCAGCTCCCGCCCCTCTGACACCACACCACCCACGGCCTTGTCCTGGCACAGTGCTGCTGCACGGCAGCCCAGAACCAGCCCTGAACCAGCCCTCCTGAACCAGCCCAGAACCAGCCCAGAACCAGCCCTCCTGAACCAGCCCAGAACCAGCCCTCCTGAACCAGCCCTCCTGAACCAGCCCAGAACCAGCCCTCCTGAACCAGCCCTCCTGAACCAGCCCAGAACCAGCCCAGAACCAGCCCTCCTGAACCAGCCCTCCTGAACCAGCCCAGAACCAGCCCTCCTGAACCAGCCCAGAACCAGCCCTCCTGAACCAGCCCTCCTGAACCAGCCCAGAACCAGCCCTCCTGAACCAGCCCTCCTGTCCCTCCATTCCCAACCCCCCAGAACCAACCCCTGGGTGTTCTCCTGCCTCAGACCAGCCCAGAACCAGCCCTCCTGTCCCTCCACCCCATCCCTCAGAACCAAGCCCTGGGTGTTGCCCTGCCTCAGACCAGCCCTGCCAGGAGCACACCAGCAGCCCAGAGGGGACTGCAGGGCCCTGCTGTCCCTCCCGTTTGGTGCCAGCCTCGAGGCGTGCTGAGGAGGGGTGTCCTGCTGGGACAGGAGCTCTGGGGCTCCAAGCTGCTGCGTGCCTTTCAGAGCAGCCATCTAACCTGTGCTCCATGAGTAGGGGAGGAGCTGCAGAGCTAAATCTCTCACCTCTTAACTGCTTTCTGGACTCTTGCTGGAAGGTGATGGTTTCCAGGTTTTGTGGAAGAGGGAGTCAAGCAAATAAACTGACCTTCAGTACTACCTGCAGTGTCCCTTGTCTGTCCCTGCTGGCCCCCATGTTTGCTGTGTTCCCTGTGGGCACCAGCTGGGATTTGTGCCCAGGCTCTGGAGGGGGTGGCAGCAGCACAGAGTGCCCTTGTTCTTGCTCTGCAAGGAAGGAGTTTTGGAGGGACAGCTTGTCCCAGGGCACACGCTCTCAGACAAGGCAGCTGTGCTTTCCCTGCTGGGGAGGAACAGTGTCCCTGAGCCTTGTCCTTGGCTGCAGGGCAGGTCCTTCCCTGCTCCTGGGGCATGAGCAGGCACGGCAGGAGCTGTGCAGACTCCTGCCTGCTCTCCCACACCTCCTCCTAGGAGTTCTTGGGGATTTGTCAAGAGATGAGCAATGTTTTAATATAACAGCAGGAGAGAAAGCTGCTCACTGAATAGCTTATAGGGTGGCTGCCAGCACCCCTCAGCACAGCACAGCCAGCAATGCTCAAAAAGCAGCTGTTAAAGAAATCAGCTAATTGGGCACAAATGTACCCCCCAGCAAGTGGGACTGGCAGGTTTGATGTTCAAGGTGAGCAAAGCACTGAATGCAGTGAGATCCCCCTCCAGACTAAACCTCAGGCAGCACCCACAACCCTCTTTCATTACCCCTCCCTCCCAAAAAAAGAGATTTATTAATTTTTAATTGCTTTCAGGAACGATGCAGTGAATGTTGGTGTATTTCCTCAAATGGCTTTTAAATGAACCTTCATTATGAAACTCCTTATTATTCCCATGTATTATTTTGACTGGAAGATAGGAACAGTTGGTCTCTGGGCTGACTTTTGTCCTCACTGTTCCACTCTGCAAGAAAGGGGAGAGGGAAGCTACAATTCCAAAAGGGAAACATCTTTTTTCAGTGTAGCTTTTCAGCTTTATCAAGCTGGGCAGCTTTCCTAGTTCTCATGGCTGGGCTGCATGAACTCCTGGGCTTCTTGCTGCTCCCTCACTTTGATCTGCTTTCCTAAGGGAAAAAGGAACATCTGCCCCCTCCAGTCTTTCCAACCAACTGCCCAATTATCTGGAGCTGTGAGGACACAGCCCCATGGCAGCCTTTGTGCCCACAGCCTGCTCAGAGCATGCCCTGGGGCAGGGCACTGCAGGGCCAGCACAGGGAACCTCTCTGGGACAGCACAGAAGCCACCTGCAAGTCAGGACAGAGTGGAGCAAATCCTGTCACCAGACCCAAGGGCTCAAAGGGACCAGGGTCTGGTGCCACTGGTGGCACTGCTGAGGCAGATTGGAATTCCATGAATTCCTGCCTGCTCCCCGGTGCTGCCATGGCCCCAGAGGTACAAACCAGCCAGAGACACTCAAGCAAACACAAGGTTTGGCTCCAGTACAGCCCGAGTAGTTTTCTTTTAATCCCAGAGAAGTGAAATGCAACATTTTTCGAGTTGGTAATAACATCCAGAGACAGAAGTCCAAGCCCCCTACTGGGTAAAGTCATTTGTGTTTAAGGCACTCTGCAAAACCAGCTTTCCTCTCTCTCTGATTTTCCCCACGCGGCAGCAGAATACCTGGTTTGGTCTGTTCTCCGTAGTGACATTCATCCATCCTGGCTCCTCCCGCCTTCCCCAGGGGCTGGAAACAGGAAATCCAGCGGGAGAGGCACCAGGAGGCAGGGTCAGTAAACAGGGATGGGCAGGGGAGGGAGCCCTCCAAGCCTCTACAGGGAGGGAGCAGCACCGGGTGCCCTCCCTGCAGGCACGGTGTGCTCCCCTTGCCTCCCCTGCCTCTCCAAAAGGGGATGGGAGCTTGGGCACCCACGAGCATCCCTCCCTCCCCAGAGGTGCTCCTAGCAGCACCCCAAAGGCAGGGGCTGGGTGTGGGGGAGACCCAGCTGCCCCCACTGTGCAGCAGAAATGAGCCCTCCCACCCCACCCCAACTTCCAGTTGTCAATAAATACCAATAAATAAATAAATAAATAGATAAATAAATAAGTGACCCAAGGCTGGGAAGGAGGGGAAGGGGCACCCAAGGCTCAGGGCACAGGGAGCATGAGGGTGGGCATTTCCATGGGCTGCCCCTCCCTGAGATAACGGGGTGCTGGTGGGGAAGGGGGGCACAGGGAAAGCATCCCATGGGGGGAAGCTCAGGAGTCTGAGTGCTCATCCAGCCACAGGGAACGAGCCAAACCCAGACTCCTACATGGGAACTCTCCCCCACACCTTCCCTCCTTCCTCTGAGCACCAACAGCCCCAGAGCTCCATCTCTACCCAGGCGTGAGCACGCACCTTTGCCAACACGCAAAACGCCTGCACGTTTCTGTAAACGCTGTTTGCACGTGTTTCTTTGCAAACAATTTTTGCAAACTTTTTTTCCCCCTTCTTTTTTAATGGGGAAATGCCCACAAAGACAACCCATGCACCAAACCAAGTGCATCAAATCCAGCTGTCAGAGGAGCAGGAATGGAAGCCTGGCAGAAGCCTGGAGAGGTGAACACAGGCACGGCCCCGGGACTCAGCCAACACCTGCCTGCAGGCTGGGGCAGCCCTGGGGCGTCAGGCACACGGCTACAGCCAGGCACAGAGCCTGACCCTGGCACCAGGATGTTGCAGACATTCATGGACAGAAATTCAGCCACTGCTGTCTCAGTGTCACGGCATCCGCCACGTGCCAAGGCTCAGCCTGGCCAGCAAATCCCAAAAGGTGGCAATGTTGAGTCCAACAGTGTCCCTGCTGCACTGTCCCTGCTCTCCCAGGCACTGGAGCCACGGTGGTGCCTCGGCAGCTCCCTGGGCTGACAGCAGCCACTTCCCATGGGCTTTGGGGAGCTGGCTCACACAGCCTCTGGACACAGCATCCTCTCCCAGCAGGAAGCCCGCCTTGGGGCCACCTGTTTGCTGGGGAGCCCCCTCCTCTGGCATTTTAGCTCTGATGCTGCCAGAGAGGTTTCTGTCCCCCTGGGTCAAAAGCATACACCTGCCTTACTTCAAACCAAAAGGTACTTACCCCTCTCCCCCAGTCCTTAAGGAAAATTGTATTTCAAGTTTCTAACCCCTCTCCACACACACTTTTTGAAAAACAAAACATCAGCAACGGCAAAAGCTGCCATCGGTCCCACACCAGGACAAAACCACAGTCTCACAAGAGCAGGACATCTTCCCACACCACAAGCTTCCTGTGGGAGCTCTGCTGCAGAAAACACAGCAAACCAAAGCTCAAAGCCCTCTCTCCCTCCAAGCCTGCCCCTGCAGAACCCCACCCAGGCACGGAAAGCAGCAGGTTCCCAGCCCAGCGGGAGCGCCAGCCCCAGCACATGGAATTGTTGCACCAGGGCATCCAAAGGAGATGCTCCCAGAGGAAAAATAAATAAAGAACTGGATCGGCAGCAAACACTACTGAGGGCAATAAATAGCACAGGGATTTCACAGGGATTTTTGGTCTAAGATGCCTCGGGAGCCCCTGTGCTGGCGGGGCCCGGGGTGCAAGGAAGTGTCACCCTCACTCTGCCCAAGGCTGTCCTGCCAGCGGGATAGCACAGGGACCTTCCCAGCAGGAATGGCCTGCATGCCCAGGGCAGCACAGCCTCCCTGCAGCGTGAAGAAGACAGGGCTGTGAGCTGGAGGAGCTGCAGGGCTCGTGCCAGGGAGGACAGAGCAGAGAAAGCAGCAAAAGCTGTAAGCACCTGGCCAGGAGTGATGGAGCACCCGAAGCAGCAGCAGCACAGCCATGGTTTATGCCTCTGCTGCAGCTCTAGGGTGAGATCCTGGGAACTGCCAGCTGCATCCCACAGCAGCGTGCTGCCCCACAGACCAGCCAGTGCCAGCCATCCAGGCAGCAAGGAGTGAGGAGGAGGGCAAGGAAATCTCCCTGTGACCCCTCCCCAGCACGGCAGCAGCAGCAGGAGGCAGCCCCAGGCAGCACATTCAGCTCCTCCTTCCCAGGCAAACCCAGGCCTGCCCTGGACGGCCTCCACTCACATCCCTGCCTTGCACAGAGCTTGCGGAGGCACCACAAAGCGTGCTGGCCCCTCCGCTGGTGGCCCAGCCAGCAGCCACCCTGCTCCATGGGTGGCTGGAAGAGGCCTCCACGTGAGGCAGCATTTGCATGGAAAATGAGCAAGCACCCAACTTCTAGCAAGGGAGCGGGGTCTGCAGTGAAGCAAAGCGAGTCCAGGGGCGCCTCTGGGCTGGTTTGGGTACCCCGCACACCCCGAGCGCCCGGGCTGGGAGAACGGCACCGCCCCATTCCTGCCCGGACTGGGCTGACAATCCTTCTGCTCCCAAGAGAGAGGGGCCGGCGGGCTCGGGAGGCTGAGGGATGCAAAGACTTAGTGCAGCTTACAGCAAAAGGACATCTAACCTGCCCTTAGACCTCACGCCAAGACGGAAAAGAGCTACGGCATCTCCTACACTCACAACTACTCCAAACACACCCAGACGCATGCAAAACGTGTCCCGCGGCCCCCGGGCTGCGGAAAACCCCTCCCGGGCCGTGGCACCGGGCTCTGGCCCGCCCCCGGCACCGCCCGGTCCCACCCCAGTGCCGGCCCTCCCGCCCGGTCCCAGCGGGCAGGCAAAGGGGGGGATCATGGATCTGAAATGCATAGGTAGGGACACGGCAGGGACACGGCTGGGACACGGGGACGGGAACAGCCTCTGCTTCTCCCTCCGGCTGGGTGGGAAGCAGCATCTGCCACGGGCACGGTTCAACCACACTCATGCTCCTCGAGCCACCACACTGGGAAAGATGAGTCCTTTGTGTCAGATGGCCTCTGTGCCAGCTGCGAGTACTCCATTCCACTTCCCGGGAAATCCTCCAGCTCAGCAAACCCTCTTCTGCGCCCTTGTGCCAGCCAGGCTCTATTTCTGCCCGAGGAGGAGCCACATTTCCAAGAACAACAAGAAAGGCAGGAGAGCCCGAGGGGTGAGCTTTGGCTCGGCAGCCCTGTCCGTGTGCAGCGGGCTGGGGGCAGCCAGGGGCTCGGCTGCACGCCCTACTTGGGAGGTATCACCACGATGGGCTGCCCTCGCTTGGGTCTCCACATGAGCACCTGGGCGTCGTTG
This sequence comes from Emberiza elegans, assembly GCA_024865655.1. Lineage (NCBI taxonomy): Eukaryota > Metazoa > Chordata > Aves > Passeriformes > Fringillidae > Emberiza > Emberiza elegans. The sequence continues at coordinate 1,165,294 of JALJVW010000238.1, read as the reverse complement.
GCGTTGGGCTTCACGAGCGCGTTGGGCGGGATGGGCTCCATCCTGCTGAGGATGCGCGGCTGCTCCTGCTGAGTCCTGCCCACCAGCCGCGCCCGCTGCCCCAGCAGCTGCATGGGGTCCACCTCAATGTCCACCCGCATCCTCCACTTGATGGTCTGCAGGATGATCTTCTCCTTGGTGGTGGTGTTCATGGCCACGAGCCACGTGGTGAAGCTCTGGTCCCTTTTAATCCTGGTCAGCAGCGGCACGTTGCTGTTGCTCACCGGCACGGCCCACGTCACGCTGGGGTAGAAATTGTCATTCATGCTCACCGAGAACCTGGAGATCTTGTTAGTGGGCCCCACCAGGGTCACGGTTTCCGTGGTGTTTCCATACCAGGGGTAGCTCACCCCATCCGAATCACTGATGGCTTTCACTCGTCCTTCTCGCAGGTCAGGCAGCTCCCAGCTCGACCTGGTGAAGAGGAAGAGGAAGATGAGCAGGGAAATGGCAGCACAGGGACCCTCTGCCTGCCTGCAGCAAACTCTCAGGGACAGCCCTGGAGAACAAATTCAGCTTTGATTCCTTGAGCACGTCCAGCTTGAGCCTTTGCTCTGCCAACACAATGCCATTTTAATTAACCTGCAATTAAACTGACTGGGCCAAAACCCACTGCTGAGTCTCTTTGGGGTCACTCTCTCCCCTCGATAAGCTCCTGTGCTGTAGAACAGCCGTCCCTGCCCCCCAGCTGCAGCACAGTGACCAGGGCACGGGCCCAGCCCCTCAGCAGCACCCCCCTGCAGGAGTTCTGTGATTTTTATGCCTTAAACACTGAGACACATACAACAACTGAATCCTACAATTAAGCCTGCCACTGGCACCATGAAATCCCATTAAATCAATATGGCTGGTGGGGAGGATTCAGCCCAAGTCTTTGCTGCTGGCCATGCTACCAACACGGTGTGGCTACAGCAAGGCCTGCGTGGCAATAACACGGGAGCAGCTTTGCAGCAGAGGGGCTGGGGCCACACTTCTGCCGTCCCTCCAAGTGATCACCCCACTCACTCACACGTCCCCAAGTGCTCCATGCCCCACGCACGCCAATCTGCGGCAATACAAGGATGCAGCACAAGGACCTGCTGCTCCCCAGCACCCACAGAGCGGTGGCACCGGCAGCAGGAGCCCAGCAGCGAGCTGCAGAACAGACCCCTCTGGACATCTCCCCTCTTGCATCAGCCCTTTCCAAAGGCAGAAGACACAGATAGAAAGCCAACAGCTTTGCCCCTCAGCATTCCCACAAGTCACGCTCAGCCTTGGGAAAGGCTGTTTTCCAGCTGCCACTTCTGCCCAGCACTGCAACCATTCCCTCTTCTAACACAAGCCAAGGGGACAACTCCCCCAGCACAGCCCGTGCTCCAGTCCCAGCGCCAAAGAAGAAACAATGCTTGGTGGGAGACAGCGACCGCAAAGCCCTCGGAGAGGCAAGGTCGGGGCCAGCGGGACGGTGCTGCAGCAGCTGTGGGGCCCGAGGGGCAGCAACTGTGGGGTCAGGGAGTGGGGCTGGGGTGAAGGTGCTGCCCGTGTGTGCCTGCAGAGGTGGGGCAGAGGGGCAGCACAGGATGCCAGAGAGATGCAGCTCCCAATGCCAGGGCTGCAGCTCCCGGTGCCAGGGGTGCAGCTCCCAATGCCGGGGTGCAGCTCCCAATGCCGGGGGTGCAGCTCCCAATGCCGGGGTGCAGCTCCCAGTGCCGGGAGTGCAGCTCCCAATGCCGGGGTGCAGAACCTAATGCCGGGGTGCAGCTCCCAATGCCGGGGGTGCAGCTCCCAATGTCGGGGTGCAGAACCCAATGCCAGAGATGCAGCTCCCAGTGCCAGAGATGCAGCTCCCAATGCCGGGGTGCAGCTCCCGGTGCCTGCGGGCGGAGCAGGGCAGGGCAGGGCAGGTGCCCGGCCCGGGGAGTCCCCGCCGTTCCCAGCCCGGACCCCGCGCCCCCGGAGCCCCCCGTGCCGCGGTGCTCACACGCCCAGGTCGCTGTAGGTGTTGTAGAACTCCATGTGGTTGCAGGCCTGGATCCAGCCCACCACCCAGGTGTGCCGGCGGGCGATGGGCGGCATGAGGACGCGGGCGGAGGCGCGGAAGTAGGGCGTGCGGTACCGCAGCACCACCGGCGAGCTCTCTTCGATGGCCGTGGCCGCCGGCTCGATGGTGGCCGACACGTCCGACACCACGATCTGCTCGCGGCGCACCCGCGCCTTGCAGGCCACGCTCTGCAGGCACCCCATGGCCGCGGCCGAGCCGCCGTCACCGCGGGCCCGGGGGGGCGGCCGGTCCCGCCGCCGCCCGCCCGCCGCGCATCGCCGCCCGCCGCACGGCGCCCGCACCGGCGCCGGCAGGGCGAAGGCGCCGCCGCGTCTCTTCCGGCCCTCGCCGGCCGCCGTACGCCGGCCGCGGCGGGCACGTGCGTGCCGGTGGGCGGGGCGCGGCGGGAGCGGCGCGCGCGTCACGAGCGGAAGCGGAACAGGAAGCGGAAGCGGCGCCGGGGCCGCCCGGTACCGGGGGACGCGCCGAGAGCGGGGGCACCGCGCCCGGCGGGGCGGGAGCGCGGGCGGGGATAACCGGCAGGGCGCGGGGAGCGGGAGAGGGAAGCGGCCCCGGGCAGGGGGACATGCCGGGTCCCGAGCGGGCCTGGCAGCGGGTGACCGGTGACCGGCGCCCGCCTCCCGCAGGCCGCCCGCCGTCGCCATGCCGAGCCCCCGGAGCGGCCGCGAGCGGCGCGCCGGCAGCGGCGGCCGCCTGGAGTTCCTGTCGCTGAGCCAGCGCGGGCCCGCCGCCCCCGACAGCCCGTCCCGCCGCCGGGAGCCCGCCGGTGCCGCCGCCGGCCCGCTGCCCGAGGAGGACTGCATGAAGCTGAACCCGTCCTTCGTGGGCATCGCCCTCAGCTCCCTGCTCGCCATCGACCTCTGGGCCTCCAAGCGCCTGGGGGTGTGCGCTGGGGAGGGCTCGGCCTGGGGCAGCGCCCGCCCGCTCATGAAGGTCATCGAGGTGTCGGGGCACGGCATCCCCTGGCTGCTCGGCACCTTCTACGGCCTCTGGCACACTGACAGCTCCGCGGCCAGGGAGGTGCTGCTCAACCTGCTCTTCGGTGAGGCGGGGGCCCGCCCCGGGGCTGGGGAGGGCAACCCGAGGGATGGGGCACAGCTGGGCAAGCCGGAGGCCCGAGAGCACCGGCTGGTTTTGAGCAGCCTGTGCGGGCTCACCCGGAGTGACGCCGCGGCCTAAGGGCGCAGTGGCAGCGACACGAGTCACCTGGCACAGCTGGCACCAGCACTGGCAAACTCCCGACCGCAGACGGCTCCCGCGGTTACAAAACACTCTGTAGGCTGAAGTCTCTCAGCTCCCCACGCCTGTCACAACAGCACGCTCCAGGTGCAGTGTTGAGACACCAGGCCTTTCCCTGAAAAGCTGTTCTGGCACACAGACCCTTGGCTTCCTGCCTACAGGGCCTTCGTGGATCGTTCTGTTCCAGCCAGTGAGGAAACCTGGTTTAAAGCACGACTTTTAATCCTGCATGCTGTAGTATTTCACACACACACAGAACAGCCTATGTAATCCTTAATTTATCCTATTTAAGAGCATTAATTTTTGCATATTTAGAAACTGTTATAGCTCTAGGACACCAGACCTTCTCAGATTCCCTGTTGTTAGTCTTGTATTAAGTTGCAAATAATTAGGATCTCACACTTCAATTATGAATTGAAATTTGCTTGGTGGGAAACACAGGTTTGTGCATCTTTCTCATCTAGCAGCACGTGGTTAAACTGGAGCCCCACAGCAGAACTGGATGCCTCCAGCCTAACCTTTGCTCCAAGGAGAGCTGTCCCAGCACCTCAGTGCTCTGGGCAAGAGCCACCCACCTCCCTGGGGATCTGTCCCTGGGTTGCAGCACCCCTGTGGGGAAGAAAGATTCCCTCGTGTCCAATCTGAATTCCCAGATCCCGTGTAGAAAGAGAAAAAGCAGTTAATCTAGTTTTACATGATGGGGAAAAAACCAGGAAATTTGGTCTTAAATGATTAACCAAAGGAAATGAACTGAAGTGACCAAAAGATTTGGTGTCCAGAAATGTGTCTTAGGACAAACAGAAGTTGGTCTCTTACACAACAAGAAGTAGTCCTGGCTGTGGGTGCTGTGCTAAGCTGAACTAACAGGGATTGAGAAAGCACCCTCTGCCCTACATGAGAAGCTGCTCTTGCCAAATACTGTCTGAACATTTATCACAGGTGCTTTGCCTCCTCTGTGACAACAGCCTTTAGCCCTCAGGGGCAAGCCAGCATAACTAATCCTTGATTCTTCTCTTGAGAACCAGAGCAGGGTTAACTTTCCCCCAGCTACAGGGAGCAGGCAAAGCCCTGGCAGTCCACCAGCCCTGAGCATTTCCTGCTGACCTGTGCCAAGGGGAGTGGGTTGATCATTCACCCAGCCGGTTTGACCCCAGTCAGCAGGGCAGACAGCAGTGCAGAGTCGGCACTGCCAGGAAGGGACCTCTGGGGACTTCATGCCTCTGGTGCCCTCAGATTAAGGAGCAGACTGGGCCCAGAGTCATGGCAAGATCAGATTTTGCACAGAGAGAAAAGCCCTGGGGTGCAGGCCAGGCAGGGCCCTGTCGGCTGTGGCAGGCCAAGGGGCTGCTGGTGCAGGAGCGGTGTGTGCAGAGGAGCAGAGCTTGAGGATGTGCTTCTGCTGCTGCAGAAAGCGAAGAGCAGCTGTGTGTTGTGCTCTCCCTGCCTGGGTCTTGCAGCCATGGGGAAAAACATTGCCCTCAGGCAGCTTTGACAGCCGATGGCCCTTGGCTGATGGTCCTGCTTTCAGTAACCCCTGTTGCTGTCTCTCCCAGCGTTGCTGCTGGACCTGGTGATGGTGGCGGTGGTGAAGGGGCTCGTCAAGCGGCCGCGGCCCACGCACAACAAGATGGACATGTTCGTCACCATCTCGGTGGACAAGTACTCCTTCCCCTCGGGCCACGCCACCAGGGCCGCCCTCGTCTGCCGCTTCGTGCTGCGCCACCTGGTCCTGGCCGTGCCGCTGCGCGTGCTCGTGGTGCTCTGGGCCCTCATCGTCAGCATCTCCCGGGTCATGCTGGGCAGGCACAACATGACAGACGTGCTCTTCGGGCTGCTGCTGGGCTACGCGCTCTACGGCGTGGTGGAGCACTGCTGGCTGTCCCCAGCCACCGCGCCCACCCTCTTCGCACTCTGGAGCCGCTGAGCACCCGCCGGCCTCAGCACACAGCAGGGGCCCTGTGCTGCCGCTCTGAGCACGCACGGGACGGGATTCTGGTGTTGAAGGGGCATCCTGAACCCCGTCAGTCCGGCCAAGACTTCCACACGAGCGGTGCTGCAGGCTCCAGGGCCTGCACTCAGATGTCTGGTGCTGTCCTGCCCTCCCGTGGGCTGCCAGGCGGGGGCTGTCCTGACTGTTCTCTGGTGACCAAAAGCAGTCTCTGCAGAGCCTGGGGAGGGCTCAGCACACCCAGCCGGCAGCTCGCTGCTCATACTGTGAATCTGCATGCTCTCGCTGGGCACCTGCAATGGCCCCTGGTGTACGTGGTAGCTGTGACTCTGCAGAAGTTTCTCTGCAATCACCCCTGTATTTGTATCCTATAAATACACTGATCATGCTGCTGTCCAAGCATACCCTGCACAGCCTGCTCTACAACACTTGCCTGGAGGGGACCCACAGGGCTCTTTCCTCAGAGGTAGACAGAGCTTTGCCTCCCTAAGCAATCTCTTCCCTATTGCACTCAATTTAAGTGCTGCACTAAGGCTACATGTCAAGCACATGGCCCCCAGAGTCATTGGGAAAGGATAGTGGCACTGAAGGGTTGATCATTCAGTGGGCAGCAGTGAGCAGCTCCCAGCAGCAGCCTGCTCCTGAAGCTTTTGTCCAGAGCTTCCCAGTTCCTCTTTCCCTCCACAGGATTTTCAGTTTCTGAGGGGGTACAATGCATTTACAGCAATTCCCGATCCATAGCATATTCCAGGCTGCAGAGAGAGTCCTGCAGAGCCAGCCCCTTCCCAGAGCCCAGAAATACACCCAGCCCCAGGTCTGAGCCTTGCTTGCACCTCTTCTAGCGAGAGGCCAACCATGGCCATGGCTCCCTGTGTTCCAGGCAGGCTGGCTTTCCTCCCCTGGCACCACTGGCAGCCTGCTGGTCCTTGGCAGGAGGGGACCACAAGGAGCCTCTGTAATGATCTGGGGCCGAGACTGAGCCAGAAAATCATAGAACACACTTCAGCAGGGACCAGAGCCAGGCAGGGAGTGAGGGCTCTAGACTGAACTTGCATAATCAGCTTCAACAGTGCTCCTGGCACATGGGTAAAGAGATTGGGCCCAGGTGAGGCTCTTTGTGGTCACTGAGGTCTATTAGTGCACTCAGGCCCTGGCAAGCACCAGTTAAGTCATATTAAGACCAGGCAGTGTTTTAAGTGTGCTGTTCTCCTGGGTGGCGTGTGCAGGAGCAGCCTGATGGCTGCTGGTATGAGTGCCCTGTCACTGTCACTGGTACAGGGGCTGAAATGGAAGTGCTTGACATGACAAGGTTCCCCTGGAGATGAGCCCTGACCCACTGACAGGGTGAGACAGTGAAGCTTCCAGGTCTGGGTTGGTGCTGTAGTGACCAAAAAATAATCCCCTGGGTTGCACTGCAAGCCTGGCAGCCAGCTGGGCCAGTCTGGCAATTGCACAGCAGCACCAGGACACTCCGGCCAGCCCTCCTGCCCCAAGGCAGAGGACCAGCCCTGTGGTGGCTGTGGGAGCACAGGCAGGTGGCACACTCTGGGTGGGCAGCATTCAGGTGGGCAGGGCTTGTTGTGCATCTGTCGCTCCCACACACGTGTGTGCCAAAAAGTGGCTCTTGACTCACTTGCATGACACTCCACGAGGCCCTGGTAGCACCCACCATCACCACTGCACAGCCCTGCTGGGTTCCAGGCTGCCTGGCCACCCTCTCAGCTCTTCTGTGCTTCTCTCAGCTCCACCAGAGAGACCTTTGCTCTCCTGTCATTGTCACCTCCAAGCATGGGTGCAGCCACGACAGGACAGAGGAGCTTTCTGCTCCACTTGTCCCACAGCATTTCTGCCCGCTGTGGAAGCCCAGAGCAGACACTGTACAGCAGGCACTGCTGCACACAGTCTGCATCCTGGGTGCTTGCCAGGTATGGGGAACTGTGAATTTCCACAGACATCAACCAACCAAATACCAAACCTAAACCAAAATGTCATGGCATGCCCCTGCTGCCCGGCAGCAGTTTGTCTGTACTGAGTCCAGCTACAGGGGGTAAAGTCCAAGGCTAAGCAGCCTCCTGCAGGGAGAAGGGCAAATTCAGAGGCAACCTGCACAGAGGTTTCATAGCAACAGCAGAGCAGCGGAGAGCTCAGAGAGGTCCCCTGTACCTGTTGCCCTTGGGCAGTCTGTGCAGAGCTTGCAAGAGCCAGAAGCCAGCTGACAGCAGAGAGGAAGAGTAGCATTGCCTGTGCTGCCAGCTCTCCATTCCTGGGCTGATCCCTTGCTTGGTAAGATGCTTTTGATGCTTTTCGACAGGCAGGCACAGAGCGTGGGTTGGCAGCATCCCCGCCCCGGGCAGAGATCAGCCCTTGCTGACAGCAAGGGACAGAAAGAGCTTTTATAAGCTTACTGCAAACATACTATGAGTTTATAAGGTTAAAAGCACTTCAGCTGCAGAGCTTGGCCCCCCTGCCTTGCTCAGCTCTACAGCAAAGTTCTCTGCATATGGAAGAGCAAATTTCCCCCGCAGCCTCAGGGGCTGTCTGGCTGTGAGTGTGCCAGGAGCCAGCAGCAAGTTTGGATCCACATGGTCTGTGCCTCCTGCAGTGAGGGATAGCCTTTTCCTTGCTGGTCCCAGCACCCTCACACCAGGGACACCCCAGCAGCGTGGTGCCCCCCTCACCGGGGGTTCCACTGGTGCCAAGGACTCTGCTAGCCCAGGGGTGAGCCGTGGCTATGGGGACACTGTGCCGACATGCCCAGCCCAGGGGCACAGGGGATGTGGGCGATCCAGTGCCGGCTGCCACTGGAGCAGCCAGAGCGGTGTGTCACCCCGGGTACCAGAATAAGCGGGCGTGGGCTGATCCCGATAATCCCAGGGCCAAAATCCAGGACAGCGCTTGTTTACCAAGCACGCAACCACAAGGATGGGCTCCGTGTCCGTGTCCCCGCGCAGCGCCTGGATGGCTCCTGCGGCCGCCGGCCGAGGCTGCGGCCCCGCCGCTGCCGGAACAGCCGGGCAGGCCCGGGTCCGGGCTTCCTCTCCCCGCGCCCGTGGGAGGAGTGACGGAGCGGGAGGCCCCGCTCCCGGACGCTGCGCACCACCAAGCCAGGTCGCGGGCCGGCCTCACGGGCCGGTACACCCCGGCACAGAGCCTCGCACGGCCCGTGCCCGCCGCCAGCCTTCCCTGGGTGTTCGTCCCACGGCCGCAGGTCAGTGAAGGGTGTTCCCCGAGCTGCCGGCACCAGCGGGCACCGCGACAGCACAACAGCAATCTCCGCGGGGAGGGGAGAGGGCAAAGGGCAGGCAGAGGGGCTGTCACCCACGGGCAGGGAGCTGTCGGTCCCCACAGCAGGGCACAGCACTTCAGGGCACCTCCATCGCCGGGACTTGGCACGGGCGCGGAGATTTTGAGGCTCCTTGACACTCGGTAGGATTTGTCCTCAAGGCATCCAGAGGCAGCACCACAGTCGTGCAAAACCCAGCACTGGCCAGGTCCACACCTGCCGGGGAACAGCAGTGGCTTTGCAACCCCAGACAAACTTTTGAGGGGCTGTCTCTCTTGCTTGGGACCACTTTGAGCAGGGTCATAGCCTTGCACAGTCGCAGCCCTGGCAGCTCAGGCCCGCTGTCCGGCGATGTCCCCAGGCAGAGACCCGGCGGTGGAGCGCAGCATGGCAAAGAAGGTGGCCATCATCGGCGGGGGCAGCAGCGGGCTGTGCGCCATCAAAGCCTGCCTCCAGGAGGGGCTGCAGCCCGTCTGCTTCGAGAGGACCGGCGACATCGGAGGCCTCTGGAGGTTTGAGGTAAACCCTGCTGGCCTCGTGTTCTGCTTGGGGTCAGCACCGCAGGGGTCCGTGGTGGCTGGTGGGGTGGCAGCTGGCCATAGTGGGATCCTCTGGGTGAGACCGGGGCTCCATGAAAAGAAGATCCTCATCAGCCCCAGCCATCCTTCCCCGGGCAGCGCTGAGCTGTGCCCCCCTCCCGCAGGAGAACCCCGAGGACGGCCGTGCCAGCATCTACCGCTCCGTCATCATCAACACCTCCAAGGAGATGATGTGCTTCAGCGATTTCCCCATCCCCGAGGACTTCCCCAACTACATGCACAACTCCAAGATCATGGAGTACTTCCGCATGTACGCCCAGCACTTCGACCTGCTCCGCCACATCCGCTTCAGGGTGAGGCCTGGGGCCCGAGGGGGAGGTGGCAGCGGGAGCGGGGCACAGCGTGCCTGACACCGCTGCCCTGTGCCAGACCAGCGTGTGCCGCGTGTCCAAGCGCCCCGACTTCGCCAGCAGCGGGCAGTGGGAGGTGGTGACAGAGAGCGAGGGGAAGCAGGAGGCGGCCGTCTTTGACGCCGTGCTGGTGTGCAGCGGGCACCACACCAACGCTCATCTCCCGCTCAGCTCCTTCCCAGGTACTGCCCTGTACACTGGTGTGAGGAGACACCAGAGACACTAGAAGGCTAGTCCATGCCTGTCCCTATTCTCCCTGCTGTTTTCCCCCCTGGTCCCAACATTTCCCTGCCTTGCTTTGACTCCAGGAGAGCTCCTGTGCTCCCCAGGAGTGGTTTGGTGGGGTAAGGGAGCGTCTCCAGTCTTTAGGGGGTGATCCTTCAACCTGGCACCAGGAAGCCAAGCATCACTCCTCCTTCTGCTCACAGGAATTGAGAAGTTCAAGGGCCGCTACCTCCACAGCCGAGACTACAAGGATGCTCAGGCTTTCACAGACAAAAGGGTTGTTGTCATTGGGATTGGGAATTCGGGGTCAGACCTGGCTGTGGAGATCAGCCAAACAGCCCAGCAGGTAAGCAGGAGTAGGGTCCCAGCAGGCAGGATTGCCCCTGTGGGACACTGTCAGCTCTGCAGGGCCACCAGGACCAAGGCACTTGCACAGCTGCTTCTCCATGCCAGCACTCGCTGTGTTTGGCAATGCTGGCTCCTGCCAATCCCAGCTGCCAGGCAACTGAGACTTGGTCCCACTCCCCTGCGAGATGCCAGTCACCAGCTCCCTCTGCCCTCTGGGTTTCTACCTAGTGCTTGGGCAGCTAAAAGCAGAGTGATCCCAGGGCAAGGGCACGTCCTCTGCAGGGCAGCCCTCCCAGGACCACCACTGCCCTCAGGCAGAGATCCTTCTTCCTTGTCTAGGTGTTCCTCAGCACCCGCCGGGGTGCGTGGATCTTCAACCGTGTTGGAGATCAGGGCTACCCCATCGACACCATCTTAACCACCCGCCTGCAGACATTCCTGCAGGGGCTGCTCAGCTCATCCATCACATGTGACTACATAGAGAAGAAGCTGAATGCCAGGTTCAATCACTCACGTTACGGCCTCAAGCCGAAGCACAGGTATCACCCCCTGCCCAGAAGGGATTGTCTGCCTCCTTCTGTGTCCTGCCCAGCTTGGCCATTCCCTGCTCCCTGTGCTTGGATTGGGTTATTGTTTTGTTGTGCCCAGGCAGTGCTTGAGGGAGCCGCCACGGCCCCTTCCAAGGACTCTTGGAGACAGAAGTGTAGGGGCAGCTGCCCCAGAGTAGGGAGCAGCAGCTGGAGCAGGACACAGACCAGAGACCCTCCCTTCCCAGCCCTAATGGCTTCTTGCACCTTCCAGGGTCTTTCAACAGCACCCCACTGTCAACGATGACCTGCCCAACCGCATCATTTCGGGCAGAGTGCGGGTGAAGCCGAACATCCAGGAGTTCACAGAGACATCTGCCATCTTTGAGGATGGCACCAGGGAAGATGTCGATGCCGTAGTTTTTGCCACAGGATACAGCTTCTCCTTCCCATTCCTCGAGGGCTGCGTGAAGGTGGTGGAGAACCAGATTCCCCTCTACAAATTCATGTTCCCCCCTGACCTGGAGAAGCCAACACTGGCTTTCATCGGCCTCATCCAGCCCTGGGGAGCCATCATGCCCATCTCAGAGCTCCAGAGTCGCTGGGCCACCCGTGTCTTCAAAGGTAAGTCAGGCAAACCTGTCCTGTGGATGCAGTCCTGGAGTGAGGGCAGTCAGTGAGATGTCAGTGAGATGGCCTCTTCTCTGAGAGGCACAAGCACACCCATACCCTGAGCTCCACAGACTGCTCCTTCCCATCCCATGGCACTTGGACATGCACCAGGTGCTGGCAGAGGCACAGCACCCAGGCAGGGCCAGTTCCACAGTGGCCGCTGTGCCTCATCCTCCCCAGGGCTGAACGAGCTGCCCCTGCAGCACGACATGGAGGCTGACATTGAGCAGAAGAAAGACGCAATGGCAAAGCGGTAAGATCCCTGCAGGGATGCCTTAGGCACAGCTGCTCATGGGCACCCATCCTGTCCCATGGATGTGTCCTGGCACATTTGTGTGTGCCAATAGAGGGCAGGGATGTGGATGGCCGCACTACCCACAGTCCAGTCTGTCCAATACTGCCTTCCTGGTGTGCAGGGCACCTGCCAGCTCTGCTTCCAGCACCTACCTCCCTCCCTCGCTGCCCGCAGGTACGTGAAGAGCCAGCGGCACACCATCCAGGTGGACTACATCCCTTACATGGACGAGCTCGCCCGCCAGCTGGGGGTCAAGCCCAACCTGCTCTCCCTGTTCCTCACGGACCCCAGGCTGGCCATGGAGGTGGCCTTCGGTCCGTGCACGCCGTACCAGTACCGGCTGCAGGGCCCGGGCGCGTGGGCAGGAGCCAGGGAGGCCATCCTGAGCCAGCAGCAGCGCATCCTCAAGCCCCTGCAGACACGACCTGTGGAAGAGAGCAGATCAGCCCCTGCCATGCCCCTCATCTTCAAGCTGATCGGGGCCGTGGCCATCATGGCAGCTGTTTTTGCTTACTTGTAGGTGCCCTGCAAGCTCAGGCAGGGAGGCTTTTGTCCTGGGGTGACTCCCTGAACCAGGACAGCTTTGCAATGTGCTGTGGGACTGGCTGGCCACCCCTGCCCCTCGGCAGCCTGTGCACCCCAGTGGTGGCAGAAACCTTCCTCCTGCCTGGATTGGCCCAGCTGTGACCACACCGTGAACTAGGGGTGCACAGAACCTCCCCAGCTGCCAAAATAATGCTTGGGCTCCTGCTCTGCACCTCCCCTTGGGAAATGCTGTCATGGACTGAGGAGAAAACCTGCTCACTGCAGGCTAAATTCCAGTCCCTCTCAGCCAGCATTCCGGGCTTTTCTGTCCCCTGTAACCCAGCCGTGCCAATTTTGCCATGCCAATTTTGCCAAGTGCACACCAGAGCTAAGCAGCAAAGGCACAGCACACCTTCTAAGTGGATGAATGCAATAAACAGCCAAGTGTCTGTCCTGCTACTGACACCATCATGATCCTCCGTGTGCTGTGGGAATGTTCATGGGTTTGAGATCGGCCTCGTAGCACTGGCCTATTACACCATAGGCTGACGTGCACACACGCTCCACAGCGAGACAGCCTCTCCCAAGGTGTGTCCCGCCACAGTGGGTCCTGGTGGTCACGTGGCACAGCTCAGTGCCACCCTGGTCACCTGCACACAGCTCCTCCAGAAGGTGGTTGGGTGGGCTGGGGACTCAGAGTGGGTAAAGGGTGGGGGTCCTGTCCATCAGATGCCTGGGCTGGTCATGCCCATCCCCTCCCCCAGTCCCCTAGGTTTGTCTTCCACACCACAACCTGCCGAAATCCAAAGCATAGCCACATCTCTGCCCTGCCCAGGAAGTCCTGGGGCCCTGTTGGCATCATTAAACGCTTACAGAACTTAATTCACCTCTTGCAGAGGGCAGGGCAGACCAGGAGGTGTGGCAAGGAGGTAAGAGAAACCTGTAGATCATGTCTGGAAGAACATCTTGTGACACCTTAGCCACCCACAGGAAATACAGGGACAGACAAAACGAGCAGCAGTGGGCAGCCTCCCTTGAGGGACGCGCCTGGCTCTGCACGTCCTGGCCACAGCTTCTCCCACACCCCTGCCACCACCACACCGGGGGACATGGTTGCTCGCAGAGTGGCCATCATCGGTGCCGGCGCCTCCGGCCTGTGCGCCCTGAAATGCTGCCTGGATGAGGGGCTGGAGCCCACCTGCTTTGAGAGGAGCAAGGACATCGGGGGCCTCTGGCGCTTCGAGGTAAGCCCCGAGCAGCCAGGCTGCTCCTTGGCAGCAGCACGGACAGGCTTGGGATCGGTCCTTGGCAGATAACCGCGCACCGCTCCCCTGCTTTGCATGCGTGTGGCAGGCAGCTTTCCAAGGAAAAACAAGGAAAGTAAAAGTGGTTTGGCAGCACGGTGCCAGCTCATGTGCCAGGCACATAGGACTGAGTTCCTGCTCACCAGCAGCAGGATGAAGCCTCCCCAAGGACTTCAATCCATGGCTTGCTCCCCCAGTGTAGATTTCCCCTTTCCCATTCCTCCCTTTGCAATCTCATCCACACCTTCCTCTGCTGTTTTGCTCTTGGTCACTCCCAGCCCTTGGCTACCTATCTTGTCTTATCTGACCCCACTGTCTGTACCTGTCCTGCCCAGCCCTTGGCTACCTATCTTGGCTTATCTGACCCCACTGTCTGTACCTGTCCAGCCCAGCCCTTTCCTGGAATCATGGTTGCTTCTCTTTCTGCTTCTGTGCCACTCGCCTACACAGATGTCCTGCCTTCTCTGTGCCTTGGCTCTCCCTGCCTTGGAGCAATCCTGGAGCTTGTCTCTGCCCCCACCTAATGAAGCTGCTGACTTTAATCCCATGGACCCACCAACAAAATGACCAGTGTTCCCACCATGCTCTGATACACATGTGGGAGAGCCCTGGGGGAAAACAGGTGGCATCATGTCAGAGTGGGGTCTGGGGTGGATCTGTCACAGTCCACTAGTTCTATCTGCGATGGGTCAGGGTTGGTGGAGCAGAACCAGAGCAGCAGCATCCAGCTGACGAGGCACAGACCTGGTAAGCAGGAGCAACCACTCAGCAGGAAGCACTGGAGCTGCCTTCACAACTGGTGAGACCTGATGTGGCAGCCAGGGCAATGGTACCACAGGAGCTTTAGGAATGCACTGCCTCATAGGGGCAAGGAGTGGAAGTGGGGAAACTGAGGCACAAGACCACCATGACCCACTGTCACTACTGCATGACTCCTGCTAGTCCAGAGATACATCTCTGTTTTTGGGGTGGGGGGTCTCAACCACAGGAGAGTTTCTGGGTGCAGGGATGAGTGCTACAACAGCCTGTGGCTTAATCCTGCACCCATGGGGGAGGTGCCAGGTGGGACAGGCAGGTGGCCCATTGTTCCTCGGGCAGCGCTGAGCTGTGCCCCCCTCCCACAGGAGAACCCCGAGGACGGCCGTGCCAGCATCTACCGCTCCGTCATCATCAACACCTCCAAGGAGATGATGTGCTTCAGCGATTTCCCCATCCCCGAGGACTTCCCCAACTACATGCACAACTCCAAGATCATGGAGTACTTCCGCATGTACGCCCAGCACTTCGACCTGCTCCGCCACATCCGCTTCAGGGTGAGGCCTGGGGCCCGAGGGGGAGGTGGCAGCGGGAGCGGGGCACAGCGTGCCTGACACCGCTGCCCTGTGCCAGACCAGCGTGTGCCGCGTGTCCAAGCGCCCCGACTTCGCCAGCAGCGGGCAGTGGGAGGTGGTGACGGAGAGCGAGGGGAAGCAGGAGGCGGCCGTCTTTGACGCCGTGCTGGTGTGCAGCGGGCACCACACCAACGCTCATCTCCCACTCAGCTCCTTCCCAGGTACTGCCTGTGGGCTGCTTGCCCTCTCCCTGGCATCCCTAAATGCCTCTTCAGTTTTAACACACCAGGTGGGATTGCAAGAGTGTCCAAAGCATCCTGCTGGGAGATGTCACCGCTGCCACTGTGCCTCTCCCACCTGAGACAGGCTCCCTCCCCATGCTGCTGGCCAAGCACCTGCTGGGCCCCCCAGCTCCTCACCAAGGCTGGAGGGCTCAGCACAGGTGGTGGTCTTGCCTCTGGGTGCCTGGAGAACTTTCAGCTATGGAGGCCCTCTTTGGCTGGGGAACAGGCTGGAGCACACTGTCACCAGGGTCTGGCGAGATGGCACAGACCCTGGTTGTTCCTCTACTGGCAATGCATGGCACCAGACAGGATCTGCAGCAGAATCTTGGGATGGAAGCATGGAATTCTCCAGTCCTAGCCCTGTTCCAAGTCAGGCTAGTCCCAAAGCTAGAGCAGGATGCTCAGGGCTACAGTGAGACTCTTCCATGCTGGTGATGCCACCACCTCTGGGCACTACCCCAGGGCTGCATAAGTGTGGTTGGTCACACTGGTGCTAGCTTGTTCCCAAAACACACCACCAGTCTGAACAGGGGGCAGCCACCCTCCTGCTCCACATCCCAGCATGGCTTCCCTCTCTCTTCCAGGGCTGGAGAAGTTTGAGGGCTGCTACCTGCACAGCCGGGACTACAAGAACCCTCAGCCTTTTTGTGGAAAACGGGTGGTTGTGGTTGGCATTGGGAATTCGGGCATCGATATCGCAGTGGAGCTGAGCCACACAGCCAAGCAGGTGTGCTGGGAGAGCTCACAGGGACGGGACCCCAGAGGAGGAGGGAATCATCACCCACCGTCCCCTCTCGGCTCCCCAACCTCCAGCACCTGGCACAAGCACCCTGTCCCCTCTCTGTGGGGGTGGCTACTGTGGTCCCAGTAGCTGTGCTGGCTTCCCTGTCCCTGGAGCACAGCAGGGGCCGAGCCCAGTCTGAGCATGCTGCCGTGCCACCACCTCTCTTCACCTTCCTTCCAGGTTTTCCTCAGCACCAGGCGTGGGTCCTGGGTGCTGCACCGGGTGGCAGACAATGGGTACCCCTTTGATTTCAGCTACCTCAGTCGCTTTCTGCACCTCGTCCAGAACCTGGTGCCTGCAAGTATCCTGAATTTCTTCATGGAGTGGAAGCTGAATGCCCGCTTTGACCACACACTCTATGGCCTAAAGCCCAAGCACAGGTGAGCACCCCAGCAGCACCCCAGGTACCTGCTCCAGCAATGCCCTGAACGAGGTCTGTCTGTGCCTTCCAGGATCCTCGACACGCACCCCACTGTCAACGATGACCTGCCCAACCGCATCATTTCGGGCAGAGTGCGGGTGAAGCCGAACATCCAGGAGTTCACAGAGACATCTGCCATCTTTGAGGATGGCACCAGGGAAGATGTCGATGCCGTAGTTTTTGCCACAGGATACAGCTTCTCCTTCCCGTTCCTCGAGGGCTGCGTGAAGGTGGTGGAGAACCAGATTCCCCTCTACAAATTCATGTTCCCCCCTGACCTGGAGAAGCCAACACTGGCTTTCATCGGCCTCATCCAGCCCTGGGGAGCCATCATGCCCATCTCAGAGCTCCAGAGTCGCTGGGCCATCTACGTCTTCAAAGGTAAGTCAGGGCAGTTTAGGGGATGCAGCTGGGCTCCCCCAGCCATGCCAAGACTGAGTTATTGCTGGTGGCATCCCCTCACATGCTGCCTCTCCACACTCACCTTTTTTATCCTCCTTTTGCTTCTTCATGAGGACAAAACCCCACTCTGCGTTTTTCTATGACTCTTGCACTGTTCTTCTCTTATGGGGGCCACTAACTGGTCCTTTTGCCTGCAACCACATTCTCCCTTTCCTTTCCTGCTGTTACTTTCCTTGCCCATGTCTCCCACTTGCTCCTGACGTAGTGGCAGGTCCCCAAAGCCCCACGTGCAAACAGAGACCAGGCTGGGCTGCAGAGCCATCCAGACTATGGCAGGATTACAGCCCACGCTCCAGCTCCAGCCTCCTTTTGCCCAGGGCTGCGGGGCCTACCGCCGCACGCCGACATGCTGGCCGAAATCACACAAACCAAGCAGAGAATGGCTGAGCGGTAAGGCCCCGGCGCAGCACGGCGCTGCCACCCTTATCCCCGGTGCTGCTCGTGCCAAACCCTCCCGCCGTCCCTCCCTCGCTGCCCGCAGGTACGTGAAGAGCCAGCGGCACACCATCCAGGTGGACTACATCCCTTACATGGACGGCCTCGCCCGCCAGCTGGGGGTCAAGCCCAACCTGCTCTCCCTGTTCCTCACGGACCCCAAGATAGCCATGGAGGTGGCCTTCGGTCCGTGCACGCCGTACCAGTACCGGCTGCAGGGCCCGGGCGCGTGGGCAGGAGCCCGGGCCGCCATCCTGAGCCAGCGGCAGCGCATGGTCAGCGCCCTGCAGCCGCGGGCCGCCCGCCGCCCCGCCCGGCCCAGCGCCCTGCCCCACGTCCTCACGGTGCTCTTCAGCATCGGCATGATCGTGGCCACCCTCGTCTACGTCTCGCTCTCTGCTTAGCCTAAAGGGAAGGAGTCAGCGGGTGCTGCCGGCAGTCTTCTCCTTTTCCCTTGGGCTTTCCCTCGCTAGCTGCGCCGGAGCACGCAGGGAGCCGTTCCTTGAAGGTGCAGCCTGGTCTGTTGCGCTTTCCCGCTGTGATACCACCGAGTCTGCTCACGGGCTGCCCTGGGAACAGCTCCCTAAATCCTGGCCCGACAGCCCCACGAGCTTTATCTATGGGTTAGGTCACAGAGGTGGTGGAGAAACTGGGAACGTGCCCAAGCGGGGGCCTCGGGAAAAGGCAATAAAGCTTGTCGCCGTACCGCGGGGACCGGACAGCACAGTGCCTGGCTGTGTCAGTCTGAGCTGCATCCTGGGGGTCCCACTGGCTCAGGGGCAGCACCCCGGCCGCCGGCACCCCGAGCCCCCCTCAGCCCTGCCCGCAGCAGACATGGCCGCCGGCGGCTGAGGCGGCGCGGCCCCCGCCCCGCGCGCCCCTGCCAGCGGCGGGCCGGCCGCCCGCAGCAAACATGGCGGGTGCCCGGCGGCGGGGCCGCGGGTCGGGGGCGGGGCGCGGCCGCGGGAGCGCGGCGGGGGCGGGTCAGAGCGCCCCGCAGCGGCCGGCGGGGGGTGGCGCCATCTTGGACGGAGGCGGAGAGCGGGGCGGCGGCGGCGGCAGCGGCAGGTGGGGTCGGGCCGAGCTCGGGCCCGGGGACGGCGGGGCGGGTGTAACGGGTGGGTGTGAGGGTGGCGGCTCCCCGGGCGCCGCTGCGGGAGGCGGTGGGTGAGGCGTGGCTGCGCGTCCCCGCGGTGCAGCGGTGTCCCGGACCCCGCAGCGGGCAGACCCTGTCTGGCAGCCCCTCGGAAGGGCCCGGCCCTGCCGGTGTGTCCCGCTCCTCCCCCGGGCCTCGGCAGACCCGCGGGTGCCCGTGGGCCGAGCCCGCCGTGACAGCCCCGCCGCCGCCCCCGCCGAGCAGAGCCCAACCCCAGCCCTGCCCGCTCGGAGGCAGATTTTCCGCCCCCGCTTTCCCAGCTCATACCCTTAACCTTACGGCGAGCTCAGGGCTCAGCTCTGGTTCTCCTCTCCGAGAGAGGGAGAATCCGGGCGGATCACGCTTCCCCGGGTGGTGTCAGCCCGGCGAGATGCTGGACCCCATCCCTCCCTGAGAGCCCCCGGGAGTGAATGCCTGCCGGTGCTCCCGGACAGATCCCATCCCTCCCTGAGAACCCCTGGGAATGAATGCCTGCCGGTGCTCCCGGACAGATCCCATCCTCCTGAGAACCCCTGGGAATGAATGCCTGCCGGTGCTCCCCGGACAGACCCCATCCCTCCCTGAGAGCCCCCGGGAGTGAATGCCTGCCGGTGCTCCCGGACAGATCCCATCCCTCCCTGAGAACCCCTGGGAATGAATGCCTGCCGGTGCTCCCGGACAGACCCCATCCCTCCCTGAGAACCCCTGGGAATGAATGCCTGCCGGTGCTCCCGGACAGACCCCATCCCTCCCTGAGAACCCCTGGGAATGAATGCCTGCCGGTGCTCCCGGACAGACCCCATCCCATCCCTCCTGCAGAGCCCCTGCGGGCTGCCTGCCAGTGCTTCCCAGCGCGGTCACTGGCCGGGTGGGAGAGGCAGCAAGCGTGGCACATCCCGGGGAGGGCAATGGGTGTAATTCACATGTCGTTTTCCACATGAGAAGCTGGGGCTGGCTGGAGCCGATGGACCCTGGTGATGGGACAGGCAGGCAGGCACCTTGCCGTGGGCTGCCGCTGGCAGGGGCTTGCTGCCAGACTGGGATGTACAGAGATGCCATGGAGGTTTGCTGGGGCTGTGGTGTGGGCAGCATTTCCGTCCTCAACTTGGGTGTACCTGGGTCACACCATCTCGCAGTGCTACAAGGGCTGGTCTGGATGCAGGAGGGTTTGAGCTGTAAAAGTTAATTCAGCAAAGCCAGGTTTTGCAGGCTGTGCACAAAGACCTGTCCTGGCACAGGCCGGGTGCCTGTGTGTGATGCAGGGGATGCAGATGGCACACGCCAGACAGGAGCCTGGGATAAACCTCAGGGAGAGTTTGGAGAGCGTGACCTGTAAGGGACAGAGGGACTGGAATCCTTTTAGAGAAGAGAAAGGGAAGCTTCCCACCTGGTAACACGTGCACATGTCTCCCAGGTGTGTCCTGCTGCAAGGGAAGGTGAGCCTTTCCCACCTTCCTCCCTGTAGATGAGAAATAAGGGAGCCTCAGTGGAGATACGAGAAGCTCCTCAGCAGCAGGTCTGCTGGTACAGGGGCAGTTTTTGTGAGGAGCTGTCTGAGCCTCTGCAGAGCAGAGGGGGAAGATAGCAGAGCAAGAGGTGTAACTCATTTGACCTGGATCTTCAGGTGAACTTGATGTGCACTGAGAGGGGTGAGGGTATGGCTTAGCTGCCCACTTGAGCTGCCTTGTAGCCCTCAGGATTTAAGAATTACTGTAGTAATTGCTCCATAATGTTCTAAAGCCTGGCTTTGGCTGGCAGCCTCACTTGGCACCCTTCATATAACTTGATCTTTTAAACAAATCTCCAAATGTCACAAGTGAGCACATGAAGCAAGGCTGGCTGTCCCCTTGCTTGCTCTGCAGATCCCACAGTAAGCTGAAAGCTGCAAAATAAGCCTGGAAGTGGGCAAAAACCCCAGTCCATCTCAGCTCCTGGAAAGAGGGTAAGGCCTGAAGAGTCCTGTGTAGCTTGCAGTGGCTTTGTTGTTTATCCTAAAAGGTGTGTGGTTGTTCATGGCTTGGTCAGTTCTGTTTTGCTTTCTCTGAGCTGGGTGAGACTGGGCATGGGGGCCCATCTGCAGCTGCAGAGGGACACTGAGGTGGCCAGGGCTGCCCTTCTCTCACCACGTCCCTGCAGAGAGCCGGGCAGGTGCTGGCTAGGTGACAGCAAATGGTCCTCCTTGCTGTGCTGTGCTGCAGCTGACACAGTGACTTGCCTGGTGAATCATAAGTGAATGCTGCTGAGAGCTGAGCTTTTTGCAGACACCACAGCATTAGCCCCACTCCTTGGACAAGATCCAGCCTGGGCAATTCCGTTCGGACACTTTAAATGCTCCCCGTCGCCTTTGCAGGCACAAGGCTCTGCTCTTCTGCCTGCGGCCTCTCAGAGACTTGTTGGGGACTGTAAAACAGCTGCTGCTTTCACTCCCTGGCTGTTTTCTTGCTGGGTTGTCTGTAGAGCCTGACTGCAGGACTGTGAAAGAGGCTCTGTTAACGCCAGGCAGTTGATTTGACAATAAAGGTTGGCTTTATTTTTCCCATCAGCTCTACTCTGTTGGCTGCCAAGGGCTGATGTGGGACACAGGTGAAGTCATATTGGTTTTGGAGTCTTAACAATTACCAGCTTAACTAAAGTGATGGTTTTAAGGATGTGGCTATAATTAGGTCAAGCTGTCTTGTTTGTTGCATTCCCATTCAGCTCCCAAACTTGGTAGTGGAAATTAACTTGGGGCCTTTTTTAGCGTTGCTGTTCATCTCCACCGGCAAAGAACATTTGGGGAGACAGCTCTTTGCTCCTCTCCTTGCTGCCAGGAGCGTGGGCAAAGGCAGAGTGTTGTTGTGTGTCCTGCCAGGGGGCTGCTGAGGGCCATGGGGAACACCACCAGCAGGTCTGGTGTCAGGGGCGCCATGGCTCCTGAGCCTCTGCAAACCAGAGGGAATTTGACCTGGATCTTCAGGTGAACTTGATGTGCACTGAGAGGGGTGAGGGTATGGCTTAGCTGCCCACTTGAGCTGCCTTTGTAGCCCTCAGGATTTAAGAATTACTGTAGTAATTGCTCCATAATGTTCTAAAGCCTGGCTTTGGCTGGCAGCCTCACTTGGCACCCTTCATATAACTTGATCTTTTAAACAAATCTCCAAATGTCACAAGTGAGCACATGAAGCAAGGCTGGCTGTCCCCTTGCTTGCTCTGCAGATCCCACAGTAAGCTGAAAGCTGCAAAATAAGCCTGGAAGTGGGCAAAAACCCCAGTCCATCTCAGCTCCTGGAAAGAGGGTAAGGCCTGAAGAGTCCTGTGTAGCTTGCAGTGGCTTTGTTGTTTATCCTAAAAGGTGTGTGGTTGTTCATGGCTTGGTCAGTTCTGTTTTGCTTTCTCTGAGCTGGGTGAGACTGGGCATGGGGGCCCATCTGCAGCTGCAGAGGGACACTGAGGTGGCCAGGGCTGCCCTTCTCTCACCACGTCCCTGCAGAGAGCCGGGCAGGTGCTGGCTAGGTGACAGCAAATGGTCCTCCTTGCTGTGCTGTGCTGCAGCTGACACAGTGACTTGCCTGGTGAATCATAAGTGAATGCTGCTGAGAGCTGAGCTTTTTGCAGACACCACAGCATTAGCCCCACTCCTTGGACAAGATCCAGCCTGGGCAATTCCGTTCGACACTTTAAATGCTCCCCGTCGCCTTTGCAGGCACAAGGCTCTGCTCTTCTGCCTGCGGCCTCTCAGAGACTTGTTGGGGACTGTAAAACAGCTGCTGCTTTCACTCCCTGGCTGTTTTCTTGCTGGGTTGTCTGTAGAGCCTGACTGCAGGACTGTGAAAGAGGCTCTGTTAACGCCAGGCAGTTGATTTGACAATAAAGGTTGGCTTTATTTTTCCCATCAGCTCTACTCTGTTGGCTGCCAAGGGCTGATGTGGGACACAGGTGAAGTCATATTGGTTTTGGAGTCTTAACAATTACCAGCTTAACTAAAGTGATGGTTTTAAGGATGTGGCTATAATTAGGTCAAGCTGTCTTGTTTGTTGCATTCCCATTCAGCTCCCAAACTTGGTAGTGGAAATTAACTTGGGGCCTTTTTTAGCGTTGCTGTTCATCTCCACCGGCAAAGAACATTTGGGAGACAGCTCTTTTGCTCCTCTCCTTGCTGCCAGGAGCGTGGGCAAAGGCAGAGTGTTGTTGTGTGTCCCTGCCAGGGGCTGCTGAGGGGCCATGGGGAACACCACCAGCGAGCGGGTGTCAGGGGAGCGCCATGGCTCCAAATCCCAGCGCTCCGACGGCTCCGGTGCCTCCCACCCCGCCAAGGAGCACCCGCACAAGATCATGGTGGGCAGCACCGACGACCCCAGTGTCTTCAGCTCCCATGACTCCAAGGTAGGGGCTGACTGCTCCCTTCCCCTCCTGCCCTCCAGAGCCTCAGCACACGCCTGTGTGGAGCTGTGCTTCCAGCCATGCCAGGGGTCTCTGGGGAGCTGGGAGCCTGGAGGAGTTCTGTGGTGCTCCTGTGTGCGGCTGGTAGAGGCCAGCTCTGTGAATATGTTCATTCGGTCACATCTCTCTGGTTTTCTTTGCCCAGATTCCTGGGGACAAGGAGTTTGTGTCATGGCAGCCAGATTTGGAGGAGTCAGTGAAACCATCCCAACAGGCTCGTCCAACTGTCATACGCTGGGCAGATGGAGGCAAGGAGGTCTTCATCTCCGGATCCTTCAACAACTGGAGCACCAAGATCCCACTCATCAAGAGGTAGCCAGTCCCTCAAGTCATTTACTCTATGTTCATGTCTGCTCCAGAGCAGAGAACATTTTCCTTTGCTCTCTTGCCTTTTCTCTGTTCACTCAAGCTGTGGGTCTGAGGTAAATACACAGTCAGCTCCATCCCTGAGTGGTGCTGCAGGGACAGTGAGAAGTTGTGAAACAGGGACAGGACAAGAATGGGTCACTTTGCATGCCCAGCTGGGTGTCACACAGCAGCCAGTGCTGGCAGCAGGGCCCTGCCCAGGTATGCAGCAGTCCTCTGGAAGCTGTCAGCTCTTCCCTTGGCTGCAGCATTACCCCATGCCTAGTTGTATGGCTGCCAGTGGGTGTTAGTTGTTTGTCCCTCACATATCTTCCTGCCCTAATGATGTTGTTCTCACTGTTCTGCAGTACATCTGTGACTTACATGGAAGCTCATGTAGGACTCTAGCAATTAATCTGGAATGAGTTTATCTCAATTTCACATTTGACAAACAGAGCTGTCCCACTTGCTCCTGTCCTGCTGTGCCAGCACAGGGCAGGAGCTTTGCCCACGTGTTCTTCTTAGCCTGTCTTGCACAGGGTGTCTGTCACGTCCACTTTCTCAGAGCATGGAGGGCAGGACTGCCCCTTGCAGCTGGGCTGCCAGGGGTTTGAGCCATGGGATGCTCAAAGGAGCGTTGGAATGCTCATGCCTGTCGTGGCCATGCCTTGGGTCACTGATGATGAGCAAGCCTGACCCTGCATGAAGGTGTTGGGGTAGAGGGGCTGGGCAGTGCTGGTTCCTGGGGCCCCATGGAAGAGCAGCATTCAGAGCATCAATGGGCTGATGCCTTTGCACATCTGTTCTCTCTGCACAGCCACAATGACTTTGTTGCCATCCTGGACCTTCCAGAAGGAGAGCACCAGTACAAGTTTTTTGTGGATGGCCAGTGGGTTCACGATCCATCAGAGGTAATGCTCCAAGCTTTATCCCTTCAGATCTTGTCTTCTTCAGGGAACTAGACAGGATATAACTGCAGCAGAGGGGGAACAGGGGGAGCAAAGACTATCTCCTGAAACAAAAGGCAGACCTCCATCCCCTGAGTCATTTCAGAGGCTGCTTCCTCTGGATGTAGTCATGATTTGTGGAGAAGCATTGGGAAAGGGCAGGGAAATGCCAGAAGGCCCTCAAGTCCCACTGAGAATTGGCAATGGGAAGATGGGCCATGAGGTTAGCACTCACTTACAGGTTCTCTTCCAAACTGAATCAGGGGGAAGCAGCATGGGAAGGGCAACACACCTACCCATGGGCATGTAGCAGGATGGAGGATGGAAATAGGAGGTGATGTAGGAGCCTGTGATAAAGGAAAATCCTCCCAGGGTAAACAGCAGAGGTCTTACAAGTGTAGGGCAGAGAGGGACACCAGCCTCCTGTGCTCAGAGGTAGTGTTGCAGCAAAGACAGCTTGGGCTGGGAGGATCTAGGAAGCACTGAATGTGCCTCAGTTGGAGCTGAACACAGGAAGATTCTCACTCCAGTTCTTTCCAGCCTGTGGTTACCAGCCAGATGGGGACGATAAACAACCTCATCCACGTCAAGAAGTCTGACTTCGAGGTGTTTGATGCGTTGAAGGTGGATTCCCTGGAAAGCTCAGAAACCTCAGGTCGGGGTGAGTTTTGTGGCATTAGAGCTTTGCATGTGCTATTTCCCACCTCCTCTGCTCTGAGACTCTCTGCTCTGGGTGCACAGAACCCCTGGGCAGAGGTGTGGGCCTTCACTGGGTTGAGCAGTGTTGGGCAGCGTGTCCTCCTCAGCCCACAGCTGAGGCCTCATCCCTCTGGAGGGGCTGTGTTGGTGTAACTTGTTCTGTGCTAGCACCATCCCAGAGCAGAGCTGCTGCAGTGCGTGGCTGAGGGAGCCATTTTGGACTGGGAAATGCCAGGAACATCAGCCCTTTCTGTCTGGTCAACTGTAAGTCATCTGATCCAGGGTACAAGTTAGGTGATAGCAGGATCCAGTTTATTTTCAGCAGCTACTCTTGGTTTTCATGCCAAGGTAATTTGTACCAGTGCTAGCACATTGCAAACCTCCCTGTCTGCTTGTGTTACAGCAGCAGGTAAGGTTACCACACAGGCACTGGTGGTGCTGGCTCAGTGTGAAATGCTGGCAGGAAGCTCAGTCGTGTGTGTGTCCCTGGAACAGCCCCATCTCAGGTACAGCTCAGCTCCATGTCCTTTCCCAGCCCAGGCAAGAGACGCTGTGCTGGAGAGAAGCCAACAAACAGCAGCAGCCCAAGGAGATGGAGCCCTTCTGGGGGCTGGCTGTGCCCAGAGGTTCAGATCAGATGTGGCTGGGAGATGTGGCCAGTCCAGCTTTCAGTGACCATGAGCTCCCGAGGTCCCTCCCATGTTTGGAACAGCTGCTCAGTGTAGAGTTTCTGTTTGCCTTCCCTGGACCTCCTCATCAGGCAGCACCTAGAGCAGCCTGCTCCCTGTGCCCCTGCTGCTGAGGGCACAGCTCTGGAGCAAGCCAGCTGCTTCCTGCAGGGAGAGGGACTGGGCTGAGCCAAGAGCTGTGCTTGAGGGGGTCTTGTGATGGGTAACATGGGGTGCCTGTAACATGGCTGTGTCAGTGCATGTACCAGCTTACAGCCCTGCTTGGAATTGCCGTGGGCTCGCCCAGCTGCTTTTTCTGCTGTGAAAAGGCTGACCTGTTGCTATAGAATAGATCCCTGTCCGTGGCTTCTGGAGGATGTTTGTGCTTGCAAGACCTTGCTGAGTCCTTCTCAGCTCCTTAGGAACTGCTCTGTGCTCGCCCATCCTGCTTCAGTCATTTCATGTCTCTGCCTTTGTCTTCTCTCTAGATTTATCCAGCTCCCCACCGGGACCTTACGGCCAGGAGATGTATGTGTACCGGCCCGAGGAGCGCTTCAAATCCCCACCCATCCTCCCGCCCCACCTCCTCCAGGTCATCCTCAACAAGGACACCAACATCTCGGTGTGTACCAGCATACTGCCCACTGAGAGAGCCACACTGGGGTCAGAAAGGGAGTCCTGTCTGCAGGGAGCCTGGGCTCCCCTTGGCTGGGGTCTAGCCCTTGGCATTTCTTAGGAAAAGTGTCACTTTTCCCATTTGCCACACTGGTTTGGCCTCTGGTCCTTAGCTGAGCTCTGTGCCTGTTCAGAACAGCCAGAGGCAGTAGCGGTTCAAGCTGCTTGAGACAGCAGCTCCCCGTGCTGGCAGGGGCTGGGGGATCAGGGCTCTGCCATTCCCCTGTGACACTCCTCTCCTCCTAGTGTGACCCAGCCCTGCTGCCCGAGCCCAACCACGTCATGCTCAATCACCTCTACGCGCTCTCCATCAAGGTAAGCACAGGTCCCGCGACGCTGCAGGTGAGGAGCTGCTCTGGGTCCCAGGAGCCTGCAGCACCTGTAGGGAGCAGAACCTGCTCAGCTGGGGGTGCAGATGGGAGCTGGCTGCCTGGTGAGGGGTGGCACGCACAGGGGCAGAGGGTGTGACCTCCTGACAATTGCCTTCAGCTGCCTCCCTGCAGTGTAGGGGAGCTAAGCATGGATCAGACCCTGCCCTTGCTCTGCCCTGCTGCCCTGCTGCCCTGTTGTGCATTGCATGGCTGTGGGACTGGGGACAGCAGGGACAGGCTGGGGCAGCTCCCTGAGCCCCAGGGGTGCCCTGGCCCCACGTGCTGACGCTGTCTCCCTCAGGATGGTGTGATGGTGCTCAGTGCCACGCACCGCTACAAGAAGAAGTACGTCACCACGCTGCTGTACAAGCCCATCTGAGCCAGGCCTCACACGCTCCCCACGCAGGACACGAAACGCCGCTTGTCTGCACACACTGGGCCACGGGACTGTGTGACACCTGGCCACTGGCTCCAGCCTCCAACCTGGCAGGGACACGGGCCCCGGCGACAAGCTCAGGGCCACTGGGGCCTGTGACGCTGTCCCATCCTACCAGCGTGGTTCAGCCCTTGG
This sequence comes from Emberiza elegans, assembly GCA_024865655.1. Taxonomy (NCBI): domain Eukaryota; kingdom Metazoa; phylum Chordata; class Aves; order Passeriformes; family Fringillidae; genus Emberiza; species Emberiza elegans. The sequence continues at coordinate 1,138,352 of JALJVW010000238.1, read as the reverse complement.
TTTCCACCCACCTGCAGCTTCCCTTGGCTTCTGTGAGTCTCTGGGACCACTTTGCTGCTCACCAGAACAGCCCTTCCTCACGCCCAACATGAAAAGGGCTTCACCCTGCCTGTCTTCTCCAGCCTGTGAGGGCCTCAAGGTGGTCCTGGCACTGCACCCAGTCCAGGCTCCAGAAACACATCCTGTTCTTCTGAAGGTTGTGCTGCTGTCCTGGTGCTGAATTTCCAAGGCCACCTTGTCTGCTAGGGGCTCTGTGACACTCCAACCTGACACCTGCCCCCTGTTCCACAGCCCTGGCTGTGGGGCTGCCCCCCAGCTTTTTTGAACCTCTGCGAGGTTCAGCATCAAACCAGCATGATGGACAGCACAGCTGGACACAGCCACTCTTCTCTGCTGCTGTGAGAGCACCATCAAGGACTGCAACACCCTGTCCCCAATATCAGCTGCTTCTGTGGGACAGGGCTGACTTTGTCGCAGCCAGAGGGGCACTGGCACATGCCCTGGGAAGAGCAGAGCGGGGCAGGCACTCCAGGACCCCGGCTGCACCACCTGCTGCCGCAGCAGTGCCGTGGGACAGGGGGTTCTCTATTTATTACAGTATTTATTATTCTCGGGGCTGCTTGCCTGGTGTTGGAGAGGGGGTCCAGAAGAGGGGGAAAGGGAGCACCCAGTGCAGCACAGAGCTGCCCTTGGGTTGTTAGGGTAGGGCACAGAGCCACCCTCTGGGGACAGCCGGGGCCTTTGGCACCCTGTGCTGCAGGTGGTTTGGGGAGGGGGAGCACGGCTGCAGGGACAGGCATGCCAGAAACACCACAACCCAAAGGAAATGTTTATTGGGGACTCTTCAGCCACTGAACAGAATATGGCATTTCTTACATCTTCTTCCTGCGCTGGGGCCCGGACGTGTGGAGTCCCCAAAGCGCATTTCCAATACCTCTGTCTATATACATATACATACATCCACAAGCAGGGACAGGGACTCATCGGGGTTACAGAGGGGGCCAGGGCAAGGTGTGCTCAGCATGGGGGGCTGTGTCACCCCCTCTGAGCACAGAGGGTGGAAGGGAGCAAGTGCTGAAGCATGGGCCAGACAAAGGCCAAGCCAGCAGCTGCTACTGCCATGCCAAGCAAAGGCTGGTGGAGGGCATGCAACCACCACAGCAGCCCAAACCCACTAACTGTGTAGCTCTGGACACCCCAGACCCCTTCACCCCAGCCCTCAGAGCAGCAGGGACACGGTCCACTCCAGTCCTCTGGGACGGCTCGGCTCAGCAGCCAGTGGGCTCTTCCATGCTGGCCATTGCTCCTTGCCCTGCATGGGCTCAAGCAACAGGCAGGGCCTGCTGGGCCTTCACCTGGCAAGAGACAACACATGGCAATAAGGAAGAGCACTACTGTGCCATGGGGATGTGGACATGCTAGCTGAGGACAGACAAGGAGAATGTGTCCCTGTGTCCCCCACAGTCACCCAGCTAGCCCTCAGCACTCCAGGACAGCCACCACACAGTGTGTGCCATCTGTGTCCATCCCCAGGGCATCAGGGCAAACTCACCTCCAGGTTTGTCCTGGCCTTGCGCAGCACACTGTGGGTCCTGGTCACTGCAGGAGAGAGAGATGGGGTCAGTGAGGTCCCTGTGCCACAGAACCACATGGGGCACGTGGGGAGCAGGCCAGCTTGGCTGTGCCACCAGAGCACGTACACTGGCTGACGATGAACTGCTCCATGCTGTCCTTGAGCTGGGCTGTGCTGCGCAGCCGCCTGGCCGTGCTCTGCAGAGCATCCTCCCTCTCGGAGAGCCGGGCCCGCAGCGCCGCGATCTCGCCCTGGAGCACCTGCTCCTGGGACAGGGGAGGGGGATGAGCACTGAGCACCCGGCCCCAGTGCCCCGCCGGCGCCCAGCCCCTGCTCACCTTGCCCTGGTGCTGGGCAGGGCTCACGGGCAGCACGGTGCTCCAGAAGGCAGCGAGGAGGGACACGCACTCCTCCAGGATGCCGTGCAGGGTGCTGGCGCTGCCCCACAGGTGGCCCTGCCCCGTGCCTGTCCATGCCAGGGCCTGCGGGAGAAGGGTGCGGGAGCAGGTGCTGCCGGGGCACCCCCATCCCGCCGCAACCGGGGAGTGCCCGTGCTCAGCCCGGCACAGCTGGGTAGTGCCGGCAGCACTGCCCGGCCTGGAGGCTCCCTGCCTCCAGCTGCCCCTGCAGCCCTCGGGGCTGCTTCTGGGCTCGGGAGCCACGTAATGCACAGTGCCCCGAGGGTCTGGCCCCCAGCTGCTGCCTGCCCCGTCCTGCCCACGCTTTACCTCCTTTGCCGGGAGCAGGCAGTTGGGCAGCCCGAGTGCTGGGCGTGTGAGACACATCAGCTCCCGGGCCAGGGCCTTTCCCTCCACGATGTGCTGCTCCAGGGCTTGGTACGTGTCCAGGCGGCCGACAACGTGAGCCCCTGTCAGTCCCTCGCTCTTCCTCAGCATCACGTCGGTCCCACGTGGCTCTGTGGAACAAGCTGGGTTTAGGAGAGGATCACTGCCCGCTCCCCTGGTGACCCTGTCCCATCCCGGGCACTCGACTCTGCTCTGAGCTCTCCAGGCTTGCTCAGCAAGGTGCTGCCACGAGTTCAGCAGAACCCACCGTCCATCCGCCGGAGCACCGACGTGCCGGAGGGCAGTGGGGACAGGAGGGGAGCTGCTGAGTTAGTGCCAACATCGCGCACTGGAGGAGATGGGAAGCAGCCTGGAACAAGAAACATCTGAGCCCCTGTAGATAGATGTGGCTCCGTGCCTGGGGCCGCTGGGGTCCTGCCCTCCCTCTCTGCCTGCCAGCAGGGCCACTGTGTGCAACCTGCTGCCCCAGGAGAAGTGTCTGGGACCACCCAAGGGTTGCAGAGGGGCCAGGCACCCCAAGGGCAGGGGCTGGGCAGGGATGCTGTGCATGGGTCCCATACCTGCTCGTGTCTCAGCAGAGGGGCCAGGGAGGCTCTCGTAGACGTGAAGCTCCGCACGCAGGGTCTGCAGGAGCAGGCGCTGCTCCTCACTCTGCTGCTGCAGGAGCGTCACCGAGTGCTGCAGCCTGCAGAGGTGACACGTGGGTCCCGTGCCAGCCACCCCTCCCAGTCCTGTGGCTCCAAGGCCGCAGCGCCCCAAACCTTACCTGTTGTTGTCCTCCTGCAGAGAGCGCCGCTCGTCCCGGAGCTGCCGGACACTCTCTTGGCACTCGGAGAGCTCCTCCGCCAGCCTCCGCTGCTTCCCACGCCTCTGGCCCAGCTCTGCCTCAGCCTCCCGTGCCCGGGAGCACGCAGCCACCAGTGTCTCCTGCACCCGTGCCAGCTCTGGGGACAGAGAGCACGGAGGTGTCACCACCAGCCCACTCAGCCAGTGCCCTCTGGGGCTCAGCCCCAGGATGCTGGCCCAGCCCTACCTTGGGAGAGGTGGTCCCGTTGGAGCCGCAGGGTCCGGTTTTCCTCGTGCAGAGCCTGGTTCTCCCTGCTCAGCTGCAGCCCCAGCTCCGGTGTCTGGGCATAGACATCACTGGGCAGTCCTGCGGAGGGGAGCAGTGCTCAGTCTCTGTCCCAGTGCCCGCTGTGCAGGGGGTGAGCAGGCGGATGTGCAGAGGCAGCCCCAGCCCGTACCGCTGCCCTTGGAGGCCAGGCGGCGCTCCAGCTGCTCCCGGAGCCGGTCGTTGGTGCAGATGGACTCCTCCAGGCGCTGGCGCAGGTTGCGGATCTCCACCAGGTGTTCCTCCAGTAGGTCTGCCCCTGCCACAGCCAGGGACACAGCTCAGGGCAGGAAAGGCTGTGCCCGCCCCTCTCCACAGCAGAGCCCTGTCCCGCAGCTGTTGTGGTGCCAGGTCTCCTCCCTGCACCCCACAGGCAGGTGGGATGCCCTGTGCTCTCCACCATGGACCATACCTGTCAGCTTCTGCCCACAGGGGTACCCCGGTGCCAGGGCCCCATAGGGCAGCTGGCCGGGCGGGGGCATGTCCCAGAGGCCGTGGGGATTGGTGGCCCCAGGGAGCTCAGCCGGGCCCTGCAGGGCTCCGTGTCTGCAGAACGATGCTGGGGCTTTGCTGCCCTCTCCAAAGGGGCCCAGTGGCACTGTGGGCTTTGCTGGTGCCATGGGCAGTGTCACACCTGCACACACAGGACAGAGCGGGGAGGAGGAGAAGGACAATGAGCAGGTAGGAAGAATGGGGCAATGAACTCCTCCATCTGCTTTTCCCCCCCTTGTTGCTCTGCTCAATAGTGCAGTCCTGTGTCCCCATCACTGACCTCCTGTCCCAACCAAACCTATTCTCCCTGAGGAGCAGGGGCTCTCCCAGGGCTTGATGATTACATGACACAAGGTGGAGGGTCTCAGCCCCACTCCTACACAACCCCTTACCAAATCAGCCTTTTCTAGAAGACCTGGAATATGCCAGTGTCTACACCTAGGGCTAATGCTGTCTCGGGATGGGTCCCTCCAACCCACCAGGTCCTCTCTACATGAGAGCCACATGTTCCCACTGTCCCCCAGCCAGAGCAGTGCACCCAACCTCAAAGCCATAGCCCTGAGAAGAAAAGGAGAAGATCAAGGGCAGGACATGCAGGTCAGAGAGGGTGGGGATGATGTGTCACAGCACAGCATGCAGGGCAGGCAGGACCAAACCCAAGCCAAGAGGCAGTGTGCTCACTTTCTCCCAGTTGCCTCCGGAGCACCTGCAGTTCCTGCTGTGCCTCAGCCAGGGAGCAGACAGAATTCCCACAGCAGCCCAGGAGTGCCGGGGCTGCAGGAGGAGGGGGCCCGGCAGGGAGGAAGGGGGACAGCCCAGGGGCCAGGGCAGGCAGGGGGGCACTAACAGGTTGGGATAAGGAGTCAAAGTGAAGGCCTAGAGACAGGAGAGAGATGGAGAGAGGTGTCACAGTGGCTCTGGCTCAGCCTGGCAGAGACCCCTCCTCCCTGGTGCTCTGGGGACCCTGGCACAGCCTGAGAAGCCAAGTCCCGGTGCCCAGAGGCGCTGCAGTTGTGGCCCCTGGCGGTACCTGTGTGTTGGGTGGGCTCCTCGTGGCACTGGCTGTACTCGCTGGCTGCATCCCCATCGGAGCAGGGCTCCAGCCCCTCGGAGGTGAAGGACGAGCTGCTGGCAGAGTGGGATGACTCCGAGGGTGGGCAGCTGCTACCTGGGGACTCAGAGCGCTCCTGCAGCTTCACCTCCAGGCTCTCAATCACCTTCTCCTTCTCCTGGAGCTCCCGGCTGAGCCTGTGGACATGGCCCATCACCAGGTCTGACCTCCATCCCACAGCCCTTTCCTACATGATCCCCCATGTGCCGTGTCCCACTAGGGATGCATGGCTGCTCAGAGATACAGAGTGCCCATGGAGCTCACCATCCCCAAAGCAGAGCAGCCCCAGGACATCCACCTGGGGCAGAGACCTCGAGGGGACCTTGGGCCCCCACCCCAAAGAGCAGTGATAACCTCAGGATGCCCATGCCAACACATCCCACAAACCCTTCCTTGTGGAAGGAACAGGTACCTCTGTGCCAGGAGTTCGTGACTGGTTTTGTCCTCCCCATCTTGTCGATCTCCTGAGAAAGCAAGGCCAGAGAAGAGCCAGTCAGTGTCTCCATGCCCCAGGATGCCTGGTCCCACATGGAGCCGTAGCAGGACAGGACAGTGCAAACCAAGGCGGGTATCCCACACAGCACATGATGTGAGTCTCCTGCTCTTCACACATCAAAGCTTCCCTTCCTGACCCATCACACACCCATGACACCCAGCCCCACTGCCCCCCTAGAGGTGCTTACTGATGCCCAGCTTGTCACTGAGCCTCTCAGCCAGGTGCCTGCCCTGGGCCAGCTGCTCCCTGAAGCCCTGGCCCAGGTAGTAGTCGATGTCAGTGCCCCGAAGGAGGTCCTCGAAGGAGCGCAGGGCGTCCCGCAGGTGCTGGGCCAGGCTGCGGCTCAGCCCACGGCCCTCCCGCAGCACCTGCCGCAGGTGGGACAGCTCCCGAGCCTGGGCCTGGATCAGAGAGTTGTATTTCCTAGGAGAGATGGGCAAGCAGGGTGTTCACAGGGCAGCCAGACCCACTGAGAACGCAGCAGGGCTGAAGTGCCATGGTGTGGAGACCCTGGGGGGCATTCCCTGGTCTAGGGAGACGCAAGAAGCTTCCCTCAAAAAGCTGTTAGACTCCATGGGCTCCTTCCCCTCTTCCTATGTCTGTTCCTATGTTCCTGAGCCACTCCTTCCTTATTCCCTGACTGGCCTTCACCTTTGCACTGCCCCAGACCAGGGTCAGCCCCCCAGGCCCCCGTAGAGAAAAAGTGAGACCTTCTGAGTGGGGGTGCTGGGACCTGAACATCTCACTGTGCAGCTGAATAAAACATCTCTGCATATTATGCAAAGGTCCTTTTTGCTTCCCTACCCTGGACTATGCTAGCAACAATTCAGACTCCTACACCGTGGAGGGAGTCTGTGCATCATTCACTGCTGGGACTCTGCCCCAGCACACAAACACCCCAGAAACCTGCCTGCAGGGAAACCAAGCAACAAGGAGCCACCAGCCCCGGGCAGCTCCTGGAAATCGCTGTACCTCCCCATGTGCTCCCAGCCCCCAGGCCATACCCTGGCCAAGTGGCAGAGTGCAGCTCCTTGGGCAGGGTGGCTCCGTGCTTGGCCGCGGACAGCTGTGCCTCGAGCAGGGTGACGCGGTGCACCAGGCTCTGCAGGTCGCGGTGTGCCCGCAGGGCGGGTGGGCACAGCGTGCCGTGCCCGTCCGACTGCCAGCCCTCGTCCTCGTCCGTCAGGCTGTGCGCTGGGGACGCCAAGGCCTTGGGGGCCGCCAGGGGCCGCTCAGCGCCTGAGGTGTAGCCACTGGTGACAGAGATGGAGCGGGCACGGCGCTGCAGGCTCTGGATCACCTTGTTGGCATTGAGCAGCTGAGCCTTCAGGTCCTGGATGTGCTGGTGCAGGGCCTCCACATCCTCCAGGGCCATGGTTTTCTGGGCAGTTTTGCCCAGTCTGGACATCCCTGGCTGGCACGGGGACCCCAGCTCCTCACCCAGGCTGGTCTCACTGAACACATCTGGCTCCTCGCACTCTGCAGAGAGCGCAGTGTGTCACTCCTCTGTGCCAGGGGAGCAGAGCACAGGGATCCCTGGAGCCCTGGCTCTCCTTACCAGGGCTGGTGGTCTCGTCACGGTCAGCCTCGGTCTCACTGCGCCCACAGGTCTCATAGCCCAGGTCCTGGAAGTCCACCTGCACTTGCTTGCTGAACTGCTGTGTCTGAGGTTCACCTGTTGGACAGCGCCATCAGCTCAGGGCCCCCCGGGCTGGATTCACCACCCCTGCCCCATGCACAGGGCTCAGAACACGCCCCCACCCCACCCTGGTTTTTAACTCACGGAGCAGGACATGGTATTTCTCCAGCTGCTCAGCTTGTGCCCGCACCGTGGCCTCCGAGGCAGCGAGCTTGTCCTGCAGCTCCTGGCACTGCCTTTGGCCCTGCGCCACCTGGGAGCGCAGCTCTGCGCCCAGCCCGGGCCAGCCCCCGCCGGGAACCGAGCCCTCCGCCTGCCGGAGGGGAGATGGACTGTCAGCTCCGCATTTCCACCCTCATCCCCAGCTCCATTCTCATCTCCGTCCCAGCTCCCTGAGCACTTACATGGCTCCCGTCCCCTCCACCGGGGCTGCCAGGGCAGGGTCTCTTGGGCATGTCACCCTGGGCTCGGGTCTCCAGCGCCGGGCGCTTGGTGGGCACCGCTCCCCTCTCTGCCGGGAGCCCTGGGCCATCCCCGCTGCCTCCGCCCGGGCGGTCCCCAAGGGACCCGCGGCTCTTCCGCGGCAGCCTCCGGGGCTCGGGGGCCAGAGCGCTGCCCAGCCCCGGCTCCTCCTGCTCCCCGCTCTCCAGCAGCGACGTGGCTTCACCCATCCGCTCCTTCAGCTCCGCGTTTTCCAGGCACAGGCTCAGCATCGCCTTCCTGGGGGCACAAGGCACGGTAAAGGACGGGCAGAGGCCGGGATGATGCAGGGTGTCCCCTCCGGCCACTGCCACCCCCGCTTCAGAGCCCCAGAGCTCTTGCCTGATGTGGGAGACAGAGGAGAAGCCGGCTTCCTCCAGCTGCGCCTTCAGCTCCCGCAGCTCCTGCTCGGCCCGCAGCTCCCGTTCGGGCACGGTGGGCGCTGTGCCCCTTGAGGTGCCCCCATTCTCCTTGCGGGCCCGGGGGTTACTCTGGAGGCACAAAGGGTGACAGGGACGTTTCCCAAGGGCTGGGACACGGTTTGGCGGTGGCGCAAAGCCCAGCTCCGCCACCCCTGCTCCCGGCGTGGCGCTGCCCCGACTCACCTGCCGGGGGGCCAAGCCACGGGCTGCCTCCTCCTTCATGCTGTCCGTGAAGTTGGTGCTGCCATCGGTGTGTGAACCTGCGGCCTGACCTAGGGGACAGCACAGCACACGGGGCGCTCAGAGCAGCGGCGCTGGCAGCGCTGCCTCTGTCCCCTCCTCCTGCTGGTACCCAGGGTCACTGCGGGCAGCCCCAGGCCGGTGTCTGCTCTCACACACACCCGGTGCTGGGATACTGCCGGCTGCACCAAGCTTCCCCTGCCGTCCCTGGGTGCTGCCACCCGCTCCCTGCACACTGCACCCTGGGCTGGCCCATCTCCGAGGGAGGGGACAGCCCCGGGGATGGGAGCACGGCAATGGCTCCTGCCCCATCCACGCCTTGTGCTTGCTGCCCTGACAGACAGACAGACAGACAGACAGACAGACAGACGACAGACAGACAGACAGACGCACGTACAACCCACCCTGCAGCCACTCCACACGCCACAACCAGCAGCAGGGAGCCCCGCTGGACTGCCCCAGCCCGGGGGGAGGATTGGGGTGCACACCCCACATGCCCTGCCCAGGCAGGGGCAGCTCAGGAGCAGCCACGCTGCCCTCAGTGCCCGAGCTGTGCTGTCAGGCAGGCCCGGGGCTCACTGCAAGCCCTGTGCTGGCTTTGCAGAGCTAAAGGGACACTTGTGTCCCCTACATGTGCACAGAGAGCTTGGGCAGAGCTGGGGTCATGCTCTTCTGCTTGCACACAGCTCTGCTCCTGTCCCCTCGGTGCCAAACCCTGGGTGAGGACTCGAGTCCCTTGTCTGAGCAGCTGGGACATGGCTGTACCCCCAGTCCCTCCCCTCCCCACGGGGAGAGATATTTAGACAGGGCCCAAGACTATCCCCTAGGGCTGTGCAGGGCCAGGTTCCAGAGTTGCCTGTGCACCAAAGGAGAGGTAACTGCTTAGTCTGTGGCCAAATCCATCAACTCTGGAGCTGCCAGACAAGACAGAACACAGAGCCGGGGAGCACAGAGAGATACCAAGCATCCCTGCTGAAGGGGAAGCCAGCAGGGATGCAGCTGGCTCTCAGGAGGAACAGCCAAGGACCAGCCAGGAAGGTGCCTTGCAGCAGGGCAGGCGTTTGCACTGTGCTCATAGATGGACACACACTCAGGAGACCCACGTGTGCCATGAGGCTGCAAAAACGTGGGGGCACCTCACTGCTGAACCTGGCCAGACACCACGCTGCACGGTGGAGCCTGTCCCAGGGAGCAGCCGTGCCCCGGGGAGCAGGGACAGCCATCACTGCCCCGGGGAGCACAGAGAGCCATCACTGTCACGCAAGGAGAAATGCTGTTCTGGGAGCGAATGGCCGAGCGGCAGCAGCAGCAGCGCAGGGAAGCAGCAGCTCCTGTAGGCGGCACTCGGCACAGCCGGAGCTCAGCCCCGGAGCCCCAGGGACAGAAGCAGAACCTGCCGGCGGCTGAAGCAGCCGGGGCGCCAGCAGTGCCTGGGGTCCAGAACGGTGAGGGGCTCAGACCGTCGGCCGCAGACTTTGCTGGGGGCTGAGGGCCACAAGGCTCTCAAGGTGGGTCACCGTCGCTGAGGGATCACAGCAGGGACACACAGCTGCTCTGGGAACGTGGGAGATGGGAGAACCAGCCCTTGTGCCAGGGCACAGCATCCTTCTCACCACTGCCCACAGCTCCACAGGGCTCCCAGTGCTCTGGGACTGAGTAAAAGGGAGCGCAATTCTCAATGAAAAAGGACCCCAAAACCAACTAAAAGCAAGGGGCAGAACAGGGAGCTGGCTGAGGAGCAGAGATGTGTGCATGCAGGTCAGCTGTGCCCTGGCTGGTGCTCACCACGTGCTTGAGCCCCCACCACAGCAGGAGCACACCAGGCTGCTCAGCTCAGTGTGTGCCACCAGCACAGGAGACAAGAGATGCAGCCACAGCTCTGCTTTCCCAGAGACTCCTCAGGCTTTCAGCCCAGCCTGAAGGCACACAGAATTAGTTACATGCTTGCAAATTGTACACGGCCCACGAGCACGGGACACTCGGGTACAGGGGCTGCACAGGAGCCTTCACACTGCTGGGAACAAGGGACAGGAAACAAGGTCCTCAGGGAAGTTCAGAGAGGAAGGAATGACTTCCACAAAGAGCTATGAGACAGCACAAAGCACTGCACAGTTCGACAGAGGGTGAGCTCAGGCAGGGAATGCTCAGTCAGGACTCTCAGAGATAAGAGGGGGCCTTAAAGAAGAGGCCAGAAAAGCTGGGGCACATGAGCCTAGGATAACACTGCCCCTAAGGGGCACTGATGCTAACAGAGGCAGGGACAGATCTACAGCAAAACAGACACAGGTGGAGAAGGGAGGTGCCTGAGCACCAGCCAAGACTCCTTTTAGGCCATGCCAATGAGTCTGGGCTGGGTCCTGGGCTCCAAGGTACCCAAGGGACCAGGGGGCCAGCTGGGCATCAGTGCCAGGATGGCAGGGGGGAAATGGAAAGGTAAGAACAGGGACACAAAGGCTTCCACAAAGTGAGAAGCAAAAGCATGAAGAGAAGATGGTGCTACACAGAAAAGTGAGAAGAAGGGAATGAGATGAAACAAAGAAAGGAAAAGCTAACAAAGTCCAGAGCTGCCCAGCAGCTCCCAGCTGTGTCCCTTCAAGCCACAGGGGAACTGCTGCAGTCACAGTGCAGCTGAGTGCTGACCCAGGGGGCAGTGCTGCCCTGCTGGGTGCCAAGGGGAGCTCTGCTGCCTCCCAGTCCCGAGGGGCACAGGGAGGAAAAGCCCCCAGGGCAGCACAAGGCACAGGTGGTGCCATCTGAAGCAGTTGCAGGGAGCCATGCAGCAGAGCAGTCTCAGTACAGGTGTGCAGCTCAGCACCACAGAGCTCTTCTGCTCTGCCTGCCCCTAGCTCAGCCTCCCCAGCAAGCACAAACAGATGCTCAGAGGTGTAAAACTTGCTCCTGCCATTTTGAGAAGTGAGTACAAGACAGCAGATCCACAGCCCACTGTGCATGGGAAGCCCTGGTCATTGGAGAGCTGTTGCTACTGTTTTTCAGCTTTCACACCAGCTCCCACATTCCCAGAGAAGGTGGAAGAGGGCCTGGAAAAGGTATGCAGTGGTGCCAAGGGGGACAGACACCTCAGAAATAGGTTCCTGTCCATGGCCGAAGGGGCACGTGGAGCATGTAAGGGATATGTACACGTATGAGTAAGGGAGCAGACCCAGCCCAGACCCTGGGAGCAGGGACAGGTCTCAGTCCCCCCAAACCATCTGTCTAAAAGAGGAGGAAACTCTCCCATAAAGGCACTCACAAGTTAGGTTTAAACAACTTACAATTAGGAAAAAAAAGCCAGTCAGTAAATTCATTAACACTGGAGTAGGATTTGTTTTAAGCATAAACTGAATTGCTGCTTCTACACTCAAGTCTTATGTAAAAGGCCCAGGCAAGTGTCCCCAGGTCTTGAATTCTCGTCTCTGGAACATACTTTTCCAGATACACTGTCTCTCTTTGGGCCAGCCACCATCAACCCAAGGGGTGGGTGTCACTGGGTAAGAAAAACGGTGAGGGAATACAAAAACTCACACTCATGCACTTGGGAGATGATAGAAAACATCTGGTGTTTCCTTCAGAGATAGGGAATCTTTATTTGGCCCATGGTGGTTGGAAAAGAAGGGAGATAGAGGGGAATAACTAAAATGGAATGATTTGAATGTGCAAATACATCAGTGGCCACCAGGGTGGGTCAGACAGGAACGTACACGAGACAGGTGGATTGCACTGATCGCCGTTTCCAAAGCAGCTCAAAAATAAAACAAAAAAGAAGCCCTGCACCAGTTCTATCGTACCACAGCAAGTACCAAAGCTCAGTCAGTGAGACAGGTTAGTGAACCGTTTCCGTGGCGGGCGGGCGAGCGCCAGTGCTCAGAAGGCATGCTGGGGTAGGACTCTCACACGCTCCTGTTCCCCACCTCCTATGGCGCCCTGTGTCTCCAGCCTGCTCAAACACTCCAAGCTTCTTCCAAGAGCTTCTTCCAGCTGTCCCCGCAGCTCGTGGACCCCTTCCAGCTCCACCTGCAGGGCGTGGTCTCTCGCAGCGCTGAGCGGAGCGCGGCACAGGAGGGAAGAGGGTTAGAGCGGCCTCGCCCTCGGGACACCGAGCCAGGCACAGCCCGGGGCTCCCGGGCGGCTCAGCCACCTCCTGCCTCACCTCCAACCTCCCCAGAGCGCAGCCACCCCCGAAAAAGGCCCCAGCCCGTGGTAGGGGCCTCAAAGTCGCAGCTGTTCTGCAGTACTTTCCCAAGCACTCCACTTATGTGCTCCCTTGCTATCAGGTAGCTCAAATATCCCAGAGGCTGCAGCCCTGTGAAGGGCAGGGGATTAAATCAGGGGACAGGCCACTGCCTGGATAAGCACCTAGAGGGATCCTTATCAACCCAACAGTTGGCTGAGAATTTGACAGCAGTCTCTGAAAGGTGGCCAAGTGTGGGTGGGAAACTGAGCTGGGAAAAGATAAGCCAAGGAACAGAGATGGAAATCTCATGGCAATGGTGGGAGTTTAGGGAGCCATTAAAACTGCCCACTGCAGCCCCTTCAAGGAAAGAAGGCAGCCTAAAACTTGGACTCTCAAAGAGGCATTGGCTGATCCTTTGCCTAGACTCCCTCTGCCCCCACTGAAAACTCTCAGACTTGCACAACAATCCCTGCTTCAGGAATTGCCCCACTGGACCAGCCACGCCTGCCCTGGCAGAGCAGGGCAGCACAGAGCCAAGGCAGCCTCACTTACCTGTCTGGGTGTGTGTGAAACTTCACCAGGCTGCCATAGAGCTGCCTCTCTGCCTGGAGAGCCTCATTTAACCGATTCCTCTCAGCCACCAGCCCTTCCAGCATCAGTAACAACTGCTTGGAGAGAAGAGACAAGGTGCAGCTCTTAAACAGAGACAGAAACCAAAGGAGGTTATCTAGCTGTCCCTGACAAACTGGGGGTTCCCATTCCTCTCTTGCTTGTGTCCATGTCATCCCTGGACTCCCAAAAGCCTCTGCTCTTTGGACAAGTGCTAAAGAAAGCTCATCTTCTCCTCTGTATTCCCACAACCACACAGCCAGCTTCCAAGAACAAGCACACCCTGGCCTGTCTAAAGGTTGAAAACAAAACCTCATACCTGAGTGCCAGCAGAAACACAAACACATCCAAGCCTGCCCCACTGGCACACTACCTGTTGCCTTCTGTTTCCAGTAGCCTCCTGTCCTTGGGACTCTGCTACGGCCACTTTCTCCCGAAGCACCAGCACTTCTTGTGTCAGCCTTTCCATGGCTGGAATTTCTTCAGGATCCACCAGCTGCATCTGCAGATCCTGAAACCCAACAAACAGCAGGAGAGCTCAGTGAGGAAGGGATCAGTAACAAAGACAGCTGCACCTTTGCAAACCTCCCTGGAATGCAACTGCCAGAAGTTTCCAGTGTTTGGAAAGATCCAGGTCTTCTAAGGAAAAAATGCCAAAGCACTGAGAGTGGATTAGGCACACACCAGAGTGCTCAGTAAGAACCAAGATGGAACACAAGAAGGGTGCACTCTGATTAAAGGACTTGAAGGAGGGTATTTGGTACAGAAAGAGCAAAACACCAAATAAGAACAGTCTGGGGCCTTTCTTCTGGCCAAAGGAACCCAGAGAGCTGTAGGCAAACCAATAGCAATAGCATCTGGGGTAGCCAGCCACACTGCTCTGAGGATGTGGGAAACAAAGAGACTCCTCTGCAGCATTCCCACGTGGAACTCCCCCAGCCTAGCACAGCATCTCACCTTGATGAGGTCCTCTTTCATCTGGATGGTTCTGGTCAAGGACTCAATATCTGAGGCCTGCACCTGCAGCTCCTCCTCCTGTGTGGCCACGACAGACTGGAGAGCAGTGAGCTCCTGCTGCAGAGGGAAGAGAAGCCCCTCAGAGACTTCTGAAAGCCAACACCCCCCTGCAGGACACTGCCCCCCATTTCTCACTGGGTACCCTGACAAGAGCAAGGTCCAAAACCTCCAGTGATGGGCAGCCCTATGGTCTCCCAAAAGCAAAGGAGATCAGCACAGGCTCCATCACAAGCTCACCCTGCTTTCTCTTTCCTTCTTTGCCATTAGCTCCAGCTCCTCTTTGGCATTGACAAGATCCTTCTCCAGTTCTGCTGCTGACATGGTAACTGCAAAGACAGCTTGGTTACTGCAGGAACACCGTGTGCCAGTTCAGACCCCAGGATCACACACAATCCCTCTCTGGCAAGACAGGGCCCTGGTGCTTGTGCTCCCCATCACACTGTTTCTCCGTAAATGCTTTTCTTCCTTGCTTGGTCTTTCAAAAGCAATGGCAACATCACAGGCCTGCTGTCCTACCCCTGGCAAAGTTCATGTGTCCTGGTCCCAAGGCAAAACCCAAACCAGTTACACACTTGTCTCAGCCTGAAACAAAGCCAAAAACTCTCCAGTGGACAGCATCAGATCTTGAGCAGAAACCCCTCACCTCAAACCCAACAGCAACCTTTCTCTTTCCCTTACTCCCATCCTCAGACATCACCCAGAATTCAGACAGAGCTTTATTTCAAAATTCTCTTGTTCAAAGTTCTCTACTGTTCCACAGTTTTATGTAATCATGTTTCCCCCACAGCAGAAAGCCCTGGTCATATTTGGGGACCTCAAAAGATGCTGTCCCACACTCACCTCCCTCTGTCCTGCAGCTGCTGTCTTCCTGTGGGGATCCAGCAATGACTGTAGCTCCATAAGCTCTTTGCAATATCTCCTGAAAACATAAAAGTTTGCAGGTTTGCATTTTCATGGGGAACACACAGCTTCCCCAGAACTCCAGGACTGCAGCAAAGCTGCTGGCTGTTCTGTTGACACCTCTAAAATGTGAACAAACAATGAAGGGGATGTAGCCTGGCAGCGGGAACAAGTGAATTGCACCCAGAAGTTGTACTTGTGGGGAAGAGGGCACTGGCCCTGTTTTATTTGGCATTGGGAAGCTGCTGCAGCAAGTGTCTTCACAGTAAAGATTAAACAGTTTCACTCAATTGCAGCAAGACACCTTTCAACTGAGACTCATCTTTATCTCAGATGTGGCCCAAAGAGACCATGCAGGAAGGAAAACACATCCCTGGAAGTCTCTAGAGCTGGGAATAGAAACCTGTTTACAGCTGCTTAAAAACATTCAACAAGTCAGCTCATCAGTAAACCATTAACAGCTGCTCAAGTAGGAGCCATGGCATATGCAGCCTTGGAGCTGTGCTCAGCCTCAAAGGGGGTTTTAGCAAAGCTGCTTTAAAAATACCAACTCCAATTGTGGAAGAGACAGCAAACAGCCAGCGGTCTCTGCCAAGAATTAGTGAGACCTAAATTTAGCTCTCTTGTCCCCTCCAGAATGTGACAATGTCAGGGAGTGGATTACAATACAGCAAGGCAGCCCAGCCCAAGGAAGGAGTGGGTCAATGCTACAAGGTCAAAGGGTGGATGTCTTCCATACTCTCATGTGCCCCAGGGATTCAATTACTGCTCCATCAAAACAAAAAGAGACACTGAGTGACAAAGGCTGGTGAAATCAAGATCAGAACACTCAGGCAGCATTCCTGCTCCTCAGTTTCTCCTTCTCCTATAGAAAGACGTTTTGGTAATCCCACTTTCATTTCTATGATTCTCTGTGGTGCTCTTCTCTCTCCTATTTACTTCTGTGGCAATCAGTTCTTTCTGAAGCCCCAAGGCCACAGGCAGAGAAACACAGTACATGATTCTTACTTGTATGGATTGTTTGTCCTGCTTCAATGGCCTGGCACCAGCTGACTGGGTCCCAACAGAGTCCTTCCCCAACACGTGCTGGCGCAGCAGCTGTAGCTCACTGCTCCTTTCAGCCAAAGCCTGTGCCATCTTCTCTGCAGCCACCTGATTGAGGGGGAAAATTAGGGATAGGGCCATGACCAGGGTTAGGGTCCTAGTCCCTCTTCTTCCTTGGAGACTAAGGGAAACCATCTCAATATTCATCTATCACTGGAGACTCCAAGTGCTCTGCAAACCAGCTCCTGGCCCCTCACACCCACTCCAGTGCAGCCCTCCCATCTCGGCTCAGCAGCCTCTCACGTACAGAGGGACCAACTCCTCCGTTTCTCTCAGTCCACTCCAGGGCTTTTCTTTGCTTAACAAAAGTCAGTGCCACCCACCTCAGCCTCCCACTGTGGCACTGCACAAAACTCACTCTGCTCTGCTGCTCCTTGGTGCTCAGAGCCTGCAGCAGCTCCCGAATTTCAGCATCGTGCTCCATGGTTTGCCGGTTCCGGTCACTGAGGAGATCCTGCAGCATCTTCTCCTTGTGCTGGAGGCGCAGGCACAGCTCCTCTGCTACCTCACTCTGCCCGGGGTCCAGCTTGCACAGCAGAGTTGCTGTAAGCTCCTGAGCAAGGGGGAGGAAAGGAATGAGACTGGGAGTTGTTCAAGGACTCTCCAGCCTGGGTGCAGCTGAGGGAGCAGTGTCAGCAGGCACAGGTATGTTCAAGTGCCAGAAGCAGCCAGCCTTAAACACTGAGCACAGCTTCAGGTGAGGCAGCAGCAGCCTCTGCTTTGGGACAACTCTCTCTATGGACAAACTGGCTGAAGGCTCAGGAAGCAAGCTAAGACCTTACCTCCACTTCCTTGTTCCTGTCATGCAGGCAGGTCTGCAGCTGTTGGATGATCCCCTCCTGCTCCTTCTGCCTGCTGCCAGATTTGGCTTCAATCTCCTCTTTGAGCCAGCGGAGGTTTTGGCAGGTTGCTGAGACCTGCTCCAGTTCCAGGGTTTTGGCTTTCAGGAGGCTCTCCAGGCTCTGAGTACCACAAGAGAAGCAGCTCAAGCAGGGACAGAAACTTAATCCCGAATTAACTAAAACTGGAAATTCTCTCTCTACTGCTAGCACACACAGATTCACCCATCTGCTCCAGATGGCCTCTACGCCCAGCCCAAACAAGAGTGCCCCAGGAACCTGCCCCACACACAAGGCCAAACACCTGCAGACACTGTCCCCAGAGCACAGGAGGGTGTGTCTGACAGCACATCCCCAGAGCCCAGCCAGGCTGTGCAGGCCCAGCACTCACGTGGATGGTGGCCTCGTTGCTGCAGAGGACACTGCGCAGCCTCTCCAGGTCACTGCCGCGCTCCCGCATGGACACGCGCAGCTGCTGCAGCTCCTGCTCCTTCTTCTCCAGGGCACAGAACTTCTCATCTACTGCTCTCTGGGTGACAGAGGGCATCATTCACAATGGGGGCATGGAGCTCTGCAGCCAACACCCTCTGTATGTTGGACTTCAGCTCCCCCTGACAGGGGGACTCCTCTCAAAGGATGAGCCATGAAGAGCATGCAGAAGATATGGTCACCCCTGGGGTCAGCCTGGGCTGATGGTAACCCAAAGGCTGAGCCTCAGGGACAGCTGAAACATTGCCTACAATATGTGCTCACCTCCAGAGCAGCATCCCTGTCGCTGACACGCTGCTGCAGTTTCTCCAACATGGCATTCATGGCTGCAGGGCTCTTCTCCAAGCTTTGCTGACATTGCAGAAGCTCCCTGGACTCCTAGAGACGAGACAAACACCCCTTAGTACAACTGACAGTACAGAAACCCCCCCCCACCCCCAAGAGCAGCACACTGGGATAACTACCTCCACCCAATGCTTGCTCTAGTCTTCACATTAAAGGGTGGCAGTCCCAGCACCTGGGGATGGCTGACTAGCCCCTGCCAGGGCTCACCAGGCATTGCTGTGGGCTGAGGTACATGGATACGTGTGTCTTATTCCTCAGCCTGGGGGCCCAGAAGCCCTCTCCTTCCTTCCTTTCTTCAAAGGATATGCATGAAAGCTACAGACAGACTTTTGCATGGCCAAACACCAAAGCAGGATCAGGGACTCCATTTAATTATGCTCAAGTCAGATCTTCCTGCTCATCTCACCTGCAGAAGCTGCTCCTTGTGAGCCAGCTGCTGAGTCAAACGCTGAACTCTCTGCTCCTGGGCCTGCAGCTCACGGCTTTTCTCCCACTCCAAATTCTGGAGCTGCTGAGCCTTGTCCTGCAGCTCTGCCTGCAGCTGTTGCACCACAGCACGCAGCTCCTGCAAGGAAAAGGCAAATACCTTGGAATTCAGTCCTAAACACAACCATGAACAGTAGGCCAGTCTGAGGGAAGGGCTGTGGGAACAGCTATCTGCAATGCTACAACTTTCAAAACTCAAAACACACTGCCATGGTGTTTGAATTTATTTCATTGCCCAGGGTATCCATCCATCTAAACCCCTTGCTCTGGCCACAGGCAGGAGCTTTAGTCAATCACAGCTAAGCTGTGCAGCAGGGGACATGAACATCACAAAAAGAGATGGGACATTTGCAGAGCCAGTGATGTACAAGTGACAACATGCCCACTATCAAGGGTCTTTGCTGATTCTTAATCCTCAGCTATGACACTGAGGAGGCTAGAGAATTTTCCCTGCCACACGTGACAAGGGGTTAGGCAAGCGTGCCCAGTCTGCTGTCAGCAGAAATGATGAAGGAGAGCAGAATACTGACCACCTCAGTGCTCCTTAGTCATGCAAATCCAGAAACTTCCAGGCTAAGTGCCTGTCATACCTGATTGTGTTTCCAGGTTGCCTCTTTCTGCTGCTCTTCTTCATGGACCGTGGTCTCCAGGAGCTGGGTTGCTCTCTTGGCTTCAGCCAGCTGATGCTCCTTCTGGCGCTGAGCTCTCTTCAGTTTCTGCACCTCCAGCTTGGTGCAGAAAAGGGCATTCTGAAGATCGAGCGGTGACATTTGCTGCTCCTGGGGTGACAGTGGGCTCTCTGACACCTACCAAAAAGCAGGGTTCACAGAAACTCAAGAGATTCTCTTCACGTGAGGGATTTAAAAACCAGGATCCCGGCAGAACGAAACCTGATGTATCTGAGTCTTTCCAGGGCATACCTGCAGCTGTCCCAGGTGGTTTCTGTGTAACATGTCCCGCAGCTTGGCCATGGTCTCATTCTGCCCTTCGATGATGTGGTACAGCTCCTCTGTCTGAGCCCAAGCACAGGAAACCCAGTCAGTGGCAAACCACGCACAAACTCTCCCATCCCAGAGCTCCAGCCTGGATTATGACACCTCAGCACCCCATGAAAGAGGCTTTGCAAGAAATAATTTAGTGAGGTGCAGGATGCCAAGCAGTGGCTCAAGCATTCCTTCTCAGGCACTGCCCACAGGGCTGGAGCACAGTTCCCTGTTTCTGGGAGCACCACCCTGCCCACCCTGAACTATTACCTTACTCTCTTTGCTCTTCAGGGCCTCATTCAGACTCTGGATTGTACGATCTTGCCTTTGTGATGTTTCTTGAACAGATTTTAATTCGAAATTCAATTCATTCAGCTTTTCCTGTAACAACTGAAGACAGAAATAGGTTGGGTTTATTTAATCCTGCTTAATGCTCTATGTAAACACCCTTAAGACTCCCTCCACTCCTTACTCCATACAGCCTTGGTGTTGACCACATCGAGATCAACGTGGCTCCCTCTAGAGTCTGTAAACACCGTTGGAGCTGGGTGAAGACGGGTGAGTAAACACAAAGGCCCTTCACAGGACTTATTGCAATGCTTCTGCTCCCTCGGGTGCAGGGCAGAGGTTCCAGGCTTGGGTTCACAGACCACAGTGCCTCCCACATACCCCAGGAGAGCCTCACTCAGGCTGCCCCACAGCCCCCCCTCCCAGTTTCTATCATTTGTTTCTCTTTACTCAAAAGGAAAGGGGCTGCTTCAAAAATCTGAAAGAAAAGCATCAGCATGAAGAAGCTACACATTCACTGATCACAGTGGCTTATTTAGCATTAAGTTCTGGCTTCAGCACAAGAGACCCTGGCCACTGCCAGGAACCTCTCACCAGTCTCCATGGCTGGTTTACAACCTGAGAAACCTTTGTCTTTGACACTCTTACCCTAAAGAGAACACTACCCACTCAGTTTCAGGACAGTTTGCTACTTTCACCATAGAGCTCATGACACAGGACATGTTGTGCAGTTAAACAAGTGCTTATTAGCATTTTTAAACATGCTGCCTGTTGCATTCTCAAAGTTGGATGATACACCTCTTCCTATGAGCTTACTCAGGACTCAACTTCTGGAGTTGGAGCTGGTGCTACCACATAATTTCCTCCTGTTGTTCATCTGTTGACACACCTGTCGTGTAATCTCTGACCTGAGACACACCCCCTATCCTGTTTAAACACTTCTTACTGGGCCCTGGGTCTCTATTTCTGTCAAGCTTTGCAGTCCAGGCAGCTGCAGCACCTTATGGCCATCCCCAGATTTAAATAAATATTCCATCCCAATTTTTTTCCCCACATTTAACCTGAGGATATAATTTACCTTAGAGTTCAAGAGCATAATTAAGAACATATACTCTTCTCAACATGTGCTAGTATTGATCTGCCTCAAGAGAACTCAGATGCATGTTTCTTTCCCAAGTATTTAAACAGAAATGAAACCAGGACTCCCTCTCTTCTATACCAGGCTCAGCCCATGCAAATCCAAGAGACAGGGAAACAGCCCTGTGCATCTCCTTCACCAGCTCCTGGAAGGCTCACCAAGCAAGGGGAAAGTTCCTTCAGAATAATGATTTGCAAAATTAAATATGGAAAACTTACACAGCCCAGCTGCAGAAAAAAAAAAAGCAAATGCTTTTAATTGAATCTGACAGACAATAGCACTGAGAATCACAACCCTTGCTGGGAGAGACGTGCAGGTACCTGCCTCCAGCCAGGCCAGGAGACACCCTCTGACACTAACCACATCAGACTGATAGCACTGGATGTGCTCTCCATGAAGAAATACCTTGTTGGCAGCTTCAAAGGTCTGGAGTTTGCCCTGCAGCTCTGCTGCACGCACATCGGCCACGTGCTCCCCTGCCGCAGCGCTACCTGGAGCTGCCTGCTGCCCTTCATCCTGCAAATTCTGCAAGGAGAAACACAGTGAAAAATGAGACAATGGCTTAACTCCTTCACTGGCTTCTTCTCTTCAGCTGTCAGCCATCACAGACCCTGCAGCACAGGTTTAAACATGCCCCATGTGCTTTTCTAACTGGCTCTGAGACATCACTCTGCTCGTGTGTCCCTTCCCTGGGGTGGCAGGCTAGCACCTGGCAGCTCTCTGCCTCATCTGCCACAAGTGCCCTGGTGCCCCAAGGCTCTGACTGGGCTCCCTGTCTCTCCTCACTGCTGCACCACGAGCCCAGCAGCTTGTTTAGCTCTAACCACTGTCTGTGGGCTAATGATGGATCTTCTCCCCACACCCAAGCCATACCCCTGAAACCTGCTCTCCTTCCCATGTGCCCTGCTGGCATTTTAAAAAAGCTTCAAAACCCACACTGAAATGATTCCCATGTTCTGCTGAGCTTCTATGTCTTTATCAAGCCTACAACCTTCAGTCTTCCCCACCAGCTCCCCTCCTGCCACGACCTAGCAGTCACCCCCTGCTCTGAACCCCTCCACTTGTGATTTTCTGGGCTCTCCTTCACCACTTCCCCTGCTCCAGCACCCACACCGTGTACAATTCCTTGCAGCTCCTCAAATAGGAGCAAATTCAGTGCCACAGCTGAGATTTTTTTTTCATGACACATACCCATTTATTGGGAATGTAAACAGCCTACTTTGTGACACGTGGCCTGCCAGAGCCGGCTGGCTGAGCACAACATTAATCCCTTGTCATCCCTCCTTACAATTTTGCTGTCCCCCGCCCAGTGAGTTAACTCCTTAGGGCAGCACTCCATCCCAGCCACCCTCTGCAGCCCTCACAGGGCTCCTTCAGCATTCCTGAATATTGTAAGTGACACAAGACTGACTGCACTGGTGCCTGCTCTAGGTGGGAGCCCTGGAAAGGGCTGCTGGATGCAGCACAGAGGCTGTGGAAACGTGGCAGGGCTTTTTGGAGCACACACAGGAGCACCAGCTCCAGGCAGTGCAGCACAGCCAGAGCAGTCAGTTCCCATTAGCCCTGTCAGGCTGAATCTTCATCCTCAGTGGCGACAGAAATGCTCTCTGTGGGGAAGCCATCAGCACAGGGGAGCTCCCTCAGATCTGTGCACTGCCTCTCAAAGACAGAAGTAACACCTCCCCTTACCCTGATGTTTTGTTAGGATTTCAGTGAACGCTTTGGTGATTACAAATTTTCTCTGCCAGGCGGCTTTGGATGAGGCAGGGAGAGCTGCTGGAATCTTCACAGCAGCATATTTTGAAATAAGGTTGATTAAAACAGAGAGCAGGAAAAAGGAAAACACATTTCCTCAATTTTCACATTAGAAAAAAGAAAAAGGGCTGAAAACCCGTAAAGAACTAAGAGCAGGGAGGGGAAATGCAGAGCCAGCTCCAGAGTCCAAAGTTCCAAAGCCCAAGCTGCCTCCCTTGTGCCTCCCTGCAGCCATGATGACATCTCTAACATCAGCATTTTACTGCCAATGTCTCCTCAGCACAGCCCCAGCACACACTGACCCAACAGAACACTTCTTTAAAACTGATAATCGCGGCACTCTCGGAGCCTGCCGAGCTCAGAGGGCCCAGCACAGCGGGGAAGAGCCTGGCTGGCAGGAGGGCACCGCAGGCGGCTGCGGGAGTGTCTCACAAAGGCTCCCTTTGGTGCCACCGCCCTGGGGCTGTGCTGGGGAAGGGGAGGAATTGCTGGTTCAAGAAAACGCCCGGGAAGACGGTACCTACAAGGTCACATGCCCTCTGATATCAGAATGCTCCACTAATTTAAAGAGCTGCAAAAGCAGTAAGAGAACTGTGGTCCTGTATATTCTAGATATTCCTTTCACATTTATGCACGGTAATCGCTGGACAGCAGAAGCACCTGACTTATAGGAAGGGTGTTGCTTTTACAAACCGAAAGAAAAATCATTTGTGCAAGAACTATTCAGGCTACTAGCTGCATCTGCCTTCCCATTTTTGCTCTTAAAGCCATCCGAAGGATTAAGCTCTTCCCCCTTCAGCCAGACCCTGCGCTGAAGAGCTGCTGCTGTCACAGCAAGGAACCGGCAGTAAAAAATCCTGCAGGATAAAATCCTGGCAGGGCCGGTCGGATGGCAGAGGCTGGAGAAACTCCTCAAAACACAGCTCCTAGAAGAGAGCGGCCATGTGTGACACAAAGCCAACCTGTAAACACGCCGCTCAGAGAAAGCCCATTTTTACCCTGCAAACACACCCCTAGCAAATGAGCCACGATGCCATGGTTCACATCCTCAGCTGCCGGCTGCCGGCGCGATGCCTTTGTGCTCCAGATGAAAACTAGTTTTCCTACGTTCCTCCCTAGCATCGTTTCTCGAGCAGGCTTTTATGGAAAAAAGCACACAGCTCCGGGAAACGCCCGAGCAGATGGGGCAGCAAGCCGGCTAAAGAGCAAGAGCAACTCAGCACTGCCACAGTTGCCATAGTAATAAACGAGCATTTTCCTAATCCCCGAGGCTACCTACAGCATTAGGCAGCACTAAGGCTGCTAATGGGAATGCAATTAGGCTGACACGGATATTCCAGAATTGAACCTGACTGAGGCCTTCTATTCATTACTGGATGTGGTAAAGAAGTGAGTTCGGCTTTTTGACTGCATACTAAAGAACATTTCATTAAAGCCAGCTAAACAGAGGCAACCTGGAGCTAGGACTGCTATCAAGAGAGATAACAGCATCCCAAAAGCAGGAGCTTTCATTCCCTCTCAGCAACACCTGCCACTAAGTGATAGATCTTTCAAAGGATCAGAAAATAAACCAATTATCTTGAATACCAACCCTAAAGTCATCCTCTGGCACAAATCCACCTGCGAGGAAAACACCTTTTCCTCAGGGCACACGTCACAGATGCCTGGGTGGCTCTGCACGTTGGGCAGGTGGAGGCCTGACCTGCAGAGGCAGGGCTGGAGGCAGGCGTTCCCCACACTCCAACCATTACTCAGGCACAAAGAAAACACACCTGCTGGAAAACACATGCCCAGAAGCTTAAAATACTCCCTTTAGTTGTGGATAAAAGCCACGGCGGCTTTAAGCTTAAAGATGAAGTGAAAGTGGTGTTTTCTCAGCAGGAAAATGACAAAGAGCTTAGACCCACCTAGCAGGCTGCATTGTCAGGGAGGGCTGATGGAGGGGGGAAAGGTTCATTTCCCAGAACACCAGGAGGAAACAGGAGACAAGAGAATGACTGAGGAGAGAGGCAGCACACCTAAAAAGGACCGAGTTGCCTATACTTAGCCCCTGATCAGCCACACGTGGCTGTCTGCATTATCTCAGCACAGAAGAATCCCCAGTGGGCTCAGCACTGTACCACGAGGACAATACTCAATGGAAGGGCGGCACCGTGACCTCTACCTGTACCCGCAGCGGCATATAATCCTCATAGAGGTCATCCCACAGCTCCTGCAGCTCTGAAATTTCCAGGGGAAGGCCCAAAGGAGCTCTGGAAAACGATTTTCTGTCTGTGTTCAGGAAGGCAGAACTAGCACACGCTAAGCCAGCAGAAGCACTGCCATCTGCCAAGTCATGGCTGAGCTTGGGAGGGGGCAAGCTGGACTTCACAGGAATAGGCAGTCGGCTGCCTCGAGGGCTCTGAAGGGGTTTGTAGTCCAAAGTCTTGATCAAATTGAGGGCCAGCTCCAGCCTGTTCCCGCTCAGTGAAGAGCTCGGGGTCATGCGATCATCCGAGAAATCGTCACATTTCCCATTCCCTTTCAGCCCCTTATCTGCATCTTCATCCTTCTGCTGCGGAGGGCTGGCCTCCACGGTGGTGTCCAGAGACTCAAGAGAGGATGCAGGTGTGCCTTCCTCCATGCTGTCCCCATCCACAGCCACCCTGGAGCTGGTGGACTCGGCCACATCACACACAGACGACTCCTCGTTGCCCATGCTGGCCGACCAGCGGCTGGACAGCCCGCAGGAGATGCTCCTGGCCACCTTTCGGGGCACTTTGCAGATGGCTTCATAGTCTGCATCGGCCACGCGCAGGGCAGCACAGCCCCGGCAGCGCCGCGGGCGGCTCCCTGCCCCCTCGGAGCCGTGGCAGCTGTGCGGCTCCAGGCCATGCTCTTCCTGATCCATCCAGTACTCAAACCCCGAGTAAGTGAAGTCCTCCTGGAGGAGGGCAGCGTACCGTGCATCAGGCAGGTTGGAAAGGTCCACGGTCCCCTCCCCAGCCCTGTCCTCTATGCTGGAGTCGTCGTTGTTCCTGCGGTACATGCTTGCGATGCAGAACTTGAGACGGTCCTTCTCCAGTAGCAGCTTCTGCAGGCGCTCGATGGAGAGGGCCTCGATGCGGGCGATGACGGTGTCGAACCTGTAGATGCGGTCCAGCATGAAGGCACACTTGCTGCAGGCGAACTCGGACCTGCCGTCCCGGCACAGCTCCCTGCCCAGGACGTGGGAGAGCAGCACCTGGAGGTTCAGCTTGGCCGCCGTGTGGAAGATCCATCGCCGCTGGTTGCCGCACAGCTCCCGGCCGCAGATCCGGCAGTTTTCCTTCATCCTCCCGGCACACAAACCCACTCCTGCGGGCTCTCAGGAGGCCTTCCCGAGGTCAGCACATCTCCCTCAATCCCTGAGCCCGCCGGCACGTCTCACCGCACCAATCCCCTCTTTGTAGGGAGGCCACACGCCGGAACCCTTGATTCAATAGAAACATCCCACCCTACGCCACCTCCTTCACATCTTCACAACCACACCTGGGCTGCCCCCTTGTCCAGGCTGCCCCCCTCCCCACCCGCCCCTCCGATGCTGCTCCCTCGCCTCACAGCTCAAGCCCCCGATGCTGGCCCCTCTCTCCTCACGGCCCCCGTCCCCGGGGCTGCCCCTCACCGCGGGCTGCCCCTCCCGTCCCCCCGGCCCCACCGCCCCGGCCCCACCGCCCCGAGCCGAGGATGCTCCTGCCACGGCGGCGCCCGGCTTCTGGCTCAGATTTCAAGATGGCGGCCAAGCCCAGCCTTCCGCGCATGCGCACGACCCGCAACGCCGGCCGGGATATGTAGTTGCCACGCCCGCTTACGCATGCGCAATGGCGGCTTGCGCCACGCCCGGGCACACGGGCAGTGCCGGCTGTCGCGACAGAGGCGACCGTGATCGATCGGGACGCGACGGCGCAGGGATCCAGTCTCAGTGTCAGAGCCACACACACACACACTGACACTAGTGGTTGGCTCCAATGCAAGTGCCTGTCCCAGTGCCACGTCTCTACCCCAGTGCCTGTGCCATGTCCCCGTTCCATTACCAGTGCCAGGTCCCCACCCTAGTGCCTGTGCCACGTCCCCGTCCCAATGCCAGCACCTGTCCCACTGCCGGATCTTTGTCCCAGTGCCTGTGCCAGCGCCAGGAGCCCCCCCGGTGCCGTGCCCAGTGCCCAGCCGCAGCAGGCAGTGTGGGTGGGCACGTCCCCGCAGCACAGTGCCACCAGCACCTGCACAGTGCCACCAGCACCTGCAGAGCAGCCCGTGGCACCTGGCGGGCAAACAGCAGGGTCCCTGCAGGAGCTCTTGCACTGACAGCCTGCGGCTGCTGGGGACAGCGCTGTGCCACCAACATCCAGCGTGGCCAGAGCTGTGCAGCTGCCAGGAACATGCCGCTCTGATCTCTCACAGCCCCGAAATCCTGCCTGGCACCACGCCAGGCTGCCAGGAGTATTTTAAGACTTGGGATGTAAATGGCAGACAGGAGCAATCAGCACCAACACCCTCAGAAGGACTGCACAGGCTGGTGGCCTGTCCCCTGACAGCTCACACCATGTCCTCTGAGCCACCCTGCTCCTCCCAGCCCCTGGCAATCACCCAATCCTGCCAAGCTGAACACAGCACAGGCCTGGCCACAGCCCCAGAAGGGGACAGGTATGACAACAACAACCAGCCAAACCCTGGATGGATGTGCTCCTCCCTGGGGTCTCCCCACCCTTGCCCACTTACCTGCCCCTCCATGACCGGAGACCCCCCCAGGCACTGCTGCAGGTCACACTTCTCTGCTGACAGCATTTCCACGAGATGGTTGCTGGCAGCCAGCTCTTGGGTCAGCTCTTCGATCCTCCTGAAAGCGACAAAAGGGCATGGGATGCTCAGGGATTGGAATGGCCATAGGATGACACTGGTGACAGCTGACAAAGGTCAATCTCTGGGGCAAAGCTTTGCTCGCCCCTTCCCCACAGACCAGCTCTCCCCCATTGAGGGACCTCCCTCTGCATCCCACCAGATATGCAGAGCCCCTCAGTCATGCACAACACAAGCCTTTGGTAGTCCCCAAGGACTGGAACAGCACACAGTCCACACAAGGCTGGCAGCGTAGAGAAGACACGTCTGGAACGCCTACCTCTGGGCCATGGAGCCACAGCCATTGTCGCTGCTGTCCTCCTGCTTTGTCCTTGCCGCTTCCTTCAGCTTCCCTGTCAGCTCCCGGCATCTCTCTGCCTCAGCTCTGGCCAGCGCCGTAGCCTGCTCGGCCTCACTCCGTGCCAGCCTGGCCTCCTGCAAGGCAGCAGGGTGAGCCCCCAGGCAGCAGCCCCTGGCTCCTGCCTGGCCCCCACCATCCCCTGAGACTCACCTCCTGCAGGAGCTGGATCTTGTTCTCCAGGAGCTCGTAGACGTGCTCCGACTCCCGCTGCCGCTCCTCGTACTGCTGCCGGAGCACGGCCTGGCTGCGGCTCGTCTGGCTCTCTGCAGCCACCCTGCCGGGCATGGCACGGTGTGCCACAGCCTGCTATGGCATCTCCTGGCACAGCACAGTGTGCCACAGCCTGCTATGGCATCTCCTGGCGCGGCACGGTGTGCTACAGCCTGCTATGGCATCTCCTGGCACAGCACAGTGTGCCACAGCCTGCTATGGCATCTCCTGGCACGGCACGGTGTGCTACAGCCTGCTATGGCATCTCCTGGCACAGCACAGTGTGCCACAGCCTGCTATGGCATCTCCTGGCTCGGCACGGTGTGCCACAGCCTGCTATGGCATCTCCTGGCTCAGCACGGTGTGCCACAGCCTGCTATGGCATCTCCTGGCACGGCACAGTGTGCCACAGCCTGCTACAGCATGACATCTCCCATAGCATGGCACAGCACAGTGTGGCTTGGCAGTGTGCACCATGGCACAGCATAGCACAGTCTTTGTGACAGCCTCCACCCCAAACCAGCTGGGCTGGATGATCTGTACCACTCCAGGTGCCCTCAGGCCTGGTTCCCCCCATGTCCTGCCCTGGGGACACTGCTCCTCTGGCAGCACCAAGCCATGTTTAGACTCTGACCCACCACACACTCCCAAAACCAGGGCCTCACCAGCTGCTGTGCCACTGGCCCCCCTGCCATCAGTGCCCTATGGTGAGGCACCCATGCCCCGGCCCCTGGGCACGGCGCTGCCCTGCCCCCCCCAAACAGGTGCTGTCCTTTATTTTTGGCTGGCACCAGGGCTGTAAGAGGAGCCCTGTGGGTGCCCAGCCCCATCGCAAACCCCTCCAGCCCCATTGCAGGCGCCTCTACTGCCTGCTACGGGCAGGGTGCAGGCAGACATCCCCTGCACCCGTGCCCACAAAGCCACCACAGGCAGGGCATGGGCACCATGTCTGCCCCAGGCTGAGGGGCTTGGCCAGCCCCACTCACCATGTGTTGTCCAGGGCTTGTTGCTTCTCCTGCAGCTCCCGCTTCAGGCTCTCCACCTCCACCTTCAGCTCAATGTTCTATGGAGCAGAAAGGAGGTGGGTAGGATGCCCTCACGCTTGCCTGGACACCCCAGCCCCACTGCCCACGGGAATGAAGAAGTGGCATGGGGGACCCCCCTGCCATGGCAGGGCTTTGGGTGCTCCTGTCAGTGAGTAGCACAGGTGGCATTTTAGCCTGCCGGCTCCGGGATGGGGTGTACCCACTCCATCTGGCTGCCCCCACACTTGCACTGCCACCCACCTCGGGCTGGGGACGCCCTCCCCAACCCTCTCCCCGCTCCTGTCAAAGGAAACGAGACGCAAACTCCCAACAGTAGCTCCCCCAGCCCCAGCGCCCGAAGCCCTCCCTGGTATCCCCCGCCGCTACACTCCCCCACCCCATTCCCACCCAGAAAAGAGAGGAAACCCGCTCACACCGTCCCCTACAGGCACTCACCCGCCGGTAGACATCGTCCCGGCTGTCCTCGCCCTTCTGCTGGACGCGCCTCCAGAAAGTAGATGCGGAGCTTGAGGCTGAAATTCTCCCTTTTTGAGGTCATTGAGGTGGGCACAGCACAGTGTGCCACAGCCTGCTATGGCATCTCCTGGCGCGGCACGGTGCTGCTACAGCCTGCTATGGCATCTCCTGGCACAGCACAGTGTGCCACAGCCTGCTATGGCATCTCCTGGCACGGCACGGTGTGCTACAGCCTGCTATGGCATCTCCTGGCACAGCACAGTGTGCCACAGCCTGCTATGGCATCTCCTGGCTCGCACGGTGTGCCACAGCCTGCTATGGCATCTCCTGGCTCAGCACGGTGTGCCACAGCCTGCTATGGCATCTCCTGGCACGGCACAGTGTGCCACAGCCTGCTACAGCATGACATCTCCCATAGCATGGCACAGCACAGTGTGGCTTGGCAGTGTGCACCATGGCACAGCATAGCACAGTCTTTGTGACAGCCTCCACCCCAAACCAGCTGGGCTGGATGATCTGTACCACTCCAGGTGCCCTCAGGCCTGGTTCCCCCCATGTCCTGCCCTGGGGACACTGCTCCTCTGGCAGCACCAAGCCATGTTTAGACTCTGACCCACCACACACTCCCAAAACCAGGGCCTCACCAGCTGCTGTGCCACTGGCCCCCCTGCCATCAGTGCCCTATGGTGAGGCACCCATGCCCCGGCCCCTGGGCACGGCGCTGCCCTGCCCCCCCCAAACAGGTGCTGTCCTTTATTTTTGGCTGGCACCAGGGCTGTAAGAGGAGCCCTGTGGGTGCCCAGCCCCATCGCAAACCCCTCCAGCCCCATTGCAGGCGCCTCTACTGCCTGCTACGGGCAGGGTGCAGGCAGACATCCCCTGCACCCGTGCCCACAAAGCCACCACAGGCAGGGCATGGGCACCATGTCTGCCCCAGGCTGAGGGGCTTGGCCAGCCCCACTCACCATGTGTTGTCCAGGGCTTGTTGCTTCTCCTGCAGCTCCCGCTTCAGGCTCTCCACCTCCACCTTCAGCTCAATGTTCTATGGAGCAGAAAGGAGGTGGCAGGATGCCCCTCACGCTTGCCTGGACACCCCAGCCCCACTGCCCACGGGAATGAAGAAGTGGCATGGGGGACCCCCCTGCCATGGCAGGGCTTTGGGTGCTCCTGTCAGTGAGTAGCACAGGTGGCATTTTAGCCTGCCGGCTCCGGGATGGGGTGTACCCACTCCATCTGGCTGCCCCCACACTTGCACTGCCACCCACCTCGGGCTGGGGACGCCCTCCCCAACCCTCTCCCCGCTCCTGTCAAAGGAAACGAGACGCAAACTCCCAACAGCAGCTCCCCCAGCCCCAGTGCCCGAAGCCCTCCCTGGTATCCCCCGCCGCTACACTCCCCACCCCATTCCCACCCAGAAAAGAGAGGAAACCCGCTCACACCGTCCCCTACAGGCACTCACCCGCCGGTAGACATCGTCCCGGCTGTCCTCGCCCTTCTGCTGGACGCGCTCCTCCAGAAAGTAGATGCGGAGCTTGAGGCTGAAATTCTCCTTTTTGAGGTCATTGAGGTGCTGCGAGAGCGTGCGGTACCCGTTAGCCATGGCCGGCGCTCCATGAGGCGGGCATCCCGGCACCCCTCACATGGCGCCGCCGGGACACAGCCTAGGCTCCCTGCCCGCCCGCAGCTCCCGTCGCTGGCCCCGCTGCTCTCCCTTTCCTCTTTTTTTTCCGCCTCCCAGAGCTATTTGAGGAATCGCTGGAGCGGAGACAGCGGGTTGGTGAAACCCGAGCCCCGGAGGCCCCCACGCGCCCATAGCCCTGGGGGCGGTGAGGGGAGCGTGGCGCCCGGCCCGGCCCGGCCCCCTGTGCCGCCGCCACCTGCCCCGCCGCCCCTGCTGCGCTCCACACCCCGCCGCTGTCACCAGGGGACCCGGCACGAATCCTGCGAGCACCGGGCAGTGCCGGGAGGGCCCCGGCGGTGCCATGCGGATCCCAGCGCCCCTCGGTCTCACCTGCTCAAAGTCCCGCAGGGTCTGTGTGTGGGCGAGGGGCCCCATCTCTAGGTCCCGGAGGAGACACGTCTGCGCCAAGGGGTCAGGCTGGGGCTGGGCACCCGCGGGGCCGCAGCACCCCCTCGGCTCGGCTGGCACAGGCTCCTCATCACCTTCACCCCACAGCCCTTCTTGGGAAGCTGGCAGGGAGCAAGGGCGAGCAGCAGTCAGACCAGCACAGCGGCTGCTCCGTGCCTCGCGTGCCCCGCGGAGAGGAGAGACAAGGGGACGCCTCGGGGCCCAGAAAGGCCCCGGCCATCCCCGGGCAGTGCGGGGCATGCAGGCTACCGGGGCTCTCGGGGTGCCTTACCCGCCATGCCTCTACCTCCGGGCACCACGGCTGACACGGTGTCACTGCTGCAGGGGTCCCTGCAGAGAGCAGCACACACAGCCTGTCATGCACAGCACCGGGGACCCCCCTGTGCCCCCCGCGCTGTGCTGCAGGGACCGGGGAGGGTGACAGGGTGCCACCGGTGTCTGCGCACACGTGGGGACACACGTGTGCATCCCCACAGCCGCTGGGCAGAGGCTCTGAGTGCAAAGACACGAGGCCCTGGGGGCTGTGCAGATGGCAGTGTCCCCTCAGCAGCACTTTAGCTCCATTAGCAGCCCTGTCAGGGCCACCTGAGCCCCCAGAGCAGACCCCACAGCCCCCAGGGAGGATCTGGGTCACGGCTGGCCCTGGCTGCTCTCAGAGGGAACCTGTGCCTCCGTGCTGCCATGGCTCGCCAGCTCATAACTGGGTTTATTTTCAGCTCAGACCTGTGAGTCATTTCATGATTTCAGAGAAAGAAAGAGAAACCCAACAAATAATAAAAAAAAAAAAAACAAACACCCACCTGGATTGTTGGGGTTTTTGGGGTTTTTCTCCTTTTAAAGAAAT
The DNA here is from genome assembly GCA_024865655.1 of Emberiza elegans. Classification (NCBI taxonomy): domain Eukaryota; kingdom Metazoa; phylum Chordata; class Aves; order Passeriformes; family Fringillidae; genus Emberiza; species Emberiza elegans. The sequence goes on along the minus strand of JALJVW010000238.1, from coordinate 1,105,998 downwards.
CAGAATGTTTATTTTATAATCTCAGCCTGACAGCTTTTTGGTGGGGTCCCAGGGAGGTGGGCACTTGTCCCAGCATCAGTGTGGGCACAGTGCCCTGCCCACATGCACGAGGCTGAGCCCCAAGAGCCAAGGAGGGCCAGCATGTTCCTGTGGCACAAGCCATGGTAGGGACCCTGGGACCATGTCCCCAGAGCCTTGCACACCACACCAGCACCACAGCAAGGGACAGCACTGCCAGCCTGGCAGGGAGCAGGAGGGGCAGACACAGGGTACCACAGACCGTGCAGCAACAACCCGTCATGGAGGGAAACTGAGGCACAATGACTTTAAACACAGCAGCACTGATCAGGCACGGCTGCCAGACACCATCACCAGTGTGATACCCAGAGACAAAGCACCCAGAGGTGTTGTACCTGCAGGCACAGCACCCAGAGGTGCCCAGGGGCATCTTACCCAGAAGTGTGGAACCCAGAGGCACCCAAACCAGAAATGCGACTCCTGAGGAGATCACGAGGCACAATATCCAAGGAGGTGTGACCTCTGGAGGCACAACACCCCAGGAGGAGCAGTGCCCCAGGTGTGACACCCAGAGGCAAAGCATCCAACACTCAGGATGCACAACACTTAAGGGAGCATGGTACTCAGGGGCATGATATCCCAAGGCATGACATCCCTGGAGGCAAAATACCCAAAAAGGCACATTAACCATAATATGCAAGGCTTGACACCCAGAAGGACAGTACCCAGAGGCACAACAAGCAGGGAGAGATCACAGGCAAGTAAGTACTTGATGCACAGGGAGACACAACGCCCAGAGGATGCACAGGGAGACACCCATCAGGCAGTACAACATCCTGGGAGTGCTGCGGGGTGATGACCAAGGATCCAGGCAAGGGCTAAGGCTTACCACCTACAGCCTACGCTGCTAACTTTGCACAGGGATATGTGCACAGTTGACAGAAAGAAAAGATGAGCTGGGCAAAGGAGGAGGTCCTGTGAGATAGGATTGTCCTGCCCTGGCTCTGAAAAACTGCACAGAGCGGAACAAAGTCCCGTGACTGGAACTTTGAAGGACACCATGGCCAAAAATGTAACTTTTTCCTGATTAAGGATTATTTAAATAATGAAACACAAACACTGCACAGGCAAATAAGCTTGATGAAGTACATGCTGCCACATAAATTACTCTGTTATTCAACTCTCCACCTCAATCATGCCACATGTAACACAGGAGGAGGGGGATAAGACTGGACTATACATAAGGAGGATAAGAATTTTACCTTGTTAAGAGGAAGACCCAAAAATACCTTGGGGACAGTCAATGGGCTACTCCTCTCTCCCTTGTCCCAAGCCAGGGACACCTTGCTAAGTTTCTGCATATTATTGTTGTTATTACTTGGATTAACACAAGTGTGCACCGTCCTGCGAGGGAATAGAATGGAGCCAAAATGTTGGAAAAACAACAGTAAAGTAATTGTTGGTGCAGTATTGCCGGCTCACTGATCTTGTGTGCAAAAGGAAATCAGAGCACCCTCTCTCCTAAAAAATGGGAGATGTTGAATATACTGCTTTGAAATCAGAAAAGGAGCAACTTAAAATGTACTTGGCCACAGCTGAAAATAAGGAAAAGCAAATGCAGAAACATTTAGAGGAAGAGAAAAAAAAATTGGAAGAAAAGGTAGAGATGATGTTTGTGTGAGCTCCTGCTCCCCCTGACATCATACAGATTAGAAAACTAATCATATTCCCTGAGGAACAGGATGGAGACATATGGGATGACCCAAATGACAGAAAACTGGGGGAAGATGGTTCTTTGTCTCCTTCAAATCCCCCTGAGTATGAAGGCAGATGCATTATAGAAACAGAAGATACAACTGAGCCTTGGTGAATTGTGGGGAATGATAGCTGGAAAACAATCCCATTCAATCTGATTCACTTTGAAAAGTGCTGTGGCCACAAACCAGGCTGGACTGAAATTCAGCAGGAGGAATCCTATCAGTGCACACATAATAACAGCCCACACATTCTGATTCCAGGTGGGCCTCCTCAACTATTAATGACATTTCTAATAGATAAGGGAACACAAATTCCAGTATTAACAGAGCAGGACACTGAAAAACTGGACAGAGCTGAAATCACTGGAGTGAACAGAGCAAGTGCTACGTGCCAAACCACCAAGGCTAATTTATGGCTCCCAGGCGATAAGCACATGTCCTCCCCTCACTTTGCAGCAAAAGATCACAATGAAAACATTTTGGGTTTCAATGTTCTGAGCAGCCAAACCTGGCAGCTGATGCAGAGCAACGTTTGGTCCTCCTGTTCAACCCTGACCCTAAAGGAAATCCAGATCCCACATTCACCCCACAGGGTGCTTGCCCTCCCTCATTCAAAAGCTGCCAATGTACTGAGATACAATTCTCTGCTGCAGCACGAAATTGAACTCCTGAAGTCACACCTGGTTGGAAATTTACAAATCAGCCCCAGAGCCCACTCCCCATGTAATTCACTGACTGATAATTTGCCAAGCTTTCACCCCATGCAATTCACCGGTTTGGCTAAAAACTGGAATGGAGATGGCAGTTACCTGTTGATTACTGGCACATAGGGTGGGACTAGATTTGGAGAAAGAGTGATGCCCATGCCAATGCTGAGCCTTTAACCACTGCTGTGCCAAATATCAAGGAACTGGTAACTCAGCTTCAGGGAGTGCCCCACTAATGGATGGCAACCCTGGATGTAAAATATATGTTTATTGTGATTCCACTCCAGGAACACAACAAGGCTTCATTCACCTTCTCCTGGAAGGGAGTGCAGCGTGTTTCTAATAGGCTGCTCCAGGGATATAAACACTCTCCCACTATTGCTCATAAAGCCCTGGCAAAATCTTAGCCACAACTATGACCCACCAATGTCACAATGTTACAATATATTAGTAGATCAATAATATCATCATCATCATCATCATTAATCATCCCAGAATGGCCTGGTTTGGATGGAATCTTGAAGATCATCTCCTTCCAACCCCCCTGCCATAGGCAGGGACATCTTCCATCAGCCAACATTGCTCAGGGCCCCATCAAGCCTGCCCTTGACCACTTCTGGCAATGGGACATCCACAGCTTCTCTGGGCACCTCAGGCCAGGTCTCATCATCCTCACAGAAAAGAATTTTTTCCTACTATCCAATTCAAACCTACATCCTGTCAGTTTGAAGCCATTCCCCTTGTCCTGCCACTACATGCTCTTGTAAAAAGTATCCCTCTGTCTTTCTTGTGGGCTCCCTTCAGGTACGGGAAGGCCACAATTAGGTGCCCCTGAAGCCTTCTCTTTTCCAGGCTGAAGAAGCCAAATTGTCTCATAGAGAGAATTCTCTCAAATTCCCTCATAGAGATGCTCCATCCCTCCAATCAATTTGGTTGGGAAATACCCATTGGTGGTTTTGCCCGAAAATGTGAAAATGTGAGCCTTGAGCAGTCCTACATCCCAGCACCAGGGGCCCAAGCAGGAGGTTAAGTTCCTGTGAGCCTATTGGATTAAAGAAACCACTTCTGTACTCCTGCAAACCCCAGAAAAAAACAGAACGTGGACAGAATCTACCTAACATAAAGGAGTGACAGCAAGTTCTAGGAACTTTAGAATTATTGTTAAAAGAACTGAGGTTGTACCATCAGCTTAATCCCATATATCATAAGTATATACCACATATGTTTATGGGGAATGGGGGTTCAGTGTACACAGTTCCTTTTTTAATCTGTGTCAAAAGGGGCTGGAAGAGCCAGAGAGAGCAGTAGACATTAGCTGCTGCTCTTTCAATGACACTGGAACAAGATATTCCTATCTGGAGAAGGGCTTGCTGTCCCTGGTGGGGCAGTGACACAAGCAGAGCAGATAAGGAAAGAACAAAGGGAAGGACACAGTGAGAATATCCGGGGGAATACCCAACTGACTGACACCAGGCCATCCCGTGCTGGTTACAATGCTTCAGAATGGGACCCTGGCAGTGCTCTTAACAACCCAAAAATGACCTTATGCCTGGGAAACAAAATGTTACTGCTCGGGGCCACCCTGAGGCGGGGCCATCCCAGAGCAGTGCCCAGCCAGCGCCCCCACAGAGCCAGAGCGGCAGCCCCGTGCCTGGCCATGGCAATGCTGGGCCTGCAGGCGCCCAGGGCTCTGCCCCAGCCGTGGCAGGTTGGGCTGAGTGGGGGCTCCCCCCTCCCTGCCCCAACACTGGGAATTTGTTTGCTGTGAAGGGGAGGCCGCTTGCTGCAGTGCTGCTGGGGCTGCAGGAGGACAAGAGCCCTTTCATGGCAGCCTGGAGCACAAGCAGAGCTGCCAGCACAACACAGCACAGAACGAGGGGGGCTCAGCCATGGGGCCCCCCACTCGCCTGGCAGCACTCCCCACCCTCCCCCATGCACCCCCAAGCCCTGGCACGAGGGGCACCACATGGCCCTGACTCAGAGCACTGAGCCATGACTGACTCACAGCATCTCCAGGGCATCACACCAGGGCCACTGCAGCCGCTCGTCAGCACTGACACCCCGGGGTGCCATCAGGAGAGGGGACAACGAAGGGCTGGCAGCCAAGGCCAGGGCACATGGGCTGTGTCAGAGTGGCTGCTGCCCGTGGGGAAAGCATCCTGGGGTAAAGCATCCCCAAAGCACCAGGCACTAGAACGCAGCAACAGCAACTCACCTCCTTCTGCTGCTGGATCACCTCCTGCGGGGAGACAGATGGACAGAGGGATGGAGGGACGGATGCCAGGCCCCAGCCCCGTGCTCAGCAGCAGCCACTGTGTGCCAGCAGCTCCGGGCTGGCAGAGGGGCTGTGGCAAGGGCCGGGCAAGGCCAGGGAGAGTGTGGCAGCTCAGATGCCGAGCGTGGCACATCCAGCTCCCTGCTGACTCGTTGGCACAAATGTCTCAGCAGGGGCGGAGTGCCACCACGGAGGAGGAGCGGGGACAGCCGTCCCCAGAGCCGGTGGTTGCCCGAGTGTGCGAGCACGGCACGGAGCGCACGGCACGGAGCGCACGGCACGGCACGGCGCGGACCTGCACACGGGGCACGGCAACAAGGCCCCCATTGAGCACGGCCGGCCGGGAGCTGGGCTGGCGCTGGGCTGGCTCTGCCGGGGCAGCTGGGCCGGCGCTGTTGGGGAGCTGGGCAGGCACTGCCCCCGCTCCGGGCTGGGCGGCTCCGGGCGCGGCCCCGCAGGCGTGGCAGGGCACAGCTCCCGGGGCCCAGCGGCACAAACGGCCAGGCCAGCGGCTCGGAGCGGAATCGGGGATGGGCACAACCGGGGAAGAGCAGGGGCGATGAAAACGGGGCTGGAGTGACGGGGTAAGCCAAGATCCCCACACCAACAGCAGCACCCTGATCCTCTTCCTTCAGGGCTGTGCCCGGCCCAGCACCTCCAGCAAACCTCACATGCCGAGAAGAGCTCAGTGACGGTGCCGGCACCAGCCCAGGATCCTACAGCACCCTCTCCTCTGGCACACACACCTTGCCCTGACACCCACAGGTCCCCATGGCACATGGCAGCGAACCGCAGTGTGCCCCCGGTGCTGGACAAGGGACTCCTGTCCCTTTCGTGCACACCAGCGGCTCCCGAGTTCTCTTGGGCTTGCCTGGTGCAGGGCCCAGAGAGCCCCCAACCCGCGGCCCCAAAGCCCCGCCACCAGCCCCAACCCGCGGGACACCAGCAGCAGGAAGGGACACCCAAGGGAATGGGGTTTGGGACAGGGGCTGTCGGGCCCTGCACAGCCCGAGGGAGCACACTCTGATCCTGCCCGCATCCCGGCGGCACCGGCGCCGGGGGCTCCCGGGCCTCGACCTGCCGCGGCACCGCCACAGCCCGGCGTGGGCACACGCAGCCCCGCGTGCCCGTGACATCCCGACCGCCTCCCCCCGGACACGCACACCCGCGGGTGGCACACGCGGCACGGACACGCTCCTCACCTCCGCCTCGGGGCTCGCATCCTGCCCCACCGGGCCCCGCCGCACCGGGCCGGCCAGCACCGGGCCGGTCACCGGGGACACCGGGCCGGGCCGCCGGGTCCCCGCAGGCGCTGCCGAGCCGGCCCAGCGTGCGCCGGGGAGGCGGCTCTGCGGCACCGGCCGGCTCCGCCCGCTTCTGCTTCCCCTCCTCCTCCTCCCTGCCTCCGTCCTTCATCTTTCCCTGCCTCCCAGCATCCTTCCCTCCCTCCCTCCCTCCCTTCCCTCCTTCCCTCCTTCCCTCCTTCTGACCCCGCATCCTTCCTTCCCTCCTTCCATCCCTCCCTCTGACCCCGCATCTTTCCTTGCCCTCCCCCTCCCTCTGCCCTCTCCCTGATCCGTCTGTCCATCCACCCTTAATCTCTCCAGCCGCCCCCACCCAAGCACCATCCTGTCCCGGCTGACACATCCACCTCCCTGCCCCAATTCCCCACTCCACCCAGTCCCTCTGGACTGAGCCCCAACCCTTCCTCACACTTCAGTCCCCCAGAAACAATCCATGATCCCTTCCTCTCTCCTCTCAATCCTTCTTCCAAATTCACAGTCTCCCCAGTTAGCCAGGATCCCCCATGGCACCCTCAAACATCAATCCTGACACCCTAATTACCTGCCCAGTCATCCTCGGATGCCTCCATCCCAACGTGACATCCTCAATTCCCCTTGCCACCCCAGAACCCCATGAATCCCAGGTACTGTTCCAGTCCCTCAACACCCTCACTTGCTTTCTAATTGTCCATGACTTCCCAGTCCTCTACTGGGACATTTCTACAGCCCTTGATCCTCACAGATCCCCTTGAACTCCCACCATCCCAGCCGAACACCCCCAAACTCCCCCACCCTTTTTCTCTTCACTGCCACTCCCCATCCCAGCTCCAATAACCCCAGTCCCCTTTGACACCCCCAACTCCTTTACCTGCTGGACACTCCAATCTCAGGTTTTCTGTGGTTGAAATGGCTCCTGAGGTATTAAAAAGTCTCTTTTTTTTCCCCAGCCCCGTGACCAAAGAAGAAGTTGAGATTCCTTGGCTCTGCTTTTCAAGGTTGTTTATTATCTGTTATCTGTTCCATTCTTTCTCTGACCTGCTGAGATCTGTCCAGCAGGTCGGGTTGTGGCACAGTCCCTGCCCTTGGGGTGGTGTTGGCTTTTTATACATGAACTACGGGTACTTTATTTACAATAATTTTCCAATACCTATCACCTATGTTAGACAGTCTGTCTCTACTCTAAACCAATCCAGAAGTGTCACCATCACAGCAGAAGATGGAGGAAAAGAAGAAGAAGAATGAGGAGGAGGACAGGACATGCCCAGATTCCTCCATCTTGCCCCTTGAACCCCCATTCTAAATCCCCAAAACTCTACTTTTTCACCTTGTGACAAATTCACTATCATTCTACTAAAACTCTCGTGGCTTGTAACTCTTCACACAAAGTTGGTGATTGTTTCCATGGGCTAAAATCAAAGGCACAGGTGTTTTTGATTCTGACAAGGTCTCTGAGCCCCTTGCCAGGGTCTGGAATCACCCAGGGCAGCCAGAGGAATGTCCTGGGTCCCAACACCCCAATAGCAGCACTGCCCTGACTGCTGCCCCAGCCCCATTCTCTCTGCAGGGACCCTCCCCCTAATTCCCTGCTGCTTGGCCCCATTCTCCTCTGTCCTGCGTTGCCACAGCCCTTCAACCAGCTGTCCCCACGGCCACCCACCTGCCACCAAGCAGAGTCTGTCCTTGTGAGGAATGATGACCAAGGAGCCAGGCAAGGGCTCAGGGTCCCTCTCCATACCCTCTGTGTTACCTGTGTGGATGAAGAACCACAGAGCTGGTGGCAAGAAAGAAGGAGGAGGTCCTGTGGTGATGGGGTGATTCTGTTTTGGCTCTGACAAATGGATCAAAGTCATATGACCAGAAATTTGGAGGACACGGTGGCCAAAAAAAGTAACTTTTGTCTGATTAAGGACCACTTAAATATTAACACACATGCCCTGCATATGCTAATAAGCCTAATGGTACATGGTACCATGTCTATAGTTCCATACTCTCCACTTAGGTTGTGCTCTGCATAACGTAGGAGTAGGGGGAGAAATTTGGGCTGGATATAAGGAGGGTAGGAATCTTACCTGATTAGGAGGAAGACCCAGAAATACCCAGGGGAGACAGAATGGGCTACTCTCCTCTCCCTCCTCCCTAGTAGGGACACCTTCGTGGTAAGTTTCTGCATACAGTTGTTATTATCATCATCATCGCACAACATTATTGTTACTGTTAAAGCTCTATTGCAGCTGGTGCCTTTATCACCAGCAATTCTGTATCTGTATTTCTGCTGCTTCCATATACTGCACTATTCATGAATCTGTGATTAGGAAGGTTTTTATGGAATGTGACCAAACCTATGGTGTTGAATTAATAAGCTGCACTATTTGTGAAGCTTCACTCATGGAATTTCCTACTGAACACAACCAGACCAATAGTGCCAATTTGCTTACACTCAGAAATTCAGCTCAGCTGTCCCCAGCCCTCTGATCTGTGAGGAGCAGCTGGAACACAGGTGCGTTTATTTTCTGCCAAATTTCTTACTCTAAACGCAACACCTGGTACAAATGGGGTCAGCAGAGGGGTGCTGTGCCCCCCTACCCCCCCTTTATCCCCGTTGTGACTCATCAGCCACCACAGTCCCAGTCCCCCGGCACCCATCCCGCTGGCCCTGCCACCTTCGGGTCCCCTCCGGCCGGCTCTCTTGGTGACCAGGGGGTGGGGGGACGTGCCTGCTGGCACAGCCACCCCTCCAGCACTGCCGGTGTCCCCGCAGGCCCGCGGCGAGGACGGGGTGCCGCGGGGCTGTGCCTCTGGCCGCGATCCCCAGGAGAGGGCACTAGCCGGCCGGGAAAAGCCGCAAACGCGCTGGCGCAGGCAGCGATGGTTTGGCCACGCGTGTGCTCCGCACCAGCGTGCCACAGGCGGGGGAGAGGAACCACCGATGCCCTGGGCGAGCCCGGGCGGTGCCGGCACGGGGAGCGGGGCGCCGGGATGGCAGGTCCTGGTGTGTCCTCCGGGCGCCTGGAGCGAGGTCCTAATGGCCAAAACAGAGACCGGCGCCAGCGCCCGGCTGTGCCAAGGGCTGCGGGGCCGCGTCCCAGCCGCAGCAGGTCCCGCAGGACGGGTGTCCCCAGCCCACGCCACCCGGGAGGCCGTGGCGAGGCTGCCCCGTGGCGGTGCCCGGGTCACAGTTCCCTGCCGAGGGGCCGTCTCGGGATCGCTGCACATTTCGCCAGCCGCTGCCCTTGACCGCATCCGTCACCCCGCGCCGGCCGCCCTGGACTTTCCCCGCTCTGGCGTCACGGATGTTCCCGGCCGTGGCTGCAGGGCAGCACCGGCCCTGGGTGGTGCCAGGCTGTGCGCAGCTCCAGGCTGTACAAAGCGTTGGGCTCTCCCACCCCGGCGGCGCTGCCTGCGCCGAGGACACTCATCCTACTCTGGCCACCTCCTGTCTGCTGGGACAGGTCCGTCACTTGGACTCTGCTTGGTTTGACAGCCTCCGGGGCCACCAGGTCTCACACAGGGCACTTTGGTCCAGCCCTGCTGCCTGGGGCACGCAGAGCCGGGGGACGGGCCCGCTCGCATTAGGACCCAGCGCTGGGTGGGTTCTGCCCACCCCCCATCCGTGGAAAGTGCTGGAAGGCAGGGCCAGCCCCTGCTCACGGGCGGGATCTGGGGTGTATCGGGTCCAGGTGCCCGGTGAAGGTCTGGCAGCATCCCTTGCCATCCGCACGCCCGGTGTCACGGCCCCCTCCCCATAGTGTCTCAGGGCCAGCCCTTCCCCGTGCGAGGTCACTGGACGCACCCACCTGGCTCTTGCCGCATGGAGGGCGTTTGCTGGGTGGCTCCCGTGCACCCCACGGCATTGGGAGCCAGTGGCCAGGGCTGGCCCGTGTCCCCGGCCCCTTATCAGGGCCATTGCTCAACAGCAGGCACCAAGTCAGGGGTGGGCCGGGGCCGCGGCACTGCCTCACCTCTGAGCTGTGGGGTCTGGAGAGCCCCCATTCCTGGGCGGGATGGGGAGAGCGTGTCTGGGTTCGCCATGGGCTGGGCTGCTCCCTGCCAGCGGCACCCCCAGCTTTGTGTGAGCCACCCACACCATCGTGGCTGCCGCTGCCGTTCCCCTCCTGCCTTACCGAGCTGTCATACGCGGGACGGAGAAACTGAGGCAGGGTCGGGACAGGCTGGCCCCGGTTTTCGTGGCTCCCCGACCCACGGGGTCCTGGCAGGGCCCTTCCTTCCTTTTCTCTGGGGCTGCTGGGGGGCCCGGCCCAGACCTGGCCCCGCACCCCTCGCCTCCTCCGTCTCTCTCTCCCTCCCCCCGGGGGCGGGGGGGATGAGGGGGGGACCCGGCGGGCTGGGGCGGGGAGGGGAAGGGAAGGAGGTGGGATTATGGAGACGGGACCCAATGAGCCCGAAAAACGTGACCGCTCGCAGCCCTTTTAGCGCGGCGGAGGGGCAGCAGCGGCCTCTCGGCAGCGTGCGGAGAGAGCCGGCACCCCCGTCCCGTCCCGTCCCCCGTGCCGTGCCGCCGCCCCGCTCCCGCCATGGCCCTGGGCAAGCTGCAGAAAGTGCTGATCAGCGAGAGCCTGGACCCCTGCTGCCGGGAGATCCTGCAGGCCGGCGGGCTCCGCGTGCAGGAGAAGCCCGGGCTGAGCAAGGAGGAGCTGCTGCGGGAGATCCGGGTGAGGCCGGGCTGCGCCCACGCGTGGCTGGGTGGGTGGGTGGGTGAGTGCGTGGCTGGGTGGGTGGCACAGCTCAGTCCGGCGGTCCTGGGTGGCAGCGGACTCCTTCGACCGCTCCCCGCCTCCCGTCTGATGCAAGAGCCCGGCCGGTTTCGCACGGCGGATCCCGGACCCCGGCGGCGGCTGTCCCCGTCCCGTCACCCACCCGGGGCCATGGCCCCGACCCCGGTTCCATTCGCCGCGTCTGTCACCCCTTAGGACTGCGATGGGCTCATCGTCCGCTCGGCCACCAAAGTCACGGCCGAGGTGCTGGAGGCGGCAGAGAGGCTGCAGGTGGTGGGCAGAGCTGGCACCGGCGTGGACAATGTGGACGTGGAGGCAGCCACCAGGAAGGGCGTCCTGGTCATGAAGTAAGAGCAGGAGTGTGGGGACATCTGTGCCCGTGATCCTGGGGAGGCCGGGGAGACTTCAGTAGGGTGCCCTCCCCACCCATGGCATCCTGTGCCCTGGCAGCAGCCTGTGTACCTCCATCCTCACGGGGCACAGATCCCTGTCAGCACGGGGGCTCACACCAGTGACACCCTTTCTATCCCCAGCACTCCCACTGGGAACAGCCTCAGCGCCGCCGAGCTCACCTGTGGGATGATCCTGTGCCTGGCCAGGTGAGCACAAGGCAGGATGGAGACACGTGTGCCCTACAGCCCCCTACCCCGCACTGACCACCGCCTCCTTTTTAGGCAGATCCCACAGGCAGCTGCCTCCATGAAGGAGGGCAAGTGGGACCGTAAGAAGGTAGGAGGCAGTGAAGCACCTCTGGGTGGGGGTGTCCGTGTGTGGTGTGCTCGCTCACTGTCCCCGTACTCCCCAGTACATGGGCATGGAGCTGAACGGGAAGACGCTGGCCGTGCTGGGGCTGGGACGCATCGGCAGGGAGGTGGCCACTCGCATGCAGGCTTTTGGCATGAAGGTGAGGAGATGGGGCAGGGAGGAACGATGGGGAGCATCGACCTTCCTGACCTGGCCAGAACCACCGTGCCAGGCTGTAAGAGTGAGTGCCTGCTCTGCCTCAGACCATCGGCTATGACCCCATCATCACCCCCGATGTCTCAGCCACCTTTGGTGTGGAGCAGCTGCCGCTGGAGCAGATCTGGCCCCGCTGCGACTTCATCACGGTGCACACGCCACTGCTGCCCTCCACCACAGGTATGGAGCGGGCATGGTCACAGGGAGCTTTGGGGAGAGTGGGGCAGGCAGCCCCCTTCTGCTCATAGCCCTCCTTCTGCAGGGCTCCTGAACGACAGCACCTTTGCCAAGTGCCGCCGTGGCGTGCAGGTGGTGAACTGTGCCCGCGGTGGCATCGTGGACGAGGGCGCGCTGCTGCGGGCGCTGCAGTCGGGGCAGTGTGGTGGGGCCGCCCTTGATGTCTTCACACAGGTGAGTGGGGCTGTGGGGACCCCCTGAGCTTGGCTTTCTCTCAGCACCACCTTAATTTTGCCCAAAGCAGCCTAGCAAACCCTGTGGGGCTGGGACTGGGAACAGCCCTCTGCTTCTCTCTTTGCTGTGGGGTAAGGAGAGGGGGTAAATGCCCCCTGCTCTGAACTCCCAGGTGGGTGCTGGGAGCTGATGGCAGGATGGAACTGTGTCTGCAGGAGCCCCCAAAGGACCGTGACCTGGTGAACCACCCCAACGTCATCTCCTGCCCACACCTCGGTGCCAGCACACGGGAGGCACAGAGCCGCTGTGGCAGGGAAATCGCCATGCAGATCGTGGACATGGCCACGGGGAAGGGGCTGACCGGCGTCGTGAGTGCCCTGCAGCACCTGAGCTCCGTGCCTCAGTTACCCCAGCTGTAACCCATGGGGGCACTGGGAGCAGTGCTCCATGGGGGATCCCTGGCAGGCTCTCACCACTCACTCTCTCCTGCAGGTTAATGGGCAGGCTCTCAGCAAGGCTTTTTCACCCCAGACCAAGCCCTGGATCGCCCTGGCCAGGGCCCTGGGCATGGTGCTGTGCACAGTGGGCAAGCAAATGCAGGGCAGCATGCAGGTCTGCACCCTAGGTGAGCCTGGGTGTGGGGACCCCAATGGGCAGGCAGGAGAACAGATATGGAGGTGATTAACAGTGGGATTGGAGCCTAGAGTGTGCAGGGATGGATGGCTGGATGGACTGGGTGGAAAGACCAGCCCCAGGCTGGCCACTCCACTGCAGGCCTGACCTCTCTGCTGCTGGCTGATGCACACCTCCTCCCTGCACCCCAGGAACACCCCTGAAGGAGGCTGGGAGCTACCTGACCCCTGCTGTGGCTGCGGGCATGCTGGCTGGAGGGACACAGAAGGAGGTGACCCTGGTGAATGCCACGCTGCTGGCCCAGGAGGCTGGGCTGAAGGTGCGTGGACACCCAGGCTCTGCACCCCAGCCTTCCCCAGCAAGCAGCATGAGCCTGGGGACACCCCACTGTGCTGCTAATGCAGCATTGAGGCTGGCTGTTCCCTGGGGTGCTCCCGAGGACATCCCTTCCCTGCCCCAGCCGCACCAGGACCTGGGCACTGAGTGGCCGTGTCTCCCTGGCAGGTCACAGCCACCCACAGCGATGTGGCCCCCGAGCCCGACAGCAGCACGGGTCTGGTGCAGGTGTCCCTGCAGGGCACCCCGCACCAGGTGACAGGGACGGTGCAGGGCAGCATCCCGGTCCTGCGGCAGATCAACGGGGCCACCTTCAAGCTGCCAGCCCCGCTGTCCGGCCCTCTCCTCATCTACAGAGCCAAAGCCTCTGACACCAGTGCTCTGGCCACGCTGACTGGTGAGTGCCTGCGCCAGCCCTGAGCTGCAGGGACAGCCTGGGGAGCCCCCACACCCAGCCTAGAGCTGAACCCCTGCTGCAGCAGACGGTGCCTGGATGGATGGATGGATGGATGGATGGATGGATGGATGGATGGATGGATGGATGGATGGATGGATGGACAGACAGACGGACGGACAGTGGGTTTGGGCCAGGGGTTGTGTTATGTTGAGCAAAGGACTTGGGCTGGAGGAAGAAATGGCATCATGGGCCTCTGAACGGGGAGTTGGGGCGATCAGAGGCTCAGCTCCCTGCTGGGTGCTGGGGCGGTGGGGCAGCCTGTGGTCCCTAATTCCTGTGCTCCCCTCCAGGGCTGCTGAGCAAAGCAGGGGCCCAGCTTCTGTCCTACCACAGCTCCAGCACAGTGGCAGGGGAGCAGTGGAGCATCGTGGGGCTCTCAACCCCGCTGCCCAGCCTCGGAGAGCTAAAGCCACGTGTCACAGAAATCTTCCAGCTCCAGCTGCCATAGACCCCAACTGCTGACCAGGACTCTTCCCATGGCCGCAGCATCGGGGCCCTCCCCAGCTGGGGAAGCATTGCACATGGCCATCCCTGAGCCCCACACTGGGTTTGGGGTGGCCCCATGTTCAATAAAGGGTCTAGAAGGAAAGAGCATGTGGTGCCTTGTGTGGTCCTTTGTCCTCAACCCCAAACCCCCTCCCTCCTGCCCCTGCTGCTCCCTGGCCCTGCTGCTGTTTGCTGAAGGGTGCAAAGGTTCCTGTGGCTGCTGAGGTCCTGTTTGGCCACAGTCCCGTGATGGGACATGGCCCAGAGAGCAGCACTGCAAGGGGCATGAGCCCCCCCCCGAGCCACTGTGTCACCTGTGCCCTCCTGCCCACGGGTTTTACCATGAGGAGGTTTCAATTTAAGGACATCATGGGGAAAATGCCATCTTGCCCCCATAAAGTGGTGACTGGGAGGCTGAGGCTTACTTGAGTCCCCCAGACTGTCAAGGAAAGCTCCCATGTCTAACAGGGCAGGTGGGCCATAGAATAAATCCTGTAAGCAGCTGTAATCCAGACTGGTGGTTGTTATTTGGGAGGGACTGGGGGCGGGAGGAGATCATTCAAGACCAGGAGTCAGAGCTGGGCTGCTGCCCCCTCCCATCCACACCTTTATTCCCCTGCACTGCCCAGGTGTTTGCAGAAGACGCTGCCATCTCCAGCAGTTCTGGGGCCCGAGTCACTGCTGGCCATTCCCCACCCATACGAAGGGAACTTTCCCACACAGACCAGCCCTGGATCAGGGCAATGAACCATGGGAAAGAGAGCATCCCCCTCCCCAGGGCTCATCACTCTGGTGATCCCACTCTAGATGGGCTTCCTGGCATATTCGCGGCGGTACTTGGAATCCACCCGGGTCAGGTACCAGGTTCCGGGAACAGATCCGCCTGGGAGCCGTGGGGGCCCTGAAGGAGGCTGGGAGCTACCTGACCCCTGCTGTGGCTGCGGGCATGCTGGCTGGAGGGACACAGAAGGAGGTGACCCTGGTGAATGCCACGCTGCTGGCCCAGGAGGCTGGGCTGAAGGTGCGTGGACACCCAGGCTCTGCACCCCAGCCTTCCCCAGCAAGCAGCATGAGCCTGGGGACACCCCACTGTGCTGCTAATGCAGCATTGAGGCTGGCTGTTCCCTGGGGTGCTCCCGAGGACATCCCTTCCCTGCCCCAGCCGCACCAGGACCTGGGCACTGAGTGGCCGTGTCTCCCTGGCAGGTCACAGCCACCCACAGCGATGTGGCCCCCGAGCCCGACAGCAGCACGGGTCTGGTGCAGGTGTCCCTGCAGGGCACCCCGCACCAGGTGACAGGGACGGTGCAGGGCAGCATCCCGGTCCTGCGGCAGATCAACGGGGCCACCTTCAAGCTGCCAGCCCCACTGTCCGGCCCTCTCCTCATCTACAGAGCCAAAGCCTCTGACACCAGTGCTCTGGCCACGCTGACTGGTGAGTGCCTGCGCCAGCCCTGAGCTGCAGGGACAGCCTGGGGAGCCCCCACACCCAGCCTAGAGCTGAACCCCTGAACCCTGCTGCCTGGATGGATGGATGGATGGATGGATGGATGGATGGATGGATGGATGGACATGGATGGATGGATGGACAGACAGGACGGACAGTGGGTTTGGGCCAGGGGTTGTGTTATGTTGAGCAAAGGACTTGGGCTGGAGGAAGAAATGGCATCATGGGCCTCTGAACAGGGAGTTGGGGCGATCAGAGGCTCAGCTCCCTGCTGGGTGCTGGGGCGGTGGGGCAACCTGTGGTCCCTAATTCCTGTGCTCCCCTCCAGGGCTGCTGAGCAAAGCAGGGGCCCAGCTTCTGTCCTACCACAGCTCCAGCACAGTGGCAGGGGAGCAGTGGAGCATCATGGGGCTCTCAACCCCGCTGCCCAGCCTCGGAGAGCTAAAGCCACGTGTCACAGAAATCTTCCAGCTCCAGCTGCCATAGACCCCAACTGCTGACCAGGACTCTTCCCATGGCCGCAGCATCGGGGCCCTCCCCAGCTGGGGAAGCATTGCACATGGCCATCCCTGAGCCCCACACTGGGTTTGGGGTGGCCCCATGTTCAATAAAGGGTCTAGAAGGAAAGAGCATGTGGTGCCTTGTGCGGTCCTTTGTCCTCAACCCCAAACCCCCTCCCTCCTGCCCCTGCTGCTCCCTGGCCCTGCTGCTGTTTGCTGAAGGGTGCAAAGGTTCCTGTGGCTGCTGAGGTCCTGTTTGGCCACAGTCCCGTGATGGGACATGGCCCAGAGAGCAGCACTGCAAGGGGCATGAGCCCCCCCCCGAGCCACTGTGTCACCTGTGCCCTCCTGCCCACGGGTTTTACCATGAGGAGGTTTCAATTTAAGGACGTCATGGGGAAAATGCCATCTTGCCCCCATAAACTGGTGACTGGGAGGCTGAGGCTTACTTGAGTCCCCCAGACTGGCAAGGAAAGCTCCCATGTCTAACAGGGCAGGTGGGCCATAGAATAAATCCTGTAAGCAGCTGTAATCCAGACTGGTGGTTGTTATTTGGGAGGGACTGGGGGCGGGAGGAGATCATTCAAGACCAGGAGTCAGAGCTGGGCTGCTGCCCCCTCCCATCCACACCTTTATTCCCCTGCACTGCCCAGGTGTTTGCAGAAGACGCTGCCATCTCCAGCAGTTCTGGGGCCCGAGTCACTGCTGGCCATTCCCCACCCATACGAAGGGAACTTTCCCACACAGACCAGCCCTGGATCAGGGCAATGAACCATGGGAAAGAGAGCATCCCCCTCCCCAGGGCTCATCACTCTGGTGATCCCACTCTAGATGGGCTTCCTGGCATATTCGCGGCGGTACTTGGAATCCACCCGGGTCAGGTACCAGGTTCCGGGGAACAGATCCGCCTGGGAGCCGTGGGGAGCGTGGTTGGCTGCGGGGAGAGGGCAGTGATGCTCAGGGGTGCTGTGGGGTCCCAGCAGGGCAGGCTCACATCCCCCAGCCCCACTCACCCAAGTGATGGGTTTCCTCCCGCCGCTTCATGATCTCGGCGAAGTCCTGCGGGGCCACGCGCTTGCGGGCGTCCAGGCGAGCGGGCAGGTCAGCCAGGCTGGATACCAGCTTGTCCAGGGGGGAGCCTGGCAAGGGGCACCCCGTGTGTGAGATGGCAGCACTGACAGCCCCACGCTGCCCTCCCTCCCCAGCCCCTCTCTCCCTGGGGCCCACCTGGGGCTGCATCCTGCGAGACACGGAAGGAGAACATGCTGGCCGCCAGTCCCGAGCCGTAGGAGAAGGCGCCGATCCGGGAGCCGGCCAGGTCCCGTGCTGAGCACCTGAAGCAAGAGGTTCGGGGGTTACAGGACACTTGGGCTGAGGGGGAGATGGGGATACAGGGCTGTGGGGGCAGTGTAGGGTGCTGTCTGCTTTGTAGGCAGGCAGATCCTTTGGGCCACATTTCTGAGAGTGTAGCCCTGAGGGAGTGCAGTGGTGCCAGGGAGCCCCAGGACAGGCTTTTGTTCCCCTCAGAGCCTGTCTGTTCCCATGACTCCTTCCCCATGGGATCACTCATTCTACTGGGCATGACAACAAGGGTTTTTATCCTCCCAGTGATGACAGAGGGGCTTTAAGCACTGGCCCAGCTCCAGCAAGCTGGGATGAAAAGTCTGGCAGGGAGATGGCCTGGAGCAGGATGCATCCACACTGGGAGTGGTGTGCAATGAAAGGATCAGGTCCTGCTGAGGCAGGGGGAGATGAGGGCTGGGAGATGAGTTCTGGCCCTCTATCCAGCCAAGGAGTGCCCTCCTCCTTCTCCCCAAGCCAGCGTTTTGGGGGACTCACTGGGACAGGAGGGAGGCCAGGCAGCCATACATGGATGGTGTGTACATGTTGCCATTGCGGGAAGAGAGGAGCAGGGAGGGCTTGGTCTTCTGGTTGAAGATGTCCTGGCTGGCAGCCTGGAATGCCTTCTCCACCTCCTTGCTGGTGTAGGTGTCTTCCAGCTTCACACCACTGCCCCAGAGAGAGACCAGCTGGAACCCCAGAGCAGCACATGCCTGGCTGGGCTGAGGGATGGGGACACAGCACAGGGACCCACCGGAAGGACTGCAGCCCCTTGTAGAGGCCGGAGGCTGTGTCGGGGTTGGGGCAGGCCAAAAAGTCATTCAGCAGCAGCCGCCCCACCGACTTCTGCACCAGCTTGCAGAAGGGCGAGTGGAAGATGATGTACTTGAAGTCATCGAGGGTGAAGGGCCTCTGGATGCCGGCTGGGAGGCAACACGGGGCTGTCAGTATGCAGGGGGCTGTGCTGGGCACCTCAGGGGCGCTGCCACTCACCCTGCTGCCACTGGCTCTGCGCCTTCCGTCGGTACACGGCGTAGCAGCGGTCCAGCGCCCGCAGGTAGCACTGGATGGAGAGCTGCCCGTCCACCACCGGGTACTCAGAGGACAGATTGGGCTTGTAGAAGTCATAGGCGTGCTCCATGTGGGTTCCACGCAGGCCTGGGGGCATGGGGAGAGCCAGCTGTCAGAGAGCATCGGGAGGCCCCAGCCCGGTGACAAATACCCAGGGTGCTGTCTGCCATGCCAGCCCTGGAATCCAGCAGCCTCCCTGAGTCACTCCACGGTGCCCACAGGGATGGAGCTAGCCAGCATCCTGGAGTACCCAGCAGGGTCTGGCTGAGCAGCTCTGCCCAGGGCTGGGACGTGGATGCATGGCCCCCAGGGACAACACCCATTAGCTCAGCACCCCCAGGGCCTCATGGCACCAACCTCTCTCCAGCACCAGCGGGGCGTTGGGTCCCACCAGCATGGCGATGGCGCCGGCACCTCCCGTGGGCCGTGCGTTCCCCGTGGCGTAGACAGCGATGTCCCCGCACACCACCACGGCATAGCGACCTGCGGGGGGACAGAGGGACTGGCAGGGCCACCAGAGGGTGGAAGCCTCCATCCCATGGCCTTTGTGTGTTTCCCTCTTGTGTGTCACACCAAGATGGGCAAGAAACAGGGGTGACAGAGAGCCTGGGGGTGCAGCAGCTCCCTTTGCAGCTGGAGCATCTTTGGGTTTCAGGCCACCTCCTGCCTCCTTCCCCTGTCCCACGGCACCCACCCAGCGCCCAGCCCCACGGCATGGTCCCTGCCTGTACTCACCATCCCAGGCACTGGACTCTACCCAGGCGGCTGCGTTGAAGAGCGAGGCCGTGCCCCCGTAGCAGGCGTTGGTGGTGTCGATGCCCTCCACATCAGTGTTGCCAGAGTCATGGAAAAGTTGCATGAGGACGGTCTTCACGGCCTTGGATTTGTCGATGACGGTCTCGGTGCCCACCTCCAGGCGGCCGATTGCGTCCCAGGAGAGGCGCCCGCGCTCCACCAGCCGCTGCACCACGGTCAGGCACAGGGAGTTGATGTCCTCATGGGCAGCACAGAAGCCCATCTGCTTCTGGCCCAGGCCCCGCGTGTACTTGCCGGCCTCCACGCCATCAAACCGCTCCAGCTCCTCCTGATCCACGTACTGGGCAGGGAAGTACACCTCCAGGGCCAGGATGCCCACGTCCTTGGGCCAGGCACCCGTCCCAGCAGCACTGGAGAGGCTGTGGGACAGAGCGAGTGGCAACAATCCCGTGGCAGCCTTGGGCACAGAGGGTGGCCCTGCAGAGATGCCACCAGCTAGCAGCCCAGGCTGGGGAGCACCCCAGATCCCTGGTAGCTCCTTGTGCCTGCAGGGAGGAGGGAGAGGCTCCCCTTCCCCAGCAAGGTTTAATAGCTCAACCAGCTCCCCAACCCTACCCTGGTTGTTTCTCCAGCCCCCCCCCCCGATCGATCCATGTGGGTGCTCACCATGCCCTCTGCCAGACCGGGGGGTGCTGGGTGCCCGGGAGTGCCTGCTCCGGCCCGGGCGGTGCCCACCTCGCCCCCCAGCAGCGCGCAGCGCGCCCGACCAAGCGCAGCATCTTCGCCTCGGCCACTGCGCGGACGGAGGGACGGCCGGCCGGACAGGGGGACAGCGGGATGGGCCTCGCGTAGTGCTTTTATAAACTGCGTGGGCAGCCCGGCACAGCCCTCCCGGCCTTTATCAGCCTGCCGGACCCTGGCGCTCAAAGGTCACCGGGCGCCAGCCAACGCAGCAGGGGCAGCGCAGCTTCGGAGGGGGGAGCCTGCGGGGTGCCTCCGTCTCGTGTGCCCCCAACACCGGGGACGCAGACCGGAGCCGGGGCTGAGCAGCGGCACGGGCTGTCCCGCTGTCCCCGGTGCCCGGCCCGCTGTGGTCACGGCGCGGCCGCCCCCGCGGGCCCGGCACGGAGCAGAGGGCGGCCGCGCTCGGGGCCGGCACCATCCCCGCCTGACACGTGCCGCAGCTCTGGGGGGGCAAAAACCCATGAGCAGGGTGGGGGCAGAGCCATCTTCAAAGCAGCAGAGCAAACAGCCACGTGAGGCCCGTGGCAAGATAACAGTGGCACAAAAGGGACCTTTGGTCCCGGGGCTGCTGTCAATATGGCCATGGGGCCGTGTTACAGGCCTGGATCCCTGTGGAGCTGTCTGCACCTGGGGACCACCTGTCCCCATGCCTGCACACCCACCACAGCTCCCGTCCCCATCCATGTCTGTGTCCCAGGTCTCCGTGTCTGCACTCTGGGGACACTCCTGTCCCCCCACCTGCTCCCCAGGGACGCCCGTGGTGTTTGGCACCCGAGGGCTGGTACGAGCAAACGCGAGTTTTCAGCCAGGAGAGCGACGGTCCCCGCAGCTCCTTGGGACTCATCCCCGAACAGCTCTGCCCGTACCGGCAGCGCAGAAGCCTCTGGAAGCCGGGAAGCTCGGGGAGCCGGGGCAGAGCCCGTCTGTCTCTCACGGAGCAGCCCAGGCCCAGGACCAGCACCAGGCTCACACAGCACTTGCATGCTTCTTTTTTTATAAGATGTATTTATAGGAATTGTGGGGAAAGACACGGGGGGGAAGCCGCCGGCGTGGGGTCCGCTGCGGGCCAGGGCTGCGCTCAGCGCAAGGGGTAGAACTTGCAGATGTAGTGATGCTGCTGGGAGCAGTCGGCGCTGGACCACACGGAGAAGGCTGTGGGAGAGACAGGCAGGGGGCTGGCAAGGACGGGCACCAGCTGTGCCCACCGCAGCCCCGGAGGGGACGGGCCCGGCAGCAGGACGGGCAGTGCCGGCCAGCCCGGGCGCTGCGGGTGGGTGCGGGAGCGGGCACTCACCGCTGTCATGGGTCAGCGCGGCGCAGCTCCCCCCGCGGGCACCGTTCCCGGGCACCTCACCGGTGGCACTGTAGTCCTTCCCATTCGTCCACTGCCAGGCCTGGCTCTGTGCAGGGCGAGGGGCGTTCAGAAGCACGGCCCTGCTGTCCCCCAGTCCCCCATCAGCCCTGCCGCCCACACCTCACCTCTTTGCTCTTTTGCAGTCCAATCCAGACGGGCTGCACACGCTGGTAGTAGGAGATGGTTCTCCGCAAGGTGGCTGCCTCGTGGGCGTTCTCCACCCAGGCCAGGTGGGCGCCTTTCTGGACGTCCTGGCACCGACTCTGCAGGGAGAGGTGTCAGTGCCAGGGCGCCTCGGGGAGGCGGGGGGTCCCTGTTCCCCTGTGTACCCTGCCGGGCTTACCTCAGCCTCGTCCCAGCTCAGGGGCTCGGAGAAGTATTTGAAGCAGCTGAGGTAGTAGTAGGACCAGCCGTCGGGGCAGTAGCCTATGTACCTGCCGTCTGTTAGGGGAGAGCGGCGGGCAGGGGTGAGGACAGCCGGCATCACCGCCTGGAGAGGAGCGGGGCTCCCCCCTGCCCCCCGAGCCCTGGCACTCACCGAGCGGCCGCAGGAGCCCCGCGCAGCCCAGCAGCAGGAGGGCGAGTCTGGCCGCAGCCGCCATCCTCCGTGCTCCCTGTAAAGGCTCGGGAGGGTCACACAGGGTCCCCTGGGGACAGAGGATGCTACCTGGGCTCAGAGAGTGCGAACCTGCCCGCCTGACCCCTTTGAGCCTCCTGGAGGTGATGACAGGCTGTGGCTCCCTGTGTGCCCCCTGGCGAAGGGCACTGCCCCATTTCTGCATCCCGTGCCCCAGGCGTGGCTTGGAGTCCCCAGCCCGCACTGGCAGCAGATTGTCCTGGCCCCAGCAGCCCCAGACTCGGCAGGAGACATCGGGGAGAGCCAAACTGCTCTGTGGGGACAAGGGGAGGGCGCTGTGGCGGGCACGGGACCCCAGCCAGGCAGTGGCACAGGTGGGGCCGCAGGCACTGCGTGCACGGCGGCGTTTGCACGCCCTGAGCTTGTAGCGCTGCCCAGGCTGGGGAGGCAAATCGGCCACATCAGCGCAGTTCCCCTTTATCTGGGCTAATCCCTGGGCACCAGGGCCGATTTGCAGATTCAGCTCGTCTTCCCCTCAAAGAAGCACCGACAAAAGTCAACGCAGGGCTGAAAAATGCAGCATCACAGCCTGCCCCATCCAGCGAGGGCAGAGCTCAGCTCCCGCGGGAGCAGCCAGGGACAGGCACCAGCTCCTGTTTGCCCGTGAGCCAGCTCTGAGCATCCCGAGGCCCCAGCTGCCTTGCGAGGCTCCTCTTCCTCACCTGTTGTCCGGATGGTGAGGAATAGCGGCTTGTGGCGAGTCACCGGGACGGGAGAGAGGAGAGGAGCTGCCCTTTATAGCCTGGTGCTCACGAGCATCTGTTTGCCCTACTCAGGTGATTCTCACCATAAAAATCTTACTGCTGACCCCCCTCCATCCCCCCTCACTTGGCTGGAAAATTGCCCAGATCTCCAATCTGTTTGCACTTAACATATCTTCAGAAGCAGACAGGAAGAACCTGTCCTAGTTGGTCAATAAATCCCCTGCAATCATCATTAATTGCTCCCGCGATACAGATACAATCTTCCAGCCCCGAGCAGCCTGGCACCTGGCAGGGATGCCCGCTGGGCCAGCCCTGCATCGCCCGAGGGCTGGCGGGGATGAGCCCCAGGGGTGATCCCCGATCCCGGCCAGGGCATCCCTGCCACCAGCGGGACCCTGCCGTGGGTCCGACCCCCTGGCATTGCCCCTGTCCCCAACCAAGGGATGGCACCCGGCCGGGCCCCGCGCCCTGCCCGGCTGTGCCATGCGTCACCCACACACCGCCCTTGTTTGAACTGCCGGGGGATGTTTGCGAGCAGGATGGGGCGCCGGGATGTGGGAACAGCCTGCAGCCGGGGGCTGGCGGTGCCATCAGATAGCGGGGAGGATGCCCAGCCCTCGGGCCCGGCCGTGACGCAAGGCCTCGTCACCGTGTGTCCCTGCGGGAGGAAGGGGCAGCCCCCGCAGCCCAGCCCCCGCTGCCCCTGCCCCGGCGGGTCCCGGCAGCCCCAGCCCGGGGCGCTGCTGCCGGCACGGAGCCACAGGGATGAGCTCTGGCCCGGCAGCTGGAGCCGTGCGGCATGGTCGGGCACAGCCTTCTCTGCCACGGTCCTTGCTCCTCGCCCCGGGTGCCCTCCGCACCTGTGGAGCTCTCCACGTTCCTGCTGCCACCACGCTGCCCTGCAGCGTCACTTCGCTGGCTCCCGATGGACCGGAGCGGCTTTGAAAGATCATCCTGCTGCTGCCAGCTCCGGCCAGTGCCCGGCTCTCCCTCCCCAAACCCCTGGTGGAGGCCGGTGGGAAGGAGGGGAGCAGCCCTTGAGGGCCTGGTGCTCACCAGCATTAGTGTGACCTGCAGAGGATCCAGACCCAGGGCTGGCCCTGCTTCCCCCCACACAGAGAGCTTTGGGTCAGGCTCAAGCCTTGTACAGCCCAGGGGCTGCCAGGGGCTCTCCTCTGTGGCAGCATTTGCTGAAACACGCAGCTGGTGAATGCTGCTACACCCACAGGGAGCAGCTCCCTGCCGGCGTGCAGAGGCAGGTCTGGCTTCTGCCCCAGGAAGGGAGGAGGATCAGGCCCCTCTCCTTCACCCACACAGCGGGATAGAGCTGCTGCTGCTTGCTAGGCATCCTCTGGGGTGAAACCTTCTCGTGTCCAAACACAGCTGCTGCCTGCTATCACTCCTGAAAGAAACAACCTGCCGCACATCAGCTGCCCCGATCAATGGCAAAACCCTGCAAACACAGCAACTCCCCAGAAAACAGGACTCCACCCTTGATTTATGGAAAAACAGTGAAAAATCTCCCCCAAAGAGCCTGAGGCTGCCCCACCACTCCTTAGTTAGATAAGGGATGTGGCAGCTCCCTGCCTGGACGGCTGTTTGGATGCAGCACAGCAAGTTTCCACAAGCCCCTGGCCATGCTGGGCTGGGGAGGAGGCAGGAGCAGCCCCAGGAGACAGCTTCAAGTCTCAGCCTGAGCCCAGGGAGCTGGATGCTGCTGTGCCAGGGGCTCAGCAGAGCTCGCTAAACTTTGGCACAGATGTGCAAGCTGTGGGAGAACGTGGATGAATGCCTCCCGGAGGTTTGGACTCGCCCAGCTGGCTCTACCAGGAGATAAAGGAGCTGCACTGTTTGAATATTAAACCCTTAAAATGCCCCCAGCAACTTTACCCCAGCTCAGCATCGTAACTCAGCTACTGGCTCCATCTGAGTCCACAGCAAGAGCTGGAGAACAGCCAGGTGAGCACCAGGGGAGCCCAAGGCTTCAGTGGCACCTCTGTGCTCCAAACACAGCTCAGCAGCTTTTGACTGTTGGTTTTCTGATTGCTCAAGTCAAACTTTCCAAGCCTGAGACCAGCACAGAGGAGGGGTGACTCCCTGTTTCAGGGGCTGGAGAATCACACATCTTCATGCTCTTAGTCTGCAGAAATGGAGGCTCGGGAGGGCCTTACCACTGTCCACAACAACCTGAGAGGAGGCATTAGAGCGGTAGGGGTTCGTCTCTTCTCACAGGTAAGAAGCAACAGGATGAGAGGAAATGGCTTCAGGCTGCACCAGGGGAGGTTTAGACAGGATACAAGGGAAAATTTTGTCAATGAAAGTGCAGTCAGGCATTGGACCAGGCTGCCCAGAAAAAGATGGAATCACCATCCTCGGAATGCTCCAAAACCATCTGTATGTGGCATTTGGGGACACGGTTAAGGGGTGAACACAGCAGTGCCAGGTTAAAGGTTGGACTCCATGATTTTAGGGGTCTGTTCCAGTTCCAGCCTTAAGGATTCCATGCATCAGCTGCTGAGACAAAGCCAGGGAGGCAGCCTCAGCTCCAGGGATGAGGGTCCTCTTCCCTACTGGAAGGATGGGAAACAGCCAAGGGCAGCAAGCAGGACCTGAGAGAGCGAGTGAATCCACAGCCCCACTGCCTGGCCCACACTCACTCAGCACCTTCCTAAAAGCGAGTGAATCCACAGCCCCACTGCCTGGCCCACACTCACTCAGCACCTTCCTAAAAGCCTTCCCTGGCTCCCACAGGCAAGTGAGAGCTCACCCAAAGTGCCCAGGAAAGGACCCATCCCAGTCCCTCCCCATCCTTCCCAGTATGCCCAGCTGCTTGGCTGCTGCTTACTGCCCCCTTCCCAGCTAACCAAGAGACCCAAAATCCAGCTGCTAGACCCACTCCAGGCTGCTTCCAGGTCCCCTGGGTGGAGCTAAGTGGTGGGGTTCATGTGGTGCTGAGACAGAGCACCCCTGATTCATTTATAAGCTGGTAGCTGTGCCACAGTAGCCAGGAAAACAAAATGAAAACAGCATCACACAGACACTGGGCACATACTTTTTATTCTGGGGATAAAAATTGCTTATACATTTGGCAGCAACTATTTTCATAAAAGACTTTTATAAAAAATGTAAAAATAAGCAAATATTTTCCATTATTAATATAGGAAAATGCTGCTGTGTGAATGGTTACTCTACAACTTAGAAGATAAAATACCACCTTAAGGAGATATTATCTTTACAAGTAGTTTAAAAAAAATAGAGAAGAAAGGCAGAGGGCCATCTTATTAACAGCCAGGCACGGAACCGGCTTCGTTCCACAGAAAGCACTCATCTTGTAAAAGGTAGCCACATATATAAAAAGGCACTTGGTTATTTGGAGCTAACGAGCAAAAGCCCTTTGTTTCTTTAGCATGGATGTAGCAACACTTCATTATTTGCAGTGAAAGGTGTACCTGGACAGACCCCTGGAGGTCTGAGTCAGCTGCCCCGCTGCAGCCAGCGTGCCGGGAACGCTGTGTGCGCCAGGAAAAGCGGCAGCTCCACACACACAGCTAAAAACTAAAAACTAAAAACTTCAGCCCAAAGCGACGGCCCCGGGAACCAGCTCCTCCTGAGGCCCTGCCTTCATGTACCATTGCGTGGAATTGGAAAACAAAACAAAACAAAAAAAAGCAAAGCAACTTTGACTCTTGATTAGAACGGGAGGGAAGAGCAGAGACAATACTGTACACGGTAGGGTGTTGGATGGCGGCTCGCAGGGGAGCGGCCTTCAGTCCTTTGGCAGCAGCCGGCACCCCGAGCTCTTTGGAAGACGTGTCTGCAGCACTCCCCTGAAGAGGTAGGAGCAAACCATCCCCCACAATGTTCACTTCAGCTGCTGGCTGGTCTGGAGCCCTTGGGAGAAGCGCTGCTCTTGTGGACAAAGCAGAAAGGGCGGCTGTGTGCCCAAGGTCAGTGCCAGCTGGCTGCCACAGCTCCAAACGATGGGGCACCACAGCGGCCCTACTGTCCCGCAGAGCACATGGGCCACCTGGGCCGGGAGATCTCCGCTCAGGCTGGAGCTGAGGGCACAGGGCAGCCCCAGAGCTGTGCACCAAGCTGCAGGAGGCAATGGTTTCTGAGCTATTTGGTCTGCTGCCACAGCCCAGCTCCTGGAGGCCCACGGGGCAATCAGTGCTGCAGCCTCTGTGTGCTGCGAGGGGAGGACAGGCAGCTGTGACCCAGGGCTGCAGCAAAAGTGACACTTCTCAAAGGGCTGGATGTCATTCCTGACGCAGAAGGACACACACCGCAAACATGTAACCACATGTTTGGCACTTGTTGATAATACCATAAAGAGGCAGCATATGGTATCTGGAGTCCAGGACACACAGCCACCCTTGGATGGAGCGGGGGACTACTGTGCAAGAATGCTGGGAGCTTATGTTACCAGTTTTTGAAACACTCGTGCTCATCCCAAAAGGCCTGTATCAGTTGCAGTGCATCTCTTCTGGCATGGGAGCCCACGGAGGCAGTCATGGACACTCCTGGCAGGATGGGGGCACGGGGAGGGTAGTGTGTCAAAATGGTCAGGGGTGTCTCAGGGAAGAGATGGGCCCACGGGCCACCGTGGTGGGAAGACCAGGTCAGACCAGCATTTTTGGGAGGGAAAATAACAAAACAAACAACCTAAAAAGACTATATGTATATATAATCTCATAATACCTGGGGAGCAGGCAGTGAGAATGCTAAGGGGTGTTAGTGGGTCTCTACAAGGCAAAGACTCTTGAAGAGGAAAGGGTGAAGCTGCGTGACAGGAGGCGTCACTTGACCTGCAGGTGTTTTGGGAGGTCCAGCTCGCTTGCTGAGCAAGAGTGGACGAGGGAAGGAGGGGGGCTAAGAATGTGGGTGCAGCTCTGAGCTGTGTCAAGACAAGGCAGCTTGAACTCGAGGAGAACTAGTAGAAGGTGCTTCAGAGAGAGGTTACGTGGGTAACAGGAGGAGTAACAAAATAAGGATACAAAGCTGGTTTTGGCTAAATTTCTGGAGAAACGACCACAAGATGTATTAAGCTGAAGAGCTGTCTCCCCAAAGCAACGGTGGAAACGTGTTTAAAAGCAGACTGGAGAATCCAGTGCAGACAGCAGTCACGTCCAGTTGGTCAGAAGTGACCCAGCTGGTCTTCTCCATCACCAGCTTCTACAGTTCTCCATTTAGCATGAAAGCATACAAGTCTACAGCGACCGCAGTCCCGCCAATGAAAGAACATCCTGGGCTCATTAAGACTCTCGGATACTAAAATGGTTCTTCATTTCCATCCTGGAAGACCTTCATGAGTTCTGGAGTCCACTTCAGTGGGGCTGCCCCGTGGCAGCCTTCAGGCGTACACCTGCATGTTGTTCCGCTGCTGCTCTGGCATGTGGGCGGCCGCTGGCCCGCGCTGGTTGTTGCTGGGACTGGTGGCCACGTCGGACCAGTCAGAGGCAGAGTGGGGGGAAGAGCTCGACCACTGGTCTGGAGATTCGGGTGACGGAGTCAGGTACGGGTGCTCCCCTTGTAAGTGCCGGTTGTGGCTAGGAGTCCGTTCTGTGGCCGAGGAGTAGCAGCTGTGCTGGGAGGGAGGCGTGGGGTACTTCCCCATCGAGCTCTGGAACTGGTGGTAGGCCGGGAGGACCGTCTGAGCCACCTGCCCGTCCTGCTGAGGGATGGCAGCCATGGAGAACGAGGCACTGGGCAGCTGGGCTAGATCTGGCATCTGGTACATGGAGCTAAGAGGGCCAGCCATGTTCTGAGCGCAGTTGGACTGGGCCTGCTGTGGCAGTGCTTGCTGGTTTATGCCGCCCTTGGGAACCAGCTGGAAAGTCATGATGGGGGGCAGAGACTCCCTGGACACCCCCAGGTGCTTCGCGTCCGCTTGAACCAAGCCGCTCTGCTGAGAAACGCTGGGGTGGGAATGCATCACCTGGGGCACCATGCCGAACATCTCGTTGTACTGGGACTCGTTCACCTCCATGCGGTTCATCCACTCGCTGGAGACGTTGCCTGGCCGCAGCCTGCCGAGCCCGCTGTTGGGAGGGGTGGTTCTGTGCTGAGACAGCAGCTGGCTGACGGATGGCAGCACCGTGCTGGAGCCACGGCCCAGGGGCTGCATCTCGTGCAGGTTGGAGAAGGACATGGTGTGCGCAGCCTGCACCGACGGAGCCGTCAGCAGCGAGCTGGGCGATGAGTGCAGCACCCCCGGTGACGGCATCACAGGAGAGGAGGTTGGTTCAGATGCAAAAGCATGGGGAGACTCCAGGGAATCCACCGGTGACAGGGTCACGGAGCTCTCTGAAAACTGCCCTTTGCCCTCGCTGAGGGACTTCTTCCTCCTCCTCTTTGCATCTTTGGTGAGGCTGGTGGGCATGCCTTTGGCATTCGGTTTTCGTGACTTCTTGCTTAGTGACGCGTGTTTCAGGTTGAGGAAGGACCTGTTGGGGCCACAGATGACAGGGGAGAGGGCAGAGTTCAGCATGGCCCCGGGGTGCCCGGCAGGGCTGTGGGCCACGTTGTACTCGTTGAGGAGCTGCACGATGTCGTGGTGCATCCGGTCCTGGGCCACGTCCCGTGGCAGCCGGTCCATGTGGTCCGTGATGTCTCGGTTGGCAAAATGATCCAGCAGGATTTTTGCTGCTTCAAAGCTGCCTTCCCGAGCAGCGAGGAAGAGTGGAGTCTCCTCCTGGAAACACAGAGTAAATATTTTAGCCGCTCCAGTGTGGGGGGACTGACGTACAACTCATGATCCCTTATGGTGTGGCAGACTGCAAGCACTACATAATGCAGTGCCATGTTAACAGCCTCCAAGAGCCACCCATCCTGGGAGCTGCCCACTGAAAAAGGCAGATTACAGATAATTTCATACACAGCAGTGGGGCACAGGCTGAACTTTCCCACCAGGAAGGGCACTATTGTGCCCTGGATCCTTGGAGGGACCATGAAAATACCTCCTGCCTTTCTCCTATCGCCTCCTATGAGGCAAAGGTACAAAAGGCTAAAACAGCCCAGTAAGGAGCTAGAACTTGTTGGTAGCTCTAAAATCAACTGAGTGATACATAAAAATCCAAAAAAGATGCTTTAAGCAGAGGAGATAAATCAAGGACCAAGACACAGCAAAAACTAACAGTGAAGCTACAGAACATCTGCACAGTGCAGTCTGTCAAACAGGAGCATGTCCCCCATCTCCACCCTGCACTGAGATCCCTGGAACCATCACAGGACATCGCTGCTGCTGTGCCAGCAGGTATTTTTCTAACTGCTAACTAGAATCCAGCTGTTTGACACCAGCAGCACTTCACCTGCTGCTCTCACACAGCACTGACCGTGTCTTGCATTCCTTCCCTGCAAGGAAAGCAGGACAGCATTGATGCCCAGCACTTGGCCAAACAAGGAAGAGAACTGCTCTCCCATATCAGGAACCCTGTAAGACACCCAGCACCTGGGGAGAGCTCCAGTCATAGTCTGGGTTTGGAAGACCTGCACTGAGCACCCAGTTCAGAAAATCTGAACTTAGTTCACTACCAACAGCAAAGAGATGCTTTGAGATAGTGAGATAGGAAGCACAGGCTTGCTGAGCACTGCCACACTGTACCTTGTTATCCTGCATGTCTCTGTTGGCTCCATTTTTCAGCAGTACTAGTGTTGCTTCCACATTGTTGACAGCAGCAGCCCAGTGAAGAGCAGATTTACCTGCAGGGAAACAACAACGTCAGTAACAAACCAGGGAGCTATTTTGCTTCTCCTCCAGCACTGTTTAACCAAGCCACTGTGCAGCAGCCTGTAGCTCATTACCACTGGAGGACTTCGCAGGAGAGCCCAGTGTGTGATTGAGCTACAGAATTCATGCAGAGCTCCCACTTTGGGAGAGCAGAACCCACCCCTCCCTGCTCACACCACGGCAAATATTTGCCCAGCCTGGCACATGTTGTTCACATTACCGTGGTCATCCACGGCGTTGACATCAGCCTGGCAATTGATGAGCTCAGCCACCATCCCTTCCACAGCCAGACGTGCAGCCAGAATCAACGGGGTCGTCCCATCGTTCATCCGAGCATCCAGGTCTGTCACTCTGTTACGGATCAGGATCTGAACAGGGGAAGATGGGTTTTTTTCAATACCACTGCAGACCAAAATTGAGGATTTGGCAGTATCTCAAGAGAAATTTTACAATGACAAAGCAGCCTGAGCACTGAAATGCAAGGACCCAGAAAGACAGGGGCAAACAGACCAAATAAATACACGCCAGATGATTTATGCATGCTGAGCTCTTCAAGCTGTGAGTACCCAAGGAACTGGGATGTAAAACAGCTCTGCCTCACCAGCACACTGTGGAAGGCACGAGAGCAGGGTTGTGACTGAGCAGAGCACAGCCTGGACAGGCTCACATAAGCACAGAGCTCTCCAGTGGCCATACCTGGAAGACCCCCTGGGCGTCAGCAGCCACGGCCGCGTGCAGAGGGGTCCGTCCCATGTTGTCCCGGGCATTGGCATCAGCCCCAGCATCCAGGAGCCGCTTGGCAGCGTCGGCTCGGGAGTAGCGGGCTGCCAGGTGCAGAGCCATCTCCCCAGTGCGGTCTGTCTGAGCCTGCAGGTTGGCCCCCTGGTAGATCAGATCCGTGATGATGTTTGCTGAGGAGTCCTCCCCGTCCTCATCATCCTCGCTGATGTCAGAGCCACCCGCACGCAGAGATGCCAGCATCAGCGGAGTGCAGCCGTCTGCAGAGGGGGAGATGGGGATACAGGAACCTGGCAGAGGCATGGAAACCTTCCTACAAGCCTTCTCCCTTGAGCTATAGACAGTCCCTCCAGTTGCTTTAACACAGACCTCTTAAAGCCCCACAGTTAGCGAGTTGTCTTCCTTCCAAGCACAAGTGACCTACTGCAAACCCAACAGAACTTAAGATATTCCTCTAAAGACTAAGATCATCATAAAACAAAAAACCTTGGGTGCTGAAGTGTAAAATTTCCACAAAAAGTAAAGGCTAGCTGAGAGAAGCAAGGGCTGTAAAATCCAAAGTAATTTGACCACTCAGTGTAACTTTGTACAGATGTTCTAATCACATCCCTGGGGAAAAGAAACAGCTGAAGGAAAAATTATTCAACAACTAGCCACTGATTATTGGTGGCATAGGTGACATTCACTTCAGATATTAACCTGAAGTGAAATGCAGACAAAAGCCTTCAAATCTGCATCAAGGTTATCACAGGAAGGATCCTGAAATTGTGACAGTCAAGCACTCAAAGCTTACAAATGCTCCAGGAAGAATACGCTCACACAGTCTGAGTACTTTGGGAGATACTGGTCTTACTCTCCTCAAGCCTCCAGTGATTGGATGCCCACAAAGGCTAAAGCCACACTCATCCAACCAGGATCCGTGCATTGTCAATGGAAGAAGAAAGGCTCCTCCGAACCTCTAATTTAACTTAGCTCCCCCTCTGATGAATCTCCCTCTCTGCCAATCAGAGAAGACAGTGCAGGAAGACCACCTCATGGTGCTGATTTTTTACCCTTGTTATAATCTCCTTGATGCAGGATAATTAATATTTAAAACATCTCCACATATTTTCAACAACCCATAAAACTGCCGAGTGTTTCAGTTCCAGCAGCCTCTGAACGTTCCATGACATTCACTAAAGCCCCAAAACTGCAGCTGTAGTCACTGATACTTCCCTGCTGATCCTTCAGAGGCACCTGGGAAGCAGGAGGGACTGAGATGGCAGCAGAGGGGAGCCTCACTCTGCTGATCACTCCACTGGAGCCCACCAGCAGAAATACAAGACAATTTTTTCAGCAAGTACCTGATTTATCCCATGGGCAAGCAGGGCACAAACAACAGCTTCTCTGCCTGCACAGCTCTCAGTCAAAGGGCACAAGCCACACTGGGCACATAAACAAGGTGATGTCTCCTGCTGGAAGTAACACACACACAGCTCTAATGCCCTGCTCCCATTCCCAGCTTCTGATCACTGAGACTTCCTGGCTCTCTGCTTTAGGACAGTCCCAAAACTTTCTAAAAATCTGCCGTTCCAGCAGGGGCACTGGAGGAGCAGGCTCTGCCCGGCTCCAGCAGCCTGCACGCTCCTCCTAGTGGCTCCCCACCACAGGACACACAGCCTCCCTTCCTTCCCCAGGCTTTGGACAGACAGCAGCGAAGTGCTGGGTTCAGTTCCAAGATCCAGCCCTGTCTGCAGACCCTCTCTGCTGCTCTCCAAAGCTGTATCTCCCTTTGTGCTGCTCCCTCCCGCTGCTGGCTCTGCTCCCTTGTCCCAAATGAACTCTCCTCAGTATTCCAGTCAGGCTGTGCTCTCCTCCGTACTGCCACAACACAAAGAGCAGAGACACAGAGCACAGAAAGGAGCTTTCCTTTCCCCCAGCACCACAGCTCTGGGAAAAACCACTCACAGGCTAGGTCTGGCTTGCTCAATCACTGCAGCTATCCTGGATGTTCGTGCCTAGCTTCTCCACAGGGACAGCACAGCATTAAATGCCTGGAATAATTAGCTGCCACCCTACACAGAGTTTCTCAGGTACATGCAGCTCTTTTCAGAGCCTTGCAAGTTGGCCACACACGGTTGGTTTTATGAGGCTAGCAAAAGCACATCCAGCTAGACAGTCACAATTAAGTGCTTGATGGACTACTAGAGAAAAAAAAAAAAGCTGTGGACACAATGTCTTTTTTCCTCCTTCCAGCTTGTTCTCTCAAAGAGCTGGAAAAGAACCCAAAAGCATCCAGCTGGAGGCAGACATCCAGCATGGAAAATTCCAGTCTAAACCACTGAAGTTTCAGTAACTGAAAAAAAGAGGGGCATATAATAGAGACAGTTCATCAATTTTAATTATAGGTGGTGTTACCAGTTATGCCTATAATTGCACTACCCTGGTTACACACTCACAATAACTGCAGTGAAAAGAATGTCCTCACTGCTCTGGGGGACACAGCAAAAGAATAGCATGGGGAGACAAAGGTGGTGGCAGCATTTTATAAAAACTCTTCTGTTTGCTGTCTTTCAGCAGGACAGCCCCTGAGTACATGTAAAATGCAGAGTGAGGTAGTAAGGTCAGGAGTTCACCAGACAGATACTCCTGAAGGTCAGGCACAAGATACTGAAAGCTGGGATATAAGGAACCCACAGGGAAAATCTCCAGGCAATGTTCCTGGAGGACACTGGAGATCTTGGATCCCCCTGGATTTGAGGACTGCAGAAGATGTGGGTTAAGAGAGGGCCCAAACCCTTGGTACACTGAGGTGTTTCTCCCCTCTCAGGAAGAGATCTCTGCTGTTCAACCTGCACCTGCAGCCAGGATCTAACTCACCCAGCCTCAGGTGGCTCCAGCCCTGACACCTGCACTCAAGTCAGTCAGCCTGAACAGCCTTTGTAATTAATTAGGGGCAGCAAAGCATTACTGGGGTGTGAAATCCACTTTTCAGACTGCTTGGGACAGAGGGCAACTACCTCTCAGAAGAGCCCATTTTTTCCAACTGCCTGTGAAAGTGACGGTGGCCAGGGCAGAGAAACAGCCACATTAACTGTGAGAAATCCTACCCCTCCTTACTAACCCCTTATTCCAGTATCTTTCAGACTTTTAAAATTATTTCTGCCCCTGACAGCTGCTTGCTTCTGATGCCACAGAGAGAAAAAACTTCGAGCAGCTTGCTGCAAGCTTCACAATTGTATCTGGATGGCAGGAAAACAACTCACAGGTCAGAATTATTTCATTGCTATTGTTGGACAAAGCTTTGGGTGAATGTGAAAATAAACTGGAGCCTTAAGAACATTATTGCCTGCACTTGGAAAGCTTCTACCCTGCCACACAGCTAGAAGTTTCAATAGGGGAAATAAAGAAAAGCTTAAATTTGGCAGAAACTGATGGTTTATGTTCTCACACTCATTACACAAAAATCCCTCCTTCCCTTTGCATTTAGGAGAGCTAACGGGTCAATGAACAGAAAAGACAATAGAAAGGAACTGAGAGAATGGGTCCAGTCATCCTTAAATTGCATGGAAATATTCCCACAAAACGCAGCAGAAAAAGGCATTGCAGCAATATCATCATCATCACCTCTCTGCATGTGAACAAGAGCCATGTTTGCAGCTCTTCCAACCAGAACACAGTCCTTGGTCAACTGACTCCTCAAAGCCCAGAGATCAGTTCTTACCAGGTGACCCACCCAGCCCCTTACCAGCTAATACACCTTTAGCACTACACTCATAAAAGCAGGAGAGGGTTCCCAGGGCATCTCCTCATTTGGGACTGAGAGAGAGAGCAAACCTGCCTGCATGTTAAAGAAACCTTCCAAGTCCACAGTTCTGTTATGAATTCAATGACTTGGTCATCATAAGCTGAAGATATAAATCAGGGAATGAAAAAAAAATGAACAATCTTGCTGCATAGCTGCTCTGTTCAGGACAGACACCTCACACACTGCCAATGGGGGTAAACTGTCTGCCACAAAGTCATCTTATTCAGGAAAAGGCCATCCTTGCTTCCTCAATTGATAACAGACACCTCAGGTATAAAATCCACTAAGCTGGTCCTTAGAAAAGTCTGGCATGGATACCTGCAGTGAACCAACTGGAGAAACTGGGGGTTATTTCCAGCACAATTATGCATTCAGAATTTCTGACAGTATCACTTAGGCACACACTGTTATAAATGAGATTCTACAGGTGCTTGCTAAGTGAACTTTTCCTCCTGGCTCCATGATATTCCATGTGCTGCAGACCATGGTTTAACCTTTTCAGCAGTGCACACTGTGCTTTCCTTGGGCACCATGCTGGTGTTCCTGCATACTCCATTTAATTTGTACCACCAGCAGCCCCAGCCACGGGACACAGTGCGGGCTGGCAGGACACACAGACACTCTGAGTACTGACCTGGCCCCCTGACGTTGACATCCAGCACATCCACCTCCTGATCAGCCTGGGGGGGAGTGAGGGCCAGGGAGGTGCTGCCGCAGACATCGGCCGCCTCCAGGTGCTGCTGTGTCCACTGGCGCTGGTCAATCTGCTCGTCCCCCTCGGGCAGCAGGGCCTGGTCCTCAGCCTGGGCACACACACAAGCAGCTGCTTCAAAACACCCAGCAAGTGGCCAAAGACACTCAAAGCTCTTGGGGTGCTCTTAGTTTTGGTGGGGTTTCTCAGGGTTGGGGTGGGGATTTTTGTTGTGCTCTGGTTTTTTGTTTGCTTTCTTGGTGTTTTAGGGGGGTTGTTTTCTTTTAAGCTAATGGTGATCTGCATTTACTTCTGTTTTCATACTCTCACCATATATTTGAACTGCAAGACATGCCATTAACCTTCTTGTCCCTCTTGCTGCTGTAGGGAGGGGACACTGAAACAGAAGGTACCGACTTTCTCCACCAGCCTGTGGTGGCAGTGTTAACCTGAGGATTTGCTCCTCAGATAGCATTAATAATGTATTACCAATCCCTAGGCCAAGGGAGGTTTTAAGCAAGGGAAGGTAATGCAGATGCTTGTTCCACCAGCAGTTTCAGATGGTATTTAAGTCTTGGAGCTCCTTACCTTAGCTCTCTTTGGCTGAGGTCCACCATCACCTGCCCAGTGCTCAGTCGTCCCAGGGTCGGCCAGGTTACCCTCTGGTATCTGGACTGACAGATTTCTGACAAACAAGGAGAAGATATCACTTCGCAGCCTGAGCAGGTGCTACTGCTGCTACTTACACTACCCTGCAGAGACTAACAAAGGGTTACCTGTAAATTTGGTAGCTTGTAAACAGAGGAACCAAGAAACTACAAATTTCAGGCAGCCAATAGTGGCATTAAACGCACTTAGAACTGCAAAAAGTAGATTGATTCAGTGGTAAGCCAAAACTGCATAAAACTTTTGAAACTTGCCATTACTTCTGAGTCACATTTTTGATGCATTGAGCTAGAGATATTTAAAGTTTGTTGTCATCTATCAACCTAAAAATGTCTCACCTATTCCAGGAGAAAATTAGGCAAACAGTGCCTGGCTGCTGATCTATACTGCTCAGTGTCAGAAAACCAAACAAAACCAGGAGATCAGATTCCTTGCTGGCATTTTATACATTACAGTTAATTAAAATTCTTCTGTCCAAACCAGATATTTTTAAATTTAGAGGAATAGCCTAAGAAGTTCTAGTTTAAAAGGAAGATTTCTCTAAAGAGTTAAGTGCCTCTGATGAAACATATTTCAGCCACATTCTCAAAATCCTCAAGTCAGTAATAAACGGAGTGTCAGTGGCCTAGAGGCAAACTCACTTGAGTCCCACGGCGTCCTCCCCGACGGGCTCTCTGCGTTTGTGGTTGCTGGGGTCCCTGCGCAGGATGAAGCCCTCGGGGAGCCACAGGGAGCCGTGCTTGCGCTTGCGCTTGGCCATCATCACCCCCAGCAGGAGGATCAGCAGGATGATCAAAGCTGCCACCGCAAGCAGGTAAAGCAGCTGGGTCTTTGGTGGTAACAAGGGCTCACCTGAAAGTTCCAGTTAAAACACAGTGGGATTAACAAAATGGAGACAACAATCTTCAGTCTACAGACTCTCTTTTCTCAGCACAGCCCTTCCTACAGGAAGCATATTGTCTCCACAGAGTTGAGGCTCCACTGAGACTGCTGCAAGTACACATCACTTCTTTTTGACTTCCCTTGGTCTGACCTCCCTTGACTTCCTTTTCTCAAAGTATTTTTCAGAGTACATGGCTGCTGAACCAAAGATATTGCTCCTTCCTCCAGCCATGCTCACTTGGCATCCTTGCTGGCATTTTATACATTACAGCTAATTAAAATTCTTCTGTCCAAACCAGATATTTTTAAATTTAGAGGAATAGCCTAAGAAGTTCTAGTTTAAAAGGAAGATTTCTCTAAAGAGTTAAGTGCCTCTGATGAAACATATTTCAGCCACATTCTCAAAATCCTCAAGTCAGTAATAAACGGAGTGTCAGTGGCCTAGAGGCAAACTCACTTGAGTCCCACGGCGTCCTCCCCGACGGGCTCTCTGCGTTTGTGGTTGCTGGGGTCCCTGCGCAGGATGAAGCCCTCGGGGAGCCACAGGGAGCCGTGCTTGCGCTTGCGCTTGGCCATCATCACCCCCAGCAGGAGGATCAGCAGGATGATCAAAGCTGCCACCGCAAGCAGGTAAAGCAGCTGGGTCTTTGGTGGTAACAAGGGCTCACCTGAAAGTTCCAGTTAAAACACAGTGGGATTAACAAAATGGAGACAACAATCTTCAGTCTACAGACTCTCTTTTCTCAGCACAGCCCTTCCTACAGGAAGCATATTGTCTCCACAGAGTTGAGGCTCCACTGAGACTGCTGCAAGTACACATCACTTCTTTTTGACTTCCCTTGGTCTGACCTCCCTTGACTTCCTTTTCTCAAAGTATTTTTCAGAGTACATGGCTGCTGAACCAAAGATATTGCTCCTTCCTCCAGCCATGCTCACTTGGCATAGAGAGAGCTGATCTACATGAATCACAGAATAACGAGGTTGGAAGAGACCTCTAAGATCATCAAGTCCAGCCTATGCCCTAACACCTCAACTCGACTATAGCACCAAGTGCCATGTCCAGTCTTTTATTAAACACATCCAGAGATGGTGATTCTACCCCCTCCCTGGGAAGAAGATAGAAGTACCCAACCAGGAAAAGCAATAATGCCAGCCCAGAACAGGTTTGCAGCTGAGTCTCAGACTGAGGGAGATGGAGCAGAAATCAAAGTGATTACATATTGCCAGAGGAGAAAACATCTGGCAGACTGGACTGAGGAATGCCTCCCAGCCCTTCTCTCTAAATGGCATCTTTTCCATTGAATTCATGGCTTAAAGCACATGAATGGTTTTAGTGTGGAGATCACCACTGCAGTACTGTAGCATGAGAGATTACCGATTCTACAAGTACTAAAGTGACTGGGCTCTAAATTAAATGTCCTGCCTTACTAACCAGACGTGCCCTCTGTGCACTTTGCACAAACACACTCCTATAACTGGGGACAAACAAGTTACCTCCCAGAAACCATACTGAACAGCGAGACACAAGGGGATGATGATCAATAATCTGAGTATTTTGAAAGCCCAAGTTTGATCACTACCTCCCTCAATAAACAATTTTTCCTCTCCAGCTACTCACTTTGGACAGACACAAAAGGATAGGGCAGCATGCCCTTGATGGCCTGAGCAGCTAAGAGAGCCGCAGCAGCTTCTGTGTTGTGAAAGCATTGCTCTGAGTCCTCAGCACACTGGCGGTTGTCAATCTCCAGGAACACCTTGGTGCTGCAGAGACACAGTAAGAGAGCACAGCAGTCAGGGACAGAAACTTATGCCAAAGCAGTAGGTCAAACTGCAGCAGCATTTTACATTAATCTTCCTATCCCAATGCCGAACTGGGCAGTTGCAATAGTGTTGCACTTTCCCATTTATAAAATGTCACAGACATCTTTTATGAAAAATCCTTCCTTAGGATTTTTCCTCCTGAGAAGCTGAGAGGCCTCAGAGAAAAAATGTAAACAATGGTTATCTGCTGCTGTGGAATGCAACAGGTGCATCTGGGATTGGTCTCTTGTGGCTGTTTCGAATTAATGGCCAATCACAGCCAGCTGGCCCGGACTTTCTGTGCAAGCCACAAGCCTTTGTTATCATTCCTTCTTTTTCTATTCTTAGCTGGCCTTGAAATCCTTTCTTCTACTATTTTAGTATAGTTTTAATGTATTATATTTTATATATATATATATATAGTTTTTAATATAATATTATATATATAGATAATATAAAATAATAAATCAAGCCTTCTGAAACATGGAGCCAGATCCTTGTCTCTTCCCTCATCCTCGGACCCCTGTGAACACGGTCACAATAAAACAGCCTACAGCCCTAGAAATTCTAGAAATACTACAATCAAGAGTTACCAGACAACCAGGCCAGAGGGAGACAGAGGGATCCACTCACCCAATGACCTCTTGCTCCAGCTCTCTGTGCTTGCGAACCACCACGAGCGACCGACGGCTCCGCGCTGCTGATTTCTCCCCATAGTAGGGGAACACCATGGGGTTCCCCTGGGAGTCCAGCTTGATCCTCAGGTTGGTGTGCAGCAGCGTGCCCAGGGTGCGCAGGAAGCTGCGGATGTCCTCCAGCAGCTCGTCAGGGGGCATCAGGACCACGATGATGAGGGTGCCCTCTGCCAGCTTCTCAGCCTTGTCGCCGGCGCAGTCCAGCCCGTCCCAGCCGCACTCCTCGCTGTTGCAGCCCTGGTCGCAGCGCCCGTCCGCGTAGTGATCCGCACAGTACTTGTCATACCTGCAGCAGGGACAGCATATCTGTGCTCTGCACAGCACATCTGCACTCCGGGGGCCCATCTTACACTCTTCAGCATCGTTTGAGGTAAAATAACACTCATAATCAGGGTGGCAGGAGAAGAAATACAACCCCAGAATAAGCTTGCAGCCTGAGAGGGTGAAAATAGGAAGCACGGCACACCCCAAGAAGCCATTATTTCATTCTAGTAACAGTGCAAGAGAACTGCTTATTCTGTTTACTAAGATACTAACACCTCCTGCCTCACTGAGGGAGAACCATCATTGCAAAGCTGTAGCGTTTGTCAAAAATAACTGAAGAGAAAGAAGTGTAGCTACAAACAAGCTGGAAAACGTGTTCAGAGGCAGCAAGCACAGCTGGGATTAAAATACAGGTATTGCTGGTATGGAACAAAATTCAGGATAGCAGGCACTAAAATCTAGTACAAGGCAAAATGCCTCCTATTAACATTTCCAGGGAAAGCAGGGCACATCCATCAAGCAGGTTAACACATTACCATTGTTCAGGTTATTGACTTAGTGCACAGCACATAAATTCCAAAAATAGGGGAGAAGTACACAAAGCAGCAGAAACTGCTGGATGCCAAGCTTTCAGCAAGGACAGCAAGAGGAACAATGGGAGAGAAGGGAGCAACAGGCAGGAGCCATGTTAGTCACACAGAGAAAATGTTCTCAGCATCGAGCCTTACTTGCATGTCCTGCTATTTTGCTGACACTCAAAGTTGTCAAACAGGCACTCGGGCGTGTTGCAGAACTCGTCACACTGTCCATTGAAAAGCATCCAGCAGGGCAGGGAGGAGGAGCAGTTGGCCCAAGGATCCTCCACAGTCAGGGAGCAGTCGCCTCCATCCCACTGGCACGCGTGGGTGTTACAGTCCTCATCACAATAGCCATCCCTGGCTTTCTCTGCACACTGGGAATCCAGGCATCTTCGGGGCTCCGGGCTGAACGTCACGGGCTGCTCACAGTGGCTGCCCTGCGTGTGAGCAGGGCACTGGCAGTAATAGTAGGGAGGCTGAGAATGAGGGTGGCAGCTGCCCCCATTCTGGCAGGGGGCACTGGCACAGCCTGGGTGTGTCTGGCATTCCTCTCCCACAGACAGCTTGGGGCAATAGCACCGAGGACCAGAAGACGTTTGGATGCACTGCTCTCCCTTCTTGCATTTTACTTGTCCACAGGTACTGTGGCTGTTGAACTCACATTTTGCTCCAGAATAACCCTGCGGGGTGGGAAAAAAGGCAAAACAATCAGTGCCACAAACCTATTCGTCAGCACTCTGAGGGCTGCAGGCAAGGTGTCATGTGCAAATCCTTTCTCCCCTGTAACTTCTCTAGCCTCACTGCAGGAGCCATGACTTTCTGGACCTAACCTCATGGATAAAGGAGGAAATCACAAGGCTCTGTTACATTTTGAAAACAGTCTAGAAGAGCCACAAAGAAGGGGAAGCTTGCAGCAAACACAGAAAACACAGGACTGCAAAAAAAAGTTAATTTAATTAAGCTAATGTAATTTAATGGTAGATTTAAGACAAAAAAGCCAGCTGTGATACTGGAACACCCTACATGTTTGGGGTAGCAACAGGCAGCACCACTCTCCTGGGGCAGCTGGAAGCCCTGGGTTTCCCTGCTGAGCAGTTAAACGAAGGGATGTGGGTAAATCACCTGCAGTGAAGCAGTGAGAGCGCAGGCAGAGGGCTCTGGAGCTGGGGCAGGCAGGGCAGTGGGAGCAGGGGGTGCTTACCGGGGGGCACTGGCAGATGAAGCCCTCGGGCATGTTGCTGGCCACCGCGCAGGTGCCACCGTTCTGGCATGGCTTCCGTGGACACACGTCGATGACACTCTCACAGTGACGGCCTGGGACAGGGCACAGAGAGAGAGAGAGAGAAAATGTGTGTGTGACCACCCCAAAAACCATCACCACACAACACACACTGTCAATAACCAGCCAGCTGAGCACTCCTTTTGGAGGGAGCATCCCTTTGGATGAGGGGTGGTCTCCACGTGGCTGCCTAAGCAGTAAAATGGGAGGCACAGCCCCACAATCCACAAGGTGCATTTGGAGACAGCTGGCAGTGCCTGCCTCCTCAAGAACACACAGAACACAGCACAG
Source organism: Emberiza elegans (assembly GCA_024865655.1). NCBI lineage: Eukaryota > Metazoa > Chordata > Aves > Passeriformes > Fringillidae > Emberiza > Emberiza elegans. The sequence goes on along the minus strand of JALJVW010000238.1, from coordinate 1,063,988 downwards.
AGACAGAGCGTGCTGCTGTCATCCCCAAGTCAGCCAGGCACAGAGGCTGGAAGTGATGCACCACCCCAGTTTAGGGGTTCCTAAGACTTCCTTACTTTATGGGAGATCCTCAATGAGCCCAATGGCAACTCACACTGTAACCCTCAGGACCAGATGTACCACAAGTACCAAGCAGAGTCTCCTCAGGCTGACCAGCCAGACAGTCATTTTACTCCACTGACCAGCTTTGCAGCAGCTCCCAGAGTCAGGCTGATACCAAGCTTCTAAAAGTTGGGGATGATCTCAGCATGACTTAGACCCCCTAGGAAAACATTAATAGAAGTCTCCAGACATGTGCAGCCAAGACTCTGCAGACAGGGCATGATGGCCCACAGAGTTCTGGCATCCCACCAGTCACAGACCACAGCAAAGCCACCCCATCCCCTCCCAGGCAGAAGGGTCAGTGGGGAATGTGCAGAACACAGACAGCTAGAGGAGGAAGCATGTTTCCCTTTGTGCCTAACATTTCCAGACAGACTTCATGTCTGAGACACAGCAGCTCTCCCTGCTCCTCCTAGGGTGCAGCAGGCCTGCACTCCCCACAGCACAGGATCCAGCAACCCTTCCATGAGGGTCAGAAGCCACATGAGACATAATCCATAAAAGCAACCTTAACAGACAGGCTTAAAATAAACCCATCTGGTGGCCTGCACCAGTGTCCCACCAGCTCCATTTCCCTCATACATCACTCTTTCAGGAACTTCTTTTGGCAGGATAAGTAATGCATTCAAAAGCTACTACATGAATTCTTCAAACATATATCTTTGTGATTTTTTTGCATCTGAAACTCACAAATTCAGCGGACAATCACAGCATCTTTAAGAAAAAATAAGAGTAAAAACTGCTGGTAAAGCATGCAGAAAATGTGACCGGTAAGCAGGGAAAGTGAACGGTTTTAATGGAGGAAAACAATGCATAAGAAGTTAAACTGACATGGAAAATGGAAAGCTGAAAGTTAAGACACATCTGGAGACTATTAGACCAAACTTAAGCCCAGTGGGAGGCAGAAAGCAGAATAGCAGCAATACTAACAAAGAGGAGGTCTAGAGAGAGTGAGACATAAGTCTGCACAGTATGAAATTCTTGCAAAGTTGTGATTCAAAGTTGGATTGTGGAAGGCTCACCAAGCTAGGAATGTACAGCCTGTCTATGCACAGAATACTCCATCCTGACCACATCACCAATGCAAGGAGGAAAGGCAGCTAGGAGTAGAAAAGGAGGCCAAAAGCTAATTATGGCACCACGACACTGATTTATAGAGAAAATGCACATGGCTGCTTCACAAAAGGAGAAGTCACAGCTAAGCTGACATGTGAAGTGTTACACTTTCAATATTAGAAATGTGAAATTATGAAGGCGAGAAAAGTACCACAAGGAAAGAGAAGTCCTGGAAGCCAAGTGTCTCAGGAGATTCCTTCATCTGAGACTTCTCTGGAAGCCAAATTTCTTAGACGTTTTAAAAGAAAGACTGGTTTAAAAATGAAACATGCTGTAGGGAAACAATCAGACACTGTGAAGAGAAGTGGGCAGACAACAGCACTGCCAGGAAGGGATAGAACCACCATTTCTCAAGATCCTGCCATGAAACGGAATGCATGTTGATGACTACTTGTTGGGGAAGATGAAACAGGAAAGACTTATAAATGTGATTGCCTGGCAAAAGATTTTGAGAACATGGAAACTATAAGCGAGATTGAAATGAAAGCAAGCTTTGAGATCCCTCAGTTACTGAACAATGGGAAAACAATGGTGTGGCCAGCTGAAGGTAATCCCCTTTTGATGGAACAACACCCTCTGCTTGCAGACAGCACCAAGGCTCAGAGCAGACCCTGCCAGCTTGGCAGAAAGGGTCCAAAGAGGAGTTTTTAGGGTTTAAAATGTAGCACAGTATGGTAATGTAGTGATTCTTATAGGCTGTATGGAAATGCTATAGGATTTGTATCTTGTACTACATTGGTTAGTGAGAATATTCAGCACAGAAGAAGACTTATGGTATTGTAACAGGAACTTCTCTCTCTTACCCCTTTTACTCTTATGTTTTTGCTCTCTTACCCTCTCATCCTCTCTCCCCCTCTCTTCTCTGGGGCCTGCTCTGAGCTGTGGCTGGCAGCTCCCAGCAGAGCCCTGCACCCAGGCCTTTGCAATAAACCGCAAGTTCCAAGCCCTGGCTGCAGAGATCTCTGCTCTCCATCCGTCCCGACCGTGCTGCCCCCGGCGCTCCTGCCCTACTCACCAGTGAAAGCGCTCCTGCAGATGCACCTGTAGTCGTTGGTGAGCTGCACGCAGTCCAGGCTCCCGCGCGGGTTGCAGGGGTTGGAGAGGCACTCATTGATGTCGCCCTCGCAGCGCTCCCCCGCGAAGCCCTGGGGGCACAGGCAGCTGAAGCCCCCGATCTGGTCAATGCACTGCCCCCCATTGAAGCAGCGTGGAGCCCCCGAGTCCGAGATGCAGTCATCCACGTTCTCCTCACACAGCCGGCCTGCCAGGACAGAGGGACAGCTTGGGGACACAGCGCCATGGCTGCCTTCCCTGGGATACCTTAAGTTTGCCTTAAGATTCTGTACTGCATTAGTTTATAACTCTGAACTTCATATAAAGTGTTGGCAGGTTCTCCTCACAGCTCAGTCACACAGATTTTCCAGCCCAGAACCAAAGGCACCACTGCAGCTTCAGGCCCAAAAAGTGCAAACAACAGGGAATGGAGGAGAGCAGACTGGGAGGATGGGACTGCATAACCTGGAGCTGGAATTGGACAATCAACCCCAAGATGGAAATGGACCAAAACTTATAAAAGTGTGAGAACTTGTGACCCAGGGTCCATCTTGGCCCTGGCCAGGCTCTGGTACTGCCCAGGGTGTATCCTGTGAAGGCCTTTAATAAACCCCTGCTTTACTCCTTTAATTCTGCCCAGCCTCTGTTCCAGTAGGCATCACCTACACTGCTCATCAAGTTTTAAGGCCATGTCACACACAGACCCTGAAATAAGCAGGTAAAGATCCCAGTTTAATAAACAAAATTTAATTCCACACCCTCTGCAGACAGCCAGCTTCAGAGCAGGCTTAGGGCATATGTGTTTTACATCCAGGCTGTCTTCAGTGCAAAGCTGTCCTGGTATTTGGCAGCTTTCATACTTGACTTAATTTAAAGGCATAATTAAAAACACAAAACCAAAAAACCAAGCCCAAAGAAGATGCACTTGATTTAGCCCTGAGACTGAGCAGAGCCTGGGAGCCCCATGCTGGCCTTGACAGCCACAGGCTGCCACCAGGCTACCCTGGACCTGGGCAAAGAGCATTTGTAGCAACAGCATTAAAACAAGCAACAGCACACCAACCAAAAAAAAGCAGCTGTGATGAAACACTGGTTCCTCCAGCCTGGCTGCTGGGGACTTACAGCAAACCCCCACCAGCAGCCAGGGAGAACAATTTCTTCTCCGTGTGGGATTTCCTTTCAAGAGACAAGGTCAGGTGCTGGTTCTGCTTTCACTGCTCAAGGGCAGAGAGGGGAAGCTGAGCAAGTTTATTGCTGTTGTTCCACCCAGAGCAAGTAAAATCCTTCACCTAAATATGGGGATACTTATACTGGCATCAGTAAAGTACTAATTACAAACTGGGCCAGGGACAAAAGGGAAGTTTTACTATCCTAAATAACTGTATCAAGTCTCCTCCAATTTCTTTCATTTACAAAAAAACCCCAAAAAACCAAAAACAAACCCACAACAAAAAAACAAAACAAAAAAATCCCATCAGAACTGTCACATTCAGAAAGTAATTAATCTCAACAAAGAAAGTCTGAAGGATCAAAAGCAGTACACTCAGAACCTCTCAAAGATGGTGGGGGATTTAGTGGAATACAGAAATTCTGGCAATGCAGGTACTGGTACCTAAATACCTTGGATGTAGAGACCTAAAAAGCAGGTTTATTTCTGCTTTTGTTTTATTGCACTTTTTTTGCCCTTTTTTAAAATTGAAGAATAATATTAAGAACAATACATGAAGAATTGCTAATGCAATGATTTACAATGAAATAAACACTTATTCAGAGTGGGAGAGCCACACTAAAGTGAATGAACTGGTGATATGCGTGGGCAAGAGGCAAATATTTTATAATTGTATTTAAATTTGCTTTATGAAACAAGAACTTAGTTCCATCTGACATCTGAAGATTCTGCCAACATTCAGATGACACACTTCAGAAAGAAGAAGTTCAGAGCAATGTAAAATTTTTAACTGACTTGAGAAATAAGCTTAAAAAAGAACATAAAGTGAGAAAGCATTTACTGATTGGTTAAAATGTTAAATTCTGAATATTTTCAAAGGTAGAAGCCAGGTTCATAGGTCAGATATAAAAGGGAAGACTTTTAAGAAACTTGACAATAAATAGCCAGTGGAATCATGCTTACTGAAAACTACTGATATAAACTGTGGACTACTTTTATTTTCTTTTCTTTTTCAACTTTTCCCCAAAGGAGCTTTTAATAAAAGAGCTCAGATATGCTGAAATAGTTTAGGGTAGCCTAGAGTCACTCAGCTTCTTTTCCACAAGACTCCAGGACAGAGGACAATGAAGGGCAAAAATTTAAGCAAGTATAGGACATCGGAAGTTATACAAAAACTAAGAAAATTTCCTACTTATTTCATAGCACCTTGGCCAAAAAGAAACCTTGGATTTACAGGATCAAAACAGATAGGTTTGGGAGAGACCTTAACAGCAATCTCCTGCATCCACATTGCCAAAGTGGCTCTACATTCCCAAGGGACACTGCCATGACCTATTCCTTTAAAAGAAAAAAAAAATTAAAAGGGAGAGAAAAAAGCAGCATTTATTTTTAAAGAGAAAATATGTATCCCAAGGGATCCAGTGTACTTTGGGAACATTCTTCAAAGAACAGAATGCATTCCCTTTAAACTGTGTCTCGTGAAACCAGCAGCCAGAGAGGAAAATTCCCCCTTGTAACATCCACTTAATTGCTGAGCTTCCTACCCCGGGTTCCTGGTGGGCAGGAGCACTTGAAGTGATTGACCAGGTCGATGCAGGTCCCTCCGTTCTGGCAGGGCTGGAACTGGCACTCATCCACCTCATACTCGCAGTTGACCCCCTGGTATCCAGGCACACACTGCCGGCACAGAAATAAGTGTCAATGGCTTCTAGCAGATACATTAGCAGACATCTCAGAAAGGCCAACACCGACACAGGAGCCCTCAGTGGGGCACATCAGGACTGCCTTTGTAGCTGAACAAGCAGCTTAAACACACAACTCAACCATGTGACACCTAACAGGGCACTGCAAATTTGAATTCAAGCGATTAGATTGCTGCAAAACACAGCAGATCAAATCCTGACACCCTCCAGCACCGAAACTGGCTTAGTAGTTTTACTTAAGGTTTGCATAAAACTTATCCTTTCCCTCTGGACATGGGCTTCCAAGGTGTTCTACCATTCCAAAAAGCTTAGGGAGGTTGATATACAACAATCTCATGGCCTACACTGCTCTCTGCATCAGTGTTAGGAACAGAAAGCAGTAGAAAGCATTTCCTACCCTGGGAGGCAAGGGATACTTTGCCCACCCAACAGGGAAAATGCAATATTCCTTTAATATGTTTTACAAATATTTTAATATAAACCACGCCTCAGGCAAAAAGCCTTTCCAGATTAGAACCCCCTCTCCCAATGTCACAGAGAGTTCAAATGCTCATCAACCACAGCTCCTTCCAACCATACCTCTTAATTCACTCTTAAAAACCTCTCAGGAGCACTGCTTTTGCTACAGCCAAATGAAAAATTCCTTCCAGGTGCAGGCTGCTTTTACCCCCCTATTTGAAGGTACTCCACACGACTTGCAGGTGTTTCTGATTGCTGCTAGTGCCTTTGTTCCCCTGTGCCCCCGGGTACCTGGCAGTGGTATCCGCCCAGGTGGTCCCTGCAGGTGGCTCCGTTCTGGCAGGGGCTGGACTCGCACTCATCCAGCTGCACCTCGCAGTAGCTGCCCGTGTAGCCCACCTGGCACTGGCAGTGGTGGCTGCTCCCCACGTTGAGGCAGTGACCAGAGTGCTGGCACAGCTGGTCCACGGGGACTCCTGGAGCAGAGTTAAACCAAGTGAGCAAACACATAAAACACAATTGCTGCCAGTGCTGGTGGCTCAGACAGGAATGGATATGGGTAGGCCCAACAAATTGAAAAGTTGCAACTTTAAAATTGAAGAGTTACTCCTTAAATTACAGTGGATTAGAACCAAAACTGGCTTACAAATGAAGTCACTGCTCTGTCCTTGTTGGATCACTGGATTCAACACTGGCATGAAGTATTTATGCTGCTGTGTTACTTTAGCACTGGCTGGTGAGTACATATCTGAAATACTCTTGCTGCTCTACAAAGGTTCAGTGTTTGTACCTAGAACATCCCCAAAAAGTGTGGGAGCTTGACACCTTTCTCCTTTGACACTGAACCTGCTTGTCTGGCTTTCCCGGACAAAAGTGGCATGACAGTGTCCATCTGCCTGGGCTACAAGCCATGTTGCCAGACAAAATTCACTTAAAACCAAATCTTTTACATATACATCATCAGAAGTAGAAAATTAGTACTTTGAAGGGCCATGGTACAACCTATAAGGCTAAATAGTGCACTCAGTAATCAGTACTCTGATGCCTTTCTTGTGGAAGGACGTGGCCTTAACCCCTGGCCTGCCTGGGGTTTAGCAGAAACCTGGGGTTTGGCCTGCCTGGGGTTTAGCATGAAGAGCTGATGCATTTTCCAAAAAGGCAGTCCATGTAAAACAGCACTACTGAAACGGAGACCCCATGAAGTATTTAATTCTTCCTTTCTGACATTTTTGTGATGGGGAGAACCAAGGAAGCCTTGACTCCCAAACACACCATTGCAGAGATTTTTACTCGAGAAGTGACCAGCTAGAGGCAAAGCTCTCTAGGCTGTGCACAGGCTCAGGGGGGAAGGAGGTGCCTGGGCACAGAGCTGCTGAAGGCCAGAGGATGCTGATTTACCTCTCTGTGAAGCTGCCACCTGGCACGAGACGCTGGGCACGTCACAGTAGGCGCCGGTCCAGCTGGGCGGGCACACGCAGCGCGTCTGGGCCAGGGTCTGCACACATGTGCCCTTGTTCTTGCAGGGAGACTTGCTGCACAGATCCACCAGGGACTGCAGGGGAAACAACCCACGTGAAACATGGCACAGGAAGGAGAAACAGCACTCAGAGAACGAGCTCAGATGCAAGGAAAGGGAGCTCTGCAATACGGGATCCCTGTGGCACTGGAAAGGGCAGGACAGTCCTTCCCAAGCTAAGCCAGGTACTCTGCTGACAGTCTCACATGCCTGGGAAAGTGCAAGCAAATGGAGGAATAAACCCCAGATGGCAGCATTATTTCAAAATCCTCACACCTCACCATGAAGTTGGATCTTTGGCTCATTTTGAGAAAACTGGGTTTTATCTCAGACTGGCTTTCTAGCTCCATGGTAGCAGGAGGCTTCCAGCTATTTTCCCAAACTCCCCCCATCTTCACTGCTTCCTGAGGATGACAGATGTGCTCCACATTTTGAGCCATACTTTTCCTTTCTATCATTAGCTCACCATACCTCCTTTTGGCCCCACTTGCTGCACTGTGGTCTCTCTGACTTTTTGTGTCTTCCAAGGTTCAACTGAAACCCCACAACAGTTTTATGAACTGAAGATGAGCCAAAGTATATTGTTTTTCTTGATTTCTCATATAGAAACAAAGAGTCTAAAACTCAGTAAATCATCATATGAAAGTGAGGACCCAAAATAACTGTCTGACATAATATAAACCAGCCACTAACCATAATTTCCTTTTTAAGCATTTCACCTTCAAATTAATACAGCTATTTGATTTCAAGCTGACTTGAGGAAGGGTGAGGTTTTTGAAGTGAGTAGCACAGAATTTTGGCTGTAAAATGCAATTTCAATTGCAGAAAGTTCTGCTTTTCAGATGCAAACTGTGTCCTCACAAAGATTAAAGTAAAAAAAAAATCTGTGCTTTCACAGGCAACCAAAAGGAAACTTGGAATTAAGTTTTATCACATGTAGTTGAGCGTGAAGAAGAAAAAACACCAAGCCTCTTGCTTCTGCATTTGTAATGAGTAGCTGACTGTTTTACATGCAAATTCTAAAACTTATGAATCATTGTCTGATTTTGTCCTGCTTATTTAGCTTTGCTAATTAGGTCAAGCCAGTTTACCACTAAGACAAGAACTACAGTGTAGCTGTAATCTATAAATCTCCTCAATACAGCTTTGAGTAGTACTTATCTACATTTAGAAAGTTCTGGTTCCTTGTATAAAATGGGTAATACATTACAATCAAGCTTCTCTGAACATAAAGCAGACCTTCTGAGAATCCACAGCATTTAATTTGGGGAAAGGAACATTAATCCTTTTCTCCAGTAAAAACAAAGCAAACATAACAGAAGAGGAACTACTGAACTTCACAGTACTTCAGGATCCCTCTCAATGCTAATTCTCCCAATGAGGTTTAAGTGGTGTGCCCAGAATGCATAATGAGGGTTGCAGAGGGGTTGCTTTTTTCTATCACTTCATTACTTTGCATTCACTTCCTCCATTAGCAATACCTAGAAGCAGACCTGACAATTTAATGTCTAACAACATACTTCTGAAAAAGCACCTCCCCCACTGCCACTAAAATGCTTCTTTCCAACACTCCCTGCTTTACAAAGACATGCTGGCATGAAAGAGAGCTGCAGAATTCTTACAAAATTGTACTGTTTTCTGGCAATTTAAGAAATTAACTTTTTTTTTTTAATGGCAGCACTCGAGACTGCTGGTAAAGGAAGCCAATACAGAGTTTACCATTCCAAAAGCAGAAATAGTCTTAAGTCATCCTTGCTGTTTTGATAAGAACAGAATCAAAAAGAATTCAGATTTGAAAAACATCATTCTGTTTCCACTGTGCCATGCCAAGTTAGAGTTTTTAATAGGCACTAGTCAGTCATTTACAGCATTCAGGGTTTGCAGCTCCTGTGGAAAACTGGAAACTGCCTGAACTTAAATGTGCAAGTAAGGCTGGGGATTTTTATTGAGGTTGTGAATAGGACAGGCACGGCATTTACTGCCCCAAAACATTTTCTGGCTTTTCATGAAAAAAAATTTACAATCAACCCTGAATAAAATTTACCTCCCTGTAAAAAATGAACCATTAAATCTAAATCCTACTAATCAGACTGATATTCTGGTTTTGTTTTGTGCTTGTTCACTGGTTTGTTTAGTTGTTGTTTGTTTTTTTTTTTAAAATACAGGACTCTGTCTTCAATCAGGACAATTTTATGCTTTGAATGACATTGAGTCATTTTCCAGGGTAACAGCTGGTTTTCATTTAAGAAAATGAAACTAGAAAGTTCCAGTGACACCTGTTCTCATAGATAACCACTCTTCTCCTCCCCGCACACAGGGGGTGGAACTAGATGATCTTTAAGGTTTCTTCCAGCCCATTCTATGATTTCCAGTTTTGAACAGGGGCACCTAATGGGCCAAGCAGGACTGAAGGAGGAACAGCTCAGCCACGTTTGGCTCCTCACACCTCTCCCATGTCACTTCTGCTGCTGGACAGCTCAAAACACAATGTCACCAGAAGTCACCCACCTTGCAGTTCTTGCCAGTGTAGCCCAAGGGACAGATACACCTGTATGTGCCCAGGCTGTCCACGCAGGTGCCCCTGTTGAGGCAGGGGTGGGAGTCACACTCGTTGATCTCTGTCAGGCAGAAGGGGCCCGTGAAGCCCAGGGGGCACTGGCAGGTGAAGGAATTGATTCCATCCACACAAGTGCCTCCATTGAAACAGGAGCTGCAAGGGAGGAGGAACAAAGGTAAGCTGAGACAAAATGCAATTAGCTCACAGACAAAAGGGAACATAAACATTGTTGCCCTGATTTTTTAAAGATTTTCTAAGCCTTCTGATGTTAACATTCTTGTAGTGAGCTTTCTCACACACTTTCTGTAAATAACTTGTTTTGCATTCCTTTATGGAGGAGGAGAACGTTGATGGACTGTTGGTTTGTCCAGTGTCATTGGAGAGGTGGCACTGTCACCCTCCAATCCACCGTCACTCTGAGAAAACTATAAATGTTAGAGTCAGAAAATAAACTTCCTTTTTTCCTTCACCTTGAGAGCAGCGTTGTGCACTTGTGCTCTTTCGTGTCCTATAGCAACAAACCATGACTGAAATAAGGAGAAAAGCAGATAACAGGATCTTTTGATCACTGCTAACTTCTGGCTGAAGAAGCATCAAGCAGAAAACAGCAACCCTAGGGAATTCCAGCTCAGGCTCCAGCTCACTTTTACCTCAGCAGACCAAGAAAGTAAAGGAGGGTTTTAATGAGTCATTAGTGATGGAGGCAACTAATTTAATGTAATCTTCCCAGCTTCAACGTGACCGCAAACACTACCTCATGTGGCTTACTCAAACTGATACATTTTATTACAAATTGCAATTGTATTACAAATTATGAGAAACAAAACAATTTGCCTTTTTAAAAAAAAAATCTTCAAAGGAATCAGGGGTATGGTTTCTCAAGGAAAAAGTTCATACAACATGCAAAACACAAGCATGTTCTTCACTGAAATTATGTGAAAATATTGGTATTGCTAAATCCCTTCCTTCTCTTCTCATGAGAATCTTAAGTCCTGATTTGTAAAACTACTCATACATGCCCTGGCAGAATTCAGATCAAAGGAATTATCCCCCTCCCTCCCAATCTTCTGATCATATGAAATTCTGCCAGATTAGGTGTCCTAAGGAGAAGGGACTGGGAAAGTTTGGGGAATTGACTCATGCAAAACTGACTCCGTTTTCCTTGTAAAGGAACTCCTGCTCCTCTGAGAATAATGCTAGATCAGACTTGAGATAATCAGTTTGATAAAGTACACAACCCAAATTCGTGCTATCTGCTTTGTGCCCTGTCAAAGGGTATTTCCACCAGAGGAGCCCCTGACTCAGCTTCCTGAACCCCCAGTGCAGGGAAGCAAGTTTTAAATATCAAAATTCCGACTGCGGTGAGGGCAGAGCTGCCAGCATTACGCTGCTCATCAAACACTAAACTGCTCATCAGAGAACTCCTCTGTCTTGGGGGCTGAATTCTGTTTTAGAGGCAGAGCAAACTTCCACTTCCACTCCTGGCAAAGCAGGGAGACAGAGGAACTGCCAATCACCTGGTGTGTTTCACTGAAACCAGGTACCAAAGGGAGAGGGCACTCTCTCACAGGCAGCTTCTCACACAACACACGAAGAATCATTTGACCCAAATTCAAATTAGCCAACCACCACAGTGCTCTTAAGCACAGCTCGGTAGTTTTGGTTGAGAAGGTGTGACTGGTTTAGCTTGGCAGAGCGTTGAAAATTGCTACATCCTTAATTCATACCTGAAAGACTGGTTCCCATCCTGACTGATAACAAAAACAAAAACAGGATGAACCTCAAGGAAGAGCCAGGAGTTCTGCTACAACACCCAGCATACTCCACTTGACTCAACAACTGTTGTGCAAATTAAACACACCCTCATCAGTGACACAATCCTGCTCTTAAGAAAAAGATATTAAAATACCTCCTCCTCAAATGCAATTTTGTGAAAGGTAGGAAAGATCTTTTCTATTTGCGTAGAAAATATTTGAGAAAACCAAGAGTTTTGCATAATTTGTCTCTGGTAACTAGACTAGAACAGAGTACTTCTAATTATTTTTTAACCATTGCAAGTTTTAAAGAAATTGTTGGAATTTTTTCCCATTTGAGAATCTGAAGTTACTTACATCAATCCTAATGAAGCCTGAAATAAATATGCAGGCAGATGATGGAATCACATGTTTAACTCTCAAAGAGCTCTTAAAACTACCACATGAACCATTTATATGAGGACCAGCTGTTGAGCATTTTAACTCAGTTCCACACCTCCCCCTTTAGAAGGACCTCAGGTTTTATCTCTATACTGCTAAGGCACGTCCCCTTTTTTTTTTTTTGCGAGCATTAAAAGATCTCCAATGATTAAATATTTCCAATATTTCCCATACAGAATTTAATGGACTTAGTGCTCCTCCCGGTTTCTTCTTCATATTATTTGTTGTCAACAACTCAGGACTAATTTATTTTTGCTGCTTTTATAAGTTGGCCATTGCTTCCATTTTTGCAGCTTTTGTATTTCTCAACAGAGTAACTATTAATAACCAATTATTTCCCCTCCCCTATGTGATAGTGGTCTTGTAAAAATATGAATTATTTATATTTCAATAAGCTAGCATCCCTAACTGTTTTAACTTTTGTTAAACACTGTCACAGTCATGCTGCAATGGAACTGTTGGAAGAAGGTTAGAAGAAACTGAGGACTAGGCAATGTGCTTCAGCTAAGCCAGCATTCCTTGTAAGAATCACAAGTATGCCTGTGACAAATGGCAGGAAAGGAGAATTGCCCTGGTTAGAAGCTGCTCCTGAGCAGGACTGGTGTCAGAACCCAGGACATTCCTCTGGCTGCCCTGGAGGGCTTGAGACCCTGGCAAGGGGCTCAGAGACCTTGTCAGAGTCAAAGACACCTGTGCCTTTGATTTTAGCCCATGGAAACAATTACCAACTTCGTATGAAGAGTTACAAGCCACGAGAGTTTGAGTAGAATAGTAGTTAACTTGTCACAGGGTGAAAAAGTAGAATTTTGGGGTTTTTAGAATGGGGGTTCAGCAGCCAAGATGGAGGGATTTGAGCGTGCCTCGTCCTTCCTCTTTCTTCTTCTTGGCCTCCATCTTCTGTGTGATGGTGACACTTTTGGATTGGTTCACAGTAGAAACAGACTGTCTAACATAGGTGATAGGTACTGGAAAAGTATTGTAAGCAATGTACAGCTGGTTTTTAGTATAAAAACCTAACACCATCTCTGGGGTGGTCACTGTGCCACAACCCGACCTGCTGGACAGATCTCAGCAGGTCAGAGAAAGAATGTTATAGATAACAGAGAATAAATAACCTCGAAAACCACAGCTGAGGAATCCTGACTCCTTCTTCAATCTCAGGGCTGGGAAAAAGAGACTTTCTAACACCTTGGGATCATCCTGACCACAGAGACCCCGAGAGACTGGCTGGGAGCAGCAGCAGGTTGGGGGCAGGAGCGGGCACGGGGAGCAGTGCCTCACCTGTCAGTGCACTCGTCGATGTTACTCTCGCAGTTGGTGCCCTCGAAGCCCGGCGGGCACCTGCAGGTGTAGCTGTTGACGTAGTGGGTGCAGGTGCCCCCGTTCCTGCAGGGCTCACTCAGACACTCGTTGGTGTCTGTCTGACACTTGTCCCCCTGAAATCCAGGCAGGCAGATACACGAGAAGGAGTTTATCCCATCCACACACGAGGCTCCATTCTGGCAGGGATCTGGGACAGAAGCACCATAGTAGTGTTAAAATGGGTGACAGTGTCAGAAGCCAGGACATTCCTCTGACTGCCCTGGATGGCTCAAGACCCTGGCAAGGGGTTCAGAGCCCTTGTCACGGAGTCAAAGACACCTGTGCCTTTGATTTTAACCCATGGAAACAATTCCCAACTTTGTAAGCCACAAGAGTTTGAGTAGAATGATAGTTAGTTTGTCACAGGGTGAAAAAGTAGAATTTTGGGGATTTAGAATGGGGGTTTCAAGAGGCAAGATGGAGGAATCTGGGTGTGTCCTGTCCTCCTTCTTCTTCTTGTCCTCCATCTTCTGCTGTGATGGTGACACTTTTGGATTGGTTTAGAGTAGAGACAGACTGTCTAACATAGGTGATAGGTATTGGGAAATTATTGTAAATAAAGTACACGTAGTTCATGTATAAAAAGCCAACACCACCCCAAGGGCAGGGACTGTGCCACAACCCGACCTGATGGACAGATCTCAGCAGGTCAGAGAAAGAATGGAACAGATCAGAGAAAATAATCAATCCTGAAAACCAGAGCTGAGGAACCTCGACTTCTTCAGTCGCGGGGCTGGGAAGAAAAGACTCTTTAATACCTCGGGAGCCATTTCAGCAATACCGAAACCCGAGAACAGTGAAGGGCCAGGCCTAGAGCAGCTGTCTGCATGGAAAAAGAGGGGCCACACAGCCCAGAGTTGGACAGAGGACTGACAGGTTTTTTTCAGCCACTCTATGGAACAGGTAACTGCAAAGAATTAGCAATCAGAAATTTACAAGGAGGTGTGGATCAAGGCCAACCCTCAGGGCCTAAAGGTTCCTCTGCTGGAATTTGTTCAACCAAAACCCAAAGCCTCTTGGTTTAAAATTCAAATGCTGTTTTTGTGATAGATGCCTACTGATACAATAAAAACAGAGCAGCAACTGTTTCTTCTTCCTTACCAAGTTTTATTCATCAGAGAACTCAGCACATTCTCTCTTAACACAAGAGAGAACTTGTGTGCTTAATTTTCAGCATGAAAGCAGTGCAGTCAAATCAAACCCGTATGTGTATATGAGCACATATATGAGCACTTACGCACTACTGAGCACTTGACATTTTTCCCAGCATCACAGACTGGATGGGGAAAGGCTGCCAGAAAAGCTCACAAACTCCTACACCACCAAGGATTCTCCTCAATCATTGAATTTCTTGATATTTTCCTTATCCCTGCCATGCTCTTGCTACTTGCATACCACTGTTTTTTGGTCTAAGCCACCTCCTGCTACTGTATTCCTGCTGCGTCCACAAGCACCAATCTGCCTGAAAGATTTCTGCCATTCAGTAATTTCTTCCTGCTTTTCTCCTTCCACTTTGGATTTAAGACCCACATTCCTGAAGCCAGATTCCTTTTCTACTCTGCATTCCACAGAGCAAAAGCCTAATATATGAAGGCAGAGAGGGAAACTGGGAGGGGGGAGGAAAAAGGGAGAAAGCAAGGGGATTGAAAAACAGGTTACTGAGCCTTATTTTGGATTTAGGACCACCATTAAGTACTACTAAAATATGAACTGGAAAATGCAAATAGACTCCACAAAAAATTTGCAGTTTATCATAAGTATCATAAGCTAATTCTGCTTACTGTGAAATGAAGAAATGTGAAAGGTAATTAAAGCTCATTTATTGACTGAGAAATATGCTCACATGTTAAGAATTTGTATTATGAGACACACCTGCATCCATTTAAAGGTCATTTGACTACTGCAGAGAAAAAGCACATTCAAAGCAAGACCCCTGGCAGCTATAAAATGTTGTGTCTGTGGCAGTCAGCCACGTATGAGTGAAGCCAAAAGCTGTGCATTAATTCTCTGTGCCACACATTTACTGACAGAAGGAGACTCGGGTATCAACTTTTCAATAAGTTCCTGTTGTTGGAGGGTTTGTTTGCTTCATAGATTAAAGACATTTGGCTCAAGGCATGGAAGGTTTTTGTTATGCTAAATGAAATCAGCTGTGGCAGCAATGTGAAATACTTCTCCAGCCTCATGGGTGTGCTGCCTAAGACAACACGGGGTGAATCCCACAGCTCTCAGAACACTCAGGAGGAGGGAGAGAGATATCCCAGCTGTTCGAGAGGGAAAGATGAACACTTGGAGAACGTTTTTATCTTCAGGCACCCACACAAAAACTAACAGGACAGGCAATGATTTTGTTGGCTTCAGTAAGCAAAACTCTGGGTCACTGCACCGTGACACTTTTTGTACTGTACCTGTCTGCTCAGAAAGAGGGAATTAAAAGCTCAGCCTGAGCCAGACACCTCAGAAGTTCTCGGAGTGCTGCTCTGGGGGCTCCCACAGTAACTTTTGCTAATAGACTTGTTTGGATCCTTCTCTACAGCAGTCATGAATTTACATTTTTTTTCCAATGCAAAACACCATTTGCTAAGTTCACAACTTAAATCTTCAAAATTCCATTTTGGTTTTAAGTTGATAGTAAAAAACAGGGGATTGGGTTTGGTTGGTTTTTTTTTTTGTTTGTTTTGGGGTGGTTGTTTTGGGTTTTTCTATTCATTTGGTTGGGTTTTTTTAAAGACCTGGCCAATCTAAGAATTACAGCATTGTGAACTCCTCCAAGGTTTGATAAAGCACTTTTCAAATAGTAACAGATGAACTTTTAAACACGTGACATTTCTCAGGAGACTCCGATTTTATCTGATGATGATATAAAATATGCCCAGTAAGAAAAAGAAGCTACTATGTATTTGGTTTCCCTTATAAACAGCAGTGTCAAGGACATGAAATTAATACTTGTTTTCTTGCAATCTGAGCCGTTTCAGTACTCATCAGTGTATGGCCTCCCCTCCTGCAATTGATACCTATTCCAGAGCAGAGGGCCTTCCTGCTGCCTAATTTGTTTTCAGATATGGATTAACTGGAACTGCAACAGGACCCACTCTTCCCAGAATATTAATGCCAGACAGACATTTCAGGAAGGACTGCTATAACCCAGATTCCCACCACACCTCAATCAAACTGAACATTGAAATACAGGTAAGCCCTGCAGTGGCACTTTAACTTGATGGATTAAAATTTCAGGCAAATACAATTTTGCATTTAACAGTGCTTCTTATTAAGGTATGTAAACTCTAAGGGCCTTTTCAAGTTAAGGACCTGGGAACAACGGCTGCCATCAGTTAGGACACTGCGGTCCATTCTAGCAGCTGAACACGATGGACTTTGACTGCCTCAAACATTCCAAAACTGAAGTTTGGGGTTTTTTTTTTCCTTTTGGCAAGGGATCATAAAAGACCCTTCCAAATCTGTCAAACAGCAGTCAGCAAATTGATTTTTGGGGAAGACTGGGAAACACAGAGCAAGGTGCTGATACCCACTTGCCAGGCAGTCGTCGATGTTGGTGTCGCAGTCGCCGCCGGTGAAGCCCGGCCGGCACTCGCACAGGTAACTGCCCTGGATGTTGTGGCACAGGGCGTGGTTCTTGCAGGGCTTGGAGAGACACTCATCAATATCCACTGTGCATCTTTCCCCTGAAAGGTGCAGAGTGCCAGGGTGAGACCCCTCCCAAGCAACGGCAGGAGGCTCAGAGCCAGCACTGCAAGCACACCTCATTCCCCAGCCAGGTTACCTTCCCAGCCAGGGGCACACTGGCAGGTGTAGCCTTCAGAGTCAGGAGATTCTTGGCAGATTCCCGAGTTCTCACAAGGATTAGGGGAACAAGGAGAAACCACTACCTGGCAGTTCACACCTGGAGAACAGAATGGGAAAAAGCTGAAGAATGTGCTGGTAAGAGCTTGGTGCCTCTTGGAATAATGAACAAAGAGGTTGTAACTCACATGATTATCCCACGCTGCAGTGGACAGCACTGCCACATTTTAAAAAATCTCGGCAGAAGGAAAAGGAGAGCAGAGCACTCCTCATGGGTTCAGTGTAGAAGCAGCCATGGTCATTTTGAGTTTAATGCCCCTCCAATATCCAGGGCATTTATGTAAATTTCATAATTTACAAAGAAAATTAAGCTAAGCTTCCTACATGTAATTTTTTAATGATTCCAAGCAAGGCTTAGACAAGCCCTTGCCAAGAATTCTATTACTGTATCATGTCTACAGGAACTGACTAATTTAACTTCATAGAGCCATGGCATTTCCCATCTTGATTATTATTTCCAAAAGTTTAATGAAAAGAAATTACCCTAAAGGTGCAATGAAGTAAAAAGGGGAAAGATAACAATTTTTTTCTGAATTTTCACCTTTGAATCCCTTCCTACAGGTACATCTGTATGCATTCAGCAGATCCTCACATGTTCCTCCATTCTGGCACGGGTTTGATTTACATTCATTCCCTTCTGTTGAACAGTAATCTCCTATCCAGCCTGGGTCGCAGACACACTTGTACCTTGAAAGGCAAAACAGCATCATTTTAGACCATTTTGAACTAACTCCTCTACCAGTTTCTCCTGCAGAATAGTTTTGGAGAGAAAACTAGAAGAACTCTCTTGAGAAGAGCCCTAAGTTACTTTGGATTGCTTGCCCCAGCTGTAAAGTTTTGAAAATCCTGAAAATAAACCCTCCCTTAAAACCACACTTCCCTCATTACAGCTTTCACAAAGTGTTCAGTCAACCAGCAATATGTTTCTGCTTTGATAAGACCATCTCAACACATTCAAACAAAGACAGAAACAAAAAAAAAATTAGAAAGAAAGAAGTGGAGGGGAACAATAGGTTCCAAAGATAACTAGACTGATTTAATACCAAATAGTGGTTTCAAACAAAAACAGCTGGCTGGGAGCAGGAGCAATCCTCTCCATCACGTTTCAAACTCTGCAGTAGAGCACACCCCACCCACAATGATGTAGAAGCAAGGACTTGGTGAATCAGGCTGGACTCAGGCCCCAGAGCACACTCTGGCCTCTGTCCCTGCCCTGCAAACACAGCTTCTGCCACCTGGCACAGCGTGAGGTGTACAAATGCAAAGTGACACGTGACAGACAAGATGAACAAAAATCTGTTTTCCAAGCCTTCAAGGAGGCTGAATCAGCAATAAAAAGCAGCTTTCCTGCCAGCTCCAGGGAAAGTGCTGCATCCTGCCCTACAGAGCTACCTGCAGCAGCAAATCACTTCCTTGCCCAAGTGCTGACAACACTTCCCAGGATACAGCACATTTTTGGGAGGCTATTTCATGTATAGTTGAGAACTTTCACAAACAAAACCACCCCAGACTTACCATTGCCAAAAAGAAATCTGATTTAGGGCTCCCAAAATCAGCATTTGGGCTTCCTGCATGCGAAGATTCAGAAGCAACTACCACCATCAAAAGACCCAGAGAGAATTTTCCTTTCTTCTCTCTGACATGCAACAATAGGAGTAAAGCTGACAAAATCTCAGCAGCGGACAAAGTGCCCTGGGTGAAATATCCATCCCTAGAGCAAAAGCTGTCAGCCTGTTTCTTGATACAGTGTGTGGTTAGGATGAACAGCACTAGCCAATAGAGTCCCCAGACTCAATGCTTTAGGTTTTGATGGAATAAATTGCTGCTGCTCCCCAAAGATTTAATTTGGAACCATTTCTTTATTTTAATTGCATTCACTCAGCTCACTAGTGTCACCATGATATTTTCTGAAAAATCCCTTCCCCGGGATTTTTCTCCTGAGAAGCTGAGAAGCCTCAGAAAAGAAATTTAAACAATAATAATCTGATTGCCTGGAATGTGGTGTGGAGGTTGCTCACCAACAGGTGCATCTTTGATCGGTTCCATGTGAATTGTTTTTAATTAATGACCAATCCCAGTCCAGCTGTGTCAGACTCTCTGGTCAGTCACAAGTTTTTATTATTCATTCTTGTTAAGCTTCTGATGTCTCCTTTCTCTTTCTTTAGTATAGTTTTAGTATATAATTAAATATAATATCATAAAATATTAAATCAGTCTTCTGAGAACTTGGGAGTCCAATTCTCATCTCTCACCTTGTCCTGGGACCCACAGCACCACAACACACTAGAATCACCAAACCCTCCCTCTAGATGGTGGCAGTACACCCTGCACCACTTGCCCATGCAAAACCAGCAAACAACACAAGGCAGGATAGAAAATCCTATGCTGAAACACCAGCTGGTGAATGAAGGTCTACACCTTACTTATGGCTGTTTGTTTGCCATGGCAGATTTGTGGGAAAGGCAGCTGTAATCAAAAGGGTTTGGAGGGGGTGTAGCAGCAGACAGAGAACCCTCTCCAGACCGAGTGGACACGAGGAGCTGCACTGAAACTGGGCAGCCTGGCTCTGCTGTGACAGCAGGAGCTGTGCTTGCTCCCACACAAGCCGGGGCAGATGTAGCTCTGCATGCAGATGGTGCATAAATAACCCATTGCTGCTGCTGACCATGGATTTAGCTGGCCAGTGTTGGGAAGGGCCCCTGGAAGCCACCACAGCGCAGGTGAGACAGGCAGGGGCTCAGGTGAGATTCTCACCTGGCTCTCTCACCTGACTGGGATTATGTCACAGGCATCAGATAAATTGGGATCCTACTCTGAGAAATTAGAGAAAAGCCGTGAGCTGGAAGTCTGGAGGGAGCAGGACAGCAAGGCAGAAGGCAGCAGGCAGGCTCAGTGTGCTCACCCCGTGGCAGTGTGTGTGCAGTTGCCGTGCACACAGGGGCTGCTGAGGCAGCCGTCGGCCTGGGGCTGGCAGTGGGGGTGGTGGAAGCCCTCGGGGCACACGCAGCGGAACCCGTTCACCTCGTTGATGCACGTGCCCCCGTTGTGGCACGGGCTGGACGTGCACTCGTCGATGTCCACGTTGCACCGGGGCCCTGGAGGGGGAAACAACACTTCCTGAACTGCACTTCTTCAAACACCGCTCGCTTTGCACCTCTGCAGGAGCGCACACGGAGACACAGCTCAGGGAAGCCAAGGCAGCAGCATGGAGCTCACATGCCTCCGTGCTTTAACTCAAGCCAAGAGAAGCGTTTCTGAGAGATGCAGCACTTTGCTGTGCCTGGAAAACAGCACTTACACTCAGCAAACCATTCCAGAATCTCCACTAAAATCACCAGTTAATATTGATTAGGAAAGCAAAAACCACTCAGCTGTATCATGCTTGCAACAAACCTCTTGAGCTGCACTTGTTGTAGCCCTGCTCCTCTGCTTTGAAGTACCTACCCTTTGAACAACCAATAGTGCCCAAATGTCTGCAGTAAATACAGTTCTTGTGGTTTATTGCGCAAAAGGGGCTCTAAAAAACACCGTTTCCTGCTTTGCCTGCCTCTGATTACGACTGCAAGATCCTTGAAGCAGTGACCAAAAGGACTTGTGAGGCTGGAAAGCTAAACAGAGTGAATGATGCAGTAAGCTGAAAGCATTTTTAACAGAAGGAAATGACAAAGTACCAAGACCCCATGAAAGCCAGCTCCTTAAAGACTGGAATATGCCAATTCATCACATTACTGAATTATTTTAACAGTGTAAAAGTAAGAAATCCAGCAGGATAACAAATACAGAATGCCAGCAACTTAGGAGAGCGGTAGGCACGAGTGATCAGCATCATCCCCCATCTTATTCTGGGATCTACCATCATGCCAGAGCCATAGGAGGGAAGGAAGGAGCACTAGGAGTTCAGAAAGACCCCAAGAGAAAAGCACAAGACACACTAAACATTTTACTGCTCTAATGCATTTCAGATCTATTCTGACTAGAATAATTTGGTAATAAACAGCAACAAGTGTGGTGAGAAAGCTGTAATAAACAGTACCAACTGCCTCACAATGATTATTTTGTATTACCCTACATGGCTCAAAATACAAATGCCCTTACAAACAGTGGTGAGATGTGCTTTAGTCATCAGAAATAGTCCTGATGTTGACTCAGAGCTCTAAACATGGACCCAGAGGTGTCTAACCACTTCTTTTTTCAGCCCCACTTTGACTGTACCAGAGAAATTTTGTAGTATAAAAAGAAAACAGAACAGACCATGCTATGACAGGGAAGTACTGAAAAACTTCAGAGTGGGAAGCAACTCAAGAGAACACCAAGTTAATGCTCTAATTTCACAGAAATAGAAATACTGTTCATGGTCAAAGCTCTAGGCAGAGTCTAATCAAACACCTCTCCATATTGTCCACAATCTTTCTGTCCCTGGAAAGAGGCTGTAAATAATAAACCAAAGTCACGTGGGTTTATTTGTTATAAACCCAAGAACCATGAATTGGACTTAATTACCTAACAAGAATGGCATTTCACAGCACAGATCAGGCCATTTTTCTGTTTGGTAGAACTGGCTGTAATGTAAGATGCCAAGATCCAAAGATTAGAAGGATTTACTGAGACACCAACTGAATCCCTTGCAGTGAGTATGCAAAGAGCACTTCCCTGGCCATTCAGATAACCATCTTCCAAACAATTGAGAGCCCCTGGGTAGCTGACTTTACCTGTAAATCCAGGTTCACAGGCACAGTTGTAGCGATTGATGCCATCAATACAGGTCCCATGAATGCATGGGTTACTGGCACAGTCATCAAAGTTATTCTCACAGTTTATTCCTGGATTAAAACAAAAGAGTTAGAGGAATAAGGAGGGTAAATCTTAACAAAAAAGGCAACAAAACTTTTTTCCCCACAATAGCCAAATTAAGAATCCCACCTGCTTCAAAGTCTGGTTGGGGGCAACTTAAACAGGTGATGATGCAGAAACACTGCAACACCAAGGAATGCCACCTGAGCCACTGGGTGCTGACTGAATATGACCCTGAACTTATATTAAATACTCAAACAGAGGAATAAACATTTTGAACACTATGCCTAATTCTTCTGCAGGCCTGATTATTTTTGGAGTACAGAGGAGGCAAATTCTCCCAAGATCAGTTGCAGCACCAGTGAGAGTTAGGCAATCCACACAAAGACACCAAAGTTCAGCATAGCACAGCAATGTGAAAATGATACTCTCAACTTAGCACACACCAGAACACAGGTAACAAATAATCATATGCTTGAATTCTGCTGGAATCCCAGCCTTCCAGTGGTGTTTTCCATACCTGAGGTGCCCAGCAGGCAGTTGCACTGGTAGCCATTGACCAGGTCAATGCAGCGCCCTTGGTTGAGGCAAGGATTGCTGTGGCACTCATCAATCTGCTCACTGCATATGCCACCCATGTAGCCAGGGTTGCAGATGCACGTGTATGAATCTATGCCATCCTGGCATTCCCCGTGGTGGCAGGGATCAGGGTCACAGTTGTTGATGTTCTCCTCACACAAAGTGCCAGTGAAACCTGAGGAAAAGTCACGAGTAAGGAAGGAGTTGACTGGTAGGATGCGGCAGTGAATACAATGCAGGTACAGAAAGAATTGTGTCAAGAATCAGCAAAGTGGCAGAGAGCACAAAGGGTAACTGGGCACCCCAACTGCATTTCCAGGCCTGGAACACAACACTCTCCACTGTTCACAGCATTACAGAACAGCAGCATGCACAGAGAACCCTGGCACTGGAAGTGGTCACCTTCAGGTTATTTGGAACAGTAGCCATGAGAGGAAACATGTAAATCTTCATCAGAAATATTTATTTGCTTCAGTATTAACTGTCTGAAGGCACACTCCTGCCATTATTTCCTCTGTACAGTAAGAGGGGCTGACCTTGTTAAAATGAGCAATTACTGCAAAGATGTTGCTGAAACGTTCCCAGAGGAATTCCCTTGGCTCATGTCAAAGCTTCTGCAGCTCTGCTCATTAGCAAGTTTCTTGCCTCCTTCACTGGGAAACTTTTCAGTAACTGCAATCAAGCACCAAGTGCAAACTTCTTGAAGGCTGCATGCAACCTCTTGGTCAGGAGCAATGAAACAAGCAGCAATTTGGCCTGTTTCATTGTGCTTCAGCTGGGAAACAACCTGAGCAACAGAGAGGGACAGAACCTATCCACAAAAAGGGCTAGAGGGTTCAGGAAGCTAGGAGCAGCAAACAAGTCCCTCCTCAACAGCCCTGCTCTCCATGATGGAGCAGAGCTATATAAGACTGGGACAATTTCAAATAAATGGTTTTCAGAGCTGAGGTTTTGGAGCAGAGCTCATGCTGCCTTCCAGCAGCTGAAGATCAGGAAGGCAGAACTTGAAATTTCAAGACACCAACTGGAGACTGATACAAACCAAGCTGCAGGGAATTTCAACAGCTGAAGAGTGGTTCTCACCTGAGTATTATAAGTGGATAAGAGGCTCCCCATTTTTCATACAGGTTTGTGGTTATTTCTGTGGTCAAACATACCAGGTGACGGCTAACATTTCCAAGTTCTGCGAACGTATGCTTGGATGAATGGGTGTGGAAGTGGGTGGGGAGAGGGAAGGGAAGCTAGTTAGAGAGATGGATATAAAAAGATGTTAGGGAAGGAGGAAAAACAAACTGATAAGGGAAGAAATGGTGGCAGAGGGGAAAAAAAAAAGAGGGCAGAGACAAATAAAAGAGGAAAGACCTGAAACAACCCAAGGAAAGAAAAGCCATGATCTACCACTGGGAAGGAGAAGTGGAATAATGCCAGAAGGGAAAGAAAAGACAAAAAGCAAGCAGTAAATAGAGCTATCTGTACAGCATTTGGCCAAACATTTTGCAGTTTTCAATCACGTCGGCAGCCGGCGATTACCGTTCAGGGAACAACACATCACTCACACCATGAGAGGAGCAGAGCAAGAACATACTCAAACTCATTGTCCAGTAACTGACCTGCCCCCAGGAAGAACTCCACATTTCAGTCTTACAGAAGGCTGTCAATATTAAATATAATACTTAGCACACGTTCATTCAACAGTCATTACCTTGCCTGCTATTGTAGCTCAACTGAGCCACTCAGAGATCAGGAATGTTTCTGGATCTCCTAACTGAACATACCTCACCAAAACATGATTTCTCTCTTTTCAGACAAGATTTAGACTAGGAAAAAACCACTTTAATATAGAATATGAGAATCACTCAGATAGGATGGAAAACAGCTGTAATACAGCATCCCTCTTCAATTTTCAGTCCAATATTTAAGATTTTACTAGAACTGCTGCATCAGTAACATGCATTTGGTTGCTTTCAGCATGAAGATGCTCCTTTACATCATTTGCCTTCGTGGAAGCAATTGTCTTCCCTCCTCAGGTGGGATACCTAGAATTTCTGTATTGATTTATGCAGTTTTGGTGCCAAATTCAGAACTTGCTTTTCAAGGCACAGTTCTCCACATTGTCCTTCCCTACACTACCCAAACCCACCCCAGATCTCATAAGCTCTGCAGTTTCAGTGAATGAAAGCAACCCGAAAACACTCCAGCCTGAGAAAGACTAAAACAGTTTCCAAGTTTGGAGAAGATTTGAGCTTTTCCTTCTTTTTGCAAGTGTCTGTTTAGTTCGTCACATGAAGCAGTCAAAAGGAAAATTCTGACCACAGTAATTATTCCTCTCCTGGTCAGAACTACCGCATTCTCCTTCTTCCAACAAATTCAATGCCTCTTCAGGAACTTTGGGAATGGTGGAGACCACATGTGAGAAAAAGCAGGCTATTTTTAGGCTAATCTCTGCTACATTCTGCGCAGTGAAGTCAAATTTGCCTTAATAATTTGATTATTGGAATGATTCAAAATGAGAACATTTGCACATAAATCTAACCAACCTCACTGCACATTACTGGGAGCAATACAGCTCCAGGAATTGTTCAGCTTCTTCCCTAATGGAAGAGCTAAAGCCAAGGCATTTCATACACTTCTCATGATACAGATTCAGGTATTAGGGACCATGAACTGAAAGCAACCAAGAGTAGCTCCTTACTGAGAATTAGAATATAACAGCTCTGAACCCTCTTATTTGACCAGATGTAAAAATGCAGATAAAAACATATCTACATCACCCCTGGAGGTCTGAAGATAAGAAAATCCTGTCATTAAACCTGACGCTTCTGAATATGTAATTCACCAGGCACTAAAAAAGCACCTGAGTTCTGGCCACAGCTCTGCCATAATTTCTGTGTGGTACCCGACAAATCATTTCAAATCATTTCCACTCAAATTCTGAGTGGAATTTCTTCCACAACTGGTACTGCATTTCAGTCTTAGCCTTCTGACATAAAACGCAACTTCTGACATAAAATGAAACTTAGCCTTTTGATGCAACAGAAATCAGAATGCACAGTAGTACTGCTCTGCCCATCTCTTGTTTCTCAAGTGCACACGATATAATCTGACTTGGGAGAGAGGGAAGTAAACCCCAGGTAAGAGCCTTCACACTGATGTTTTCCCATACGTGGATTCCATAGCTAGTACAGAAGAAGCTGTGATCTTCTGGGAAGCAAAGGATGGTGCTGAAACAGGGAGGCAGAACTCCCATCAGCTGTGAACTTAACTGCCACAAGTGAAAGGCTTTCTCTACTTAAATACTATTCCTTGCACAAGGAGTGGACAAAGCTCTGCAACAAGCAAGCAGCATTTCAGAGAAAGAAAGAAAAAACAGTGACATCTTTGAGACCAGCCTTTCATGTATTTAGGTTGCATGTTCTCTCCCCCCAGGGGCTCAGAACAGCAGACTGACCTGTGGCACACTGGCACTCGTAGCCATTGGGGTGGTCAATGCACTTGGCTCCATTGAGGCACGGCGTGCTGGAACAGTCGTCTATGTCAATCTGGCACACGGCCCCACTGAACCCTGAAAGGCACACAAACACAGGGAAACCAGGAGTCACTGAAGGAGCTCACCAGGACAGCTGCACTGTCAGGAATTGCCTCTAATAAACCCTCAAGCCCACCGAAACACAAGCCCAGCCAATCTACATTCAGGGGCATCATGAAGCACACACACCACGCGAGCCCACGCAGGGCTCGCTCCTCATCCAACCCACCCTCCAAAGGTTCTGTCCTCCAGGTCAGCTTGAAACGGAGATGGACAGGCCACAGAGAAATAAAGCAGTGTCCACCACTGGACAGTATGCCTGCCTGTAAAGCTGAGAGCCCACTAATAAAAATCTTCAGGCAATCAAAGCAAGCGGCTAAAAATAAAATAACAGTGCATATATCACTAGAGCCTTCAGACTAGAATTACTACAGTAGTATGGAATGTGCTGCAAAATAGCGCTGGAGCTTTCAGAACAGTTCTTGAAATAGTTAATTATTGACAGGTGATACCAGGTGATGCAGATCCTTGGACAGTTTAAGGGAAAAAAACACATGAGGAATTCTTCTTGGAGGAAGGAACCAAAGCTGAACACCATAAGCCAATAAGAAGGGCTGCAGAGCAGGCTTTTGTCATGTAAATTCTGAACTCAAAAATTTTTGTAGCCAATGAAGAAAATAAGTGATATTCACTCTACAGCTAACATTGATCCCTCAGCTCAGCTCTTTTTCTTTTCTAGTGGAGCCCAATTCATCTCACTCCTCATGCAAGCACCATAAACTACACTGATGCAAAACAAGCTTCAGCCTAAAAACCTCAGAAAAAAGACAAAAAGCGTGCAGAGGGTCTGATTGTTAAAATGTGCTGAGAATCTCACTATAGTTTCCACAACAACAGAAGCTCGTGTTGCCAGCTGCCCTTTTAAATGAGGTGTCCAACTGTGTGTTTGTCAATGCTCACCCAGTTACAGGCACAACATTATTGTAACCAATATGAAACTATTCTGATTTAATAGTGATTACAACTCACTCACTCAAACAGGTACTGCCCTAAGAACAACAGAAACTCACGAGAAACATTTCACCCACAACATCTCCTGGTAGGGTGAAGCAGGAAAAGCTTCCAAGAATCAGAACTCACCAGGAGGACAGACACAGAGGAAGCGGTTGACTTTATCAAGACACACTCCATTGTTCACACAGGGATTACTGAGGCATTCATCAATATCTTCTTCACAGTGAACTCCTTTAAAGCCTGTTAAAAAATGAAAAAAAAATAAGAAGAGGTGACTGAAGGCTGTACAAAGTGCCCTTGAGAGTGTAACTGTTTTACACCAGCGCTGAAAGTCTAAGCAAGCTTTCATTGCAAATTTACAGTCTGGACAGAAACTATGAGGTAAGAATATACACCAGAGACTAAAAGGGGATGTTGATTGTGTAAGTTTCACTGTTGCTGAAGATGTTCACCGAACCACCAACAGCAGAAGTCAATGCTGAATTCACATCTCATGTTTTCTTCCACTTGAGAAGGGGTTAATTACTTTGTAAAAGGTATAGAAACAAATACAACTGATAGTGTAAAAGGTATAGAAACAAATACAATAGGGCTTGTAGCTAATGGCACAGTACAAGAAAAACACTAAGAAGGGTAAAACACTTGGGACTGGCCTTTCCTGTTCCACCTTTCAAAACATCTTATATATTAATAAATACTATATTAACAAAAACTCATTGTAATTGTCAGGGTATCATCTGATCTCCTGCAAGGGTCACAATTCTTTATTTATATTTATGATTTTAATACTTTATAAGTCTGTGCAACTGGCAACTTGCAACCTTTTCTTTTTTCACCCCTTTCTATCAGAGTGCAAAGCAGAAGACTAGCGTTGGTCCTTGGTTACATTGGCCATGTAAATTTTACAAGCACTATTTCATTCAAGTAGCTTTTTTTGCAATGACTTCCTCAGTTCAATGAGAGCTTGCATTATTTGGGGTATTTTAGGCACAGAAAAACCCCAAACACCATTCATTATCTGAAATCACCATACGCATACCTCAAAACTCAGTCACTCTTGTAAA
Source organism: Emberiza elegans (assembly GCA_024865655.1). Taxonomy (NCBI): domain Eukaryota; kingdom Metazoa; phylum Chordata; class Aves; order Passeriformes; family Fringillidae; genus Emberiza; species Emberiza elegans. The sequence continues at coordinate 1,035,883 of JALJVW010000238.1, read as the reverse complement.
GGTTGCACCTGCTTTGCTTTCCCAGGGAGATGACTCTGCACATGCACTTGAGCAGGTACAGTAACAAATACTTTCACACATACCCAGCTCAGCCGGCTGACTTCCTCGCTGATGCAGAGACTGGTTTCTTTCTCAGCCCTCTAATTGCCTTCTCCCTCCCCCACACAAATGCCAGGTCCTCCTGGCTGGTGCCACCACAGCAGGCTCTGTCCCAGCATTGAGCCTCAGCCCATTGCAGCTCTGTGTTCCACCTGAGCAGAGCTGGCAGCCCTCCCTCAGCTCTGCCTCCTGCTCTCTTCCATCTTTGTCAGAACCTCCCCTCACCTGGCATACAGAGACACGTGAACCCTCCAATTTTATCCAGGCAGGTGGCATCGTTCTGGCACGGGTTGGAGTGGCACTCATTGATGTCCATCTCACAGCGAGGCCCTGTGTAGCCCTTCAGGCACTCACAGTGGAAAGAGCCCTCGGTGTTGACGCATTTCCCGGCGTGCTCACACGGATTGCTGTTTGCTGCAAGAACAGCAAAGACACAAGTGTGTGGGTCAAAATTATTGCTCTCTCTCTTACTGCTCTTCTACAACTCCCTGAAGGGAGGTTGCAGACAGGTGGGGTCGGTCTCTTCCACCAGGCAGCACTGACAGAACCAGAGGACACAGTCTTGAGGTACAGCAGGGAAGGTATAGGTTGGATATTAGGAAAAATTCTTCACCGAAAGAATAAGAAAGTACTGGAATGCTCTTCCCAGGGAGGGGGTAGAATCACCATCTCTGGATGCGTTTAAAAAAAGACTGGACATGGCACTTGGTGCTATAGTCGAGTTGAGGTGTTAGGGCACAGGTTGGACTCGATGATCTTAGAGGTCTCTTCCAACCTCATTATCCTGTGATTCTGTGAAAACCTCTCCCCAGAGCAGGAAAGCCACAGCATTCTTTATTAGTCGTGGTCTTTCCATGGGCATTCCTTTCTGGCAAGTAATACTGGGGAAAGATTGTTCATCCTGCTGGGGAAAGGCTACTGAAAAGAACAGTGGCAGTTCCTTGCCTGTCAGGGGCAAAAAGAAGGATTGCTGTCACCCTCAGGGACCAGAGGAGTAACTCTGCTCCATATTACCAATGACAGCTCTTAAGAGCTAAGTATCAGCTAGCAGGGATTAGAGAACTAATTATGTTTTCAAGGCTTTATTTCCAGATCACATTTTACATTTACTTCATTCCTGAGGCCGACAAGATGCCGCCACAGCCACAAACCAGCCAAACTTGTCCTTGTGTTTTCAAAAAGGAACAGCACTCTTGTCCAAGGCAGACTGAGGAATGAAATTCAAAGAAGTGCTTCTTTCCAACCCTTCCATGTGCTGGTTAGGCATTACCTTCACGCATCACTCTCTAGAAGCATGAACGAGCACTCACAAAACTGTAAGTAAGTCTGTAAGAGTGCAGCTAATCCCCAAAACAACACAACAGCATGCTATCAGAGAGCTACAGCTTTAAAAGCCCACGTGGTCGCCAGTCTTGGAAGGCACTCAAAAGATCCAGCCATATTCTGGCTGTCAAACAGCCTTGATATATTTCTACTGAGGCTGTAGCTGCAACAGCTCCCACACGAACTGCTGTGCTCTCATTGCACTCTGCAGTTCTAAGGGACAGCTTCATTATCACACCTGCTTGCAGGCACTCCCCACACAGTGCTAAAGCCCTCTTGCACAAGGAAGAATGGCTAAGCATGCCCCTGCTTTTCATACTCCAGTTCAAACATGGACAACTATTCCAGCTCAGCCCTTTGCCCCAGGTCTCACACAAGTTTAAAATGCATCTGAAGACACTGAAATGGAAGGGGGAGGCCACAAAAGGAGTCCCAAGTAAGTGGAGAAGCTATGACAAAATGTGTATTCTTGCACTCACAGAGAGCAAACAGAAACTCACCCATTGCACATTCATCCACATCCTCAGTGCAGTCTGCTCCCTTATGGCCCTGGGGACAGGTGCAGATGTAGTTTCCATTCACAGGGTTGGTGTCACAAAGAGCACCTTTCTGGCACGGATTGCTAACACAGGCATCATCCAAGTGGCACAGAAGACCTAAAGAAGCATCCAAGAGTTTATTAAAATAGAGAGATGAAGCAGTCAGACTGTATTTTACACAAATTCTGTGTCCCGGTATTTCAGATAGAGACTCCTACAGTGAGAAACTTGAGCAATATCTTACAGGCCTATGAACTACTGTAGGGAATTCATCACACACTTATAAAACATCATATTTAAATATGAATTCTGTTAGAGATGTCTCCAGCACTTCTGAAACAGGAAAGTGGCTGACCATTATCAAAATCTCATTCTTGGAGCAGCTAACTAACTCTTCTCTCAAGCCAGCATGATAACTTTTCTGACATCTGAAAAGGTGCACATGAAGCTCACTTTAATTCAGATACGCAGATCACTTTTATTTCCATGTAGTTAGGGGATTTCACCTAACCTAAACCAGAAAATTTTCCACTATACCAGTGAGGATGCCCAGGTCCTAACACAATCACATAAAAATATCTAAATTTGCTTTCTGGATTCATACAATTATTGTAAAGGGCATAGAGCAAGTCACACTCATGGACAACTTCTCAAGCAAATACAGATTCTGCTAAGGGCTAGTGTCATGGTTTGATGCTGGCGCAATGCCAGTGCCCCCATGAAAATATTTGCTCTCTGGTATCTGCTGTGAGATGTGACCAGGAATAGAGCAAAGCAGGCTCCCACTTAGGAATAAAGAAGAAAAAAAAAAACTTTATTAACCTACAACTCTATATAAAAAGAAACACACACAGAACTCAGAATGAAAACCCTCCAAAAACATTCCTCCTCCCCCCACCAAATTCCCAATACATCTATCCCTCAGATCACCAACTCTCGGTCCATCACCATCCTTTAGATATCAATGCTCAGTTCATCAGGGAGTGAGGAGTCCCCCTTGTGCCACAGGCTTCCCCTGGAAACACAGTTGAGACCTCTTGTGTTTCCTGTCACTCATGGCACCGCCCAGAGAACATTTGCCATCGTGACCTCTTCCTTCCATGCCCAGTGCTCTCACCACTGCACATGGACCAGGGCTGCTTTTAAGGACAGCTAGAAAAAGATCTTTCCTTGCAACATAAACTGTACTAAGTTTGTCTTCTAGCCTGGCACAAATACTTCTTTGTCCCAGGCTAGAGGGGTTTAAGAGCCCCTTGCCCACGGACAGTGCTTTTCCTCCTGGTGGCGAAGTGTGTAAAATAAACACCCCACTTTAAACAAGTGCACAAACCCCAGGGAGCACCTTCTGTGCAAGTGCCAGACTTGTGCAAGTTGTGTGCCCTCACCTGCCTTCCCCTCTGGACAAATGCAGGAGAAGGAAGCCACCCTGTCGATGCAGGTGGAGCCGTTGGCGCAGGAGGCAGTGAAGCAGTCGTCGATGTTCTTGCTGCAGTCGTCCCCGCTCCAGCCGTTGACGCAGACGCAGGCGTAGCCCCCATTGTGGTTGGTGCAGGTGCCCCCGTTCTGGCAGGCATTGGGCTGGAGCTGGCACTCATCCACATCCTCGGTGCAAAACTGGCCTGGGGTGTTGGGGAAGATGAAACAGGAAAGCCTTATAAACATGATTGCCTGGCAAAAGATTTTGAGAATATAGAAACTATAAGCGAGATTGATATGAAAGCAAGCTCTGAGATCCCTCAGTTACTGAACAATGGGAAAACAATGGTGTGGCCAGCTGAAGGTAATCCCCTTTTGATGGAACAACACCCTCTGCTTGCAGACAGGCCCAAGGGTCAGAGCAGACCCTGCCAGCTTGGCAGAAGGGGCCCAAAGAGGAGTTTTTAGGGTATAAAATGTAACACACTGTGGTAATGTAATGATTCTTACAGGCTGTATGTAAATACTATAGGATTTGTATCTTGTACTAGATTGGTTAGTGAGAGTTGGAATATTCAACACAGAAGATGATTTATGGTATTGTAACAGGAACTCCTCTCTCTTTTACTCTTCCTTGCTCTCTCATCCTCTTTACCACACTCTCGCCTTCTCTCTCTTTCCCACTCTCTTTACCTCTCTCCCTCTTTGGGGCCTGCTCCGAGCTGTGGCAATAAACTACAAGTTCCAAGCCCTGGCTTCAGAGATCTCTGGTGTCCGTCCATCCCACCCCCATTGCTCCTACACTGGGGGACAGAAAGGAGCAGGTTTAATGCACCTCAGGGCCTCGGACTCAAGGGGGTTCTTGCACAGACAACATGACCAAAGAGAATGCTGTAGTCCCCCAGCTGATGCTCCCCAATTCCAGCATGCTCCAGTACCAGAACTTCCACAGCACTGTCATCAAATCAGTCAAAGACAACGAGCACCCCTAAGCAACCCCCAAGAAGGAACTGGGCTGCAAATGCCTTTGAAAGAATGACTTTAAAATAATTACTTTAAAAAGGCACAGTGCAAGAGCCAGCAGGCAGCCTGCAGCACACTGGAGACACATCTGCAAGGAGGTGAGAAGCAAAAATAATGAAGGGCTGCCTACAGGGCAGCCAGAGGGACTAAGGAAAGATGGTATGACAAGAAAATCTTGGCCAAAGGAGTATCAACAGGTCAGCAGCAAGGTCACACTTGTCAGGAGAACTTAATTCTTTCCCGTATAATTATTCAATGATGACTACCCAGTGAGGAAGAATAGAATTCTTAAAACTCTTCCACCTGAAATATTAATTTGCCTTACCCCAGGTATTGTACAGACAACCACAAATACTTGGGGTTTTTTTACCTATTGAGACGTTTTCTCTTTTTTTTTTTCAGTAACAAAATAAATAATTTAAAAATGTTCTTATGACTGGAGATATTAGAGAGAAAAAAAACAAATGTACAATCTCAGGGAGATTTAAGGAAAAGGACCAAAGGACCAGTAAGAATGAAATAATTTTCATAGGATGCTGAACTTTACAGTCACATCTACGGAAAGCTCTGCAATTCACATTTATTGATGTATTTTTTTGCTGAAATTCATCTTGCTTTGGCATCAAAATCTGGAAAACCTACCACTTGCAATAATATTTTGTTTCAACAGTTATTCATCTTCCCCATTAAAGTTGCACAGTTTACTTTTAAGCCAAAATTGTTTAGCTGAAGTTTCAAGTCATTTTGAGTTTCCTGAACAGATAAAACCTCCCAAGCACCACCCCATATTTCTTCCCAGGCTGGCATATGGGTACATGTGCAAGCACAGAGTACTGGTCACAATCCACAATCTTCTTCTTGATAAACTATTTCTCTCCTTTCAGTTACATTAAAAATTCTCTAAGCACTGAAGGCTTGACTTTTTTTTTAACACTTCTTGACAACTTGCTTTTGCCACCCTTCCTTTTGCCACCCTTGATAGGATGCACACAGCATCTGAAGATGGCCCTTTATCAGAGAGTGAGATTTGATTTGTCTGATGTGACCTTCCCCTCTTGCCCAGCTGACACCATCTCCTCTCTCACTGGCTTCCAGCAGCTTGCTGTTATTTGGGTCACAGCTCTTCAGTAAATATCTTCTACCACAAGATTTCTCTTCCCCAGCTACTCCATCCGCTGCACATTTTCATTTGCATGGAATTCCCCTTGTATTCCAAGAATAAGAAATTCAAGAGCAGGCCACAGGTCTTCTCTGCCAATGCACCTGGGCTCCAGTTTATTCATGCTTGCCAAATTAAAAATACTTATCAGATGTTGATAAGTCACATTGTTTATTAACGGCACAGAAATAATGATGCAAGAGCACAGACACACCCTCCTCCAACACACCAAACTGAAACATTTATCCTGCGCAGGAATCTAAAAACATCCAAACGTAACCATCTCCATCTACTATACTCATGATTCCTTTTGTTTTCAAAGTACTTGGATAAATCCTAGCCTTTGATCCCATGAGACTTGGAATTTTTTTTTCCCACGTAGGGGCAAAAAAATGAAATTATTATTAAAAAAATAAGTTGACTAAGTTGCACAACTGTGTTCTGTGAGTATGTTCCATTCTTTGGTAGGATTACTTCACAACAATTAATTTTATCACTTGGAAAACCATAACAAAATTTTGACAGCAATGATAATTACAGTAGAGTTTTCGGAATTAACCTTCAATTCCGGATTTGCTTAGTGAAAGAGCTGGGGAGAACTCGATCCCTTGCTATTGTTATCTGTGAAACACCTCTGTGCATTATGGACACACGAACCATGCGTTTGTCACACTAGAAGTGGTTTGTTCAGGAGCTTTCAGTGCTGCCTTATCAGTGGCCACCCTGGCAAGAGCCAGAGAGCCGGGGCTGGCTCTGAGCAGTCACGCGTATCTCGCAGCACAACACAGCCCACTCCCTCCAGGAAAAAATAATCAAGACCTCATTTGCTTATTATAAAAGTGATTTTCCTTCTGTTCTTGGAGGGGGCCCAGCCAGATCAAAGGACTCTCTCTCTGAGGAACCCTTGCAGTGCTCACATCCTTTTGGCTCAGCCAGCCTGAGCTGCTGCCACCAAAGCACGAAGAGCTTTCAGCCACAGCACTCCCCAGTGTGGTGCCCCAAAAAAATCATTTGCCTTTTGACTGGCTGAACAGAACCCCACGGACAAAATGCAACATTCTCTGGGCTTTTGGCAAGGGTGATTGAGCATGGGAGTATATGCTTTTAATTTGTATCTTTTTTGCTGTTGGGGAATGTTTTTTATAGTTGTTTGTGGTGTTTGTTAAGCTAAGATGGGCTAACTAATCACCCATATAAACTATCAGGGCTTGGTTCTGACTTCCCATTTTGAGCGTCACTGGTAATAACAACGCTTAGGCCTTTTTTTAGTATTTTTTTCACTCGTACTCCCTCTCCACTTCTAGAAAGGACAGCACCAAGTGACATCATTGATGTCCTTGCAATAACCCTGTGTTCTTTGCTATTCCATTTTTCTGCAGCCCTAAACTAAAACAAACTTTTAAAAGGTCAATCAATGCCTTCATAAGAAAAAAATACAGAGCTTAAACTTCTTCAAGCACTCGAACTGTATTTTAAAGACACATACCACATTTGAGCTCCTTGAATCTGGTCCTCACTTGGCTTCTCCAATTTCTAATGCCCAAATTGTATTTGTGTTTAATTATGAATATGAATCAGAGCTGCACCTTAATGCAAATTGTTTTAAAAACAAAGGAATTCCAATTCAACATATAAGAGGCATAAATGAACAATTAACTATTGCATTTTACTATTGAGTACTTTAATGAAAAGACCTTGTTCCTAATTGAAGACTTCTCTCTGCCAGGTTAGTTAGATTTAAAATCAAATGAGATGAGTTCTCATTTCTGAAACAATTTACTTATGGGATGCTGCTTTGACTTAACCGTAACAAAATAAATATATTTATTTGTAGCCATGTCATTGGCAAGCTTGTTTTCTGCTTGTTAAGAGTTTTAGGAAGAATCAAGTCTTTCATTCACAGAACAGAATTTCAACTTCCAAGGGCAAAGTCCATGATGGATTGTACAAACTGCACAGTGTAATACACATGTCCACAATGCAAGCCACTTCTGAATGCTACAACTGCTCAATGTTAATTCATCTAGCTGCACCTTGGTGTAGGTATTTCCTTCCTTGTGCTCTCACTAGTTTCAATTACATTTCTAAAAGACACACAATAAACATAGGCTGAGCTATTGAAGTGTGAATATACTTGCAGCACAATAATTTGATGGAAATGTGGAAACATACACATAAAAGACAACAAGAAAGGAAACACAACTTACTCCAAGAAGGTAATGAAAACCTAGCCTGACCTTGATATTTGCAGAGCCTGGGAAATCAGTAAAATGCCGACTCAGGTTCTAAGTGACCTTGTACAAAGTAAACAGCTAGTTCATGCGGTATTTCAAAATTGAAAACTAGAAGTAGAAAAAGGGAACAGCATTCAACTCTTGGCACTTTTTGCCCACTATGAAACTAAGTTACTTCCTGCATATTTCCCCTCCCTCAGAAAAGCCATAGGGAGTAAGTCAGACATGTTTGCTGCTTTGATTGCTCCCATTTTCAGAGCCTCAGGGACTGCAAAGAACTCCAGGAGCTTCTCTTTTGGCAGACGCAGGGTTCAAGGCCTCCCTCAAGTAGTTGTACCAGATCTCATTGATGAGAAACAGCCAGCCCTTCTTATGTTGGAAAGAAAACAAAGCCTGATTTATACAGGTAAAGCAGCACACAAAATTAGAACAATGCTACACCAAAAGTGAGGAGCATTAGCTTGAACAAAGGAGTCAGTGCAACAGCCACCCTGGAAAGCAGCACCAGACATCTCCAAAAAGCTGATCCTACCAAACCTTAGAGGGCTTGCATTGACCTCAATTCCAGATCAATGCAGGACCCTCAGACAGTTCAAGCAGAGGACTTCATCTCTGGCAGAACAGACTTTCCAAAAAGGAGAACGTTTTCTTGGCCTCTTAACAGCAGGAAAGTCTGCTGATGCACAGCTGGAGTATCAGAGGCTAAAGCTCCTGACAGCAGATCTAATACAGTTTAATCACTAAAAACATTTTGTAGGGCAAAGGGTGCAAATACTTTCCTGTGCCTTGAAACAAAAATCAGCTCCTTGAAAACTGAGCTGGGAGGAGGTGGCAATGTCCCATTTCTCTCAAAATCACAACCACCCCAGCACTGGGCTCAGACTGAACTGGAAGTCAGAATATCTTACAAGTTCAGTGATCATGGAAAGACAACTTGGTGAGAATCACAAACTGGTCCTCGGGGTCTTAAGAGACCCACTGGAAAGGGAGCATCAGTCTCAAGAAGCTTTTATGCCATCATCCACTCAGTAGCTCAAGTTTGTCACTTATCTCAGACACAGCACACAGGGAAGAGGTCACTAGCTCTCCTGAAAGGGCTGCCAGGAAACTATAAACCAGATCTAGACAAAAACTCTTTGAAAGAGTAGTTTAATTCACAAAGTATTCCAAATATTGCTGTATGAGTTTTTGAATATAACCAGTGTAGCTCAAAAAAGCATGGCTCATTAGAACTGTTTGCATTTTTAATCCAAATTTCAAAGGACTCCTAAGTGAGAAGGTGAATAGCATCTTATCAAGACTCAAGAAGGGGCTAAGAGATAAGGAACAGTATTTGCACACATGCCCAAATCTGATCGTGGCAGAAGGTCATCAGTGCCACACTCCAAAGGACCCCGCACTTTCTTCTCCTCTAACCCCACGTGTGCATGTTCAGGATGCCAGCTGGCAGGCCACTGCTGGCTGGAGAAGGACACTCCTCTGTCCAGTTCTGTCTTGTAATGCAAGAAAAATGCCTGCATTGACAGTGTAACCCAACATCCATCCATGAGCTCAAAGCTCAGTTTCCTCATGCTCCTGTGCGAGCCTCCTTGTCAAACAGAAAGGGAAAAATTGCATGGAACCATTGAGCCTTCCAGGAAAATGGTATCTATGAGAAATGCTCCAGCTCCCACGTTTTTGAATTGCGTATTTGTGAAAGCATTCGGTTCAATCTTTAACCCACAGAACTATCCATGCTCCTTGAAACAGTTCAGCAACGTTTAATGCACACAGGCACTGGAGTGTCTGATTAATGACCTAGAAGGTGATGAAACAGTAGGCAGTGGTGGCTTTAACAAAATAACATTTCTCTTTTCCAAGAGGAAGCCAGGGATTTCAGACAGGTTCAACCAAGTGAGGCTGCTGGGCAGTGCAACAGCAGGCAAGGCTGGAGGCACAAAAGCCAAGCCAAACACAAAGGCAAAGAGCCTTGCTGCAGAAGGTTTGGGTTAGGCACTCCTGGAGGAAACACCAGCTTCCCTGGAAGAGCTCAGCAGGGACCTCTGCTCAATCACAGCTTTAATCAGCAAAACAAACACCATGGAGCAGACATTTGACTGCAAGGAACAATAACTAATGCAAACACTGCTTGTGCAATGGGGATGGCACAGCCTCTGTCAGGAACACATTTTGCAGTACTGGAGCCACCACCTCTGAATAAAAGAGAGACAGAGTTCATAGCCTGATAGACCACTAGAGAGAAGAACTTCCTAGGAGACTTACAAAGGAATTGCTACCCACAAAGAGAGCTAATAATGAGTGTAATACATCAGTTATTGCAGGGAAGATGCAGCACATGGCAAAGTCTACAAAAGAAAATATTTGATTGTTTACATAATTTGCTTTATTGACACTAGATATCTCAAAGCAGAGAACTGCAAACTTCTCTGAAGGAGAGAGTCCATATCAAAATGTCCTGAGCAATAAACAGGCAATACTGAAAGGGATCTCAAGTGTGATGCCCAGATCACATCCAAATTCTAGACCCTTCAACAAAGCCACACCACAGCTCCCTGCAGGCGATCCAGCAAATGAGACTGATACTCTCATCTCCAAGGATGTCTCCAGGGGCACACAGAATTCCATGCACTGCACTGTTTACACCTCCCAGAATTGCATGTGTGTTTAGAAAAGGTCTTCTTTGCTTAAGTTTTACAGTAGCTCCCCAGAAAAAAGGGCTGAAGCCAACTGTTTTCTCTTTCAGGAGTTTTCTGAAGAACAAGCATCACAGCTCTCAGAAATGTGCTCCTTCCCCAGGATCTCACAGCACCTTCCTTCCAGAGCAGCAAAGCAGTAGCAGCCATTTCCAAACCTCAGGTGCTGGGGTTTTGGTTTTGCTTTCATTTGATCTCAAATAGATCTCAAATACCATCAAAGAAATCACAAAATTTAAGAGCTTAATATAGAATTTGAGCACTTGAAGACAAATCTATGATTGTAATGAGCAGAGCAAGCATCTGTGTTTATTTTAGGCTAATATGGTAGAGAAAAGAGTTTAATTTCATAACCACACTGGGAAGCATGCAGTGGAACTAATGGGCTTTTACAAGGGATTTTACAAGCCCCAAATACAAAACTCTGGGCTTTAAGAGACTTATGCACGGCCTGATCCATTAAATACTGCCCTAAATCACTCCCCACAGACTGCTGGGTAGAGAAAGCAGTCCTGACCAAGCTCTTCAGAGGCAGCAATACAAATGATCAGAACAGGATTCATTAAAAATTCATTAAAACTGATGCACTAATGACAGACTGGTTTAATATGGTGGTGGCAGGTGAAGTGAACTGGGGACAGCAGCAGGACAGAGAAGTAACCCACAGGAAATACACATCACCAAGCTACTCTCTGCTCTGTCCTTCTCTTTACCTCCTCTGGAAAATCCAGTGAATCAGGGAAATACCAAACAAGTGAAAAGATCTGCAAGGCAAAAAAAATTGACAGCAGGAGCCAAAACCTACAATGAAAGCTTCATATTCTCAAGCTATCTCAGCAACCCATCTTCAGTAATTACCCAAAGACAAATCACCTCATTTTAAGTACAAGGGAAGGGACAGGAACTGCCAGAAACGAGTCAGCTGGAGATGTAACAATTGTTCCCTATTAGTCTGGTCCCCAGCAGACATCCACCAACCCAGCCTCACCAGAGGGGTCTGGCCCATCTGTTTTAGTGCCAAGCACATAAAAGAGGTACTGAAAACCCAAGGACACCTCCATAGGAGCTCATTTGGCACATCTGACTCCTCAGAGTATTTCCCCAGCTGGAAAGGCACCAAGGGCGTGAGGGAAGGCGGCAGCGCTGGACGCTGCCACTGTCATCAGATCAGCTCAGCTGTTCACACCTCAGGTGTTTTATTACTGCTGCCTCCCGCCCAAGGCCTGGAAATGAAAAGCAGCACCAAGCAAACAGAAGGCTGTGGTAGGTGTTCCACAATCCACGCCGGATAAAGGACCAAGGGTGTAACTTTTAATGCCTCTGGAATCCGTCCCCTCCGCACGACACCGAGATCAGGGGCCACAAGAGAAACAAACAACATCCAGGATAAAGTCTGTTTGTGTCCAGCACTTCAAATCATTTGTACACCCAAGCTTGGAGCTGCCAGCTCTGGAGGCTGCCACGTGCTCCCTGCTCCCTTTGTATCTGCCAGTTCAAACATGACGGAAGAGAACGGCCCATGATCGCTCTTGGCCTCTGTCAGAGCTGTCTCCTGGAGATGCCACTGCAGCGACACCAGCCAACTCATCAAGCTTGGCATAGACAGATCCCAGCCAGTACCAAAGAGGCCACTCTGCTTTTTAATAAAGCCTGGAAAAGCACCAGAAGCTGATCACTACTGCCCTGCTGGGGAAGATGACCGCACTTCTCATGGGAGCGTGACCCAGCCTCCCTGAGCTCACACAAAGGTCTTGGGACGGCATTTGGGATCACCAGGAGGGACAGGAGAACAGCCCTGACAGGGCTCTCTGGCACATAATCATCAACACTCTCTGTAAAACAGCAAGGATGTATATTTAATGATTTAGGAGTCTGGCATGTTCAATATTTATCATCCATGTCACCTGTGGTCAGAGTTAGCTCCCCTACATTTTGCCCCTCTAAATACTCCAAGAAGGCAGCATTTTTTGGAGCACTAAACTAACATGACTTGTCACTGTGTACTTTGGTGACACAGAAGCTGAGGAAAGTGGTATTTGGCAAAGAGTTTTAAGAAACAAAACACCAGAGCATATGATCTTAAATTAAAATGTTACATATTAGCCTTTTGATGTTTATCCCCCTTCTTAGAAAAGTCACTGGGACTTTCAAAGAAAACCAGGGAGCGAATATTACTCTAATTAAATAGGAATTGAACCCTTAACACCCCACTTTGAAAATTCCTGCCTAAAGCTCTGCAGAAAAAGTAACCCTTGTGCTAGTGTTTAAGAGCATATGACCAAGCTAACAGCTATTTTAATTAAAAAGCACAGCCCTGCTGCCTGAAGAGCTTTTCTGCTCAAGACAAACATTTGCCGCTGAAGCTAGCTCCCAGTGCTGGAGTTCTTTGGTGGAGTCAGCTGTTAGCACACTGTGCTTCCCTTAGAGACAAAGGTCGCCTAGATTTTAAAATATACAGCTCACTGGAGCCCTCTTTTCAGGGGAAAACAAAGCCTAAGTAAATACAACTGCCATGGGAGTCTCGCCTTCCCAGCCACAGGGCAGAAATGATGCAAGGGAGTGAGCAAGCCAAGCCTGCATCTGAAGCACTATAATGTGAGTCTTCCAAAACCCACTTGAGAGTGGCACAGGGTCCCCCAAACCCAGAGACTCACCCCACAGCTTCTGATGCAGCAAACTGTGCAAAAGATTTAACTCCATGGAGGGCACAAATCTTTATCTGTGCTGTGCACTGCTCCTGAAACACGATTTGGGCCAAAACCAGATTAATGGTGAGCCTCTAAAACGCTGCAGACTTTCCAGAGGAGCAGGAATCTTTCTTAGACATACAATAAAAGCATAAGCATTTACAGCATTCAGTACTGGTAATTCACTTAGGCACCCAAGACATCTTTCTAGACCCAAAGCTGCACAGGTCAGGTCAACAGAATCAACAGGTGCATTTTAAACCAAGCTTTGTTTCTTTAGATGAATTGTAGCTAGAATGACTGAGTAGCCTTTAAATTCTCTGATGGTTTCCCCATGTGTGTGGAAGGACACCCTAATCTTCCATATGGCTTTCAGCCCTGGACTGCCATCACTTCCCTCTGCATCCACCCACTGTGAAACTGCTCTGTGAATTTGAATTCCTGATCCCAGAAAAAAAAAAGGCAAGAAAGGGAAAAAAAACCTGGCAGCTGGGCAGGATTTTACGAGATTAGTGAGTTAAAGTGGCACACTTCAACAAATCCCAGAGCCAGCTCAAGGGAAAGGGAAGAGCGTCTGTGAGCAGGGAGAGAAGGTAATGACATTCCTCCTCAGACCACAATGAGCCTGAAGAACAGCAGCATAAAGCAGTCCTCACATGGCACTTTATCTGATGTTAGCCAGGATTTTTGGCTAACTGATTCAAACCACACTGACACCAAATTCTCTGGCTCTTCATGCACAGGGAATAGACTTCACATTTTCACAAAAGCACCCAGGACTGTCTCCAAGGAAAGGAGGAGCTTCATCACGCATCTGCACCTCTGTGCTTTGAAAGGACCCCACACACACAGGTTCTATCTAACAAAGGCCCCATCCTGGGACAAGATAAAGTCATCTTCAAACAAACCAGCAATCAGTTAACATTCAGCAACAGGAAAGATCTGGGGCAGCTTCACCCAAGCACACTGGAGACTGTCTTGCCAGTTACAAATTTATGAGATTGATAATCACTGTAAACATATGAAATACGAGAACTTTGAAGGTGACAAAACCACTGGTGACAGCAGGAATTTCTCATCATTGTTTTTGAAAGGCAAGATTTTATCTTTCCGGAAAAAACAACAAAATGAGAATGAGAAGGCAGGCACTTCAGCAGAAAAGGAGCAGTGAGCTCTGTTTGAGGAGCAGGAAATAAGACTGAAGGCAAACAGTATCACAAAAGGTTGGAGCAAGCAGCAAAATAAAAGGAGTATATTTTAAAAAAATGCATGGTTATGTAGCCCAGCCTAGCACCTGTCAGGGAATTACAAGAGGCAGATGGTTCCCAAAAGGAACTGGGACAGATTCTTTTTCAGTAAAGGTTGCTTCAATATCACTTTACATAAAACTTGTCCTGATGAGATGCAGTACAACTTGTGGATTTTTCTAGCAAGGAATGGGACTGCTTTCTCTGTGCCATGAAGCACAAACCATAATAAACACTAGAGAGCATCACCCAATGCACAGAGATTAAAGAAAGACTAAAACTGCAGAGAATCTTCCCTAAAATCTTCCCCAAAAATAGTTGACAAGTACTTGAAAGCAGAGACTGTTATGCAGACAGCACATCTACACTGTCAGGTGTTCTTAGAAAACTTAGCATCTTTCATTTTTGGCTGATGTTTCCTTACAGATATGGGTATTTGTGCTTTTTTTTTTTCTTTTAAGCAGAACACAATATCCTCTAACCTCATGATCTCATTGGAAGCTTTTGTTTTCCTGAGGTTTAGCTCTGTTCAGCTATAACATTTATCAGGACAGACTCCAAAAGAGCTGCCTGCTCAGCTCTCCTCTTTACTTACCTTAGAGATGATTTAAAATGTTATAAACCCCCTGTGTGTAAAGGATGGACCTGCAGTTACGCATTTCCTTTCTGCTGAATAACTGATGCTTTATTGTTTACTCCTGTCAGCACCAACTGCAGTTTAACCTTGAAAAAAACTTCATCTTTCTCTCCAAACTATTGCAGAAGTCCTCTATCCATCCTCCCTGGTTTGTACCCTGCCTCAGGGTCACCTCTCATGTCTCCAAGCTGGATGTGTAGTGTTTTCCTCACCTCCTTGGTCTCTAATTGAAGATGCAGGGAAGGGATTGGAGTCCATTCAGGGGAAAAAAAAAAAGCTTCTTTCACAAAAAATGCTACTGAGATGACAGAGAGGAGTCATAGAAACTTGCACTGTGCATTTCAGACAGGACAGTTCCATAACCTCCACTGTTCAAACAGCCAAGCTGCTGCTTCCTAAATTGTGAGCTCATTTTTATTTCCACACTGACCTAATCCTAGAAAGACAATGGCCTTGAGAAGGAATCACCTCAAACCACTGCTGCACTGATAACCTCAGCTGCACCACAAACAAGGAAATTCTCAGAAAGGCCATTCCATTAAACTGTGCTAGAGAGCCACAGGAACCTCATGCTGGGGGAGCTCCTCTCTCTTTCCAGGGTTTCCCTGGAGGGAAGATTCCTTCACACACACAAGGTTTTCTGCAAGTGCCATCCACACAGGAGAAAGATGGCACAAGAGAGGCCACAACAATGCCTCACCACTTTTCCCATTGCTACTCAGAGCCCAGGAGAGGTTCAGAGAGGGAGCCACCACAACTGCATCGTGAAGAGTTGACTGGGGAGACAATCTACCAAAAAGCCAAACAGAATCTCAGCCTATTGCTTGTGATAGAGGAACCAAGAGACCTAGATCTCTTCCAGGGGAGTTGCAGAAGTCATCCCTAGCTGACAGCAGACATCCACCTAAATCCTGTAAGCCAAGTGAAATTTATGATGCCAGAACAATCCCTTGGAGACTGAATGCTCATGGTCATTACACTCTCTGTGCTTGGGAGTAAGACAGATTAATTTGCTACTGACAGGCGCCAGAAATCACAACAAGGGTTATAATTTCTGTGGGATGGAGCAAGACTATAGGGGTCACTAAGGGTTTGTTGTCTCCACACCCAAGCTCTCATGTTTTCCTTTATAGGTTTCACTTTCTGCAGGCTTTCAGGACATGGAGAAGTAGCACAGAAGCAAGAACACTTGCTCATTGAGGGGAGGACTCATTTTCTCCTATTTGCACATAGTTTCAAAGAGCTATGCAAGCTGTGGTGCACTTCACTCTTATGTGGTTTTCACTTCATTTAAGAATATATAATTCTTTTAAGTTAATGAGAGTTCTTAACTGGCAGCCTCCTTTGCATTTAATGACAAACATTTTACAACCAGAATTAATGTTCTCTGAGGAAAAAGGCATTTTAAAAACTGGTTTTAGGCCTTCTTTTTTTCTACTATGATTTTCAAATAAGGGCAAAACCATACTCAGCTGAAAAAGTGCGTCAGCTAAGACTAGTATGACTCAAAAAACTCAGCCCATAACCGGAGGTGTTTGTTTATTTTTGAGGTATGGAGACATTTTGCAACTAAATATGACACTGAGTTTCCTGTAAGCTGCTTCCTTATATTGTGCATAACACTTTCTTGAAACTCATGCTTTTTTCCCCTTCAGACTCCGAGTAAAACCAGACTCATTTATGAAGCAAAAGAGCGTTGCTAGTTGGAGAACTCTACATAAAAATAAGTCAAGCAGGAAAATAACAGTAGCAAAACCATAAGCTTCCCATATATACACTGCTCTTCCCTCCTTTTTCCCCAACCTTTCAGATTTGCCCTGTTTCTCAGCAGCATTACTATCACCAACATGATCATTATTCCAACTTAGAAATACCCCTACATGTATCAGCAAATGCCCACAGCTGTAACAGCAAAGCCACATTTTGTGCTTTTGGAAAACATTTCTCCATTTACAAAGTGCAAATCCTCACAAGAAGAGCAACTCATGGGGAAATTCTCCCTTGTTGTGGTGGTTCTGACGCCAACAGCTTTTCTTTTAAGGGGTGCACTGGCATCTGCCCTGACTGTGGGCACAGGGCCAGGGCCACATCCCTGCTGGTGCCCCAGTGTGGTTATTAATTGTTGTGGTGCTGTTGTGAGGCTCCCCACGATGAGGTGAGAGATGAGAATTGACTCCAAGTTCTCAGAAGGCTGACATTATATTGTATTGTATTATATTATATATGTAGTATATTATTATATAGTATATATATTATATTTCTATATTACATTTTACATATTATAATATACTTTATATATTATATTCAATATATTATATTTTATAGTATATTTATATGCTATATTTTATATTACATTATATATTATATTTATATTATACATACTATTTTATAGTATAATTTATATGCTATATTATATTTT
The DNA here is from genome assembly GCA_024865655.1 of Emberiza elegans. Classification (NCBI taxonomy): domain Eukaryota; kingdom Metazoa; phylum Chordata; class Aves; order Passeriformes; family Fringillidae; genus Emberiza; species Emberiza elegans. The sequence continues at coordinate 1,018,407 of JALJVW010000238.1, read as the reverse complement.
TATATTATATTTTATATGTTATATTATATATATTCTATTCTATGAAAACAGTATACTAAAGAAAGAAAAGGACACATCAGAAAGCTAGATAAGAATGATAATAAAAACCCGTGACAGACTCAGAGAGTCTGACACAGCTGGCTGTGATTGGTCACTAATTAAAAACAATTCACATGGAACCAATCAAAGATGCACCTGTTGGTGAGCAACCTCCAGAGCACATTCCAAGCAATCAGATAATTATTGTTTACATTTCTTCTCTGAGGCTTTGTACCTGTCCACTGGGGCGGGCAGCGGCAGTTGTAGGTGTTCACCCCGTCCACGCACACGCCCCCATTCAGGCACTTGTGGTTCGGGCAGTCATCCACGTTGTGTCCGCAGACGCTTCCCTCGAAACCTGGACAAAGCAGAAGCAACAGCAGGCTGAAAAGGGCTTCCAATCTCTTTTGAGGAGAATTCACCCCTGACGCAGCTTCCCCTCCTTTTCTTTTCTTAAAGATTTGCCCTGTTCACCTAATCCTGATGAATCCCTGAAGGAAAGGCATTTTGTGCTGTTCTTGTGAGCCAGCAAAGGCTTCCTGAAGATAAGGAAAGCCCCGTATCTCTCTCGAGGAAGACACCAAGGCTGTCCCCATGACAACGTGATGGAAAGAGAGAAAGTTAAAAGATACAGACTGGAGCTGGCTCACAGAGTGACCTGGCTCCTTGCTCACCTACTGAGAACTTTGTTTCTTTCTTATGACCAATGGGCAGTGTGAACCTGTCTGCTAAGTAAATGTAAATTGAAAAACAGTAAAGGCAACACGTTGCTGTAATAAATCTCTCTTATGCACCCTTCTGATGGAGTCTTGGTGCTTTGCACCGTGTCACACTCTAGAGTGACACATCCCCACCCAGCACGACTTTGCTGAATGCCTTTGCCAATAGCATGCAGGTCAGGCGACACAGCTAAAACACTTCCACCATGGGTAGATGGCCAACTGTGCTATCACAACCCAAAGGACATGAGGAGTTTCTCTTTCAGTGACTGAGGAGCACTGTCATTCAAAGCAAACAAAGTGAAGACCAAGACATTTCGATTGCCATGAGATAAAATTATCACTGCCCACCAAGTATCAGCCAGGACAAGTTTTTCCCATGGCAAAAAAAAAAGTGCTGGCATGCATTTCATGGATACCTCAGCACAGTCTGCCTTGGATACGTCAAAGAAAAGTCTTTCCTTTGAAAAGGAGTTTCTAAAGTCCTGGTCTGGCTCTCTTCAGTGTTAGACAAGTCAGTCAATCAACAAATCAGCCACCACCCAAGTGATGCTTACACGCTAAGCCCTGCCTGAAAAGCAGAAGAAATCAGATACCCTTCCCCAATGAAAATCCAGGCTCCTAATGAACACACTGACAAAATATTCTTGCTACAGTTCCCTCTCCTTTTCAAAGAAGGAGAAGTGGGGACATTAGGGAAGGGAGCTGTCAGTGAAGTGTCTTCCCCTTGACTTCCCCTGCTGATTTATTTCACGCTTCATTAAATAAACCTGCCATTTCTGCTGGATGAGAGAGCTATTTATCAAAGCACAAGTGGAATGCATGCTAATGTGGATGAAGTAAATGATTCCAGAACACATATGTTAATTTAAAACACCAGCCCTGCCTCTTCATTGCTTTGGAATGCAATATTAACATGACACAGTTCTCTCATCCAAATTCAGGCTTTAACCCCTCTACTTTTGATGCCCTGTTCCAGACACTTCCATAGCATCTGTGTCAAGTCTCACAGACCCTCTCGGTAACATCTGGTCCAACACACATCGTGCTGTGTGGCACATGAGACAGAGACTATAAAGCTCTGAGCCAGCTTCTCCAGACTGCTGCTGCTCTCAGGAGACCTGAGGTGATTCATGTGCATTCCCATCTCTTCAACTTCTCCCGCTCTACAGGAGAGCTGGGAGGTTCCAAGCTGTCTCAAGTGCTTTGGCATCAGCAAGGAACAACAGACTCAACAATTATAAAACAAACAAACAAGACAAAACAAACCCCAAAACTACAAGACCTTCAGTATTACTCCATCCGTTCAAAGCCCTTCCAACCTTCACCCAAGATCCTAGAAATTTTGTGACAGTAGGGAAGCTTAAAACAAAGAGGAAGTATAACATGCTTTCCCAGAGTCCCAATCATCACAGCAGCACATTCCTGGCAAAAGCTGCCGAGGAACAACCACCAGGGAACACAATTAGCTTTAGATCCCCATGTTTAAAAGTGTACAAAGCTACCAAGCTTGAGCAAAGGCTCAGCTGTAGAACACAGGGGTGTCCTATCAGCTTGTGTTTCAGTTTGGGAGGAATCATCCCACTGACCACATATTGCACTCATGCCAGCACGTGATACACCCACAACCACAATGACAAAAGGTATAAGTTCTTATCTCTTCGGTTTGTATAATATGAAGACCAGCCCTACTTTCTAGTAAACAAATTTCTGACAGCAGACATTTAAACTCCCTCACTGTACTTCACACAAATTTAAAGAGGCTCAATTCTTTCCAGAATAAAGCATGGAAGTCACCCCGCTACTAAAATCTCACCAAGCCATTCTGTATTTTCACATTTTAACCAGTTATACTACCAAAGAGCTGCTCTGAGATATATGAGCTTTTCTCCAGCTGGGTCCCAGGATCTAATTTTGCAGTTATATAACCTGAGTCTCTTCCAGAAAGCCACTGAGCTCACTGTTTTAATGTATTTGGACACCTGACACTGTTTCCTGCTCCCCCCTGTGCTGGGACTCACATGCTGTCCTGTGTTTTCTCCCTGCACGAGAGCAATTTGCAGTCCACATCCTGACTTTTGCTCCATATCTCAAAGCACACCAAACTAAGGAATGAGAACCTCAAGGGGAAAAGTGTTCCCACTGCTAACAGCATGTTGTTCTTCCCCTAGTACAGACTGACACAAGCAGATAACTTTATTCCTATGTCATCTGAAATCTCCACCCCGTTGCTGAGCATCCGATCCAATTCCCTCCAAATCTTAGTCCTTTAGCCTTATTTCAACCTATCAGTTACACCTCAGACTTTCTAGGCTGCTTTCAGGCCCAATTACTACTGGGGACAGGAAATTATGCCTGAAAAATGTCACATTATTTCCAGACTTAGGGCCTGCTGACAGGAAATCAGGGATGCAGAGAGCTAAAACCAAGCTGGGCTACTCAAGGCAGCACCTGGACTGCTCATCTGGAGCAGAGGGGCACCCACCTGAGCTGGAACCCCAGGGCTGCAGCCATGGAGGAGCTCAGAGCCCAGGGAAGGTGCTCCTGCCCAAACCCCAGGGCTGCAGCCATGGAGGAGCTCAGAGCCCAGGGAAGGTGCTCCTGCCCAAACCCCAGGGCTGCAGCCATGGAGGAGCCCAGGGGAAGGTGCTCATGGCCAAATCTCAAGCTTGCAGACAGAGAGGAGCTCAGAGTCCAGGGGAAGGTGCTCATGGCCAAGCCCCAGGGCTGCAGCCATGGAGGAGCTCAGAGCCCAGGGAAGGTGCTCATGGCCAAGCCCAGCTGCCCAGCACAGGGAGCTCCGTGTGAGTGGGTCCCCAGTGGTGACACTCAGCCAGGAACCAGTGTGAGGTTACTTCCTCTTCCCAGGAAGTGCTGCAGCTCTCACAAACACTCGCTGCAGCCTGACAGATCGCTTCCTGAACAAGCCCTTGGAATTCCCTAGGGCCCTTATCTTAGTTAATGGGTAATTATTTTGATGGATAACAATGAATAATCACTTTCCCAGCTAAGAACTTCCTCTATTGACTTGTTTAACATTCCATTAAAGGTTAGTTGCCAAATGAAGTCTTTTTTGTCGAATATTTATAACTACTAGCTCATTCTTATATTCAAAGGAGTTGGTAATGCTTCAGGTTACATCTCCTACAAGGAATTTTTTTTTCACTACTACACTGTTATGATTGACCTAAAATGCTCACTTGCCTGCAATCCTGTTCCTACCTAAATCAACAAAGCCCAGAGGAAAAATGATTAAGCCAAAGGGATAAAAAATGAGGTTACCGTCCAGATAGATGCAATACCAGTAGTGTATATATGTAACTTCACTTGATGCTTGCCACCAAATGCTGACTTAACACACTTGACTTCATGGATTACCTAATGCAGGATTTGTTTGTGTACACCCACAAGTGACACGAGAACCTGGGAATTTTAAATGGCAGCTGGACTCCACTGTACATAAACAGCACTCCTGTGACAGTAGAAAAAGCTGCTGGGACACACAGCTCCAGGTTCTTCCTACTTTTTCAAGCTCTCATTCTCACCTATCTGTATTTACAAATAGATTAAACTCACTGAAAAGCTAAGAAAGAAACATCTACAGGAAACAAGAACCCATTTCAAGGCCAGTGCAGTAGTAGTCTAATTATGCCTAAAATGCTGCTTGGGCACAGTTTCTTCAAAGTGTGACTTTTACAGGTCACAAGATGCAAAATCCTATCAAAAACCACTGCAGCAGTTTGAGATGTAACTGCCTCCTGGGGCCAGAACACTCAGCAATGGCAGCATCTTAAGGCAGTCCAGAAGGGCCAGAGCAATTCCATTTATAGTCACAGTATCGTCGGCATTGCTCCAATTCAGAGAGGGAGTCTGAAGTGGAATTTCTCCTCCATAATCTTGGCATGGTCTTCCAGAGGAGCAGGCCTTGTTCACATCCTCCCCAGGCGTGACAGGCCACCATTTCTCTTCTCTTTCTGTTGACCTTTCCTTTCCAGACAGAACCTTTTCCAACACTTCAGAAATTCTGCTCTGCACTAAGGGGGGAAGAGAAATGGCTGGGTGCCCTGCCTTTATCAGAGAGTTTAATGTAAGCATTTGGGTCTCTCCAACAGCTCCCTTTTTTGCTGTTTTTCAAATGACTGGTTTTAAAAAAAAAATCAAGCTAGCAAAACAGCATGGCCAATTTAAACAAATACAGGAAATAGAAAAGTAAAGGCTCTCAGAGCCACATTAACTCACCCCCACTATTCACACTGTGTAACAAGTCAAAAAAGACAGCTAATAATCCAAAATGTGTGAGGAGTGTAGGTGTGTAACTGTTACTATAGCAATCTCATTTCCATTTCCTGACCGTATTTCAGCCAGCCCACACACTTGTCTAAGGGAAAATCTGCTCCTACTCAGTCTCGTGCCCTGTAAGAGAATCCCTAAAGCAAACTCATCAGCTTGACAGGATCAAGTCCTTCCAACTTCATCTCTCTCTCTTCTTCCTCCCACCACACTGCTCCTGCATGAGGCCTTAAAGTCCTTGAACTGGCTAAACAGATCTCACTTTAAAGGAAATTCTGATTTGCTGGACAAGACTGTTAATCCAGAGATACTTGGTTTATAATTTCATTTTAAAAAGATGCAAAGCAGAAAAGCAATAAATTCCTCCAGGGCAATGGTTAGCTAAACTGCTTCATTTTCAAAGATTCTTTCAAAGCACTCTCCCTCCAAGCATAGTTAGAATAATTGCTTTCAAAAATAATGATCCATCCTTCTACTTTTAGACTAACTTCGCTAAATTCTTCAAAGTCACATGCTTGCTCAGACAACCCAGAAAGTGGTGGTGCAGACACTAAGGTTGGCAATGTACATTTAAGGTCATTTGAGCCAACACCTCAAGACAAGGGTCTCCAAAAAGAGGACAGTTTTCACAAGTTCTAAATGCCCTTTCCACACAGACCTGTGACTCCAGATGATCCTCATGAGAACACAGCCACTCTATATTCATCCCAAACAGTATTGGGCAGCTGCATCTTTCACATCAGTAACAACAGAGACATGCTTAAGGGAAGAGAGTTTACTTTTCTAGATTACCACACACCAAGTCTGTGTGTGCCAAACTGCAATACACTCAAGTAGGAAGTCTAGTCAAAAGCATTTCCAAACACTCCGTTTCCCATGGAGTTGAATTACTCAGTAAAAAAAATATCAGCCTAAAAATACCCAGAATATGCAAAGACAGCTAGTAGGGCACTGTGGTCAAGGCTGACAAGTGGATAGGGAGGGGGACAGGATGAGACCAGCATCCCAACCAGGTGACACATGGCCACGTGTAGAGGTGACACAAAACCAGTGCAGCCCCTGATCCTGAGCTAGCATGTCACCCCTGCTGTGCATGAGCTCAGGGCAGCTAACAGCATCAGAAAACAAACAATCAAAATTTATCTGGAGACAAAAAGGGTGTGGTGAGTTGGAACTGGTATCCTGTTAGATTTGGAGGAACTGGAGAAGGAAAAAATAGAAGAGAATAGATCTTAGTGTGTCTTAGGGCTACAGATGGAGAAGGAAAAAGACACGTGTGCATTCTTCAAACACTGAAGTTACCTGAGGCCTTTACTGACACAAAACTATGTATTTGTAGATGCTTATGCACATAGAATTTCACATTCCAAATTGGCGTTATGAGATATCCCCTAACCTCCTTGTAGCCTTTACCTATTTGATTCTGACTCTAACTGGTTACCATAGAAATTTGTAACTTCTGACTGTCTTCCCCTTCCTTCCTTTGTGTGTCCTGAAATCCCAGCACTCAGAGATGAATTAATAGTGCAGGAGCACTACAGAGCTCCCCACCTTGCTGAGAGTTGTCCCTCCCAGCTGACAGGGCACAGAAACCCTGAGAGGAGCTCTGGGGAGGAGCCGGCAGGAGTGCAGAACCAAGGCTGCAAACAGAGCTCTCTGGAGCTCACCTGTCGGAACTCAGTACCTCCCTCCGGGTGTCCAGAGTTGCCAGGGACCCTGCCAGGGGGCTTGGAGACCCTGGCACGCAGCCCAGAGCACCTGCGGGTTTGATTATGACCCCTGGAGCAAATTACCAGCTTTGTATGATGACTTGAAAGTCACAGAAGTTGCAACAATGTAATAATAAAAATTATCACCAGGAGAAAAGGTAGATTTTGGGATTTCTAGAATGGGGGTTTTGCGGGCAAGATGGAGGGACTTGGGTGTGTCCAGTCCTTCTTCTTGTTCTTCTCTATCTCCACCTTCTGCTGTGATGCTGGCACTTTGGGATTGGTTTAGAATAGAGGTTCACTGTCTAACATAGGTGATAGGTATTGGAAAGTAATTGTTAAATATAAATATATAATTGTTAAACATAAATATGTTAAATATATTTATTTATACTACAAACGACATATAACATATTTATAATATGTTATATGCAGTTTGTAGTTCATATATTTATTTATACTAGTAGTACCTGTAATATACGTATGTAGTTTGTAGTATGTATAACTACGTATAACATTTTTATAAATATAAATAACATGTTTATAAATATGTTATTTATAGATATAAATAACATATTAATAAATATAAATATGTTATACGTAGCTTGTAGTATAAAAAGACAACACCACCTCGGGGGCGGTCAGAGTGCCTGTGGCTGCCCTGCTGAGCAGACCTCGGCTGGGCAGAAAGAAAATTTTATAGATAAGATTTAATAAACAACTTCAAGACCAAAAACTGAAGAGCTCTGACTCGTTCTTTGGAAGTGCGGGCCGAAACAGAGACTTTTTGCGCATCTCGGGGCTGCAATTAACAACTGAGCTCAGAGCCTCACCTGGCAGGCAGTTGCACTCGAAGGTGAAGTCACTGGTCTGGTGGCAGGTGCCCCCGTTGAGGCAGGGGGACGGCGAGCAGGGCACGTAGAGGCTCTCGCAGCGGGGCCCGGTGTAGCCCGGGCGGCACTGGCAGCGGTGGGAGCCGGGCAGGTTGACACAGGTGCCCCCGTGCTGGCACAGCCCCGCCGTGGCACACTCGTTCACGTCCGTCTCACACCTCTGGCCCGTGTAGCCCGCCAGGCAGGTGCAGGAGAACTTATTTCCAGACACAGTGCATGTACTTCCATTGGCACAAGGTTGGGATGTGCAGGCATCAATCCACTGGCATTCCTTCCCTTTAGGAAATCAAGGCAGATTAACAAAAAGTTATTTCTGTAGAAAACAGAATCTCTTTTATACTGCCTCAAAATTTTTACTGAATTAAATCCTTACATTACTACAGGAAAACTGATGTCTGCATTTTACTGTATTCTATCTGAAATGGAAATGAATTTGTAGTTACAGTATGAAGCCATTTACTGGGTTACAGCAAGATATAGAATGCTGTGATTTATAAAAACCACCTGAAGTCATACTACATACACTGACAGTCACTCTTCTTCTACCTCCCCCTCAAGAGTGACAGAAATAAATTTCCATGCTTCCCCTCATGCATCAAAATATTGTTTTCCCATAGACAGATTTTGCTGGCCAAATCTGCCCCTTTATTTTAAACTAGACTCTGAATTCAAAGTGTAACAGCCACTCCAGAGTAGCTTCTGCATTCAGTTTTCCCATGTGGACAACTCCACAAGATCCAAATATTTTTCTGCTTACGTGTAAAGGGTAGGGAGTCTGATTCCCTATTCCCCTTTGCTTTTTTTGGTCATGAAGTCATTTAGACTTCCTCTCATTTCCTGTGCCGGAGCTAGAAAACTTGAGAGCATATTACAACTGCCCCGGAACATTCCAGGGCGAAGCTGTTCCCAAAGGAGGGGGTCTGGAGGCACAGATGCAGAAGCCCACCTGTGAAGCCTGGCAGACAGACGCACTCGTACGTGTCCGGGCCGTGGGGGTGACAAGTGCCCCCGTTCAGGCAGGGCTGGGACACGTAGCAGAGGTGAGACTCTGAGTACTGGCACTCCTCCCCCGTGAATCCTGGAGCACACTTGCAGGTTGGTTTTCCTATCAGGGATGCAGCTTCACAGGTTCCCCCATTCTTGCAGGTATTGCTCTCACAGGGGTTTCTGTACTGGCAGTAGTCTCCAAGGAAGCCTTCTCGACACCTGCAAGAGAGGAGAAATGAAATGCAGCAGTCCCACCTGAAGCTCTGCTGTTCTGGGAAGACTCCAGGAATGAAGTCCCACGACCACCAAAAGTCCTGACGTTTGCAATAATTGATGGAGGCACTTATAAACCTAAAGGCTGACGTCACAGATGTAACAGGGACTTCCTGTGGCACTGTCTCAAATGAGACCAAACTTAAGTGCAAATGGTGAAATCACTCATTGCAAAATAAATACCACATTCAATCAGGGCTGTATCAAAGGCAGAACCTTGTTTTTGCACTTCCCTTCAAAGCTTCAGTAAAAGCCTAAATGTTAAAGAACTGCTGAAAAACAATTCCTCACACCTACTCCCATTGTAACAAGCAACCTTTTCTAGAAGAAAACCAAGCAGTTTAATAAGGCTTTAACAGCAGGTATTATCCATCTTCCCAGAATATTTATAAACATTGTAGAAATGCAGTGTCTGGGGACCTGGAGCTCCGCAGCAGCTCTTTCTGCACAAGGCTCCCGTGAGACAGGAATACACTGTTATCCTCATGCTGATAAGTGCATCTGGGACTGGGACTGCCTGCAGCCTGCACTCAAATAGCAACACAAGCACTGCAGTCAGGTCTCCCACGCCCCTGGCGAGCACCCTAACGACAAGGTCATTGTTCCTCTGTCTCCCACAGAAAAACGAGTACACACACACTATCTACAGCCAGGGCAGTACTTTATACAAAGATCTCCAACTGCAGAATAATTGCAGTTACTTCTCTCTAACCTAAACTTATGTCAATACAGTCTGACTACGCTTGTCAGCTGTAATCCATCTTTTAGCTGGCCTTTGTACTACAGATTTACCATTTCACTTCCAGAGACAGAGGATCCAGGCAAGCAAGCCCGCAAAGCCCACCTCCGTGCCCCGCCCAGGTCCATTGGCTTCTCTCAGGTAACAGAGAGCTGCAAGGGTAAAAATACTGGATAAAAATAACACCCAGGACTGTCCCCTTGCAGCTCTTTCTGTAGTGTACAGCTGCCTGCTGTAACTGGTGAGTAAACCAAGAGACAGCTCAAGAGAACACCTATTTCATTGTTAAAAAAAAAAAAACAACCAGAGATGAACATTAGATATGTTTTGTTCCAGATCAGGAAAGGGGTAATTATTAAATCAGTGAGTTACTCATATGTGAAGGGAGGAGATTCCAACTGCTAGAAACACACAAAGTCTCTAGTCCTCAAGCAGGAACGTAACAGTAAAGAGACTGCTTTTTTTCCTTACAAACTTAAAAGTGTATGGTAGATTGGAGGAAGAAAAAAGCAAAACCACATCATCAACAACAACCCCCACCATCAAAAAAACCCAAAAAACATCACAACAAAACACCACAACTAACCAGACAGGCTCTAAAAATTAGTTGAAAAAAACAAAGAATGGACATGAAGTTGTGCTTAACAAAATCCTACAGTAATCTGCCTTTGTTCCTACGCTATTCAACACATCTATTGATTAACAATGGAAAACATCAAAGCTGGTCAAATATGTAGGTAGGAGAGAAGACAAGTGGTTGATAGAGAGCAGCAACAAGCTTAACAAGGCAGTCAGCACCCAACATGCACTTTAGCAGTGCAAAGTCATACATAGGGCATCTCCCCCAAACCAGAAAACTGAGCTGGGAACAACATACTTGCTCTGGGGATTCCTAACAGCCAGATAAATGTGAATTCCTAGTGTGACAGTTTGGCCAGAGATACTTTACATGTACAAATGGCAAATATCAAGAAGAAATAAATGAGATTATGCTACACCTGATAAATGCTTGTTACAGCCACTGCAACAGTTCTAGTGTTTGCTCTTTAAGAGGGAAGAGCTCAAATGAATTCAAAGAAGCCAACAGTAATGATTAATAGAAAACTCTGGCCACGATGAAAAGCTCAGGTGGCTCAGTGTATTTAGCAAAGGGAAAAGGGAACAAGACAGCTAATCAAAACTCCAAGTGTCCACTGTGAAACACAGATTTAACAATAATTCCCAATCTACAAGACCCGGGATAACAGAACTGGGCATTTAAAGCTTTAAGCTAGATGGATTCACTTTAGAAATAGGGTAGTATCTTTATTTTCAGACACAGACTTGTACGCAGTCTCTCAGCAGCAGAGAGAAACAACTGGAAGAACGCATTTAAGGTTGTAGTGGAATTTCTCCATCACTCATGCTTGTTTAAAAGAACTCCAGGATTGGCTGTTTCAGGGAGAGTATGCACGCTAGTTCAAACAAAGCTATTCAGAGAGGTTATTATCCAAGTTATGCAAGGGGCCATTACTAGATGACCACAACTGTTTTTTCTCATGTTAAAATTTATTAACTAGCTTTAGCCATCTGTCTAAAGCAGGAAAGTCATATATGCACAATTGTAATTTACCATTGCCCACACCCAAATTAGGCTCCTTTCACCATACCTTAATACTTTCAACTTCATGCCCAAGAGTAGACATGAAAGGAGAGATTTTGCAGGGCACGGCAGGATTAATAAAGTCACAGAAAGCAAATCCTGAGACAGCAGCAATGCAGAATATCCTCTGCCTCCTGTGCCATGCTCAGTGCAGCAGCCCAAGGCTGTGGGTCAGTGTGAGCCACAGCCACATCACACGAGAGGCAGTCCTGGGCTATTCTGGGCCTAAACCACACGGGCTGTGGGCTTCCTTTAACATCCAAAACCTCTCCTTGCTTTGCCAAACGCCAGCGGGCTGCAGCACGGCTCTGCAGGATCCCACCGAGCTCTGGCAGGCAGCAGAGACAGCTGTGCCAGGACTGGAGCTCAGCTCAGCTCCCACGGCCGCTCACAGAGCTCTGCCCCTGCTTGGAGCCTGCCTGGGCAGCCACGGCTGAGCCATGGCTCTGGACATCGCTGTGCAGCCCGTGGCTGTGTCAAGACAAGCTGAACTTCAGTCCCAGAGCCTCACAAGTCTTGGTTACAGGGCTTTCTCTCAGTTTTATCACTGCACCAAGCTCCTCAGACAGCACAGCACACACACTTGTAGCTCTCTTTACCACAAAAGAGAGAGCAACAAACCAGAACAACACAGAACCCACCTAGGCCATCTCATCAGAGCTCTTCCAGCTCCACCAGCAAGTACAAAATAAACCAAAACACACCTAGAATTTAAGTGCTAAAGTGCTCTTTCATTGAACAGCTGTAAAGCAAACCAGAAAGTCTAGAGGAACATCTCATGTTTTGTCCACAAGTAAATAAACCCCCAAAATATGTCTTCTCTCCAACCCCTAACACTCAGGGACACTGGAAGGTGCATTTGGCTGTTGCCCCTAGACAAGAGGGAGAAGGGAGCCTAAACACTGATTAAGAGCATTGCTGGTATGAATTAAAAGGAAAGCTGAGATACGTGCTCGGAGACAACCATCACCCACAAACAAACAGCATTTTGTACACAAATGTTCTGGTACAAAGTTGAAGAGCACTCCAAGACCAGGCTTGTTCTGGTATCTTCTGAGGCTAATCAGAAAAACATGGGGGAGTGCTCCTGACAGGGAACAGCAAAATCTCTTTTAACTTCAGCTCTTTTTATCTGGAAGGAGGAACATGCCTGCCCATGGAAAGATGGTAGGTCAGGTATCCATGGCCCTTGTACCCACCATCTTGTTCTCCTCCTGGAGAAGTGCCTGGTCACAGAGTGATGCAATTTTGCCCTCCAGCAATGCAGTGCAATCCATTTTGAATGTTAAAGAACAAAAAACCTACAGTCCAGATTTTCAACCATGTCTCCTGTCAAAAACATTTCTAGGCACAAATACTAGAAATTTGGTTCTAAATGTTGGTGTAGACGAAACTGCAAATATTTGCTCCTGATTCATGTTAGGCACCACATCATTTCTCTAAGAACAGAGGCACACACTGAAAACATGCAGCCTAAGTCCAGACTTTTTAATAGGATATGATTAAACCCAACAGCAGCTCCAGCTTCCCACCACCCCTGCTCTGCTCTCATCCCAACCTACTCTTTCAAGTTCTCTTTAGAGAGGAAAAAAACCCCACTTGTCTACAGAGCAGCTTAAAATTGTAGCAGCTTGTGTCAGCTCCAAATGACATGATCAGAACAGGAAACCAAATCTTTTCCAAATAAAAGCCACTGTTTCTCCTCAGTTTTCCATTTAACACTCAGAAAAAGAAACAGGAAGATGAAGTTTGTTCTGGCACTTTCTGGAAGCACATGAGGTCTCTCAGCCTACTTCAACAGGAATTTAATCTTTTAAGAACAAATTTCACATACAACTTAATTCAAATCATGATTTCTGAAAGCTAGAGAGAGGTTGAAATGGGAAAATGTCCTGTGGGCTGCATCAGCTATGCAGCTGCTTCTAATTAAAGCTTCTCCTTTACTCTCTCTGGGCTACTTTCCAGCACAAATACTTTAGAGCTCAGCCTTTTTTTTTTTTCCCCTCCTCCTTTTCAGCTCCAGCCTGCATTTGCCTTAGCTCAGGCTCTCATGGAGCTAAACAAGAGACGTAGAAACAAAATGAAGGTATTTATCCAAATTTGAAGTATCCACAAATCCAGAGAGCTGTATTCACTCTAATAACCTAATGCTGCAAATCAAAGTAGAAGACTCACAAAAGCTGTGCTTTTGTGTCTTCTGCCACAGAACTACACCAAAATTACCTTCCAAAACTTAGTTCTCTCCTGCTTTCAATAGACTTCTGGAAAATATGTCTGGTCTGTTGGAAAAAGTTCCTCATCTGCTATACTATGTCTGCCTGGGCACATTCATGAGACAGCCTCTTCACATGCACCTTATAGACAATTTTAACCAGACTTCCAGATGTTTGATTTTCATGGGAGTTTTCTACTCAGGCCCATGATATCATCTGGAGATGCACAGAAGAAAGCAGATGGTTTTAATTTAAAAGGCAAAGGGAAGCATTTCCTCGTAGTCCTGCCTCTCCCCCTCCAACCCAACTCTCCTCCACTTTGATTGAAAGATGCTTCATCGAAGAGGCTAAAAAATTCCCTCTGATGACTGAGGCGAGAAGGGTCCCAGCTATTCTGTTACAGATTTTAACCAGACTTCCCTCTGGCTCCCGGGCTCTGACTCCCACACCTACACCTCCTCTCAGGAGGCAGAACAGGATTCTCTGGTTCGCTTTACAAACGCTCCTTCCCATGTCTCAAGGCGCCCATTTATGCGTCATACCCTGAACGCGAGCATGGGACGGTCTCCCTGCCCTGCCTTTACAGCAGCACTCAGCCATTGTTCCCAGCCCACAGAAAGTGCCTCTGCAGAGAGCACTCCACAGTGCAGCAGCAGCCACTCTCTGAACACACAGGGTTTAATTCAGCTTTTTTGGCCCATCAGAGCTCTGAAGAGCTTTTGGTGTGCACAGGTAACTCACAATAAAAAACTGTGACTGAAAATCACTACTCTGTTCCCAGAATCTAAGCTAGCAGTGTGTGTACTCTCCCTCTTTTCCTCTGCCCTGGTCTCAAGGGTCTCCTTTAACTTCTGAAAGGAGACAGAAGGAAACAGAAAAGGGCAGACCATTCTCAGAAAGGGACAACTTCTCAACTTCTGCATTTAGCCTCTTCTGGAAAACTCTCAGACCCCATCCTGCTACAAGGTCTCCTATGGGTATTCCCCATTCACTAGCCTAGGAGTGATTAGTCTCTCGAGACAGATCCCAAGCAGATATCAGATGCAGTCTCAGAAGCAGTTCTATGGTCTTGGATCTTGCCTTCAGCCCCAGAAGTCCTCTTAAATCCAAGTTAAAATTCATTTACGAATTCATTTCCATCTTGAAGGAAAGGTAGGCCAAAAATCTTGCAAGGGAGTTGAAGTTACTGTCAGCTGGAATTAAGACAGAAGCCCCTTACTGCCATGCCATTGCTGTTTTGAGTTTAGCATTTTTTGGAGGTCTTCCTGTTGCCAGTCTACACAGAAACTGTATCATGCTATGGAAAAGGTGCACAAACTTCAGCACACAGTGGGAGAAATGCTGCTCGCTGAAGAGACAGAGGCACACAAAGCTGTACAAACCTGGGCAGCTTGGGGCAGGAAAGGATGTGCTGCAGGAGACTGTCCTTTTAGCACTCCATGTCCCCATTTGACTGAGAACAGCTCTGAGGTTTTTTATACCATCAGGAGTAACAGAAGACCTAAGTGTTAAGGCAGCACTTGGTTTCACAGAGGTATAGCTATCTCTTCTGGATACACAAATTGCAACAGTCCTAAGGTCAAAAATTCAGTCCTCAAAGCCTGCCAAGCACAAGAAGTAGCAAGGCCCTAAACCTTGCAGCACCCCAATGTCGACTCCCTTCCCGCTTCTGCTTCTCTCCCTGGCACAACCTTGCTTCTGCTCCCTGCCACTGGGCTGGGAAGCTGGGAGGCCACAGCTGTGGAAAATGGGGAAATCAGTCAAGAGACTGACTCTGTGCTCCTGGGCCCTGCCCCGTTCCAAGCAGAGGCACTGCCCCATCCTGCACCCACCTGCAGGGAGCAGATCCTCGTGCTCAGAAAACAGCCATGCCAAAATCTCTGCTCTGCTTGTCCTTGAAGCAGCTCCCTGTGCCCACACCTTCCTCCCCAGCCTGCTGCAACTGCAGAAACGCTGCAAGCTCACAGTTCTGCCCATGGACTCTTCCCACCACTGATTCCCAGTCATCCAGCTGCAGGGAGACAAGAAATTGCTTTGCTGTGATGGTCACAATCAGCATTGAGCAATGAGGAACTGTTACCCTGCTTCCCCTTGGATATGAGAGGATACAAGAGGGTTCCTTTGTGTTTGACACTGCAGTGGGTAAAAGGCTGCCTAGACATGCTTTGAGGGGGGAAAAAAACCACTCATCACAACAACAAAACACCCATCACAGTGCAGAGCAAAGCCAAACTCCAAACTGAACCTGCCTTTTGTCAAAGCAGGACCAAGAAAGCTTGGAAGGACAGGTCCCCTCCAGGGCTGCTGCAGATACAGACATATTCTGTGGAATAAGGCCTGCATCCTCACTATGAGAGTCACTGAATGAGTGCAGAAAAGAGCTCTCACACACAAAAAAATCCTGTCTTTGGAAGATGCAAACACAGGAATGTGTAATTTTCTAAATATAAAATCAAGGTCAGAGGAGGTCAGTAACTCTGTCGAGCAGTGCCACAGAAGGACAGCCATGGGCCAGCAGCGTCACCAGGGGAACAGAGCTGCTTAAAGGGCACTCACAGCAGCAATCTGATAAAGCTCAACCCCAGCTTCCTTACAGGGGTCACACTCACTGTTCCCATAACAGATGCCAGACACACCACGAAGGTTTCTCAGCAGAAAACCAGCGTTCCCTTTTGATGGAGTAGATGCTACAGGATGTTCAAAGGAAGCTGCTTCAGCAACAAGCTGCCATCCACTGCTGGGCCAAATACCCAGTCTAGGTGTTTTGTTATCAGTGCTTACTCATATCTTATCACATTTGGTTATTGCTGAGGCAGGTTCTCCCTCAGCAGTTCACCTAGGAGACAGCAAGACTGATGGGATGGCCTGACCACACACTACAACAAACAACTCAGCCAAGAGGAGATACAGAAAGGGGAAGAGAGCCAGTTATAATAACTTACTGCCCAGCAAAGGAAGTACTGCAGATAACTTCAAGAAAGTGGAAGGGGTGGAGATGCTGCTAATCATTGAGAGATCCTGCAGTCTTAGAAGCCAAACCACTTGCTTTAGTAACAAATTCAGTTTCCTGAGCAAAACATTTCTACTCCCACAACCATCAAAAATTCAGAAAGTCATTTAGGTTACTAAACCGGAGAGAAAGTTCCCCTATTCAGAGTTCCTCATAGTGCAGGAAAGAAAAAAAAAAGTCAAAACCAAAACAGGATGCTAAGAATCAGCTTGCTAAAGGTAGAGACTCCACAATTGAGGTGGGTTTTGCTACTTTGTTCCTTCCTTTCTGCAAAAAAAGTGTTCTTGAGCCAGAATTAAAAGGCACTTACTAATCTCTGTATACAGCTCTTTGTTAGCCTTTCCAGTTAATACAGCACCTGCAAAGGAGCTGAGCTGTTTCTTGAAGGAGGGGTAGGTTTAAAAACAGCAAGAACACTTTGCACAACAAGGAGGAAGGCAACATTATTATTGTAAATGTGTGCTAAAAAAAATGCAACACTGGTCAAAGCTGCCATTGTAACGAGGGAAATGCGTCAAGATCTGGACTGCACCACAAGCAGTGCAAAGTTAATCAGATGAACCAACAGAGGCTGTAAAAAACAATTGTTAAGACATGGTTAAGAGGAACATGCAAGTTGGAGAAAATGTCCTGAGGAAGGTAAAAGCAGCACCAACATCAATACCTGTCTTGTTTATTACCTTTATTGTGACCTACATACTTTGGCTCCAGGCTAACACGCGTAAGGACACACCAGAAAGACCTACAGAAGACACTTATTTCTTGTTTCAGTCTCAAAATAGAAGTGAAAAGCAGGAAAAGTTCCTGCTCTCTTTTCAGAAGGAAAGCTTCTTTAAGGTGACATCAATATAAAAGCCTGGAAAGGAAAAAAATAGGAACCAGCAAAAGTTAGAAATTTCAGAAGAAACAGGGAATAACAAGTCACATATTTGCTTTTCTGTGGCCTTTCTGCACATCAGGTATTGATTTGAACCTGAGGAGAGCCTCCAATGAGATTATGATGTCCCCTTTGTGTGCCACAGGTGCAATTTCAGTACGTCAAGCTCTATGTACCACATTAATAGAGAACTAAAGGTTGTGGTTAGGGAAGATGGACGTGTAAAGAAGTGTGAGGAGCGTAGCTCTGTGTTAGCCAAGCCAAATCAACAGGAGAAATTTCACTAATATTTAAAGAATGCTAGCACTAGATAATGTCTTAGCATGCTAGAAAATGACACAACTTGAACTAATGAAGTAAACAACCTCTAGAAAATATTCTGGTTACTGCAGACATAGTAAATTAACCCAACCAAACAAAGAGGATTCATTTTTTGGCAAAATAGCACTTTATTAAAAAAAAAAAATCTCAGTACTGCAGTTTGAAAGGTGAACTGCATTTAAATAGATGTGATGTTCTCCAGATAACACACACCCTGCCAAAGCTCCTGCTGACGAGCTTCCCATGCAGCAACAAAGTGAAGATGGGTGTCGGCATTTACCAAAATCAATTTACAAGATGCAAACAAATGTGGATGTTTGGTTGGGGGGGCTGTTAGTGTGTTTTAGCAACTCACATGTATTACTTGCTCTCAAGCAGTCGAAGGGAATTGGCACACTTCAGAGCGCAGAATAGTTCTGAAAAACCTCAAAAATATTGAAATTGAGGCTGGAGCTCTATAAAGTAAGGTGAGCTATTAAGATGGAGAACAAGTTTCAACTTGGCTTGTGGGTCTGGAAGCAAGGTACAGAGTTTACCTCTACAATGGCTCTCAGTTCCCAATCTGGTGCAAAGAAATCCAACTGACAAGATCCAAACCCAAATACTGAACAGGAATCCCAGATCTCCTACATTACAAAAAGCTAGCACACAACAACTAATCCATTATAAAGAAACACCAACTGTGCTAAAACTGTTATGCTGAAAAAGTCCTTTAAGAAAATCTCAAAAAATCACATTTCCTTTCTGGCTAAGGTCCTAAAAGAAAGAAAATGGGTAATTAAATTGATTAGAAATGAAACCAACTTACTTGCAATATCCTGTACCATTTTGATATGGAATGCACTTTCCCTCATTAACACATGGCTTGGAGTCATCCATACACTGCAGAGCTGAAAGAAAAGAAAAGAAAACAACCATCAAACCCATAGCTACAATACATGTCAGGTCAAAGCTTCATTAGCGTATTCAGGGGAATGAAAACTTTATAGGACTGGAACAAAAACAAAGACACTATCACATAGTTGAATTTCATCTCTGGCAGCATCAAAAGAGCCAGACTGAAAGAAGAATCAAATACAGATTTGTTCATCAGGCAACCAAATCTTTCCAGAATTTCTTGAAGGTGGGTTTTCAAAGCAAAGTGAGCAGTAATTTCAGCAAGCTCCAAAGACATTCGTGTTGGCACCTGCATACTTTGGGTTAAGTGTCCTCAGTTACTACTTTTTGATCAAAATTCTGGACTGAAATTCTCTGAAATACAAAGCAGCTACTCCTAAGCCTTCTTCCAGAATATTTAATCTCAAAAATCCCTTCCTTCTTTTTTACTGTCTCTAGGGCTACCTGGCACTGAAACAGGGGCATCTGTCCCTCATGAGCTGACCTGCTGATTGTCACCTGCAACCCAGAATTTGCTGCAACAGGTACTGTTGTGGCCCTCTGACTTCAGGCAGGATTGTGTTTGCAAGTAAGTGGAAAACACCAGAGCAGCTGACAACTTTCAGCAAAGAATTTGGTATTTCTAAGGAGATCCTCTGTAACTCACACTTGACATTTTTGCCGCTGTGTTTTTAAAAAGGCATTAAGTATGGCACAGCTCAGGGCCAGCCAGTTTGCATCCAAGTCTACAGGAAGCTCTAGTGAGGTCTGTCCTGATGGAACCTCCAGCTCTGGCAAGTGCTTTTCCCCTTCACAGGGACCTGAAGCAGCACTCCAAAGTGACCAGAAGGGTGGGAACCCTGCAGGAGCAGAGAGCACTTTGGAACCACAAAAACAGCCATTCCACCTGGACAGCCTGCCATTTGAACTGCACCAAACTACCAGATAAAGCTCACATCAGCTGGGTCCTGTCCTGAGCTTATCCACAGACCAGAAATCACAAGGTCTTCCCAGCCTCCAGTTCTGTCTCCTGGCCCCAAACTCACACCCATCCATGACTTTCCACAACCTTATTGCATTTGGGAAAGCATTTAGCCAACCTTAATTAAAGGCGCCTAAAGTCATTAATAATATCCAACCACCCAAACTGCCCACTTGTCAGCCAGCTGTTGGAGGGTTGACTGCCCCCCTCCCTTGTTTTTTAATAAAGATGGCTTTCCTTTCCTCAAGTGGCACTAAATTTTCAATACAAACTCAGCAAGGGGCATCAGAAAAAACTGGTGCAAACCACCTCTGAGGTTGATGTGCTGGTGACCAAGGAATGGGACTGGGAAGAGTTAACACAGCAGTCCCACTAAGCTCTCCCTGCAACCCGAGCAAATTCAGTCCAGCAACTGGACAGCTTGGAACAGACTCTGCTTCTGCAGTCCAGGGCTTGAAGTGTTATTTCTCAATAACCCTGAGCACATAAACAGGTCACACGCACTACGAGGCGCTATAGGAACGTTTCACTTGCAATCCCTGTAGAGAATACAGTTAAATTCAACCCAGATCCCCGGGAAGAGTATCAGCGTTTCCCACAACACAAGTATGCTTGCTGCTGTTAACTTGATTTCTGAAAAAGGGGCACTTGGATGGCGCTGCTTCTGCAGAGCTCTCAGGAAATGAACAAAATTCCACTCAGAGCCCCTTTCAGATAACCCCCAGGTCAGGGTTACCAAGCGACAGAAACATTACCACGGATTGTGCACGGCATTCCCCCACAGCAGGCAGGAACACCCGGGCTGCCTTGCACCTGTCTGACCATTTCTGTCCCATTTAACCGCAACCTCCACACAGCTTTGACTCCAAACTTCATCTGCTGCTGTCTACCACTGCGGCAGCTTGTTTTCACAGCAAAGATTAGCTCTAGTTAGCAGGGCTGGGCTACACCGTGTCCAAGAGAAACTGCTCTGTGGCCGAGGGAAAGTGCTGGGATTCCAGGGACTCCCACCAGCCAGGGCTCTCCAGGGAGCTGGAGGGGGGTCAAAGTGAGCTGTGCCTCATTCAGAGAGCCAGGACGGGAACCAGCCTTGGTATTCTCATCCCAGCACCTTGAATTTCCATTCTTCTCACACCAAGCGAGCCACTGAAGCAAATACTCAGAGGATTATTTCTTTTGTGCTCGTGCTTTCAAACACAATTTTGTAATCTCGTCAAGTACCCGCATCCCCAGTGAGAACTGAGCAGCCAGTTGATTTTGTAACCCACATGGTAAAAGCTTAACCAGCACTTGGCCAAAAACACCTTCCAGCACAGGCACACAGAGGGGAACAAGAGCCTGACGGGGTCACAAGAAGGATCCCAACCAAGGATTCCAACTTGGTTTGCTAGAGGCAAATACAGACACAGCAGAGAGGCTTTAGCAAAGTAATGATTAATTTTCCTGGGGTTTTTGACAAATTACTCCCACCTTGAACTGCTGTTTAGCAGGTCATAAAACTACTACCAGCCTTTAGAGTTCTTTCACAGAGACAATGGGATATATTTTCTCTAGAGTAATTCAGAAGTGAAAGAAGCTAAGAAAACAAACACAAAAATACTTTTTCAGCTTTAGATCTAATAGACATGCTTTGAAATGCAACTACAGCTGAAATGAATGTAAATGTAGCCATATTCTATATTAAAATAAGTAAAGAGTCATGTGACTTCTCTTGGAAAAAAAAAAGAAATCACAAGGGAAATAGAAGACTACAGTTCTCACAGTAAAATTAGCATTTCTGTGCACAAAGCACTGTCTTCCTGTATTTCACTATATGTTTTATAAAAATTTCACAACACATGCAAAACCAAGGCATTTCAACACAAATCACTTCAAAAGCTACTTCTCTGCTACTCTACCATGTTGAGATGAAGAGTCAAAAGTGCCAGAAGCTACCTTCTACCTCAGCCAGCACAAACAGTTTGTTTTGCTGCATTTATTGTGTGAACTGGAAATACTCTGGTGCGTACAGCATGAGCGAAGGCAGCCTTGCCTCAAAAAGATAAAGCCACTTTTCTAGAAGCCATATATAGACAGCATCAGCACATTGTCAAGGCTCTGACAGCTGCTTTTGACAGTTTTCTTCTGTGTTTAACACAAACAGAAATGCTGAATTGTTGGTGGTTTTCTGGCTTGCCATAGCCTGCCAGAAGGTAGGTTAGCCTCATGAATTTTAGGCACATCACATGGATATTGGGAGGACACCCCTGATTTCCAAAAGACTGGTTTTGCCTGGAGAGGGCAGGCCCTGCCAGAAAGGAGCACCCAGTTTCCAGCAGTGACTGCAGCCAAGGCTGAAGGACTTCTCAGGAAAGGGCTCCCGAGTGCAGGACATTTAAAGTGACACCACCCAGCCTGGAGTCCATACCAACCCTTGCCTGCACGGAGATGCAAACTCTAACCTGGCATTTCACATCCTACCAAGACTGTTTTCCAAAGCCAGAGGAAAAACCAGATAACCACTGCTGTAAAATTAGCACAATATACACTACAGGGAACGCTGGAATTTTTGACATCCAAATCTGAAGCTCACAACTGGGCACAATTATGACTAGATTTAATTTTTCTTTTTGGCTAAAGAGACAGTTAAAATCTAGGGGAAAAAGAAAAGTTTTGTTTCTGCCTCAGTGTTCTTTACGACGCCAAGATTATCTGGATGTTGTGATTTGGTTTCCACACGTCATCTGCCTACTATAAATTCAAATATTTTCTGGGCTATAAATTTAAAAGAAATAGTGCAGGATTAAGATCAGAAGCTGTGTCAGAGTTCAGCTTTTGAGAGAACTTTGCTATAGGGAACTCAAGCCATAACCAGAGCAAGTCTGAAAGGGCTTTGTTCTAACTACCCAAAGGAAAGTAATGCCAATAAACTCCTTGCCCACAAGTTCAGAAAAAGTCAGGCAGAAATAGATATGAAAAATACCAAAACAATTAATGCTGTGAGAAAGACATTATAAAGCTGATTTCCTGTAGTTTTGTGGTTGATTATCCTGCATTTCAGAAGGCGCAGGCTCTGGCCAGGGGTTTTATTTCAAGGGGAGAGCAATGTCCTGGCAGAGCACACGGCTGAGCTGCTGGTACAGCTTTCTCCCAGGAGGACACTACATGTGCCTCTCTCCTCTTTCTGCCCATAAATGTTTCATTATGTTCATAGAAACTCAGAACCAGAACCCAGACCTCTGTCCTACATGGTTAAAGCTTGCCCATAGGTTCAAAAGCTTTCTTGTGGGAGTGGGTGGAAAACAACCTACTTGAACATAGGAAAAAAGTCAAGCTAAAAACACATTTAAGACTAGACAGAAAGTAAAGGACAAAATAGGTTTCTATAACCTTTATGCAGGCAGTGAATTTTCTGTCTCGATTGAGATTCATGAGAATCAGCCTGTCAGTTCAACCGTGCTACCCATTATGTGTGAAGGAAGAGGAGGAAAAAGGATTTGGAGCCCTCAAACAACAGCAACACAAGACGAGGCATGGAAAATCCCAGCTCAGGGCTGCTTGACAGAGGTGGATCAGCTCTGAAGAGGACGACCATCAGCGGGGCCAGAAACACCAGTTACACAACAAATCAAGGGGGTCTCAAATTCCAAGGGAGGGAAAGACAGCTGCTGCTTCCCTTCAGGAAAAACAGAGCGTGAAGAGAGCAGTTAATGCTGAAACACGAGGTACATTCTGCAGGAAGGTCGTCCTTGTGCAGAAAGGGAGAAAATGCTTCCACAGCAGCACAACACACAACTGCTGGGAGAGCTGGTAAGGAGTAAGCAGCACTGTACGTATGGGGAGAATACCCAAAGATAACCAAATTTTGGAGGAAAACCACAAAGGACTAATTACGCTGCTCACTAACCTCAAGAGATTACAGCTCCAGTGAGATTATATAGCAGGGAAGAAACCACTAGTAAATACCAGCTAGCTGAAAATAGGAAAATAGCTTTTTTTTTTTTTTTCCTGAAGAAAAGATCATCCTATGGCAGGCACACGCAGGGGGAAGGAAGCAAACTGGTAAAAATCTTCAGTGTGAAAAAGCAGTAAAGCCTTATACCCAGCTCAGATTTAGAAACCATTAACATTTGGGGAATTTAAACAAGCTGACCAGTTAGCACTTCACACACTGAGGGTAGTAGTTAAAGACAAATCTTGTCTACAGGGCATGGAAACAGTCTGTAAAGAGAATTGCTTTAATCAGATTAAGACATCTCCACTGTTTTTACACACAAAAGCCTGAAATCAATTGGATAATGCAAGACTCATCAACTGAGAAGCAAAGCAGAGCTCAGAGAAGTGTGAAGGCACTCAACCAACACCCAACACCTTTTGGGAGAGAAAACTTTAATATCTGAACTGGTTTCCTTCACTAACACTCTAGACAAGTGCGAAAAAATTTGAAAAGAAAATATTTAAGAGAATTTCAGAAGAACAAGCCTGTAAACATGAAGAAATTAATCAGTTTTGTTTTGGTTGTTTTTTTTTTAATTTGAGGATGCCAACAGCCAATCTGACTACACAAAGCTCTTGGACATGCAGAACCTCACACCCTGCCATCATCTGGTTCAAGTCTCTATTCCAAACACCTAGGACCAGCAAAAACTACTAAGTAACCCTCCTAAGAGCAGAGCTGGGAGCCACCCTGTAGATTCACAGGTAGAGTTGAAGTCTTTCATCGCTGGGGTCTCAGGCCCAGGAAGCTGCAGGAACACTGATATGTACATCAGATGCAGCTACAGTTCATGTGACACTGCTGCTGCTGAAAAACCATAGATAAAAACTCTCATTGTAATAGATACTGAATTTAGGATGAACTTGTAACTCAGTTTGAGAGACTGTCAGTCACCATGCTCTCCATCTCCCCACACAGCTACTGTCCTCCGCCTTCCTCCATTTGCAGTTTTCCAAACAAAGCCAAAATGCCTAAAATCCAGAACTGCAACATAAAGCACTTAGTTCGGAGAGGAAAAAAAAAAGTTTTCAACAAAAAAATGTAGGGAAGGCAATTAAAGAGCTGAAGAGGTATTGGTGTTTCCATGGCAATCTGGCAGGCGGGAGCCATGCTCGCCTCTTCTCCCAAGTGTTCCGTCATTCTGCAGCACTAAATCTTTATTAAAGTGAGCGCTGAGCATGTGTGCCCGTGCAGAAATGTGCAATCTTTCCTAAAGTGAACACTGAGAACGTGTGCCCGTGCAGAAATGTTAAATTTTACCATTAAAGTGAACACTGGCGTGTGTGCCCGTGCAGAAATGTTAGATTTTGTCATTAAAGTGAACACTGGCGTGTGTGCCCGTGCAGAAATGTTAGATTTTGTCATTAAAGTGAACACTGGCGTGTGTGCCCGTGCAGAAATGTTAGATTTTGTCATTAAAGTGAACACTGGCGTGTGTGCCCGTGCAGAAATGTTATCCCAGTGCCTCCGCAGCCGCGGATGGCAGAGAGCGGGAGCAGGGCTTGCTGCATGGAACAAACAGCAGGCGCCCGTGCCATTCTGAGATACAAAGCTCTTTTTTCATCCCCATGGCAGTCTAAAAAAAGGACATGTGCCCTAGGAACAGACTATTTTCTAAACAGAACAGACGATTATTTCTGCAGATCTCAGATGACCCTGCTTAGAATGTTATAAGCACTACTTCTCCTAGACAAGCCCTCGGCTTCTGTTGGAGAGACGATTTCAAAACGAATTCAGAGAAACTGAGGGCATTAAAAAATCCACAAAATTACTTTTTAACACGTGCTTAGGAAAGCTCTTTTTCCCACAACGTGGGTGATGTTTCCCTAAGGTGTCCCAAAGGAGGGGTGACAATCATCACTGTATCCATGTTCCACTGAAGAGCCATTAGCCAAGAGTACAAACTCAAAGGAAACGATGTTGCACCTGGAGCTACTGCTCAGTTACTGAACTACCCAGACAGTTACAATAACTGCTTGAGTTTCCTGCTAAGTAAAATAGATCCCAGAAGAAATGGGCTGCCTGAGTTCTACTCCTGCTTTTCCACCTACTCCTGGTCCTGGGCTCAAAGGCCAGCCACCCATACTCCCCACGGTACAGACACCAGTTTTGGAAATGGGAGAACCTGACCAGGATCTACTGAAGGGAATCATCCACTTATTGCAACAGCAGCAAATAATTAAAAAAAAAAAATTAGGGAGGGAAGAAGCTGTGGAAGTTGACAAAAACCCAACCCATCCACTGAAAGACATTCAAATGCCAAATGACACCAGAGGCGTGAGTCCTCCTTTCCCAAGGATTCAAGTCCTGAGAACAGGAGCAGGAGGATCTTCACGTATTTATAATCTGACTAAGTGATGCCCTGCAGGAAGTGATGCGAGCGAGCCAGATTTTCATAACGCTCCCTTTTGAAAGTCTAAATCAGCATCTTTGATAAGAACAAATTTGATAGATGGCAACACCTTCAAAAAATCAAGTCGAACTTGCTCTCCCATAAGCAAATCCATATCAAGCAGACCAGCACTGTCAGCGTTATCTGAAGTCCTCCAAATTTCACTGGGTGAATACCAAAGACCTCAAAGTGCAGTCCACGCCAGCACAGCACCACTGAAGGTGGATTGTAACCTGTCAGAAACACGGCTGGCAGGCAGCAGCAGCAGCAGCCTGGTGAGACGCAGCGTTAACGACAGCGGGTGATCAGGGTGGGCTCGACAGCCCGGCCAGAAGAGACGGGAATGGTTCACAGCAATTACCGGGTAAGTATCCTCACCAAAAGCGCAGGTGTTGCTGCCCCACCCCAGCTTACTGCACCTCCAACTGCAGCCCTTTGCAAAACCAAACTGGAAAAGCGAGTTGCTGCACCATGGGGCTTGCATGATGAGACAGCGCTGAGCAGTCCAAAGCAAAGCGCTCCGTGCATCCAGGAGCCTCCTCTTTATTGACCAAGAGGGCTGACATCAGGTACCTGCCCTCTCTTGCACAAGAGCATCAAGCCAGTTGAATATGCACCCGAAAATACCCTTTCGGTGACTTCATCTTTCCCTTTCCCATTAATTCAAGCCACAGCTCCCACTCCCAGGGAGTGATACTGAGCAGATGCAGGTCAGTATCTCACAACAACAGGAGTCACTTTCAGCCTGCATTTGTCACCTCTGCCGAACAGCCTTTGTTCAGCACCAGGAAGAGATTTCACCCACAAACGCAAAAAATTTCGGCAGCATGGGAGGACCTCAGCCACCTCAGGCGAGAGTACCCAGGCAAGTGACAACAGGTGATGCCACAGCTACTTCTCTCGGCCCCTCAGTGAAAGGGCCAGCAATAAGCTGCTAAATTGTTCCTATGGAAGTACAGTCTCACTAAGTGGACACGACATTTAGTCTTTGCAAAATTAGTGGTTTGCCATCTTAGTGGACTGTGTAAGCCATTTCCAGAAATGACGGTGTTACTATGCACCACAAGTCCATGCTACCACAAAAGCATATTTCTAAGACACCTACCCTTGAAAGACCCTTTAATTCTCCTTTTGAACAAGCCTAGCCAAAACACATTTGTGAAACAGCTTTTTTTTTTTTTTTAAACTCCAAGCACCTTCTTGCAACATATTGGCAAAACTAAATCGGCTTTCAGAGGGGATTACTGGAAAAAACCCCAACAACATTTCTCCCAGGAGACAAATACTGACCATTTTTAATTTGACCATTTCAAAGTCAAACCAGATCGATTGACTGACCCAACTATTCTGCATCCAAACCAGCAAGAAGTGGTTAAAACGCCACATTCAACAATTTCCACTCCAAAACCATACTGAACAACAAAAGTTCTAAAAATACCAGTGTCTTGCTTGCTCATCCCTAAACAACTTCCACTAATACTCTCTCCCATCGCTGCACTCTTCTCAAGTCATCCGAAGAGCAGTCTAACATCTCAAGAGTAAAAAGAAGGAATGAGAAGGCACGCAATCAATCAATGACTGCTGGTCCTCGACAGCTTTAACGCGGTGCAAGACCACTCAGGATTTACTCGGGAGCAGGAGCCGCTGGAAATACCATGAGATCTCCAGCAGATCCCCTCGGTTATGGCTATGAACAAGCCCCACACCTAATGCGAGCGCCAGCGTGCAAGGGGAACAGTGCCCAAAAGCGGCACTTCCCTCAGATGTGCACACATGGCTTTATCGCGCCCGGAGTGATCAGCAGCGGGAGGAGGAGGAGGAGGAGCAGGGAATCCCTGTGTGTGTGCAGGAATGTCCCCTGCACACAAAGCTCCGCGGCGCAGGTATGCGAACGGACGGGCGCCGCACGCCCTCTCCTCCCGTTCGCTGCCCGTTCCCGCAGCTCGGTCCCCGGGCCGAGCGCATCCCCGGCCGGGCAGCCCGGGGCGGCTCCCGGGGGCTCCGGGAGCGCCGTTCCCACGGGGCTCAGCCGCCGCCGCCCCCGCGTCCGCCCCGGGGGCCGCTCGCACAAAGCGGCGGCGGCCCCGGGCCCCCCGCGCGATGTCACCCGGCCCCGGGTGCCCTTCCCCGGCGGCAGCGCGGGGGAGGCGAGCGGCGGAGAGCGGCCGGTCCCCCCCGCACCGCCCCTCGCTCGACGCCCCGCCGCAGGCTCCCCCCCCCCGCGTCCCCCGGCACTCACCGGCGGCGGGCTCGGCGCGGCGGAGCACGGCCAGCACCAGGGCGAGGAGCGCGGCGAGCGCGGGCCCCGCTCCGCGGGCCATGGCCACGGCCGCTCCCGCCGCCACCGGCTCGGCGGAGGGATCTGGGCGCCCGCCCCGCGCGGAGGGACACGGCCGCGCGCACCGCCCCCGCTTCCTCCGCCGCGCCCCGCCCCGCCCGGGCCGCCGGCAGGGGGCGCCCGGCAGCGGGAATGAGGGGCGGGAACGGGGCGGGAGCGGGGAATGGAGAATGGAGAATGGAGAATGGAGCGGGGATGGACCGGGAATGAACCGAGGATGGATCGGGAATAGAGCGGGGATGGACCCGGGATGGAGCAGGGATGGACCTGGGGATGGACCCGGGGATGGACCCGGGATGGAGCAGGGAATGGGGGAATGGGGGAGCGGGAATGGACCCGGGAATGGGGGCGATGGGGACTGAGGGGCTGCACCGTGGGGGTCACGGAAGATGGGAGGCAGTGGGGATGGGAGCGGATGGCAGCAGGGGCGGGGCAGTGGAGAGTGAAGGCAGCAGGACACGTCGTGCCCCAGCGGGGTGGTGGCGGCGGTGGCAGGAGCCCACAGGAGAGGACAGGGCGCTCTCCAGCTGCCACACTGCGCTGCCCTTCCTCAGAAGTGGGGTGCAGGCAGCAGATCCGGGGTGTGCCTGGCGGGATGGGAAATCCCAAACCAGCCTCGGCAGTGAGCAGGGGAGCTCCTGGACAGACGGACCAGCTCACTGTCCCACGGCTCACCCCCACAGCTGCTCCTGCTGCAAAAGCCCGGGAGGAGACCTGTGTTCCCACGGACGAGGTCTCAGGAGGACAGCAGCTGGATTCAGCCCCAAGATCCCTCCCAGTCCTCGGCTATCATTTAAAGCGTTAAAAATCCTTCTGCCCTGGCTCAGGCTCCGAGGACTGAGAGCCCTTTGTGTGCAGTGCTGACACGGCAGCCTGGCCCGTGAAGGCAGGATTGTACCGGGGCTGGGGGAGAGAGGGGCAATGAATAAACCTCACTGTTTTCCCCCTGTAATTCTCCAGATCCCAGAGTCCCTCCCAAGCGTGGGGCTGGACAGCCAGTACCCTAACCCCATCATGATTTTCCAGGTATTCCAGTGTAACCCCTTGACAAGTCCCCCTCCATCCTGCGCAGCTGCCAGAGCTTCCCGTTCCGCTCCAGCAGCTGCTCGTGGGCAGGCGGCTGTGCCTCACAGCCCTCATGGCCATTCCATGGGATTGCTCCTGGCCCGCCGCCCTCCCTGCAGCTCCTCACCTGCTGAGGTGGAAGCCAGACCCCCCGTTAGCAAATTCAGGAGGAATTCTGGTGTTTCACCAAGAGCTGCCATTTCCAGCTCCCCTCGGAGCTGAGCGTTACTTATCACCCCTGACCCTGAAGTGGCTCATCCTCCACTTTGTTTCCCTTGGCCTGGGCACAAGCCTCTGAGCCCCAGCAAGGGACAGGATCCACAGCCTCCCTGGCACAGCTCTTGAGAGCAAGCAGCTCCAGCTGGCAGCTGAGGCTCAGTGGGAGAATCCAGCCGGGGAGAGGGAAGGCTTTGCTTCCCTGCTGCAGCTCTGGGGAACCTGCTGATTGCTCTTCTCTCTCTGCTCTGACCCGGCCCCCATGGTGCACATGGACTCAGCTGCTCATGGGAGACAGCACCCCATGGCAGCTCTGTTGGGGAGATAAAAGGGCTGAGAGCAGACACCAGTGGGTCCTCTACGTGATTGAGGCTGGGAGTGACTGAATCCGGATGGACAGAGTGGAATTTGCTGCCAGGAAGGTGAGGGCCAAGCTTCTCTGAGCTGCCCTGGCAAGCTGAGCTGCCTGTGCCAGCAGGGAATGCACAGAGCAGAGCAGAAAGGGGACAGGGACAAGTTCCCCACTGTGTCCCCTCACCAAAGTTCCTCAATTAGCTCCCCATTATCCTCATGATCCTGTCATTAGGCAATAGTTCCTTTAGGAGGAGTTAGAAATGTGTTTCAGCATTGCTTCATCTTCATGCAGCCCTACCACACACCACCTCAGCCCCAGTTCCCCACCCAGAGAAGACACTGGAACTGGGGAGCTCTGGCAAGGTTTCCTGCAGTTTCTGCCTGGTTTCTGACCATGCCTTGCCCCTCTTTCCCTCAGTGTCTGACCCAGGTGTGGGAAGCCAGCCCCAGGTGCTGGTTGGGCAGGGTGCCTGGCACAGGGCTGGGTGCACTGGGGCACTGGAAGCGATGCCAGCTGAGGGATTAGGAGAGCTGAGCAGGCTCCATATCCGTGGCAGAGTTTGTTAAACGGCCCCAGCAGTTAGGGAAATCCTGGCACTTTGTCTGACAAAGACTGGGAGATCAGGCCCTCCCTGTGACTCCACTCAGTCTCTCTCTGCAGTGATTTTGGTTTCACAGAGAATCCATGCACTTTTCTCAGAGAAAGCTCCCGGGGGCAGCAGCTCCCCAGAGCCCAAATGCCTCACCTCTCTCCAGCCAGGGAATTCTGCCAGGCAGATGTGCTGGGGGCTCTGCAGTGCTCATCCCTGCTCCTCTCACAGAAGGCAAAGTGCATTTGAACATTCTGAGGTGCTTTGTGTGTGTCTGTACCTGGTCAGTGAGGACCATGGCACTTCTCTGTCCCTCACCTTGGAGGAACTGCTGATTTCAACAGCTTTGTATTGGCTTGCTCAGAATAAATTGTGTTTTCTTGCAGTAATTTTCAGTGGCATTGATGGTGTTCAGGCATTCAGACCTTAGCTCAGCCCACACCCCAATGCCTGCCTTGCATCCCTGGTTTTACATGTTGTCCCAGATAAATGTTACCTTTATCCCAGATAACCTGCCTTGATCTGGGGGTCCTTAGGACAAACATGCTTCAGTCAAATGTTCCACCTTTCTCTTTTGTGATCAGGAAAGCTGGAACCCCATTAAAATGGGAGCTGAGGGTGTTTCATAGTTACAAGATATCAGCAGCCAAGAGGTTTAAGAAAAGCAGGAGGGAGAGAGGATTCCAACAAAATCCTCAGGGCTGGCAGCCTTGTGCCTGTGCTGCAAATAGCTTGTCCTGTGGCTCATCTGCAAACTCTTAACATCCACATGACTTGGCTTATGCCATGATTACCTTACCTGCCAGCCAGCCTGTCTTAAAAAGAAACAGAGAAGTGCAAAGGCATTTCTGCACCAAGCCCTGCAGGAATGCTCTGGGCTCCCTGTTCTGCCTGTGCTGCTAATCGCCAGGGGAATTTGTACCCTCTGCCTCAGCTGCCTGCTCTGCAGCCCCTGGAGGATTTAAATTGCAGATGGAGTTGCACAGCTTTTACCAAAGTTGGTCTGACCTACAGAGTGGCCATTAAGCTCCCGAAATGCCGCTGGCTCTGGGCAGCAGTGGAACAAGAGAGAGATTTGTGGTCACCCTCAGGGTCACAGCCAACACTGTAATGACACTGGCACCATGGCATGGCCCTGGCTCAAGGAAGGGGCAGCTGCTCACCACAATCGTTGGGCTCCCATTTTGGGTCTGTGTCCAGGACTGGCTGAAGAAACAGGAATCTGTAACTCTCCTCTTGACCTTGGGCAGCCTCTAGGTAGCTACAGCAGAGATTGGCACAGGCAAATCCCGCTCCTCTCCCAGCACACGCACAGCCCGGGCAAGCCAGCCCTCCTGTGCCATGGTGTGGCACTGCCATGCAGGCACAGCCCCCAGCAGCTGTGCTCCCCCAGCCTGTGGGGGCACAGCAAAGCAGGATAGGGGCTTCCTCCTGTTCCTGTGGCACCCAGAGCCTGGCCTCAGTCCCCAGACATGCGGTTATGTCCCTCCTGTCGCCAGGCAGGAGCCTTGTGCTGCTCTGCAGCCAAACAGAGCCAGAGGCCACCCTGTCCCTGCTCGCCTCCAGAGTTCCCTCATATCCCGAGGTGGATGCCTGGGGCAAGATGCCATCGCAGCTGCAAGGGGCTCATGGCTGTGAAGGGAGGAACATGAAACTCCAGGAAAGGTCCTGAGGAGCCACACACACCTCAGGGTCTCCAGGCTTGGGCACCACAGGTCCCCAGTGCATAGGATTTGGGGTTACTGCAGCTCCTGCGAGCACATTTTGTTCTGCTCTTCTATGCAAATCCTGTCCCCGCTGCCAGTCTGGGGGTGCCCCAGCCGTGGCTGATGGGGAGGGTGCGCTGCTGTTCCGGGAGCTGTGCCGCAGTGGGGCTGGGGAATCCCGTTCGCAGCGAGCATGGCAGCGTGCCAGGGAAGCAGAGGGCGCTGCGGCGGCCAGAGAGCTCCCGCAGGGCTGCGGGGGTGAAGAGGGGAGGAAAAGACAAAATAGAGAAAAAGCAGTGACAGAGGAAACAGGTTTATCATCCCTCTGCAGAGCGCTGGGGCACAGCCAGTGGGGCTTTCTGTGGCAGGATCCAAAATTGCTCTGGGCTGCTGCGTGCAGCCATGAATGAGCTCTGGGAAGGCCTCGTGGCCGGCTCCAACAGCCCCGCTGGGGTGGGCAGGGGAGCAGGGACTCCCCAACTTCTGCTTTGTCCCCTGCGGGAGGTTTGTGAACTCAGATGTGAATGCAGCAGCTGGGAGCAGCCGTGTGAGCTGCGCGGGGCTCAGAGCTGTGGGCAAACCCCGGGGCAGCCCGGCAGGGCACCCAAACGCTGCACAAGGTAGGGAAGAAGGGGACAGGCTGGGCAGGGGAGGTGGCACGGCTGCTCCAGAGAAAGCAGAGCCAGGAATACATCTGGGCAGAGGGGGCAGAGACTGTGCAGGAAGTGCAGGAGGGTGTCTGTGGGGGAGAAGACAAACCCCACCTCTCCCCAGTGCAGGATGCTCAGCGATCCTCAGAGAGCTCAGGTTGGGGTGACCAACAGGGACAGAGTGGTGAGGGGTCAGGGCTCGGCATGTGCCCCAAGTCCTGCCCCGGGGCTTGCTGAGTGCTCAGGACCAGCCCAGTTGCATCACTGGGACAGGGAGATGGCACAGCTCAGGGGTGCTCTGGGGCAGGATGTGGCACTGACTCAGGCCGCTGGAGGAGGGCTGGTCCCGCAGTCAGCTGTCCCTGGGCAGCTGCCAACCCAGCATCCCGCCCCCAGAAAAGCCTTCATTTTTGGGTGGCAGAAAATTGACATCCTCCTTTCCAAAAGGTCACATTGAGGCAACACAGCAAAGTGTGAGGGGCAGAGGGGACCTCCTGAGCTCTCAGCCTGGCTCTGTGGGACATCCCTCCCTGGCCCTGGTGGGATCCAGAGCCCTCCAGAGCTGTGGCAGCTCACACTGGCCACACAGGGAAGGAGAACAAGGACCACGGTGTTCAAAGGCTGAACTTCAAGCTCTGCCACCCTGGCCACTGCCGTCCAAGCATTTCTCTGGTGTTGAGTGCTCTGGGCAGGTGCTGCCGGCACAACCCTCCACACCAATGGGACGTTCCCCCACGGCAAAACAGCTTCCAGAAAACATGGGATCCCAGAGGAAAAGATGCTAGAACTGGATCTTTCTCAAAACCCACTCAAAAGTGGGGTTTACAAGTGCAAGGAGCTGTTCAAAGCAGAAGCAGCTGGTGCCCAAGTCAACAGAGAAACCAAAACTCTCCTGGTCCCAGAGTGGTGCCAGTGCAGAGAGCGGCCATGGCCTGTGCCAGGTGAGACCTGGTTTATACCTGACACGGTGGCTGGAGCACCTAGCCAGCTTTTGCCATCCTGCTGCACTCTTCCTCTCCACTCGTGCCCCACCCATGCCATGGTAGGTTTGGCAGCATCTGGGAACCAGCTCTCCCTGTCTGCTCTCTCTCTGTCACTCAGGGAGGAAACCCCCATCACCCAAACCCGGCGTGCCCAGTGGTGTAAACGCCCCCAGGGGGCAGTGGGGTGCACAGACACAGCCATGTCCCTGGTACACAGCCCCTGCTCCCTGCAGCGGGCACTGCCCCCAACAGCACAAAGACACCCAGGGGCGCCCCGACCTGAGCTGAGGGGTGTCAGCAGCCAAAACTGGCAGCTTTTGACCTCCGTGCTCACATGATGAGCAGAGCAGCTCCCAGGACACCCTGCACGAACATCCTTTCTTTTGCGCTCTGCCTGTACCCCGCGCCAATATTTCCCCAGTGGCAATGGGCACACTGTGGGAGAAGGGAGAGCTCAGCTCAGCTCTCTAAACCCACCCAAGCAGGGGCTCAGGCGCTACAGAGCCGCCAGGAGGCTGCTCCGCTCCCAGGTCGGTCCCGCTTCCCCTCTGCCCCGCGTGTGCCCCACACGGGACAAAATCCCTCGTGTCTGCCAGGCTGGGGGGGACAGGTGCAGCAACTGGGGCATTGCCCAGCGGACAAAGGCTGTTCAGAGCCTCTGGAAGCACAGGGGAACCTCAGAAGCAGGAATGGAGATGGAAAAGGTGCTGCCGAGGAGGTGACAGGCAAACGCCCTGCGGGAAGCACCTCCCTCCGTCCCAGCCGCAGCGGCCCGGCTGCACTGCGGGATGAGGCCGGCCAGCACCGCCTGCTCCGGGGGCCCTCGCAGGCACACGGGCTCCACGGGGAGGCTGCGGCTCTTTGGGGAGGCCAGGGCATCGCTGGGAGCTGGGGGTGCCCCGAGGATCAGCTCCCTTTGTGTCCGCAGCCCCGCACCGCGCCCCAGCCCCGCGCAGGCACTGCCATCTGCAGGCAGAGCCCCGGGCCGGCTGCGGCCCTGCCAGCACCGCGACCCCCGAGCCGGCAGGGACCGGCCACGGCCCGCAGCAGGGACCGGCCACGGCCCCCCCGGCAGCGAGCCCCTGCTGCAGCGGGACCCTCCCAGCCGAGAGCAGCCGCCATGAAACGCTGGGAGAAAAGGGCAGCGGCTTCTCCGCCCCTCTGCCCGAGCAGCCGGACGGGAGCTGAGCTCACACCCGGCTGCGCAGGAGGCACAGAGAAGCCAGCAAAGCAAAACCCTGTCCACACATCCCTCGCACGGAGCGGCAGCAGCACCCTCCCCTGTTCGAGAGACGAAAGGGGGCTCTGCGTTTTGAACGCAGCCAGGTAAGGTGTTCCCTGGAGCCCCAGGCTGGCCTGCGGGAGAGGAGGACTCCTGTCACCCCTCTATGCAAGCAAGCAGCACTCGCACTTCCATGCCCTGCTCTCGCTGGCACACCCCACGGGGGACACACACCCCATTCACTCACTCCCAGTTTGTGCTGCTTGAACAGCGTGGCCACAAAACTGTCCCCATAAAATTCTGCCAGTGCCGAGGAAGTTTCCTGCCAACCGGCAGAGATGTGCCAGCAGGGAGAGACCCCTGCTATAACCAAAGTACAGCTTCTCTGGCAGAAGATGGTCAAGATGATCATCTTTCAGCTAGCTCTGTCTCCAAAAGGGAGCCCTTATCCCAGGTGGCTCCATCTATAGGGTCTTCACCCTCCTGTGTACCTGGAAGGAAGGAAAGCATCCCCCAGGGTCACAGGAACAAGACACAGGACACTCCATGCCGCAGAGGGGATTTTTCAGAAGCATTTATTTCCCTGCTGACACTGGGGCTGCAGAGGGCAGCTGCTCCCTGAGCTGCCCCGTGCTGCAGAAACATCACCCCCTCAATCACAACAATCCACGGACGGTTGGTGTCTGAGCGACGGTTGGTGTCTGAGCGGTGAGACCTTCCAGCACCTCCGTTACACAGACCTACATCACTGGGACATTCACCTCATAGGGACACCACTTAAAAGGACTTAAAATCATTATAATCATTATAATAAAGCAACCTACAAAGTAACATTTAGAGGCATCATGCAGAAACCAGATTACTTTAGACTATGTGGCAGCTCAGAGTTGCTGGGTTCATCGGTGGACGAGTGCTTGACTGCATTCTGCCAGTCCAACAAGGTGCCAAGTTGGGCAGCATTCCCAGACAGGACAACAGCTGTGCTTCCCATCGCGTGGCAGGAAACACTTCCAGGTCACAGTTTATACATCCAGAACTACACAAGGTTATGTGCTTGTAAAAGGTGCTGGGAAGTCCTGACACTTCCCTTCTGTGACACCACCTGCTTCCTCTACCAAGTGGCAGACATTTGAGTGCAGCAGAGTGACTGAGCTGTGGGGTTTCTTTTTTCTCTCTCTCCTTTTTCTTTTTTTTTAAATAAAACCAAAATCTGCTAAAATGTTATTCTCAGCACAGGTGGACCAAAAAAATTATAAAAAAAAAAATCACATTACACTGGTGATACAGAGATTGGCCCATAAGAAAGAAGAAGCTCTATACTATTGCCCCATAATGAGTTTTTCTTCACCTACAGTTTCAACTTCCCAAGTGAGGTAGGGAGAAGGTGACCACGGGTAAAAGAGGTGGTGTTTCTAAAGGATTTCACTGTTTTGAAGTTATCTTAATCCTTCATGTAGTGTTCTTTATAGAAACACTGCCTTTTCTTCACAACAACATTCAGAGTTTTGGTTTTTTGGTTGTTTTGGGTGAGGGAAAGAGGGAGAAAGAAAACAAGGATCCCAGAGATGAAATGCTGGCAGTTTTGACACATTTTGGAAGGAAAGCACAGTTTTAAAAAGGAAGGAAATAATGTAGTGAATCTGCAGCTAGAAGGGAAAAATAGAGAATGCTGACATAGTTTGCACTGTGCCTGTTCCAAGGGCATTGAATTACACACCCTGTTCATGTGGAAACATACTGTCACACACAGCTGTCAGGAGAGGGAGAGTGGACACTTAGAAACCTGGAGTTTAATTTTGCAGGAACCAGTTAATACAGAAGCCTTCCACTGCCCCTCCTAGCACTGGACAGAATGTGTTTTAAGGCATAGTTTAACATCCATTTCTTCCTAAAGCAATTTAAAGTGTAACAAGCCAGGATGTCAGACACAAAACACTCAACAGGTATTCTGACAGAGGTGAAAGCTGGTTTATGTACAGTGAAATACTTGCCTGCAAACAGGGGAGTTTTGAAAAAGAAAGAAAAAGAACTGCAGACCCAGATTCTAAAAAAGCAAACATTACCAACACAAGGAATGTTCATTAGAGTCCAGTTCCCACTAGAGCTACTCAACAGGAGGATGTACAATATGATTACGCTAAACAGCACTGATTGACTGATCCCAGATTGCCCCGGGAGGGGAAGAACCTTGGGAGGCCAAACTCTGCAGTATCCCAGTGCAAACTGCCTCAGAGGAAAAGCCTGCAGTCAACAAGCCTTCACACCTATTGTTAGGCTCCACTAAGAGATGCAGTAGCCAGGTGTCACCTAACAACTCCAGGACACTCCTGTGAAGGTGATGGTCCTGTGTGGATTCTAATGCACATCCCCCATGAGCAGTGTCCTGCACACATTCACCTGCCAGGCCACTGGCTTTCCCTCTTCCATGGCTGGGCCAGCTCACAGCCACCAGAACCTCACATAGACTATCAGCATGATGAAGAACACGGCTACGGCCGCCAGCTTGGCGTACGTGGAGCGCATGTTCAGGTACTTGGCGTCCTGGCGGTACTTCTTGGACAAACTGGACAAATTGTTGGCCTTGGAATCAAGAGCTGTTCAAAGGAAAGGGGAGAGGAGTTAGGATTAACTGAGCATTCCCTAGATGTTACATTACGTGTACAAGTCTCTCTGGAGTAGCTGGAAGCACGGCAGTTTCATGTGGCAGTGTGCCCTGTGCCCCCTGTTCCCAGGGCTTGTCCTGCTGGGATGAGAGCCACCTGAGCTGGAGAGGGGCTGGTGTCCCCCACAGCAGCACCAGCACCTGCCAGCTGTTTCAGAACACAGCTGATCCAGCTGAAACACCCACTGGGTTCACTGCTTTTCTCAGCAGAGTCAAGCCTTTCCCTCAGGAGGCTCTGCCCACCCAGCTGCCCCAGGAGACAGCACTGTGTGCCAAACACTGGCCAACTCCCAGTACCTGACAGGGCCTCTCCTCGCTGTAAGACCTCCTCAATGTTGGCCACCATAATCCTCTGCACATCCTGCAGCTCTGTGTTGATGGAGCCCAGGTTCCTCCTCGCCCGGCTATCAATGTAGAGCTTCTTGGTTTTCTGGATGTAAGTGTCTGGAAGAAGACAGGGCTGTCAGGGGGAGCCTCACCTAGCACAGAGCTGCCTGGCTGCAGGACTGGGAGCACTGCTGAGACAGCTAGAAGACTACATGCAAATATTCACTGGAGTGAGTTCAAAGACTAAAAGCAGGAAATCTGAATTAATGGCCATGCACCACTTCCATACCACTTCTCTATTCTCCTGCTCAGAACACCCGTGTCTCTAGCGCCAAGGAGAATTTGAGCTGTCAATTCCACAGGACAAGCTGCAGAGAATCCCATGGCCGCTGCTCCCTCCCAGCAAGAAGTTTCCTGACTAGCCACAGGGAGAGGGACCTCACCAAATTCAATGAAGGAATAGGGCCTGGAGACTGTTGGAACCTTCTTGCCATGCTGCTCGTCAAACTCTGAGTGCAAGTCTTCCAGGTATGCAAAGGCCAGTTTCTTGGGGAATCCAGCTTCACACAGGACCAGGTAACACACTCCTTTCTCGATGATGTAGCTAAAAGAACGGCAGACAGAGCATTAATCAATCAGTTTTGAACCTATCCTGTCAAACACCACCCTGCATGCCTCTATTCCTATGAGGCAATGAGAACTGGGTACAAGAACTTCTGCTTTTCTATGTCTGGATCAAGTGTAAACCTTTCAGCAAAGCAATGGCTTATCTTTTCTTTAGCCAAAATAAATTTTCTTGTAGCCTCAGACTCTACACACCCATGCCAA
The DNA here is from genome assembly GCA_024865655.1 of Emberiza elegans. Taxonomy (NCBI): domain Eukaryota; kingdom Metazoa; phylum Chordata; class Aves; order Passeriformes; family Fringillidae; genus Emberiza; species Emberiza elegans. Next base: position 979,528 of record JALJVW010000238.1, on the reverse strand, counting down.
CAGTCCTGGGCTTTGACTTCAGCTGAACAAAAGCTGGCCTGTGAATACCATTAGCTTAACAAAATACCAGCAACAAAAGAGTTGTAATTTTGGAGTATAAAAAAGAACACCCTGCAGTCAGGAGGAGGGGGAGCACAAGAAAGTTTGCCAGCAGAGTAGCAGGGAAGGTGGCCAACACATCTCTAAGTGGCAGCACAGCCAAGTACCCGAGGCCTAGGAATGGGAAGCTGAGGCACTGAGATGAGGAGGCACACACAGGAGTTTGGTCTCAGCGGGCTGGGAAGGCACCCAGTCCCTGCCAGCTGTCCCTCTCCATTTCAGAGGGCTGGCTATCCCCTTCCTCACCACCACCAGCCTGCTGGAGGGGTGCTGCTATGCACATGCATCACCACAGGGGCAGCTGGGGAGGGGCACTGCTGCTACATGGGTGCTGGTGACCTTGCAGGCTCACCATGGGTGGGTGTGACCATGCCACCAGTTCCCTGGCTGCAAGGTGAGGAGCTCCAAAGCACACAGTGACACACCTGCTGCTGTGTAAAGCTGCTTGGCCTGCCCCCCAGCTGAGGGCACACGGGTCCTCTTCTCACCCACCACCAATCTTGAGATTATTTAGGCTTCACTTTGTCACTCTGCTGCTCCACATTCCCAACTGAATTTTCCTCCTCACTTAGCCAATATAAAAATAAAGTCTACAATACTCCCACCAAAACCAAGGGGGTGGAGACAGTAAACAGCCCTGTAAACACTTTTGAATGCTTATCTATACTCTTCAGGGTGGAGTGTGAATGCTACTTTTAGGTTACCTTCCTCTGACTTTCTGCATAATGCCATTAAGCATTAGTCTGGTTAGCATAAAGATTAGCAGTGTATTAAAGAAATGATCCAGTCCTGAGGGCACTGTAGTAAAATAAGCAGCTTAAAATTTTGTTAATAGACACATCAGGCTTACAAAACAACTTCACCCCACTCCCTACTGTTTTTCCAGATACCCCAGCAGGGCCATGTCCTTTAAATTAGCCATCCTCACCTTGTTCATGGGCTCAGGAGTATCCATTCCTCTTGCCTCTATGTGGCCTGTGTGTGAACCCTGGCAGCCTTCAAACAACAACAGATTTACCCGAACCAGAAGAAGAAACTGCAGCTCCCATCATCCATTCCACAGTATTTCCCCATGTGCCTGTGGCCTTTGGTCCTTTTTATGTTCCTCAGCTTGGACTGCATCACTTCCCTTACCCCTGGAGACCTGCTTGCCACATTGGGGTTGCTAAAGATCATCACCCAGAGCTTGATTTAACCACTGCCATGATGAGTAAGACTTGAGCAAATCTATTGAAATGAGGAGAACCAGTGTCAGAAGGGAATTCTGGCAGCACTGCTGGAGCAGCACTCCCCAGGTGAGAGCACTCTGAGGAACATGCCCCTGTTCCTGCTCTGTTTATCTCGGCCTGGAGCTCTTCAGCTGCATTTCCCACTGGCTTCTTCCTGGTGTGATATTCAGGGTGCTGGGTTTAAAGTTGGTCTGTCAGCACCACAGGGAGTGAGCTCACCTTGCTCTGCCCTAGATTCAGACAATTTTGTCAACTTCAGACCAGAGTTCCTGCACAGCTGGGCCTCTCAGTTTCATACTTTGTGTGCATCCCCAAGATTCAGCACAGCACCTGCCTGCACGTCCTCACACAAGGGGCAGATGTGGCCACTTGCCACTGTTAACTCTGCTCAAGAGTGCAGCCAGCAGGTCTCCTGTAATCACATTGGGCATTTTGAGAGAGAAAAGCTTTATCCTGGTAACAGTGGCAAAGGCCAAGGTTGCTTTCAAATGACAGGTAGGAGTCACTTCAGCCATTCATCAGGCAAAGGTCACCTGCTCACTGACAGCACAGCAGAGCTGTTGGTGATCCTGTACCTGCACAGCCCCAGTGCTGCTGCTGCAAGGCTGACACAGCTCCTGCAGCTGAAACCCTGGCAAAGCATTTGGCAGAAATCACCCAAGGGCTCACAATTTAAACTTCAACCCTCAGGAAGGCTCAGCTCTGCTTTGAACTGATGAAGCTGAAGATGTTCAGCAGCACCTCAGCAAGATCAGCAATACCCTGGGCTGTGCTGCTGACTCCCCCCACAGAATGCTCTGTCCTGCTTTGTGCTGCCCTCAGCACTCAGAGCTCTGGTCTGGCACAAGTAGATTGGTGAGCAGCGTGGCCATGGGTCAGCATCATTTCAGACTAAATCTCAAATTCCCCTGTCACCTCCCCTCCCTGCAGAGGAAAGTTTCTGACCTGAAATTGTTCTTTTCACACAGGTCCTGCTGTAATGTCCCACCTCAAAGGAGGCAGAAGCAAGTGCTCTGCAGCAGCTGTCAGTGGCCAGTAAACCCATCCAAGGACTAACTCAGCCCAGGAGGAGGAACACTCCTGTCCCAGCCAGGTAACCTGGCTGCTCCTTGGGGACAGCTGGCAAAGCAGGCCTGCCCAAGCCCTCCCTCCTCATCACAACTGCTGTCAGTACAGCCACACTAAGAGGCTTTGGTTTCCTGGGCAAGTGTTGCCACCTTCCCAGACATCTCCCTGCTTGCATCATGGAGGTAACTCAAGAAGGGATTTACTGGGATCTTACACAGGCTCTTTCCCAAGGCTTCACTGCCAGGCAGAGCTACACCCATGCTGTGCCAAGGAGACACTCAGAAACGAGGCAGTTTTTAAATTCTGTGAAGATTTATCTTGTAGAAAAAGCAAGAGGAAGAGCAGCACTTAGCACTTAACTCCAGCAACAACACCCAAATCCAGCAGAGATAAGGGTGGCCCGGCCAATCAGGGCCATCCTCTGACACTGTAACTCCCTATCAAGGGCAACCAGAAGCCCAAAGAAAAGATTTTTTAATAAATCTTGTCGCAGTTAGCAGACAAATGACAACCACAGGAAAAGCATCTCCCAAAACATCACAGATTTTGCCAGAGATTGCCCATCCAAAAAACTCCTGTTTTCATCTCTTCATGCCTCTGAATCTGAAGAAAGGGTCAGGGTGGGAGATTTTGCTCCTGTTGCTGGAGCAGAGGCCCAAAGCTAACCTTGCCCTGCATTCAAAGGCCACCTCCCCCTCTGCCAGCCACAGACACACACACAGTCACTGGAGTCACCTGACACTGAGGGATCCTGCTGAGGGTGGCACCGTGGGGATCCTGGCACACTCCTGCCACAGCTGCACTGCTCTGCCTGGAGAGCTCACTTGGCCCCTGAGCCCTCCAACAGCCATTCCTGTCATGGCACACTGCTGATTCCCAGCAGGATCCTGACTAAGTGCTCAGGTGTTACTCTGCCAGGCAATGACATGGCACAGAAAGAGGCATTTCCCTCCTCACACACAAACTTTCCTGCCTTCCAGCTCCCCTCCTGTTCACCCTGCTATTAAGGAGTAAGGATGTCTGACCCCTGTAAGATTTCCTTATTTCACAGCCCTGCTCTCTTGAACGAGTGCTACTGGAGAATGCCAAAAGTGCTTTTAAGTCAAGAGCTCCCAAAAAATTAAAGAAATTAACTAAACACACCAAACAAATCTAGCAACAATAAGGCTGAATTTACTGGTTGAGAAAAAGAAGTCTGTCAGGTATTAGGACAACAATAATAGAAAGATTCAGAGATGCTCGATGTGCTTTTAATGCACGAAAAGCTGAGCTCTCGCAGGGCACAGAGAGGACAGTGCTGGGCAGCAGGAGGGCACAGTACACGGCTGTACAAGGACAGATCTCTTTAAAGACGAGACACAGGCCGCCCAGAAGATGCAGTGAGGACACAACAAAGAAAAAGGCAGGGAGGGAACAGAACCTGCACTGTCTGCAGCACAGGCAGAACCACGAACCTGCATGAAAACCAAGCGCCAGACACCTGTGCCAAGCAGTGCCAGCTCACACACTCCCTGGGCAGCAGGGCTGACAGCAGCCCCGTTTCCAACAAACCCCAGCCCGGCTCCAGGAGCCCCGGCCGGTTCGCGGGGAGCCGCGATCCCGCAGCGCTGCCGGTACTCACTGGAAAGCCATGGCTCCCGCCTCCAGCGTGCAGCGCGTCGGGGACTGCTCGTTCAGCTTGCGGAAGAGCTGCTTGGCCTGGCTCTGGTACTGCTGCAGGTCGCGGCCTGACTGAGGAGGCAGGGAGGGAGGAGAGCGGCTGCAGGGCTGCGGCTACCGGACACACCGGGGGCCTCCGGAGCCGCCGGCACCGGCCCCGCAGCACCGGCGGGCTCTGCCCGTCCCACCCGCCACCACCGGGAGGCAAACTACGGTGCCGGAGCCGGCCTGCTGTGAGAAGGGACTGCGCGGCTCCCGGTGGGTCGCCCCCCGCCCGCTCCTCACGGACACACCGGCCCCTCCCCACCCGCGCCCCGCCGGCCCCACCTGCTCGTCCTCCTGCATGGAGGCGGCGAGGGGGAGCCCGTCCGCCACGCGGGCGATCATCGTGAGCAGCACCATGGTCGCGCCCGCCGCCCTGCCTGCCTGCCACGGAGCCGCCCGGAAACTGCCACCGCCGCTTCCGGTGCGCGGCCGCCGCGCCGGCGGCACTTCCGCCCGCCCGTGGGAAGAGCGGCCGCCCCCCGCGCGCATGCGCCAACGCGAGGCCGCGCCTCCTCCATAGCCACGCCCCCAGGCGCGCCCCCTTAGAGGAGCATCCGCGGCCACGCCCACCAGGCTCCTTATGAACACGCCCCATCGGAAGCACCGCCCTGTTTCAGCCGCGCCGAGTAAGCCCCGCCCCTCCCGCCGCACGGCCCCGCCCCCGGCCCCGCCCCATGACGCGCCCCCCCGCGGGCGGGGCGGGGCGGCGGCGGCCCGGCGCGGTGGGCGCGCGCCAGGGCGGCGGGCACAGCCATGGCGGCGGCGGCCGAGCGGAGCCGCCTCAGCTTCCCCGGCGGCACCGGGGCCCTGGGGCGGCCTGTGCCTATGAACCTCTTCGCCACCTGGGAGATCGACGGCTCCAGCCCCAGCTGCGTGCCCAGGTAACGGGCGGGCGAGGGCGCGGACCGCACCCCCTTTCCTCCTCGGCTGCCTCCTGGATCCCCGTTCCCATCACCTGTGCGAACCTTCCGCAGCCGCAGGGCTCTTCCCGCCCCTCGCCCCTCCCGCGGTGACGGGCACGGCTCCTCCCGTGCCTTTCGGGATGGGTGGCGGTGCGGGGCTCCGGCGGAGGCCGGGGGGCTGCTGCCGTCTGTCCCGTGTGCGGGGTCACCTTCGCCGTGCGTGTGCCCGGCAGCCCCCGGCGCGGGCTGGGGCTCCCCCGGTACCGCGGTACCGCCGCCTTTCCCGGGCAGTGCCCGCAGGGCTGGGCTCGGGGCGCGCATCCCTTCTCGGGGATGGTTCTTCGCCCTGTGCCCGTGTCCCTCCGCTGCCCTGCCCCTGCTGTTGTACACACGCGGCCGTGCTCCCTGCCCGCGCTGCTTTAGCCCGCATGGCAGGCATTCCTCTTAGTTTTGAGAAATTTTGCGCTCTTCAAGCCTAGCTCAGAACAGAATGCCTCTGCGGATTTAAACGTGCCGGAGACAAATCTTTGAGGCGCTCCTCGTTATCTTTGTTTGTTTGGTTTGTTTTGGGCGAGCAGAAAGGAAACAGAGTCATCAGGCTGACCTGGCAGGAACGTGAAGCTCTGCAAGCTTTACAAACCCCCTCAAATCCCTCTGTCTGCTGCGCCATCCACACAGCAGGTTGGACTCGGTGGCCATGCCCCTGTATTGCAGGGACGAGTAGCTGTCACAAACACTGTAGTGATCTGACATCGTGGGCAGGAACCGAGAGGGGTAGAAGCAAACCTGAGTCCTGCTATTGCAGGTAATCTGGGTTTATAGCAGTTTATCTGTGCTAGCAGCGCCTTAGGCAGCAACTTTTTCAGCTTGTGTCTCGTTCAGCCTTTCCTTTCTGCAACTGGAGGTCTTGGAAAGGCTCTGGCACCCTGGGAATGTGCGTCTCTTCAAGGAGTCCCTTTGCTGTGGAAGTTGTCACTTGGATGGGAATAGCTGGAGGAACAGTTGGTGCTTTTTTATTTTGCACTAGACAAGAAAGTGTCCCTGCTGCTGGCAGGGGGTTGGACTTAAATGATCTTTAAAAGGCCCCTTCCAACCCAAAGCATTCTGTGGTTCCAGCGCGATTGGCACTGTCCCTGCTGTGCAGAGGACACGGCAGCACTGCTCTGAAAACAGTTCTTTCCACTGCACCCTTTGCTACAGGAAAGCAGTTGGGTTTCCATCCCATCCAACCTGGTAACAGTGGCTGTTAAACAAATAAAAGCCCAAACCTCCGACACTGTCAAGGACTTTTCATTCTGCATTATCATTTATGCTGATACTTGCAGATCTGCAAACGAGCTCACAGCATAGCCTGCTTGTTTGCAAATCTGTGGATGACCAGAAAATGCAGTGTAAGGACACTGACCCTGCCTGGGGGTGGGGAGCACAAGGGGGGGTCCTGGGTGCTGGAACTGTGGTGGGCAGGAGATGGGAGGCAGCTGGTTGAGGTGCCTGGAGGAATGTGGGGAATGCAAAGCACATGTGGATATCTGGGCAGGTGGAGCAGAACTGGGGTTTGAGAGGGAAAGTCTGGAATTGCCGAAGCAAGCCGTGAAGCAGGGGATGATGAAAGTGCTCAGATTGCCTGCCCTGAGGAATTGATGGGAGAATTGGGGCATTTGGGACCTTGTAGGAACAAAGCTTTTGGTTGAGGGAGTTTGGTGTGGTGGTGGGTCCCTCTGCTCTGGCCCTGCTGTTGCCATTACCTTTGCTTGCTCTTTCTGGGTGCCCTTTTTCCCTCAGCCAGGGGGATGAGCTCCATCCAGCTGCTGCACCTGCTGTTGCCAGCCCTGTGAGCCTGCATTTCCCCAGATGTGGAGTTTTCTGCTGGACACGGAGTGGGCAGCCCACGGGCTGGGCACAGGCTGCAGCTGTGGCTGTGGGTGCCGGCTGGGTTTGTTAACCCCAGGTGAGGCCAGGAGCAGCTGAGGTTGCAGGTTCTGTGGGGATGTTGGTCCTGTGGCACGGTGGGGTGTGTGCTGGGCAAACACCAAGTTCTGCAGCATTCAGTGCTGCTGTTTCTGACCATTGATCAGCATGCTTTGTGTTTCATTACGGGCTTTGCAACAGACCTTTCTGTCAGAGAAAGCAGGAGCTTGAAAACCTTTAAGTTATGCCACTGTCTCTGCCTTTTAATTTCACATGGTGATGATTTTTACTGTGGCACAATGACATTTAAGATTCTTTTATCTTAAAGTGAGAGATATTGGAGTGAAGTCCTGTGCGTGGGAAACCATATCCCATGTGAGCTGCTTGTCCCAGCAAACGTCTGTTGGGACGTGAGGGGCGGATGTGGAGGAGAGTGGGCCTTGCTGTGTGGTCAGACACTGTGGAACTGCCTTGGCCTCTTCTGAGATTTCCACCAGTTCCCTTCTGGGTCTCTGTTGGCAGGACAGGCTTTCCAAGCAGAGAGGAGATTTGAACTTGGCACAAAGTCAGAGGATTCACAGAGAGGAGAGTGTGCTTGGGGAGGGAATGTGGCTTCCTTCCCTTTTCCTTTTGGTTCAATAAATCTTAGCCCATTTCTAAGGTGTTTCTCCTACCATGGCCTGGAGCAGGAGGGGCTGGGTGGAAGCAGTGCCTGGAGTGGTCCTGCCCTGCTCTAGGTTCTGTGGGAGGTGCTTGTGTGGATGTGTGTGTGCTTCAACACACTCTGGTGGGTGATTTACTGAAAGTCCACTCAGCTTGGGTGGGGTGTCAGCAAAATCTGGATGGCTGCCTTGGTGCATCCATGGAGTTTCCTTGTGTGAGAAGGCTGTGTCTAAACTTAAGGCAGAATAGTAGGGAAGAGTCATGGTGGTGTTCTGCAGTTGTGTGCTTAGTGTGAAACACGAGGTGAGGTGGTGTTTTGCATTTGTTCTGGCTTCTCTTACTCCTCTGCCATCTGCAGAAGCGATTTTATGATTTATTCTTCAGCACACGTAGCTCCTGGGAGGCTTGACCATAGCATTTCTGAAATGCAGCTACTTTCTTTTAGTCATCCCAGAAATGTGACTCAAAATGTCTCACTATCTGGGCGTATCCACTGCATACCAGAAGGGAGAGATGCCTACCTTTTCCTGCTGTTTCTTTCTTCTGTGCACTGAAAGACTTTCCTTTGAGGAAGGTTATACTACATAAAGTTCTCCCTACCACCTGTAAACACTGAAAGTGATCTTCTTGCTGCATGGCAGTGAGAGAATCAACATCTCTTCCTCTCACTGAAAGAGTAAAAGTAAGAATTATTCTGTGGATTTTGGTGTTGGTTGCTTTGCCTTCCCATCTTTTGATGAATCTGTGGGTGTGAATGGCAGGATGCAGTACGGTCCCATGTTGAAGTAGTCTCATGAGGAGGTAGCACCGTGTGGAGGTTGTCCAGAGGAAGAGAGGTCTTGGGGGAAAGGTTTGTTGGAAGGGTCTGCTGCAGCAAGGGAGGGCAGCGATATTCCCATTTGGAGTGGGTTTCGTTTCAGGCTACTGCCTTAGCTGACACAAGCTGGTAAAAGTTGCTGCTAAGCTTTGAACTGTAGAGTGGATTGAGAGCAAGCTGGATGTGGAGCAGGTGTGCCCCAGTGTCCCCGGGGACTGAAGGAAGAAGTCTGCGGAGCAGAGCAGTGCAAAGGCAGTGCCGGAGGGCTGGGGCTGCTGCCTGGGCACTGTCTGAGCATTTCCCCTGTTGGCTCACTCTGTAGCTTGCCTGCTGGGTAGGGAAATGCAGAGGGGTTCCACACACATGCCCTGGGCCCACAGGAGGCTGGGGGTATGGGGATGTGACTGCTCAGTGCTGTGGCATGGCCGTGCAGCGCTGGGACATGCACAGCAGCCCTGGTACGGACATCCCCAGGGGTCATAGAAAGGGATGGGGTGAGAGTTCAGATTCAGGCAGCTGAGTGGATCCTAACAGTGTGCTCATGCCCCAGGCTGTGTGCTCCTCTCTCTCTGCCAGCTCCCATCTTCTTCCACTGCCCTGCCTGGCTGTCTGCCTCCTGTGGGCTAATGAGTTGCAGAGGGCTCTGTGAGCATGGAAGGGTGACAGCACTGCAGATGTGTGGCAGGAGGGACACAGTGAGGACTGCTGGGGCATGGAGCCACTCCAGCAATCTGCAGGTTTGCACCCATAGCTGGTATTTCCCTCTGCTAGCAGAGTGTTGAGGGGCTTGTGACCTGTGTGAAGTCCACAGCTGACTCTCCCTGTGAGGATTTGCCACAGATTCACTCAGGAGTGGAACACTTTGCCCTTTGGTGTGAAGGATACATGCCTGCACTGGGAATGGGAACTTCTCCTGGCCAGTGAGAGCATGTTCTGACCTGGCTTGAGCAATGCCAACTGTGCATCATATCATCAGAGAAAAGTGATGAACAACTTGGTAGAGTAATAATTATGATCAGGTGATGCTATGTAATTAAAAACACTGATCAATTCAGGTAGGGAGAGATGTTAATGTAAATGTATTTTAACCTTCTATTCTGTCAGTATGTTAACATTTAGGAGAGAACTCTTCCTGGTTAGGATAACTGCTGGCACATTCATTGGGAGCTGACAATAGATTTTCAGTGCGTTTGGAGCTAGGAAAATGTCTAATTACTCAGATGACTAGGTACATTTCAGAAGTGCTTATTTGGAGGTTTTGTTTTGACTTTGTTTGAATAGCATGAAATGCCTAACATTTTCCCTCGAAAGGATATGGAATACAAATGAGGGCGCAGGACAGGCTTTAAAAATATCACTGAGATGATGCTGAATGTATGAGATGCGTGAGGAAAAACAGCCATGACTGAGGCATGGAGATAAACTGCTTGGAGTAAAGCACGGTGGCCAGAACCAGCCCTTCTTCCTGGAGCTAGAACATCCTATTTCTCCTCCTTAGTCTTTGGGGAAGAGATCAAACCCGAGGGATCCCTAAGTGTTCCCCATGTAAATCCTATCCCTTTGTATGATCCTGCTGAATGTAACTTGGGTGCTTGTCTTATTCACTGGAAGTGTTCTGTCTAGAGGCTGAGTGGTTTGTTGGAGTCAGAGTTGCAGTGAGACCTATTTTGAGTCATTTTTTAAGGTGAAACTTGTGCACGTCAAGAGCAGCTCTGAAACAGATCTTAAAACCTCAGAGCTGCTAGCCAAAGTCTCTGGATAGGATTTTACATGGTTTTCACCTGGGTGCTTTGTGCATGCCCGGTGCAGAAGGGTGGTGGGAGTGGAAGGAATGGGCTGCTCTTTTGAAAGGCCTCTTTCCTTGCCTTCCACCAAGTGAGGGTGCCCAAAGCATCTTCCCCTCATGTGCCCTGGCAGGTCTGGCCTGTGCTCCTGCACCCTGCTTGGCAGGAGGCGACCCTGCAGCAGCTTGTCCAGGAAATAAAAGCTCTTGTCAAATGGAGCTGTTGATGCTCCACCTTTCATCAGCTCTGAGCAGGCGGACAATTTCTGTGGCAAGCTTGTGGCTGTATCAAATTAGCTATGAAATGATTTGCATAATAGATTAATCAACCAGCAACCAAACATCCCTCTTTTCTGCCAAGAAAAGAAAAGCAACAACTCAGCTGTTACAAGAGGCCATTATGTTCCTTGCAACCCTTAATCTTTCTTTTTTCCAAGAGTGCTCCGTGTTTTGGCCTCACGCAGGAAGCTGGCCTGCTCGCTGCCTTCATTTGCGTCACATCTTGGCAGCTTTTTCCAATTCTTTTGGGCCAAATTTTGCCACCGTTATGGTGACCTTCTAGGGAGGGTATTTCCTATGGAATTGGTGGCTGGCTGCCAGACAACTCTGTGTTGCCAGGTCCTCTATTAGCTTTGCCTTTCCATTGAAATTCCTCTGGGCCCCTTGAGCTCCTTCAGAATTGACCCATTTCCTTGGGAAGTCGGGGAGCAAGTCACCTCAGCCCATCACTGTGAGTGGGCAGGAACTGGTCACTGTGGTTTGTTTCTCCTGTGCTTCTACCTCCATATAAGCCAGCAGTATGGGTTTCCTAAGCTGTACAGTCTCCTCCTGCTGCTCCAGATGTGACATCTGTGTGTCCTTGCCTGGCTGAAGGATGCCCAGTCAGTGCTGGGGGAGTTTTCAGTCCGAATGGATCCCAACATGCAGATGATAAGAGGCTTAACTGGCTAATTGAATGTGATAGCGTGAAGCTTCTCTCATGGTGAGGTTTAATTGGATTATGATACTGTACAGTGATGTGGAGGCTTGCAGGGCATGCAGCCAGCTCCACTAGGAGAGAGTGGATCCTTGCTAATCACTCATTTGTTTAAAATAATGAATTGCCTGGAGAGCTCTAATGGGCGTGCTCTGCTTGCTGCAGCCAGATCCCTGGAGAAGGAATCCCTAAAAATCCAGGGGCTACCACACATGTAGACCCTGTCCTTGGGCTGGTGCAGCAGTTGTGGAGAGCCTCCAGGTGAGGCTCCTTTTGGAGCTCCTTTTGTTGGGGAAACAGATGTGTGGGCTCTGTTTGTGTGCTGGGGTCTGGAACGCGTTTCCTCCTCTAGACCCAGCTCAGCCTTTCCCGCAGCCTCTCTGTGGCTGTGTCGCTGTCACAAGCTGTGCCTTTCTTTTGAGGTGGCCTCCTTGTTCCTTCTCGCCTAGCAGCTGCCAGTCTGCAGCCAGGCTGCCTTCCAGCACACTTACTTGCAGGGCAATAACTGCTTTTGATCAGGAGCTCAGATGCTTCCCCTGCCCCACTGGGAAAGCAGTCTAATTTTTAAAGTATGCAGCAAAAGTAGAACTGGGAGCAGTTTCTGTATGCTGTGAATTTTGTTTGGTGGAGGCTCTTGTGTGCATAAAGCAAAGCTGGGGTCTGCAGGCCAGCCAGTGTTCAGGTGCTCACCTGGCTCGGGGTGTGTGCGGCAGCACCCGTGTTTTGGGCGCAGTGCCTGGGGCTTGAGTGCTCTATGGAAGTCTCCGGCTGAGCTGCTGTTCCTGAGAGTTGTTGCACTGAAAGTAACAATGTTTACCGATGTTTCAAAAGGGTTTCAAACCTGCATGGTTGCTCAGATCTGATTTCAGAAGAGTTGTCAAGGAAAATAGCATTTGTTCTCCTGTAAGCAGATGGATTAGCATAAAATATCAGCTTTGATGTAGTGTGAAGTGTGCTCCTCATCCGTAGCCTTTGTACTGGTTTGGAGAGTTAACTGTTTGGCTCCTCAGTGTTTGAATGGGCTGGGAAATGCCCAAGGATGCCGTGTGTCCTTCGGGCAGGGAGCAGCACCTGGGCACGGCAAGCTTTTGATTAACTTGTCCTGCTTCTTGTTGTGGCTCATCCAGAGAATCAGATAAATGTGATCACTTTGCTGTTTCTGGGAAATGGCAGCTTAGCCACTTTCCCCCCAGTGCTCTAACGTGTGGGACCTCCCTCCCCGAGCCCTAGCTTGGTGCAATGATAAGCCCGCTCCCCTCTCCTGCTTGTTTGCTTCTTTGGCAGTCAGGTGCTCTGGAGCCTGTAGGAGGAAAGTGAAAGGCAATAGCCAAGGGGGAATGCTGGTGTTTAACCAAAACCTGCATAGCTCGCAGGTCCTTCTGGACCTCAGGGAGGTAGTTCGTTTTGTTCTAAAAAGAAAAAAAAAGGAACAAACCTGGTGATGTAGGGTGACCTTTTTAAAAATTTTTTTTTAAAGCATGTATTGCTAGGGAGAAGTGGAGGTTTGAAGGTGGGAGGCCGTGAAGGAGCAGGGCATGAAGGGTATGCCTGTGTGTGCAGGGTGCAACATGTCCACTGCTCAACAAAGCACTTTATTTTGCTGTTTAAAATCTTCTGGAAAAGACATTGCTTTCATCAGATCCCTTTGCTCTGTTGAGCTCAATTGTTCAAAATCTTTTCCTGCTCCTTTTATTTTTCTACAAAGCCATTGCTGTGCAAGGGCTTGGAGGTGCTCCTCATTGCTGCTAAGTAAATACCATGTGCGGGAGGGGCATTGCTAAGGGCATCTTTACTTCTGCAGGGAGACATGTGGAAGGCTGTAAATGGAGACATGGGGAAACCATGGAGCTCCTAACGTGGCTCTGGCCTGTGCTTCAGGGGTTTCTGGTGCAGGGCTCTCATTGATGGCCGAAGCAAGCTCCAGCTTGCACATGTCTGGTACGTGTTTCCCAACAGGCTCCGGGCCAGATATAGATATAGAGCAGAGAATAACCCCCATGGGGAGATTCTTAGGAAGCCTTATCTATATATAGTCCATATAAGTCTGTATCCCCTTTCTGCTGGGAGGACAGCCTGCCCGGGAGCGTGGTTAATGCGGACACACCCCAGCTTCCAAGAGCCAGGCGGGATCCATGGGATCAGGGCTGCGTGTCCTGGCTCCTGCCGCGCTGGGTGGCACCGGGAATGCTCGGCTGAGAGCCCCAGCTGTGCTGTCCCTGCTGGGGGGGCAGGCTGGTGGCATGCTCCTGTGGCCAGCTAGGCTTGTCCTGTGTGGCAGCACGAAGGGCAGAGGGAACAGCTGGGGCACATGGCTGATGGTGCTGTGCCTTGCAGCATGCTGCTCTGCTCTGCTGGGTGCTCTCATTAAAGCAATGAGGTCGTAGTTTGGCACTGATTTGTCATGAAAGAGCTTATGCAGGGTTCTCATGCCAGTGCAGTTCCCTTTCTTGCAGGTGCTTACCAGGGTGTTCTGTCAGAGGGACCCGCACGGACATTCTGCTGCTTTGGGAATGAGGAGCAATTTGCAGTGCTCAGCCCACCTGCAAAAAACCTCAAACAAAAAAACCATGAGCAGGTGTCTTAGATTAGAAGTGGGAACACACAGTGAGGTGGACAAGGTGCCCTTTCACACAGCAGTGTGGTCTCCTATTCATTTCTGTATGGTTTCACCATTAGGATGCCTGAGGCCTTCAGGCATTTGCAGCCTTCCTTGCCATTTAGTCATGACTTCTTCCAGCTAGTGCATCACCATATTTCCTAGCTGTCCTGGCAGCTGCTGAGTGCCAGCCATGGAGGAGCACAGCCTTCTTTCTACTGCAGAGAGTTTGCTGCCTGCTTAGCCGTTCTCCAGCACGTCCTGGAATCATAGAAGTGAGAGCTGGAGAGCTTTGTACCAGCTTGAAATGTCAGCAAACAGCTCACAAGCTTCTGTTGGACCAGCTGGAGATAGGGCATTTCTTTGGATGCATTTGGCTTTGGGATTGTGGGCCTAGGTCTTCAGAGAGCAAGACCATTTTCTACACTGGAGACATGGATTTCTTTCTCTTTTAGGGAGCTGGTCTGGTGGTGTAGCTCCTATGAAAGTCATAGGGTTGTTGGAGGACATCTCCTCACACACAATTTTACAAATATAGCAGGGTCGTTTGAGGTCACTCAGTCTTGAGTTTCTTCAGGGATTGCACACTTCAGCTGGAGGCTGTGCCAGAGCTCAATTTGATTACCTCTGGAGGGGCTCTGCTGAAAATGGATGTCTAATCTCAGTGCAGTCCTGCAAACTTCCCAGATTTATGTGTGCAGTGTTCACTTCAGCTTGTTGTGCGTGTCCTGATTTCAGTGCTGCCTCAGCCGTGTGACTGTGATGGTGTGTAACAGAGACAGGGCCTTGCTGTTCTCAGCAGAGCAGTTGTGGTTCCTGTTTCCCAGCATCAGGGCTGTCTTCCTACTGTTCCATCTGGGCAGTGTAAGACACAAGCATTTACCTCTTCTGCCAGGTACAGCAAGGCTCCAGCAGCTTGCTCCCTGAGGAGCTCTTTCAGGTGTGTGCAGAGCTGTTGTGCTGTCCTGGCACCATCCAGGGAAAGGTTAGAGGTGGCTTTTAGCTGCTCCTCCAAAGCTGGTGTGCCTGGTGGCTTTTTGTAAACTACCCGCTTGGGCTGCTGCTTGCCAGCGCCTTCTGCCTTGTGCCAGCGCAAGCATTTGAGAGTTCACATGGTGAAGGGATCGTCAGGGTGGATGCTCACTGGGGGCAGAGGTGAGGAGGTGGGCTGTGCTCAGTTGGATCCGTTCTCTGCTGTGCCTTGCATGACGGACCAAATGGTTGTGCAGGTAGAGTCTGCAGGCGAGCATGGAGCGAGTGACTCCCTTAACCCAGCCCTGCATAACCTTTCTAATTCGGTGGAGTTTCTCTTCGGGCCAAGGAAATGACTTTGAATGACCGTGGGAGGGGAAGTCCAGCCCCTTGTTTAGAAGCTGATGGTTCAGCTCTGTGCTGTAAACCCTGGGTGGTCCAAAGGCTTGTGTGTGTTCTCCAGCTCGGGGCTGCTGCTGTGGGAGCTGCGGAGCGGAGCGGCTCAGGCTGAGGAGATGGTGGCAGTGGAGGTGGTCTTTCCCTGCCTTTGGCTCTGCTGGGAAGGAGGCTTTGGGAGCTGGGCTCTTTGCAGTGAGATTGTCAAACAGACATTTCCTAACTCGAGTATCTGGCAGTGTAACCAAAGCTACTGGAGATTGCTGGGGATGTAACTGAATCTTTCACACCGATTCTTATGCAAATTTAAACATGTGCTCCTGGTTTCTAATGGGACACCTACAAACACGGCTGGCTCCATTCAGAAATCGGCATCTGTGGAGTGGATCTTTAATTGCTCGTGGCTTTATAGTCAGGTTCACAGAACTGCATCTGTGCTGGTTTCTCAGTGCTGTTCTTCCCTGTACACGTGAAGTTTCCCTGCAGATTGTGCCCAAGTCACCTGCTGTGGTGGTTTGGTGTGTTTGTTGTTGACACTGCCCACTGCCACACTGCTCCGGCTCAGGAGCAAATGAGCCTGAACGTTTCAATGCTCTTTTCCTCGCTGATGTGTTGGGGCTCATTAGAGGTAAATTAAATGACCTTGAGGTCTGCAGAAAATAATTTGGTGTATTTAACACCGAGTGCAAATCATCTTAAGTTTCTATCCAGTAAATCTATAACTGTGAGTTGATGAACCCATTAAAAAATTATTATTTATTGGGAAGATGGGTGTCTGCAACCTCCTCGTGGAGTTTCAAATTCAGGCTTGTTTTTTTTCATGCATGTGCCACGTGGTAATGGAGCAGTTGGTCAAAACCATGTGGACTTAATTTCTTTAAAGTACAAACAGCCTAGAAATGTTTGTTTATGTACAAAATAATCTGCCAGCGACTGTAAGCATTTCCATGTTTCTGCAAGAAATTAAGGTAATTATATAATCAGCAAAGATTCATATGGCTTAACTTGTCTTCCATCTGGCATTAGTTAAATTGATGTTTTCATCTGCATGACCTTTCAGGGTGGGGAGAAATTATAAAAATGGAAAACATGGCTGAAAAAGACCTTCCTTGCACATTTAGCCCATGTAAAGGCTGGAACAGATCCCCTGAGCAGCCCCTGACAGCTGCTGAGGGGAGCAACTCTTTCTTTCCCCTCTGCCATGGTCCATGTTACTGGGTTGGTGTTTTATGAGCTCTGAAGTGGGTGGTTTTACTTGACTTGAGGAGTTGCCTGTCCTGTATGCAGTCCTTCCCCAGTGCCTGAAAGCATGGGCAGGCTAACTAGATTAACTGCAGCAGGAAGAGCTTCCTTCTTAAAAGAAAGCTATTGTTAGTGCATCACTTATCATAAATCTATAGCACTTCTAATCCTGCCCTCCTCCCATTTCCGCTCTTCCATCTGCCTGCTGGTTTACAGTTTGCAGGGTTTGCTCTGAGTTACTTGGGGCTGTCCTGCAGCCTTTCCCCTGTGATCTCTTCCTCTCAGATGGGCAGTTTTCAGCATCAAAAGGATCCCTCCAAAACAACCCCTTTAATGAAAATATATCTGTGTGCTTTCTTGGTGGTAGAAAGATGATATGCTGCTTTCCCGATCAAGTTGCACCCACTGCCTCAAAATGAAGGATTTGCAAGGAAAGCTGAGAACTGCAAGAACTGGATCATATATATTTCATGTTGCTAGTAGCTTGTTAGGGGCTGAACTCCCTTTTATTTGCTCTTCTGCCTCTTCCCTATGCTGTGCCTGAGAGCATGCCGGAATTCAAGGTGCTCTGGGTTCTTTCAGGCTGGAGGGATCAGTGTCTTCTTTCTGCCATGATTCTGCTTTATTTTGCTTAATAGAGCTGAAGACCATTAGTGTAGACTTTGTCCTCGCTTCACAAATAGACTTTGAGTGTCTCCAGGTACTTGGCTAAGCTTTGCCTGTTCACGTTCAGTCCCAGTGAGGATTTGAGACAGCCACTGGCAGATTCCAAAGCAGATCAGAGGATTTTTTCCTCCCAACATGTAGCATTCAGCAGCTCAAGTGTAAAGCTGCTCACTAAGACAAAACTTTGGTGGCTCCTTACCCTTGCCCCCGGGGGATGTGCCTGAGGATCAGAAGCTTGGATAGTGCTAGTTCAAGCAAACACATGGAGCTTTTTCCAGGGAGAGAAGGGGTTTTAGAGCTGGATTTTCTCAGTTCAACCTTCAGTCAGCATGCTCCTGTTTTTCTGACACCTAAATGGCAAGTCCTGCTGGGTGTCTTTAAAAAAACAATTTCTAATAAGCTTTTATTGTTCATTCAGTTGTTCCTTTGTTCCAGGATCATAACCTGAATGTCCGAGTGGCTGTTTGTGTTGCTGCTGCACCTGCATTCAAGGCCATCTTTCTGCTGCTGGCCCCTTGCTGTGCATGTGTGGAGAGCAAAGCTCAGCTCTCCTCACACGTGCTGATGCACTTGGACCATGCATCTGCCTTGTCTGGGTTTGCATTGGTTTGCTTGGCACCACTGCAGTAGCCTGACTGCTGGTGTTTTGCTCAGCCCTTGGGATCCAGGGGATCTCTGGATTAAGAAAACAGCTGCACCCAGGTGCTGGAGTACAGGATCTGGTCTGGAGCTGGGTTCTGGGTAGGTTTAGCCCAACCCCAGCAATGTCCCAACCACTGCCTCCAGTGTTCTGTGGTATTTCCTTCTGCCCTGGCCTCTCTCAGCATTGGTGCTGGCCCCTGCTGTGACTTTCAGTCCCAAAAGCAATGCAGAACAGACAGTAAACCCACCTGGTGAGCATCAGGGAAGTTGTTCTTCACAAGCCTTCTGGGGAGGCCTGGAAAGGTGCTTTGGATTTTGTGTACTCCTATCTTATGTAAACAGCTCTTGTCAGGAGAGCAAACAGGATTCCTCTTGCCAGGCAGCGTGCCGGGCCCTGGGCAGGTGTTTGTGTGAGGCTGCCACCACAGTGAGCTCTCAGAGGTGCCTCTGGGCCCTTGGGTTTACACACCTCTGAGGTTTTTCACTCTCCTTTGCTTTGCATCCACCAGGTTGCTGGATTTCTCTCTAGCAGTGGTCAGATTTGCTGATGGTTCATATTTTAGCTGGGAAAAATGCCCCTTGTTGGGATTCTGGTATGTGTGTATACAGAAAAAAAATGTTGAGTGGGCTGGGAATAGCTTCCAGCAAAGTTGTATCAGTTTCTTGGAGCTCTTTTGTTTGGTAGGAATTCCTTTCTCTTCTCTCCCCCTTCGCATGGCCCTGACAGCCCACCTCTATTCTTCAAGGGCTTGCTGAGGTATAATTCACAATTGAGTGATTGAAGTGAAATATGCACAGCTGCAAATCCACTTTTAAAATGATGCTTCATCGTTAAAGCATCTCTCTGACCAGGATGGCAGCTTCAGTGGCCATCAGAGCGCAGTAATAAAAAGGATTTTGTTGAAAACACTTGACTTTGATTTTTACCAAGCTCTGAGAATGTGTTGATCACTTGCTACTTTTGAGTGCAGATAGGAAGTATCTGGAGCAGGGGAGATCTGTGCTGGGGAAATATGTTAGATGTGTCCCTGTGAAAGGGGGATGTAGCTTTGTTTTTCTTTGCTCTCCCCACACTGTATTGTGGAAATCATCTGACAGCTGGAGTACGATAAAAGACAAAAGTTAGAAAAATGCTGCATGCTGCAGCTTTCCTCTGCTGTCCCATTGAATGGAGAATTTTTGCAGCTCTCTTTCCCTCTTTGGATCCATCAGATGCTTTTGTGATTCCTTGCTTTTCCTGGAGTGTGACAAAGCCCAGGGAGTGGGACTGCAGGCAGGCAGTGTCCTGTTACAGTCATAATGGCCCAGTGCTGCCAGGATTTGTGTGGGGCTGCCTGAATCTCCAAGATCCAATGTCTGTTTATCAATAAGGTGAAAGGATTTATCAGTATCTAGGTACTTGAATCACTTTAGTGGCAGAATTCAGTGTAGTTTAATGTAAACAATTCTCTAATATCTGGAAATTCAGCATTTTGTCTCGTCTCCCACAGTTCCTGACTCTTGAACAGTGAATTGAGGCTGCTCTAGCTTTTGTTTCTCTGTTCTCTGTCCTCTGCCAGCAGACTGCTGCTGCTCCTGCTAAGTCTCCTGGGCCTATCTTGGTTCCAAAATTACCACCACATTTTCCAAGCTATTGCATGAGTAACTTTGGGCTTTTCTCCTGCGAGTGAATTCACTCTCCATCAGTTCTGCAAGAGAACCTGCTCTGTGTGGAAGCTACTCTGTGTTTGAGGTGGTACATCTGCAAACAGAGGACCCACTGAGGATCAGTCATGGGGAGCCACCTGTGTCTGCAGTGTTCTTCTGATTCAGGTGTGGAAACAGAGAATGGCTTGGTAATTTGTAATTAGATGAACATTTATGTTTGATTACTTAACAAACGATACACATAACACACCATGTCTTAGTGAAAGGTCAGAGCACTACCCCTGCTTCAGTTCCAGTGTTTCCCTTCAGCTGGTTTCAAGGTGCTTGCTGTGGGCAGACCTCTGCTTCACAGGGATGGAAATGAAGGCTCAAAATAAACACTCTGGGAGTGGTAGAAGATCTACACTGGTAGATCCTGGCTCGCCAGGATTGTGCTGGAAACATATAATGCACATAAATGCATTTCTGTTGTATGATTAGCCATAGATCCTGATGCAAAGGTTGATGTGCTTGGTATTACCTGTAGTCACTGGTGAAAATCAGATGTTGAGTGGTGCTCTGAGGACAGCATAAAATCAAAGATAAATCCCACCCTGATGTTGTGGTATTCGGCCTTGTCTCATCCCCACTGATGATCCTCAGCTGTTTCTGTGATGGAAATGCTCTCTGACAGGCTCAGTAAGTGTGCCTAGCTCCAGATGTGCCATGCCTCATCCACGAGCACTGCCCACAGAATGATGCTGATATCTATTCCTTGCTCTTAGCATCACTGTCATGTTAGCATTAGCTGATTGCATCAGCAAAGGCATGAGAGGAGAAGGTTGTCAGGGGACTGAGACTGCTCTGGCTGTGGAGTTTGGTCTCCATGAATGATCTGATGGTGTGATCTTGTCCACAAATGGAGTAACTATCACTTTCCTGCATGGGCTTCTTGGTAATCCCTCCCTGCAGTGAACCTTAATATCCTGCTGGACAAGAGCAGCCTCTCATTCAAACTCAGTTTGTTCATGCCTCATTTACCTCAGTCTGCTTATTTTGTAGAGCATCTACAGTTTATCTTGATAAATCCAGTTTCAGTGGGAACTCACAGGGCTGATGAAAGGTTCTGGGGACTGAATGGATTATGATTGTTATAAATTGCTTTTTGTTTTATTGCTTGTATTCAACATTAAAAAAATCCTAGAGGAGTCTGGAACAAATTCTGAGCATCTTGGAGCACCCTGTGTCTTTCAATGCCCACTGTTTTGCTGGCTTACACAGGTCACTCTGATGTTTTAATAAATATTCTTGGCAGATTGAACTAGCAAGTTCAGGCACTTGGTTTGCTTTGCTGCTCCCTTATTGCTTTCAGGAATGAAATATCACCAGCAATAATGCTGAAGGACTGTAATCTCTAAATAATATTGAATCTCTGCTTGCCAGCTCAACTTCCCACGGCTGCTGAAGAGGTTTAGAGTATTAAGGAAATGCAAATGTTTTTCTGGAGCAAACCACTGTATTCTGCCTGCCACAGCAAGTGTTTGGCACTGGGATTCTTCTGTGCTTCTTTAGTAAAAATTGTGGTTGCTTCTTTTCCTGATAAACTTGAGGGTGATGTTAGCTTTCAGAAAAGAGTGTAAACAGAGTCTGAGTTGCCAGGTTTTCTCCCTTTTTCATCAGGAACACAGAGAAATCTCAGTCATGAGGGGTTTCTACAGAGAAGAAAACAAACAGAAAACCTTGTGCTGAGTTATTTCCAAACAAGTGCTTTCTTTTTCAGTAGTGATTCTTTAAACTAGAGCACACAGGGTATATTTAGATGTAAAGAGATGTACTGTGGGGGAAGGCATTTTTCAGGTTTTGTTGAGAGACGTTTTGAGATCACCTGGAGATAGGGATTTTCCTTAAATGAAGCTGCTCTTACTGAGAGGGGATCAGAAGTGGCCTGAAAATCAGAGCTATTTGCAAACCAGCTGGAGGTGCATGTCCTGGCTGTCCCCCAGCCAGAAGGTTGGCCTGGTGTTGCAGGTGCCTCCCCTCTCAGGGCTTGGGGAGGGTTTCTTGCAGTCTTTTCCAGTGCAAAATCTGCTGCTGCTTCAGTGTAAGGTCACCCCCACGGGTCAGCTTTAAAGCCTACAAGAGATCCCAGTTTCTGTTCATTTGTGCATTTTTGGTGGGTTCTGCAGTTTTCAGGGCTGTGTTTGGACAGCTCATGTTGTGCTTGGCAGCAGGCTGGGCACTGCACCCTCTGTGAGCCTTTTCAGTCCAGTTCAGCTGGTTTTGGAAGTTAAAATCCTGCTTCTGGTTACTGCTGAAGTTCCATCCCTGGCAGCAGTGCTGGTAGTTTCACTTCAGCCATCTCACTCTTGCATCAGCTGGGGTAATGTGTTCAGCTGTTTGGCTTTCAGACTCTCGCTAGATCCCTTATTTTCTGTCCTCTGGTGATTTCCTTCCCAGCTTATCTGTGCTCTTCTGAGCAGGCAGTGTGCAAATGAGCAAGTGCTGCCCAGAATATTTGATGGAAAAAATGCAAGGGATATGTGCTGGAGCACAATGTAGCTTCCATCTGAGGCATTTCCTTGCAAGGAGTGCTGAGTGCTTTGGCATTTTCAGACCTTTTTTGACCACTGTTAATATGGGAAAGCTCCTCTCAGTTTGCCCCTTCCTTTCTGGGGAGACAAATCTGCAAGGGACAGTACCTTTCAGTGCTCTACCCTCAGTGTTTTGTTCCAGTTTGAGGGCTGTTCATCAGTGTTCTCAGCAAGTTAATGCTGAATGCCCCAGCTTTAGTGGCAGGATTTAGAGTCCTTTGTGAATTATATTTAGTGCTGATGGAGGCTGCTTTGTCAGCTGTGTGTCGTTGCCATGTAAAAACCACCACTGTTCAAATAAACTCTTCTGGGAAAGAATCACCTTTCTTTTCTAACTGTGTTAATGTGTTGGGTTTGGGAACATCCTTTGAGCTGTGGCCAGAGAACAAATGGGTTGCCAGTGTTGCAGTCCCACGGTGAAAGCACCTGTGCACAGGTGAGGCAGAGCTGTGGGGCTCAGAGTCAGAGTGCACAGCTGAGGTGCTGTGAGCATTACACAGGGTGTTTGGCACAGCTGTAGCAATTCTAGAAACTGCTCTTTGTGGAGCTGGTGTTTCTCCTAACCTTCCTTCTTCACCTGCTGTTGAATGCATTGGGATATAGAATTTCAGTTCTCCTGCCTCCTTCCCTGTAGTTCAAGTTGGTAGTTCTGTATTTTTGCACGCTGGAGAGAAATAATTTTTGGGAGGGCTAAATAGTTCTCCTGTATTTTAGGCACAATGGGAATTGTGCAAAACAATTATGTTTCGAACTTTGGTAACTAATTTTGTTACTTCTTTGATTGTCAGACCATTCATCTCGGGTCAGGGGAGAAGGGGGGCAGCATTAAACATGGGGCAGTTGAAGGAATAGTGCAGACCATTGGCTCTGAGAGGTGTTGGGGTGGTTGGCTGCACATGCCTGTCTGGAAGAAGGCCAGGATGGCAGGCTTGGACAGCCTGGCTGCACTGGGAATGGCATTGGGGTCTGTGAAGTGTTCTAGCCTGAAAGCAAGCCTGCCAGCAACATGCTTTGCATATCTGATTGCTGTGCTGGCTAATACCAAACGTACCATCAAAGTTCACAATGGTTTTCGCTGCTTACAGCTGCTCTGCCTTTACTCTTACAGGACACTGAGTTCTCAGTAAAGAAGCAAACAGCATTTGGGGTCTAAATTATGGCTGTGTGGTTCTCCCAGCTTGTATATGTTGGTCCACATGGCAAAGTTCCACACAAAAGCCTCTTCACTGGTACTTGATGCAGCTGGTTTAAATCAAGGTTACAGAAAGTGGTTAGGAATGGTCCACCTGTCCTGGCTTTGCTGCCTTGGGTCCAGATGGGTCAGCAAAGGAAAAAATCAAGTTCAAAACCAACCATAAAACCCATCCCCAAAATTAATTTTAAAAATCTCCTACACCAGTTTTCAGACAGTCTGTTTATTTGAAGCAGTGTAATGTGGTTGTCTTCCAAAGAAGCACCAAGTCTTAAAATTACAGGACATCAGGATCTTGGCTTTGAGTGGGAGGCCTGTGTGCCTGACTTGCTAGTGAGCTTGGAATTGTTCTTGGATGGCTGAGTGAGAAGTAATTTGATGTGACCCATGGTGTGAGCCAGTCTGGTCTCTGGGGTGACAGGTTGTTCAGCTCACCTCTGTGTCAGATGATGGAGCTATTGGAAGTGGAGAGAAATCAGGCAGAGAGATGGCACACTGTTCATGCCCTGAGAGCAAGTTCAGCTTTGGCTACACCAAGAAGCCATCTGTTTTTCCTTGACTGCTTTCCTAGCTGGAGGCTTCCTAGTCCTACTTTCTCTTGCTGAAGAAATCACAGTGACGGATAACCCGAGCAGAACTGAGCCTTTTTTACAAGCTCTTCTGGCTGAGCCTGAAGTTCAGGCTCCTCCTGGCATCGTGTTTTCCTCTTGATGGCTGATTTACAGACAAAGGGGAAGATCAGAATGTTTGAGGCAGAATCCTTTTTCTCTAAAGATTTATAGGCCCTGGGGACAGTGTGTGGTGACTGGGACTGTGCTGTCTCTCCAGGGCACCAGGTGGGGACAGGAGTGTGCAGAGCACAGTGGGCTCTTGCTGTGGGCTGGTCAGCAATGGGAACAAAAAGCAGAATGACACCAGGCATTTTGAAAATAGAGTGCAAGAGTCCTTGGAGACCTGTGCTTCCTGCTATCGAAAGGAAAATACTGACTACTGAACCGAACTGGCTGATGCAGTGCTGCCCCCTGAACGGGCCGCACTCAGCCCTGCCGGCTGCGGAGGGGAGCGGCTGGGGCAGCACCGAGCGAGGCTTTGCCATCGGGCGGCTCCGGAGGGAGCGAGCAGCCACAATCCGTCTGTCTGTCTGTCTGTCGGAGCGCTGTTTGTCGCACGACGGCGGCGAAGGCGGTGACAGCCCCAGTTGCTGTGGAGATGTTCCAGCTCCCGGCCCGCTGCTGCTGCTGTGTTTGGGGATGCTGTGCTCGGGCTGAGGCGTGGATAGGGGAGGAGAGCGAGGGTTATCGGGGCAAGGCAGGTGCTGGAGAACCCTGTGCCTTGAGGCACTCGTTTAACCCTTTCATCTGCTGACACCTGTAACAGAGCAGGCTGCCACGGGAGGGTTCCCTTGGGTGTGTGCTGGAAGGCTGGGTGCTGCCTTTGTTCTTGCAGCACTGGCAGCTTGGCAGGGGGATGCTGCTGCAGGCCAGGGCAGATGTGCTGCTGCTGCTGCAGCAAATTGGGGCAGATGTGCTGCTGCTGCAGCAAATTGGGGCAGATGTGCTGCTGCTGCTGCAGCAAACTGGGGCAGATGTGCTGCTCCACGCCATGAGGTGCATTGGACACAGCAGGAAGCCTTTAGCTGCCATGGTCCTTCCCAGCTGCTGGTGACTTCACGTGGCTCCTGCTGGTCCTGGAGGGCTCAGGGGCGGCTGGGAAGGCGCTGGGCAGGCAGGAGGGCTCTGCAGCATGCCTGCAATAGGCAGTGCTGGTGCTCAGTGCTGTGTGACAGGCACTGCCGTCTGGGGCAGGTTGCATAAGGAAGGCATGCAATGTGAGCCAGGGAGTGGAGGGCTGCTGGGTTTGTTGTGGCTGCCAAGGTCTCTCCTCTTCATTCCCCACCCCCTGATTTGTTTTTTTGAGTCTCCTTTCGGTCTAGGGCGTGTTCATTTGCTCATTTGTGTATGTGTTTCTTTGCCAATGTGTGAGGCGTGTGGTGGGAGCTGCCCTCCGCCCTGGCTGGCTCACGTAAACTTTGTGGGTTGTGCATTTGTTGCCGACTAGCTGAGAAATGAAGCCCTAGCTACAGAAATGGCTTGTTCAGCCCACATCCTAAAGGCTCCCCCTCCCTGACAGTGGTGTTTTGGTGGAACTCATTAGTGCTCAAATGCGAGATTGGCATTTCTGAGCTCTAGTGCAGTCCATGGGTGTCTCCTGCAAGCTTGAGATCCTCAGCTGCCACAAGCCTTTGGTCTGATGGATGTGGCTGTGCTTGGTCTGCCTCCATCTCCTTCGAAGCTTGGTGGTGCCTCTGGCTGCTCCAGCTACTACTGAATGAACCCAACAAATATCAAATGTGTTAGTGTCATCTGTAATATAGAAAATGTCATCCTGATGTCTGTCAAAGGAGCCTTAACCGTGAATCAGCTTTTCATTATTTGCTGACTTTATTCTTTAATGCTAATAAAGCATCTTCCCACTGCCCCAAAACTTTGAAAACATCAATCAAACCTAATTCATCAGTACCACAGGCGCTTTCACTGATGCTCACTTTGGTATCAGGATGCTGTGCAATCCTGTTCTGGATGCTGGGTTTGGAAGAGGCAAACCAGGAGAGATGTATTTAACTACATTTGTGCCCATGCCTGGCTTTGCAGGCAGCGTGAACACGTAGGTGAGTTTGACCAGCTCCTTTATACTCCATAGCCTGTCTGAGAAACAGATTTAATCCCTGTTTTGTCAGTGGTTGAGTTTTTTTCTTCCTTTAAGTCACCTTGTAAAGGGATTTGAAATCATCAAATTGAAGAGTAATAAACCAATGTATAACAATGTGTGCAGGAACTGAGATCCGACTGAGCCCAACAGATGTGTGAAGAGCTACCCCTGTATGTGTGAAGAGCTACCCCTGCTCTTGCTGAGATGATTTCCTAAAGGGAGAGAAAGCTGCTGGTTCTCAGTAGCCCAGTTCAGAGCAGGTAGCTGGAGGTGAGCAGTTGGTGTCAGACAGGCTGATTCCCTGCAGGCGTGACTTGGAACACGTCACGTCTTGGCCAGGTAGTCAGAACAGTTGAGTGTGACACAACTGCCACAAGAAATTCTGCTTGGCTCTCTGAAGAGTGTGTGGAGCTGTGGAGGTTTGGGTTTAACAACTGTGTGTCTCAGCAGCGCCCTTTCCTTCCCAGATTACTGAAGCACTAAGAAAGAAGAAGTGCCAATGGAATATGTAAACTCTGCTTTTTCACTCAGTGTTATTTAGCTTGCAGGGACCCTGATCCCTTTATGCCCTTGGTGAGTCCCCTAGAGCCAGCCAGCAATGTCTTGACCTACTGAAGGAAGACATCTCTCAGCATTTTCTAATTGTTACATTGGATTAGAGTATCTAAGCCCAGATGTGCTTTACTACTCGGTCATATTAACTTCAAGTAGCAAATGTGCTCATGTGGAGTTCTAGGATCTTGTAAAAATTCTGCAGATCTGCAAAATGTTAACACACCCACCCCCTTTTGCTTGCTCAGTTTGGAGTAGGCATATATGTAATTTCTTTGTAGTGAGCAGGACAGTATTTCAGCTATAAAAGGATAGTGTCTGGCTGTACATGTGTGTCCTTGTGAGGTCCTGGGTAGAGCCTGTTGTGTAAAATAAGCTGCCATCCTCCTACCTGGCTGAACAAGACCTGCTTGCTCCAGCACTTCTATAGATCTTAGTCTCCAGAATCTTAAGAGCTTAATTCTCTGTATGAATGCTGGGAAGAGGATTTCAAGATCCTTGAGAAGAAGAATAATGAAAATACTGGCTCTGCAATTGTTTCCTGGCTGCTTAAACCTTACTCAAATGGATCTATAGCCAGAACAGCTGATTAAGGGTCAGCTTAGTAGGAAATGTGAATGAAGGACTATTAGGTTTCTTTGCAGGTTACTCAGGTCATGTTTCTGTCATGACAGAAACTGGGGTCCCTGACCTCTGCCTCCTCTTTTTATTTCACCTTGCCTGGGAGCTCCCCTGACAATGGGACCAGGATTAGATCATGCTGAGGGAGTTGTCTCATTCAGCTTTGGAAAGTGAGGAAGCATCTTCCTGAGGCTCCTGCTGCTGCCCTTGACCAGAGCCCAGACCCGATGTGGCAGTGACATCAGGGGACAGTACTCCTGCCCTGCCTTCTGCCCTAGCTGGCTCCTAGGGCAGTACAGAGCCCTGCGTTTGGCATGTGAGTGCAGCAACAGGTTTGTCTGTGTGCTGTTCTTTTCTTCCTGAGAAGCTGCTGGTGCAGCTGGCTCTTGGTGTGCTGCAGACATCCATACCTTCCTGAGCAGCTGTGTCCCCAAAGTGCTGTGCAGGGCTCCTGGCTGGGGCCTCTCCTGACAGACACCCCTTAGCTATGTGCAGAATGGCTCTGTTTGTCTGGGCAAGCCTGTGTAGGGGGGTGTCTCCCTCCAGTTCTCCTTCCATGGCTCGTGGTTTATTTTGGGACTGATGTGGGTGTAAAGTGTCAGCTCGGAGCAAAACACTCAGCGTGGACTTTGAGAGCACCAGGCTAGGAGGCTGCTTGCCGTCCTGAAATGCTGAAATAACTTGGATGAGGTGAAACTGTCCAGTGGCCAAACGGAAACCAATTCCTTCCTTATAGCCATCGGCTGATTGAGGTTTTCAGACCTCAGAGGAGAGTGCTCCTAGCATGGAACACTTTCTCTAGGAGCAGCTCTTCACAGCTCTTAACCTGGACAAAGGCTATCTGTGTACTTCAGTCTTCCTGCCCCCGCTCCCATCTTGTACTTGGAGTCCCCTATAACTGTGGTGCATCCTGTTATTATTCTCTACTTCTGTGGGGTTTAATTAAAATGCAGGTCTTTAATTTTTAATTTTTCCTTCCTGTTGGTTTGACTGTCTCTGCGTGAACAAGGTCTCAGTGCAATTACTGTGCTCCCTGTGGAGAAACAGACATTTAATTCAGCAAGCAGACTTTTTCTTGGAGGGGGTTTATTTTCCTGATCTTCCTACTCAGAGGGATGCAAAAGCAAAACATCCAGTGAGTGAAGAATGCGACACTTTATTTGGTTGTTCTGGACACGTTTGCTGCATCTCAGTTACCAAAATGTTGTGTTCCTTGCAGAGAGCTGCCTCCTTAAGCAAAGGGCTTGTGATGAAGCTGCTCAGCACAACTTGCATTAGCAAGGAGAGTTGAAACCATTGGGTCAGGTAAAGGTTTCTCTTAAAAACTCTGTTCTTGCAGCAGTGATGTAAAAATACGGAGTTTTATTGTAGCATTAAGGTGTCTCATGATTTGTTGACCTGAGAACAGGACCAGGCAAAAGTACCTTGTGCCTGCTTGCTGTGGGGGCCAGAGGAGAGAGGCTCCTGCTGCTGTTTGGGACCCAGCTGAGCTCCTGGCAGGGAGATCGACTCTGAACCTTCAATAAAGAGTGGAAATATTGGCTCTCCGATTTCCATTGTCCTTATTTAAGTCTGCTTCAGCTAACTTAGTGCTTTTGCTAACTGAACTCTCCTTGTGCAGCTGTAGATCACTGCTGAAACATGCAAAGACAGGATTTCTCTGCACCTCTTGAATTGCAGTCCCCGGCTTTCAAAACACTTCAGGTTCTTTCAGCTCCAGACCTGAGGCTTCCTCAGTTCCCCTTGTGTGTGCCAGGTTATTTTCTCTGTGTTCACAGAGATCATACCTATATGTATCAGACACTTCCAAAGGTAGCCTTGTTCTTTCTCCACGTCTTTCCAGCTCCAGCCATGTCTGTTCTGTTTGACTTAGTGGTGTTTAACCTAACTGCCTTGTTGATAGAAGTGGCTTGTGAGGCTGATCCCTGTTCTGACCCCTGAGACTTGCTGGGAGCACAGTAAAACCTTGGTGAAAGATAAGTGCAGTGTTATCGGAGGCAGTTCTGGCACACAGATCCTCACTGTACCTGTGAGTAGTTTGGGATCCTCCTGCTGATGGCAGGGACACACTTGGCATGTGCCTTTTGTTGTGATTTGAGTAAGGTGTGGCCCCTCTCTGCCACATGTCCTGAAGATTGCTTTGATTTGTAAACTGCCAACTAGGACTGAAATAGTGTGTTGAGGGTAAGAGTGATTTGATGGGATTTAAACTGATTTTTATCCATCCCCCACACACCCTGCCCCCCACCGATGGAGAGGATAAACATTCCATTGTTTTTTGTGTGAAGTGCCTTTTAGTACCAGCAGGCCAGCAATGGGGGATGAAGAAAGCAGATGTGTCCCATGTCTTTTTAAACTGCTTTTGTTTTTCTGATCACTGTAAAGGAGGCTTTTAATTTTTTAAATTTTTTTTCCCCCAAGCAGCAAGTGCTCCACAGGGTTTGATCAAAGCTCATAAATGATGAATTGAAGGAATGCCCGGCAGAGAACAGAACGCCCTCCTTGTGCTCTGCTCTGTGTGCTGAGAACACCATTGTTTCTTCCAGTACCTTTTCCATCCTCGAGCTCGGGGCTGCAGAGAAAAGGCCTTTGTTCCTTGCCTGTCAGCTGAGACAATGCCAGTGTGTTGTCCTACCTCTGCTCGCAGCACCTGACTGGCCGGAGCTCTGTGGGTTTTGGCAGGCTGAGCTCAATTGTCCTCCAGCTCCTGCCTTACAAACAAATGGCTGCACAGCCTCCCTCCTCCAGATCCTGGCCCACGTGTGTCTGTCCGTGCCTGCTGTTTCCTTTGGGATGCACAGGAAAAGCCAACACCCTCTCCTGTGCCCCAGGTTGGGAGATGCTGCTTCACCTGATTCCCAGTGCACACAGGGGGACAGAGGCCCTGGCTGTCCTGGTTTTGGTACCACTTGGTAACTTCTGCAGCATCTGGGTTGTGCTGTCTGGTGATGCAAAGCTCTGCAAAGGAGAGAGCTGTAGTCCTCTCTTCTCTTGGTTTTTGGGGTTTCAGCAGGAACAAGAGCTTTGCAAATGAGGAGGGAGAGCAGATGGCATGGGCTGGGGTGGAGAAGAGGCTGGCAGGGACATGTTTGGGGAGGTGCTGGAGCGCAGACCATGAGCCTGGCTCTTCCCTGCTGCTGGCCCTGTGTGAGAGACCAGAGTTCAGGCAGAGCCATGGGTGCTTCAGGATGAGAGCAGCAGTACTTGCTTCAACACCTGCCCCCACTCCTGTTGGGAAGAGCCTTTAGCTGCATCTCTCCTGCTGTTTTACACCCAGGCTGATCCTGTCTGCCCTCAGGCATTGCAGCAAATCAGTGGAAAAGGTGGTGGAGGTGCAAGTCAGCTTTGCAGTGCTGCACTGTCAGGCACCTGGCAGCAGTGTGAAATACTGTAGTTCAAGTGCAGGCTTCAGTCAGTGGCACTTGTGCCAAAATCCAGCATCGGCTCCTCTTTCATTCCTATCTCCTGCTGGACTTCACCCCTCCATGAACAGCCCCGATGTTATACTTGATCTGGGAGAAAGAGCTCAGCAGTGGGTTTGAGAAGAGCAATGCTGATGCCTGCTAACATTCCATGCCAGAGGCCAGAGATGCTCATGCCATGGAGTAAGGACCTGACACAAAGGCAGCGCTGGCTCCTGGCCAGTGTGACAGATGATGTCTAGTCACTACAGCCCGCCCAGCAACTTTCTCTGGCCTCTGCTATCCTCAAACTGAGCTGTCTTGGCTTCAGGTTTATCTTTGCCTGAAGTTTGTTTATGGGTATGCCTCTGAATTCCCCCAGCTGGTGGTAACTTTTGTGAAACTGTGACAGCACCAATGTTCCCGTTACCCAGAGCCTGAACTGGGCTGCAGAGGCCGAATTCCATCTGCTCCTGAGCTCCCTGTGCTGGGAGGCAGAAGTGCAAACAGCTTTAACCGGAACAATGTAGCATTGCCTGGGTGAAGAATGTGATTTACTTCCATATGTGGGGCATGTGAACGCCAGGGCCAGAGGGCACCACTGGAGTCCTCTGCTTTCTCTTTCCTTTTTTTCTCCCTGCCCTTTCCTGAGCCACTTGCTAGCACTTTTGTTTGGGGGTGAGCAGAAGAATGTGTGGTTGACAAGAAGAGGTGGGAGTGAGATCTTTGGGAGCCAGGAGTCTGAAACTGAAAAGCCAACAATCTAGGAAACCTCGTAGACAAGTTTAAAATTAGATTGACCCTATGCTTTCATATTGCTGGAATTTAATTCCTCTGACCCTGAAGCTTTTGGTCTGACTCAGAGCAAGGGTTCCCAGGCTGTGGTCAGTGGAGGCCAGCGCTGTCTGGGGCTCTTGTGTGGCCATGGGTCTGTATCAGCAGATGCATGTCCTGTCCACCTCCTTGTATGTATGAAAAGTTGGAGACGTCCAGTCTTGAGAAGCCAAGGGAGCCTCATATTTCTGCTGTCTTTGTCTGTATCAACGTGGGGCTTGTGTCTGGAGCCTGTTCTCCCTCAAACTGGGATACTGCTGCATGTAAAAGCTGATCAGAGCTTTTCCTTTTTCAGACTTGATTGTAACTGTTTGTCTTCTGTTCCTGTTTGCAGGTTGTGCAGCTTAACATTAAAGAAACTGGTAGTCTTAAAGGAATTGGATAAGGAGCTTATTTCCGGGGTCATTGCTGTCAAAATGCAGGTAATTACTGCCCAGTTCTAAGAATTGTGTTGTTTGACTAAGAATACTGGCAGGTGCCCAAACTGAGCTTTACCCCCATGTAAGGATCCACAGACTTCTGCAACTTCTGCAGCTTTCACGTTGCATCCACAGACCTCTTCCCAAGTCCATCAGGGTGTTCTGGATCTGTGTAGACTCTTTTCTGACCCTTCTCCCATGTTCCAAACTCATTTCACTGTTGTAAGTGAAGAATATTGTTCACCAATGGCTCAGCATGAGCTTATCTGCATGTAAAAATGCTCTTCACAGATCACATGTCCCCTTTTCTTCCTGACCTGGCACTAAATCCAAGCCTGGATCTCTGTTGAGCAGTCTAGGGCTGAATATCTTGGTAACTGGGTCTTGGTTTGGGGGAGTCTGGGCCTTCCCCTGCTGCTGGGCAGCTCTCCTGTTGAGTCAAGTAGCCAAGCTTGTCAGTGGGTTTGTAGGGTGCCTGTGCAGACTAATTGCTTTTCCTAAAGTACAGTTGTCATCCTAAGTAAATAACCCACTTCAGAGCAGACGTTTGTGCCATTTAATGAGGTGCCTCCATGTAGGTCACTCTGCCTGGAGGGGGGAAGGAAGGGAGCTCGGTGCGTCACAGCATCGGCTGGGCCCACGTGCTCCCGTCACTGCGCACCCTAAAGGGCTTAACCAGGAAAAGCCTAGCAGACCTATAAGTAGAACATTAACTGGGCTGAAAAGCTGCTGCTTTTCAAATGAAGAGTTAGGCAAACCCCTGCAGAGAGCTGGTTGTGTCAAAGCACACAAAGTCTCGTTTGGAAGGTGAAATCAGGAAGGAAAAACACATAGCTGAGGATTTAATTGGTATCTCTCATCTCTGAGTGGTCCAGCTGGGATAAAAATGTGCCACTCTTAAGTTGGAGGGGGGTTTGTGCACCCACAGCAGAGGGCAGAAAGGCAGGGAATTGCTTCACACACCTGGATTTGTGGCAGTCTCAGAAGAAGCCCTGCTGTGGGTTTCCAGGCTGTCAGATACTGCTTATCAAGGCTGAAAGCTTTCCATATGTTTGTACTCTGGATGATGAATGCATCACTGTAAGCACCTGAGGCTTGTCAGAGACTGATCTGTGCCCATAGAGTGCCAGACTTGGGTTGAAGAATTCAGAAGCTTTTATTAGAGCAAGACCTTCTTTTCCTGTCCAGACTACTGCTGTTTACACTTTCTGTAGTGAAAGCTCGCCCAGACCCACAGATCCAAAGGGAATTATAACACGTGGGAGTTTCACGTCCCATTTTGTTTGTGGGTTGTGGTCTGTACTGCCGCAGGGTTCAGACACTGGAACCTGAGCAGTCCTCTCCACACCAGGCCCTGCTATTAAAAATCCCTTCAGAGCTTGCAGATTATGATGCTGATGCTGACAGGCTTTTCCAGGGATGCTTTATTTGCCAACACTCAGGTTTCTGACATGGCTGTTGTTTGAGGCTGGTGGCACTGGATCATCAGATACAAGATCTCAGTCAAATGACTGCCTTTGTGTGGGGAATTGCACTCCAGCTGTCAGACACCAGAGCCCTTCCAGAGGGGATGACTGAATTCAGACCTAATGAGAGCATCTTACCTGCATCTCCCATGTTTCCTTGCAGCCTCCAGAGCAGAGATGTTCAAAGAGTTGTCAGCTGTGTTTCCCGAGCCGTTGCTCTGTTTATCTGCTGCAGTCTGTTAAAAGCAGCTATATTTGGGCTTTCATTAGGTTTTGGTTGCGTAACCAGCAAAGCAAGATTGCTGCCATTAGGAGCTTTGCACAAATGGAGCAGCTGCCGCTGTTGCCAGCGGCCAGGCTGGCTGTGCTTCACTGGCACATGTGCTGCTTATCCTGGGGGCAGCCCGTGGGTGCCTGGCTCTGCTCTGTGTGTGCTGTCACATCTGCTGCAGCTCAGGCACCTCGGTGTTCCCAGAGAGGAGCTGGAGCTGTGCAGGGCTGAGGCACCGCTGCAGATCACAGCCTGAGCTGTGCCTTTGGGGAGGAGGGGATGGAGACAAGGCTCTGTTGCTGTCTCATCTCCTGATGCTCTCTGAGGCTGATGGGGCAGACCACATTTCCCCCTGGATGTAGCTTGGAGGTGTTTACCCCCCCAGTCTGTCTCTGGTTTCCCAGATGCTGCTTTTGCGAGAGCTGCAGTTCTGTGCTTCAGGGAGATCAGCCCGTCTGGACAGAGCCAGATCTGCAGCCTCAGCAGAACGCTGAGCCAGAGACCTCTGAAACTTGCACTGTGTTTGAACAATGCAGAAGGGTTTGCTAAGCAGCAGTCTGTCATGTTCTCCTGCTAGTTTTCCTTCAAACATCGCCTGAAATGAAATGCTCCCACAGTAAATAGCCTGGTAACTCTGTTAGCATAAGGCAGCCCACACACAGGGTTGATTTGGAGTTGCCCTGTGATACATTAAATCTCCAGACTCCACTGAGATGCTTAGTGAATTTTTTCTTTAATATCCCTAGCTACTGGCAATTGTTTAAACAGGTTGAAGACCCCCTGTTCCCCGGGGAGGGGTGTGTGCACAGAAAGAAAAGCCCAGTCTGCCATGGCTAACGCCAGAGATTTAAGCGTGATGCTGCAGCTCCAGCCCCAGGAGACAGGAGCCTTGTACCTATTGGCTGAAGTGAAAATAGGGGACTTCGACTCTGGGGATGGGGGTTGACTCACAGCTTTTCAGTGCTGGGGTTTGGCAGAACAAAAGCTGCATTGTTGTAGTTAGGGACAGTAAATATGCCCAAATCTTTATTAGTCAAATATCTCCCTTTCATCTCATTAATATTTCACAGAAGTACAAGGTCAGAGCCATCCGTTCACTTCTCTGTGGTAGTCCCTGACAACGTTTCCTGGTGTGCAGTAAACAGGGCTGGGATGGGATGTGAGAGGTGCCTTCGGGGCAATTCACCGCTGCCGGACTTTGTTTCCCTGCAGGGCTCCAAGCGCATCCTGCGCTCCCACGAGATCGTGTTGCCCCCGAGTGGACACGTGGAGACAGAGCTGGCGCTGACCTTCTCTCTGCAGGTAGGGCTGGGGCTGACTGCTCCTGCCGGGGCTGCTGCTGCTCCCCGGGCTGGTCTGCAGGGAGCAGGGCTGCCTGGAGGCTCCCAGGTGGTGCAGGGCTGCCTGGTGGCTCCCAGGTGATGCAGGGCTGCCTGGTGGCTCTGGGCTGCAGGTCCTGGTGAGCAGCAGCAGCACAGCTTGTCTGAATCTCCTCTCAGGGCCCTGGAGCAGGGTGCTGGCTCCCAGCTCCTCCACAGGGCATCCTGGAGCAGGAAGGCTTTGCAGGCTCCCTTCTTCAGGGCATAGCTGTGGCAGGAGCTGAAGCAGAGCGAGCTTTTTGATCTTTTTTGCCTTTTGTTGCCTTGTTAATGAGCAGGCAGTGGAGGATGGCAGCTGTGAGGCTGGTGTGGAGTGTCAGGCTGACAGAAGGCAGTAGTAGGAACGAGTCAGGTGAGTCTCTGATTTGCAGTTGCTGAGGGAGGCACCATTTGGGGAAGCAGGAGCAGAGTGCTTACAGTTACTCCTGGCTCTGGAGTCACAGGAATAGCTGTGAATTGGAACAAGTGCATTTTTTTGGTTCCTCTTTTCTTCAAAGCCTGCTGCCCTGGTGCTGCCTCCTGAGCAATAAGGTAATAAGGTAAATAAGGAAAATAAGGTAAATAAGGGCTGGCTTAATGAAAGTGAGAGAGAGAGGATCCTGCACACAGAGAGCAGAGCCAGACAGGCCTCAGGAGCATTCATACCTGGATTCTCTTTGTTTTGTGACTGTGGCTGTTTTGTGATCTTGACTTCAGGACTTTGCTCTGGTAAGGAGAAAGGCTCAGGTGATGATGTGAGGCTGGTTGTTACTCAGACCTGTGCAGAGCTGAAGCAGGAAAGCTTTCACTGCAGACAGAGGATAACCCTGCAGCTGCCCAAGCAGATGGCTGGGTTAACTGCAGCATTGCATCTCCTGCTTTGGGAACAGGAATAACCAAGCTGCATGCCAGGAATATCTATACCTGCATCCTGTGGCTGCAGCTTTCCCGTGGTTGGGAGCAAAGCTGTAAGACAAGCCAGGTCTCCCTCTGCCAGTCCTGTGTCAGCAAGGAGCAAGTCTGCAGATCTTTTTGGAATTCATTTGGATTATGGTGTGTTGGGTTTTCTCCTGGGGCTCAGAGCAGTGCTGCAGCAGGGTGCAGAGCACTGCCTTTAACTCTGTTTCCCCTGATGGGGCTGGGGATTGAGCCAGAGCAGGGAGAGGAGTCCCTGTGACACTGAGCCTTCAGCAGAGGTGAGTGAGCTTAAGGCAGAGAGGTGCTGCTGGTCTCTGAGTGCAGGAAGGGTTTGTGGTCCTGGATGCAGTAAGGCCTGGGAAGCATTCATGAAATGGCGCAGCTGGATTTTTATGGCAACTGTTACTGCTGCTTAATTGGACAATGGCTGAGAGCTACTTCTAGCTAGCAGCCATAGCTTAATTCAGCTACAATCTGAATTTAGTGCCTGGGATATATTTGAGAGTGGTGATGGGCCACAAAGTAAAAGCATGTGGGTGTCACAGAGCAGGGTTTTGTTGTCTTGCAGTAGTCAGTATCTCCATGTTGCATGGTCAGCTCTCGACACCTTGTGCCTGCCTTTGTGCTGCCTGCCTGGATTTGCAGCCCCTCGTGCCTTTGTGCTGCCTGCCTGCTCAGCTCCTTCTCCTGGGTGACATTGCTGTCCTTTGCAGGGAGTGTTCCCTTGCCAGAGCTGAGCTAGGGCTGTTCAGCCAGGGTGAGCAGCCCCTGGTGTCTGGCAGGCCTGTGCTCGGAGTGAAGGGAGGAGTTTGCTGCTGCCCTCTGGCACAGCTGATAACGGACTCTGTGCCCTGTGCAGTCCTGCTTCCCCTCCCAGCCAGCGCTGCAGCTAAGCCAGCAGCAGCCCTTCTGGCAGGTGGGCTGTCATCACCCTTCCTGCTGGAATGTCTGCTTCTCCTGATCCACACCTCTGGGGGGTCACAGAGCCCAGGGAAATTCCCCACATATTCCAAGTACAACATCACAGCTCTCTGGCATTAATTAAGAGCTCTGCACTTAATTCCTGTCTTTAATCTAATAAACCTTTCCAGATGGGGAGAGATTACATTATTGGGGCTTCAGAAAAAGTCTTGCCCTGACTCTCACTGTTCTGATGTGTGCATTTTTTCACCCCTCAGAGGTGCCTTGAGGTGTTTGATCCTCCCTCTAAAAGCTTTCAAACGTTTTGAGCCAAATTGTTTTCCTCTCCAGTCTCTGTCATGGACAGACAATCACTGAAAAGTTTGTGTTGAAGCAATTTTAAAGAGTTGATAAGTCATGGCTGGTGTTAAAAAAGCTGGACTGTGCTGTGCAAATAGCTCATCTTTTCTTCTGGAGGGCCTTGCTCTTGATGGAGGAGCTCAGAGGCCTGAGTCTCTCTGTTCTTTCCTTTACCACCTCTGTGAATGCTCATCAGAGGAGGCCAGGCAGTACAGCTGAGAAAAACAGAAACTTGTACACCTATAGACTTGAGCTGTTTTAATCCCAGAAAACTGGACATTCAAACTGAGCTGGCTGGCACCCAGGGTGGCTTGGGACTTCAGTTCTAGGTTTGTACTTAAACAGCCTTGGTGTGGCTCAAATGCTGTGAACTGAGAGCAAGGAGTCCCTCTTCCCTGCTGCCCTTCCAACATGTAGAAGGGCCCCAGAAGCAAGGAAATGGTAAATTGGAGTGTGAAAGGTGCCTCTGGCCTTTTGAGCCCCTCCTGCCCCTTCTCTCCAATAACTTTATTCCATCCTTAGGGATGTTGCACATCTGTAGTCACAGGCTCTGTGTGTTTTGGGATTGTCTTTTAGACAGGTGGGTTGTTGTTCCCCTCTTTGCAATGCCTCTGCCTGGGGCAGTGAGCAGGAGATCCTGCCCTGGCAGGGCAATCAGCTAATTAGTATTCTTGTTTGGGTGCCCACTGCTCCCAGCTCCCTGCCGAGCAGTAAGGCTTGCTCTGGACTGCAAATTAGTATCTCAGGGGTTTCTGGGGGTGTTTGCTATTTGATTTTATCAAGTGTTTTGATGGGCAGGAAGTTAATTTTCATAATGTCCCAAGGAAAAAAAGAAAGTAGTTCTTCCTTGCAAGAGAAGCATCCTTTGCTTGGGAATGTCCTCTTTGAGATCCTGGCAATTAGGTTCTCCTGTCTGCTGGTTATGTAGTGCTATTTATGTTGTATA
Organism: Emberiza elegans; assembly: GCA_024865655.1. Lineage (NCBI taxonomy): Eukaryota > Metazoa > Chordata > Aves > Passeriformes > Fringillidae > Emberiza > Emberiza elegans. The sequence continues at coordinate 941,701 of JALJVW010000238.1, read as the reverse complement.
TTTGGAGCACATGTCCCAGTCTCCTCTCTTTTTGGGGTAAGAACTGGTCAGGTTGCTGCTTTATCTTTCCTTGAAGACTTTTCTTCCTTTGGACAGTTTCTCCTTCATGGGTATGGTTGTGGTTAGCCTTACTCATTCCCTAATAGTCTCTGCTTGGCTTCACAGCTTTCTCTTCCTGGGGACTTTCTGGAGGAGGTGTATAAACAAATGTATTTTCTTGTATGGAACACGCCTTGGGAGGATTTATGTCTTTGCAACATAACCTGGCAGTAGGACAGGTTTTTTTCCTTTACTTAATTACTTAAAATACAACCAATTGAGACGTGTCTTGGTGCTGGAGGGAGGGCACTGTCCTGCCAAGAGTGTGCGGGTCTGTGGCTGTCCCTCCCTTGCCCACTGCTTGTGCAGGGCAGTACCAAGGCTCCACTCCTGGGCATTCTCTGTTTGGCTCTTGGGGAAGGTGTCTCCTGGAGGCTGCTCATCTCCCTGGGCCCAGCCCTTCCCAAACTGAGCAGCTGCTCTGTGTGCCTGGATTGTGTTTCTGGAGTGCCTGTCTGAGCTGTTTGAGTCTTCCCCAGGATAATGGAGAACTGTGCACTGAGTGTGAGTGAGCTGCAGGCAAGTCCTGAAGCTGTTCCTTAGGAATGGAGGTTAACCATGAAGCTTGGGAGGTATTGCCAGGAAGCAAAATGAACTTTTCCACTGTGTTTCCCACCTCAGTACCCTCACTTCTTGAAGAGAGAAGGCAACAAGCTCCAGATCATGCTGCAGCGGCGGAAGCGCTACAAGAACAGAACCATTTTAGGCTACAAGACCCTGGCTGTGGGATGCATCAACATGGCTGAGGTGAGCTGCTCCTCACAGGCTCTGCTTACACACATGGACATCTTCCCTTCCCTCCAAACCCACTCTTGTCACTTGCCTCATTGAGAAGGACCTGACAGGATTTCAAATAGCTGCAATCTTAATAGCTGCAATCAACATTCCCAGGGCAATATTTTAACCAGATTTTATTACTGAGTAATAATATTGAGCGTTTTCTGCCTCATCTTTTAATAGCTAAAGCTTTCACAAGGATACTTTATGACCTTTTGAGGGTTTTGTTATTGTTTTGTGGCTTTATTAGAGTTAGGGGGTCCAGATCAAAAGTGCAGAACGAGACAGAGTCACTCGGGCAAGTCTTCCAACCCTGAGAAGTGGTAAAGTTAGAGCAACATTTGCTGTGCTTCCCAGTGCCACAGTATGAGAGTTCAGGATTAAGCAATTTCTCTCATTTTGCTTGAAAAACCCTTGGCCATTGTTATTTCATGGGTGTTGGTAATTTAGGTGGAGCTCTATTCATGAGAAGTAAATGATAAAATTAATGCTGGAGTCAAGTATGGATAAATTATTCAGAAAGGCTTTCTGAATGGCATAGCTCCGTGCTTTGTTACTTCATGCCCTGTTTAATCTCTGCTGTTTCAGTGTCTGAGTGTTTAGAAATGGGCTTAGCTGTAGCAAGTTCAGTTTCACACCAATATTTTTCATCAGACTGCATTCTGTCAACAAATGACTTTTATCCAAAATAAGCCAGTGTTACTCTGTGGTGAGTTATTATTATATTAAATAATTCACTCTAAGGAGTGTTTCTCTTGTGTGAGTGCAGCTTCCCTCAGCCTTGCAGTGAATGGTGAGCTCCTTATTTGAATTGGCCAAGTGCATGGTGTTGCAGCTAACATTTTTCCTGTACCGTTTGATTTGTTGGACAACCAGAAAGTAAATACTGCTGTAAGGCAGAAAACATGTGGGCCCATTAATTAGAGTCACTGGTGAACTTCTAAGTGTTGGGCATTTGCTGCTGCTACATGTGGTTTTTCTTACGTCTGTTTGTAATGTCAGCTGACTGGGGTTAGAAGGTCAAAAATGTTCAAAGGTTCACCATGTTAGGAAATAGTTGCTTTCCAGCTCATCTGGAATATTTATGAAATTGAAGTCTTCAGGAAAACTGATTTTACAAGCCTCTCCTCCCCTTTGGAGTTTATAGGATGATGACCCCTAAACTCCACTGACTCATTTCTTAAAAAAATACAAAAAGTTCTCTTAAGCTGTTGAAACAAAGCAGTGAATTGGAGTTGAGAGTGAGCAGTTTCAGAGCAGGGGGACATATGTTCCTCATCAGCTCAGGTCTCTTTAGGTTCCTGTGAGGAGGCGCAGAGCAGCCTGGTGTGTGTTCCTGTGCAGGTGAGGAGTTGGGCACACTCACTGTGGTAGAATAAGAGAAGATCACAAGATTCTGGGGAGAAACCTCTGAGCTGGGGTTGGCAAAGGAAGGAGAAACCTGCACCAAGATGTCCCTCTGCCTCCACCACTGACTTGTTTTTCATGACCTGCTGCTTCATTGTCCCGGGGTGGTGGCCAGTTCCTCTGGGAGTTGTGTGTCAGCTCTCCACAGCAAGGATATTTTGCTTTAGGAGGCACTTTACATCTATCTCACCAAGAATTTTTGCTTTTACCGGCTCTTTTGCTTGGTTTTAAGACAATATTGAGTTCCTTAATTAGGTGTTCAGAAGGTGGGTAAGTTGATAATTCAAATCAGTACTGTGCTGGGGAAGCAAATACATAGTAATGAGGTAGTCAAGTACTCTGCTTCAAGGGTGAGCTAATCAGCTCTTAAGCTCAGAATGTTTTTTGTTTCCTTCCATCACTTTCATTAGCAGTCAGATAAAATCTCAACTAGCCTCGTGGATTGCCTGCAAGTGGCTCCTGTGGTTACAAGGTCCTGGAAATGTAGAGTAACTCCATTAACATAAATAACTCTTGTAGTATGCAAATGATACAAGTTTAAATACACTTAAATGCACATTTGTTCTGCTTAATTTCTGTCCCAGGTCATGCAGCACCCTACAGAAGGTGGCCAGGTTCTGAGCCTTTTCAGCAACATCAAAGAGGCTCCAGTGAAGGTGGCAGAAATCTGGATCTTCTCCTTGTCAAGTCAGCCAATTGACCACGAGGACAGCACTATGCAGGCCAGCCAGAAAATCAAGTCTACAGGTGAGAGTCCAACCACGTTCTCTGAGGACCAGCGTCTTCCTGAACTAGCTGGAGATAAATTACCCCACCTGGGCTTGGATGCTTCCTGGGACAAATGAGGACTGGCCTGCACAAGTTGCTGAGTCTATAAGTGATCAGTGCAAAGAAAACCCACTTTGCAAAAGTGCTGCTGTGCAAGCAGGGAGTGTGACAGGGGTAGGGGACTGAATTGTCAGAACTTCTCCTGCATGCCACACCACACCTGAGCCATCCAGCCAGGGCTGGCTGTGTCCTCACCAGTGCTCTCCCAGCATTACTGGTGGATGTTTTGGGAGCCTGTAGCTTCTCACCTGGCTATCAGTGTTCTATTCAGGAGATTCACATTTAAGCTAGTCTTCCATCTTCTTTTTCCTGTGAGTATTCTACAATAAATTTCATTAAGTTTAGATGAGATCTGCAAGCCTGCAGCATGTTTTGCTGGAGGTGATGGCCTGGCTTAATGAGTGTAAATCCATGATGTTGTGCACTGTATAAGGAAGTCACTGGGTTCAGACTTGTGGTGATGTTTTTTTGTGGTCCCAGCCATCTGCTCACTGCGGTAAGAGTGACCTGCTGAAGGTAGTGCAGGTGTGGTGTTTGTGTGTTGCTGCCTGGGGCCACGCAGCTCACCTGAAGGGCCATTTCCATAAAGGTTTTGTTGTGTTTCACTTGCCCCTTTAAGTCAGGTATGCACATGTTAGGGGGAAAAATAATTTCCCTTATGGAGAAACCTCTTTACTTGCTGCTGTCTACCAGGTGGTTGGTACTTTCCAATGGGAGGAAGTTTCCTCCTCTTATTAAGAGGAGGAGGAGCCTTATCTGTGTCCTGGTCCTTCCTTCTTACTGGATGTGTTTGTCCTCATTCCTTTCCTCCAGACAATTCCCATCTCACTGGTTCTAGCGCAGATAGATGACTGCGAGTTTATCTTCTCCTTGTGTGCCTCCTTTCTTGATTTGTGCCTTCAGCTGGCCTTTTCTGCTCCTGAGATGAGAGCATGCCCTCACCTTGAAGGAGTTTCACAGGATCTTTCCCCTCTTTCCTTCCCTTTCAGACAACTATTCCGAGGAAGAGTACGAGAGCTTCTCTTCTGAGCAGGAGGCCAGTGATGATGCCGTACAGGGCCAGGTACTGTTCAGGGCATGGCTTCTCCCTGAGAGGGCTCAGTGGAGCATGTGCACTCCCAGCTCCTGCTTGAAACTAAACGCCTATTTCTGTATCTAAACCACGCCAGTGTGAGACTGTTACCAAGTGTTCAGCTGCACTGGAGAGGGCCTGCACAGTAACCCATTTCTTCTACCATGCTGTGATTTATCTGTTCACGTGTTTGGACTTGAGCTCCCTGAAAAAACATTGGCATCCTTGTGCTTCTCTGCTTAATGGTCAGGGAGTCATTTAATTGCTTCTATAGTGCTCATTGGATTCAAAGAGTCCAACTGGATCCCCAGCTGTAATTAAAGGGCCAGTGGGGTCTGAGGCAGCCTTTAGTCTTTAATACCTTTTTCACAATAGGTCCTTATGGAGAATCCCTGACTAGATGCGAGATGCTTTTGAGTTTGGGTCTTACTTGCCTTCAGACTCTGGCATCACCTATCAGAGGGTACTGAGAGAGGGACCCACCAAGATGTGGGGCTGTGACTGTCCTTGTTCCTTGAATGTAGAACTAGGGCTGTTTTGCTTCTCCAAGCTGTTATTCCTGTCCCTGCAGACCTGTCTCACTTCCTTTTCCCTCTACCATCATAACTGCAATTAAGGCAAATGCTGGATGCCTGGAAGACACAGCAGCAGGTTCATCTGCATAGAAAGAACATTTTGACTCACGTGTCACAGAATGATGAAGGTAACACGGGAATCCTCTTTCTGTTCAGGATTTGGATGATGATGAGTACGAGATGGGGAAGCCCAAGAAGCAGCGGAGATCGATAGTAAGAACGACGTCCATAACCAGGGTCGGTGGAAATCAGTTTTACTAACACTGATGGGCTTTGGCCAGGATGTGCAGTGCATGTGGCTTGTGGGAGACCAGGCACGCTGGCCCAGCATGGAGCTTGGGGGCATGGTCACAGCATGTGAAGAGCTAGAGAAAGCAGCCAGTTCAGGCAGGGGGACCGTCCCAGGTGTGTGCATGTCTTGAGTGCCCCTTGGCTGCAAGGTTAAGGAGCTCCAAAAATCATGCAAGTGTATGAAATTCCATCCCCATGAAGAAGGCAGTGCAGGATCCATGCTCATGTAAGTCCTGAAAGTGGCTCTAAGTGAAGGAATGCTCTCCTATTTGTGCTCTGCATGGGAGAGGCCAGTGGGAAGTTCTCAAAATGAAGTGGCTTAGTCAGGGGTTGGAGCTTGATGGATAAACTTCAGGTGGTGCATGTGGTGCTGAGGCAAAAGAAGTACCTGGGTATGATATGTATAGAAGCTTTAGAAAGATGCATGTGGCTGTCCACCCTCCCCCACAAGCATGGGTGTGCCTGCAAAGCTGCACTTGTGTGGAGCAGGGACTTGAGCTTCACCACACCATGGTCTAAGGCTGTTTCTGAAATTCACGTTTTGATGAGGTCTGAAATAAACCCTGTTTTGACCTGAATCTGTCACTATAAAGATCCTTCCTGTGAGACCAGGAGTGTGCTAGTTCATACCCTTGGTGTCCATATTGTTTTGAACAGTGACCAGTCAGGACAAAATCCACCACTTGGTATTAAGCAAGGAACCCATAGGAGGAATGCCCTTCCAGCCCTGACCTCTGAACTGATGCTGGAGGTCCAGCTGGTGCAAAACTGGGTTTGGTGATGCCTGTTACGTTACCATCAGCCCAGCTCCAAACCAGATCTGCTCTCTATGAAACCATTCAGGCCAGCAAACAGCTCTTGCCATGTCCCCCTGGCTGCTGCATGCTGAGTGTCCCCGTCTGTGGGCTGCTGAACTGCCCCCAGGTGTTGTCATGAGTGGGTTTGGTTGAGCCAGAGCAGAACTGTCACTCTTGTGAGAGCATCTCAGCCTCAGGGATGCACTGGAGACGGAAACAGGGCTGTCTTGGGACAGTGTGCTGCATTTATTTCACCTAAGCTTCAGCTGTCTGGAAGGTGGCTGCAGGAGAGGAGCTCAGAGATAAAGGGTGCAGTCTGGGGTCTGTGTCAAGTGTCTGAGACCAGAGTTGGGAGTAGGCAGTTGGACTGGCAGGACCTCAGGAGAGTCAGCAAGTGAGCAACTTTCTTCACCTCAGAGTGGCCTGGTGCCAGCCATTTCCCTCTTCCTTTCCTCCTGACCCAAGGATGCCACCTCAGATGCTCTGTACCAGCACTGAGACCTGGGCCCTTCTTGAGGATGTGCGCATCAGGTTTGTCTGTGACAGGCAGAGAAGGGCTGGGCAAACCTCAGCTGTTTGAACCTGCAAAAGGGGGAGGACCTGGGGGTGAGCAAGCACAAAGGGAGGGCAGCAGTTTGCCTTGTGTTGTTCTGGCCTTGGTTCTTGCTGAGCCCAGGATCATTTGTGTGATGGGGCAAGTGCTGAGGATAAGTGCCACAGCTTTTCACCAGTGCTGCTAGTGAAATAAATGAACCTGCCATGCAAACTCCTGCAAAAAACCCCCATGCTTTGGTGGTAAAAATCACATTTGTTCTTGGGGTCGGTGGGTAGTTGTCTATGTTGGCTCACTCTTGCTAAGAATCAGAGAAGTTGACTTTCAGGTGTTTTCCAGGAATATATCAAAAACACACAGGGAGGTGATCTGGCAGATAAAAATTGTTATCCATTGTGTGTCCAACCAAAAGTGGAGTGCCGTCTTTCAGATTTACAGGGCTCGTTGGAGTGGGACCTGTCATTGGTGGTAATAAAGTTATCATAGGTGTGGAAAAGCTGATTTCAGTGTAAGGACGGCAGGGAGGTGGTCTGTGGTGCCAGGTGGTGTTTGATTTTAAACAGCAGGGTAGCGCCAGTGTCAGATGTGTCTGGCTTCTTGCAGGCTGGGAGAAAATAGCTCACTTAATGCTTTACTTATGTAAAAGTGTCTTTAACTTGCAGCAACAAAACTTCAAACAGAAGGTTGTGGCATTGCTGAAGAGGTTTAAAGTGTCTGATGAGGTGAGTAATTCTTTCTGTAAACCTCCCTGCCTTGTGTGCTGCCCTCTGCTTGGCGCATCTTGCTTTCGTCTTCAGGAACACTCCCCTGTTTCCTTCTGTTCCCTTCATTTTGTTTTCAAGTCCACAGTGGATGTGACCTTTCCTTACACCCTGGCCTTGTAGGGAGGCTTGAGGGCCAACTTCTAAATGTCAACAAGCATTTTGTAGATGCAGTTTTATCAAAAGCAGATTTTGGCAGCTGTGTGCGTACCCATTAGTTTTGCAGATCGCTTTGAAATTATCTTTGACCCGTTCAAAGGCAAGCCGTCCAAATGGTGTGTATTGCTTGTGAGGTTAAAGCCCAGCCTGTTTGATCATCTTACTAGAACAGCCAGGCAAGACATGAAAAACTTGGATGGGGAGCTCAATCCACAAGAGTCAGCTGCTTGGTCAGAGCAGGAAAGGACGAAACAGGTCCAAACCCCCAGAAACCTGTGTAACAATAAGTATCCAAGACAAAACCAGTTAACATCTCCTTTGGCTGTGGGGCTGTGTGCTGATTCTGTGGCTTGTGGGAAACAGTGAGCAACTCCCGGTGCTGCCTTCCTCTTCCAAGCAGTCCTGTGAGCTTTGCTGCTCTTCCCAAGTCAGCTCGGCAGAGTCAGCACCCGCAGCTGGGAGCTCAGGCAGCTGACTGGTACTGGTGTTTTCTGGAAGTGCCACTCCAAAAGCAAGCTCTGGTGCGGGCACAGCCCCTGCTTGCTCCGGGGTGTGTGTAAAGCGAGTTCAGTGTTTCTTCTCCTGCCGCGGCAGTGGCAGCGGATCCTCCTCCAGGTTTCAGGCGCCTCCTGTGGACATTTTTGGGTATCAAATCAGGAGGTGTCAGGGCAGCTTTTTCAGTGAAAACCAATACATGCTACACTGTTGGGAATACTGGAGTTTTGTACTGGTTCTAGGAAGACTGAGATTCCTTTGGAGCTTTAAAGCTTTGTTTATAGAATGGGGTTGAATAGTGGACATGACCAATGGCACGCTCATGGATGCCTGGTCCAATATGTAACTCCTGCTTAACCAGGCATTGACAAGCTTGATCCAAGACAAGCATTTCTCATATGCTTAATGTTCCTTGGATATAGTATCCTAGCACCAGGAATAGAATGTTACTGCCAGGACTGGTGTCCTGCAGTCCTGGGGGGGGAGCAGGGGTGATGTGGGATCAGTCTGGCTCCTAGCAGAGCTGGTGATGCCTGTTTTTGTCCTGTGTAGGTTCTGGATTCAGAGCAGGACCCAGCAGAGCATGTTCCAGAGGTGGAGGAGGATTTGGACCTTCTATATGACACGCTGGACATAGAGAACCCCAGTGACAGCGGGCCAGAAATGGAGGATGATGACAGTGTCCTGAGCACTCCAAAGCCAAAGTTAAAGTAAGTGGGAGGCAGCTTATGCTGGGCCAGAGAGATAGCTGGCAAACCCCATCCAGTCTGCTGGGGCTTGTAGCTTTGTCAGCCATATACAATGTCACATGTTGGTTTTATTCCCACTCTTCTGTGGTTTTTTTCCCCCTCCTGACATGGTGGTGTTAGAATGGGAGTGACAGCTTGTGATCTAGAGGTATGGGGCGTCTGATTTCCCTTCAATCCCAGCTCTTCCTTGTTCCCTTTGCAGATGTTCTGCTGCCCTGCCACCTGAGCACAGGGAAGGTGGACACAGGGAGGAAATGTGTGCTAAGGCAGGAGTAGAGGCAGGGATGAAGAACCAGGAAGGAAATGTGTGCTGAGGCAGGAGTAGAGGCAGGGATGAACAAGGCACACTGTCTTTCCAGAAAGACCTTTCCTGTAGTAACACCCTGTGTGGAAAGAGAGTCTTTGCAGGGAGTAAGGAAGCAGAGCTGCAGGAAACAAGTGGATTCCTCAGGGCCCAAGGGCATTGACTGTAGCACACGTGGATGTGCTCCAGCCTGCTCTTAAAGAGCTCCCGTGGGTCAGTCCCAGCACTGTGGGCCTGAGCTGGGGGTTGCTGGCTCGGGGTCTCAAGCAGATGCAGAGCTCTGAGCTAACACAGCTGTGTCACACTCTGCTCAATAAAGGCTGAGAACATGACACTGAGCTGCACTCCTGTTTCTGGCTGATGTGTGGTTGCAGGCTCAGGCCCTCAGTGTGTGATGGTTCTGAAACAGAGACTTATGGCACTGACCACTGCAGCTGGTCAGCACAGCATCTGCTAAATCTGCTAATTACCAGGTGTCATTATGGCCTCATTAATGATGAATAACCTCGTTGGGCTGAGAAGAGATTCTGGGTCTGGAGAGAGCTGTTCCCTGTCAGTGAGCCAGGAGATGCCAAGGATAGACTGGGGCAGCAGTAGAAATGGTGGGTCTGCTGGCATGTGAAGGTGTTTGGTGCTTAACCCAAGATTCCAGCCAGCTGGTTGGCCCTACCATGAAGGGATTTGAAAATAGGTGTGTTGTGGTAAACACTGCTTTGAAACAAGCCAAAATGTTCCACTCTGCACACTGAGAGTTCATATCCTTTCCCTGGAGCTGAGGAGCCAACTGTGCTGGGCTATTGTGATTGCTGGAGTAATGCTGGAAGAAGAACTTAGTGTGTGGTCCTGGGGAGACACTCTGTAGTTTCCTAGGTCCAGTTCTGGTGTTCATATCTTGAAGAGGATGTGATAAATGTTGATGCCTTTGAGGCAGGTTTTTCCCACAACAAAAAATCAGTTCCTTACGTTGTAATTGAGTCTTGTAGCCTGATGTGATGAGCTGTCTTTGGAGTGGAAGCACAATCTGATTGTGTGTGGTACCTTATCTTACTGAGCAAATGTGTAATTGGAGCCTAGGGCTGGCAGCCAAATCCAGATCAAGCTGGAAACAAAATGTATATTAGCCCAAGAATCGCTTACCCAGGAGTGTTGGGGTGTGGGGGAAGCAGTAATTCTGCTTGCTGTATGTCAGTCAGAAGCTAAATTCAGGAATGCCTGGACTTTCTGGCTTCTCTTACTGTCCTGGACACCCTCCTCTCCTTTCAAAAGTAGCCTATTTTACTGGAACCATTGAGGAGCAGTAAGACCTTCTGGGAACTGTCGTGCTGCTTTGCTGTGAGTGTGGTGGACTTGCCCTGTCAGTGGTCTTGGTAATAAGAAATGGGTTTTACTTTTCTTATTCAGACCTTACTTTGAAGGACTGTCACACTCCAGCTCTCAGACAGAAATTGGTAGCATCCACAGCATCAGGAGCCAGAGAGACCCACCAAGTCCTGTAAGTCACATTTCAAGTGTTACCTCTCTGCACTCTCTCTAATTACATGTGTAAATTGAAACACCCTCTCTGACACCCCCAACTTCCCAAAGATTTGGATGCAGAGATACAGATTTTCTGCTAAGAAAACTTGTTTGGACTTTTTGGGGACTGGAGGGGGTTTTTTGCCAGTTGGGGGGGGTTGTTTGGTTTTTTTGCGGGGGGGGGGTGGGGTTTGTTTGATCTTTTTGTTTTGGGTTTTTTGTGTGTGTGTTTTGATTTTTGGGTTTTTTTTAATGCAAATATCATATTAACTCAAGGGTGCATCTTCAGGTTATGTATTGGATACTTGCTGATGGTGTAAATAGCTTCAGATTCCCATGTGCCTGAAATGACTGCCAGGTTGGGAGATGTTGCCTGGGAGTTTTAGGGACTTCCTAGCGCTCTGTGGAGGAAGCTTTTCTTTGCTGATGCTGAGCTATTTTTCCTGGTGGCTGACAGTGAATGGTCAGGGGCAGCTCAGCTGCTTTTCCATTCCCTCCTGAATGGGCATAAAGTGTCAGTCCCATCCCCCCAGAGCATTTCATTGCCTCTCCTGTGTGTTGTGCATCAGCTTTGCCACATCCCACAGTGATGTGTGCAGTCCTGGTGTGAGCAGGGAGTGCTGCTGGCCATGCTGCAGAGCTGTGTGTTGTTTAAATGGAGAAGCCTCTCTTCTGAACAGCCTGACTCAGAGAGCATGGCTGGAAACTGTGCTGGTGCTAAACCTCCTGAGGATTTTTCTTCTCTCAAGCAGGTAGAAGTGCCTGAAAAGACAAAGAGTCTTGGAACCAAACATGCAGGCGACAGTGTTTCTGACACTGTCCCTTATGTAAGTTGAAAATGCACTTATTGACCTTCCTCCTGTCAGTTTGGTGTCAGCTGTGGACTGCATTCTGTGGGGTACATCTGTCTGTCTGTATAGCTGCACATGAAACACAACTTCTTTGGGCAAAATCAGCTGCAGTGAAGATAGCACTGAGTTCTCCTCCTGGCCTTAGTTCTCCTCCTTTCAGCCTTTTGCAGGTGAAATGCTCTATTTGACCTTTTGTTCAAACAGACTGAGGAGGAAGGCTGGCCCAAAGTTTGCTACTGAGCACGTAAAGGATGCTCAAGGCTGTTCCGTTTGATCAGACAGAAGTACTACTTTAAGCTGAGTTGGCAGAAATCAAGCTGGTCCTGGGGTAGAAATCCCAAAGCTCAAGTTGCTCTGCTGGGTGTGTAGCATTTCTCTCATGTCTTTCTCTCTTACTAGTTCATTTGGGTAAGATTAATTCATCTGCATTACATGAGGAGACATGTCCCTGGCTTTGAGCTGTGAGAGTTCCTGTTCCAAAGAGCATATCTGAACACCTTTCCTACCTCCAGCTCCCTTGTGAGGCAGAGCTGGGAACAGGTAGCCCCAGACGGCCCCTACTGGTTCCCCCCTTTGGCAGTGAGCAGGATGTCTGGAAGAGGCAGAGTCAATGTGCCCCAGCCAGAGCTAAGCTTCCAAGATGAGACAGAGGGGAGGGTTTGTTCCTGCTAACTCTGCTCCCTGTGTTTTTGCAGGAGTCTAACCAGCAAGCTGAGGTCCAGGAGGCTGAGCTCCCCACTCCAGATGTGTTTGTGGAAAAGCTCCCACCCAGTGGGAAGATCACAAAGACAGAGTCCCTCATCATCCCATCCACCAGGTACAGGGGACAGGGCTGTGCCTGCTGCAGTCATGGACAGTGTGCTAGGACTTGGTCAGGGTGGTCTTGAGGCAGTGAACTCCAAGGACACACTCCCTGTGTTTGGGCACTTAAGTAATGGGTTTGGAGCACTCGATGAATGATTGCCCAGAGGTATTCTGTGCTGCTTTGGGTGTGTGACTGCAGTTTGCCTGGCTGGATCTTATGATGCTGGTGTAGCAATAGCAGAGAGGGAGTGTGGGTGTTAGTACGGGCTGTGGAAGTCATCCTGGGACTCCTGGGAATGTGCTGAGCTGTGAGCTGTGCTGTCAGAAGCAGAATCAGCTGGGCTTAAGCTAGCTCAGATCTCTGTGCAGAATTCCCCAGCACTTCTGCTGGCATCACTGAGGCTGCCAAACGGGTGGTGGGGCTCTGGGGGCTGTGTCTCGCTCAGAAGTGTGCCTGCCCTGGCAGTGTGAGTCTCCCAGCAGGTCTGAAGGGAAGCAGACGGGGCGCCGGGGCAGGAGCACGTCCCTGAAGGAGAGGCAGCCGGTGCGGCCGCAGAACGAGAGAGCCAACAGCCTGGACAACGAGCGCTCCCCGGACACCCGGCACCACCTGCAGGTCAGCTGACACTGCTGCCCTCCAGCCACTCAGTTCTCCACTCTCTCCTTGTCCTTCTGGTTCAAGCTCTGTCCCTGCTGAGTAGGAACTGGGCCCCGCAGCTTCAGGAAGGAGGGAATTTGTCTTGGCTAAAATTTTATCTTCCATCCAGTCTGCTGGGGTTTGCCAGCTTGTAGCTCTGTCAGCCAGCCATAAACTCAAAACACTGGAACAGATTGTTAGAATGAGAAATGAATAGGGGTGTGTTGAGGAATTACTCCTTTGAAATAAGGCAGATTGCTAGGAACTGTCTTGTGCACAGCATATGTGCTGTGCTTTTGTTAGCTGTGGGACTCACTTATTTCCCTCCTTGAAGGAGATTGTTCCTGGCTTCTTTTATGAATCTTAAGTTCCTGGGCTGCTGTTAGTTGGTATAAAGTGATGTAAGTAAAAGTGCATGGCAGAAAGGGTAGTGGCCAACAAATCCATGGTGGCTAACACTGAAGAAGCTGCAGAGTGTCCAGTGTGCCTCTGCTGGTGGGGTGACTGGCCAGCATGCACATCAATTGCAAGAGCTGGAGCTGGAGGCCTGATGGCTAAAGCTGACACCTCTCACTGTTCCTTCTCTGTGTCTTTATTTCCAGATCCCCAGGAAAACAGTGTATGATCAGCTGAATCACATCCTGGTTTCTGACGACCAGCTGCCAGAAAACATTATCCTTGTCAATACATCTGACTGGCAAGGCCAGGTAAGGGCAGGAGGCACTACCTGGAGCACAGTTCTCCTGTACTCTTCTTCCTCAGGAATGGACAGACCTTGAGCTCTGCACTAACCAAGCAGGGTCTGCTGCCTGCAGAGTGCTCAGTGCCCACAGGCTGGATTTCATCTGGCCAGGAGATGCTGGGATCTTATAAAGCTTTGCCACCTGAGCCTTTCCACAGAGGTGTTTTCTCCCCCAAGCAGTGCCATTCTTTCTGGTTAGTAGCACACTGGGAGTATGGCTAAACCCTTGCACTCAGAAGCCCCCTAAACTGTGGTAGGCTGGGACAAAGGAAGCAGGGAGGTCTGACCTTGTGGTGGTTTAGGCTGAGATTTCTGAGCACAGGTGGTGAACAGGAGAAAATATTTTGGATCAGCTCTGTAGCCGTGTACATGTGCCTGTGACTGCTGACTGCAGGAATCACCCCATCCTTGCTGAGTGATGGGTGTTTTAAGGAGAATGCTGAGCAATACTTTCTTTTGCTGACAACATGTTTGTTATGAATTTTGAACAAATGTATCTCCTTTTGGAACCTTATTCTGAGAAAGCAATGAAATATGTATGGAAGAGGACCAATGAACATGTGCTGGGTGGCCCTTGCCTGGGGAACTTATGCCAGGCTTGTGGGGTTACATTGTCTGCTTTGGCTTTCTGTTTCTGGAAGAACTAGGGTCTTAATGTGTGAGAGAACAAAAATGCCATCTGAGCTACTGGTTCCACTTTCTCTGGTCTTGGAAGACACAGAAATGCCTTCTAGTGATGGACAGAAGATGTTGTAGATCACCTTCCAGGAGATCTGGCAGCTTGTGCCTGCAGTATCAGAGGGAATGAGGGATATGGACTGTGGTGTATAGATTAGTCATGCAGAAATTGAAAGTGAGAGATAATTACTGAGTGCCATAATTATGTCCATGTGTACCTGAGGCGTGTGGTGTCCCCATCAGCTGCATGGAGGGGAAACAGTCCCTCACAAGGAGCACGGGTGTGCTAGCACCCTTCCCTTTCTTCAGTGTTTAAGGGTGGGCAGAGCACTGCATTTCTTTAAAATGGAAATCAGAGAGCTGCAGCTGCACTTCCAGAAGCAGGCCAGTAAACAGTGTCTGCTCTTTCCCAGGGCTGTCTGCTCAGTGAATGCTCTGCTGGCAGCTCTGTGGCTGTAAAATCTGCGCTGCATCTTTGGGACATGGTGCTGTGTCTGTCAAGAAGATGCTTCCATTTTTCTAGAAGGAGAGCTTTCCTTTGGCTGCTGTTCTGGGAGTAGGCATTTGTGAAATAGCCACATCACCTTCAGACACAGGGAGAGTGCCCAGGAGTGGGTGTGAGAATACCCAGGAAGTTGAGTGAGGCACATTTTCTTCTTGTGACAAACTGTACCCAAAAAAAAGAACTAAAATTGTTCTGCTCTCTCCACAGTACCTTTCCGATGTTTTGCAAAAGCACACCTTGCCAGTGGTCTGCACATGTTCCTCTGCTGATATTCAGGCAGCTTTCAGCACAATTGTCTCCAGGATACAGAGATAGTAAGTTCTCACCTAAAAGCCCCTCAGCTCCTGTGCCCCAGGACTCAGCAAGTTCATTTCTCAACTACTGCATGAAACCTTTCCAGTCTGCTTTCCTGAAGTCAGAATTGAATTGTGTGGCTCTTCAGCACTCACCACCCCTGCTGTTCTGCCTCGTGTGGGGCATGCAAGTCACCAGCAGTAGTGATTATCAGAGACTGTGCCTTGGAGACTGCCTTGGGGGTGTAGTGCCTGCAAAACAAATAAAAGGGTTTTAAATAGTTATTGGTCTCCCTCCTAAACAATTCCCAGAATAATCCCTCAGTTCCTGAAGGCACTCCCTGCTTACCTGCTGGGGGCTGTGGGTACCTGCGTGTGTTCTCTGACCCAGCAGTTAGTAGGTACATCCGAACCTAGATAGTTGAGCCCAGCTCTCTAGAATATCAAAATGTGCAAAAGAAGTAGCAGGGAGACCAATTAAGGAATTACTGAAGAATGTTGTATTTTATTAATAATGTTTTAAGCTGCTGAGAATTGTTGCAATATTGCCTTGTGTATTGAACAACCTCTCTTCTGCTATAATTGTTATTAACCAGTTTTTGGTTGTATTTTTGCTGCTTGTTCTGAAATACGTGGTTGAAGGCACAATTACAAATATGTTTCCTCTTTTTCTGTCTAGCTGTAACTGCAATTCACAGCCTCCAAACCCAATTAAAATTGCAGTGGCAGGAGCCCAGAATTACCTCAGTGCTGTGTTGAGGCTCTTTGTAGAGCAGCTGTCTCACAAAACCCCCGACTGGCTCGGCTACATGAAATTTCTGATCATCCCTCTAGGTAAATAGGGAATGGTGTTTCTTCACAGGGAGGGGAATGGGTGAAATCTGCTGTGGTCCCTCAGGAGAAGCCTTTCTGGAGCTTTGGCTCTAGCTTAAATGAGGCAAATTGTTACATGACTGTGTAGTGCTGGTGTTGCTGCTCTTGTGGGAGTGAATTTCATCTCTAAGTTCCTGATGGCAAAGTCTACTTGTAAGCCTTTTGTTTGAAGCAAGGGGTTAAGTACTTCCTCCCCATACAGGGAGACTCTTATGCACAGAATTGTTCTGGAAACCCTTTTCCCTGGCTGAAATGTTGAATTCAGTGGGCACCACTTTTCCCAAAGCAATAACTGTTCTGGCCTCCCTGGGCTTGACTCAGAAAATGTTAAGAGGAGGGGTTGAAAATTTTTAAAAGGCTCTGAAACTGCTGAGAATTTGAGTTATTCAAATTACATGCATCTCTTGACCTTTACTTTTCGTGCTGGTCTGCTCAGGTTTTTCCCTCAGTTTTCCAACACTTTATCTCTGCCCTTTCAGCAGCTCAGCAAGCCTGCCTGGCTGGAACATTCCCCAGCTCAGATTGCTTGTGGTGAGGGAGGTGGAGTGCACTGATAGCAGCACCAGGGTCCTGGTGCAGTCAGGAATGTGGTGGTGACAAGGCTGGGAAGGAGGGGAGTCACTGGTGCTATGGGCAGGGACATCTGGGCACTGCTGGTGGGATCCAGGGCTTCACTTGTGTGGACAGAGCACTTAAGTGATGCAAGCCACAGAACACTTGAAAAGCAGTTTTTGCCAGTGTTTTCCAGTTTTCTGGGTTTGGGGGCAGCTGATGGAAGTTCCTGTAGGAATCAGAAGCTGCTGCCCGGCACCATGAACACTGGGGTTAGGCTGTCCATTCGGTGGTGGCATTTGCAAAAGTTAAATTAAAAAGGCAGAGGAAAAGAAAGAACTGGATCCTTCTGTAAAAAAAAACATTTAGTTTCCAAAGTGGTTGACAGGAAGAGAAGAGACGGCCCTTCAGGGAGTAAAAACAAAAAAATATTAATTTCTGCGAGGTTAAATGTGCTTTGAATGAGAATCTGTGTCTGAGACTTTGCTGCTCACTTGCTGACTGTCTCCTGGCCTCAGAAAAAGAGTTTTCTGTCCTGCAGTTTTTAATGATCTGAAAATACTCTCTCTCTCTGAAAGTGAAACACAAGATTTAGCTAGTGTTTGGGTTTAGGTTGGTTTTTTAATCTTAAAACTTCGTTTTGTAATCAATAAAGAAAAAATGAATGAGGCACTTTGATAATGAACTGCTTTAGAACTGTGAATTCTTTTTAGACTTTACTTTAAATATAGCAACTTCTCTAACAGGATCTTTTCCACAGAAGTCTGCAGTATTTCCTGATTGGATCAAGTGCTTATTTCTGGCTAGGTCTCTGGCAGTTCATTAAAGTGATTGAGGATCCACCTCTCATTTCTGACAATTGAAAAAGCACCAAAGACAGAATGGTGACCATGCCATAAGTGTCTTAAAGGAAAAGCCTCTCTGCTGCTTGCAATACCTTTGAAATGGGGTTGGTGGTGAGCTAGGGTTTCTCCATGGATGGTTTTACTTTCTGAGTCCACAGCTACACACTCCAGTGACAGAAGGGTCAACCCTCAGTGGTTTATTAGCAATCAGAAATGCTCGGTGTGTGTAAATATATCAACTGGGAGATTCAGTCCTGCTCCATGCCACTGATTGCATGGCTGTAAGACTCCTCTGCTGTCTAAAACACTGTATCATAGCTGAAAAGGGGAACGTAAAATGTTGAGGGGTTATTTTGGCTGTTTGGGGTATTTTAACATTTTATATAGCTCCCATGGGTAGGACTTCTTGGGAGCCTTGCTATGATTGCTTGTTCCCATGTGCAGTGTGTGGGGAAGGTTCTCCAGCACAGGGTGCAGAGCTGTGGTGTGTGCCCTGCTCAAAACTCCACTGCAGGGGAAATGTGGGGTCCCAGCCTCCACTGACCCTGAGGCAGCTCAGAGGCACCTCCTGCTTTCACCTCTCCCTGAAGGCTGGAAATCAGCTTGGAGGGTTGGAGCACTGAGACAGTGGGTTTATTTTTTGGGTTTTTTTCCACCAGAGCTTTCCTGGATGGTGAGGGCAGTTAAGCAGCTGGGGTCATCTTGAAGACATTTGTCAGGTTTCCAGTTAGCAGCTGGTGACTCAGCTGTCTGGAAGTGTGACTTGATGGGCAAATTTGGTGTGCAGGAAGGATGAAAATAATGTGATTAAGAGGAGCTCTGAGGCTGCTTCATGGCTGAGTGTAAATGTACAGGGCTGGTGCTGAGCCTGACTGCCAGGTGGTGGCTGGGCAGGGTGATCCTGGCACACCTTTTCTCCTGTGTTCAGAGACTGTAGAGGTAGTTGCTAGGGGGTGTTGTCTGTTTTGGGGACACAGGTGGCCTTAAAGGAAGGTGGCCTAAAATAATGAACCCTCCCAGGGCAGAGTTTGTCACTTGAACACCTTTCCTGTCCTGCTCAGTGTAAGTATGCAGTCAGATCTCCATGCAGGGCTGGAGGCTGGACACACAAAGCTTCAGCAGGAGATCTTTCCATGCTCATGGAGGAGCTGGGCCGCAAGGCTCAGCCAGAGTAAGGACGGACCTGCTGCACATGCCAGTGTTCACTGGGCCCTGTAATCCTGGGGCTCTGCTTTCTACCTCAAATTGCAGCCTATTTATGGAGCTTATAGCCCTTCTCCACAGATTAAACAAGCCTCCCTGGGTTGTTTTTCCTGCCTGGGGGGCAATTGCCTCTTCTCAGTGTTGCAGAACAGCTGTGGGGTACAAATGGTGCTTGGAGGAAGGGATCTGGCCTCTCCTGGCAGAGGTGGCCTGGCTGTGGTGCAGCCTGTGGGCAGGAAGGGCTGTTTGGGAGAGCTGCTTGCAAAACTGAGAGACATGGAGAGCTGTAGAGCCTTTGTGCCTTCCAAATAATTTATTTCCTCAGCAGTTTCCCAGTCCTGTTTCCTTCGGCCTTTTAAAATTTAATTTGTTAGGGGGAAGGGTCAAGTGAAAGATAGCAGAGTGTTGAAGCAGTCTGCACTGGGAAGTCTATTTGCATGCTCTTGTAGAGATAAGCTGGACTAAATGACTTGGTTATAATTGAAGAAGTTTATTTCTGAGGTGTCTTGTGTGGTTTTGGTTTTGGGGTTTAATTCCTTACACATCAAACCCACTCTTGTGTTCAGTGCTGGAGAGCACAGCTGTGATGTTTTCCTTTCTTTCTTAGGCTCTCATCCTGTGGCCAAGTATCTGGGGTCTGTAGATTATAGATACAACAACTTCTTCCAAGATCTAGCCTGGAGAGATCTGTTCAACAAACTTGAAGCACAGACCACTGGTAAGACTCTGTGTCTGTCTGGCCTGTGTGGGATGAAAAGCTTGAGTGAGTAATTTTAGCAGAGGTCAAGTAAATACAAGAGGAAGCAGACAAGTGGTTTTGTTCCTCTTTTCTCCTCACTCCACCACATTCCCATTTCAGATGCTGACCTTTTTAAGTCTTGCCCATGGTGGTTTGCAATCAGTTATTGGCTCCCAGAGGCACTAACTAGCTGCCTGTGAGTCATGCTGTTCTTACCTAGCTCTCAGCTTTGTTCTTTGATGAGGAGGTCTTGCTCCTAAGTTCAGTACATTGCTTTCCTTCAGGAACTGTGCAGCCTAAAACATTTGGAAAACTGGAAGCTCTGGGAAGATTAACTTCTGTTAGTTGTATGTGAGAAAGATCCTGCCAGCAGACTTGAAAACATTCTCATTAAAGAAGAATTTTGTTCTTCACCAGTGTGGTAACAAGTGGGAGCTGCCCTAGGTCAGAGCAACAAGTTCCTGTTCTGATCTGAGTTTGTTCTAGGCCAGATGAAAGCTTTATTTCAGTTAAAGTACTAATTTGTTTAAAATATGGATGCTTACAGTTTCTTCCTCCATTTCTTCAAGAATGGGAAGAAACAGGAGAAAGGAGGATTTGCCACATTCAGGGCTATGTGAAGGCTTGAGATTTGATGTTGTTGTGGGCAGCATTGCCCACACAGAAATTTCATTAGAAGGAAAAAGCTTTGGAGTTTGTGTAGCACCGTAAGTGTGGGGAGGTTGCAATGTGGTTCTCCCTGCTGGAATTGCAGAGTTCCTGAGATTCCCAGGATGCTCCTGGGAGTCCTCTAGCCATGAAAGGAGGAGAGAGACCTCTTCAGGGGTAATTGTTCAGAGCTGTTTCCAGCAGATGGGGACATGGCTGGACAAGGCCTGGGTCAGCCTGTTCTGAAGGTGAAGTCAACCCTGTTTGGAGCAGGAGGCTGGACTAGAATTCTCCTAGTGCTATCCAAGCTACACTTTCCCTTAATCCTGAATTCAGGGAAGAACTGGTGTATGGAACTGGTTTCCTTTAATTACTTGGTGCACTTCAAAATGCAGAAAAATGTCAATATAGACTTGATTTTTGTATCTGAATTGGGAATACTTCATTACCTGTAGAAATCCAGAAAGAGCCATATCTGTTCCTTAGTTGATTGCATGCTACAAGGAAAAGTCCACTTCATTTTTGTATAGTGCAGACTTTGTACATTCTGCGTTTTTGTCTGTGTGGTGGCAGCTGCACAGGAACTCCGCAATGGCGCAAGAAGGTTTGGCAGAGAACCATAACTCTTACCAGTTCATTGTTCAAATACAAAGAGTCTGGGTTGAAATGCCCGTTTTAAAGTATGGGAGTGCCTGTTGAAGGTCACTTGTGTTCTGTGATCTCACAGTTGAGACTCTTTGGTTGAAACCAAAGAAGTATGGAAGGCATTTAGGAAATGTCTTTGTGTCAACTTGAATGAACCCCAGTCTCCCAAAATCACGGGATCTTTGTGCTCTTCCTACCCTTGTGTGTCCCTCAGTCTTTTTGGCCAACTGAGCAGGGCCATGAGTTCATCAGAAACTCAGGTAACTCAGTGCTGGTGTAAGAGCAGCTCACCTGGGAGATATGGCCAGGCACTTTCTTCAGCAGACACCTGCAGCCAAGGCATGAAATGTCTAAAGCTGACTTTAGACAGGCAGGGACAAAGAAAAGCTTTTAACAAATCTAAAAGACCCCAGATTCAGTCAGAAATGCTGAGTACAGATTCAGCTTTACTGTGCTCTGGGCTAGGCAGAGTTTCTTGTGCAAGGTGCAGAGCTGGTGGGCACCACCAGCAGGTGGAGAACAGGGCTGGCAGTGGTCTGAGGGAGGACAGGGCTGGCAGGTCTGAGCAGTCACTTGAATGCTTTTCCCTGTGTTCTCTGCAGTTTCAGATGCACCCGACGTCGTGTCCCGGATAACTCAGTACATAGCAGGGGCAAACTGTGCTCACCAGCTGCCCATTGCTGAAGCCATGCTGACCTACAAACAGAAGAGGTATGGCCCCCTTGTCCTGCTGGCTCCCAGCACAAGCTGCTGCTTGAGAGCAAAGTGCTTTTCTCATGTCGTGCCAGCAGTCTGAAAACCAAACGGCAAAGCCCTTGGGAGCCTGCACCCAGCAGTGTGTCCCACTCAGGGAATCTGCAGCAGCAGGGTTACTTTAAGTGCAGAGATTCTGTTTTTTGAAGATGTAAGAGGTTTGGGGAAGTGCAGGCTAAGCAGGATGGGGATGGACAGGTTTTATGTGCCTAGGTACCAGAGATCTCTCACCACAGCAACCTTAGCTGGGTCAGACTGGACCTTGGCATTCTCCCACAGAGTATCTTCTGTGAGACCTGACCTTTTTTACTTTGGCATTTAGGGACCTAAGCCCCTTTCTTTTTGGAGTGTAAATAGCAGAGCTTCTTGCAGGAGAGACAAAATCCTTGTTGATTGGCAGTTGCAAGCTACCAAGACTCCTGCTGGGGAGCACTGACATTCACCAGATTTCATTTCAGCTTTTCTTAAGGGATAAGCAGGCTGTCGGAGGGAGGACTGGAGACATAAAACAAGATTCAGGAGTAGGTAGGGCCTCCTGTGGCCATGGTCCAGGAGGAAGAGTAACTGTCACTGAAGGGTAGAAAAGCACTGTTATCAAGGGACAAAGGAGAATGATAGATTTGAACTCAGCTGATGTGCGTTTCCTCAGTTAGGGACTAGCAACTCTCTATGAGACATGGATGTTGTTAATTTTTAATTACTTCTATTTGATTTTTTATTTTTGGTCCATTAACATCCCTTATTAGTGTCTCCTTTGCCTAAGAATTGGGAGAAATTGAAAGTGTGGGTAGCATCACTTTTCCCCTTCTTTTTTGGAAATTCTCATAGTATATTGCTTTTGCATTCCTGTGGAATTCCTGTCTGCTCTCACATTACTGTGCAGAAATGATGCAGTGAAATTTCACCCATTCTACATGTTTTTCCTGTATTTCCAGACTGACTAGTCAAGTAAAAGAGACTAGTCTAGTCTTTTCATGTATTTGTGGACTTCTGTTAAAGTTAACATGATAATCAGGATGAAATTTAAAGAGCTACAGAGCACTTGAAGCTCTTGCCTTCAGTTTTGCATTTAGTTTTTGGTGTGGAGGCTTACCTTGGTTACCAACAGGGAGCTCAGACACCCCAGTGCAGTGGGAATCACTTCTGAGGCTGCCTGGTTCTTCCTCTGCACCCTTCAGGTGCTGGGTTCTGCACTGCATTCCACTGCCCCCTCCATCCTGTAACAGCTTCATTTTTGTCATTAACACACATTTAAAGGTTTTGAGTTTCTAATGTGTCCAGAAGGTCAATTCAGCACTTTGTTGGAAAACAGCTGAAATGTATTTGAGCAAGCCCTGCCCTTATCCCTCCCAGCAGTGTGCAGGACTGCTTTACCAGGCTGGTCTGATCCATTTGGGTTTGACACCCTTTGGACTCTGGTGCCGTGCCTGAAGCTGTTCATAGTTTTCATTTAGGAGGTTATTGGGAAGAGAGATTGCTGAAACTCACAGTCAGACTCTGGCATAATGTGCAATCTCTCAGTATTTCTGTGTGTCTGCCTTAAAATAACTGCTGCTTTCAGGTCAGTGCCCCGTGAGCAAAGGAGAGTGAGTCAGAGGCTCTCACTGGAGCATGGGCAGTTGTCTCCTGTGTGCCTTCCTTTAGGAATGGGGGTCTCTATCACTGGCAGCAACTTAGGAAAGGTATTGTTAAAAACAACACAGAAATTGTGTCTCCATTAGCACTGTCTAAACAAATGTATCACTTTGTTGTAAGTATAATAACACATTTATCTTTTTCTTTGGTTGCTTGCTGAAAAGGAAAAAGAGCTTTCATTTTGATTTTACCATAAGGTATCAGTTCCTTTTAGGTTCCCTCTCCCAGCTCCTCTCTCTTTTCCCAGTGAATTGGTGATTTGTGCCTTGTTTAACAGGTCCTGCAGGTCTGGGATGCACAGTTTGTGCTTTGGGTTGAATTCTGCTCACTGCTTTGAAACAATGGCATCTGCTGGCGGAATGCATTGTTGAAAGTGACTGCTGTGCCTTTGGACCACACATTTGGGCTCCCAGGATGTAGATTGAGTGGGAATGAAGGAGTTCAGAGAGTAGCTTAGAGCAGTACAACACGGAGAAGGTGGAGGTTTTTCTTTGCTTTTTCCCTTAGCCATCAGAAGATAGAGCATAGCTCCAGAAGGATCAGGATTGAGAAAAGGCTTTTCAGTTCCCATCTGTTGGAGCTGGAGTGCTGTAGGTGGAACTCAGTGGCTCAGGGTGGGATCAGCTGTGCAGTGTCCAAGTGCACACCAGCAAATCTCCTCCCTGTAATCAAAAATTTGAGAACAGTCTCTTACTGGCAGAGCACCCCAAACATATGGGACTTCTCTGAGCTTAAGAAAGAGAAGACAGTTGTGTGCTGGCAGTGGAGCTGTGCTCTCTGAGCTGCCTCCAAACCCCCCATGCTCTGCGGGGTCCCCTGCTTTGAATCATATGATTATTGGGCAATTTTTATTTTGTACTCAGCACACAAAGTTACTGCAACTCCCTCCCCCTTGAGGCCAGAGGTGAATGGCTTCTCCAAGGCCAGCTTTCAAGGCAGTGGTCCAGGTAGAAACAAGCAGCACTACCTACAAATTCATTGCAAAAGAATTCTCCCAGAATCCTGGCATTTGCTCTGTTAAACAAGTCCTAGTGGTGCAAGGAAAGCCCAGCCAGTCTCTAGGATGTAGCTGTATGTGATGAGCTGCTTTATAACTCTCTTGCCAGCTGTCCCTGTTCTGACCCCGCTCTCTCCCTGTGCCCTTGTTCTGTTTGTCATGGCAAAGGTTGGCGCATGAACTGCCTGTGATGGACTGCAATGGTGCCAAAGCTTTGTCCTGGTCTTCTGCAGCATCTGCTGACCTTACCTGAAAGCAGAGGGGCTGGCTGTGAGAAAGGGGGTTCACAAAGGAAATGAAGTGCCATTGCAGCTCCTCTGAGTTACACTGGGTGACTGACTGTGTCTGTGAGCTCTGGGAGAAGCCCTGGTTACTGAATTCTGAAGAAACAGTGCAATCCAGGCAACACCTGGGGAGCTGAGACCCTGGGGATGGGGTGGGCTTCTCACCAGGAGGGACATGTCACTGATGTGTCTCTGCATTGCCTTCTTGAAAGAAACCCTGTGGTATCTGAGGCCTGAGAATCAGCTGTCACACATTCCCACTGCAGCTGGATTGCTGGGCTGGTGTCACCCACTGTAATTCAGTGCCCAGCACAGCTCATGCCTCATGGCTTCTGGATAGCCCTTGCATGAATCTGGGGAGCAGCCTGGCTGTTGGAAATGGAAGCATTGTTCACTTGTCAGGGCAAGGGCTGGATCACTGCCTGCCTGGGTTATGTGTTTACCAAAAGCTTTTGGGAGCACTTCCCAGCTCTTGCTCCCAGTTCCCTTGGATTGGAGGGCTCCTGGGCAGTAGGGAGCACAGATTACACTGATCCTGCCTGCTGTGTGTCTCAGAGTCCTGCACGGCAGTGGCTGAGCAGTCCAGGTCATTGCTCTGAGTGTTTCTCCTCAAACACACCCTGCAGCAGCTGCTGGACATGAATCTGGCTGGCCAAGAGGGGCCTGGTGCCTCCTCTGGCTCAGCAGAGCTCATCTTATCTGCTGGTTACTGCAGGAAACTCCTTGGGCAGCTGCTGAAAGTGCAACAGGAGTGCAGCAGAGGAGAGTCAAGGCTCAAGAAATTATGGATGTCCTGTTGGTTATGTCCAGCCCACCACAGGAAAGTGAAGATGCTGGAAAGGACATTTTTGGGAGGGCTAAGAGGAGACTCATGTGATGTGTCGTGAGGACCTGGTGTTGCTTTGTCCCTTGTTTGGTTTGGCCCTGGTGGAAGCAGGACAGTGTTAGCCAGCAGACAGCTGGAGTTGCCCAGGGGACAGGACAGATTTCATGTCATAGGTGAGTAGTGGTGGTGGTGGTGCCTGGCCTGAAATGGCCCAGAGTCCTGACAGTCCTTCAGTGACAGAAGTCCTCTCTTTTCTGTTGCCTCCTTCAGGACTTGACTGGGATGAAGGTGGTGCCCGAGACCCTCCTAGTCACATCAATTACTGCTAAAAATCACAAACTTGGGTCAGGTCTGGCTTTAAATTACAGTTGAGGTACCAGGGCCTTCACAAGCCCTGTGGGTAAAAAAAAAAAAGCCTTGGACATGTGGAGTTAACCCTCTGCAGCCTGGGAATCTGTGCAGCTGAGGTAATGAGGGGAAGCTGCCTTTCCAGAGTTGGGAGATATTTTAGTTGCAGGGCAGTGATAGGAGGAAGAATTGAAGCAGCTGTTACCAAAGTGAAAGGATTCTGAATTCATGTTTTGGGATCTTGAGATCCTGAAGAACAAAAATTGGGAAGAGCGTGAAGGAAGAAATGAAAAACAAGCATGGTCATCTCATCTTTTCTCTCATCCACAAGAAGAACAGCTGTTTTGATAAGCTGCATTTCCAGAGACACATGTGCAAGAGCAGAGTTCTCAGGAGGACATGTGACAGGACTAGGCTGGCTGAGCTGAAATCCAGCTGGATTACCTCAGGAACAGCCTGTGCATCGCTGTGGGCCCCGATAAATGGTGGCTGAAGCAAATTATGTATTTCAGAGTTGCCCCTGAGCTCTCTGCAGTGGGAATCAGAGCTCTCAGAGGAACAAGAATGAGTTTTCTGCTGGAACTGGACATGGTTGGTTTGTTCAGAGCTCGGAGCAAAGCCATCCAGTAGCTGAGAGATGACTGGGTGGCTGTGGTGCCTCCCTCACTTGGTGAGTGGGACTCACTTTCTGCCAGCTTCCAAGCCCAAGGAGCTGAAGGAAAGAGAAGAGATCTCAGCCTCTGTTCTGTGCCTCTCCCAGCAGCTCTGTGGTTTTCTCCTTTCCCTTTGCAAACCTGGAGCTGGAAACGTCCTGTTTGTGGGAGATGTGTTTGCTGGGCCCCGCAGAGGTGTTTGCAAAGATGGGACCTTCCTGCCTTCCAGCACGGAATGAGGGCCTTGGTTGCTTTGTCCTGTGCTTGAGAGCAGCGAGGGTGCAGTGCCTGAGGGTGTGAGGTACAAAGGCAGCAAAGGCCCTGGCTTTGCCTTAAAGATGGATCAGCAGAGCTGAGCCAAAGCGAGACGCTGTTTGCAAAGTCGTGTTCTGCTTTGGACCAGAGGGAGCTCTGGCTGAGTCATGTTCACTGCAGTTTTATGGCATCCTTTCCTTGGGGCTTAGAGGAAAGTGTGCAACCTGTGCTGATCACACAGGTTAACAGCCTTTGTGCATTTGGTGCATTTCTGATCCGTGCTGGAAACAGCACAGAAAGACCTGCAGTATTTATGCTACTCCCAGCTAAATTCTGGATGAAAGCAATGCTGGATGGATTTTTCTGAGCACTGGGGGATGCACAAGAAGAGAAACATGAGAAGTCTGTGTTTGTGTGCTTCCTACCTGTTTCTTGTGCTCAGTCACTGAGAAATGTGTGTCTTGCCTGTGCAGTCACTTCCCTCTGCTGAACTGTAGCTCCTTCAAACATGTGGATGTGCTCCTGTGGTCTTCTCCTCACCCTGTGGGTCCATTTCTGACCTGTGTTGCCACTGAAGGGAGCAATGGCTCAGCAGGCCCTTCTGGCCTGCCTTCCTCCTCATCCATCTCTTCCTCCTCTTGTCTTCGCCGAGTCTCCCTCTAATTCCTGCTGGGTTTGACCGTGGCCTTCATTGTCTTTCTCCACCCTCTGCTTCCTGGCAGGGCCCAGAGCAGAGTGGCTCTCCAGATGTGAGTGGCGTTGTCTCCGGCTCTTTCTGGGGTTGGTGTGCCCTTTGCTGGGCTGGGCCCGGCTGTGGCTGCATGCCTCGGTGCTGGGGCTGTGCCCGTGGAAGCTGCCGGCAGCAGGGAGGCCGTGAGGGTGAGGCCGTGAGGGCGTGGCCACGAGGGCGCGGCCGTGCCGGTGCTGCAGCAGTAATGGCGGGTCCTGGCTTGTAACGTGGCAGGGCCACGGCTCGGGGACGTGCCGGCCGTGGCACATGGCTCCATGGGAGATGTGCCCCAAGGGAGATGTGCCGGCCGTGGCACCCGGCTCCATGGGAGGTGTGCCCCAAGGGAGATGTGCTGGCCATGGCACCCGGCTCCATGGGAGGTGTGCCGGCCGTGGCACCCGGCTCCAAGGGGGGACACCGGGAGGCTGCACGGGCACAGCGGCTGGGGCTCCAGTAAGTAACACCCAGCGCTCTGTGTTGTGGTGGCACCACAACAACCCACTTGAAGGGCTTATTGAAGAGACGCCAGAAAAAAACAAGTGTAGAAGGTCAGTATGCTGAAATAATGAAGTTAGGGAGGAGTATTCAACCGACCACTTGTATCTGTGAAGAGCAAGGAGGAGGGATTGAAGCAAGTTATGGTCCTGAAGTTACAACCAATAGCGCAAAAGACACCCAGCGCTCTGTGTTGTGGTGGCACAGATCCATTTACTCACAGTTGGAGGCCGTGTGTCTGTGGTGACTGCCATGCCATCCAAGCATGTTTCTCTGTGGAGCGTGAGGGAGGGAGGAAGAGCCTTTTCCCCGAGGCTGCCATAGGCTGTGCTCCCCGTAGGCTGTGCTCCTGCCGTCCCCGCAGGTTCCCGGTGCTGGCAGGGGCCTCGAGAGGAGGCTGGACTGGCGCTTGCATCCTGTCCGTCCCTGCTGCATGCTGGAATGCCACCTATGGAGTGAGTATGGTGCGGGGTGGAGGCGAGCTGCTAACAACTCTCTTCTCTTTGCCTTTAGCCCCGACGAAGAATCTTCGCAGAAGTTCATTCCCTTTGTCGGGGTGAGTGTTGTCGTGGTGATGCTGTCTCAAGCAAGCTGAAATATGTTCTCAGGTGTTAACCTAAACTTACCAGGTTTCTGGAGTTCAGCAGAAGCCATTGGGTGCTCTAAGACAGATGCTCAGCATGAAAATCTGTCTCGTGGTTGGATGCAGCTGCCTGATATTTAAGCAAACCTCTAGGACACTTCAACAAACTACAGGGTGTATTTTACTTCTCAGACAGGAATGTGATGTGTCCCTGGAAACCTGATCATAGCGATGCTGTGCCTAGCATTGCCCTGGTTGATTGCTTTGGCCAAATTTGCTATTCCAGTGTAATTTCTCTGCATGCTTGTCACTGATGCTCTCCCATCCTCTTAGCATCCCATCTGTTCCTGGGAAGTTAAGAGTACATCCTGGCAGGAAGGCAATTTATACCACTGTTATTTATTTGGGATAGTCCCTCGTTTTTCCTCCTGTCCTTAAGTGTTCCCGTCTGAGGTGCAGAGTGTCTGGACAGGGCCATATTTGTTCTTCTGTCACTGTATTTCAGGCACTGTGTGCTCTTTGCCTTTTCTAGCTCCCCTCCCCTTATTTGATCGTGCTCTTCAATTCATTAAGTTTTAGGTGTAAAGTCATTGACCTGCAGCCAGGAGAAATCCCTTGGCTGCTCTTCAGCTCTGGGATCTCCTCTTCCCAGTTCCTGCTGCTGCCTTGCCCGCTGGCCTTGCTGTGCCTGCTTGGTTTGACCCTGACACGTCCCCTCTGTGTCCCCTCTGTGTCCCTCAGTGCCTCAGCGCTCCTCTGAAATCCCAAGGCATTTAAAGAGCTTAGTCTCTCTTGCCCTCAGGCTGACCCTGCTTTCACTCTGGTGTCTCCTCATAGTGAGAGTGTCTCTCTGCAGTATTCCTGAGATGACAATTTGCTTTTGTTTGTTGATGGAGAGAGGCCTTCTGCAAAGGCAGAGAGACACATCTCCCCAATTTGTGCCCTGCTGATGAGCTTTGCTGGCAACTTATATCTCCCATGAACTGCGATTTCTACTGATGGACTGTTCTTACAAAACAGCTGTTTCACCTTTCCCACTAACATGGAAAGCCTAGAGGACTTGGAGCATCCCAGACTGCTGTTGGGCTCTGCAAGCTTTTTTTCAGGACTGATTTAGTCCTGTATTTTGTGCAAGCAAATGGGGCTCAGAGTGTTTATCCAGTTTCTCTGAAATGATTGTCATCCTGACATTAGCACTGCTTTTCCAGTCTGTATTTGGTTATCTGAAAGTGGTGGAATTGCTTTGTTGTGTACATACCATTGCCAGCCCCCCAAAAAACTTGCCTTGAAAGAAAATCTGACTGCCTGTGTCACTGGTGATGAGGGTCAAATCAGTGCTGCTTGCTCCTGATTCTGACACAGTAATGCCCTGTGGAATACATCTGGAGAGAGTGAAAGGCCAGTTGCAGGTGTCTCACAAAGTCTGAGGCTGGACATGAGCACTGAGGCTCTTCCTTCAGCTGCAGCCTGCTCAGAGCTGTTGGACAAGGAAGAGAGGGAGCCAGTGACTTCTGGGTTTGCAGCTGATGTTGGCTGCACTTTTGGGCTGCAAAACCTGGTGTCCTGCAGCTGGACTGTGCAGTCTCTGACCCAGAAATGTTCAGGGCAGTGCCATGCTGCTCAGCTGGGCTCAAAGTGCTGGGAGTGGAGCCTTACATGGGGCCAGGCTCAGGCTGCCTTGGGCTGACAGCCAGTTGCCAGGAGAGTTAACAGGATGTGCCTCTTCCTGGAGGGACGGGGGGCTGGCTGCTGCAGCTTTCCTGGATGGAGGCCTGCTGGAACTGCAGTGTTGTCATGCACCTCCCCGAGTGGAGGGAAGGGAAAGTGTTTAACCTTGTGTTCCTCTCATGTGTCTGAACTTGAGCATCTTCAGTCAGCCAACAAGGAGGAAAAGGCCAGAAGAGATTTCCTGCCGGGCTTGCAGATCAAGGTGGCTGCAGGCAGTTTTCTGTGTTGCTTGTCCCTCCCCTAACCCTGCTCCCCTTGTTCACAGCCAGTGACAGTTTGTGGAATATCCTCTTGTAGTTTAACTCATGCAACACAAATGGCTGCTGCACTGCAGAGCCTGATTTGTTGCCTTTTGGGTGGAGACTGGCAAACTGAGGTGCAGCCTCCTCTCCCAAGCCTGTGAGTCCTCAGGGAGCCTGTGTACACACTGCTGAATTCATGGTGGCTTTTTCAAGACTGGATCTAGATGAGAATCCACCAGAGAGCCTGACAACTCTCCTGGATCTACTGTTGAGCATACATCTGCCTGCCCTCCAAACTCTGCAAAGCATTTTGCTTCTAAGAATTAACTTTTTTTTTTCTTTTTTTTTTTGGACCCCATATTACAGAAATGTGCTCCCTAGAGATGTGGTCCAGACATGGTCATGTCTGAACTTAATGACCTTCTGTTTTCAAACCACACAGCCTGTGTGACATTGGTGCTCATTCTAAAGCAGTTTTTATTGACCTGAGCTCCCTTGGCAGCTCTTTCCCATTTGTCAGCATTTGTGTAGGGTAGACATTAACCCTGGAGACAAGTTTCTTAAGGACCTTAAAAAGGCTCTCTTCTCTGCAGTGTTAAGAGTGATGATCCCTGTGTACCATAGCAGATTATCACTGCAGAAGGTCTCTGCTTTTATATCACCAAGGGCTACTTTATCTTTCTAGGAATGGTGTGTTCTTGGGAGTTTGTTTGCAGCGTGTTCTGTTCCACAAGCTATTGCCAGTGACATTTATCATTAGTCTTGATGTACCAGCTGGTGACTGGCCACACACGTTTGTGCCCTTATTACAGTGTGATCTGGATCGTTCTGACCTGTCCATGTGGTGGTTTGTCCCTGTCTGCCTCCAGAGGCTTTGGTAGGGGATTTATCTTCTTTGTTGGACACTTCCCTTGTTTAGAGAATGGGTAACTCTGATCAGAAACTGTACTTTGTTGCTTCTGTGGTTTCCTAACAAACCCCAGCTATGCTGCACCCTGGAAGTGGCTGCTCCTGAGCAATAGAAGCAGTGTGTCTGTAATCAGCAGGTGCATCAAAGCAGTGCTGAAGGGATATTTCTGACCCTTCTCCTCCCTGTAGTTGACATAGCTTGGAGCTGATGGGCTGCAGAGCTGGGCAGGTCTGTGTGGGTCAGGGCAGGGCTGTGAGCTGGCACTGCTTGGCTGGACATTGCCAGGACCTGCCTGGCTCTTAGAGGACTCCTTAACTACTCTGACTGCAGGGACAGTGCCTTGGGGAGTGCAGAGATGAGCTCAGGCTGGGGTTTGGGTTCCTGAAGTTCAGGGGGCTCTTGTTTGATAGAGCTCTTCTGTTTTGCCCCCTTTAGGTGGTGAAGGTTGGAATAGTGGAACAATCTTCTGCAACATCAGGTAAGGACCATCCTGTGTGTGCTTTCTGTGTGCTGCAGCATGGGAGCCTGACCTCACAGGGTGGGCAGACTCATCCATCACTGATGCCTTGGAGCTGGGAGGTGGAGTTGGATTTTATTAGCTCCCAGTGGTTTGTCTGCAGGAAGAGAGCCCTCTCTCTTGGGAGAGGCTCTTTTTTCTTTGTTACTTTACATGGAGCTTCAGGCCAGCTGAAATTCCCACTCTTAGATTCAGGGAAGCTCTACTCTCACGTTTGTGCAAACACCATTTTTCTAATGTTGTCAGTGGGGTGGATTTACTGTTACACTTGTTTGAGGTTCCTGCTTCAGCCTGAGGAGGCAGTTCATCAGAAGTTCATGCCTGTCTCCCTGCAGTGGGCTCAATTGCTGAATGAAATTGATCTCAGTGCCTGAGAACTTCAGGGTGGGCAACATTTTAGGCCCATTTATTTTTTACTGGGGGAGTGCAAAGCTGATATGCAGAAGGATACTGTCTGCTTACACACACAGACATGGAGTGGTGCTGTTTTGTCAATGTAAACTTATTTTTTCCCTCCATATGCACAGGACTATTGTTTTCCTTGTGTTGGGATTGTTTCTTGTTTTGCTTCACTGTCAAACCCAGATTCTTGTGGCCTGGGTGACACACAGGATAATGCATGGAGGCAGCCCTTCTGTGGGTCACTCCTTGCTGCCACAGTGCTCCCACCATCCTGAAGGGCCAGCAGGAAGGGGATGAGACCTTGGTTGTGGAGGGTGGAGGCAGATGGAAGGGGGAGATCCTGAGGTGCTGGATTCCAAGAGTGGTGCTGCCCTGCAGTGCTTGCAGGGGGAGATTCCCTGTAGGAGGGAGATCAGTGGGCTGGCTGTGGCTGTGCAGGAGGCTCAAAATCAGCTGGGAGCAAACCCTAGGAGAGCAGATGCCAAAGGAGGAGCCCCAGGACTGTCAGTGCCTGTGCCTGCCTTGGACCCAGACACACAGAGCCCCTCGGAAATGTGGAGCCAGTCAGAACTGATGGGCCAGCTGACCTCTGGATTGAATCTGAACAAAACCTGTGCAGCAGGAGCGTGGACAAGGAGATTGAGCTTCATCCCAGTGTTTTGTGCTGTGAGACAAACCCAGACAAACAGTTTGGCTTCCTTTTTTTAAGGTGACTCTGATGACGCAGCTCCCTCAAGTTCCGTTGTCCTTTCTTCCACCCCGCCTTCCGTGTCTCCTGCTGTGAAAGAGGCCTCCCCCACGCCCCCTTCCTCACCATCTGTTACAGGCAGCTTCTCCTCCCCAAGGTAAACCATATTTTGTCTCCTTACAGCTCCATTGGTTGGCTTATCTGGCATACATGTAGCTGAGAACTCCAGAGGAAAACCAATAGTTCTTCCTTCATCCCTAGCAAACATTTGGGGTTGTCACCTTTCTCCTTCACATCTTTTGCCTCTGGAGTGACCGTGTCCTTGCTGAGGCTGCCGAGGGGCTGGGGAGGGCAGGGGGGTTTTACACTTACTGGGAAGGCTGCATGTCTCAAGGGCAGGATTCTCTTGGGAAGATATGTATTCAAAAAAATTACTGACTCTTAGTACATGTGGGTGCCAGGCTAATCCCTCACGGTTGTTGTGTTTGTAAAGGCCAAGTGAGTGTAAGGTTAGAGTGACTTTTGAAGGAGCTGATGACTTTCTCTCTGAGGGTAATGCTGGCAGTTGTAAGGTGGAACTGCAGCTCCCATTCACGTGTGTGCCTGAAAGCACATCTGAACAGCAAGGGGATTGCACCTACAGGTAATACTGAGCCCTGGTTTAGCTGAAAATTTTAGGGGTGAAGGGAGAAAACCCTTAGAAAGCTGTCAGTAAGACTTGCCCTGGCCAGGACTCTTCATTTTGTTGCTGCACAAAACGTTGATGTAGCTGTCTAACACTCTGTGTGCAGCTCTAATACTCAGAGGCACTTGGTGAAGTTCCCCTTGATTTTGTTAACTCCCCTGAGCCTCTGAGGGAACACAGCAGCAGTCTTGTGAGAAGGGGAAACTAGAAATATTTGGACTGTGCAGTTTAGGAGAGGAGAGGAAAATGATAAACCACTCAAGGTGTGCAAAGTCAGGGGGATTTGGGTTTGTAGAGGGTGGCAGAGCACTGGGACAGGTGCCCAGGGAGGTTGTGGAGTCTCTCCCCCTCTGGAGACATCCCAAACCCACCTGGACGCATCCCGGCATCACCTGCTCCAGATGACCCTGCCTTGGCAGGGGGGTGGGACTGGGTCACCTCTAAAGGTCTCTTCCCCAGCAGTTCTGGGGTTCTCTGAAGCTGTGGCACAAGAGCTGGGGGCACACAGTGACACTGCAAGGGCTCAGTTAAAAGGGAGAGAGGAAGGGACCACATCTGCCCCTGCTGATTCTGTGGCAGCAGCATCAGCAGGTCAAAGAGGGGTCAGACAGATTCACAGACAGCAGATCCATTAATGGCTACTAAAGGATGTGCCAGGGACCTCCTCTCTAGCATCTCCAGTCCTGTGGTTGTCAGGCTGTGGAAGTGCCAGGGCATGCTCTGAGGCTGGGCTAATGTGCTCTCCCTAAGCAGCATCCCCTGCTGTCCCTGCTGGGGACAGAATGGGGACCTTTCATCCCACCCCAGGGTGCCCTGCAGCAACCTTTAACCTCTGACTTCTTAAAGTGGCTTAAGAGTTCCCTTTGAACAGGAGGCAATGGAGATGTGAAAGTGCCAGTTGAGGTGCCCAGCCCTGGAAGGTGTTAGTGCCCATTCACCTGTGCCAGGGCCCAGTTCCCCAGGCCCCTCCTGGTGTGTCCCTGTGCTTGGAAGGCAGGAGAGCCCCTGTGCCCCAGCAGCAGCTGGCTGGCCATGCAGAGAGCTGGGGCTGGGCAGGCTCCAGGGAGCAGAGCTGAATTCTTGTGTGTGAGCTTTGTGTGTGGGTTTTCCAAAGGTGGAAGTGATTTGGAAACTGGTGCCCCCAAGAGCATAGGGTATCAAAGCTGTGAGCCATGGATGTGATAAATCTGAACCTGATACCCCAGCTCTGGGAATCTGATACTTTTTGGTATCATACTGTGTGGCAAAATCATCAAGAAATGAGGAATTGCAGGTTCAGCATTGTTCCATCTCCCCTGATCTCTAAGTGACAGCACAGGGGATGGAGGGTGTAAAACTGAGTGATTGAGCCACGTGTTTAACTGGGAAGGGAACATAAAATCTTGCCTGGGCCTGGTGAATATTGGGATGCTTTGTCTTTATGACTGAGTTGAGAAATGTGATGCAAAGGAGCTTGGCAACTCAAAGCATCATCCTTAAAGAATCTCACTTCTGAATATTGCCCTGAGAACCAAAACCCTGGTTTTAGTCATCAAAGATGAACTCTGCTTTGCAGTCTGACTTTTAGCTGAATAAATGGCAAAGAAAAGGAAATGATTTGCTGAGAGGACTGTAGGAAGGGGGTGTCCTTGTTTTACCTTGAGTTCCTTATTAGACGGGTGGTGCAGAGGGATGCATATTTCATTCAAGATCACAGATTTATCTTCCTTAACAACTGCCATTTCTCAAATTGGGGACACAGACTGGTAGATAAATTTAGGTTTTTGTCTAGTACTTGTGTATTATTCAACGCTGATTGTCACTGTGTAGGAAGAAGTATAGGCTGCACTTGTAGGTCTGCTCCCCTCAGGGTTATCAGTGAGAGGCAGGGGCAGGAAAGGGCTGGAGCTTCCCAGGCTGCTCATCTTACCTTTGCTGGCTCAAGAAAGGGCTGGCAGCATGTTTTGGTGGTGCAGAGCTGCTACCACATGATGCAAGGAGTTTTCCACAAGAGAGCATATCCTGAAATCTGCTGTTGTTTAGCAAGCATCACAGAGCTGGCAGAACTTTTTTTTCCAACAGTGGAATTCCCCAGCAAGTGGCAAGGCTTGGGGATAGGCAGTTGCAAGAAGCAAATCAGGGAGACTGGGAATTAAGTGCCTGATGTTGAGGGACCTGCCAAGTCCTTGTTCACCCCAGCTGAGAGTTGGTTTTGGCAGTGCTGTGCCTGGACAGAGGCACTCATCAGTGCTCAGGGGGCAGCAGCAAGGTGCTTACAGCCTCTTTTCCCCACTGAAAGATGAAGTAATCTGGGCCACCTCAGGAGCTGCCTTTGCTGCTGTGTCACAGAACTCAGCATTGTCTAAGGAAAGTGCTTGTGTGCTCCCCTTTCCCACTGCTCGCCCTCATGACTGCAGCAGGTCAGCTTGTCTCGGCTCACTGAGGGTCTGTGCAGTGGGACCCAGGCTCAGGGGTGGCTTCTTGGGCTTCTGTAATTGCCGAGTCTCACTATGAAATGTCACAGCCTGATTGCCAAAGAGCCAGCAGTTTATCCTCTGACCAGCAATGCAGCCACTCTGACAGAACCCTGCTGAGAGGCACGCAGGAATTACCATCTCCTCTTGTTTCCCAGCCAGGGCCTCGGTGCTGAGTTGATGGGCCTGCAGGTGGATTACTGGATTGCAGCTCCACCCGTGGACAGGAAGAGAGACCCAGAGAAGAAGGACCCCTCCACCACCAAAAACACACTGAAATGCACTTTCCGGTCCCTGCAGGTCAGCAGGCTCCCTGCCAGCGGCGAGATCGCCACCACGCCAACCATGTCCATGACTGTGGTGACAAAAGAGAAGAACAAGAAAGGTAAGGTGTCCTTCTGTCCCTGTCGTATTTCCTGAAAAATCCCTTTGCCAGGATTTCTTCTCCTGGGAAGCTGAGAAGCCTCAGAAAAGAATGAAAACAGTAATTATCTGATTGCTTCTGCTGTGTTTGCTGCTTTGGAATGTGGTCTGGAGATTGTTTATCCAACAGGTGCATGTTTAATTGGTTTCCTGTGAATTGTTTTTACTTAATGACCAATCACCATCAGCTGTGTCAGACTCTGAGGAGTCAGTCACGAGTTTTTATTATTCATTCTTGTTGAGCCTTCCGTCTGTATCCTTCTCTTTCTATAGTAGTTTTAGTATGATATGCTATGATATAATATGCTATGATATACTATGATATATAATATGCTATGATATAATATGATATATAATGTAATGTCAGCCTTCTGAGAACATGGAGTCAGATCCTCATCTCTCACCTTGTCCTGGGGACCTCACAGACTCAACATCCTTCTGTCCCTGTCCTGCTGCTCCAGGGCTGCCTGACTTGTCAGTGCTGGATTACAGCACCTTAGTCCTATTTTTATCCCCAAAATCTGAATCAGTTGGTGAGGAGTGACTGTGTGAAGTGATAGGGTTTGGAAGGGTGGTTCCTCTGCGTGATGTGAAAAGGGGATGTGTTCACCCTGGTGGCTGAAGCCATCACCCAAAAGAGCAAAGGTGGGGACAGAGCAAGGACATGCAGAAGGCCATGCCTGGACAGTTTGCCTGTGTTCCTTGGGAGCCTGCTGGTGCTGTTTTGGGATATTGGATTAGATAAGAGGCAGCCTGTGCCCCAGCACCAGTGAGGGTAAATGAGCCCCTCCTTTCTGGCAGTGTGCCGGAAACTTGGGATAGCTTTACTTTCTGGGATGATATCCCCATCCTATGAGCCTTTAGCTCAAAAGAGCCACAGAGAATGAAAGAGACATGTAAGGGAAAACAAAAGCCCAGCAAGTATCACAGATCCCTGTGAGGTGACAAAACAGGAGTACCCCTGAACTGTAGTCTGGGGCCTCCCTCTCTCCTCCTGCACCCACCACCCCACGAGAGCCAGTGAGGGGATTCAGAACCTGGAGCAAAGTCCTGGGAGGAGCAGCTGAACTGGGGGTGTTCAGCCCACAGAAAAGGAGGCTCGGTGTGATCTTATCACTCTCTACCACTACCCAAAAGGAGATTGGAGCAAGGTGGGAGTCAGTCTCTTCTCCCAGGTAATGAGAGACAGGGCATGAGGAAGTAGCCTCAAGGTTTGCCAGGGGAGATTTAGATTAGCTATTAGGAAAAATTTCTTCACCAAAAGGGTTGTGAAGCCCCAAAAGGGGCTGCCCAGGGCAGTGGCAAAGCCACCATCCCCCCCCATGCTTGGAGGTATTTAAAAGATGTATAGATGTGGCACTTGGGGACATGGTTTAGGGATGCGGTTGGCAGCGTTGGATTAGCAGTTCAATTCAGTGACCCTGGAGATCTTTTCCAACCTCAGCAATTCCATGATTTTATAGTTCTTATGCTTTTGCACAGAATGCTTTGTGGGTCAAAAAGAAGTAGAAGATAAATACTCTCCTGCTCTTAAACTTGTGGCTTTATTTTCTCAAACCAAACTAACAAAATGGCATTTTGAATGTTGTCAGTGATTTTGTATTTGCTCCTGGCCTTGGTAATGTGAAACATTTTAGAAATTGAGAACAGCTCTGCAACAAATTATTTTCAAGGAAGCACAAGGCAGTTCTGCATTTATATTTTGCCTGCCAGTAGCTGTCCTTCACAAGATGCTCTGCCTGTAGGCCTGGGATTCACTCCTGGTGGACTCTGAGAGAAGGCTGGCAGGGCCCCCTGGGCTGCAGGACATGGGTGCATAACCCTGCAGCCAGGTCACTGCCAGGCCAGCACAGCTGTGGCCCTGCTGGTGCTGAGCTGCCAGCCCTGGTGACACCCTTTGGGAGTGTCGTGCTGGTGGGAGAGGCAGTCCTGAGACACTCCAAACATTCTTCCCTGGGGGTGGCCCAGCCTGCAGTAGAGGTGTTCAACACCACCAGCTTTTGTGAAACCATTTTGTACATCTTTGCTCATGCGTTTGGACAGTTCTTGGGGAGCTGGACCCTTTAGTTCTCCTTATGCCTTTCCTACCCACCAGCTGCCCCCATGTTGTAATCCCTCCTGCTCTCCAGGTGTCTGTGCAGCCCAGGCTGTGTTGGGCCACAGTCAGTGCAGCAGGCCTGGCACTGCAGATGCAGATGTTTTCCCTGCATGATGTCCCAGCAGAGGAAGGTGCCCTTTGGGGTCAGGATTATGAACTGGGAACGCTTCACAAAGAGACATTTAGGAATAAGATGCTCATGTGTGTCAGTGATGGTGCTCAGCACTGACAGACTCCTGCCAAAAAGGGAGGATCTTTGGAGTAAGAATTTTCAGACAGGAATGTTTAAATGCAAAATCTCAAACAAGAATCAGTGCAGCTCCTGTGAGTGGCACAGATTGACCTCGTGCTGGTTTGCTTTTCTTACAGTGATGTTTTTGCCCAAGAAAACAAAGGACAAGGAGGTTGAGTCAAAGAGCCAGTGTATTGAAGGAATCAGCAGGCTGATTTGCACAGCAAAACATCAGCAGAACATGCTGCGTGGTGAGTGCAGCGCTTGCATCCCTTTGGGTGCTGGGTCAAGGCTCACATGCTGTGATTGTCCTCCAGGCAAATGGCTGGGCTGGTGTCCTGCCCTGTGCCCTGGAGCCAGCATGGTGGGGATATTCCTGGGGAATGGGCTTCGGTGTGCCCGGCACGGGGGAAGGCTTTAATAGGTCTGGGATGTGGGAAAATCCTCCTTTAGCTGGCTCTGAGTCAGTGCTCTGGATGAGGACAAGGGTTGGACAGGGCTTCATTTCCCTCTCTGTCATCCCCTACTTCTCTTGCACATCTGGTGCAAGGGTTGGTTGATGGCAGGTGGTAACATTGTGGTTGCTCCTCTGGGCAGGACACTGGCACATGCTCATGCCACAGCAGGAGCCATATATGCATCTTGTAGACAGACCTGGAATGTCTGTCAGTGGAGCTGGGCATCCAGGAGCAAAAATACCCCTGTAGCCTGTTCAGTTAGTAATCCCCAACAGAGGGACATGCTTGGGTCACCTCCTTCATCCTGGCCCGGTCCCTGTGAGACTGGCAGGCGTGAAGGCTGCTCACAGGACATGTGCCACCTCTCTGGGAGACATGGATGTCCTGGTGAGAGTGCCAGTGAGGAGAGACTGATGTCCATCTCTGTAAGAGTGCATTTGCCCAAAAAAGAAAATGAGGTATGCTTAGGAAATCTGAGAAGCCGGATCAGGTGACACTGAAATCAGCAGTGTGGGGAGCTCTGGTGTCAGTGAGCAATGCTTGAGCAACAACCTGAGCTCTTCTCACCAAACCTGGTCTGCTCCTCAGCCTTTCTCCCTGTGAGTGTAGCTGAGTGGGGCAGAGCAGCTGAGCGTGGCCAGGCCTCCCTCTGCTGACTGCAGAGGAATTCTGGCAAAGCTGACGCAGGCTGGCCACTTCCCCTCAGCATTTCCTAACTCTGCTCTCTTTTTACCCTCCTCTGCAGTCCTGATCGATGGTGTGGAGTGGAACGACGTCAAGTTCTTTCAGCTGGCAGCACAGTGGTCCTCTCATGTCAAGCACTTTCCCATCTGCATATTTGGACACTCCAAATCCAACTTCTAGCTGTGCTCGGGGCAGAGACCTTCTGCCCATCCCGAGGACTGCACACCAGGAGCCAGGAACTGCGTGCCAAGTCTGACTCGCGTCGCTCTGCCCTCTCCTGCAGAATTAATTACAGATGTGCTTGGATTACTTTTGAATTACTTTTTTCTATTAACTCTTAAGTTTACTACAAAGGAAGGAAACCCCTTTAAACAAAGGCAAAAAAACCCCAACCAACAAACCAGTCTTAAATATAGATGTGCTGACAACGTGAAGTCGTGGGGGAGTTGGCAGGAGCAGGCAACCTGCCCAAGAACACCTACCACTTACGAGCAGATAGCTGAGTAACTGCACTGCTTATTAACCTGAGACCTCATTGGTGTGAGTGGGCTGGGGGAGCCGTGGATCAGCTCGAACAGATTTTGCAGAAGATCGTGTGCATTACGTGCGTTTGGCTCCCGCTCTGTAATTCTAGGAGAAAAGGATGGCCAGTCTTTCTTCCTGTTGCCAAAGGATGAGAGATCAGCGAGTCTGGAGGGAGTTCAACTGTCTGGTGTGGAAAACAAAGCCACTTGCAGAGTTAGGGAGGTCTGGAGAGGAGATCCCCTTGGGAGCATGAAGCCTGCCATAGGGAGAGGCAGGTGTTGGTGCTGAAGCGATGCCTGAGGAGGGCTGGGCAGGAACAGGAATTAGGGAAACACTAAGTATAAGGAAATTCCCATGTCCTAGGTCTGTGACAATGACCAAACCTGGCCAGTCTCTGTGTTCCCCAGCTGGCTGTGCTGCTGAGGGGCACCACGTCAGTGGGGTCGCTGCTATTACATACTCACACCAATTATTTACCTGTCAATAAAACCTCGTCCAGCCTTGAAAGGGAAAGGATTTTTTTCAACAGCTGCAGATTTTTTTTAACGCTTTCTAAAAAAATAAAATAAAATAAAAACAAAAAATAACAGGAAAAATATTAATTTGCCAAAAAAACCCCACAAACCCAGGAAGATGAACCGTTGTCTGTGGAGTGATGCATCACTGTAGTGGCTGGACTAGGAGCCAGCCAGGCACTCTGTGTGTCCAGCTGCCTTCCTGCCCATGTGTCACACTGCACACCTGAGGTGGCACAGGCTACTCTGTCAGGTGCTGGGTGGGGTATGGGGAGCAGGGTGTTGTTGCCATGTGGAAGAACAGACATCTCTGGCATTTCAGGCTAAGGGACTGAAATTTCTGATGGGCCCTTTTGGGTCCCCCCTTGTGGGCAAGCCAGGCTCTGTGAGCATTTCCAGAAGGCACTTTCTGAGGGCAGTGATGCTTTTCAATTGTTTTCTTTTTTTTTTTTCCCTGATCCCTTACCCTTGGGTTTCCAAAGGCTTGGGGAGCCCGCTGTGCACTGCACAGCAGGTCCTGCTCTGCCTGGGGACCACCTGGCTCGCAGGGCAGGTACTGGTGGTGTGCTCTGCTGCCAGGGAGCTTCTGAGGTGAGAGCTGCATCTTGTGCCTGTCACATCTTGGGCTGCTTCACCAGCTGATGTCGTGAAACCTTTCCCAGCACAAGGGCACCCTCCGTGACCAGGGCCTGGGTATTCCCTTCAAACCACGCAGGGAGGAGGACGCTGTCCCCGGCCTGGTGGCACGCTGCTTGGTAGGACACACTGTCTAGCTGCAATACTTTGTTCCTCCTGCCTGCTGTGGGCTGGCTCCTGGCTGTGGCAGAAGCTGGGCTGCAGGGGGATGTTGTTTTGTCCCTCAGCTGATGTTTTTGGGTGGCCTGAGCTGATGCTCTGGGGCTGTACAATGTTGCCTAGCAGCGGCAGCGTGGGAGAGGATGTATAAGCACATCACGTCTTTATTGAGGCTGTTGCATCAAAAAAAAAGCTTTGTAAAAGGAGATTAGTCAGTGTGTGATTTCTCCCTCGAATCTCACACTGGTGTGACAAGGGTGATTGGGCTGGGTTCCAGCTGTGTGCAGCCTGGGCAGTTCTGGTGGTGCTGCTGCAGAGGTGGGTTGGACTGACTGCAATAACTTTGTTTACTGGGGGGTGAGGGGAGAACCATCACTGTGCTCCTCTTTGTATTTCAACCTACTGTAAAGAAGAAATCTGGTAGCTAGGACAGGGTTTCCAGAGTCCTGCCTATCAAATGTGTGTTGCCCTGCTGTACTCTGTGTGTGTGTGTGTGTGTACGTGTGAGAGAAACGCTTCTGCTCGTTGCATTTCATGTCGGTTTGTGTTTTGTTCTGACTTTATACAAGCAAATTCATTGGGAGACTCTCTGTACACCTGAGGGCTTGATTTCCCCTGTGTGGAAAGCTGTTGTTGCTCTGAACTGTGTCTTCCATGCAAGAAAACGTCCTGACTCCTCAGCCTTGTTATCCCAGAGGGAGTCCAGCATGGCAGGCTGGGCCTGCCTGTGGGCAGCTCTGTGCCCAGGGGTGGCTGTGGTGTTTCCTGGCCCTGGAGGCAAGGGCTGGCATGCAAATTTGGTGGCACAGCTCTGATCAGGTTGTTGTGCCTGTGTTGTTTCTCCTGTGGAGCCGCTTTGTGCAGCTGTTTCTTTCCCTGTCTGGAGTGGAAACAGTTTTCTGTCTCTAAGAAAAATGAGTGTCAAAGCACATGGCTCAGACTGCTTTGGGAAGGAGCTTTAGATCTGGTCCCATGAATGAGTGACTGATCTCAGGTTTCCCAGCTTCCCCGCAGTTTCTGGGGAAGTTTCTTGCTGGGAGTGAGCTCCACTGACCTGAAGGATCGCCACTGTGGGATGAGGAAAAGTTTCTGGGGCAGCCGTG
Source organism: Emberiza elegans (assembly GCA_024865655.1). Classification (NCBI taxonomy): domain Eukaryota; kingdom Metazoa; phylum Chordata; class Aves; order Passeriformes; family Fringillidae; genus Emberiza; species Emberiza elegans. Next base: position 899,287 of record JALJVW010000238.1, on the reverse strand, counting down.
GGCCCGTGCCTGCAGAGCTGTGCCAGCCTGTGGGGTTGGGTGGTCTTGGCTGTGTCAGCGAGTGCAGAAGGATGGCTTAGAGCAGAGAGCTCTGTGTTCAGCTCTGGAGAGTTTGGGCAGGGAAGGTACATTTCAAATGAAGAAGCTCGGCGGGTCTATCTCCCTCGTGCTTGCTTTGGAGCTGTGTGGTCTGACAGCAAAGGCAGGGCCTGGGGTGGGCAGCACCTGAGTGGATCTCTAGCCAGGAGGTGCTTTGAAGGTGGTGTCCCCTGGTGTGTCCCTTTCTCTGTGTTCCAGAGCTCACCCCAGCTCCCCACAGGGCCGGTCTCTCCTGCCCCTCTGGCTGTGGCTTCTCAGATCTCTGGTTTCTTTTCCAGCTGCTGTGGGCCAGGCTCCGGCTGGCTCGGGGGTGAGCTCTGGGAGTGGCTGGCTCCATGCTGAGCTGACCTAGTTTAGCAGCTCCGGAGGGCAGATGAAAGATGGAAGGGGTTTGTGGCATCGTGTTGCACCCTGAGCGCTTCCTGCTCCTCTGGCTTGAGTTTCCTGGAGACAAAGGCTGGGCTTCAGCCCTGCCAGCGCTCAGCCAGGGCTGGCTCTGCTGTGGCACTGGCCGTGTCAGGGACATCTCGTGTGGCTGTTCTGGCTCCGTGCTGCAGTTCCCATCCAGTCCAGTTGTCACTTCCCATGGCAGCAGTGACTGCAGAGCCCTCCTGAATTACACATGAGTTTGGGGAGACCGTGGTCTCTTTGGCTATGTTTTGCTGCTTTAGTTAGAACACAAGATAAAGCTTGTGGCTTTATCCTGCAGAGAGGGCAGGGGTAGGTGGCTGGCAGGTTTCTGGGGCTGAGGAGATGTGCTTGTTTGCTTTCCATCATCACACTCAGCCACGAACTGCACTGGCCTGTGCTTAACCTGTGATTGCAGCAAAGGCCCTGTCATGTTTCTCACCAGCAGTGTGTGCTGGTGGGAGTGCTGGAGAGCCAGGGCACAGGATGTTGCACCTGGAGTCTCCAAAGTTGAAAGGGAAATCATGTTAAGAGGCAGCAGTACCAGTAGTCTTTTCCTGCTGCTTGGTGTGCTAAAGGATTGGGAAACTGGGATTCGGACAGTGGGGCCATGCTGCTGTAAAGGGCTTGGGGCCCTGGAGCTTTCTGGAAATTAGGTTGGATGGGTCTGTCCCCTTCATCTGGGGGCTCTTGATCTCAGCAGATATTTGAGTGGTGGCATTTCAATGTAGCATTCTCTCTGGGCTTAACCTGGCAGGAGAAGGCCAGAAATGAGCAGCAGCATCTCCTGGAGGTTTCCTGGAGCCTCTTCAATGGTATTCTCATGGGAGATGTTCCTGGCAGGGCTGGCTCCTGCAGGAAGGATCACTCTGGTGCTTTGGGACAGACTGGGGCAGAAGGGGACGTGCCAACTTGTGAAGCAGCAGGTTGCTGGTTTCCTTAAGGAAGAGGGCCAATGTTCTGGGGCCACATCCAGTCAGCTGCTGGCTGCAGCCCTGGCTGGGCAGTGGCTGGAGCGGGGCCTGCCTGGCTGTGGACGTGCCCCAGCCATGGGGAAGCGCCTGAATTCCGGGGCTGCGTGCCACCAGGCTTGTCCAGACTGCGGCGCGAGAGGGGTTGTTACCACTGTGTAGATTCCCGAGCTGTCCATCTGTTTCATTGTTGTATTGTTTGGGTTCTAGGGTTGTTTTTTATGAAGACAGATTAAATGTAAATAGCCTTTTTTTTGGAACAAACTGCAACGTGCTCGACCTCGTCAACTATTTTATGGTACTAATGCAACACTAATAAAACTGGACATGAAAGCACATACCCGTCCCCTGAGTCGTCTCTCAGCGGGGGCTGCTCTGGCATGCCCGGGGCAGTTGTTTGCAGGAGGAAACAGCAGCATGGTTTTCTGCCCTGGCGGTTCTGTTGTGTTATTTATCCAGCTGCCACTTCCAGGGCAGAGCTGGTGGATTGGCACGTCCTTCCCAGCACCGAGCCCTCCTGTCGTTTTTGCAGCCCTGCTGCTCTCCCAGCTGCCTCCTCTCCCAGAAGGATCTGCTCACACCTCCTGCAGCTCTCCTGGATATGACAGCCCTCTCCACACTCAGTCCTCTCCTCTGCACAGCAGGGAAGGACCAGGCTGGTGCCTGTTTCTGATCTGGGGGCTGCGTTGGATGGACATGGTGGTGTTAGGGTACTGAGGGGAGCATCTCAGGGGGGAACGCTGAGGCTGTGGGAGCCTGAAGCTGTGTGTGCTTCTGGGAGGACTGCGGGATGGACAGGGATGTGTGGGATTCCAAGAACCTGGGCTTGGTGCTGGGGAGTCAGAAGATGAAGAGGTGAAGGAAAGAGGAGAGCTAAGCTGTTGTTTTGAGGAAGGAAAGTGAAGAAGAAATTGTGAGAAATGGACCTATGGCGACGGTCCTTAGGATCCAGGATGCTGGAGGCAGAAATGGGAATGCTGTGCTGGAGCAGCCTGTATTGTCGTGCTGTCCTGACCCAGGGGTGAGGGATGGAGAGGTGACAGCTGGTAGAGCAAAGAGCTGGGGTGAAGGGAGCCCCTCAGAGCAGGCCAGGCTGCTCTCAAAGGACATGGGTCTCTGTGAATAGCTCAGATGCTCTGCGTGGCCCAGCCGGGTGCAGATGCATTTATGGCCCAAGCACTTTGCTGGAAGAGGGGACACAAAGCCCACACATGGTGGCACAGAGCAGGCACTGGATCATTCCAGGTAGGAGGAATGGGGGTAGCTCAGGAGAGGGCAAGATCAGTACTCTGGAGGGCAGAAACAGCGCCTAAAGCCGCGGAGGGGGTGGTGAAATGGCTGGTGGTGAAATGGGGGTTGGGGGGGCACCGTGGGAGAGCTGGGGGAGACAAACATGTGAAGGCTGTGTTCTGGCTGTGTATTTTCTGCACAGGTTCAGCTGTAAACTTGCACTGATGGCCTGGCTGTATGAAAAAGACACATCCTGAGCATCACCTTTTAGAGCCCATGGAGGAATTTGTCTCAGCAAGTGAATATGGGTGTGAGTGGAGAGGACTGGGGTGGTGGGAAGGCTCGTGTGCTGTTGGGGCAAACAGAGGACCAGCCCCACAGTGGCAGGGACAGCACCAAGCCAAGTGCCCTTGGCACACTCTCCTGTTGCCTGGAAAAGAGGAGAAAGAAATGAGGGCTGGGTGGAACAGGAATGACTTTGGGGCGGAGTGTAGCAGGTTGCATGCAATGGGCATGGAGATCCTCCCTCATTCACATGCAGTGGGACAGATGAATTTCTCCCAGGCAGCCTAGGACTGGGCTCTCAGAGCACTGGCATCTTTCTTTTGCAGGTCTGGGCCTTTCTCAGACCATGTGCTCAGACCTTCACTACCATGGGAGAGGTGTCAAATGCAAGTGCTGCCCTGCCAGGACACACCAAAAGCCCTCTGGGAGGTCTGGGTTTGCACGGTGGGAGTCGGTGGCACCCATGGGAGCGGGGTTTGGTGGTGGCAGATGGGGCATTGCAGGAGCTCGCTCCTTCCCAGGCTGAGTGGCAGCTCCAGCTTGCCTCCCTCCCACTGCACAACACCCTGGCCCTGACCACAGCTCTTGCTTAACCTGGAAGAGGAACAGCAGGGAAGATCCAACACATTTTTCTCACTATCATTTAAAACACGATTTAGCGTTTGGAAAAAGTAATCAACGCCGTGTGACTGTCCACTTCTCCGTGTGCAGCTACCGAGTATGCTGGGATGCGATTTGTAAATATTTGTTCTGGATAATTTTTCTGTGTCCTTCTGGGTTATTTTGAGCTCGGGAGAGCGGCAGCAGGAGCAGCCTGGGGAGGCCAGCCCTCGTGTCCTGCGGTGTGCCCGGCGCCTGTGCCGGCACACGCTCCCCCGGTGCCTCAGGAAGGAGGAAATATCACAGCCCTGCTCCCCGGTGCACTGACCTTTTTTGGCTGACCGATTTTCACCCCCAGAAGTGGTTTCCTCACTCAGCCATGCTCCTCGTGCGTATTGGGAACATAAAAACAGAGCCCTGTGCCCTCCTGGGATCTGAGGACTCTCAGAAATTTGGTGATTAGGGTTGTTTTCCTAACACACAAAGCAAATTTTAACAAGAGCCCTGTTCTTTCTGAAAAATATATGTATTTTGGGCCGTCTTATGTAGGTGTTTCAGTGAGAAGCGTGTTTAGAGTGCAGGCAGCAGCTCTACCCAGCCCATATCCAGTAAAGGGTTTGACTGTTTGCACTGTTGATCACATACTCCAGCAAAGAGTTTCATGATAGATATTTTTGGGCCATACTCAATTGTGTGACTGTGTGGAGAGGTCCTGGGGTGTCACCTGGTTTGAGTAACACCAGGTGACTATCGAGCTCTATGCTGGAGCCAAGAGGTGAGCAGTGCTCCAGGTCTGCTTCTGCTGGCCATCAGAGGGGTAAGCTTTTCATTGAGCTTCACCATCCAGCCTTGGCCACGTGCATGGAGAAGTCCTTGGGGGGATGGTCTGACGCCTTCACTGCTGCACTTTGTCAGCTCTTGCTGGGGACTTGCTCTAAAGGTGTTATGTACCACAGAATGGTGGTTTCTTGGGGTGTTTTTTGGCATCAGCCAGTTCCTGTAGGAGAGGAAGTGGCAGTGGCAATGTGCAAGTTTTGCAGAATGATCTGGAGCTGACAGCCATTCGACAACTGTGTAACCACTGCAGGGCTGCTGAGGAGACACCTGGACAGGAGCTGTGCAGGGCTGAAGAAGGGAGGTTCCTGTGTGGTGCAGCCCTGGTGTGCCCAGGACCAGTGACACCCACAGGTCAGTGGGCAAGGGAAAGCTAAAGGCATCATTTCACCTCTCAGGCTGACACCTGAGGAGGGGGGAAAGCCCTCGTGTGGCAGTGGGGGACACAAGCACAAAGGGGACCCAAGTGGGACAGTGCAGGAGTGGGGAGTGTGAGCAGGAGGGGTGTGCAGGGCTGGAGGGATGTGTGTGGGAAGCACACGGGTGTGGGCGTGAGCAGGAGCGGTGTGGGAAGTACGTGGATGTAGGTGTGAGCAGGAGGGGTGTGCACCAGGAGGGCTGTGTCCGTGCAGGGACCTGCTGTTCCTGTTCCTGCCCTGGGTGTGCATGGCCCGTGGTGGTTGTGTGTGTGTGAGGAAGATTCTGTGTGTGGGGGTTGTGTGTGTGGGTGAACAAGGCAGCATGAGGGCTGTCCAAAACCACCAGTGGTGCCTGTACATGATGGAGGCTGTGTGTGAATACTGGCACATGAGACGGACTGTGAGTACAGGCACACACGTGTGAGCACAGGTGGTGTGTGTATGTGTACCTGAGGACAGTCTCCACTGTGTCTGTGTCAGCGTGTGCCTGAGGACAGTCTCCACTGTGTGTGTGTCAGTGTGTGCCTGAGGACAGTCTCCACTGTGTGTGTGTGTGTGTCAGTGTGTGCCTGAGGACAGTCTCCAGGAGGTGTGTCAGTGTGTACCTGAGGACAGTCTCCACTGTGTGTGTGTGTGTGAGTGTGTGCCTGAGGACAGTCTCCAGGAGGTGTGTCAGTGTGTGCCTGAGGACAGTCTCCACTGTGTGTGTGAGTGTCAGTGTGTGCCTGAGGACAGTCTCCAGGAGGTGTGTCAGTGTGTGCCTGAGGACAGTCTCCACTGTGTGTGCGTGTGTCAGTGTGTACCTGAGGACAGTCTCCACTGTGTGTGTAGGGCTGCCCATGCCACATCAGGCCAGGTGCATGAGGAGAGCAGAGCCTCTGTGAGGCCCAGAGAGCTGCCCGAGGAGGATTGTGTGAGGGTAGGGGTGTCCAGTGTGTGTACAGGTGGCCAGTGTGTGCCACACATGTGCACAGGTGGTTTGTGTGTGTGTGTGCCACACGTGTGCACAGGCAGTCAGTGTGTGTGTGTGTGTGTGTGAGGACAGACGGTCAATGTGTGTGTGTGCCACGGGTGTGCACAAGTGGTCAGTGTGTGTGTGTGCCACAGGTGTGCACAGGCAGTCAGTGTGTGTGTGTGCCACAGGTTGTGCACAAGTGGTCAGTGTGTGTGTGTGCGCCACAGGTGTGCATAAGTGGTCAGTGTGTGTGTCACAGGTGTGCACAGGCGGTCAGTGTGTGTGTGAGGGCAGGCGGTGTGTGAGGACAGGCCGTGTGCGTGTGCAGGGAGAGGCTGTGTGTGTAGGTGCTCTGTGTGTGTGGGTGAGCAGAGGTGCTCTCTGTGTGTCTGTGTACAGGCAGTCTGTGTGTGCGTGTGCGTGTGTGTGTATGTGCGCGTGTGTGAGGAGGCCGTGCCGCCCGCTCCAGTCCCGTCCCTCCCCTCGCAGGCCGGAGCACCGCCCTCACACGCCGCCGGTGGGCGGCTCTGGCTCGTTCCCCTCCTTCCTTCTTTCCTTCCCTCTCTCCCTCCCTCCCGCCGTCGCCGTCGTCGCCGCCGCCGCCGCCGGGCCCGGGCCGCCGCCCCGCCCTCCGCCTCGCTCCCTCCCCGTCCGCCGGCGCGGCCCCTTTAATTCCCCCGCTCCCCTCCCCCGCCGCCCGCTCCAGCCTCCATTTTCCAGCAGATCCGGCACCGGGAGGCGGCGGGAGCGGCCCGCGCCCCGCACCCGGCCCGGTAGCGGGCATGGCCGCCAACATGTACCGGGTCGGAGGTAAGAGTGGCCGCGGCGGCGCCGCCCGCCCCGCGCTGCTGCCCGCCCCGCGCTGCTTCCCGCGCGCGGCCGGCGCTCGGGGCCCGGCGGGGGGGCCCAGGGCGGCCCGGGAGGGGGCGGCGGGCGCGGGGCAGGGGCCTGGGGGCTGCCCGGGGGAGGGAGGCCTGCCTGCCGCGAGGTTACGCGGGGTGAAGGGCTGCGGGGCCCGGCGCGGGGCGAGCTGGGGCGCTGTGCCCGGGGCTGGGGGAGCCGGGGCGGGGGGCGCAGCGGGATGGCCGGGGCGAGGGGGGGCAGCCGCGTGGGGCCGTACGGAGCACGAGGGTGCAGGGAGAACCAGGCGTGTGAGGCTCGAGGCGGTGGGCGCTCGGCGGCTGGGGCAGATGCGGGGCTGGGGCAGGGTGGGATGGGTGAGCGGGGCTGGAGCAGAGCAGGGATGGGGCCGGGCCCCAGGATGGGGCCGGCGGGGAGAGGCTGCTCGGATGGGGGGTCATGCGAGGTTCTCGGGGTGGGGACCCAGAAGGAGTTGCTGCCATAAGGAGCACAAAGATGGGCAGAGGCTGCTGGTGGACCAGGGGGCTGCTGTGAGGCCCGTCCTGCAGATCTTGGCCTCCCCTTCCACTCTTGCTGTTTTGTTGTGTGCTTTCCCATTAGTCTTCTGTTCAGGGTTGTGCTCCTGTCTGATTGTCCTTTGTTTTGGCTCACGTGAAGAGAAAGGAGAGGCAACGGGGTTTGGGACTGTGTTTTATGGAACATAAACTGAGGGTGGTCTGGCATGAATTTGTGCTCAGCCATTTTCCTTCATAAAAGCTGTTCTGTGGAGCTTCCTTCTCCCCAGGACTATAGGCTGTACAGGAAGATGTTTTTGTGGAGTTCCCTCCTTTTCAAAATGCCTTGTTTCTTGTGGAGTTCTGCAAAACCGAAGTAAAGTAAACAAGAGAAAAAATATAGCGAAGGTGGCCAAGCCATCCTGTCTGGCTGCTCTCCATCAACAACTACTTTCTGTTCTTTCTGCTCTTCTGGCCTACCCTTACTTTTTGAAAAATGCATCTGCTTTTGTCGTGTTTGTACTTTTTTTCTAGTTGCACCTGGTTTCACAGAGGTGTAAGAGCTGACCCTTGGCTGTCCCAGCTTTGTGTCTTGGGTTGCCCAAGCTGATAGTGTGCCTGTAGCATTGTGTTGGTTTGGAGGTGGTGAGAGTAGGATGGTAGGCAAGATGAGTTGTGGAAATTCACCCTGGTGTGACTTGTAAAGGGAATAGTTTCCTGGAAATTTTTGTTCAGCATTGAATGGCCAAGTCTTGTGGGGAATGTCGTCTCTTAGCATTTTGTATGGCTAAATCTGTACTGTGGATCCCACAGAAGGTGGGAAAGCACCTCTGGAGGTCTCTAGATTGACCTCCTGCTAGAAAATCTCCTGGTAGATCCAAGTGCTCAGGGCTGTATCCATCCCAGGCTCTAAGAAGGGGATGCCGCCTTTACTTTGGGCCCTATCCAGTCTTGACCATGCTTATAGAAAATATTTGTTTCTATGTGCCTAGATGGATTTTCTCTTGTTCCAGCTGGGGTCCCCCTTCCCATTATCCCTCATCCTATCCCTCTTCTAAGCAGGGCTGGCTGATCCTTGAGGGATGCCATTAGTAACCAGCAGCCCAGTGGAGGTTGCAACTGCTGGTTGTGATCCTTTAAACCTGATGTTAGTTTTCCCCCTACCTTTATCATCCAGTTTTTCAAGCATTTTTGTTTGAAGGATGCTGTGGGAGGCTTAGCAAGGCCTTTGACATGAGTCAAGGTGTCCAACACCCCCTGCTCTCCCCTCAGACACAGAGCTAGTCTCTTTGGCCGAGATGGGGGAGTCATGTTGGTCAGGTGGGATTTGCATTTGCAATATCCCTTTTGGCTGGTCTCAGTTACCTTTTTGTCCTTCCTGCACTTGGAAATGTTGCCCAGGATTTGCTCCATAGGCTTTCTGGGCAGAGGGCAAGGCAGCTGGCTGATAGCCAGGGTTGCAGTGCTCTGTTATGGTCCATATGGATGAAGTCTTGATTTGATGTATTACCAAGATGAACATATGGATGGATGCAGCTGTTTCTGTGTGAGAGCTCTGTTCAGCCTGAGCCCAGGAGTGTGTGTTATCGAATTGTTTCTGACCTCTGCTGCTGCTGTCTCCCACTAATGGTTTTGTGCACTGAAGTTGTGTGGGAACTCCAGGGCAGAATTAAATCCAGGATGGGATTTGTGCACAGTCATTTCATACACTTCCCACTGGAAGACAAACACTCAGCAGATAATCTCTTATTACACTTGTGACTACCGGATGTGCTGCGTGAACTCCAGACCTAACAGCTGCCAAAAGCAGCTTGCTCACTACAGATCAATACTGCTCCTGGAAGGCTCTGTTCACTCAGAAAGGATGGTCACTGCTTTAGGCCTGGGCATGAAGCACCTTGAATTGTTGTTTTCAGAAGCCAGTGGTGGGTTGACACCAAGTGGACACGAAGCGTGTTGTTCTCTTCGTGTGTTCCTGGGTAGAGGAGCTGAGGAGCCTGTGCTGTGGGGCTGGAGTCTTCCCCTTTGTGTTGAGAAGCAGAGTGACCGTGCTGGGGGCCTTAGGAGCTGCCCCTTGAATGGTTGTCAGGCTCTGTGGGTAAGTTGGCTGGTGGCATCCAGTTGTTGGAAAGAGCAGCTGGCTCTGCTGGATCCTGCCAAGTTTCTCCTAGTTGGTTTCTGATGGGAAGGGAGTTGGCTTCCAATACAAATGGGACTGTCATAAGCTAACACAGTTCAGGGAGTATGTAAAACTTTGGAAATGTGTGGGGAAGAATGCCAGGGTATCAAATTCCAAAATGAAATGGGGGATCTTAGTTGTTGGCCTGTAGGAAACCCTGCAATCGCCTGCCTCTGGTGTAGCAGAAGTGAAGATTTTGTTAACAGCTGCTGTACAGCCACGAAACAAATGGCAGCGTAAAGAAAGTGGACTGCTTTCACTTGGAAGGAGTCATGGTGGGCTAGTTTGCCTCTTCATGGAGAGGACTGGCAGCCTGCATGAACACAGACCGTATGGGAATGTTGGATAAACACCAGATCGGAGAAGCTTGGGACCTCTGAGCTGGAATTTGGGGCCTCTGATGAAAAAATGCATGTGGGAGAGACACGTTCATTGTTCTAGCTAGTGCCAGGCTCTGCTTTCAGGAGAGTGCTGTGTCAGCTGCCTGGAAGGGAACAGGTCATCTTGGTATCAAGAGACTTTCCAGCAGGTATTCTGTCTCCACCTTCTCTGGGAGAGTTTAACTCTGGTGTGACAAGTACTCCTTTAGTGCTGGCAGTTGACTGAGCCCCACTGCAGGTTTATGACCCTATGGCCTTCCCTTGATGCAGTGAAACAATGATTTTTTTGCATTTTCATCTTGCACTGATTTGAGGAACTTAATTTTTTCCACCTCCCTCCTCCTCACTTTTTGTTTTTTCCTGGATTATTTTTAATCTTGCATCAGCTACCCAATCTGGTTCACTGTGGGACTGTGTGAACAGCTCAATGCGCTCAGTGGGAAGGCAGGGAACAAGGGGATGGGGAAAGAACGGATAGGAAGGATGGAGGAAAAACTACTGAAGACAACACTTCTGCTGAGATAAATGTCAGTTAATACTTTCAGATGGAGTCTTTTATGTGTTTTTGACTTTTATGGGTTACGCTTTTGTTTGGGGGCATGCTTAGCTACAAAATTAGCACTGTTTTTTGAGTCTGTGGTACATTTAAGGTATGTTTAAATGGCATTGGGAGATCTGATCACAAGTCAGTTAAGCATAGAGGTACTTGCTGCATCTAATACCTTTGAAGTGAGGGAAATGATGACCCACAGTGCCTGACGTGGGTACCCAAGGTTCACAGCAGCTTTATTCTGGTATGCTGGAGGCTTAAGCTCCAGAATTTACTGGCCACTACTTTATAGCTAGTGGTGGTGTGTCTGCCTGCCTGTGCTGCAGTCACACATCTTTTATCAGTGTAGTCCCCACAGTTTTTAAGAATGGCAATATGACATCGTGTCTCTGCTACCGTAGGGCGCTGTGAATGCGTGGCTGGGGACTGTGGTTTGACCTGCCCCCATCCCATTCCCTACTCCCCCTTGGCATCTAGCCTACAGCTCTTGGCTTCCTTAGTGCTGCCAGAGAGCTCTGAGCACAGGGATGGTGCATCAGTCCTCTTGACATCACAATAATGTCAATAATAATTGTTTGAGCTTTCCTGGTAAAGAACTGAGGGCTGTTAAGGAAGCTTGCATAGAACATGTTGTTGGAGTCTGAATCTGGAGCCAATTCAGATCATTTAACTGCAGGATCACTTGCAAACCTTCTCCTGCCCCCTTGCTTTGCTGTCAGTGTGTATGTGTTTTGGGTGACAGGAGGGGTTCCTGTGCAATATCCTTGTTTTGGTTGTGCTTGCTGGGTTTTTGTTTTCTAACTTTGCAGGTAACCTGAGCTGGGAATGGGTTTAGTAGAGAGGTATTAAATAACCTGTAAAGATAAAAATGAGAGTTTATTCTTGAAAATTACTAATAGGCTTCTGCAGTCATTTGCCCTAATAAATTTAGGACAGCTTCTAGCTTATCACCTTTCAGCAGCAGTTAGGCAGTGGGTTTCTTCATCTTTTCCTTTCATTGTTTCTAGTTACACAAGTTTATCTCACATGTTTTGCAGTCTCCCTTTCCTTCCCTGCCCTTTCTCCTCTCCCCCATATCAGACTGCTTCAGCATTGGTTAGCCTTTTATTGGGAAATGCTGCATGGGGGAGAGTGCTGTCAGCCAGCTTAGGTGTGTTGGGGGCTAGAGCTGTGACGGCTCTGGGTTTGTAATAGCTGCAAGCCATTTGCAGCTGGCACAGTGCAGTGACAGGACCAAGTTTGTTTCTGCTCCATTGGTGAGTTGAGGCTGTTGTGGGCCGGTGGGTGGGAGGCTGTGCCCAGGCAGCGTTCTGGGAGGGCTGGGCCAGGGCCACCGCTGGAGGTCTGGGGAGTGGCTGGGGCGCTCCTTGGCAGCGCCTGTGTTGCTCCTTGGTGTTTTGCCTTTCAGTGATGGTGAAGAAAGGACACTTGATTAAAAAATGTGGAAAAAGACTTTTAAAACTTGTTTTGTTAAACTAGTAAGATTTTGGTGAATGTCAAAATGTTCCTTTCACTTGCATCTAGTTTTTTTCAAGCAACTTTTCATGTTTAATCGTCCTGATTTCTTTAAAGACTGGGGTGCCTAGTCTCCCCAGTAGGATGAGGAGAGAATGGGATAGTTGCTGTTACTGTTTTTACTCTGATTTATAAACGACTCCCGAGCAGTTTGGGTCACTTGAAAGCAAAGGTATGAACTGTTGGAGGCTGGCTTCTGGTAGTTCTGGGCATCTGCTGGCAAAAAGTAACCTGTGAAATCAGTGTTACTTCTGCACCAAGTAAGGTGGTTTTTTTACACTTTGTCTTGTTGCTTTCCAAGCACTTTTTTTTTTTAATCCTCAAGCAGGTAAGTGACCAAGCCCTGCAGCTGCTTTGCCTCAGTTTCCCATGAGGTTTGGGTAACGGGAACTGTTGGGACAGGTGCTCCTATAAGATATTATGGTTCTGGGTCTTTGGAGCTCACCACCATAAATCCACTATGCAAAGAGGCCCTGCTTCAGAGTGTCTTTGAAGGTCTGAAATGGTTCCTTGTCCCCTCTTTATTTGTAAAATCAAATCTGGAAGGATCTGCAAAGTACTGGTCAAGCTTTTGGGCTGTAGCTCAGCCTCAAAGAAACTATTCACATGTTCTTCTATTCCAGCACTTTGGCTGGACCACCTTTAGGAAGGAGAAGCATTTGTGAAATAATTTTTACTTGGCATTGATCAGTGAAGCAAAGCAAAGAAGTCAGTTGGTGGCTTTAAACTGAGTTTGCATGTGGAGGAAAGACTTGGGCCTCTCCAGTCCTTTACACGTGTGTTACTTGCAAGCTGTTGAGTCTTCATGGTGCCTGGGCTTCTGTGGCTCTGGTTCTGTGCATTGCCAGATCATGTGTCAGATGTGGCCCATGGTAATGTTTCTGTTCAATTGCACACAATGTGCTCTGATTAATTTGGGGACTTTATGCTTTCATGCAAGATGTAGGAGGACAGATGATACTTGACCAAGCATAAAGTTAGTGTGTCGTGAACAGATGATTCCTGATTTAGCACAGGGCTTGTCCTTACAGAGTTAAGTTGTCAACATCTGAGCAAATTTGAACCAGCCAAGTGAGACAGTTTCTGTGGATGTTTCTTTTGGTAGGGTGTCCATTGAAGCAATTGTAGCTGTTCTCTCCTTCCTCTGCCAGGCTTAACACAGCTTGGCCTGGCTGTGCAGTGGAGCTGGGCAGGGCTTGGTTTGGTTGGAGACAGTTTTTTGACCCATGTGAGTGCCTGTGTTTACCATGTGCAGGCCTCCTGCCATCCAGGGAGAGGCTGTCACAATTTGAGGGGGTGGTATGAGAGGGTGGAGGATGAATCAGCTTCACTGGCACTCTTGTTTGAAGAAACATCTGCAGAAACGCTGGCAGGAGTTTACACTTTGTCCGTGTTTTGCATTGTGAAGCCATGATGTTTCTGATCTGGCACTGAAGTCCCTACCTTTGGACTTAATATATTGTCATACCGTAGACTAAGCAGTTAATTCATGTTTACAAGCTGAAGTTCAATGTTGCCCTTAAAGAAGCAAGCAAATCCGAACAAGAAACACAACTTTTTTTAGTTTGTTTTTTTCTCAAGGTGATGCTAAACTTGGTGTCTTGAGTGCTACAGAGGTTCTTGTTTTGCAACTCTCCAGATTCTTGCAGGGAACACAATGCTAGTTTCTTGTCATCTTCTTCGCTGCCTAAATATCTTTCGGAAAAGAATGCTTTTCTTATCTGTCCTTAGCAATGACAATTACAACGAACAGGCTGTTTTCTTGGCTGCTACAGATGGTGATTTTTGTTAGGGTGTAGCTTGAGGATACTCCCATTCCCCCTACCCCCTCCAAATACTCCCCCATGATTTAAGGAACTCTCACTAGTTTCTCTGTCTGCTCAAGTGACTCTTCTGTAAATTAGACCATCCTGGCCTTCCTTTACAACATGCCTTTGAGGAAAGGTTTTTCTTTTTTTAAGCCTGAACTATTTCCATGGTATTGACGCACAAAGAATGGCACTGGATGCAGCTGAAATTACATAGGCTCACAACTTTGCTGCTGCAGAAAATGTTTGTATGGCTACATTCTTGGGAACTGAAGTGGCAGAAGAGGCTTTGTGTCCAGAGGCCTTCAAATTGTGCTTCCACGTCTCCCGTAAAGCAGAGAATAAAAGTTGTTCTCTAGGAATGTTTAGCATAGGTTTGTCCTGCAGGAAGCTGGAGGGAGATGACTCGGTGAACCTGAAGTGTCAGTGCCACATGCAAATGTGCCTTAGTTATAGCTGGAATATTGGGAGTGGATTAATTGAAATTGGTTTTCTTGAACTGCCATATAATTGATTTCTAACAGTAAAATTGCTTCCTTGTCCTCAGGGTAGTGCTTTGGAAGCTTAATTTTATTTCTAGGATTCTTGTAGTTTCTTTTCTAGTCTTTTTGTGCAGACTTTTTGTCTCCTTTGGGGTGGTATCCCTAGTAGCAGTTACTCTAGTATGGCACAGTTCTTACCTATGACTGACCCATGAAGTACAGCTGGCACCCATAATTTCTTTGTCAAAAGCACCAGCACACTCCTATCCTTTGTTTTTGTTCCATAGATGTCTGCAAGTGAAAACAGCCAACAATGCTGTGAGGAATGGAAATAAGGATATTGACAATCTAGAAGTTGTGGGTTTTCTTCCATGAGTAGGTTCTTCCCTTTCTTCTGTTCCCCCTACTTGGGAATTATATGCTTTTACTGGGAAAGGTACCACCTGTATGAGCTTTGGGCCTCATGCAGAGCTGGAATCTTCAGTCCCTATGTGATTGCTGTGAGGCAGAATACCTGCCTTCTTTCCTGGCAGACAGGGGAAATATTTGGGAGCACACCTGGCCATTGTGAATCAGGTTAGAAGTTAATTGAGCCCAGGACCTGCCTTGAGCAGCACTGACAATAGGGGAGTTGAGAGGTGCATCAGAAAGCAAGGACTTCTGATAATTCCTCCAAACACCGTGGAATCTCCAGTGATTTGCTTTAAAACCCAGTCTATTAATTGTTTCTGAAACAGGAACCATTTAATATCTCTGTCTTACCTTTCTCACTTGTAGTTTTTGTATCTATGTCTTTTATATAGGGAACAATGATCAGAACTTAATTATCTATGAGACTTCTGTCCATTTGTGAAATGTCTGAACAAAGGGTTCAGGAGTTAATAGGGAAGAACTAATGCATGAATAATGGAGTTGCATTAACCTTGTTTCACTAAGAATCAGGCAAAAAAATGATACTAGATGGCTGGACAGGAATTTTTCTTGCCCCCTCCCTTGACGTGATAGAAGACAAAGAACAGAAGACATCTGAGAAATTCCAAATATCGTAATTTTTCAGAGTTTAAAATGGATCAAGCAATCAACAGTTTGTCCAAGCAAGTTGCATGTCATCAACTTTGATTTATTTTTCTTTTGACTTCAAAAATATAGGTTATATCTTACCTTGAATAGATTTCTGTATGGAAGTTACTTTAGTTTATAGCTATTACAGATCCTTCAGACTTTGGTGTTTTTGTGAAGTTTTTTTTGTTCTTGTTTGGGCTGTTGTTGCAATAATTCTTGCTATAAGACCTGGCATGCATAAACAACTGTATCAACTTTTTTGTAGGCCTGTGCATAATATGTTGTCCTGTTACATGGATCTTGCCATGAATTGCTTTTCCTTTGACTTATGTTTTGGGTAATACTGAATCTGGATTTTTGGAGGCCTGTCAGAAAAAGTGATCCATAGGTTACATCTCAAAACAGCCAAGTAACATTGGCTGTCCCTTTGTCATTCTGTGCATTTGGAAGAAAATATAACATGAACATTTTGTTTACCTTGTGAGTGTGTAGATAATCCTTGCTTAAGAAACAGAGCAAAGCTGGCTTGATTTAACTGGGGTACTTCAACTTACCCTTGCTAAATTTAGTGATGGTTTGCTGTTAACTGTGTGGAAGGGAGATTTTTGCTTTTGCCACACCTCACTAGCTGGCTATAGGTATTTACTCATCTCTTTTAGTGAGTCGGGTGGTAGTGGTGGTGTTTCCCATAGCATGTCCTGCCTCGTCCTCAGCTTGATGCATCCAGTGCATGCAGTAGCCACAGATACTGCTGTCCTGTAAATACAAATTGAGCCCATGCTGGCAGTATATCTTTAATACCTTTGTTGATCTGTGAAAGACATTCATTTGTAAATACCTGGTTTGTATGTATTGCCAGATGTATTAGACCCCATGATTCCTTTTGCAATAGAAAGGCAAAACTGAAACAGTTCTTTCTGGTAATGAAAATACTGTGCTGGTGAGGCTTTCTCTCTTGAAACTCTGTCTGCTCTGTAACTAAACATTTCATTGGGTGACTGCTGCTGGGAGTGTTGCTGCTTTTTGAAGAGCCAGAAGGCAGTAGGACTTGGGCTCTACCAGGTGAGATTGCAGGACTTGTAGGGTTGCCTCTCCAGCCTCCTCTTTCACACCAAGGGGGATTGTATTATCCAGAATGTAAAATGATTGACAGTTTAGGGACAAAGCTGGTGAATAATTTGAAAACTGGAACTTACTGAAGGAAACTGGCCTAAAGTTGGAGAGCCCAGAGTATGAGGAGGCACATATTTCCTGTAAAAGAAGTCATAAAATAAGCAGGTCATCACAAGTTTATGCACTCTCTTGATGCTCATCTCTAATTCAGGGCAGCAGCTCTGTGGATTGGGGAGGGGAAATAGTTACAACTGTGAAGTTACTTCTTTATCTCATGTTGGGAATTGCACATTGTACCCAGCAGTGGCAGTGAGTGTGGGAAGAGGAGGGCTCCAGCCTGCCTCATATCCTGGGGGTATAACTCTAGGCTGGTGCAGTACTCACTGTGTAAGACTTCTGGGGGATGAGGTAGGGAATACTCAGCCAGGTCAGTCCTCAGAAAACACTTGTAGCTTGAAAGGCAAGTGTGCGTTGGGCAGGATAAAAATACTTTTGGGCATTTTTGCAACTTGATCACCTAAAAGCCCATAAGGTTATTAGGTAGCTCAGACATGTCTAATCTTATAAATATATGACCTCTAGACAGAGTGTGTTATTTATTTTGCTGTACCCCTTCCTGATTTTCTTTTCCATGGACTGATGTAGACATAAGCAACAGCTGAACATGAAGAAGACAGAGGAAGAAACTCTTTTGCAATAATGTCTTAAAAGCATATGAGAACAAAAGAAATTCTGTTATGTTAATTGTGGATTGAGAACTGTTATCTTACTGCCTTTATGGAAAATTTTCATCTTCTGTGCTCTGCAGGCTGTCATTCTAGTTTTAGCTGCTGTACTTGTGTCTGTGTGTTCTAGCAGTTCAGTCATTACCTGTGTAATACAGCATTGCTTTCTGGCAAGTTGTGTTGTGCATATTCAGAAAAAGCATTATGGGATATAAAGCCCTTTTTTGCATAGATTTCTGTATGTGGGTGCTTCTGCTCTATAACAGCACAGGCGTTATAGAGCAAGGGGAAGAGCTACATGTTGGGTTTGTCAGAGGGTGATGATCTGTGTGATGGTCCTTACTGCATTTTGGTATTTCCACACTCCTCAGTGATTGTTGTAGCCTGATCACAGATAACTGTAGCATGCATGAGTGATGCCATTAATTATGGCCGTGGTATGGATGCACGGCTGATTAATTCAGGGATGGTGAGCTGAAACCAACAGCTGTTGTGAAGGTATGGGGTTGAAACTCTCTTCAGGCTGGGTGGTGAGGGATTGCCTTTGTGTGCTTTTTTATGGTGGCTAGGGAGCATGTCATGCTTGTGGGATGCAGAGCAGTTTCAGATTAGTCCTTTTCTTCAATTTTGTAAGTAGGAAAGCAAATAAATCAGCAAGGATAGTCAGTTGTGTTTGAAGGACCTGACTTGTTTTGTTTGCTATCAGGCTCTACTTTTCTGTCCTGGGACAGAAATTATATTTTGTTTTAGTGAACTCTTCTGTCCTGTTCTTAGTAGGAGTTGAGATGTGTATCTCCCGTTGTCTAAAGACTAATTTTGTCTCCTTCCCCATCCCCTTTCAGCCCAGGGTAAGGACCCCTGGCAGCTGCGCACATACAGGATGTCTCCCATTGACAGCTGGATCGTTGGGAGTCTGTGGAAGGTTTCTCTTTATTGTGTGTGTGTGCACAGGCATCTGCAACTGTAGGCACTGCCCTGAAAGCAAACTGAGAATCATATTGGCTGGGTAGGCAGTATGAGAAAGGGTGCACTTCCAGGGCGTGGGGAGAAGCTGGAGGTGAAGTGGAAGAGCTACTCAAGGAGAAAGGCAGTGTTTTGGAGTGTAGTGGTGTGCCTCCTTTAAACCTCCTGTGCAGGAAACCAGTCTTCTTGGGCTTGGATGCTTGTGGAGTTTCAGACCTGTTCTCACCAGCCCAAGCATCAGTTTGGAGAGTGGTTTGTTGAACTTAAAATTTCCATGTTGTACGTGTGGAACAGGAATTCAAACCATTCTCTGTGCCAGAACTCATGAGCATCTGTTTTTTAATTTTAGTTCTAGTATTTAAAATCTTTATGAAAAATGCAGACACTTTCCTCTGATATGCATTATTTTGTGTTATGTGGTTTGCAGTGTGCTCTGCATTACTTGCAGAGAAGAAGAAGCCCTTTTCCAGGTAATTTGAGCAATGGGAAATAGGTCTCCATTAGTTGCGTGGATACTGGTGAAATGCTTAGCATAGTTGTGGAATTAGTGTAAAACATGGATGAGATGTACTGGGCTGTGGATTTGGCATGGTGAAGTCATCAAGCACTGGCCTAGGAATGCTGCTGTGCACTGTCATGTGTCAGCTCTTGGAGCATCCTGGGGGACAGGTTTGGTTCTGCCTTTGTGCCAGCAGCGTGCAGAACGTGGTGGTTCCTGTGAGCTTGGGCTGCAGTTGTTGGTCACACACTGGGTCTGGGGATGCTCCTGCTGCTGACCAAGACAGCGACGGGGGTTTATTATTCAGTACTGTTGGATACCACTGTCAGCTGTTCTTTGGTAAACCATTCATCTGTGATAAGCTTTCTTTAAATCCATGCCAGATTTTACAATCAATAAACTGTAGTTACGTAAAAAATGAAGTTAATGTTCACTTGAGGTATAAAATGTGTCTCTGAAAATATATGCGTGTACATGCACACAAAAAAGCTGATTAAAAATTATGTCAACTATGATCATTTGTAACAGCCACCTGAAACCCATGGGATTAAAGTCAGTTATATTTTCAAGACATAAATTGACATTTTTAGTTTTAATTTATAATTTTCAGGCACAGTGCTTACAAAAGTAATATTTTTTGCATCTACCTCAGTCAAAGTACCTGAAGTGAGAAGTAGCTGGTTGTCTTAGGAATTATTGAAGGGCCGGAGGGAAAGAGCTCATCCTTTCTTCACTTGTTGGAGCCTTCCAGTGAGAAGTGACCAGTGAGCTTGGAGAGGCACCTTGAGGCTTCAACATCCTCTGCTGCAGTGCCCTTGTAGGTTGTGGGTGGTTCAGCTGTAGGAGAAGTAATTTGTCTTTACTCTGCTGATCAGTAAATTGCTTAGTGCCCAACCATTGTTATTTCAGTCAGCAGTTGTTATTGCTGAAGCTGCCAAATATCTGTTCGGTTTTGTGACTTCTGGTAGAGTTGGTCATAGTAATGTTGAGCCTGTTGTTTCCTGTTTGATGTGCTGCACAGAGCCAGTGTTTGGGAATGGAAATTTAGGACCTAGTTACTTGGGTGTTTTAACCATTTCTGATACCAGCCCACAAAGTTTTCTACAAACCAGATGTCCAACTCTGTTCCTCACTTGAGACCTTCCACCAGTTTAAAGGCTGCAGGGATGTGATATTTAAGAGGAACTGACTCTTGCAGTTGGGAGTAAAGTTTTGGAGTCACTCAGGTGCTTGTTGGTGTGTGTGCAGATGGCTGATGATCAGCCTGAGAGGTCTGGAGCACAGAATGCACAAAAATGTCAGAAATTGAGTGTGCTATTTCTGTGCTTCTTAGCCCTGGTTACACTCTGAGGCTCGATAGCCCAAGGCTCGAGCTGAGCATAACCATTGAAACACTTCACTTGTCACTCCAACCAAGACCAGGCTGGCACTTCACTATCAAGATGACTTGACAACAACACACCTTTTGACAAGACAAGAGCTTGGAAAATAGGTTTGTTAAGAATTGTTGCTCTTGGGATTGTAACCCCTGGGATTCCTGGTTACTGAATCGCTCCTAAGGCAGCCAGCCCCACTGAAGGGGAAGAGGGGCACTTGGGATTTTTGCAGATAGTGCAAGAGCAGCTTCCTTGGGGTCATTTGCCCGGTGATCAGTGCTGTGCTCTGGTGTCCAATGCAGCAAGTAGGTGGGTCTGTAAATCCAGGGAGACCTATGGATAACGGGCTGTGAGCAGCAGTCTGAAAAAAGGTGTGTCTGCAGCTCGAGTGGTGTTACACGGGGCAGGTGGAAGGGCTGTGATGGGTAAATGCCCTGAGGTCTCTCTGGTCAGCCCAGAGATTAAAGGGTCCCCTTAACTCTCCTGGTGCAGTTTTTCCAGGAGCAGAGACCTTTGGGGGATGTCTTCCTTCCTCTGGGCTGGGGAGGAGGGGGCAGTACCTGTGCTTTCCACAGCCCTTTTAAGAAGCATTTCAGGGGGATTGAGGGTAACCCTCAGGAGCTGTCCCTGTTTGAGCGCTGCTGAACACCCGCTCATCCTGGAGAATCGTGCTAGTGCATGCATTGCAAAAGAACCTGAGGCGTGCCCGGGGGCTACGAGTGTTTCCTCCAAACACAAATGAGCTGGGAAGTCTGGAGGGAAATCGTCTTAGATAGTCCTGGAAGGAATTGTTGTCAGATCTGTGTGCAAGGTCAGCACCTTGTCAGCAGGAGGTGGATTCAGTCCCTCTTTGTCTCGGTTCAGGCTTAGGGCTTCTGGAGTACTGGGAGAGACAGGCCAGTCCATTCAGAACTCATGAGCATCTGTTTTCTTAGAGTGCTGAAACTTGGAGTTCCCTAATACCAGATAATTTATATGGCACTCATGCAGGTTTCTGTGATGTTTTTGTTTTTTGGGGGATTTTTTTGGTTTTTTTGGGTTTTTTTGGGTTTTTGGGGGGGGGGCGCTTTAAGGCACTACCTTTGGTAAGAACTTGGTTTTTTCCTATAACTTTAGATGTTTATCCTACTTCAAAATACAAATATTGCTGTTAAGTCTGAACGGCGATATGGAAATTTGTTGAGGGCATTCTAGGATCCATAAGTGTAAAAGATCAAGAAGTGGAGAAAAAGATGAGAGAGAGACTATTTGTGTTCTAAGTAAATGAGGTGTACTTGTAAACTGCAGGGGAAGAGAGAGATCACATACTGCTGGTGAGAAGTGGCTGGATTTTGATAAGAACAGGAAGCAAGTAAAGACTACATTGTGGTCTAAGTGGAAATAGTCTGATCAGAGAGAGGAGAAAGATCATGTGCTTTGCTCTCCAGGCTCATAAAGGTTTGGATTTGATTTGATTTTTAGCAGTTCATATTTTAAATTAAGAGTCTTTTTTCTTTTTGTCAGATTATGTCTACTTTGAAAATTCTTCAAGTAACCCCTATTTGATACGAAGAATAGAAGAGCTCAATAAGGTAAACATTTTTTTCCATCAAGCCTTTGAAGTTAATCAAATTTATGATCTGCTTGATTTGATTAAAATCAAAATAATTCTTTAGCAGGTCTCTGGTAATTAGAAGCTTAAAAATACATTTGTTCTCTGATAATTTTCTGTAATGCTTTAAGACCTTTTGTTCTCTTTTGTATGAAAGAACTGAGTATCAGTGGCATGTCATTCTCAAGGTGACAATGCCCACCTTTAGGGCAGGTTTCTGCAGTTCTTCACTTCCATGCCAGGATCACTGGATATGAAGAAAATACAAGAGTTTGCCTATGGAGAGCTTTAAATTGGTTTTTGCTGTGGGAGACTCTTGCTCAGGAGAAAGGTTTGCAGCTGTGATCTGCTTGCTCAGACTTTGCTGATTGTTCTTTTGGGCCAGTGAACTTGATCTGCCAAATTCCCTTTCAATGGATTGAGCAGGGAAGCATGATGGCTTCTGTGTGGGAAGGCAGCTGAAGTTTGGGCTGAGGGGGGAAGAGGGTTCTGAAGCCACTGGCTGTATCCTAAACACACCATGTGTTCAGGTTTAACACCGACTTTAGGGCAGCCCTTACAGAAGGAATGTCACATTGCTGGTTTGGATTTGCAAATTTGGTTGGTATTTGCAATACCTGATACCTGATGGGTATCAGGTATTCTTCTTCAGCCACCAGTCGTGAAAAAGCATGTAATTCTCAAACGGATACTTGGAAGAGAAAATGTATCAATTTCATGACCAATAAAAATCTGAGTGCTAGGACATCCTTGGTAACCCCATGGAGGTCTTTTACTGAAGTACCTTTTAGTCTCATTTGCCTTAAAGACACATGAGTGAATTCTTAAAATGTTCCCAGTGGATCCCTATCCATGAGGTATCATTGACTGTATGCCAGTCCATTACAGGGTGCAGGTTTGTTGATCACTTTTCTGGAAAGTGTTTTCCCCTCTTGCTCTTCAGTTTCATTCTTCCCCTCACCTTTAAAAAAAGATGAACTTTCAACCTGGATCCCCCATCTTGGTGCAGCTCTTGCTTGAGCTGTGATTTCTCTGACCTACACTTTAAAAATGGATGTTTCAGGTTGAAATGAATCCTAGCTCGTTTATTTTTAACTGAGTGTAAATGAAAATTTGGCAGTTAAATAAACCAGATCAATTTACATGAAAGCTATCTGTGTTTGAACAAGATGGTTTTTGCCTTTGTATTTTAGTTTCTCAAAATTTAAAAGTTCTGAATTATTTACCAGAAGAAGGTAGAAATTCTGAGAAATTAGTGAAAACTTTTGGTCTGTAGGGGAAATATCTGTGCACATATGTGATGTCTGTGGTTATATTTTTGATTTGTGTTAGGAAAACTGGTATTAGAAAAGTTGAAGTTTTTTGTTCATTCACATCTTAGAAATGAGCATGTACATAAATTTTTTTGTTTCCTTGTGGACACATTGCTGGTTTACTACCCTTTTTTTGGAGACTTCCCTAGCAGGGAATTTGTATCTTCAGCTTTTGGGAACTGCGCCTTCATTCTGACTTTCAAAGAGTCTTCAGTAGCAGGATACAACTCTTGAGTTACTTTTGCATTATTTGATTTTAGAGATAGTAAATTGTCTGGGGCTGTTACAAACCAGTAGGTTTATTTCCCCTAGAATTTGTAAAAAAGCCACTTGCACTGTTTGACAGGTGCCATCTTACATTTGATCACCTATCTCATTTTAAGAGTGTTAAGTAAATAATCTTTCAAAAATTCTGACTTTATTTCAGTGACAACATACAAAAAGAATTTATTGTCTGGTGCAGCTTCTTTGATTCTCCTTCTGTAATGATTTTTTTGTGTGTTGGTCATTATTTAGCTCACCAGTGCTGTCAGAGAATCTCATGTTGCTTCTTTTGCAGAAGTAACAATGGCTGGGTTCTTTCTTGTGTTTCTACTGCCCTGCAGAGTTTGGAGAACAGCCTAGCTCTGAACTCTGTTTTCACAGGTTTTTTTATTAGGTTTTTAAAGATTGATTTGAGAGCTCTTTAATATAGGCATCACCTCAAAAGTAGCAAAGTGGCTTGTTAATAGGTTGCAATGGCAGGTAAGTGTGGTTTTCTCTGCTTGAAACATCTGTAACTTAAAAGTGGTGATTCCTCAGGAACCATTACCAGGGCAGAGCCAAACTGCCTGGAATTTCCCTACCCTGGAATGGATCATGCAGGAGTTTGTGTGTAAGGTAATGTGTGCAGCTGGAGGTGCTAAAAGCAGATTCTATGTAGCTCTTGTGCAAAATTCCTGATAATTTATCGAGTTCCTGGTCAGGGATCAGTTTTTTCTTGTGTTCCCTGTTTCAGACTGCCAATGGAAACGTGGAAGCAAAGGTGGTGTGTTTCTACAGGAGGAGAGACATCTCCAGCACACTCATTGTACTGGCAGACAAACATGCAAGTAAGCTGCTTTGTGTTCAAATGACATTGCTCTGCACAGAATTGTCAGACTCGGGGACGACTTTGATATTTCAAGTATCAGTATCTTACATGTATTTTTTTCTGTAGTCATCTTTAGCAATTTGCATTAATTGTTTGGCTGACTTTTCTGTCTTTCTACCTGACTCTCTTTTTCATTTGTTTTGTTTTGTTTTCCCCTTTCCTTAAACCTTTTAATACCTCGTTTGTGTATGGTTGGATTTTGGTGGGGACGAGACAGAAGGTTTCAGTTAGGGCTGAGTAAAGACATCTTATTTGCTCCACAGAAATGGATTTTTTAATTTTTGGGATGAGAGAATGTATTCTCCCTGTTAATATAACTTTTCATGAATTGTTTGGTTTGGTTTGTATATTAAAAAACTCCTCAAACATTATTTGAGGGAATCAAGTAGACTGATTATGGGAAAGCAACTTGAAACATGGCCAGCTTGAAACCTGACTAACAGGATTTCTCTTTGAATTTCAATATTAATAATTTCTTGCAGTGACACAGCTTTTGTCTGAACATGCTCAATAAATAGACTTTGAAAACAGAATCTGAGACTCTCCTATCACTATTTTGAATACTTAAAGCCCTTTTGTTGGAAGCAAGTGGAGTAACTAGACTGTTTTTCTCTTGTAAACAGCAAACTGTGTGAGGTGTAGCTGTTCAGATTGCTTAAAATTTAGCAAAAAGCATGGACAGCCTTATGAATCCTTGTAATTCAGGGCACATCTATAAATGAGAGGGAAGCAATCAGATATGGGCATGTCAGAACTGTGATTTAGCTGGCAAGCATCACTGTCTTTAATGTGCTTCTTGGTGTGTGTATCAATAGAGTGATCTGGGGATTGATTCAATCAGATACTCAGTTTTAGCAAGGAGTATAATGGCTTGCTGTATTCTCACTGCTTTAATGCCATTGGGGAAAAGATGCAGCAAAATGAACCCCTTACTGATAAATTTGAGTATTTTCTGTTGTAGTCTGTCCAAATAATCCCTCCATTGCAGCCATACCTTGGAAAAAGGTTGTGGTGTTGAGGGGGAGTTTGCTGTGTCACAGAATTGTGATGGCAGGCAAAGCTTTTTTGAGATCTCTTCAGTGCAGCAGTATTCATTTTATCTGAGGATCCTGAAGCTCAATAGGAGCTTCACCATAAACAATGTGGCTATTGATTCCTTCATCTGTGTCTCACTTCAGTAGGTTCAGTAAAGGAAGCAGGTGGGAAGGGTTCACAGAAACACATAGTGGAGACTGAAAATGAAAAATAATTTGAACCCACATAAATGCTCTTTCAACCTGCAAATGCTGATTTCTCTTTGTGATAAGAAATCTAAGTGGTTTTTTTAAATGCAAACAAATAATTCATTGTTCATATATGTTTGAAAGATGGGAAAATTCTTCTATAGCAAAATCCTATTAATAGAGCAGCCAGAGACAACTGAGTCTGCCTCTTAGAGTAAATTTCATTAGTAACTAGCGTTTTCTCCAGTATCTTTCTTTCTGGTGCAGAATAAAATTGCTACTGAATGACTTCCATTTATTTAGATAGATGTGCTGCTCTGTGGTTTCCGTTCTTCATAAGAAGGGAGAAGAGGGAGCAGAATTAAGCTTTTTGGACAGCCATTAGTTCTTTACTCTGAAAAAAAAATCAACATCCTGCATGATATAATGAAATTAAATTTTATAGATGTTAGGATTCTAGTACAGATATTGCACACTGTCACTGACTTTGAGTTCATTTCCATAAAGTCTCCTGTTGCCTCATTTTGATGCATTTGCAGTAGATGTACGTGTCTGCATCGCTGATCTTTTAACTGCCTTTGTTCAGCTGATTAATGGAGCTTTCTGACTGCAGACATTTCTGGATTCACACAGTCTTCTGTTTAAGATGCCTTTATTTTAGACCTACTGTTGAGATCAGTGCAGTGAGAGAGCTAAGCAGTGGGGAGATACAGCCAGGGCATGAATGGAAAAATTGTATGGATATTTTGTTATTTTTTTATTCTTCCAGTAAAGGAAAGAAAAAGATGTAATTGTGAAATCAATGTTTTGAAGTTTAAAAAAAAAAGGTCACTTTAGCTTGGGCGATCCATCAGATATCTGAAACAGGCAAGTCTGAAATGTTGTCTGTTCTCATAAGTCCATATACAGAGAAATGTGTTGGAAGAGCCTTATTCTGTAGTTGGTGACTATAAATTGGTACCTGATGTATGTAACCTGATTCTTGGATTTAATCTGTGATCTTACTATTTTTATCATGTGATATAAAGCTTGTCTGGGCTGTCCTATAAATCTTTAAGCCTTGTGATGTCTTCCATGCATTGTTAGTGCTTTTTATTCATAAGCCTCTTTAATCACCTCACAGATTATTCTAGGGAGTTTCTCCAACTGTTTCTGAAATGAACTTGCATCGCCAGTAAGACACTGTTTTTAGTTCTTGCTGAGAGACTTAGAAAACAAGATTGCAGACAGGACTTGATGGAAGAGAAGTGGGAAAGATACTTCACTCCTCAACC
Source organism: Emberiza elegans (assembly GCA_024865655.1). Taxonomy (NCBI): domain Eukaryota; kingdom Metazoa; phylum Chordata; class Aves; order Passeriformes; family Fringillidae; genus Emberiza; species Emberiza elegans. The sequence continues at coordinate 872,946 of JALJVW010000238.1, read as the reverse complement.
TATTGTTGGATGCTGTCACTATGTATTTCCTTTGTATAGTGTCTTACACAGTTTTTCATAATTATTTCAATATTTGCAGCCATAACTGACCAGTTGGTAGTGGTTGGGGAACTAACATAGCACTGTTTGGATTGGCAGATTTATGATTGGTTTTCAGCAGGTGCTCTGGCACACAGGGCAGCTTGGTTTTGGAAGTACCAAAGCTTCTGAAAATAGATGTTTGCATGATACCTCTGTGCCTAAACAGGTAGGAAATTCATTAAGACATTTTTTTTTACATTTTAAATAATACCAATCTAAATGAAGTTTGACAATAGCTTCGTGAGTTAGCTCTTTTTATTTCTTCCATTTTATTCTCCTTCTCTGTTTTCTCCCAGCCCCACACATGCAGATTTAAGAGGAGTCTAATTCATATATCCACTAATAACACCTTGAGTCAATTGTTGCTGAGAGCAGGGAAGTGTGTCTTCTCTCTTTGGGAGTGGTGCAGTGAGGGAAGATACAGGTGTCCAAAATAGTGTCTGTTTGCTACCTGACACAGTGGCCATGGCTGCAAGAGATGACCACCAGAGGTTCATGGCAGGGGATCCACACTGATTATATGGCAAACTCCTTCTCAAGGGTCAAGGTGTAAGGATTCCTTCCTGTTAAAACTTTCTCCATGTTTTCTACAGCTATGAGTCAATATCTGGTGTTTTGTAGAGAAAAAAGGATTAAGGCTACAGCTTCATAAAAGCCATTTGAAGCTGAACCTGGAAGAAGGAACCTGGTGTTGTATTTTAATTTATTCAAATGCAACATTTCTAAAATGTTCCTCCAAGGTCCTTAGTTAAGCTGTTAAAGCAGCCAGAATTGCAGCTTCCTTTGCTGCTGACGGAGCTATTGTGCAGGTCAGTGGCACTGGTTTTACTGTGTTTCCCAATGATTTGGCCCCACTCTTTTTCTTTATTCTTTACATTATTTTGCTGGTTATAACCATGCTAACTAATTTTTCTGTTACTGCAGACTGTTTCCCAAGTTGGTAAACCTTGTCGGCTCTCTAAACCTGATTTCTGTGTCTTGTTTACCTTTGTGCATTTCTGAATTCTGTCGTGTAGCTACTTGTATGACACCCAAAATGCAGAGAAAGGGCTGCTGCTTTCTGCTTTTGATGCTCTGGAGAGCCCAATCTGATCTATAGCAAATTGCTATTCTTTCTCGTGTCTAGCAAATATTGATGTTTAATTTCACATCTCACACACCCAGTAATTTTAAATTGCAATTACTGCCTCTTGGGTTTCTCCTGCCAACTCAAGGTTTACTCTTTGTAATTATTTTCCCCATATATGTTAGCTTTCACACAAGTCTTGCTGTTTGTGCCTAATCTGCCTATCTCTTGTTCCTAACATAAGTCATCTTCAAGCTTTGCTAATGTGCTATTAATGATTCTGCCATTAAATATCAAATAGTACTTAATCTAATACACTTCTTGCAGCATTCCACTGGCTACTGCTGCATAGCTGATATATTAGTGTTTGTATTAAGATTAAATGTTGAGTTTCAAATCTGCACAGGCACATCTATCAAGCAGAAAGATTAATTTGAAGTAAGGCTTTATGAGAGTACTGAAGTCCCAATGTACTGCACCTCCTGTATTCCCATTCCACTTATTCCACAGTACTGTAAAGAGTGCAAGCAAATCTTTCTGAAAAGATTTCTTGGATATTTTATAAATATGTGTTTCTATTTTTTTAAAGGTTTTTTCTTGGATGCCACCATTCTTGATGGTGGTGTTTGCTCCAGTTAGTGTGAGTGGGTGAGCTGTGGGAAGGTGAAGTGCAGATATGGCAGACTTGTCCTGGAGCTGAGGCTGGGACAGCCCCTGTTGTGTTTCATGGTCTGACTCAGCCTGAGCTGTCTGGGTGAGGTGTTACTGGGGGGTGAGGTGCTGCTGGGCGCTTTTTGTCCAGCAGCTTTTGCCTGACCTCAGTGAGGGAGAGGTTTCTGTCCCAGATCCAGTCCTTCTCTCCTCCATCCCTTGGTTCCCAGTACATTGGTCAGGTCTGGTTTTTTCAGGGTTAAATCATGGCTGTGAAAAAGGAGAAATAATGTTCATATGGATGTGTTTGTTTGTTATTTCTTGGAATGTTCCTGCGTCTGTCTGAGGGTGCTGTGACAGTTTTACTGCTGTGTGTGAGGGAATTGTTTGTTACGTGTAGAAATGTCTGTCTGTTTTTGAAAAGAAATGTATTGTGCTTTTTGGTTTTGAGAGGCTGTTCATGGCAGAGCTGCCATAAGAACATATGTGCTCTCCACCTTCTGTGTTTTATTACAAAAGCAAGACACACAAATAAAATACTGCTTGGAAGGTGAGCCTACCTGAAGGGATGCAGTCCCTGGGATTAGCTTGGTTGTGCTGGGTGCTTTCCTTTTGTCTGTGGATTTCATTGGCACAAAGGGGTTGACATACTTTTTAGAAAAATGTAATTTCTAAAAGCTGTAGGCTCTCAAATATACTGAAGATACAAACTATTTTAGGTTGCTCCTTGTAGTATTTTCCCTGCATTATACAGTGCACTACTGTCATTTCCAAAAGCTGCTGTAAGTACAGGCGTGAATTCCCTTTTCCTTTGTGCATCCTTCAGTTTTCAGGCAAATGAGCTTGGAACTTGCTGGATTGTTTGTGGTATATTTACAGTGAAGGATAGCAGTCACAATATTAATTTTCAACTAAAACAGAATCCATTTCAGTAAATAAATTGCAGACCCATGAGAGTGTGCAACAAATGTAAATTTGGTGTTCTAGTTCCCAGGAAAATATTAAAACCTAAGTACATGCTGCTGTATGGTTACCAGCTCATGTGGAGTAGCAGCTATTGTGTGTTGAAGTCTGGTTTAATTATGCTGCTTTTTTTCCTTCCTTGCTGGAGCAGCCAACCTGACGAGCAAATAAACTGCAGGTCTTTTTTTCAGGGCAGTAAAATGGTGATAAATTGTGAGCAACCTGAAGGGTACATAATTTTTTGTCACCACCTTTGGTATAATGGTGGCCTATTTAAAACTAAATGCAATTTTAGTGTTTTATAAAATGGAGATCTTTGTTTGCTTTATTTTTGGGATAACTATGGGGATTTTAGTTAACTAATCTTAAGGGTATATAAATCATAACTGTGTCTGTATGTGTTTCTCATTAGAAATGTTTTTTGGCAACAACTGTTGAATTAAGCTGGAGGCATAAGTCTGCTCTTTTAGAGTATTGCTGCTGTAAAATTAAGAGTTTTACAATTCATGCATGAGGCTTTACAGCTCATTCTACTACAGTCTGGGAAACTTTGCCTGTGGTTTTGCAAAATACGAGTAACTGCATTAATTTCTTAGAGAAGAAAAAAGTCTGATCTCTTCTTTCTCAGTCATTTGTCATGGAGGATCTTTGGAGTTTTTTTCTTAGAGTATTTTGCCCTTTACAGCTTTAGCTGGCATAAGTGGCAGAATACTTCTCAACAAACACAAAACATACAATTTATTTCCTAAAAGAAAGATGCTTGAAGATGTTTGGGATCCAGTTGCATGTCAGTGTGGGTGGGATTTCATGTATTTACTTCAGTGTATGTTTGAGAACTGGTTGGATGGAGATTGGATAGCTCCAAGGCAGAGGTGGTGGATCCTGGCTGCTGCAATGCAGGAGCGCTGCAGTTGGGTGTGTGTGGTGTGGGTTGGGTAACCGGGGTGGCAGGAGTGGCCTCAGGCACTTGGGTACATTCCAGTTAATCCTGTGGCTGTGGTGGGGGTGAGGAGAGTACAAAATAACGCTAATTAAATAAACTGCCCTTTCCAGTGGGCATTTCCTGCAGAAGCTGTTAAAGCTGGCATGCGACAGTGTGATGTCCTGAAAGAGGAGTAGGGTTTATGCTAACTTGTGCCTGGCAAAGAGGAAAGAGTTCAGTGTACCTCACTCATCGTGTGTCAGCTTCTACCGGATGAATCTGATGCACTGATGGTCTCCAAAAGCAGCTCTCTCTCTCCAGAACTTCTCTGTTGGTAGCAGATTTGTGTGCCTTTCAGCTTGGTGTGACCTGTGTGTGCCTGGGGTAATTTGATGGTGGTGGTGAATAAATAAAATTCTTCACAGGCATAATTTCAAGAGTACTAATCATGTAATTGTTCAATTGGCCAAAATGTTACATTCAATCTGATTAAAGTTTATTTAGCAAAGGTTTTGGAACAGGTCATTCTGACTTGCTCAAAGTCAATCCATGTCTTGTTCTTGATCAATTTTGTCTCTTTATGACTAGGAGAAATGGAAGAGGAGATGGAAAATCCAGAAATGGTTGATTTACCAGAGAAACAGAAGCATCAGCTACGACACCGTGAGTTGTTTCTCTCACGACAGCTGGAATCTCTGCCAGCCACACACATTAGGTAATGACTGTTTTCTGCCATTTTACTAAAAAAATCACACAACACTGTTATTTTTCAAGTACTCTTCAATGTAAGATCAAGTTCTGTGTACAATTTCAGTGATACCATCTTGTGAATTACACAAGCATTTAAGATGTATTTTTTCATGAGATGTGTTTCTCTTTTTTTAGAGGCAAATGCAGCGTTACTCTGTTAAATGAGACAGAATCCCTTAAATCGTATCTGGAACGGGAGGTAGGAACTATTTTGTGCATTGTAAAGCTTGAACATTTTTTTTCGGCACAATTTAGGTTTGGTGCCTTTTTGCAAGTCTTCTAAAAAGAGTTCTTTCATTTCTGCAAGTACTGGGCATTGACAGTGGGAAGCTTTAGGCTCTGCGCTGTCTTCATTGTGCTTTGTGGATCTGGGGGCCAGACCTTGTGTTTACATCCCTGTGAGCTGCCTCTCCTTCTGTAAAGTGAACGCAACTTGCTCATCAGTGTGGCAGGGCTGAGAGCTCCAACCTGGAGGCTGGTGCCCTGGGAGATGCTGTAACTGTAGAGGAGAGAGCAAGCTGTGGTTCTCTGGATTTGCTTTATCCTGAAATCATACAGATTTATGTTAATATGCTTTAAGCTTGATCTTGCCTCAGATTTTTGAGGAGCTTAGTTCCCTGTTCTTTGAGTTAATTGGTCAAAATACTTATCTGGACTCCTGCATAGACCACCACTGACACTTAAATCCATGAAAAACTGCTTGTCAGGTGACATCTGACAGAAATTTACCCAGTCTCTTTTTAAAGGTATCTCAGACCAAAACTTGAAACTGAATTGTCTTGCACAGTTAAACACCATTCAGAATATAAATATTGGGCTTTACTTTTTCAGGTATTTTGTGATTTTAAATTATTACCATTGTATTTTTTAGAAGTTGCATTTCTATACCTTTAATTGTGGCTAGACCTCTGGCTGGCGGCTGGGTTAGGCAGTCTTGGAGTCTGACAATCTGTGAGAGATTTACTGTGGAGATTAGCAAAGAAATTCAGGATATTATTATTTGAACACATCTGCTAGCAAATAATTTGCATTTGAAAACACTGAAATGTTATACAAGAGAGAAAATCTTGTAATTAAAACCAGTAGGGTGATGGCCGCTACTGGCCTTTAAGGAGAAAAGAGGCCATTTTTTGCAAGGAGCATACTGCAGTCTCTCTCATAGCTGGGCTTTCTTTTTAAATGCTTTTGTAGCTTTCTTCAGTATTTATTTAAGCATAAGATTAGTTTTAATCTGATACTTTAGTTTAAGAGAATTTTAAACAAGGCACAGGGATTAAATAGTTGAGTTTCTCTTTGGAATGTGAAACCAAAAAATGCCGGCTCTGCTGAAGGCTGCCAAATGGCAGAGCATCAAACAAGGGACGTGGTATTCAGCGGTGCTTGTAACCAGCTAGCAGCCCAGGATATGCCAGTTTGAAAGCACAAGTTGATCAAACTGAAATGATTTCAGATTTTTGAATACCCAGCTCTTAAGTAGTGTTTGTTCTCAGTTGCTCCCAACATATTTTTATTATCACTGGTGTTACAGGTAGTTGTGCTGAGACTGAAGGGAGATGCTTTCCTCTGATCATGCAATGCTCAGCTGCAGATGCATGCACAGAAAGATAATTTTTTTCCATCCTTTTGAACTTTCAAAATACAAGATGAGCGATGTGGGTTATTTTTAGAACTGAGCAGGCACTTAGAGATTTCACAGAATGAGAGAGTTCCCTGAATGTGTCCTGTCACTTAGCATGGCATTTTGCTGTGGTGCAAACTAACTTGGACAGATGGTAAAGAAATTAAAAGCTCAGGAACACAAATGTGCTTGGGTGGAGGGTAAAGAGATTAAGAAAAGGAGATAGTTGTTGCCCAGTGGGTTCCTAACACCTCATGGTATTGTTTTGAACTGTTTTTTCTTTCCCCATGCCTCCTGTTCTTAAGCCAACCTTTGCTTTCAAAATGTTTCAGGCTAGTTCCTTTTTTTCTAATGTGGCTTCTGTCAATAAAGCCTAAGCAGTTCTAGGGAACCTGGTATTTGATTTCCTAAATGTTATGACCAGTAAAAGTAGGCTTTCAGGCAAGGCTGTCTGCCTTGAAGCAGGTTAAACATCCAGATAGAATTTTGGGGGTAGATAGTAAGCAAAGCAAAATTACATTTTTGCTATTTCTGTTCTCCTCCTCCACCTTCTCTCTGTCATCTTCCTCAGGAAGATTGCCTTGCACGTTTGGAAAGCAGGTTGGAGGGGACCAGTACTGACTCTTTCACTGTGCCTGTAAAATTTGTACCAGGAGTGAGGAATAGCAGGAAATAGAGGGGAAAAAGGTGACTAGAAAACCTGAATTTTCTATAGACACCGAATTCCCATGGAGATCATAGCCAATTATGGGAAAAGCACTAGATTTCCCTATTTTGCAGGAAACTGTTTTGAATGTATGTCTGTTTTTCTGCTCTGCCTGGCTATATCCAGAGGCTTGTGTGAATTTGCCTGCTGAGCAGATGTCTGGCATATCTGTTCCTTTTGGTGGCCCCCTAAAAATAAAATGTTCTCTAGTTAAAATATATCAAATACATGAAAGTAAGTTTGCAAGCTGCAATGAAGTCACCATTATTTCTGTAGTGTACTTTGGCTTTTCTTTCTCCATTTTCTTGGTGGCTTTGGTTCTTGGCATAGCTATGGGTAGCTTAGGGGCTTGGGTAGGGGAGCTCTGAGCAGATAAGTCTCTCTAGCAGTTGAGAGAAGCAGAAAGTCATGATTCAATTTTAACTCTTGGCAGGTTGTGTTAATTTTTTCTGAATGTGTTGGGCGTTTTCTGGGATCTGAAATGAAAAGAGGAAACTCTTCTCTTTTTTGACTGCTGCAAACCCAGCATACACAGTTTGACAGCACGAATGAGTGTGGAGGATTTTGAAGAGCAGTGTTATTTTGTTGGGAACATCACTCTTGTGAAGCCCTTGTGAAAAATTGTTCTCATCACATAGTGGTGGTCGGGAGTTCACACATGCTTTAAAGTACATGAGGATCTGGTTTGTTTCTTAGTTTGCATTGGCACTGAGCTGATGTGTATTAATGTTTTCAGCAGTCCTACTCAGTCTGCAAGAATGAATCTCAATGTCTGTGAGGGAAGATGGCAGTGGTGTTGTACTACCTCTAGGGGTTGCAGTCTCTGTAGAATTCACACTTGGGCCCCCAGGCTTCCATCTCTCCTCTGTTGAGGAGTCTCTGGATGGGAGAAGAGACCAGAGGATTTTCATTCTTTTGTTTAACCTGATTGATTTGAGACAGAACTGGACAAGACATAAATGGATGACCTGAAACTAATTGAGATTTTGTAGACAAAATTCATAGTGATAGTCAATAAAAGAAAAGCAATAGGGCATCTAACAATCAAATATCATGGGAGAGACCTCCTCCGCAATGTATGACTTTCCTTGGCCAAAAAAGACTTAAAGAAATTGCCTGTGGAACTGGTCTTCTTTGGGGCTCACTGTGTTGTTACTCTGCAGTGTGTTGTATATTTGCTGGGCAACATGCCTGCAAAGCATTAATGTTGCCCTACATATACTTTGTCCTGCAGTCAGATATTTTGGAGCTGGAAGAAATTAAACACTGTATTTATAACCTGGAAGCCTGTGAGACAAAAGCTTTCCCTATGTTTTATTTCCGCCGTGATACATTCTCAAACCATTGCAGTATCTTGAGCTTTGAGTGTGTCAGGGAGCAGGAGACCCAGATTTCTTTACATAGATGTGATATAAATGAGTTTTCATATGCTCTGAAGCTGCCTTCTGCCCGTAGGTTGATGTAACTTGACCCTGGTGTCTGTGGGAGTAGGAGTTTTTTCGAAAGTATCATTTGCTTAGGATGCAATCAAATCTTCTGACCCTAAACCCAACTACAGACAACCTTTCCAGTTGAAGTTCAATTGTCTTCCAGAATTTTTGCCATGTTACTGTGGAAACTCACAGCAATTCTTCTTTTTCTGGGGCTGTGCATGACAGATTGGGAGACTCTTTTCCTTTGCCACCTCTTCATAAAGCTGAACAGGGCTTGAAACTCTTGCTGGTTTTGTCCTAATTTTTGTTGCATGCTGTTGACACATACAAATATAGGGAAAGGGAAAAATGAGGTGAGCATGAAATGAGATGTATTTAAACAGGGTGCCTGCTAGTGCCAGAGAAATAAGGGAAGTAAAAAAACAAGCTAGAAACCTGAGATGTGGAAAATGGCACACTGCACATCCTGTTTCTGTTCAGACAATTCTCCTTCCTGAGGAACATGCTGCTGTGGACAGAGGTTACAAAAGGTCTGTTGTTCCATGTCCTACCAGAGCTTTAATCCTGCCCAGAACTGCACACTATACTTTGATGAAGCATACCTGGTCAATAGCTATAGCTCAGTACTTATCCATGCAGAAAAGTTTAATTACTTAAACTGTACAGTTTTAGGTAGTTAAAAATTTTGGCTGTTTCCTTTCTCTGCCCTGGCAGAACATTCTCATTCTGGAATGCCTTCTTTCTTTAATTTTACACACCAAGGTATCGGAAGCCAAGCAGCTATTTTAGCCTTTTCCACATCTACTTGAACAAAAGCAACAAATTAGTGGATTGCCACCTGCAGCTAATTACTGCTGCTGCCAAATCTGCTGCTCCTCTCCTAATAATGAGCAGAAAGAAATGTGGTGCTTTAAGCTTAGATGGTAGCAGGCAAGAAGTTGGTCAGCAGCACATCCCTGTGCCAGGGAAAGCTGAGCACATCCTGGTCTGTATTAGCAGCAGTGTAGTCAGCAGATGGAAGGAAGGGGGTCATCCCCTCGCTTCATCCCTTGTGAGACCACTTGTGTAGGTTTCTGTCCAGCTTTGGGCCTTGCAGCATAAGAGACATTGACAGATTAGAGCAAGCCCAGCAGAGGCCACAGGGTTTGTCTGGGGCTTCACACCTCCATGGGGTTGCATTAGTCTGGCTGTAACATTCTGAAGTTATGCTTCAATATGTGCTGATATTTCTGTGTGGATAGGTCACCGATGTCTGATCCTCCTGGTTTGGAATATGGAAGTTGGATGGGATGTGGCAATTTTGTGTTCTGAAACAGCTGATGTGACTAAAACTTGTGTCATGGCCCTTCTGAGCCTTGCCTGTGCAAGAGGAGCTTTGCTCACTTCAATTTGGGAGGCTGCATATTAAGAGAGAGGCTGCTGTTGAGAGCTACCACTTGTAATATAGAAGAAAGTAGCAGCACTTAAATGGAGTTTTTAAACTGGTGGTTCATTTACTTTTTGCTCACCCAATTTTAATATCTATATATACACGTAATGAAACCACACTTAAAGTGTAAAAACTTGGTAGTATGGCTGCAAAGCTGAAAGTAAAAGCTAATAACACTGTTTATCTTTTTGCTCTTGTTTTATTTTTAGGATTTCTTCTTTTATTCACTAGTGTATGATCCTCAGCAAAAGACCCTGCTTGCTGATAAAGGAGAGATTCGAGTTGGAAACAGATACCAGGCAGATATAACAGACTTACTAAAAGAGGGTAATTTCTGTAATTTATTTAAATTGTCAAGAGTTCATGTTGAACGTGGCCACTTCTCTGCGTGAGGCCTGCCTAGGTGTGGGAGATGGTTTCCACTGCCAGGCCATGTGTGCAGCAGTGGCTGGCTTTGTGGAGGCTGTTGCCCACTGAAGGCAATTAGTTCTCTTGCAAATGGGTCTTTAAATGGGCGTTCGTCCAAATCATAGAAGTTGTTGAAATAAATTGAATTAATGGGCTCTCTCGGAGTTGCACTCTTTTTATTAAGGGATTTCAGAATTTCCATGGGAAACACAAATTTCCATCACATCTGTAAAGCCTTTTGTGTTTTTAATCAAGCCTCACTTCCCTATAAGAGCCCCTCCCAAATTACTGCCAATTAAATGCTGTCTGCCCTCATCAATTTGCCCATTACTGCTGGGTGCCTTTTCCCTGGAGCCCTCTCCCCATCCCAGTGTTGGCTGCCAGCCTAGACTTCTCACCTGCAGGACAGGCAGGAGGAAGAATTTGCTGGCTGGAGCATGCATTGAGACTTCAGCCTGCCCCCACTGTATCATGGACGAGTGGGACCATGAGGACCTGAGGGCAAGGGAGAAGCAGCAGGAACCAGGAATGTTTATCAGATAGTTACTAACTTTAGATTTGTCTCTGCACTACCCCAGAGCCAAAGTGGGTGGAAAAACTGAGAGGGATGAGGAGTGTTGGCATCTAATTGTTCTTTCCTGAGCCCTGTGTAATGCAGAGGGAAAGGTCTATCCATAAACTTCTCCTAGGAGAGAGAGGGTTGTGACCTGTGTTGGGAAGACCACATCCAGTCTGGATGGTCCAGGATGTGGAAGCAATGAGGTGCTTCTGTCTTTGCTTAGAAGCTCTCCTGACACTGTTAGTCTGTTAGTTAAGACAGGCGAAAAAAAGTGTCGGGATTCTTGTTTAATTTGTCTATGAAACCAGTATTCATTCAACAGTGGGGCAAGTCTCCTAAGTGAGGATGAACTAATCTGAAAAGCATCCTCACTGGGCCAACATCGGGCTTCAGAGAAGGATAATTGCCAGATGTTTTAAAGGAAGCAGAAAGAAAAAAAAGTCTCAGTAGCTCCTGTATTTTGCCATGGTATTCTGGCTTGTTTAGACTCAGGAAAATGAAGAGTGTCTGATGCCGTGGTTTCCCCCCTAGAAAGCAGCTGAGATGGGTTGAACCAGCTACTCTTTGCCTGCTCAGAGCAGCTTGGAGTGTGTCCTTTTTCCTGGAACTGCTGCAAGATAAAGGAGGAAGACAGACAAGCTGGGGAAAGAAACTGAAAAGAAACTGTCTAGTTTGGAGAAAGATGCACTCTGTTTTCCATGACATATCCTCTGACACCAGTTTGTGAAAATCTGATTGCCCAATTTGGATGAGCTGTGTTGCTGTGTCTGTCAAGCTGAAATTGTCACATACAAATAAGTGAGTGAAATTTTCACGGTGGCCTGTCAGGCAGAGTAACTGAGATGGGCTAACAGTGACATTATTGTGAGGTAAAAAAGGAATCTAGAAAGTACTCATATTTTAAAAGACCCATACTAAATAATTCTGATTTGTTTTTTTGACCAGGTGAGGATGATGGAAGAGATCAGTCAAAACTTGAAACAAAAGTTTGGGAAGCCTTTAACCCACTAGTAGACAAGCAGATAGACCAGTTCCTGGTGGTAGCACGGTAAGAGTATTTCACCTCTCCTTTGAAGAAGTTTGTAACTCTTCCAAGCACTTTCTTGTGTTCTTTTTTAGCATGAGTGCTGGTTCTGGTTGCTTGATTCACTTGCTCCATTTTAAGATGAGGTACATTTTACATGCCTTCATGGGAATAGCATGACTTTAGGAACAGCTCCTCAGATTTACAACTTGGTTTCATAAAAGCAAAACAAGTTGCATGTGAAAATGATCCTGTAGTTGGTGGGGTTTTTTGAATATTTTAGTCAGCCTGCAGAAGACTTAGTGAATTAAATTCTTGGCAGTTCTTTGCTCTGTCCATTTACTGCTATTTCCAAAGCCAGTGACACTTTAACATCCTTTAATGGTTTGCTAAGAATTCTGGTAAACGCTTATGATGGGCTGAAGATACTTTCTAATGCCTAGATTCCAAGAGGTAGGCACAATAAAATAAAACCCTGCAAATCTCTACTGTTGTTTTTATTTAAGCCCAAAGCAATCTTTGTTGCTCAGCTCTTCCTTTATAAACGGTTCTTTAACTAATTAATTGGCATCCATTTCTATAAGCAGAAGCCTCTATTAAATTTTAGGCTCTCATAACAATTGATGACTGAATAATTTAGGGAAAAAAATACACAGTAACACTCTCCAAATTCTCTGTGTTTTAGGTGGTACTTTTATAGATGAACCCTGGTTCTGTCTGCCTTTTTTTCCCCTTCCCCCTCTTGGGTTTTCACGTGGTTTGGTTTGTAGTGACTATGGAGCTGCTTTGTGATGGGCGTTTCCACCTACTGGTGACAGAGCTGGTTTGAGTGGCTCTTGCTGGCAGTCAGTGCTGCCCGCTGGGTTTGCTGCTGCAAGGTGCAGGCTGTAATGAAAATCACTGCAAAGATGAGTGCAGGAATTGCTGCTGTTCAGAATCAGCAAAGCGTTCCAGTTTATAATTAGTTCACACACACAGAAGTATCAGTTCAGCTGGAGCTGGGCTCGGGGGAGTTGTGGGGCAGGGATAGTGACTGGGAGGCTGGGAAGAGGGCGAGGTGTGAGTCACCACAGACACTGATGGGGGAGGCTTGTTTGGGTTTTGGCCAAAATTAGATGTTTGATGACAACTAGTTCTCAAACATTTACCTTTCCTACTCCTGCACTGCTTGGCACCAGTGTGTTCCTCTGTGCTCTCAGCTGCTTTGGGGAAGTGACCTGAGTGGAGGGGGAAAACCCAGCCTGCCTGTTTTGTTGTTGTAGTTGCTCAGAGGAGTTCAGCTCCAGTTCACTATGCAGCAGCACAAGTGTTTCGCCCATGTGGTGTAGCAAGCAAGCGGGGGAGTAGGAATTTTGAGAACCAATGCTTGTTACAGTTTTCTCCAACTAATTTCTTTAGGAATAAGGTGAAGAGCATGGGACTTGTGGTCTCAGATGCAGAGATGATGAGTTGTGAAGTATTTGAGAATTGCTGTGTTATGCAGGCTTTATGAAATATATATAATACAATGTTAAGTTGTAAAATAATATTGTTTCAAATTTTCTGAAACTTTTAGAAAAACGCTTGCATTGTTGCATTTTTTGTGTCTGATCTTGGCATCTGTCTCTGTACCTTTTGGACAGTGCAGCACTGCTGTTTGCCATTGTGAAGGAGATTATTGTCATTCATAAAGCTTGCTTGTGCTCTGTTCCTGTTGCAGCTCAAGTCTGTTGGGAGATAAGGGATAAGAGAGTAGCTCAAAACTCCCCACTGGTGACACCTGAGTCTTTCTCTGTTTCCTCTGCCATGCCTAAGCCTCTTCAATCATATGAACTAAGTAAAAGTGCTCACAATAACAAAGCACGTTTGGAGAGAATGGTCTCTGGCTCAGAATGAGCGCCAAACCATGTAATCTTGTAACTGGGAAATGGAGTCTGCTCATCTCAGAAAGTGCTGGCTGGGTGTTTATATTTATGCTGGGTTTGACTGCAAAGTTAATGCTGTGTTTAATTTCTTTCAGGTCTGTTGGTACTTTTGCCCGAGCCCTGGATTGCAGTAGTTCTGTCAGACAGCCAAGTTTGCACATGAGTGCTGCAGCAGCCTCCAGGGACATCACACTGGTAAGTTTTTCTTTAGAGGACCTTAAGTTTGTGAGAGATGCAAAATATTCACCTCAGCATTAACAGTTGGCAAAGAGAAAGGGACAGATGGATTGTAGCTGTGGCTTGCTGTGAAGCAGACCCTGCTTTTGAAAAGGAATCCTTTAGTTACAGATGAAGTAACTTTTTCTGGCCTTGTGCCTCTTACGATCCATCACGGAAAATACTATGAGGCAATTTTTTTTTTTTGCTTAGTTGTATTAAAATAGTCTGATGACATGCTTGACAGCTCATCCCTTGCACAGGCTCAGTAGCTCTCTTGAGAAGAACACAAATTGTTGTCTGCCTGTCTGTAATGTTACAGTGCCAGAATGCCATTCTTCATCACTTCCCCAACACCAGATTGTCACTGGCATCCTTGGGTGAGATTGACCAAGGATGTCTGGGGAAAGAGCTTGTGGTCAGATAAGAAATGTCAGTTGATACTGTTCTCTTTGACTGCCAGTTTAGAGTACCTGAGGAGTGATACTGTAAACATTTCATAATCGTAAATATTGCTGAGTATATCAAGGAAAGGGAAAAAACTTGAACCTTTATGCTACAGAAAGTTTGATGAAAATTTGAATAAAATATCTGAAGTCTCCAGAGAACTGTTATCAAAGCCTCCCCTCATTATTGGAGTAATGAGTCTTATACGTAGAACAAATTCTAGTCTAGAACAGTGTGGGTTAATTATGCACATACACAAAACTGGTATGATGAAAGGCAAATAACATCCTGATTAAAACTGTAGAAACATGGAAATAAAGCCAAGCTTTCATTTACTAATAGCAATTCCTCCCTCTCAGCATGTTCTCAGCCCTTATAAATCACAAGTTGCAGACAGCCGTAGCTCGGCTTTCTGAGGAGTAATTGCCCCTGAGAGTCATTCTTTTTTCCTATTCAGCTGTGATTTGTGACTTAACTTGAATCTTTGTTGAGGTTGCTGCCCTTTGGGGGGGGATGTATACATGTGTTGCTGCTCTTGTTTTTCATATATGAATTTTTTGTGGATTATTTGACAAATAAAATACATGGCTATGTCTGTGAGGAAACGCCCTTGGACCTCTTATCTCCATGCCCCGTCTGGGGATGGTAGCTCAGTCCTGGGGGGAATGGATCTATTCTGTTCATCTTCTCACCAGCAGTGCTGCAGTGGTGCTGCTGGTGAGGAGCTGATAGGAATAATTGATACACGAGGGTTTGTGATCCACAAACCTCACTATTAGTGAATGTTAGGTTTGTACACTGACAACTACAGTCAGTGAGAGTTTGGAACCAGCTTTTACTGACTTTTCCTTAGGTACAGAAAAACACACCTTCACATCTCAGTGGAGAATTTGTCATTGCTGTTTCACTGTTGAACATTTTTTCCCCCAGATACTTGTCCTTACGTTTCTTTATCCTTTCCAACCTTCTAGTTCCATGCTATGGACACTTTGCACAAAAATGTCTATGACATTTCCAAGGCAATCTCTGCACTTGTGCCACAAGGTGGGCCAGTCCTGTGCAGAGATGAGATGGAGGAGTGGTCTGCTTCAGAGGCAAACCTCTTTGAGGAAGCACTAGAAAAATATGGAAAAGATTTCACTGACATTCAGCAAGATTTTGTAAGTATATAAAAAGGTGCCCCTGTGGTGACCAGCTCTGACTGGTGGCAGAGCTGGCTTGCAGTTTGTCTAAACTGTGTTCTTTGTGTGAACAAGGGGCTTTAACTGGAGTGCATGTCTTGCTATAAAGTGGGGAAAGGCAGACCTCATACTAGTGACAGCCTGGTGTACAGTCGGAATTTCAAATCACAGATGATAGTGTTTCCTGTAGAAACGTTAATTTAGGATCATCTGTTCCACTACAGCCGAGGGAGGATGTAGGAAACTGTTTTGACAGCCGAGCTGCTCTAGAGTAATTTGTGTTTAAAGGAAGATAAGTATTCGGCCTTCTGAAACATGAAAATGTAGTCACCTTTACAATGTGGTTTCAGAAAGGGCCTTTTGAAAGTTTTCAAAAGAAATCCTAGGCATCTGAGGGAAGTGTCCTGTAGTTTGGCCAAAGCACCACCCTAGGTGCTCAGCCTGCAGATTGAATGGAGCACTGTCAGAAGAGCCAAGTTTCACTGTGTCATTGTTCAGACGCTCTGGAACAAAACAAGTAGTTTCAGTGTTGTTTGTCCTGTGCTCTAATCTATTAGAGGGACTTGGAAACAGCAGCACACTCTCTGGTCCTGCTGAAATCCTCATGCTTCTCACGCAGAGAACAAAGCTGGCAGGGCACAATTCTGTTAGCAGTTTGTTTTGGTTTGGGTTTTTTAATGGGCCAGCTCCATTGAAGCCAAATGTATCAGAACTGTGGTACTGTAGTTGTGACTCTTGCTTTAACTGCTGCTGAAGCAGAGTCTGACCCTGTGGGATTCCTTCCACATTGTGCCTCTCTGGAATAGTTTGCTGTCAGCCAGTGCAGCATGAAGATTTACCTGCAGCCTGTTCCACTTCTACACTGAAAGCTCAGAGTATTTTGAAAGGGATTTAATTTAACATGGGTCCCATGTGCATCTAATCCCCTTTGTAGACTCAGACTGTCTTTTGAGGAGGGCTAGTAGTTGCAAGACTGCTGCAACCATCAGTCAGAGGAATCCTGTAAATTTCAGTGATACTGTGTGCCAACTCCCTTCAATAAATGCTGTTTTTCCTTTGTGTCCCCAGCTCCCATGGAAGTCCTTAACAAGCATTATAGAATATTACTATATGTGGAAAACTACAGACAGATACGTTCAGCAGGTAAGAGAGTCAGAATCACCTCCTTCATTCTAACAGAAGTTGTTTGTCTTGCCTGTGAAACCAAGCCTTGTTTTTCTATTCTCCGTCTTGAGGTTCAGCCTTTCCAACAGGTGACTTCTGTTATGATTAGAACAGTCTCTTGTCCCTAAACTCATCAGCCCTTCTAGATACAAACAGCATTGGCAAGAGTGCATTCTTTCCATATTTGCTGCTGCCCTGTTTGCTGTGGTAATTCCAAACCTGTCTGGTTTGGAATTCAGCAGAGGAGGGAAGGCAAGGCAGTTGCTTTTTGACTGTGGAGTTCAAGGTTCCCTTCAGTGACTTCTTGGAGGGGCAGTTGCTGTGCAGGAGGCCCCACCCTGGTTCCCCAGCACTGCTGCCCATGACTTGGGTGGCAGATGCATGAGGCTGCCCCATGTAAGCTCTGTGAGCCAAATGTTTACCTGGGAAGTGTCACTGGCTCAAATTCCCAGGCTTGTTACACTTGAGAATCAACTTTTGAGTAGTGTTTACTGTTGCGGTGTATTTACAATCATTTTTATCTCTGCTTGTTTAAATACAAAGGCTGGCTGGTCCCTGAAATAAAGCAAGCACAATGCAAGTGGCATGCAAATTCTTGCAGAGTATCAGTTGCTGAAAACTACTCACAATATTTGACAGGAAAACTGAGTAAAAGAAGGAAGAAATTTGGAGTGAGTTTTTCATTCTAATTATCAGTTCTAAGATGAGGCATCTAGTTGAAGTATTAGAAAAAGTGGAATTGTGACAATGTCCTCTCTTAACTTGTTTCATTGGAAATTCAACCTGGGGTAAAGACTAGGTGCCTGAGGCATTGACCAATGTTTGTCATGTGCTTAATGTGATTTTTACCATTTTCTTTCTGGCTGGGGCACTGTTTAAGTTAGAGGTACCCTCATGACAAATGATAATTCTTTTTTTGCATCAATTATATTTCACTTTTAATAAAAGTATTAGTGGCATCCTCATTCCACTGTTTCCCCTAAGTTCATTCTTTGACTGAAACTTTTCATTCCAGTCAGGAAGCAGATGGTAGGAACATGTGATGGTGATGGAAGCTGGCATGGTTGGGAAGAATAGTGCTAATGTTTTTTTCTTCCCCATTGTTTTCTCCATTTTCTTTAAGTTTGTTTTTGCATAGGCAAAATTGCAGAGGAGATAATTATGTGAAAACTTTAATTATTTGCTCTTGCAGCAGTTAAAAAACACACTAAGCCTTAAGTTTCTTATACTGGGTTGTTCTGTTCCTGGGTACTGGGTTTTCTCTCGTGGCTATGCTGCACCTTACATGTGCTGCCCAGGAGTTTACCAAGGTGTAGGATTTGGGGAAAACTTCCAATTAGAGACTCTGCACTTAGGGGACAGTATAAGCTGAACAAGTAGAAGCTGCAGTGCAGAGACACCACATCAATTAGGTCTGAATTGAGTTGAAGACCTCATCTCAAATTCCCAGGTTGTACAAGCAAATAGTACCATGAAACATTCATAGAAAGCTTGAGAGAGCTATCTATATGTAACCACAAAGAGAAAGCATAGGAAGTTGTAGTTCAAATAATGGTGTATTACATTTGTATTTTACTTGATGAGTGCAGTGTCTTTGACAAAGTACATCTGTTGCCATTTTTTCCATCTGTTTCTTCATAGTGTTTGTTCTTTGCAGACTCTTCCCTTGCTCTAATACCACAAAATGTTTTGAGGCTGACAGCATCTTTGCATAAAAGATACAGAAAGTATCCCAAGTAAGGATATGCAAAGTGTGTACCTTGGTTTTTGCACTTCCACTTCCCTCTTTCCAAGAACATTATTAAGTTATATTGCAAATCTGTATGTTACAGGGTTTAATAAAAATATTAATAAATTGCTTATTTTTGTAAAATCTTTGGTTGAGTGAACATTAAAAGTGCATTTAAATTGTCTGTTTCTGTGAGTTAGAAAACATAGCAATGAAGATTTGTGTCACCAACCAATTGCCTGCTAGGATGAAGAAGCAAGAGTTAGTTGGGAGCTGTTTGCATCCTTCTGGATTTCTGTGTTTCCCTTGATGTTTTCTTGGCATGAGGGAACACTGCTATAGTACTGAATCACAGTCTCTCTTTCTTGCCATTGAGGAAGGGACATTTTGAGTTGCCTTTGACAGAAGGCCCATTCTGAGAACTGAACAGTAACTTGTACTCCTGCTTGGTGTACCTGAGATCAGCAGACTCAGTGCAGCACTGCCTTGTCTTGTGAGTAGGACACCGAGATGGAGATGTGTGCAAATTGGCTTCTTGTGGAGCCTGCATTTGGATCTCTTATCCAGTGATTTTTTATTTGGCTTTAGCTAAACCATGCTTTTGAAGATTACCAGCAAAAGTAGGAGCTCAGTCATCTCGAGAAGGACTGTCCCCAAGAACAGAGCTGCTAGGACTGATTCTACTACGATGTCAACACAGGATTGGTGTTTTATGCAGGCTCCTGAATGCCTGCCCACAATGATCCCAAGAGCTGTCCTGTCAATAACAGCCTTTCAGAGCTGTCCTGAACAGAATGAGAGTGGTGCCTTCCAAATTCACTATCCTGGGTCTCCTTTGAACATGTTCTTTTCCTGGGACAGACTTTCTGTGTCAGTACACAAGAGTGTCTATTTCTGATTAGGGAAGGTTTGAAATGGCTTTGTCTGTTTGACAGCTGTTTGTTGGCTTCTCCCAGTGATTTGAGAGCTCTGAGGGTTGATGTGGTGTTTGGCTGTGCCTACATTTTCATTCTGTTAGAGCTTGAGTTCTTGCGTAGTTGTGAGCTCCAGGGTGATTTTTTTTTAAGGCTAAATGCTTCTACTGTTGTGCTTATCATTTGGGGAAGTCCTGAAAACTTTAAAACATTAAATTTTCCATAGGTTGGGACAAGCTTGGGACATGGCAGTGGCAGATGACTGTTTGAATTAGTCACATTCTTTCTGAGAGTTGAAGGCTTCAATTTACTTTTTCCATTTTTATTTGTTTCTGAGGAGCAGGTAACTTCAAGGGGAAGATCAAATACTATCAATTTCTACTGTTCTATTTTTTATGTGGAAGTGGCATTAGAGAACTATAGGAGGAATAGACAGTGAAAGTTGGTTTTAAGGTTTGCATGGTGAGAACACACTGGGGAAAGTGGAAATGCCCTTACATTTGACTCCACAAAGTTGAGATCTCTGGGTCAGTCTTGATGCAGATAGAAAACATCTTTCTGAAGGGATGTAAACCTGCTTTGTACCTAGCTCAGAGCTGTGAGTGATGTCTTAATGTACCAGCCTTCATAAAGTTCCGTGTGCTGAAGTGTAGAAATAACATAAATGAAAGGTTTTTCCATGTTTTTGGGATGTTTTATCCCCAAACACCTCCTGTTAAACCTGTGGTAATCTGGAACTCAGTCACTTCCTTGCCAAAACTGCCAGAGACCATAGGTACAACCCATCCATTCTGAGATGTGTTGCTGGAGCACAAGCAGCTGGGAGCATTTCTCCCAAATGCATCACAGACTAATTCCCTCTTCTGTCCCACCTCCCTGACCTCTGTTGTGTGTTCAACACTCTATGCTCAGAGGTTTGAAAAAAGAATAAACGCTATGAAAGTTCTCCTCTGAACCCAGAAGGTGTAATTTGTCTTTCCTATCATAAACTAATAAAGATTTAATATTTGAGTATATCTTAGGGATCCCCCTGCTATCCACCAACCCAGATCTTGTGCTGTGGATGCTGAAATATCCACAATGTTCCTGGATTACTTCTGTTATTTCCTCTTTGTAAGTGTTCACTCTTTAGAAAATGACGACAAACATTTGCTCTGATATGTCACCTATTATAAAACTCTTTCAAGCTCGGTGGGTAGGATAGCAAATGTGGGAGAGATATATAGAAGACAGATGTTTGCACCAACTTGAATGTACAGTGCTTAGTATTTTAATGCCTTGGTCCCTGTGGGATAGATATGTTGGTAGTATCTTCCTTTTATAGATGGGGAAAATATGATGAGGTAAATAAGAGGATATACTTAAGATCTGTGTATATAAATAATTAAAAAAGATCTTTTTAGGCCAAACTACTAGAAAAAGTTACAGATGTTCTGGGTTTTTCTTGGGAGTGAGGACATTCATAACTACATCAGACAGCATTAAGAATTTATAGCCTAAATATGCTTCAGGCACAGATCAATTAATAACTGGCAAAGGACCTAGCAAAGCACTCTCTCAGGGAAGAGATTATTCTGAAATCGTGCACAACTACATTTCAGGCACCTTTCTTTTGTACCTTCTGGGATCAGTCACTGCCAGGAAATAGGAGACCCATCATATCTCTATTGATTTCCCACAGCCACAGGTACTTAGTGCAGAGCCTCTTCTTACCCAGGACATTGTGGTGCCTTCTGGAAACCCTCAATTTTCCTGGTGTGCTGTTTGTCATAGGGGTGTGTGCCCTTTGTTGTGTGCTGTGCTGCTCCCCAGGCAGCGGGAGGAGAGGGGGGTGTTGTGAGGTCCAGGTGACTTAGGGCAGTTCTTAGCTCAGGGCTTGCTCCATGGTCATCAGTCACAAAGGAAAGCTGTGGGGTGAGGTTAACATTCATCACCTGTTTACGAAAATACTGCTTAATACCCTAAATTAGCCACATCCCCAAGGCAAGTGGCTTTGTTGTGCACAGGAGAGTATTGTAGTTACTGATAATGTTTTGTGCTTGGATGAAACTCTTGCATTCGTACATTTCCAAAACTGTCATAACATAATGATGCCAGACAGTCCCCTTGGGAGATGTTGTCAAGAAAACTGCAGCTTTTTCCTCTCACAGTCTAGAAATTCTACCAGTGTAAGTTCCCTGAATTTCCAGTCTGAAGGAAATTGGGTTCTGGTACTGGTCATCAAGCAGTATTTGAAGCTGTTTGGCGGTGTCTGGTGTTGGATTTCTATGTATTTCCTGGGGGGAACTATGAGCTCTGGAGCTGTTCATCTGCTGATGTAGGTGCCTGTGGCAGTCTGTGCCTGGAGCATGAAGTCCTCTTTTTCAGCTGAGGCTGTGTGTGGAACAGGCTCCAGTTCCTGAGCTGAAGGGCATCTGAGCATGCATTTTGTTAAAAGGATCATTTTTTTGTGTAGTGTCTCTGGAAGGTAGAGGAGAATTTCTGGTGCTGTTTGGAGAACCATGGTGACAGCAGTTCTTGGAGCTTCTCCTTGGGTGCTTTTGTTTCTTACCTCAAGATGCTCAGTTATAATGTCTTGAAAACATTCAGTTTGGACCTGAAATTCATATTCAGGAGAACCTCTTCAGTTCCCTGACTGGCAGCAAGGTGTGTGTTATTGATTCCTGCCCATCTGTGGGATTGATAAGGATTGTCTCCAGCAGGTCTTTGTTTGGGTTCTCTGGAGGCCAGTGTTCAGGCAGCAGTTCTTGTCCTAGGTGAAGTTTAACAGAGGCAATCTGGGAAACTGGCCCATGCCAGCAGAAAGGAGTCAGGCAGGAGAGCAGCTCTCTGCAGGTGTAGCCATTAGGATAACTTCCAGAGGTTCTGTTTTCTTGTTCCTTGCTCTCTTGTCTGACAACTTCACCTTCGGTTTCTAAAATAGGGTGCCTGTTATTTGCAGGAAAAGGGAAGAGGGGAATTCTTCAGTACTCCAGAGAGATTTGGTGGGGAACTGTCAGTGTGTCCTACGGAAAATTGTTGTTTAAAACTGTCATGATAAAAGCTTTATGCTTACAGGAAACATTTACTTTGTTGTTTTTGCACATGTCTGTGTTGTCTCTGTAAAAACAATTTTTATGTTTGTCCAGCTCCTCAGTGACACACTCTTCAATTTTATTATGTTTTCTGATGCTTCCTGCTTCTATGAAGATACTGACTGGAGCTTTACAATTATTTTCCTAGACTGTGCCTTGAGGCTGCTGCATAGCAAATGTTAAGCTAGCCTGTTTGTCTGGAATATTCCCATGCTGCTGTTTTGTCTGGAGAACAGTGTCACAGCTTTATGCAGACAGCTGGTATCAGCTTTGAGCAGAGCTTG
The DNA here is from genome assembly GCA_024865655.1 of Emberiza elegans. Lineage (NCBI taxonomy): Eukaryota > Metazoa > Chordata > Aves > Passeriformes > Fringillidae > Emberiza > Emberiza elegans. Next base: position 850,423 of record JALJVW010000238.1, on the reverse strand, counting down.
AACTGGATACCTCCAGAGATTCACCCTAAATTTATTTAGCAAATGTAACAAAGAGAAAACGTGAATCTCAGAGTGTCTCTCTTATTGCTTAAATGGTGCAGGTGTGAGTTATGAAAGGAGTTATTGATCTTCCACATGTTGAAAGAAAAATATCCTGTGTCACTGAGCCTTCAGAAATTTAGGGGTATCAACACAAAAGTCTTACTTGAAACTTTGAATTGGTGCAGCTGTTGAGGAATTGTGATGGAGAGGTTGTATTGCTCTACCTCTTATTGTCCATCTGGTGAATGTTATCATGGAGAATTGACAGTGACATGTCAGATTTTCTTCTGCAGGGGAAATAAAATCTTTTAAAAAAAGGAATTTCATTTGAAGTTAATGGGAATAGAAAGTTTGTCCTCATTTATATTAGCTTGACATCTCTTTGAATTTTTTGAAAAGCTACATAGTTATGTGATGCCCACAGTTGTCTTCAGTGAATATTTTTTTGTTGGAAAGAGATTTAGTGGTAACTGCTCAGTAAATAACTGCTGAAGTCTTTATAGGTTTACTACTTGACTCAGGTAAGATTACTTTTATTTTCTTTTAACCGTTTTCTTTTTTCTATTCAAAGAAACGATTGAAAGCAGCAGAAGCAGAAAGCAAGCTAAAACAAGTGTATATACCCAACTAGTAAGTACCTCTTGTTTTGTTTTTTATCTCATTGTAGAGGGACTGGTGTAGCATTTTCCATGTCCTACCAATATTATTATTTCCTGGTTAGGATGTTGTGCTAAGTGTTGCTCATTTCCTGCATTCTCTGTAATGTTCCCATCCTGAAGTGACTGTTACTTACCTTCTAATTTTTATTTTTGTATGGACTGGGAGTTGGGGACTTGCTGGCAGGTCAGCATGGTTGTGAACAAAAGGGTAGCTAATTAACTGCTTAATAATCTATCTGTTTTTCTTAATTTTTCTCAGCAGTGGAGCACCAATGCATGTTTGCTATATATCATTATATTAAAAATAATGTATTATTATTTATGGGTGTACGTCTATTTTAAAACAAAATTTTTCTCTTGCATTTCATCTGCATAGCCTAGTCAGTAGTAGTTATAATGCAGAACTTTTAGTCTACCCTTTCCCTTCACTTTCCAACTTTCACTCCCAGATATGCTCCCCTGTGTATTATCCCCAATAACTTCTTTGCTCTTTTATGCTGTCTCCTTTTCAATATTTATGAACTTCTACCATCTGTTCTGTTACTTTAGATAAAACTAATTTTTATATATTTAGCTTGCAAGACAGCCCCTTATTTCTTCTGAAAATAGAGGATCCATGATTATATGTCAATACCTCTCAGGTGAATTTACTAAAAATGAGATGTAATATTCAGAGTGAAGCCAAATAGATTTCTTGTCACACCATTTTTCGACAGTATTGCTTTTTGTGGATGGTGTTACTCTGCAAGGGGACACTGGACATCAAATTAAACATGAATTCACAATGTGATAAGCTCATAAAGCAAAAGGCCGTATAATTTAGACTGCAGATGCAAAAGGATATTGCAGACGAGAGAGCCTGGCAGTCCTGCTGTTCTCTTGGATTAGAATGTGTGGAGGGAGGGCTTTGTGCTTGGAAGGTTGTGGTGCTCATATGATAATGGCTGTCTGGAGTGGCATCTTATCCCTCAGCAAGGTAATTTTTTTCCCTACCTAGAGAACACATAATCAAATCAGCAACTTAGCTCCCTGCTCCAGGAAGAGACCTGGCTCTGCCCACGTGGCTGCTCTTCTGTCTCTGGCTTTGATTTCCAGTTCATTTTATGAGTGTTGTACCTTAACTTACATATTATTTAATTGATAAAATGGGGGATACATTTTCCTCCTCCTTCCATATCCTTTCATGTATATCAGGGAAAGTAGCAGTTACGTGACTTACTTAATCCCACATGAATGCTTCTTCTGTTTTCTTGCTATTAATACCTCTAAAGGTGGCAACAATTAAATATTTCTAAGCTTTTTGGATAACTTCTGCACAAGCTTGAGTACAAGGGCTGGCATATAGAGACTGTATGACATCTACATTATCTTGTGACCTAGAGGAAGATTATATTCTTGGCGTGTAATACCACTGCACGGTGTAGGGATCTAAATATCAATGTTATTGATTTGTCCTTATCATGTTACCGAGCCCATTCCTGTTTCTAGGCTTGAGCCATAATGATCCACTTGTCACCTCGAAAATAAATTACTTGATGTAGGCTGTCACAAGACCTATGCAGAAGTGTATCACCTGATTGACTGAAACCCATTTTAACAGTAACTGGTGTAAAATTGTTGGCCGTGAGAGACCCTGGAGGATATCAGGCTCAAACAATTTTACCTTTTTTTAACTCTGGCTGTCTTCCATTGATAGGGCTCTTGTTTGTTTCTCTGATGGTAAATAGGAAAATCTAGCAGAGAGGAGGAAGATAGTAAGAAAAAGAATAGAAGCTGTCTTCAAAGGTCACATACGTGTTACGCAGTGGCAAATAGCAGCTCTATGTACAGCTTTAGAGTTGATATTTTTTAACTTGAAACTGTGCCCCAATTTTTTTTTATACAGGTAACTGAAGCATGGAGGGTCATACAGGTAATTGATGTGAGGTTATCAAGCCCTAAACCAAAGTCTTAGAAAAACTTGAATTCTGACTGAATAAGCATTTCTGTATCTCTTCCAAGAATAACCCTGGCTTTGGGGCAAACATTTGTAGTTGACTCAACAGAGCCTGATGTCTATGAATATGGCTTTGCAATGAAACTCTTTGGCTGAGAAGCACTGATGTGCTTTCCTGGTGGAAGGAAAAAGTGTAAAATCAGTTACACTCAGAAAATACTTTAAAACAAATGTTTCAGTTGTTTTCTGTAGCACTGTCTGTGTCAGTGTGAGTGGTGTTGAAGCAGCAACAGAAGTCTGAACACACAAAGAGATTCCACATTCTCACATCCTCGTCCTGCCATCTTCCAAAGTGAGTGCAGTGCTTGGAAGATCTTGATGCAGGTGTAGTCTCAGACTCTTTCTCCTTCTGATGTGTACCGCAACATACTCCTCAGGTTGTTGTGGAAGCTGTACTCTGGTTTTACTAATCTTACAGGCATCATAGGTACCATCTTCTTTTTGATGAAGATCTGGTTGTGCAGCTTGTGCTTTTTGGGATTAGGACATCTGCAGTCGTGAAGGCTGAGACATCCAGTTTTGTGTGGCTTTTCCCTCATTTGCTTTGATCTAAGTGATACCAGAAGGGGTAAGAACAGAAAGGGAAGAGTGAACTGCTCCACACGATTTCCAGTCTCCAAAATGTAACTTGTAACTCTACTTCTGTATGTGTTAATGAATACATTCTATTTACAGTATTTTATCTGAGAATCTCAAAGCACATTGACAAGCTGCAAATGCAGCCTCTCAAAGGCTGTGAAGCAGGGAAATACTGTTCTCCCTACTGTGCCCCTTTTGTGAATCCAGTAGGGAAACTGGAGGAATAGGTCAAAGCTTTTGTTCACTACAAGAGGCAACTGCTTAACAAGCTGAAGATAATTCTTTTGTATGTTTCTTGGTTGTCCTCTGCTTGAGAAGCAAGATTGTTTTTCTTCCCTGTTTCATTTTGCAGAGGTCCATGGCAACATGGAAAACTTAAAAGGTGTAATGCTGCTCTCCCCTCTGTAGCTGTGCTAGTTAAAATGGCAATCCCCAACATTTTGTTGGAGAAAGCTGCTCCTATTCAGAAATCATTGTTTAATGGTCATTAGACCTGCTCTTAGAAGTAGGTATTTCAGGAGGTTGGAGAGCTGTGAGGAAAGCTCACCTCTGTTGCCTGGATCCAGACACTTCCATTAGATGCCTAGAGGCGAATGGCACAAATGTGCCTTAAAAAGGGATTTAAAATTGTTTTTTTTTCTGAGGCTTTATTTCTAACTTGTTTTGTTGCATCCAGCACAAATAGGTTCTTCAGTAACAGGAAATATTCACAGGATGATATTAAGTTGATAATTATTTCTAACTACAGAAGTTTTATCACTGTGCTGTGGACCAAATGCTGTCTACTCATCTGTTGAAGGGATATCAGTCTTCTGTGGGGATCAGGATTATCTGCAGGTTGGGTCTTTTTTGTGCAGGGGTCTCAGTCTCTGTTGATGGGCTTTTCTCTGCATGTGCTTTATTGCTTCCATCTCTTCCCTTGGGACTGAGCTGAAGAATACAGCCCAGAAATCTGCACTTCATGGTCCCTGTTCCAGCATAACTGACTGCTCCTTCATAACTGAAACCCTTTTAAGAGACTTTCATTCCTAAAACAAGAACTGGAAATGACAGTTTGCCATACCATCAGTATTCTCACTACCTTACTGGCATCTTTAGCTTTGGCTTCATTAATTGCTTAATGATTCATCCAGTTACTCATCTGATTCTCTTGTTAATAGCTGTGACAGACTTTGGTGATATCAAACAAGTTTAATTAACATATCATCAACAATGAAGAGCTTTTTGCTTCTCATATGATGAAAACATTATCTGCCTGAATTTTATTGTTACTGCCACTCAGAAACTTGATTAGCTTTGGAGCAGGACACACTCTGGTGCTTGCTGCAGCTTCATTACTTGTAATGCTGAAGAATCCTGGAGTTTACCGTAACTACAGCATGTTAGTCCTTCTGATCAGCATGGTTTGGTGATCAGCTTTGCACCAGTGCATGCTTTCCACTCGTGTTTTAATACAAGTTTGATAATGGTTTTAGAGAGGATGATGGAGTCAGGCCATGATCCTCCTTTCTAGTCCCAATTCTTTGGACTTGCTTTGTTGGGTTTAACTGATGGATGTCAGATTATTCTGCTATATTTTTGGGGAATAAATCCAAGGTATAGAAGGGAAGCAACAGGCCTGATGCTGAAGCAAAAGGCCTTAGTTTTCTTTACTTCAGTCTCTTCTCTGTGGAGCAACACCGCTTTGTAGCAGTGTGTCTGGGAGGGCTGTTTGTTCTGCAGCACACAATGTTTGCATATGGAGTTTGCTGGTGAATCATTGGCAGAAGTTCTTTTGCAGCAGGTTACTATAGTGACATCCCAGAGCAGAGGACTGTGAATGTTCCCTCTTTCAACTGCCCCTTTGTTAAACTGCCCTCGGATCTCCTGCCATCTGCAGGGTCAGAACTTGGTGCCTTTCTGATAAGCACCCTGAAACACTTTAATCTTTGGAGGAGCTGGGCAAATTAATAAGCAGAAGGAGATGATAAAATATTCAGGCTTGTGAATTCATCTAAATGTCTTTTTTTTAATCTCCTTTGCTGCTTTTGAGCTGTGTATGTGCTGCTCAGTGCACTATAAGAACAAACTACTTACAGCGTTCCTGAGCTTTCTCTGCTGCAAAAAGGCTCTGAATTTTACAGTGAGAACACTATCAGAAGCTTTTCCTGGACTGAACAAACACCCTCTTGTCTCCTTATGCAACCTACGTGTAGTTCCTGTAGTTCATTCAGAGCAGAATTTATTTTGTCTCTGTCAAAATGGAGCTTTGCTGAGCTCTGTATCTCAGGATCTGATTGGACATTTTCAGATAAGAAGGATGTTTTCTGGCTTGCAGGGCAGCATCAGCTTTCCAGTTGTCTTCAGAATTATGTCAGTTGGAACTCCGTTGCTTTTCATTGCTGAGAACATGAAATCTGATGCTGGTGCCCCGTTAGAAAGAAATTAATTTGGCTCTATTCCCACAATGCTGTTTTTGTAGTTCTAGCCTGGGTGAAATACAGCCAGTATTCTGGGTTACTGAAATCACTGTGACTCCTGTGTCAGTGTGCAAATGATGTATAAGAAAAGGAGGTTGCAGAAAGCCACTTTAAGATATTTCTCCTTCCAAATCATGGGTTTGTTAGTTGGAAATAAAAGGAATGTGCCCACTCCCTTCAGTCTTCAGCTAAGGGAATACAGTAGGAATGTAACCAGCATTGCAATTCGGGCTCATGCTCAGCAGTTGGCTCCAAAGCCTGCCTGCTCTTTGCTGCTTCTATATTGTGAACCGTAACAGAACTCCAGAATCCTTGCATGTTTGATAAACTCCTCGTGTGCTCTTGTGTGAAACTTCGTGTAGGACTTCTTCCACCTTCCTCCATTCCCCAGAAGCCCTGTCCCTGCAATTGCAATAGCAATACTCTGTCCTCCTCCTTCCCTCCCATGCCCAATTTTTTGAAGGCCTCATTTTCCCCCTCAGGCACTTCTTCCTCTGCAGAGATTTGGTGCTATTCCATACTGCTCTCCATGCCAAGGTTTTTTTGGCCTTCCATTCTCAGCTCCCACCAGTAGCTTTTGTTTTAGCTCGTAGCTCTTGGCCTTTCCAGAATCATCATTTTAAAGAGGGTGTAGGGATGAGCTGAGGTGACCCAGATGTTGTTGTATGTTGGGGTTTTTTGTGGGAATTGTGGCCACATGATGCAAAGCAGTGAGACAACATGGAAATATTTACAGTCTAGGGTTGTATTTCCCTGGTTAAAGCAGACACTGCCCTCTCTCTGCCTGCTGCTCCTGCCCCCAGCCTTCTTTTTGGAGATTTAAGTAAAATATCTCTCATGTTGAGGACTTGTGAGATCTGTTTTTACCTGGATTCACATGTCTGGGATAGTGAATAAAATATAAGTCTACCTGGACTGGTTTATTGTTTGTTAAAAGGTTTTGAAGTCTTGTAAATGGCATCCAACTATCATAGTTATTTTCATTATCAATATTATTAAAATATTATTAGAGACAGTGTGTTCATAAAAGTCAGATTGCTGGTAATTACAGCTGGTTCTGGAAGCCACATGATGAATGAAATTTGAGTCTTCAACCGTTTTGGGTCATACTTTGAAAAGTCAAATAAAAAATTGTATGCTTCAATTAACACCTGTCATTCTTTTTGCTTTGTATCTTAAGTAACAAGCCAAACCCCAACCAGATCAATGTAAATAATGTCAAACCAGGAGTGGTAAATGGTACTGGAGTCCAGGCACAGAACGCGGGAGCAGGACGGGCCTGTGAGAGCTGTTACAGTAAGTGCCAGAATGGCAGCTGAGATGGAAATGTTAAAGTCAAAGCTGTCTTGTGCTGGGGTGAGGGGCAGAACTGGATATTGCATTTAAAAGTTTAGGGGTTTTTGAGGTTGTTTTTGTTCAGTGTTTGTTTTGTAACTACTAGTGTTACATTTGTAAATAGAATTATGAAGTACTAAAGGGGCAGTTAGTAAATGCTCTACACAATTGCATGTAACTATTGAGTATTTAAATCACTAATGTGTGAATTTGATAATTTTTTTCATCATTTTTACTAGTTTTCAAAATATGTGACGCCATATTTTGTGCTTGATCTGCTGCCTGATATTATACTGAGTTCTAATGATTGTGCTCCTTTATGGGGAGCCTGTAGAGATGCTGGAAGGATGCTGTATGAAAAGTCAAGTCACAGACACTGTACATTTTTCAGTTGTAAAATTAATATATGGGAAGTTCCTGAAGGCAATCTTTGCTGTTTCCCATGTTCTGCAGTAATTCTCTTGCAAAAAGAGAACCTTCTCATCCATTGGCAGGAAATCTTCCCATCTTAATAATTGTCTCTTTCTGTTAGCTTTTTAAAAGGAATGTAGATTAATTAATGTAATCAATTCTGCTGAAATCACAAGTATGTTTAACAGTGGTGGTGACAATGAAGCCATCATCAGTTTTGAAGGTCTGTTTGAACTTTGCTCTGTAGGCGGGGAGGGAAGGATGTTTTCTATTGTGCTGCTTCTAAAGAGAATAAGATCTGAAAAGTGATCCTGTGTAAGGATATATATAATTTCCACCTTTGTTATCTCTAGCCACCCAGTCTTACCAGTGGTATTCTTGGGGTCCCCCTAACATGCAGTGTCGCCTCTGTGCATCCTGTTGGACCTACTGGAAGAAATACGGTGGCTTGAAAATGCCAACACGCTTAGATGGGGAGAGGCCCGGACCAAACCGCAATAATTTGGTGGGTATCCACCAGGCAGACTGCTGCCTCTGCCTGGCAAGCTGAGTGTCGTGCTACCTCACTGCCTGCTCACTGGTCTTAAATATTTAACCACCAAAAGAATGCCTGCAGCCCTCATTGTTGTCCTTGGGTTTGGTATTTCGTGTCAAGCAGAAGTTGGTGCATTAACCTCGGCCAGAAGTAATTTGTTGCCAAGTACTGCCCTGAGGAAAAGAAACCCATCGTTTGTTTAGCAAACCAGCTTTCAAATGCATGAAATGACTTAGTGGAGATGGAAGAAACTGAAATGCCAGCCAGTGTTTCTGGTATTTGGTTTCCATGATTTTTGCTGTAGGGAGAACAGCACTGTTTTTTTCTCTCCAAAAGAATTAATTATTTCCTGAAACCTATTTACTCTCCCAAGGCATATTCAAAATTAGATATACCCCAAATATCTAGTGACTTTTTAGAGATCCTTTATCTTGTTTTTCTACCTAATGCTATTTTTGTTAATAATCCTCCTTTTTTTGGATAGGTTTGAGTAAGCATTGTATGAGCTGTTTCTGTTTCATTTTTTCTCTCTTATTTGAAAACCAAAATTCTCAGATTTTTTTCTGAATTTGGTAAAAGTTTAATGTGGAAGCATTAGGCATTAAGCTGATTGGAGAAGGTAACTGTATCACATGGATAGAAGGATAGCACACACTGAACTTTTATCTCAGGATAATTTCATTTCTCTCTCCTATTCTTTGCTATCATTCCCTTTCCGTTTTTTTTTGTTTAACATTTATCCTATCCAGGCTTCTCTTTGCCCTCTGAAGCCTCCTAATTGCTGAGATAACTGCCTTATACCTCTTGTTTGTTAATTAAAAGTATGTAAGTAGTCCTAGCAGGGAAAACCTTGTTCTCCCCAAACTGAAGTTTTTTCCTGTTTTCCAGCTGTGGGTGGGTCTGAGATAAGATACTACTTGAATTATTTCATTGGTTGACTTAGTTGCTTTTCATAAAGAAGAGAACTACTTTGGTTCTCAGTGGCTGATAAATGTCTTCCAGTAGTATTCTTTATTATATGCAATGAATATGAAATCTATCTCTGAGTACATTTGTTGAGTTAAGAGTTAGAATTAAAAGAAATTCTTGCAGCTTTGAGCCAAAACCATTCCTGCATGCCATACATTTTTTTTGGAAAATGAGTTTTTGGTGTATATTTTTGTTATGCAGCTCTTTCTGATTTTGCCTTCCTTCTGACAAATGCTTTGTTGTAAGAGTTTGCATTGTACCTCCAGAGCAACCCTGAGCACCCAAAACTGGAGAGTCTTTCTGTTGAGCGTATAAGCTCTAAGTCATGTTATAGCATCAGGTAACTTCTTCATGTCTGGCTTTTGGACCCCTACCTGAAAGCTTGTGACAGCATAGAAATAAATGCTTCCCTGCAAAGTGAAAAGGTTTACCTTCATTTTATCCTTTGAGATATTAGGGGTAAGACTTGGGAAATGGGGAATAGCTGGGTTAAAAATACTTTCATTTGTAATACCATTTCTGTTCTTGTCTCTGAGAATCAGTAGTTGAAAGTGATTTTACATAATACTTACTCTTCTTAACAACTGTACTTTCTAGTCATTACTTTTTTAAGAAACCATTTTTGTTTTCCTTTCCCTTCAGAGTCCTCATGGTGTGCCAGTACGAAACAGTGGGAGTCCCAAGTTTGCTATGAAGACACGACAAGCTTTCTATCTGCACACAACAAAACTGACCAGAATTGCCAGACGTTTATGTCGAGATATCTTGCGCCCTTGGCACGCTGCAAGACACCCCTATCTGCCTATCAACAGTGCAGCAATCAAAGCAGAATGTGAGTGAGCTGCAGCTGGGACCTCCTTGCCAAGGAGTCCTTTGAGACTCCTGTCCTGGAAAGTTTTGAGTTGCAGCTTGCTGAGATGCTCTCTTGCACGTAGCTAGTGCTTTCCCAAAACCTAGGTGTACTTGCAGAGCCTTCTAACCAATGGTAGGCTGGGCAAAATAACTTGGAAAGTTCATGAGTTGTTTGTTTTAAAACATTTGTGTTTGCTATACATGGAGCATTCTCTGTGTTTGTGTCCTGTGGCCAGGATCTGCTTGCCACCTGTAAAATTCCTTTTAACGGCAAAGCTCTTTCAGGACACTGGAGTTGCTCACTTGGTTTTGCTATAATAGCTAAATGTCTTCACCCTCTAATTATTTTTCTGTGTTTTACAGGCACAGCACGTTTACCTGAGGCATCAGAAAACCCATTGCTATTAAAGCAAGTGGTTCGAAAGCCTTTAGAAGCAGTACTTCGGTATTTAGGTATTAAACAAACCAAACCATCATGTGCAAAACCCCCCAAACACAGGAAACGCCCTCCTAGCTACTCTGCTGACCATTTGAGTTTTCCACTTGGGTCCAGATTTAGATGCTCATTCAGGATAAAAACAAATAAGAAACAAGGCACAAAAAACCCCACCCCACAAACAAAAGAAAACCTAAACCCATCTTGTTAACTTGTCCTTTTTCCTTTTCCTACTTTATCTGGCAGAGCCAGTGTCTCTGCAGTCCACTCTGGGGTCATAAAGCTGTATCAGAAATTTGTTCAAGTGAAGGGAAGGATGTGTTTGCTGTGGCTTCTGATGTATATGGAGACAAGTTACCATCTGCTAGTGGAGGCACTAACATCATGTTTTGGGAACATTTGATTATTTACTTCTTCTGGTTTTGGGCTGTCTGGAAGTCATTTGTGCAGTTGGGTCCTCCAAAAAGCCTCTTGGGTTTAGGACAGCACTGCGTCCCACAGTTTGTGAATCACCTGATGCCTGTTTTGTGCTGAATCTAGACAGAGGGATCATACTTTTATTTTTCACTTTCCTCTTGGGTTTTGGTGGGGTTTTTATTGTTTTTTTAATTACAATTTTCTTGAGGACTTTTGCCTCATGAGCTGATCTTTGGGGCAGAACTGTGTAGCCCCATCCAGAACTTTGGTGTAAGTTTGAGCTGCTGGAAGCATCCAGAGTGATGCTGTGTACCATGCCAGTGCTGAGTCCAGACAAATGCCAAATCCTTTTCCCAGTGCTCCCTGTTGCCCTGCAGATATCCCTCAGGTTGTTCTGGCAGCCAAACAAAAGTGTCTCCTCTTTGAAGGCTTCCAGCTTAGCAAGGAAGTTGATTGCCTTTTCATTTAGATAAGCAGCATTGGAGTTGATTTTAGGTTTCTTTGAACGTTTTTGTTGATGAAATATTGTAAGGCTGAGGGTGTATTAAATATTTACTGCTCTCTGTTGGGTGTTGCACTTCTGCTGCGTACTAATGGGATACATGGATTGAGAAACCTTTGGAAACACAGTGCAACAAAAGAGGGCAAATGAAGGGAGAAGTATACTGTTGGATAAAATTCTTATTTTAATAATTGTACAGAAAGCAGCAGATTTTGAGCCTTCCTTGCACTGTGTCAGCATCTCCACTGGATTACTGAGCTGGGAGAAAAGAGTGATGGAAATGGAGGGAGAACTGGCAAGAAGGTTTTTTTGGTGGTGTTAGTGGGATTGAATTTATATCTTATTTTGCTGTTGGGCCTGTGAGGGAAGACTCAGTTGAAGTTCCCATTTGCTGTTTCTTGTAACTTTCTCAAAGTCTTTTCCCAGCTCAAATTTGAAGGGTGTGGGCTTGATGTCTACCTTGGCCCAAAGCTGGAATTCAGATGTTGTGTTCTTTACAGTGGATCTTTGAATCTTCACTTTATTTTGCTGTTGGAGAAATTGTATTTTTTATAAACTTTACTGGCAAACTGGCAGAGTTGTAATTTCCCCAGGGTTTAGGGGTGTGTTGCATGACCAACATGGCCAAAGTTGGGTTGTAATAATCCGGCACCCCAGAAATCACCCCAGATTATTGGAGAATAATGTTACAGAAATAAATACAAAGTGCTTTTGCTATCAAATCTTATTTTAGGGTAATAGTATGATAATGATTTTCATGTCTTTTAGTAGTGGTGAATTCCCAAATATATGGAAGTGCTTTATATCAGTAGCAACCTCCTGTAGCAATATCAAAACTATTGACTGAGATAGTTTGTATGTAAGAGGAAGTGCACTTGGTCACCTGAGAAGTTTGCAGGTTGGTTTCAGATTTATAATTCCAGTATTTTTGCTAATAAAAAAAATTCTACTTTGCTGTTTTCCACCAGAGTCTCATCCATGTCCTCCAAAACCAGATCCTGCAAAGAGCTTGTCCAGTTCTCTCAACAATCTGACTCCTGCTAAGTTTACACCTGTCATTAATAATGGGTCCCCAACTATCCTGGGAAAAAGAAGCTATGAACAACACAATGGAATGGATGGTAAATACTTTTCCACAAAATTTATGTTGTGTCTGTAGGCTTTTTCTTCTGTCCTTTCGGTACACAAGGAGATTATCGAAACTTGTAGTCCTTTATAAATTCCGAATTTCTTATTCTTGAGGGAGGTTATTTTTAACTTTTGTAAAAGCCACGTGTTCCATTTCTCCTTCTGGGTGAGGCACATGGTGTGTACTGCCTAGGAAGCGCATGCACACAAAGTCACTGTGCTAGTGAAACTCTGCCTGCCTTGGCCAGCTTTGCAAATGGGATAGGGAAGGAGAAACTTCCCTTCAGTTTTTAAATTAGTAGTGTGAGGAATACCCTAATAGACTTTTTGAGTGATGTTTCCCTTGTTGGCCCTGTTACTGGCCACCTCTGTGCTTGGGCTTCACCTCCTCAAGAGGAGGAGGCAAGGGAAAGGTGTTTGAAGTGGGAGATAGAAGCAGGTTGTTCCTGGCATGGACTCCAGGTCTCTGTTCTGAAGAACTTCTCTTGCTTGAGAATGTCAGGGAAGGGAAAGTGCAGCCTCTGTCACATGAGGAGAAAAGGGTCTGTTGAACTGAGTGAGAACACAGAGTAGCTCTCCATAACAGGGGAAAGGAACAGTTGGTGTAGTGGTGACTCCAACTGGGAGGGACATCCAGTGAGTCTTTCTCATTTTTTACCTTTAATTTTAACTTTATCAGTAGCTTGTATAATTACAAACATTTGATGATATCTGATTGTGTTTTAACATTAAGAACTTTTGAAACTGCTGCTGTTCAGGTTGCTGATGTGATGTTTTTCTCTTTTCTGTTCACTTGTGCTCTATCAGGCAACATGAAGAAGCGCCTGTTGATGCCTAGCAGGGGTAAGACCTTGAAGCTGCGCTCAGCTTATGCTAGGAGAGTGATTTTTAGTTTCATCTGCTGGCTTGTCTGTGCTTTGTGGCTAATGAGTCTGTGTGCACCTTCTGTGTTGATGTCTAAGTGTTCCTTGGGTAACCACTTCCACCCATGGTTTTGCTGCTCACCTTTCAGGCTTTTCACATGCAGGCAACAAGTTGTGCAACTGTACTGAAGACATGAAGTCCTGTGTTGAGAATTGATTCCTAATTCCTCAAGTTGACAGAACAGTCTTCCAGCAGTTCTGTGAAACTGCAGGAAGCTGTGATGGTTGGTTTGAAAATAGGGGTCGTTTCACTGTTTGACTTCTAAGAATGCAATGTTTCACATGTCTTGAACTGCTTTGAAATCGCTTGAGAGACAGTATTTACATCAGTCCAAATTCAACCCTCTGTATTTTCAGTGAGAGTGGACAGTCTCACTGGTTAGAGACTGTCTGCACATTCTCTGCAGGTAGTAGAAAATGATTTTCAAAATTTCTATTGATGAAAAATTAATCTGTTCTGAGTACGGAAGAGATGTCAGAGTCTTTCATTTGTGATCATGCAGGAAACATATATATGATGTCACTTCTCCAAATGTAGCAGAATGGACCAATTTTGAATATTTAGGAGACAGACAACCACAAAATGTCACTGTGAACAGGCAGACACAAAAGCTTACATGTTGCTATGAACTGGCCAGCACTGCATGCCCTGATGATAATCCTTGTGTTTCGTGGCTGAGACAGTGGATGGCTGTTACCCATATTTACATGCATGCAAATATGAATGTATGTGGAGAATGCAGCAGTGACGACAGGGGTTGTTCTACTGTCTTGCTCTCCTTGGGAATTTATTCCTTGATACCCTGTTGCTGAGTTTTTGTGCTTTTTAACTTGTCTTTTGGGAGGAGTAACAAAACCCTGCTGCATTGGTCAGTTTGGCTTCCTCTGAAGCTTCATCCAGTAATGAGGGATGTAGGTGCAGAGTAGCTCACTGAATTTCCACAGCTCCTGGTGAATACCTGCTTATGGGCAGACCTGCTGCTCCCTGATGAATGTCCTCTTCAGCAGATGACACACTTGGGAAGCTCAGAGATGTTGTGGCTCAGAGGAAGGAGGTAGAACAGATCCTTCCCTCTGGAAGGCTCTCTCTGCAGAGAGCACTGGACCTGATAACCCAACATGGTTTTCTGGAAATGGAGGATCCCTGTTTTAATGTTCCATTCACTTAGAACTGTTGCTGGAGCCATCTGCAAAGATGATTTTTGGAAAAGTACCTGTTCCTCAGAATTTGTGTTTCTCTGAAGCAGGTGTGTGTAGCTGTGCAGGGCCTGGATCTTCCCAAGCACCTGCTGCTCTACCTGTTGGGTCTGTTCTCAGCCAGCCACTGAAATACTTACTGGAGTACTTGTTCCTGTAACTGCTAGGTAGCAGAACCCAGTTCACTCCCAGAATCTGTTTACCTGCTGGAGTAGTGAGTGTTAACTGGATATTCTTGTGAGCAGTTCAGCTTAAACCTCTTGGCTGAGATGTATTTGTGAATGGAAAACGTTTGCCACGCTGCAGTTTTGCATCTGTAATATTTCCTGAGCCTGGGTTGCTGGAAGCTTTGCCAGGACTGAGAGGGAAGGGTTCCACCTGCAAGGAAACAACATTTAAAGAACTTGGATCAAGATCTTTGATCCAAGGGAAGCACAGGGAAGCAGATGGTGGAAGTTTGGTGGATCTCTTTCTGTCCTGGTGCCAGTTTGTGTGTTGGTGCCTCTTGGCACAGGTTCCCATCTGCCTTGTGTGTGAACTGGTAAACTTTGCTAGTTGTGGGCGTGGGTACAACTGGTTTCTTGTGCCATGAAAGGACTGGGATTGTGGCACTGGGGCTTCTCCTTGGTTTTGGATGGAGTCATCCAGGTTTAGTAGTCTGGGGTGCTGCTGGCAGGAAGGGCACCAGTTGGAACTGCTGTGAGGAAGAGGTGAATGGCAGTGAGAGTGGTGAAACCTTGTGGCCAGAATTTAGAAGCCAGTGAGTTGAGTATAAAAGGATTGAAATAAACCCATCTATTCAGAAAAATTGATTTTTGGATTATAGTTGACCTATAATAGTAGAAAAATATTAAGAAGTAGTCTGACTTGTTATAATTGGTCAGATTCTACATTTACCTAGATACTATGGGAAATTGAGGGTGTTATTTTCATGTTTCTCATCTCCTCTTGACATACGGACTAGTTTAGGTCACTGTAGGGGCGTGTACCGCAAAAAAAGAAATGGTGTTAAGATGTCTGCACAGAGAGGCTGAAATTCTTTCTGCACAACTTTAGGTGCAGGAAGACACTTTGTCCACCTGTGTTTAAAGAGTTTCCAAAGAGATGTTAACCTAGTGCCAAATTGTATCTGTTATCCAGGACTTTTTCTGCTTCCTGCTGGTGTGCTGCATTGGTGGCACCTGGAAGACATCTCAGGGTTTGGACAGGTCACCGTGCCAAAGTCTGTGACAGGGGACAGTGGCATCTTTTATGGTGGGCTTTAGCTGAAGTCTCTTTGCTGGTGATAAAAGCCTCATGGTGCTGGGCCATCACCTCCAAACACAGGGGAGAAGCCTGAACACTTACGAAATTATGGCATGTGATGGTTTTGTAAGGCTTTCCTCAAGGCCAGGGTGTAAAGCAGAATACAATGAAGAGGTTTATTTGCAGGAAAGAGCCAGGTAGCAGCTTGTGTCTGTATAGTGTAAAGCATTAAGGTACATTTTTATACACAATTGCTGAACTTCAAGGAGTTAGTTCACATTTTTCCTTTGGAATTCTATTTTATTTTCTCTTGCTACTGTAGTTCCAGCTAAGTAATTTTAACTTTTGACTTTTGTTTTTCTGACTCATCTCTGCTTAACTGTTGAAACCCAAATTTCTTCAAGCTCTGAATATGATTTATCTGGCCAGGCATTTTGAATTTTGACCAGTGCCTGAATTCCAAGAACAGGAAAATAGTCTTAATGTGATGTTCTCACTGCTTCCACTTTATTTTACAAGAAGATTGTAGTTCTTTCATCTATTTTGTTTTACTCCTCTTTAAATCATATTGGAGGCATCATTAGGCATACAGTACGCTTCCCAGCTCTCCTTCAACATCAACTTAGCATGGACAAATTGCTACAGAATCCTATTTTTGGAACATGAAAAGTACATGGAGTCTCATAAGCTGTCAAATAGAGTGAGTTGTTAAAAAATCAGTAATTTATTGCTTTTTCAGTGGTGTTCTGGAGCTCGACAGACAATCTTTGCCATGAAACTTCCTCTGGGGAGAGAGAGAGAGGATGTTTTGTGTGCAGCAACCTGTTTACTTGATTCCTTACAGCCATGCAGTGTGGGATCTGTGTGGTACTTGGCTATGCAAATTCCTGCTGGGGGAAGGGAGAGAGCATTGTTAGATTTTTATTTTTCTCCCCTCTCTTTTACACCATGCTGGCTTTCATCTAATCAAAATTGTTTTTCAGGGTCATCACATGCACTCCTAAAATTGGCAGAAAGAGGGAGAACATGAATGAGTAGCTGCAATAAAGGGAAGGCTTTTCCCAGCAACAAACTTGCATTGATAACATGGTGCTGGATGCTGAAAGCTGGAGAGGGTTTATAGAAGAGCCATGAAAATAGGGAAGGGACTGGAAAACGCTCTGTATAATGGAAAATGCTTCTATCAAAGTGGAAGTTAGAGATGCTTGTCTCTGCTGACAGGAGCAGCAGAAGTATAATAATAGGGGGCTTTCAGTCTAACTGGGAGTGGAATAACAAGCTGCAGTAGCCAGAAGGTACAGTTGGGGACTTTGGCTGGAAAAAAGCTGCAGATTTTTGAGTGAGGTTAATTAACTGTTGGAATACCTTGCTTCTGCTGCTTGGGATTTCTAAACCCAAATGGAATGTCAGTCTAATTTAACATGTTCTGGTTCATTGTTTCTCACATCCTTTTTGGGAAAAGTGAATGAATCAAAAGTGGAAGCATTCATCAGCCTGGCATGGCCTTAGCTCAGTTATCAAGAGAAGAGGATGGCAGTGGAAGAACTGCTCTTGAACAAAAGCAGCTGTCAAGGTGGAAAGATAGGGAAGTTGTCTAACATCAGCTATGTAGGGAACCAAAACTATCTCAATATTTTATACACACACACATATATATGTTTTTTTTTGACCTAGATTTGCAGAAAATGTGGACTTAACCTGTATACATAAGTTGCATTAAAATTCTGCCTCTTATCACCAGTGACTCCAGCTGTCCTTCTAAAAACTGAGGGATAGATAACCAGCCAATGGAAATGTGCCATCCAGGAATTACTGTAAATGGCAGGGAGTGTTGGTCCTTTAATAAATTGTGGGATCCTGAGGAAAAGGCCTGGCTTTAGCTGTTGGAAGCCAGCCCCCAGTAATGCTGAGTAGTGACAAGAGAGCAAATGTTCAGTGCCAGCTGCAGCACAGCTGGGAAGAATGTCAGGTTGCTTGAACTGCTTTTTGGAGACCCCAAGAGCCATGTGCCTGTGCAGCTTTCTTGCTTTAAGATTTGCCGGAAGTAATGATTATTTTTGAGGATTTCATATGGGATTTTTTATTCAGATGCTAAGTGAAACAATTTTCACTTGCTGTCAGTTTAGCCTTGATATACTGATTAGGTTCTTTTGGTGTTGTGAAGAAAGATCTGAAAATAAAATCAGCAGATGGGCATCATGCTCTGTGGATCAGCTAGTGAAAACTATTTCGTTTAGTAGTGATGGCATGGAGTAAGATGCAAATGTTGATGGAGAGGAGAGTGCATATCCCCAGGCAATGGTAGAGAGCAGGTGTAATTAATGTGAGAGGAAATTAATGTATAACAGAGCAAGGGCAGATTTGCAAGTGCCCTGGATGGTACAAAGCCTGAATTTGTAATTGAGTGGAATGTGTGACACATAGCATTCATATATGTGTATATATATATATATCTTAATACATGCACACACACATGTATGTATATTGTATATGATGTAAAATACTCCTGATGCTAAGAACAGTGAATAATTCAGTGCTTTCTAGTTTAGATAGCTTGGATCAGCAAATCCTGAAGCAGAGAGATGCATAGTTTTGTCTCCTCTTTTTTTATCCAATTGGTGTGTTACAGCCAGGCAAAATCCACCATGATGCTGTTTTTGGAATGTGAGTGGACAGTATTGATAGAGTCAAGCCTGAGACAGAAAGCAGCTCTCCCTTCTCACTGTGCTTATCCAAGGAGAGCTGTTGGCTCTCTGCAGTTGGATGCCACTGTTCAGAAAGTATTAGCAGGTTTCTTGAGGTGCTTGTAGCAGGAGGTACAGCCTTGCATGAGCAGACACATCGTCTGGGAGGGGCTGTGGTTACAGCAAGTGAGTGTGACCTGCTGGACCAAGCATTTTAGGAAGTGCTGTCAAAATCCAGTGATGTTAATGTGCAGGGCTTGGTGGAAGGAGCTGGGTACAGACCAATACTTACCCATCCAAAATTAAAGCTGCTCTTTGCAAAAGCTCTCATTTGGAGTTACTGTGTGTTTAATGTTGTCTTGGTTTTATCTGTCCAACAGAGAACTGTGATCACTTCTGTGTTTCATTACAGCCAAACCAGTCTGTGTATCTATTTGTTGCATGGGGCTGAGCTACTGTATTCTGAGTTACTTGAATCTTTCCCTCTTTTAACCTTAAATCTTTTCTTTCCTGTTCCTTTGCCAATCTTGGTAGGAACTTACTTAGGTAAGTAAATTGCAATTTTAACATTGTTTTTAGGTACAACAGAATTTTAAGAAAATGTTAAGTCTAGGTGATGTTTGGCACAATTTATGTTCTGTTCTGCTTGTTGCACTTATATTTCTGAAAGTTTGTAGCCTCTGGTTGTTAGAAGGTGGATGCTCACAGTGGTAAAACACTCCTTGTAGTTACAAGAGGCAGGGGGTGTAAAAGTGTTCTTGCAAGCTGGCAAAAAGTGTGTGTGTGTATGTCAACACACTGAGACTGCCTCCAGTGAACCAGTAACTTGGAATTGAAATCCTTGTTCATCGAGCCTTGTTCATGCATGAATTTTATATTTTTCTCTAGCTTACTCACAAATGTGATACTGTTGATGGTTTTGCTAGTGCTGGGAAGGATGGAGTCCCAGGAGGAGAATTACTTTTGGAACAGGAAAATGCACGTGAAGAGTATATGGATTTTAGAAAGCAATAGTGAATTCACTGGTTGTGAAATTCTCTGCATTCATTGTGATTGAAGATGTGCTTCTGAGTCTTAGTGCATATTACATGTTCTGCATGATACTTCTTGTGGGTAAACAAAGTAGAAACCAAATGCCATCTGTGACTAATTGCTTGATGAAACAATTTTTGTGTGTGGTGGATGTGCAGAAGATTGATGTTAGTAACTTGGAGTAAACACAAGTTTACTAACTCTGACCTGTGTCCAGGCTGGAAGCTGGGCTACTCTTCCTCCTTGGTACCAAGTCAGTTCTGTACAGACTTGTGTCAGACTGTGAAATGGGCTGTAAATGCCCAGCAGCAGGGTTTATGTTCAGGTGTGGAAAAGCACTGGGTGGTTTCTGACCAAGCAGAAAGTTCTCAATGCTTCAGCAGCTTCTTGAAGCTTGCTGTAGTATCTTCATGGGAATATCCCTGTGCTCCAGCCTGCACTGGGCTCACTGCTGAGGGTTTAGGCTCTCCTGGCTTCTCCACGTGGCAGCTGTGTGTTGTGTGGTGCTGGTGAAACAGCAGGCAGAATGCGAGCAGTGGGGGTAGTTTTGGAATTGTGCCATCGAGGTGCTGAGTTCCAGGGGATGGGACTGGAGCAGCAAAGAGCATGTCTAGAGTCAGGCATCCAGTGGGACCAGATGTGCTGGTTTGCTTTCCATTGGGAAATGAGATTCTCCCTTGCTCTGTGTTTTTGAGTGCCAGCTGTCCCCTACTCCCACAGCATGCTCTTGGGGCAATGCTGTAGTTGCTGCTGGAGGTTTAAGCATTCTCTCATTGAAATTGTTTTTTTTAACAAATCCTAAACCATGAGAGGCAAATGACATGAGATTGTTGGAACAGGTTGTTTGACTGAGAGGTGGTTTCCCTGTCCTCGAAAGACTGCACGAAGCTGCAAAGTAGCAGCAGTCCTTGTAGCAATAGACTTGTGTTGCCGTTTGATTGCAGTCCTTCCCCACCTGTATTTCTTTAGGAGAAAGTCTATTCACCTGCAGCTTTGGTACTTGAGGAATGAAGGGATCATTAGGGCACACTAACCTGCTGGACTGGTTTTCATCCAAAATCTCTGACTGTGCTTAGCTTGAGGAGCAGTTCTGAGGTCCTTGGCACTGGGCTGTGGGGAGCAGCCCTGCCCTGAGGGTGCCAGTTAATCTCTGCAGTGATCAGCTGTTTCATTGCCATGTCAGTAAGGTGTACAATCGGCTGTGGCAAAGGACATTTATGATTCTCTGCAGCTATAGCTTCAATTGACTTTGTCTTCATTTTATCCTCTGGGGCTTCCTCTTTATTTCAGTGTATAGAGGAGACTGGCAGGAAGAATTGGATGGCAAGAGATTTTCTACAGCTTTGGGTTCCTTTCAATGCTACCCCTAACATTTAGTCTGGAGTTTTGAGAGTATATTTCAATTTCTTTGGCTGCAAAAGAGTGGAAGACCTGCTTAGATTTGTCACTGTATTCCTTTACACTTTGTGGTTTTAGAAGTTTGGTGAATCCTGAAAACACTTCCTTTGTTGTTTATGTATTTTTCTGTCATTTGGAGGAGGTCAGTGGTGATGCTGATGTGGAGCTGTGCAAATTCAATCAGTTGGAATCTTAGATCTCATCAGAAGGAATAATCAAATTTTCTACCCTGTGTCTCTCTAGACCTTCCTCCATAAAGTACAGTCAGATATTTTTTTTTCCTGGAGAGGAGCTGCCAGAACTGTTGTATTTTGCTCCTGATTTAAATTCTTACGCCATCTTATTTTTAACCTGCTTGTGGATGCATGGAGAGACATCTCTCAAATCTTCATCTGTGGAAGTGGAGCAGGCACGTGGGGCAGGTGTGAGTCTGGCATGGTGAG
Organism: Emberiza elegans; assembly: GCA_024865655.1. Taxonomy (NCBI): domain Eukaryota; kingdom Metazoa; phylum Chordata; class Aves; order Passeriformes; family Fringillidae; genus Emberiza; species Emberiza elegans. The sequence goes on along the minus strand of JALJVW010000238.1, from coordinate 829,181 downwards.
TTCTCTGCCTGTGTCACCACTCACCCACAGACACAGGATTGGTTTAGGTTTTAGAGGTGCCTGTCTCCCAGGCTTCCTCTCTCACACAGAAGCCACCAAATGCTTTTGGGTGAAAATCCATTGTTTCCAGTGCAGATGCATCCTGTTGACTTGCCAGCAGTTCCACAATGGGTTACAGATGCGCTGTCTCTGTGCCTCTCTTTGGTGGTGATTGTGCATAGAGGTTGCTCACTTAATAGCAGTGCTTTGGCTGCTTATGCTCTTACTGTGATTATTTTTAATTGCAAACTGAATAAGGTCATTTTAGTGCCTGTTTTCATTCTTTCAGACTCCAGTTATTGAAGTGTGACTAAAGTGAAAATTCATGGATTAATTCACCAATATTAATATGTTAATTGATACCTTACTGCTGTGAAAGCAAGGGTATAAATTGCATTGAAGCTATAGCTTTGTTTTGTGTCCTATTTTATTGCAGCAAAAAGTTGTCATGGGCAGCCTTACCCTAGACATGGCAGTTTGGAGGGAGGTATGTTCCTTTTGTTAGCACTGCTTCTGTGCTGCTTGAGGGCTCTGAAGCTCTGGGGCTCAGAGCAAGCAGCAGTTCTGCTCAGCCTTTGTTCAGTTTGCATCCCTCAGCTTCTCACCATGGAATATTCTGGTTTAATTCTGGTGCTTGTAAATAGCACTGTTTACTGTCTGTTGTACATCCAGCAATAGTCAGTGCAGCAGCAACCACATATCAGGACAGTATTTTCTGGCATCAAGTGTGTTCTTACTACAAGAAAAGAACTGATCTGGAGTGTGGTTGAAAGAAAATATGTGGCTTCAATCCAGGGACTAGCATCAGTTGATTTACATCTCAGAGTTTCTGTGAATGGAGAAAACGTAATCTTTCAGTTATGGAAGGGGGAAGAAAATAGCAAGTGCTGGTGCTTAGCTCTGAGGCTAAGACAGATTCTGGCTGCATCCTGCTGGCTGTGTGTTTCCCAGCATCCATGGGGCCCTTTGTCCGTCCATCCATCCCAACCAGCTGCTCACAGCTGTTTTTGGATGCTGTGGTTGCTCCCATGTTAAAACAAATGATTATCTGGTGCCTACACTGCCTTTGTCAACATCCAAAGGTTGTTACTGGCCTTCTTACTGGTGCCCGGTACATCTGTCCTACAGGCTTGGTGGAGATATTTTTGGCAGCTATTTCTTCATCTCTGTGGGTACTTAGGCACAAAAATGCAGCAAGAACTGAAATCATGTGTTTTTCCAATTGAAGCAGCTAACAGTTTAACATCTACACAGGATGGAAAATACACTTGATATAAACTGATGATTCTAATGTGGTATATTGTGATATACTCAATGCTCAGGAAATGTCCCCTGCTTCGCCCTCTCTGCTCCTTCCACTACTGTGCCCTGTGTTTCCTGTCATACTTGATGCAAGAACAGTTTTACCAATGATAACTTCCAGGAACCTGCTGGAATACAGACCATGAGCTGTGAAAGTTCATTCTTGCTGGTTTCTTTAAAAAGTTTTTAATCCCAGCTAACTCACTATCAATGGGAAGGTTCAAAAATCCTATGAATGTGAAAGGAGAATTCATACTGAGACCTTTTGCAGACAGCAGTAACATTTGCTGATGCCTGTCCTGTAGGACCTGTTGGATTTGCTACACTGACATTTTGATTCTCAGCCAGAAGGGACTGAGGAAGGTGGTGTGGTGCACAGATGCTAATGAAGTGGTGTTTTCTGGGAATGTGCATCTTGTGAAACCAAACAGTGCTAGCAAGCAGCTTTATTGGTTCTCCCAGTCCATTCTGTGCCAGGCTGTGCTGCCTTACAGCAACAGGCCTTTCCCTGAGATCCCAGGAGCTCTGAGAGTCCTGCAGGCTCCTGTGTGTGCTCAGTACAGATGATGGCATGTGAGGGGTACCTGACAGCACAGCAAAGCCCCTGGTGCTGTGTGTGCCTGGGAGAGGGCTCTGTGAGAGCTCAGTGGCTGTGCTCTGTGCCTCAGGAGGTGTTTACTCGTGGCAGGTTCAGCAGATCCACTGTTTGCTAACAGCCTGTAGCTGACGTCTGAGCTGAGGAGTTCCCAGGGGACCCAAGGAGGATAAGGAAGATTCTGTTTGTTGCTGCCTTGACAGTGAATAATGCCTTCCACTTTCTCCTCCTTGACGTCAGTAAATTCCTCGGACTAAAGGAGAATGTCAGATTTTTCCCCAGATGCACAGCAAGCCTGGGATCTGAAAGGGAGGTGTGCTTCTAGAGCTAGTGGGAAGCAAGGTTTGAGTACATGGAGAAGGGACTGGGCGAGTGGAACGTGTTTGTGACTTGGGGCCTCTGCTCTTCAAACCACGTTGCCAAGGAAGCTTTTCTCAGTCACCTTTGTAGGAGGGCAAAGTCAGTCCAGTAGGCAACTTAGGCTGAGCAAAACAGCACAGTTGTAATCATAGCTGCGTGTGTTTTGATTTTGTACTTTTTTCTGTCTTGGAAAAGCAATGGTCTTACCAGCTCTATTCTCTTTCCTGTTTGTTAGGTCTGCCTAACCACGGACAAACCAGACAAATGGTAAGAGAATGTTCATTTAACCAAAACAGGGAAAAGAAGAATTATTAACCCACACTAGGTAGAACACTCCATTAAACCGTAGTGCTTCACTTCCACCTTTGCTGTTTGCAGCTGGTCATAATTCCCAATTCACTGAAAAGGGAAAAATATTGTTTTGGGGCATCTGAATCATCTTAGTGGTTAAATACAATTCAAACCTCAAATCTATCTACCTTTATATCTATAAATGAGATCCTGTTTTGAACAGAGCATTTTGTTTCTGCTCATGCAGAAACTGAGTGGCTGCTTCCAGCAAAGTTCTGGGATGTGTTTCTAGGTGGAATGTGTTTCCCTGAAGGAGCAAAGTTTAAATGATGGAAGGGTTTGTTTGGAAAACAGTTTATTTTTAAATTCTTTTTAGCAAGTTGGTGTGCAAGTTACCTGCTGAGAATGCTTGTATTTTACGTTCTTTTTTTTTTTTTTGAGTAAAAAATATTTGTAGCCTTTCATCTATTGTGCTGAGTTTAATCAAAGGACAGAAGCAAATAGCCAGTCTGATTGATGTGTCTCTGGCAGAATGCTTTCTCACTAAATTGTGAAGGGGCCAGTGCAAAGGCTGTGCATCCCCTTCCCCCCTTGCACGTGGCTTATGGGAAACAACTTCAAGCATATGTTTTTTCCCTCCCAAAATGATCTTCTGCTGTTGATCAAGTGGAGCTTGCCTCGTTAGCTGAAGTGCCACAAGGCATTAGTGTCAGCAGGGTCCCTGTGACACAGGTCAGCCAGCAGCAGGTGTGCCTGATGGTCACTGCACAGTGATCACAGGCTTTATTGAACCTGACAGGGTTTGGGCAAGTGAGCAGTGGCCTGAGGGGAGGCCAGAACTTGGGTGTGCCAGGCTGCTTGGAATGACAGAGCATTCCTTTGGTTTGTTCCTCCATCTGAAGTGGTAAATTGTACTCCTCCATCAATTCAGCTTCATTCCCTGTCACTGAGAAGACTGGCTACTTGTTTGTGTCTGCTGAATAAACCAACTCAGAGCAGAGGGAAAAATCTCTGATGACTTAATACTTTTTAGGTGTTTCAGTGTGAAACTCCCAGAACTGCCTTGATTCCATGTTGCCTGATCAAGTGTGAATGAAAAATTAAAGGTCCTCATTTAGGATGTATCATTTGAAATAGATCTCACCATGTAGGTAGAGAAAGGGCAACCTGGAAGCATAGGGGTGCCCTTTCTAGGTACTTCCAGTAACTTTTTCTGGAGGAGTTCTCCTGTGTATCTTGCATATGTGGAGAAAATATGCTTTGCAACCTTAATGAATGGATTTTCTTGGAGAAACGTGGAAGGGGTAAAAATAAAGCCATCAGTAAAGCTTTTGTTTGAACCCTTTTGCTTAACAAATGTCAAATCTAAAAGCAATTGTTGAAGTATTTCAGTGGTCTGCAGTGGTGCTGAAGCTGTCTTGTATAATATGGAGCTGGGCAATTGAGAAATTAAATTGTTATTGCACTTGTATGCAAGAGTTTTAAAGAGCTTAGGGTTTTAAAAGGTGGGGGCTTTGTTTAGCTCTAAAGCCCTGATGCTCTACAGGAAGCAGATCTTGCTGTAGAGCAGTTGATTAAGGCTGGTCAAAAAATAAGTCATTATCATTTTCTGTTTTCTGCTCAGATACAAAATGAGATAGATGCAGGGGTTTGTTGGGTTTTTCCCCTTGAGTTTTAGACTGAATTCTTCCCTTTCTAAGTCAAGGTGTTAAAATTCAGTTAGTTATTGCAATGACCTGACACTAAAGGATTTGAAGTCCTCATGTCCACACCATTCCTTTTGAGGTGGGTCTCCCAGGGCAGACATCTCTCACACAAACGCTCAGTTTCCCATGCCATGGGCAGAAGGGGAAGCTTTGGTGCATCTGGGGAGATGGCCTGTGAAATACCACAGTTGAATTTATGCCAGGGTGTTTTCTGACCAGCTTTAATTCATGCATATCAAATTTTCTGGGCCTTCATTTTGCATCTTTCCCAGCTGCTCAGTGTTACTGATTTCAGTGGGATTTCTCAATGTGCTGATCAGCAGGAAGAGGGGCAGCAGCACTGGACTTCAGTGATCAAGGACAGCTGCATTTGAGAAGCTTAACACTTTGCTCCCTTTCATCTGCACCTCTCTTAATAACAGCTCATGTTTTTCCAGCTGAGTGTAAGGGGCTTACTGTGAGTCTGGAAAATGATGCCTGTGTTGATTCACAAAGCAAATGTGTTGTTATGGGAAGTCTGTAGTGTTCAATACTAAAAGGGTTTTTATCATGAAAGCTGCTAAGCTTTGTAGTACTACATTTGTTTTCAACAACATATTTAATTCTATACTATCCTCATTAAATATTGACCTCCCTAGAACAAAAAGGACATGGGTAAGTTTGGTACTCCAGAATAACTGTAAATTCTGATTCTTGTATTTGATTTGCTTTGTAGCTATATTTCCTTCCCTGAAATCAATAGAGTTGCTCTAGATTTATGATAGTAGCTGAAATCTAAGTCTGATGCTCAATCTTTTGAACTTGATGTCATCTTTCAGACACAAGCCACAAATTATTGGTAATGCCTTCCATTTATTATTTGTCCTGTCGCTGAAGTATTGCTGTCCTATTGCATATCGAAGGCGCCTGACTTGTTCTGCTTGTGAACAATTGCTTACGTGTGAATTCTGTGTTCAGTCCTGGGCCAGAGGGGGAGGTATTTACCCTAAACTCTCAGTAAGGCGTACAAAAACTTTAATTCTCTTTTCCTTTGTGTGCTTAGCACATGTTGCTGCAGGTTTGTTGCAGGCCATAACTGTGCTGTTTTATGTATCATGTTAGGGACCAAGCCGAAACTTGCTGCTCAATGGGAAATCATACCCAACAAAAGTCCGATTAATTCGTGGTGGATCCATGCCTCCAGTGAAAAGGAGGAGGATGAACTGGATTGATGCACCAGATGATGTTTTTTACATGGCCACTGAAGAAACCAGGTAGGAAATGTGGTGTTTCAGAGGATTTAAGGGGATGTCTGTTGTTTTGTGGGTGCTGCAGCTGGCGTTGTGGTTAGAGGGGGATCTTGTCAGCAGTTCTGATGCTACAACCTGAATGCAGAGACCACACCCAGTGCTGAGGTGGGTAAAGGATGGGAAATAATCATGCACTTACATTCCAGAGAAAGCAGATTCTTGTTTTTCTTCCAGAGCAGTTGCTGTAGGAGATGGATGCAAAGGGGAGGAAGGCTGAGGTGGGAATTCACCTGGTTGAGACCCATCACTGCTCTCACAGGTCCCATCTCAGTGGATAGGGCCCTCCTGCTCATGGGTGACACTGAGGAGCAGAGCCTCCTCTACACAGAGCTCTGCATGTCCTCTTGCATGCTGAACTCTGGCATTACCCCTCACAACATCTCCACATGTGTCTGGGTCCTGGAAGCTGCAGGTGACAGAGGGTTTCCATAGGCTGGGCTGACTCATTTTTCAGTGATTTGCATTTGCCACCAGCAGCAGTGAGATTTAGTTCTACAGTGTCAATCTTCCTCCTTTGCTGGTACTGCTTCTGCTAGTCCTAATTCTTCTTGTTGGTCTGCCCACAGGATAAAAATAGTAGAAGAAACTTTCCTTGTGTGAGTTTCACTTCAAACTGTTTACAAACTGCTGACAGAGTGGTAGAAGCTATGTGGCCCAATCCCTTAGGCAAAGTTCCCAGTACTGGTATTCCTAGGATGGGAGTGTTGCTCCTGGGTGTGATGAGAAGGTAGAGAAATTGGCTTGTGTGGTTTCCTCCCAAGAACTTGATGCCTCCCTTCTGGGTTACCTTGAGGAAGGTCAGAGCAAAGCTGCAGCCCTGCTTTCCAGCCCTCCCTGACAGTAGAGGTGGTGTCTGGCTTCTGTCTTGGTCTGAAGCCTGGAGTTATCAACACTTGCACTATCAGTGAGTGCCCCGAGAGCAGAGAAGCACTTACCTTTCCCTCCGCTTGCAGAGGTGGACCTGGGAATTACTGGGTGTCTGAACTCTTCAAGTAACTGAGGAGGTTGAGAGTTTTAGTGCTTTGTCTCTTCTGGTACCACTAAATTTGGCACTGCTCTGAGTCTTCATTTGTTCAGCACAAAGGTCATAGTTGAGAGTCCTGGTATCTCCAAACTTCTCTTTAACCTGCAAAGCATTTCAAGTGTCAGGGAACTGTTCTGTGGGCCTAGTATCAAAGATGGGCTTTGTAGAATACGCGATACTAGTAACATTCAAATTACTAACCACTGATCTCTTGGATTATCAGTTTTCGGTGCAGGAAACACCTTGTTGGAACTCAGAAGACACATGAAATTAATTTCCTGGTCAGACTTGTTCCTATGGGCACCTTTAATGCAACTATGCATTCCACACCAGTTCATATCTTTGCCATGTCTTTCCCTTCTCCTTTCTGTGTCTGCAAGATGCTGTGAAAGAAAGCAGTTATATATGGAATTCCATATATAATTGAAAATAAGGTGAGAGAAGGATTTAATTTTCAGAGGAAGCAGTTTTCTTATTACTGCTGTTGCTCAGATAAAGAGGTACCTGGATCCTGTCGCAGCTCTCTGATTCATGTGCCATTGTGGACTAAGGGTATACAGTCCTTAGGTACAGGGTATGCACTCCTTAGATGCTCAAGGCTTGTTTCATAATCCTGCATCTAGGGGCTCTTGACATTGCACCATCCAAGGCACATGAAATACTCCAGGTGCATGGTGGCAGCGTGTCAGTACAAGGTCCTGCCCTTTGACCTGGACAGAACTGTGACAATATTCATCCAGTGTGATGTTGGTTGTGACAACAGTTTACTGTAGACACAGAATCCTCTGCTCATACAGAACCACTGACAGAGGCAGGAAGGATCAGTCCCACAGCAACCAGCACAACTCTACTGAAAATCGTGGTGATAGACATCAGCTCAGTAAGATCTTATCACTTCCATTTAAAAATAGAGAGAGAAAGAAAAGGAAAAAAAAACCATCCAGGCTTCTTTGTCTGACAGCCGTGCTGCTTAGCTGGCTGATGAGTGGTGAAAGGAGATTTTTGGCAGGCTGTGAAGAGCAGGGAAGCCTGAGCGATGGAGCATTGTCAGTGGCACGGGTTTTCTGTCGGGCATTTCACCTCTAACTTTTCCCTGAACCATCTGCTGCATTCCAGTGTCAGGAATGTAAGACTTGTTTGTGAGCTCTGAAACAATTTGAGCTTTGTGTTGGCTCCGTAGCAGTCAGTCTAACTGCAATATCTGCATATCGTCCTCCAGCTGAGGGTCAGGCTGTGTTTTCAGTCACAGCAAGTAGGTTTCCCTGAAGTTTTACATGCTCCTCCTCTCCCCTTTTTGTGTAGCTCTGTTGAGAACACAGCGGAGGTGCTGGAAAACTCTGTGGCTCTGAAGGAGCAGTTTGAAAAGCTGGTCGAATGAAAGGAGTACATTTTGAATTGAAGGCTCCCAGTGAGGAGCTTGGCATTTATAACTCAGGCAAGCGGAGGCAGCGGTGACCTGATCAGAATCCAGAGTGCTGCAGGATGTGTTTCTGATGGCAGTGTGGCTGATGGAGCACACACGGGTGCTGCAAGGAGTTCTGCTGGCTGAAAGTGGATCAACTGCAGTCAAACATCTTGGAAAAGTCATTATATTAAGATTTTATTTTCTGTCTCCCTCACCACCACTTTGCCATCTTGTTTTCACCTCTCCTCACCCTGTGGCCTTTTAGTTTGAGAAGGTGCTGGAGAAATGGACAAACAAAAAATGTGTCTGTGCAGCAGTAAGTGCAGCAGCTTGTCCTGCTCAGTGGGCAAAAAAACCAAGTGAAGAGATGACCAAATCTGATAAGAAGTGATTCAAAATCTTCAGCTGAAGTTGATGGTTTGTCAGTTCTGGTGGTGCTAAGGGTAAGTTTTTGAGGATAAGGGAGGTATTTTGACCACTTTTTTCAGTAGCCATCACATCTTAAAGGCAGAAATCATAGCACAGTGATAGGCATCAGCTCAGTGAGAAGGTCTCTCTTCCACTGACAAATAAACTAAACCAACCAGCTTAAAACCACAACCAACAAAAGGGGGTTTTGGCCCCAGTAGTGTTGCGTAAATGAAATTGGGGAATAGGTGGCTGAAATGTGGGCTACAGAGCCCTTCCTCTCTTGTCTCTCGTGGTCAGCCAAAACCTTGTTCTGTCAGGAGCCTGTGAGGGAAAGCAGTGCTGCCTTACCAGACCCTTCTTGTTGCCCCAGTTCCTGAGCTGAAGACTCAGTGGGTGCTGGTGGACAATTCTTGTGACTATTACTTTCCTTTCTAATCTCTATGTGCCTTTGACCACCACAGCATCCTCTGTATAAAAGAATTCCTCATTTTAATTACACAGTACATTTTTCATTGTTGCTGCATTTTTGGGTTTGGATGGAGTTTTTTAAATACTTCCTTTATCACTGAGCCTGGTATTAAGAAAAAGAAATTCAGTATTTGTCTCTAACTTTGGTAATTTTAAAGCTTTGGTTTCTCTTTCTGTCCATATGGAAAACAGCTTCCTGCATCTGATAGGACTTGTTGCCAGTCTTGTACATACAGGGAAATCCTTAATCAAATACAAGATGTCAATATTGCCCATCTCTGGGTTGGGCACACGCAGTGTGGGAGAAGGGAGAAGGGGAAACACCCTGTTGGTGTTGCCTTGGCTTTGTAAACTTCCCCAGAGCTACCTGCAGCACATCCAGCTGATCAAAATAAATTCAGAATAAATCAATGGTGTGGAAACTGGCTGTCCTGACTATTTCAATGTTCTATTCCCAGCATGAGACCCTGGTCCTACCAGGCTGGACCAGAATGCCTTCTGCCCTACAGGGGAAGGATTCTGGAGCAGAGAATGCAGTTTCCTCTTCACTGGGGGGTTTATAAATCAGGGAATTTGAGTTTCCCAGGGCAGCCATTGCAGAAGGAGCCATTGTCAGCCAGCCCAGCAGGCGTGTGTGGGCCCTGTCTCCCCTGGAGGAGCGGAGCAGCCCCGGTGCCTCTGTAATCCATGCCTTTCTCCCTCCTGTCTGCAGGAAAATCCGCAAGCTGCTTTCCTCCTCGGAAGCCAAGCGAGCCGCCAGACGCCCCTACAAGCCGATTATCCTGCGGCCCATGCAGGCGGTGCAGCTCCGCCAGCCCATGAACGATGAGCCCATCATCATCGAGGATTAACGCCGGCAATCTCTCCTCCAGTATCTACTTGAGTTTCCATGGCTACAGCATTGAGCTAACTGTTGAAGAGAGGGAACTTTTGAGGAACTGTTTTGCATCTTTTAAACCCTTAAAAGGAACTCAGCCCTGCTCTGAGCCTCTGACCACAGACTGCTCTCTCTCTCTGTCTCTCTCTCTCTCTCTCTTGCACTCCCTCCTTCTCTCCTATCTTTTTTTCTTATTTTTTCCTTTTTTCTTTTTTTTGTTTTTAATTTTTAGTAGCCTCCTTTCCCTTTTGCTTCTACCCCTTTTGTAGAAGGGGGAGGGAAAGTGAGTTTAACTTATTAAGAGAATGTGGACTAGTACTTTTTAGCTTTGTTTCCTCTTCTGATGTACGAAGAGCTAGAACCCTTCATTTTGTGACTGAGCTATCGTTGCAAAGCCATTTTATGAGGCTGTGTTGTAAGATTTCTCTTTCCTTTTCTCTTTTTTTTTTTAAATTTTGTGAACGGTGCCATTTTTTTTATTTCATTTATATTATTTCTTTTGTAGATAAATTTCCAATCTTTAACTGATATTTGAAAATAGGAGCTGAAAGCCAGCCCCAGGTTCAGCCAGTTTTCTTTGGTCCTGTCCCTTCTGTTTTTTGGATCATTTTGCACAGCCGGTTGTGCTCATGCACAAGACAGACCAACTCAGGCTGAGAAAGGAGCAAGCTAAGAACTGAAGAACCTTGCAGAACATTACACTAACGTTGTGTGCAGTGGAGCCAGGCTGCCAGAATTAGGTGTCCTTACTCTAGTTGCTCTCTGAGAGATGTGGCCCGTGGCATTTCTCCCAGTAATCAGCATTTGTGTGCTGCCTTCTCTGTGACATCTGGGATCCTACCTGCTGTTAGCAGTAGGCCCAGCAAGTGTAATGAATTGCTTTGCTCTGGCTCCAAGAGTCAAGTACACCAATGCCCAGGGACATTTTGCTTAGAACTCTGAACCTGTTTGTGCATCAGTGCTTTTGGACACGTTTCCCAGGATGAGACCTGGTTTCTCTTTAATTGCGTTACTGTATGTTTCCCATTTTGAAGGGACTTTAAATTACAGCTGGGTTTTCATTTGAACACATTGTGTCTGAATTTAAGTGGTTTTTTCCCCCCTTGACATTTCTTGTGTTTGAGGTTTCTCGCATCTCTTCAACTTCTTATGTATTTGCAAGTCTGTATCATTTCTTTTTCATATGTCTTCTCACAGCAGTGCATTTGCTGGATGCCCTGCTCAGTTTTGAAAGGATGTAAACTATCATTTGCAACTTGTGCTGATCTGTACATGTACCTGCCTCAAGCAGACACAGCATGTAATAACCCCCAAGTCATTCCATATGTGTCAGCGGTGAGATGAGCCAAAGTTGTATTTGGGTTATCACAGTCCAACCGTGATTCTGTGCAACTCTGTTAACCCGCCGGGTTAGACGGAAAGGAATCCCCACAAAATGAAAACAATTCAGTTAACTTTACTTAATAAACCTGGAAAGTGAGCTTTTGTGAAACATCTGCTTTTTGTCTCTTCTGAAACAGCCGCCCTTGCTCAGGTTCCACATGCCTGGGGCTCACAGCCCTGCACCTTCTGTCCCATCCCTGGGCTCTGTCCTGCTCTCCAGGGTCCCTGGGCTGCAGTACAGGGCAAGAGTCCGAATCACTCATAGTTTGATTCCTCCCCTGTGCAGTTGAAACATTTCCTTACACTTCAGAGGCATCTCCGTCCTCCTCTTCCTCCTCAAACAGGCCGCAGATGCAGGGCTGGCCCTCTGAATGAGCCCTTTGTCCACAGCAGCTCCTGGGCCTGCTGCTCTGGGCCTGCCTCTGGTGTGTGGCAGAGGGACATCCCTGGGGGTCAGCAGCCCAACCTGTGGGCAGTTCTGAGCTTTGCATTGCTCTGTCCTCCCAGATGAGCAGCATGGGCTCCGTGTTTGCTCTCGTTTGCTGCTCAGGGTTGGTGAGATTCAATCTGTGGCTGTGAGCACCTGTGCACCCTGGCAGGTCTAAGTGTATCCTGTGCTGCAGGTCAGGCTTTCCTGTCCTCAACTTAAAAGTGAGACAGGACAACCATTCCTGAAGGATGTGCTACTCAGGAAGGGCACAAAAGCCCTCAGGCTGCGAGCGGCACCAGTGACCATTGGCAGTTTTACTTTGTCACCATCAATCCTTAGGATTAACCCTCTGTACTTGAGAAACACCTGCTGCAGGAGGGTTTTGTAACGCTTCTGTCTCTGTGAGGGCAAGGGCTCTTGTGGATTCCTTCCAGTAGCAAAAGGAAATCTGAACACATCACGTTGGAAAACCCCATGTCGAAGCTGGCACCCGCAGTGCCTGGGCCGGGCCAGCTCGGACAGCCCGGGGTGCTGGGGATCCCGGGGCCGGGCCAGCTCGGACAGCCCGGGGTGCTGGGGCTGCTGCTGTGCTGGGGATCCCGGGGGCTGGGACAGCTCAGACAGCCCGGGGTGCTGGGGTTGCTGCTGTGCTGGGGATCCCGAGGCCGGGGCTGAGCTCTCCATGAGCCCAGCAGAGGCGGCTCCGGCTGCACCGAGAGCACAAGAACCACTTGGGGGTGCCAGCCCTGCGGTTTCCAACAGCTTAAAAGCTTTCTTGGAGCAGCTCCAGAGATTGCTCTGGGAAGGAGTCCAGACAAGGAGAGTGAGCACGTCCTGTGCTGCCCTAACTTTGAAGGACCCTTGCGTGTCCTTCAATAGAGATGCTGTATTCTGGCGTGCAGTAGCAGGCTCCCCTGCCATGTGTTTGTTTCACTGGCTTACATTTGTACCAGCTTGGGAGGGGAGGCTGGAAGATCCCTTTGGCCACCAAAGGAAAACGCTGGCTTTTGGGAAGTGCAGGGAGTGGTAGGTCCAGGCACTGACCTGTCCAAGCCTGAGGGGTCACTCCCTTGAGCTGTTGCTGTCACAGCCCCTCCTGTGCCAACCTCTTCTCTATATTCACATTCCTGTGCTGTTGCTGCAGGAATTGCCTTTGGTTATTCACCCTCCTGCTCTAGAGCCTTGTCAAAATAGAACAGTGTTCACACAGCTGGGGCAATGTCCCATTTTCCAGGTCCCTTCCTCTTCTTGCTTCCCACCTCCGAAAGAGCCCCTGAGATTGTAGGGGGAGGAGAGCCTGGAGCTGGGAAGTGCTTACCCACCCAAAGCAGGCCAGGTTGTTGGGATGTAATAAGTATTGCCATGTGCATTTGGGTATTTTCCCTTAGCTGTGTGTCCCTGGCATCCCAATCCTTCCCTCCCCTGTCTGCCCTGCGGACGTGGGAGCAGATATGTCACAGGCTCAGCTGTGATCCCCGGGAGAGGACTGTGCTCACGTGGATGGAGCATGCTGACCTCCAGACTCAGTGCCATGCCTGCAATTTTACAGGCTTAAAAAGAAGCAGGAAGCTGCTCAGGAAAGTATTTGAAAAACAAAACAAAAATCCAAACATTCCTACAATACTTCATGCCAAAATGCTTTTGTTACAGATTTAATTTTTTTTAAAGTTAACTTGGGTGTTTTGGGGGCGCTTTTTTACATTGCATTTTGCATTTTACCAGCTTGTTAATAGCAGCTCTCTGTGATCTCTGCTTTTGCTGCTGTAACATGAAGGCAGCGCCCTGACCGTAACAGCACTGATGAAACAATATGAAAAAAAAGCAAAGTATGACCAAAACTAACAATTCCAAACCTGGCATTCCTGCTGTGGGAGGAGCACTGTAACTGGGACACTATTGGAGAGTTGTAAAATAAAATACACGCTGAAATTTTCTTTTGAAATGGAAATTTGGAGCCGGTGCCAGTTCTGCCGCGGGTTCTGGCTCTCTGTGCAAGTGTTACACAAGCCAGACCTTGGGAAGCTGGAGAGGCTGTTTGGGATGGTGGGATTGCATCACGGTGGAGCTGCTTCCCACTGCCACACGAGGAGGGGGCACTCACCTGTTCACAGGGGCCACGGGATGAGCAGTGGCATGGGAGGTGTGCCAGCCTGCTGGGGGATTTGTGGGGAGAGCACAAATAAAATCTGGCAGATTTTGACTATGAGGAGAAGGAAGGAATTTGACTAATTTACAGAAACTGGACCTTGAATCTTTTCTATTTTCCTTAATCCATCAAGAGGGCACAGACGTAAAAACACCATTAACCCAAATAAGCTCTGGCAGCAGCATTAGAGGGAGAAAGGAAAGATCAGTGCAGAAAGGCAAGTCAAGGCATGACAGCCTACTCTAGATGGTGAGAGAGGGTTTGTTTGGGGTTTTTCCTGTAAATGCAGTCAGTGCCTTTCAAGGTCAGCCTGCAAGAGCCAACAGTGATGGGATCTGCTGTGATCCCCAGAATATGAACATGTCTGGAGTGTGGGTGGTGTTTATGGCCCTTCCCAAGACAGGAGGCTGGGGTGGTCCACATCCCCCTGTCTCTCCTGCCCTTGCTTCCCTGCCTGGGGGCTGGCAGAAGGGTTTTGCCCTGCTTGAGCAGCTTCAAAACCTGGTGGCAGACTCAGTCACCAATCACATTTCACCCGTGCAGGAGGAGGAAAGCTGCCTCAAGAAAAGACACACAATAAATTCAGATGGGTTATGGGGCTGGGGCTTGTCTCCACCTCTTCTTCAGCCTGGAAGAAAGTCAGGGCAGGTCAGGGTTGAAGCATACTTGATTCCTACCCTGGGCTTTGCAAGTTCATTCACCACATTCCTGGAATGAGAAAGAATAATATAAATTCAGCATCTTTCTGCAGACAGCTTCCTCCCTTCCCTCCTGCAAGGGGACTCTCCACCTGGATCCAGTGCTCTGTGGGATGCTGGCAGCGTCACGGGGAGCAGATTTACAGGTTCTGGCCGGAGGGTTTCAGCCAAGTTGTGCTCGTTGAGAGATTTTCCATCTGAGCAGGAGCGAGTTTGTTCCCCCTGCCTGTGCTCTGGCTGCCCCCAGGCAGGACAGGAGGGAGGTGAATGTGTGGAGCCTGTGGGTGAGGAGCCAAGCTGGGTTTCCCTGCATCCCAGGAAGATGCCCAGAATGTCTGGGGGGAGCCAAGGCCAAATGCATCCTGGTGGGGTGGGTGATGCTGATGGAGAAGGAGGAGATGGTGCCGTGGGGACATTGCAGCACTCATGAGGTGCTGGATTATGTGTCCAGTCCCTTCCCTACCCCAGGGCCTCACTGAGAGTGTCCTGGAGGTGGTGTGCATGTGGGGCACAGACACATGAAAGCTGGGCAGCCCCTGGGCACACTGCTCCTGCTGCTGTGCCGGCCCTCAGAGCCACATTGCGCCATGGCCAGCCTGACCTCTGCCCACAGCACGTCCAGGGGGGCCGTGGCTCTGCCAGGGCTTAATGGCCAATTGCCCTGAGCTGAACTTTGCCACTGCAGCCTGGGTCTGAGTGCAGCCTGTTCCTTGGGACACCCTTTCTTTCCCTGGAAAACCTGGGGAGAGCCACCGGTGCCAGCTCTGCAGTGGCCATCCCTGGCCGCTCTCTGCAGTCCCACTGTGGCTCTGATGGGTCTGAGAGCTGTGCTCAGGTCTCTGCAGCTGCTCTCCTGCCTTTGGTCGGCTGATCCCACTGCACGGAGGGGTCACTCGTGCCCCAGGGGGCTCACACCGAGCTCTGCATCCTCGGCACCGCCGTGCAGCGTGCTGAGATCCCCCGGCCCGGGCCAGGCTGGCACCCCTCGGGAAACGGTGGCGGGGACAATGGGGACATCCATTCCAGATGGCAAGGACAAAATCTGTAAACCTGTTTATCGCAGGCGTGACAGCGCTATCGGCCCTGCCTGATAAGGGCAGGGGCTCGGATGCCTTTTAAAGGAGAGGAGCGAGGAGTGGATGGTTGGAGCTGCAGGGGCCGCGGCGCCGGGCCGGTTGCTGACGTGCCGAGCCCTGGGCAGTGGCATGTGCTGCCTGACGAGCCCCAGCCCCTGCCAGCCCTCAGCCGCCCGTCCTCCGCTCCTCCATCTTCCCTTATTCTCCTGCTAATCCTTCCTAAGCCCCCGCGCTCCCTCCAGAGCTGTGCACTCACCCTTGGGCAGCAGGGCTGGGTGCCCAGCGTGGGGCTGTCCCCTGGCTGCCTCCCCAGCCAGCCCCGGGCTCCTTGTTCTGGGGCACAGATGTCCCCTGTTGCAGGCAGGGTGCTGCCCTGCTCGCTGTGTAGGACCACGCTGGCAGGCACTGCACATCCAGGAGGGCTGTGGAGAATAAATGAAATTTAAAAAGTGTGTTGCCAGGTTTTGTGAAAGGCTCTTTCTGTTGCATCCCATCACAGGGAACTGCTCCCAGCCCATGAAGGGAAGGAAGCCCAACCACTTTTTCCATGAAACTCCTGCCTGCCACAAGGATCTGAGGCAGAACTGTTATAGCTGGGGTGGCCCTGGGCAGTGGCTGTTCCTGGCCATGGGCAGCAGCCATTCTTAACCACCAGCCCTGGCTGTGGGCTGTGTCTGGCACATGGGAGTTCCAGGGGTGGAAAAAGAGAAGTGTGTCATCCTGGGGTGACCTTGTCATGAGGCACAGAGGGCCCCGGGCCTGTGGCTGCACATGGTGCACCAGCCAAGGGTCTGCAGGCCACACAGGGATCACTGACCTCTGGGCACACCAAGCCAGCAGCAGGGGATTTTCCCATAACCTCTTTTATTTCTCCCCCCCCCCAGCCTCTTCTTACCCTGTAACAAATCCAAGGGGTCCTAGGTGCCAGAAAACATGAGAGCAGAGGAAGGCTTTCCAGCTCCCCTTAGGAGCAGCTCTGTCTGGTCCATGAGTTTTTGTGGTATTTGTATCTGAATGAAGAAAAAAGAGCTGAGGGGAGTCGGCGTGGGGAGGGGGAGAGAGGTGAGCCAAAGGAGAGGCAGCCTGGAGGGAGTTGCTCCTTATTTATTCCTCACTTTCCCTTAATCTCTGCACAGAGCTCTCTGCTTGCCCTGCCCTGGGCAGGGGTCCCAGCCTCGCACCTTTTGCAGGCTCCCGGTGGAGGCGATCCCTGCTCCAGGGCCAGCCCAAAGGCAAAGCCTCCCCTGTCCCGCAGCCCCTGCCAGGCCCTGGGGCAGCCGCTGCTGCCGGGACAGGGTTGCAGGCACCAGCTCTGGGATGGGCTTTAGGATGGGCCTGCGTCGGGCTCAGCTTTAGGATGGGCCTGCTTCGGGCTCAGCTTTAGGATGGGCCTGCTTCGGGCTCAGCTTTAGGATGGGCCTGCTTCGGGCTCAGCTTTAGGATGGGCCTGCTTCGGGCTCAGCTTTAGGATGGGCCTGCGTCGGGCTCAGCTTTAGGATGGGCCTGCGTCGGGCTCAGCTTTAGGATGGGCCTGCTTCGGGCTCACTGCAGCCGAGGAGGGGATGCTGCAGGGACGTGGCTCCTGCTCCGCTCCCCGCAGCACCCGAGGAAGTGGCCGGGTTAAACCCGGCTTTATGGCGGGGGAAAGGCCCCGCACAGCCCCGGAGCGGGGACTGGGGCACGGGCAGTGTCCCGGGGCGATGAGGCTGCCCCAGGCCGGGAGGCTGCTGCCCCCAGCAGCTCAGGAAATCCCGAGGGCCAGAGCAAAATGGGTCACCTCCCGCCACTGGGACAGGGCCCCCTCGGCCGGGACACCCGCGGGCACTGCTGCAGGGGACACGGCCCGTGCCAGAGAGCTCCCCTGGCCGCTGAAAGGCGCCTTTGTCACCCGCTGCCAGGGAAACTCCAGCTCAGCCCTCGGGCAGGGATGGGCCCCTCCAGTTTCTGATGGAAAATGCACCCTTTGGTGAAAATTATTAATGTGCTCTCTGGGGAGAGGCACGGCGGAGTCGGGGGTGTCCCTCACGTGCCACCACCCCCCTGCCAGCATCCCGTGTCCCCTCGGCAGCGGGCAGTCCCCCCTTGGCACTGGCCGTGCTGTCCCCACGGCAGCTCGGCCATCCCTGCTCGCTCCGCCTGGGCCACCGAGTCACCTGTCACATCCCTGCCCTCCGTGCAGGAGCACGCCCAGCCTAAATCGGGGGAGATTAAGACACGACCAGCTAAAGCCACTTTGCTCCTGACCAGCATATCCGCTTGGGATTTAGCGCATTTGCAGGCAGGGATTCACACCTTTAGGTTATTTGTCTTAATTCCCCCCAGCCTCTATGTGTGAAAAGCCCTTGGCCGGCACCTTCTGGGTGCTGGTTCTGCAGCGTGGCAGCGCCCAGGCTTTCTCCTGGGGCCTCCCCAGACAGGGTGAATGCAGCCTTCTTCCTCCTCCTCTTGCGCCCCTCAGCCCCCAGGGCTGGAACACCAGCTGAGGCCGCCTCACAATGGGAAGGATTTAGGCAGGAGAGCCTTTTCAGGCTGTCCCCTCTGGGCATGAGCCTGCTGCAGGCACAGGGATGCTTTGCTGGCTCTGCCGGCTGCCCTGGGGTGCTTTAGGGCTGCAGCCACACCGGGTACACAGGGGGACCCACAGGAGTGCTCTGGGACTGTTCTGGAGCGGGCAGCCGCTCTTCTGGAAATCAGAAGCTCCACGAATCCCCCGCTCCTGCCCTGCCCGGTGGCTGCAGGCCCGGCCTGGGACACCCTGGCTCCGCGGTGGGGCACGCAGGGCTGAGCCCCTCCCGGGGCCGTGGGGGCAGCGCTGCCACCTGCCCCGCAGGGACCCCGCGGCCACAAAGCCGCGCATTGTTGTGACAGCAGCTGGCCGAGGAGTGACAGGGATGCCTGGGCCTTCCAGCGCCGCGGGGTGCAGGGGCTGTGGAGGAACCGCTGTCGGGCACCCCCGGCCCCCGTGCTGCCGGCAGGGTCACCGTGTCCCGTCCCGGAGCCCCGGGTTCCCTTCCCAAGGCTGCGCCGGGGCCGGGCGGGCGCTTGGCAGCTGCAGCAGCTGCCGGCAGGGAAAGGAATCCTGTGACAATGGCGGCGGAGCAGAGCCAGGCTGCCGCTGATGAATAATGCAGAGCTGCGCTGGCGGCGCGGCAGATGTCTTGTTTACCAACACGGCCGCTCCCCGGCCGCGGGCCCTGCGCCCCTGTCACCACCTCTGTCACCACCCCTGTCACCCCCTGCCCGCGCCCACCGCAGCCCCGCCGCGGGGCACCATCCGGGCACAGAGGGGCTCCTCTGCCTCGCCACGGCATCCTGGCTCCTCGAGTATCCTCGCCGCGGCTTCACGGCTCCCTGAGCATCCCTTCGCAGCCGGAGGGGTTTTTGAGATGGGAGTTTCCATGGCAACGGAGCGGAATGGCGCCGGGAGCCGGGGGATGCGGGCGCTGGAGCCGGGCAGCGAGCGGGGCTGGGCCGGGCACGGGCTGCGCGCTCCCGCGGGCAGTGGGAGACGCCCGAGCCCCTCTGCGGCTGCCGGCCAGGACCGCCACCCCCCACTCACGTCCCGGACTCAGCCGGGGAGGCTCCCGGCCGGCGCCTTTGGGGCCGGTGAAAACCCACAAGTCGCGTCGCTCAACTACAACCTGTTTATTATGGAGATTTTTTTCCCAGGCAAGGGAAGTCGGGAGCACTCGTGTCCCGATTTTAGCCTTTGGGGATGGGAGACAGGGAAGGGGGTGTTCTCTCGGCCGCCGGGGCCGGGCACCTGCTGCGCCGGGCTGGAGCCGGGCCGTGCCGAGCCGTACCGAGCCGTACCGAGCCCGGCGCCGCTCGGCGGGCAGCCCCGCCCCGGCTCCCCCCGGGCGGCGGTGGGCGGGGGCCGGGCGGAGCGGGGCGCACGGCGCGGCACATCACAGCACGGCTCGGCACAGCACGGCTCGGCTCGGCTCCGCTCTCCCGCCATGGCATCCAAGTGCCCCAAGTGCGACAAGACCGTGTACTTCGGTGAGCGCATCCCCGGGGCCCGGCCCCGCATCCCCTTCCCCGCGCCCAGACGCATCCCCGGCACCTCAAACCGGTCCCCCAGCCCAGAGCCGGCGCTCATCGCTGCCTTCCCCTTCCCCGAGCCCCGGTGCATCCCCTTTGCCCCACCGGGATGTATCGCCCCGGTGTCCCCTCCGCCGCACTCCCCGCAGGGCTCCCCCGGGACCGGCCCGGCAGCGGCTGCTTCTCCCCGCGGGGCGGCCGCGGCCCCTCCGCTCCGCATCCCGGCTACGCTGAGGGTGCTGCCCGCCGGCCCTGGGGCAGGGGCACAGAGCGTCTGGGTGATCCCCGCCTTGCTGGGCAGGGGGGCAGCAGGCGGCGAGGAGCCCTGGCTGGGCTGTGTGCCCGCACCTGGGGTGCTGAGAGGGGCTGGCTCCTGTCCCCAGGTACTGCTGCCTTGGGCCAGCCCACACGACACGGCCGGTACCGGGATGGGGCTCCCGTGATCCGGAGGATCTCTTGGGGCGGGGAAGTTGGCACTGGCAGGTGCAAACAAAACCTCCTCGCAGCCGGTTTCTTTGATTCCCTGCACGCCTGGCCCCAGGTGTGCCCTTCATCCCTCCCTGTCTCGCCGCGCAGCCAGCCCCCAGCGGGCTGTTCCCAGCTGGACGAGCTAACGAAGGGTTTGGGGTTTCTTCGGGACTTTTTCAAAGGCAGCTCCTGGGCTCGGAGGTCCATCTCAGCACACCTGGGCTGGGTTAGGGCAGCAGCGAGTCCCCGCAGGTCTCGGCGGGCCCTGCCTGGGGTTGTGGCCGGTCGGGATCTCTGGGAAGCGGGGCTGGCGTGTGTCCGGTCAGGCAGCGCGGGCTGAGCGCCGCCGCCCGGCTCGGCTCGCAGCGAGGTTGGGGCAGCGGCTGAGCCTCCTCGGCCTTGGTGTCCCCGAGGGGCTGCCCCAGCCCGGAGCCTCCGGCGGGGCCTCTGCCCTGGGTGAGCACCCTCGGCCCCGCTCCGTGCGCTCGGGATGGCTCTGGGGATGGATCCAGGGCTCCAGCCCGAGCTGACCGCGGGGTGCAGCTGGCCTGGCGCTGCCTCCTAGAGCCCTTCCTGCCCATCTCCCGCCCTGCTCCGGGGTCCAGCCCCTGTTGCCTCAGTGTGTTTGTTTGGTGGAGAAATACCAAAGGGTCCTGATGATGTTTGAGCATTGGAGGCATTGGTGCTTTCATTCTTTTCCGGCCATCTCCAAGTAAACACAGGGAAATAGGAATTTGCTGTCTTCCTCCTTTAAATAAACCTATTTGTGTGTGGGTGGGAAGGGCTTGGCCCCTTGGATGTCTTTCTTTGTATGAATCTTTTCCTTTTTAAGCAAAAAATAGTGCCTCCCCAGCCAGCTGGGCACTGACCCGGGGACAGAGCTGCTCCTCTCGCTCCAGGGATGAGCCTGCCCTGCGTGGGGGGGTCGGGGCTGGGCTCAGGGACCCGAGGAGGAGGCCAGGCTGTGCCAGGAGAAGCACCAGCCCCCAGCAGTGCCCCTGCTCTTTTCTCTCCCCATGTCCTGGGGCACTTGTGGGTCTCCTGAGGATGTGGTCTGGGAGGGAACAGGGCTGTACCCCCTGCCCCAGCTGCTCTCTCCCCGGGAGGGTTTCTGTAGGTGCCGTGCTCCCTGTCCCGGGCTCTGCTGCTCCCTGTCCGTGTGGGGACTCCCTGCTCTGGAGGCAGGTGCCTTGGCAGCGGGGCAGTGCCAGCCCCCATCCCACACCTTCCCGCAGGGAATGCTGCCCCTGAGGGAGACCTGGGGAGAGGGGGTGGTGCTGAGCTGAAACGGGAGTGAAAAACTTTTCTGTGCTTAGAGCTGAGATGGGCTGGAGCACGTCCCTGTTGATGCCTTGAGCTTTCCCTTGAGGAACCGCCCAGGCTCTGGAAGAATAAACCTGAGTCCGTTTATTCAATGCATGGAAGCTCCATGCAAATCCTGAGCCGTCTTTCCGGGGTGCGGATCCCGGGCTTTCCCGCGTGCTCCGCTGGGAAGGCGATGGGAGCTCCACGTCCGGGCTTTGGTGTCTCTCCTGAATTCCTGGGCCGGGCTTTGGTGTCTCTCCTGAATTCCTGGGCCGGCCCGAAGCTTAGCGGGGAGGTGATTCATAAAGCCCCGCTTGTTCGGGAGCCTCCCTGGCCGTGCTGAATGAGCGCTGGCAGCTCGGGCTGCCCGAATGCCGGGGATTGCAGCCCCGGTCATGTGTGAGAGACGCCGCCGGCTCCCGGGCCCGGCCCCGCGCAGCGCCCGGCGGCTCCCAGCGCCCGCACTCCCGGGTACCGATGGAAAACTCATTTCCAGCATGCCTGTTGCTTCATGCTCCCTGGAAAAATCCAGCGGGCTCCTCCCTGCGCAGTCAGGAGGATGTGGGCGTTTCCTGAGCTACAGAATGAGCTTTTTTCCTTTAAAAAGCACGGGGAAATATAAAAATAGCTTTTTGGCTTTTTTCCCCCTTTTTTCCCCTTATTTTTGAAAGGAGGTTGAGGTCTGTGACATTGTTTCCAGGAACGGCTGGGGCTAACTTTCCTGCTTTGGGAGATTGGCTGGATGCAGTGGCTGTTCGAGAGCAGGAGCAGCCGGGGAGCGGGGCCAGCTCCCGTCCGTCCCCGCGGGCAGGTGGCAGCGCTGGGCTCGGGGCTGGCTTCGGGCTCTCACTGCTGCCAGGAAGCTCCGGGGGAACCAGAGCCTCCTGCGGCCAAACAGCCGCACATTTCCCCAGCTCCCTTTCGCATTGCTGAGCCTTAAATGAGTTTTGCAGGGTCACCGGGAGCCCTGGCCAAGCCTGTCCGCCTCCCATCCTTTCTTCCCAGAGCAGCAGGGGACTGCGGCAGCAGGGGGTTTCCTGTTTTCCCGTCCCGAGCACGGGGCAGGCACAAGCCCCAGGGCTGCAGCGAGCACACGTGCGACCGCTCCGGCCGGGGCGGCTCTTGGGGCGCTCGCTGCCCGCGCTGGGGCTGGGGGAAGGCGCTGCTCTGTCTGTTCCGAAAGGGGCATCGCCCAAGCAGGTGGGAGTCACTCAGCAGCCCCCAGGCTTAAAGCGGCTCTCCAGCGCTGGTTTGCCAGTGGGATTCCAGAGGGGCACTGAGGGCACGGACACATCCAGCTGGGAAGCAAGGGAGGCCCGAGCCCGGCGTGCTGCCAGGGGCCCGCAGCAGGTGCCTGGGCACACCGGGGGTACACGGGGTGCAGCCAGGTCCGGGGCGCTCTCCCTGCCGAGCACGGCACCGCCGGGGCCGCCCGGCGAAATTCAAGCTGCAGAAGCCACTCTGCAATTAATGAGTAACCGCTGTGCTTGGCTCCGGGCAGAGAGACGGTGGGGCAGGAGTGGCAGGAGGGCTGGATTCCCATTCCAGCCGTCCTTAACAAAGGAAGCGGCTCTCCAGGCCGCGTGGGCACAGCCCTCCAGAACGGAGCGGGATGGGCTCCTCGGGAACTGCCTCCTCCCGGGCCTGGGAGCGTCAGGGCACTGCACAGGGTCGTAACTAAGGATGCTCCACTTCCCTGCAGAGCCCTGCCCATGGGAGGGATGCCTCTGTGGGAAGCTGAAGAACAGGCTGATTAGCATTAGTTTTTCCCTCAGGAAAAAAGCACGGGCTACAGAAAATGGTCTGTGGGAGTGAGGAACAGGGCGGTGTGAGGGCTGGGTCCCCTTGCTCTTGTGTCCTGGGCTTTGCTGGGGCTCCTGGCAGGGTGGTGCTGGCACTGCCAGCAGTGGGAGCAGTGCTGCCCCAGGGCTGCGGGTGCTGCAGGCAGCCCTGTGCAACCCAGGGCTGGTGCCGGGTGACTCTGTTGGTGTCTGGATTATGGAGCCCTGCAGCTGCGTCCCAGCTTCTAGGCAGACAGAGATCCCCATGTTCCCATCCTTCCTCCCTCCCTGGCAGGAACACAGGGATGGGGAGAGGTGAGGTGATGAGACTGGAAAGGAAAGGCAGGGAAAGGCGGAGCAGGAACGCCCAAGCAAGGAGTAATGGAAAATCTGTCACAGCAGTGTTGCAATCAAACACAGAGCCTGGAGCATGAGCTGTGCTGCCACTCCTGGTTGTGGTGGTGCCCATTGCTCTGCCAAGGGCCCTGGTGTTACCAGGGAGATGATGGTGGGAGATGGGTCCTGGCATGAGGATGGGGAGAGCTGTCCCACCCTCCTGCTGTGCACTTGCTGGTGGAGAGCCCCAGTGCTGCAGCCCCTGAGCATCCTCAGTCCTGGGCTGAACCCTGCTTGGAGCTGTGGGGGGCCAGCAGGGTGGGGAGGTGAGGAGCCATGGGGCAGGAGGGGTGCTTTGACAAGCTTGGCTGCTTCAGCATGTCCCAGAATCCTGCTCTTGCTGAAACGGGCCAGGAAACTGTCTTATTCTCCCGGCACTGCCTGCCAGAGATGACATCTCAGAGTTCAGAAGGAAGGAACAGTGTGCTCTGAGCCAGCAGCTACCCAGGGAGTGTTTGATGTGTGCCTGCCTGTGCCCAGCCTGTATGGTGGGCGAGGGCAGGGCTGTAGGTGGGCCTCTGGTTTTTGTGCTGGTGTCCCTTGGCAGTGTGGGCTGCATCCCCTGCTCCCTGGGGTCCTGCCTGCCATGCCTCACATGCAGGGCTGCTATGGAAAGCAGCTGATTCCTTGGGCTCAGCCCTGGCTGAACCCAGTGCCTGGCTGGAAACATTGCTGATCCTCCCCCAGCACAGACACAGCCAGGCTGCCCAACTTCAACACATCCCATTCAGATGCTGCTTGGTGAAGCCCTGTGGAAAATGGTGGGGGACTTGCTGGAGGCTGCCCTGCAAACCAGAGCAGGAGATTCCTCCTGGCCAGAGAAGTGCCTGCAGTAGGTGAGGCTGTGGCAGAGGAGAGGCAGGGAGCAGCAGGGGATGGGAGCAGTGCTGAGCACCGAGGCTGGGGGTGGAAATCAAACAACCTTCCCTTGCAGCCGAGTGGCTCAGCTACACGGGGGCTCAAGCCCTTGTCTCTCCCCTTGGCTGGAAGTGGGAGCCCTCCTGGGATATTCCCTGTTCCACCCAGCTGTGCTCCACGGCAAGGCCGTACTGAGCTGGCTTTGTTGCACACTTGGAGGGAGCCCAGCGAGCTGGAGGGCTGCCTTCCCTTGCCTTGCTGCAGGGAAGCTAAATATATATGTTTGGCCACAAGTCAGGGTGCGGTGTGAGCGTCAGCACCGGCTGGGGATGGGGGACAGGAGCTGTGCCAGGGCTGTGCCAGGGCTGGGGATGGGGGCATGGGAGGGCACTACAGACACCAAGCAGGGCAGCGTGCCTGGGATATGGCCTGGCATGGCAAGGGCAGGAAATTCTCAACCTGTCCTTCCACCTTTTCCATCTCCTGGCCACTTTGTGAGGAACTGGGGAACGGATGATGCTGCTGGCTCATGGCTCTTGGCTTTGTTTCCAGCCATTTACCAGGCTCCTTTCCTTGCACTTTTCTTTCTTCATTCCTTTGTGTCTGCAAATGCTCTGAAGTGAATCTACAGTCAGTCTGACAGCATCCCTCTCTGCCAGGGATGCCTGTCTCTGGATCCCTGTGGGGATCTGGCATCCTTGCTGCCAGACTGGGCTTTGTCAGCCTCCCCCGTGCCCTGCCAGGGTTGTGGTGGATGGATGGGGCATAGCCCAGCCCTTGCAGAGAGGCAGCTGCAGTTGTGGCTCCTTTCGCTGAATAAGGCTCTGCCTGGGAGCAACACTGACGTCAGGCTGTGGAAATACCTGTGCCAGGGCCTGGGGCCGGCTTGGTGTGGCTGGTGGCACAGAAACTGGGAGGAGGGATGCTCTCTTTCCACCCTGAGAAGAGGCACCCACCTCTGGCCTGCGCCAGCTGCTTTGTCTGGGCACGGCGGGTAATTAAGGGCTCAGCCGCGTTGTCTGTGGGGCGGGGCTGCTGTGGAGCCGTGGGATCAGTGTGCCGTGACAGACCCCTCGGCTGCTTGCTGTCCCTCACAGCGTGGGTGCATCCCCTGCACAGAGCAAGGCCACCCCACAGCCTGCACGTCCTGCAGCCAGACCTGGCCCCGGCTGTGCCTCCACCTCTCCTCGGGGTGTTTCCTCTGGGGACAGGGCTGACAAACCCCCCGAGCCACACACATGTGGCAGAGGCCAAATTCCTGCAGTCAGGCACCCACAGCCCTGCCCTTCCAGGGCTGCTGCCCAGCTGCTTTCGATTGGCCTGGCTGCAGGGCTGAGTGCGCAGGGGGCGTTCGGGGGCCAGAGCGGGATGTGCTGGAGAGCAGGGGGATCAGCACGGCCTTTGGTGGCAGAGGCTGGCTGCAGTGACACGTGTGCCCCGCTCGGAGCTGGGCAGGCTGGACAGAGCCCGGGCTGCTCTGCAGGCCCCGGCGTGAGAGCGGGGCTGCCCCGGCAGCAGGAGGATGTGGCCAGAGCCTTTTCCTCTGGAGCTGATGCAACAGCGGAGCAGCTGTGGCCGAGTGACAGGAAATCTGGGCGCTGCTCCCTTCCCTCCGCGGTGATTTATGGGATGGTGTGGCCGCAGGCTGCTGCCCTGGAAATGGGCCGGAGCGGCTCCAAGCCGCTTCCTCTGCTCGGTGCAAACAATGCCTTCTGGAAAGCCATCCCGGCTGTGCCGGTCCCGGATGCATCCCCCGGGAATCCTTGTTTGCAGCCAGAAGATGCCCAAGCGCCCCCTGGGCAGCATTTCCATCATTTCCATCTGGAGGCGAGGGCAGCCCCGTGGTTCCCGGGCTGTCTCTGTGCCCGGGGTGCTCCGGGTGCTCTCTCTTCCTTCCCGTCCCGTTCCCTGCCACGGGCTGTGCGTGCCGCTGGAATCCCTCTGCCTCTGCGTGCCTCAGGATGCATCGACAGAGGGGTGCATCTGGCAGGGAGGAGCCAGGATTTCCATCTGCTGAAATGTTATTTTTGGGGGGGGGTCATTAGGGGAGCATTTTGTATCGCGGGAGCAGGAAGGAGCTGGTGGGGGCTGTGGCCAGCTAGAATTGCTATGGCCTCTGGAAAACATCCGCCGGGAGCTTCCTCCTTGCTTTGTGCCCGTGGCGGCGCTGGGTCGGGGCAGGGGGAGCGCAGCCCGGCCTGGCTGTGTGTGCATCCACCGTGACACAGCCCAGCGGCTCCCTGGCCCCGAGCCCCTGGCTCGGCTTTCAGCCCCTCACGCTCGGTTTCCTGCCCTGGTCAGCCGGGGAGGAGCCTTCCTGCTGGAGCGCTGGGAGGATGCAGGGCTCCTGCAATGACCCCGGGGCACTGGGGTGCTGGGACCTCGTATTCCCCTAGTTTTGGGGAATCCCTGGGGTCTGGGAGGCTGTTCACCCTGCAGCTGGTTCTCTGCTCCCAGAGGCAGATGAGGGCTGCAGAGGAAAAGGAGGGCAGCTCTGGCCTTGCCCCTTCCTTGTGTGCTGCCTCTGTGAGGGGCTGGGGAGACACAGGCCCTCCTGAGCCCCTGGGCTTGGAGCCAGCAGGGAATAGCCCTGGCAACTTTGGGCAGGCAGGCCAGACCCCAGGCCCTGGTGGGGCATCCCTTGGCCCTGCTGTCTGCTCCTGCCTGGGTTTGGTTCTACAGCCTGTGTGTCATCAACAGGAGATGGATTTGGAGTTTCTTCCAATGATGTGAGTCCCCGAAGTCCATCTCTCGTGTGCTTGCTTGGGGTGCTCTCAGGAGTCTCCTATGTGCCCCGGTGCAATGGCTGTGGCTCTGCCCTGTCACACTGCCCCTCCCTCCTGCCTGGCTTTGCACTGGGATGGAATTTTTGGGTGATGATGGCATTGTTTCGGCTTATCTTGGCCCTGTGACGTGCCCGGATGCAGCTGTTTGCCTTGGGAGGAGGGTGGCTCTAGAAGCCAGGACCTGCCCTTTGGGGAGCTCTTGACCCCCGTCTCAACTGGATGCAAACAGGTGACATTTGCTGAGGTCCTCGGGGGGAAACCTGACATCTCGGAGGAGGTCTTCTCATGGAGCGCAGCCAGCTCTGGTTGCACTTTTATTTGCTTGTTAAATATTTTATTTGGCTCTCCTGATTTAGTTTTACGGTGCCTTTAACGGGCTCACAGTGTTTTCCAGCTGTCTCTGCACATGTGCAGGGCAGAGGGAGGGCCAGCAGGAATCTGTGGGGGGCACAAGGCAGCCCGTGGTCACCCAGGAGCTGGGAGGGAGAAGGGATGGTGCAAGGCTGGGGATGCAAGAGGAGTACTGGCAGCCTGTGCTGCCTCCCAGGGTGCTCCTGGACACCTACAGCTCAGGGCCAGATGGAAGGATTGTATTTGTATTCAAACAACCAGCCTCAAAAGCGTTTGCCTTGCCTGAATTTGCCCACTGGTGCTTTGTCACTGTTTTCAGTGCTGGCAGCCAGTTGCTCTGCAGGTTTGTGGCCGTGCAAGGAGGATGGTTGTGTGCCCATCCACACATCGTGCCTGTTCCCGGGCTGGGGGCAAGGGGCAGGTGTTTTCCAGGCCACGTGTCCATCCTGGGCGACAGTGGAGGCCATCTGCCATCCCCTCCTCCCGGGAGCATCTCTGGAGCTGTGGCTGAGGCTCCCCGGGGAGAGGCTGGCTGTGCTTGGGGGGAGGGTGACTGCAGGGGCGGGGTGGGCATGGAAACGCCAAATATTTGAATGGGAGTGAAGTCATTCCGGGTAACGTGGCGGGTAAAAATAGCCACAGGGAGCAGGGAAGAAAACGCTACCGTTGCTGGATTGGCGCGTGGGAAAGCGCGGCTGTGGGACGGCAGCTGGGGGATGTCCTGCTTCCAGCTGGGACAGTGTTAATGCTCTTCTTAATAGCTGTGAGGGGTCAGAGACCTGGGGTTTGTGCCCAGTCCCACGGGGCTGTGGGGCCCTGGGGGCTGCAGCTCCGTGGCTCCTGTTCCCTGCAGCGTGGCTGACGTGCACAGTGTGAGCAGCCCCCCCTTGAGCGAGTGCAGCCCCTCTGGGGTGCAGCCCCCCTGGATCCCAGACCCGGCTTCCCCCGGGGCTTCAGCAGGTGCTGGGCAGTGGCTCACCCCTCTCTCGTGTCCCCTGCAGCTGAGAAGGTGTCTTCCCTGGGCAAGGACTGGCACAAGTTCTGCCTGAAGTGTGAGCGCTGCAACAAGACCCTGACCCCGGGTGGGCACGCCGAGGTAAGAGCTGCCAGGGCGGGCAGGGTGGGAGCCGTGCTGGCACTCAGGGGGCCTGGTGGGATGAAAATCCCAAAGCCGGGGCTGGGGCAGATATCTGATGCCATGTGGAGGCGCTGTCCCTGCGGCATGCAAGCCCAGGAGAACACGCTAAGGCTTCAAACGCTGCTGCTGCAGCTCAGACTGCTCTTGTGCACAGCCCTGGGCGAGCCACAGAGTGGTGCTGGCACCACGTGTGGTGACACTGCTCTGTCACCGTGGGCTCCCAGGCAGCTGTGGTGGGGCTTGGCATGCCCCAGTAAGCACTTGAAGCTCCACGCACTGGGCAGGCTTGTTTGGGCATCGCACAGCTTTGGAGATGTGTGTGTGCTGGGAGCCTGCACTGACCTGTGGTTAAAAACACCAGGAACGGGGAATGCCTGGGTTTCCATGGCAACGAGAGCTCGGCGCTGTTGCTCTCTGTGCCCGGAGCCTGTGCTGGAGCGTGATGCCACTGCCTGCACTGGGGAGTGTGAGGCGCCATGCTGCTGCCTGCAGCTGCTCGGGCTTAGGAGCCACTGTATTTCTGCTGTGCAGTCACACCCTGGGTTTGCACAGCACCTGCCATTCCACAGTGTCACCAGCTCCTTAGCTTGGCTCTGGCAGGCAGCACAGCTGGGCACCAGCAGGGACAGCCGTGCTGGTGGCCCCCAGCCCATGGGGAAGTGGGGCCTGTCCTGCCAGTGAGGTGGATCTGTGCTCCTCACCGGGTTAAGCCCAGAAGATTTGCTGCTTCTCCATATAAGGTTGGATTCTGTTCCCATAGGGGATGGCAGCCAAGCCCCACTGACTCTGCCGACTGCAGATTTGGCCCTTCTCTGTTTTTTCTCCCTCCTTTTGAGGAGGCTGGGGTGGAAAGGTGTCGCGGGGAGACCAATTAAATGTTTACCCTCCCCTCTGGCATGGCAACGCTGCGAGCAGGCTCAGATTTATGCCTTGCAACATTTTGCAGCTGCCTTTGGCCAGCCCAGAGCCTTCTCTCTCCCTCAGCCTTACCTCTGGCTGTCCTGGCCCTTGCCTTTGGCACGGCCCCTCTGCTCAGCTGCCACCCTGCCCTGCGTGG
Organism: Emberiza elegans; assembly: GCA_024865655.1. Taxonomy (NCBI): domain Eukaryota; kingdom Metazoa; phylum Chordata; class Aves; order Passeriformes; family Fringillidae; genus Emberiza; species Emberiza elegans. The sequence goes on along the minus strand of JALJVW010000238.1, from coordinate 799,497 downwards.
GCAGCGCTCCTTGCCTTGCAGCAGAGGGATGGAGGGCAGGAGTGCAGGGCAGGAGCAGGGCTGAGTGGGGCCGAGCAGGAGATGGGGTGGGATCCTGCCCAAGCATGGGCTCCCAGTGGGTTTCTACCCAGGGCAGTGTGTGTGGCAGCCCTGCTGGCCCCCTGCTTCAGCCACAAACACTCTTTCTTTTCCCTTGGACTGGGTTCCAGCTGGCCCATGAGAAACGGGGAGTTCTGGGGCTTATCGCCTGCCTCCTGCCTTCCTGTGATAATCAGCCCAGACGATAGCGGGGTCGATAGCAGCTGGGCTGGGACCAGAGCCCGTGCGGGGCCTCTGATCTTGGGCCAAGGCGAGGGAAGGGCGAAGCCCACAGTGCTCTGAGCAGGAGAGTGGCCTGGCTGTGCACAGCATGCTGAGGGGCTGAGGCCATGTGGCTGGGCCAGGGTGTGGAGGTGCCCATGGCTGAGCTGCCACAGTCACTGGTGCTCCAGCCCCAGGGCATGACCTGTGCACAACACCCTGAGTGCTTGATGCAGGTGAAACCCCCAAGTGCTCAGGCTGGGTTAGGCTGGTGCTGCACACCCAGAGCTGGGTGCATTTTAGGGTGCTGGCATGGCCATGGTGGTCTCTGAACACCAGAGGACGAAGGTGCTCCTGAGGGAGCCATGGTCGCTGCTCCTAACACTGCCCTCTCTCCCCAGCACGATGGGAAGCCCTTCTGCCACAAGCCCTGTTACGCCACGCTGTTCGGCCCCAAAGGTACGTCCCTGTGTGTCCCCCCTGCCTGGGGTGCTGGGCTCGGGGCTTCAGGAGGGGCCAGGTCCCCTCATCCCCACTGGTGGCCCCAGCAACATCCCAGAAGCCAGCCTAGCATGGGCTGAGCATCGAGCCAGCAAATTGCAGTCCCAGGCCAGCTGTCTGCTTGTGCACAGGGAGAGAAGAGATGCTGGAGGGAAGGAGGGAGGGAGGGAGGAATCTATTCTGAGAGCTGCCGGTTTTGTTTTTTTTTTTTAATATTTACAAAAACAAATTCCCATTCAAACAGAAGGTGGAGTTAGTCTCCTATCCCAGAGGTGGCTGGAGGAAGCCTGGGTCAGGAGAAAGCAAGCTGGGCCTGAAGTGCAGCAGTGGCCCCTGGCTCAGCGGGGCTGGGGGAGGAGGGACAGGGGGCTGGGGGGACGATGGAGACCCCGAGGGCTCCCAGGCCACCACTGCAGGCTCTCTGTGCCCCTCTGCAGGGGTGAACATCGGCGGGGCCGGCTCCTACATCTATGACAAGCCGCAGATCGAGGGGCAGACTGCCCCGGGGCCCATCGAGCACCCCGTGAAGGTGGAGGAGAGGAAGGTGAACGCTGCACCTCCCAAGGGACCCAGCAAAGGTGAGGGGCAGGGCAGGACAGGCAGCCTGGCCCTTTGCCGTGCTTGGTGACGGTGTGAGCTGCAGGGTTTGTGTGGGGGGTCCACCCCACCCTGCTGTGTCCTGGCTGAGATGTCCCTGCACTTCCCAGGCACATGTCCTCTTCTCTTCCAGCCTCCAGTGTCACCACCTTCACCGGGGAGCCCAACATGTGCCCGCGCTGTGGCAAGAGGGTCTACTTTGGTAAGGTGGCAAGTGGGCAGTGTCTGCTTGCCTTGGGGTGGCATGGCCCCGCAGGGTGGCACGGCCCCACATGGTTGGGCTCTGTGCAGGAACCCTGGGGCATGCAGAGAGGCTGGGAGTGGGGTTTGGATCAGAGACGGGGTTGTGGGTACAGAGGGATGTGCCTGAGGGGCCTTCAGGGATGGGTCCTCTTGGATATACTTCTGGTGCAGGGCTTTATCTGCATTGTATCCCCTGCTGTGTCACCTCCCATGTGGTAATAGCTGTCCTCAGCCATCCCCTGTCACCTGTGAGGCACCAGAGGGGTGGGAGGGATGTGGGAGGCTGGTGATCCTGAGGGCACTCCTGGGATTTTGGGATATCCCCGTGGGGAACGCTCCCCCTCGGCATGTTGCAGGGGGCTGGTGTGACCCTCTCTCCTTGTCCCACTCCAGCTGAGAAGGTGACTTCACTGGGGAAGGACTGGCACCGTCCCTGCCTACGCTGTGAGCGCTGCAGCAAGACTCTGACCCCGGGGGGACATGCCGAGGTAAGGGGGTGCCAGCCTCAGAACCCTGGCCTGCACACCTGGGGATGCCAGCAGGGCATGGCTGAGATGTCCCAGGGCACCCTGATAGCACCCCCTGCCTTTGCAGCCCAGGAGGGCAGGGCTGGCAGGAGCAGCCCCTCAGCCTGGGGAAGTGCTGGGATTGTTGGGGTGTCTGCAGGGGAAGAGCACAAGGCATGTCCAGCCAGGTGGGCAGGCCCTGGGCACTGGATTTCCCCCAGCCCCCAGCCCAGGTGACAGGTTTTTGTCTCTGCCCTGCACAGCACGATGGACAGCCCTACTGCCACAAGCCCTGCTACGGGATCCTCTTTGGGCCAAAGGGTGAGTGAGAGCCTGGGGCACAAGGGGGGACCCAGACCAGGGACACGTGCCCCTGTTGATGCTTGTGCCACCAGCCAGAGGGGACAGCTCCCTGGAGCATGCCTGTTACAGTTACTTCTTCCAGCCAGGTCTAATAAGCTCTCGGAGGCCTATAACACACCCAAGATAGCTCAGCTACCCTTGGAAGCATAAAAATCAGCAGGATGGCTTCTGTTGCAGTGTTGGAAACAAAAAGGTTTAATAAAAGGCAAAACAACAAACGGAAAAACCTAGCCAGGTGCTAGACGTTCTTGCTCTTGGTAAAACACTTTACAAAAGCCATGAGTTTCTTTGTTCACGTCCTTTTCTAGTTAATTGCCCAGGTGGGACTTTTTGGCTTCTGTCCAATTAGCTATCCTTAAGTTTGAGGTGAAGTCCCCCAAGTCCTATGAAGTGTCTTTTCACTTAATCGAGGAGAGAAACCTCTGGGCTTCTTTCCTTTTAAGTGGACAAAAGATAGTTTTGTCACTCTGTCAACAAAGAGCACACTCCTACACCTGCCACCTTCCTGCCCGTGTCCTCACCCTGCTGTTTCTCGCCCTGTGCAGGTGTCAACACCGGAGCTGTGGGAAGCTACATCTACGACAAAGACCCTGAGGCGAAGAACCAGCCCTAGGCAGCATCCCTGCCCCGCTGCACGCTCTGTGCCCCTCCTGTACTAACCTGCTGCTCCCAGCCTGAGCAGAGCCTCACCAGGCTGGCCACGGAGCTGTGCCCTCTCTGCTGTCCCTACTCCTGGCAGGACAGCCCTGCCCCTGGTTATTATCATGTCTCTAATATAAGCTTCAGTGTTTTAAGGCTAAGGTAGAAGGTATCTCGGGTGGTTCCCAATGCGCTCTGCCCTCCCCAGCCCTCCCACAGTCCTGTGTGTGGGAGGCAGCAGGGCAGCTCTGGGGGTGTCCCCGTGGGCAGGGGACACCCAAAGGGCTGAGGATGGGGGAAGGTGGTGGCAGGAGTCTCACCACGGGAGGGTGCTCCAGGCTGTCCCTCAGTGCTTGGGGTTGGGGTGAGGGTGCCCAGCCCTCTTCCTCACCAGCTGCTGGAGATGTGTGACACCTGGCAGCACTGCCCTTCTCCTGGCCCTTCCCAGGCTCCATGCCCTGGCTCTCACTGTCCCTGGGCCCCACAGCTGGCCCTGTCCACTGTTGGGTCTGGCAGCTCCCTACATCCCTGTCTTTGAATCCCTGTAGGGGTACTCGGGCAGGTGCCCCAGCCTGCTCTGCAGGCTGTTTTAGGTCAGTGCCCCCAGCCTGATCCCCCCGGAGGCACAGCCTGTGCCAGGGGGCACCTGGCAGCTGCAGCCCTGGGGTGGGAAGGGGGCTCTCCTCTCCCCCTCTCCTCCTTTGGAGGACAGAGCGCATTGGGCTGGTGGCCTGGGCAGCAGGACCCCCCCTGCTGCCCAGAGCCGGAGGTTTCTCATTGTTGTTGTTTATTTATAAGCAGTTGTAAATGTGCTCCTTGCTTTGGAGAATGACACGTGCCCCCCTCCCCCGTCCCCCGTGCACGCCCAGCCCTGCTGCTGGCCAGGAGAGCAGGGGAGGCTGGGGCAGCGAGCCCTGGCTGCCAGCACCCCGCTCTCTTCAGGCTCCCTGTGCTGCTGCAGGGCTGACTTTTGTTATTTGCTGACAATAAAGGTTTTGAGAGATGTGCTGTGCAGCTCAGCTTCGGGCGGAGGTGGGGGAGGCTGCACACACTGCACAGCATCCCTCGGCTCCCATGAGCAGGTGGGACCCTGCTGCCCCATCCCAGCTGGCTCCTCCTGGGGCCGGCCTGAGCAGCTCCAGCGGAGCCCGAGCTCCTCCCGAGGAGCTGTTCCTGTGCTCTGAGCACAACAGCCTTGTAGGAAGCTGTGCCGGCCCTGCAGACAGGATGGGCTGCAGTGGGATGGGTCCTTCCCAGCTTTGGGGAGTGGGAAACCAGTGGAGAGATGTTGAAGACCAGAGCCATTGCTCTCCCCCGGCCCGGGCTTGCTGAGCAGGCACAGTGCCTCAGTGGGGCTGCCCTCGGGAAAGCTCGGCCTGGCAGCAGCAGGGCAGGAATGCAGTGTGGGGCATAGCCCAGCCCCTGGGGGCTGCCCTGTCCCCAGCCAAATCGCAGCCCTGCTGCCAGGCCTGGTTTTAGACATCCAGCTGTTCCCCTCGGAGCTGGGGCTGCCAAGCCAAACACCGGCTCTGGGAACTGCTGCTCGGCCCGTCCCCCTCCTGTCACGTTCCTGCAGAGCCCATGCGGGCCCCTGCTGGCCGTGCCCCCTGGAGATGCCCCTGGCCCGTCCGCGGGGGAAAGCAGAGCCGCGGTGCCCCGCGATGGCCGGAGCGGAGCCAGCCCCAGCCGCAGCCCCGGAGCGGCTCCGTGCCGTGCAGAAGGGCTGCTTGGCAGCCTCGGGCACAGCACAGCTGGGAAATGCAGCGGGCACAGCTGCGGGACGGGGCCGGCAGGCAGCGGCTTTTCCCTGCTGGCAGCAATCCCAGCGGCACGGAGCCCTTTCCCAGGCACGGAGGGCTCGGCAGAGCAGCTCCCGGCTCGGGAACGAGCTCAGTGTGTTCGTGTTGTGGTGCGGTTTCCATGGAGACCTGACCCCGGGATGCTTTAGGGACAAGGCTGCCGTGTAAATCAGAGCGGTGTCACTCTCGGCTCCTCTCCTGACCCGCAGCTGGGCCCTCGCTGCCAGAATTTGCCGAGTTTGCCCCCTGCAGCAGCAGCGGTGCTGAGCTGGGGGTGCCCATCGCTCCTCCGGGGCCCAGCAGAGCTGCCGGCAACGCCCTCGGCACCAATCCATCTCCCCTTGCAACTCTTATTTCCCATCATTAATTAACGAGCTTAATATGCCAGCCTCTCTGCTAGCCTGTGGCCATGCCCTGCAGCAGGGAGCTTCCCTGATGGCCTGCCAGGCTGATTCTCCTCCCATGCTGTGCACCAGCCGGGCTCGGCAATGCCAGCAGGATCCCACCATGGGCTGGCTTCCCCCTTGATTCCTTTCTCTTTATTCCTTCTTTTTTTTCTTTAAATCCTTACATTTTCTTTTCCCCATGAGAGTGTTGCTGAAGGAACGCAACGAAATAAAAAACAGACAAAATTCAGCTCTGCTGCTCCATGGAGTGCTGGGAAGCCTGCAAATATCACAGCATCCTGCTGTGCCACAGGGCACAGCTTGGCTGCTTGGGCTCAGGGTGGGCAATGTCCCCCACCCTCAGGTAGGGAGAGGGACTGGGTACCTCTCGTGACACAAAGTGTCCCCAGGTACAGCAGGTACCCCTATGGTGGGTGTTAGAGCAGGATCCTGAAGGAGCTGGGGGAAGCTACATCTACGATTAAAGACCCTGAGGCGAAGAACCAGCCCTAGGCAGCATCCCTGCCCCGCTGCACGCTCTGTGCCCCTCCTGTACTAACCTGCTGCTCCCAGCCTGAGCAGAGCCTCACCAGGCTGGCCACGGAAGCTGTGCCCTCTCTGCTGTCCCTACTCCTGGCAGGACAGCCCTGCCCCTGGTTATTATCATGTCTCTAATATAAGCTTCAGTGTTTTAAGGCTAAGGTAGAAGGTATCTCGGGTGGTTCCCAATGCGCTCTGCCCTCCCCAGCCCTCCCACAGTCCTGTGTGTGGGAGGCAGCAGGGCAGCTCTGGGGGTGTCCCCGTGGGCAGGGGACACCCAAAGGGCTGAGGATGGGGGAAGGTGGTGGCAGGAGTCTCACCACGGGAGGGTGCTCCAGGCTGTCCCTCAGTGCTTGGGGTTGGGGTGAGGGTGCCCAGCCCTCTTCCTCACCAGCTGCTGGAGATGTGTGACACCTGGCAGCACTGCCCTTCTCCTGGCCCTTCCCAGGCTCCATGCCCTGGCTCTCACTGTCCCTGGGCCCCACAGCTGGCCCTGTCCACTGTTGGGTCTGGCAGCTCCCTACATCCCTGTCTTTGAATCCCTGTAGGGGTACTCGGGCAGGTGCCCCAGCCTGCTCTGCAGGCTGTTTTAGGTCAGTGCCCCCAGCCTGATCCCCCCGGAGGCACAGCCTGTGCCAGGGGGCACCTGGCAGCTGCAGCCCTGGGGTGGGAAGGGGGCTCTCCTCTCCCCCTCTCCTCCTTTGGAGGACAGAGCGCATTGGGCTGGTGGCCTGGGCAGCAGGACCCCCCCTGCTGCCCAGAGCCGGAGGTTTCTCATTGTTGTTGTTTATTTATAAGCAGTTGTAAATGTGCTCCTTGCTTTGGAGAATGACACGTGCCCCCCTCCCCCGTCCCCCCTGCACGCCCAGCCCTGCTGCTGGCCAGGAGAGCAGGGGAGGCTGGGGCAGCGAGCCCTGGCTGCCAGCACCCCGCTCTCTTCAGGCTCCCTGTGCTGCTGCAGGGCTGACTTTTGTTATTTGCTGACAATAAAGGTTTTGAGAGATGTGCTGTGCAGCTCAGCTTCGGGCGGAGGTGGGGGAGGCTGCACACACTGCACAGCATCCCTCGGCTCCCATGAGCAGGTGGGACCCTGCTGCCCCATCCCAGCTGGCTCCTCCTGGGGCCGGCCTGAGCAGCTCCAGCGGAGCCCGAGCTCCTCCCGAGGAGCTGTTCCTGTGCTCTGAGCACAACAGCCTTGTAGGAAGCTGTGCCGGCCCTGCAGACAGGATGGGCTGCAGTGGGATGGGTCCTTCCCAGCTTTGGGGAGTGGGAAACCAGTGGAGAGATGTTGAAGACCAGAGCCATTGCTCTCCCCCGGCCCGGGCTTGCTGAGCAGGCACAGTGCCTCAGTGGGGCTGCCCTCGGGAAAGCTCGGCCTGGCAGCAGCAGGGCAGGAATGCAGTGTGGGGCATAGCCCAGCCCCTGGGGGCTGCCCTGTCCCCAGCCAAATCGCAGCCCTGCTGCCAGGCCTGGTTTTAGACATCCAGCTGTTCCCCTCGGAGCTGGGGCTGCCAAGCCAAACACCGGCTCTGGGAACTGCTGCTCGGGCTCGTCCCTCCTGTCACGTTCCTGCAGAGCCCCGCGGGGCTCCCTGCTGGCCGTGCCCCCTGGAGATGCCCCTGGCCCGTCCGCGGGGGAAAGCAGAGCCGCGGTGCCCCGCGATGGCCGGAGCGGAGCCAGCCCCAGCCGCAGCCCCGGAGCGGCTCCGTGCCGTGCAGAAGGGCTGCTTGGCAGCCTCGGGCACAGCACAGCTGGGAAATGCAGCGGGCACAGCTGCGGGACGGGGCCGGCAGGCAGCGGCTTTTCCCTGCTGGCAGCAATCCCAGCGGCACGGAGCCCTTTCCCAGGCACGGAGGGCTCGGCAGAGCAGCTCCCGGCTCGGGAACGAGCTCAGTGTGTTCGTGTTGTGGTGCGGTTTCCATGGAGACCTGACCCCGGGATGCTTTAGGGACAAGGCTGCCGTGTAAATCAGAGCGGTGTCACTCTCGGCTCCTCTCCTGACCCGCAGCTGGGCCCTCGCTGCCAGAATTTGCCGAGTTTGCCCCCTGCAGCAGCAGCGGTGCTGAGCTGGGGGTGCCCATCGCTCCTCCGGGGCCCAGCAGAGCTGCCGGCAACGCCCTCGGCACCAATCCATCTCCCCTTGCAACTCTTATTTCCCATCATTAATTAACGAGCTTAATATGCCAGCCTCTCTGCTAGCCTGTGGCCATGCCCTGCAGCAGGGAGCTTCCCTGATGGCCTGCCAGGCTGATTCTCCTCCCATGCTGTGCACCAGCCGGGCTCGGCAATGCCAGCAGGATCCCACCATGGGCTGGCTTCCCCCTTGATTCCTTTCTCTTTATTCCTTCTTTTTTTTCTTTAAATCCTTACATTTTCTTTTCCCCATGAGAGTGTTGCTGAAGGAACGCAACGAAATAAAAAACAGACAAAATTCAGCTCTGCTGCTCCATGGAGTGCTGGGAAGCCTGCAAATATCACAGCATCCTGCTGTGCCACAGGGCACAGCTTGGCTGCTTGGGCTCAGGGTGGGCAATGTCCCCCACCCTCAGGTAGGGGGAGGGACTGGGTACCTCTCGTGACACAAAGTGTCCCCAGGTACAGCAGGTACCCCTATGGTGGGTGTTAAGAGCAGGATCCTGAAGGCTGTGGGAAGGCTTTGGGGTCCCGTATGGGATTATCTGTGAGTGCTGAGGGGCTGGGGCTGTCCCTGTGCTCATGGGTCAGTGTGGGGACCAGGGCACAGACACAGCAGAGTGGCACTTTGCTCAAGCAGGGAAGGCAGCTCTGGCCTCTAATCCTTGATGCATTTTTGTATTTATTTTTGGGAGGCCTATGTGAGCTTAGAGTGCTCCTTTACTTGAGGCTTGGAAAACATCCTTCCCCTCAGGGATGTCAAATATTTTTTTTTTTTTTCAGCTTGGACTTGCTAGTGGGATAAAAAAGTCAGAGGGCCCTGGTGATTACAGACAAGCTCTCCAGGGTACAGATGAAAATAGAGAGCAAAGTGGATGCAGCTTTGCTTGGAAATCCCCCAAGCCCTGTGAATTTGTCCTGGGCCATTTCACTTGCTGGCTCCCAGGTTTCCTGGGAGCCAGCAGAGCTCAGCAGAGAACCCAGCAGCTGGTCAAACTATTCTGAGGGCAGTGTGGGTGATGGGTGCCAGCCTGGGTGTCCCCAGGCTGCAGGAGGAGCAGGGTTGTCACCTACTGGTGCTTCTCAACACGAGGCTGAGGGTGCCTGTGCCACCAGAAACGGGGCTGCACAGCTTGTGCCATCCTTCATGGCCCAGAAAAGGGATGGAGAGTGCACAAAGGCTGCTCCCAGAGAGGCACAGCACACATGGGAAACAACAGGAAAGGAGCTGGTAGGGGTGGGAATGATGAGGGCAGCCCTGAGTACCTCTGAGCCAGTCCATGCAGGGAAGGGGATGCAGCCATTACAGTGTGGAGGGCTCCTGAAATGCAGGGACACAGCAGGACAGGGTGGCTCGGGGACACCGGGGGCCAGAGCAGCACAGCCAGGCAGGGAAGCCAGACAGATTGAAAGCATTTGCTGGGAAGTCAATAAACAGGAGCCAAAAGGGATGAAGTGCTGGAAGATGTGATTTAAGATGGGATATTGAAAGTGACCCAGTAAGCAGAGCTTGTTTCCGCACAGCCCAGAGCTGGCTCGGCTGCTCCCTGCAGTCAGCAGAGGGGCTCTCCTGGCCTGGCTGAGCTTTGGCCTGGTCCCAGTGGGAGGTTAAAGAGCTGGGTGTAAATACTGGAGAAGGTGGGCAGGCAGGGATGCAGAAGAAGGAATGGCACAAAATCAAGCAGAGGAGAAGGACTTGGGCTGTAAATCCCCCTGCCAGTGCAGTGCCCTGCAGTGTCACACAGGGAGATCTGCATGTGCAGGCTGCTGCTGGCTCCCCCTCACCAGTGTTGCTGCCTGGGGGCATCCACGAGGGAACGCCCCAGGATGCAGGCAGAGCTCTGCATCAGCCTTTAGGTTTTCAGGCAGGGTGAGCAGCTGGGAACCATCCCTGGGAGCTTGAGGGGCTCCTGGAGTGCCCAGGGGCAGGCTGCTGGGGGAGCAATACCTGTGCCAGGATGGAGTAGTGCAGGCGGCTAATGTGAGCAAACCTGTGACTCTTCCTCCTCCTCCTCCTCCTCTCTCCTGCTCTGCCCTGGCCCTCTATCGTGCCTGGGGATGTCAGAGCACAGTAATCACATCCTTTTCACCTTCCTGCTCCACTGCCACAGCGTGACCACGCTGAGCTGCGTGCTCACAGAGAGAGCAAACACTTCTGCACCCCTTTGCCTCACCTACAGTGAATTTTTAACCAGGAATAAAAGGTGTGGCATCAACAGCCTGGAGCCAGCCCAGGGAAAGTGGTGCTGCCAGGGAGGCTGGGGAGGTGATCCCTGGCACAGATCCCCTGTGAGTAGCCCCTGAGTAGTGTCCACAGTCCCTGCCAGCCCCAGCACCCATGTGCATCTCCCTGGCAGGCAGAGAAAACCCCTCCTGGACACTGGGCAGCTTTCCAAAGCAGCAGACTTTGCTTCCTTGACAATCCTGGCCCCATTCGATAGCCACAATAGAAACAGCCAGACCATGCCAGGAAAATGTACCAAATCCTCCCCCAGCAGGATTTAGCCAGGAGGTTTCCTTGGGCTGCCACTAATGGAAACTTGCAGAAAAGAGCAGATGGCAGCGGAGACTTTGGCCAGACTGTACTCAGGGAGACTCGGGGAGCCTGGGTGGAATTGGAGGAGATTTTCCGCATCTTGGCAGGGTTGGAAAGGAGGAAAAGGGCTACCATACCCTTTTGTCCCATGGATGGAAGCCGCACCGTGTCCCTGCTGTCCCCACGTGGGCAGCCCTGTGTGCTCCATCCGCTCTGAGGCCTCTGAGGCGGGAGCAGCTCCGTGTTTGTTATTGCTCGTGCAGTGTAACATTAACCCCGTGGTGATAATTCACACCCTGCCTCTGAGGGTGAGAGCTGACCTGACAGGGGCTGTGGGGGCAGCCAGCTGCCCGAGCTGGCCTGGAAGCGTTTTTACAGCTTCAGCTGGAAGCAGACATGTGATTGCCCGTGCCCGAGGCAGGACGTCTCTGCACTGTGTCCCCAAGGGCACAGAGCACAGATTTTGGCGTGGCAGCAAGCATATTTGACAGGCTCAAGCCATTTGGGGCCTTACAGCACAGCGGCAGTGTGCTGGTGTGCTGGTGGGTGTGTCACAAACCCGCAGAGTGCCCCTTACCCAGGCCCTTCCCCAAGCCCCCCAAGGCCTTTCCTGCTGCTGCCCTGCTCACAGCTCCTCCCAGGCAGTGGTTGCCTGTCAGCTCTATGAAGACGTATCCCAGAGGTTTTCCTTTGGGTGTAATTTGCCCTGACAGCCGCCTCGGTGCCGTTGTTTTCCTGTCTGTCTGGTAATGAGATTAGCCGTGTGCAGATCTGAGGGGATGGAGGGGAGTGGGGGCAGAGCCTGCCAGCGCCCATTGCAGGGCACATTGAGAGCTCCTCTTGATGGCATCATGCGCCTGGCAGCTCCCCCAGCTTCTGCCAGGCTTGTTTTAAACCATCCTATAATTTTCTTGTCAAATTAGAGTTCCACGCTGGGTTGTGTGGTGCATATTTTACAACAAATAGTCTTGGGCCTTTGACATGCACAAGTGTGGGCTGAAACGTGGCCAGGGAGGGAGATTTTGCAGGACACAGTTGTGAGAGTGCTGGGACAATGCTGGACCGGGGTGTCACTGGCCCTGGGTCACACCCTCACTGGTGCATCCTCTCCCCTCTGTGCAAGGGTGCTGGGAAGCCCCCACCCCACTCCAGCAAGATGGGGCCGGAGAGGGAGCCTGCAGCTGCTGCCTGGGCAGATGGGCTGGTCTGCTACATGGAAATAGCTGTTTTTTCCTTGCTGTGTTAGCAAAACAAACCCAAATTGACTTATGTCACTGCCCTGTCTGCAAAAATGCCAGTGGCTTTTCCAGTTGTTACTGCAGCAGTCACCAGTGGCCAAGATGCTTGAGGGAGATACTTGGGCAGGCAGCTCTGGCACACCCAGGAGCTCTTGACTCACAACTCTGCCCAAGGAGCCCAAGAAACTCTTGGGGGCTGGAGGGACCTTTCACAAAATAGGGCACAGATGGAGCTGGGGAGCTGGTGCTGCCTCTTGCCAAGGGAGGGGATAGCCCTGGCCATAACAACACCACCCAAACAAACAAATGAGACAGCCCAGGTTTTCCGAGGAGTGTTGCCATGCCATCGGGGAGTGCTGGCGCCTGATGCTTCAGGATAGAGCCTCACCCACAGATTCCTATCCGAGGGCATTGACAGCTGAGGCATGCTCAGTCTAATGGTTAAATTAGCTGGAACAAGGTCTGCAGATAAGATAACGCTGTGCTTTCCTGAAGAGACTGCTCTCCTTGGCGCTGGCTGGGTTGTTTCCCTGTCAGGCTATGAACCTTGATTTGAAATGATGCTTTGGGTGGGACCTGGCTTTGCTGAAAATACCACCCCTGCCCTTCTCCTGCTGCTCCCTGGTGCTGTCTCTGCCCAGCACTGGAGCTGCCCACTGGATGACCTTGTCTGTATGCATGGGCATGGCACCATGGGCAGCACCCCAGTGAAGAGGGATGAGCTGGCTGCTGCTCACTGCCACTCCAAGAATGCTCCCACACAGTCAGCATTGTGTCCTGGGGGGACCCTGGATGGCAGAAGGAGCAGTGATCCCAAATGTCAACTTCTGCAGCATTTCCAGCCAGCTCCCTCCAGCACAGTGGGACTGCTCCATCACAGAGCGCTGGTGGGTTTTGCACACCGGCATTCCAAGTGTTTATGGACCTGCTCCCTGTAAAATGGGCAAGAGGCTGTATCCCATGGGCTCCAGAGATGCTGCCGTACTCTGGGAGCATCTGTAGCCCTTCCTCCCTCCCTGCTGGGGCCCTCTGCCAGATGGCTTTGCTGTGCTGCCCCAGCCCTATGCATGCCTGCTGATCAGGGGACAGCAGTGGGCAGGGTGCAGGTACAGCTCCCATGGGGCGCAGGATCCAGGGCTGTGCCCCACAGCAGCCTTCCTGCTGAGATGGGCTTGCAGGGATTCATGTAGATTTGCAGGGCACACAGCTCCATGCTTTGGCTCACTCCTGGTGAAGCAGGCTGGGTGTAGCCCAAGGTCCGTGGGTTCTGGTAACCCAGCAGGGCCAGCCAGGACAGCCAAGAGCCATGAGGGGCCAGCAGGCACACAGCCCCGTGCAGGCAGGCTTGGCAGAGAGCACCATGTGGCTCAGTACTGCCTTCTTTGTGAGAGTGGCCCACGTCCTGTGGCTGCTCTCCTGAGTGAACAGAACAATCTCCAGAAGGTCCATGGGTACACAGAGAGGAGGGGATGGCCAGGCTCTGTTCCAGCCGGGTCACTCGCTGTGCGGTGCCATGCAGAGGCACCTGCTGCCCCAGCCGGGGTGGGAGCATTCCTGACACAGGAGGAGCTGGGCCAAGTGGTCCATAGGGACTGGCCACAGGGCTGGCCAGCTGGAGGGACTTGCAGGAGGGCAGTTTTCAGCTGCTGGCCTGCACAAAACCTGCCTTAAAAGGGATTGCAGCCGAAGGCATCTGTCCAAGGCAATCAGCAGCCTCAAAGCAGCCTGGCACCATGTAGGAGGGGAGCAGGGCCACCAGAGGGGGGAGAGGACATGTCATGTCTCCTATATTTCCCCAGAGTGCCAGCTGCACCCCTGGTGGTGGGGGAAGAGTCCTGGCCCGGGTACCCCAGCTGAGTGCTCAGCGAGTGCTGTGTTTGGGTACAGGGCGATGTGATGTGGCTGAAATACGGGTGCCTGCATGTACTGGTGCCTCAGGGCAGGGAGAATGGGGAGGAGGCAGGGTGGAGGCCCTTGCAGGACACTCTGCCTCCCCTCCCATACTGTAAGACACTGTCTCAGCATCTCAGCATGACTCACGCCGCACGCCTCACTGCTCCCGGTGACATCCTGCTGGTGTGGGTGCTGCCCACCCTGCCGAGCCCAGCGCTGCCCTTGGGGCAGGATGGTGCCCCCCAGCCTGCAGTGGGGCTGCCAACTGTGGGCTCACAGACCGGGAGCACTGGCAGCAGCAGGGAGCATCAGCAGGGGGATTGTGCTGGAAGGAGGCTCCTGGAGCCAGGCTGGCTCGTAAAGCAGTCCCAGCTAAACATGAACTTCGCCTCTGGGCACAGCTTGCCGCCTCTCCTCCTGCGCCCACGGCTGGGATCCGGTGTCAGCAGGGCCCTGTTTGTGGCGGAAGGGATGCCTCGCATTTCGGGAGGCAGTCACTAGGCGTCCTGGCGCTGGGTTTCACAAGCCCTCATGACCTTTCCAGCACAGCAACGTGCCCTGGGGAGGATTGTTTCATACAAAACAGACCTTTGGATAGGCTTTTCATTTCCTTCACAGCCAAGCACAAAGGAACAACAAGTCCTCCCTCCTAATAAAATGACAAAGTCAGTGACACAGCTGGGCTGGCTCTCCACAGTGAGCGGAGCCGTGTGCCGCACCCACGCCATTCCCAATGTCCTGCAGGAGCGGGGTTACAGTTCTGAAGCTCCCGCCTGCTTCACCCTGCACTCCAAAATTCCCCATGGGCAGGAGACCCTGCCTGAGGCTCGACTTTTACACTCCCTTGGGAGAAAAACGAACCTGTGCTGGGCGGGGGTGACCCCAGGTGGGCAGCACCCCGTGAATCTCTGTCTGAGAGTTGCGTTAATGAGAGATGCCGACCGCAGCTCCCGCTCGGAGGGGTTCCCCCCGCAGCCCACGCGTGGGTGCGGAGGGGCAGGGCTGGCTCTGGGGGCAGCGGGGGTCGGGGCGCCAGGGCTGTGGGGCCGTGCCCTGCAAAGGGCGCCAGGGCTGTGGGGCGTGCACTGCAAAGGGCGCAGGACGCGCAGCTGGAGGGGTGCAGGGGCACGGGTGCAGGGGGTGCAGGGCTGGAGGGGGCGCAGGCCCTCGCAGGGCCGTGCCCCGGACTGTCCCCTCCAGCTGCGGACGGGGTGCACATCTGGGCGGGGCGGAGCGCACATCTGGGCGGGGCGGAGCGCGCATCTGGGCGGTGCTGGCGGGGCGGGGCAGGCGAGCAGTGACTTCGGAGGGCCCGGCGTGGAGCATCCCACAGGCGGTGCGAGAGGAGCCCCGAGCCCAGCCGAGCCGACACCATGCCCAAGTGCCCCCGCTGCCAGAAGGAGGTCTACTTCGGTAAGGGCTTCCTGCCCCGCCCCAGCCGCCCCCACCTCGGGGCACCTGCCGGGCACCGCTGCCGGGCTGGGCACCCCGGCTTCTGGCCCCCATGCTACGCAGCCCATCTCTGCAAATTCCTGCGGTATCCCAGAATTGCTCAGCCCTGCGCTGTGGGTCCCCGGGGTGCCCCGGGCGGCTGATCCTATAGATGCACCCCAAGGAGATACCCGGCTGCAGAGCGCGGGCTGCACTGGGTGCTTCCAGAGCAGAAGGGAGCCCAGCCCCACTTCCTTCCGAGCACAGCCCGCAGCCCTGAGCCGCTCTGGAGCCCAAAGGGCCGGCTGGTAAAGCCTGCTGCTCTGAAAGCCTGGGCAGGTGAAGCAAGCACCTTCCCAATGGCAAATCATGCCTTCGGGCAGGTGCCTGGGTGAGTGGGTCGCCCACACGTTGCTCTGTGTGGTTTAGCACAGCAGGATGACACCTCTGGGTGCTATTTTTAAGCTGCTGTTGCAGGGTAGGTGTGAGCCTGGCTGGGCTGCTGTCTGCTGCTGGGCTTCCCGCAGATGTCTTCCCTCCAAACTGGGGCCCAAAGCTCCTGCCCCTTCTGGGGCCATGGACCTGCTGTCCTGTCTGAGGGTTTGTGGGGTCTGGGCTTCTCACTTTGCTGTCAGCTTTTGGAAGGGGCAGGTTCCTCTGCCAGACCTCTCCACTTGCCTGGCATAGCTGAATTCGAGGGAGTTTGCCGGGAGCAGCTTAGAGACAGTCCCTGCTCTCTGACTGACTCAAGATGAGAGATCTGGAACCCAGGTCCCATCACTGACTTCTTTCTCTGCTTCATTTCTGCTCTGCTTGTGCCTGTGCCCCAACTATTTGTGCTCAGCCAAGGAGTTGGAGGCTCAAACACAGGAGCTGCTCTCTGTGTGTGTCAGTGATGCCCACCCTGGGGAGCTGTGCTGGGGCTGGTGTGGGCACTGCCCAGAGAGCTGCTGGGGCTGTGGTTCCTGTGGCTGGGCAGCGCTGCCTTGCCCTGAACTCACTGCTTGCAGCCAGGCACTGGTGGCAGCATGTGCCTTCCCTTGGTGTGGGTCAGTCAGTCAGAGCTGGGTTTGCTGCGCCCGCAGGTGTGGCCATGGAGCAGCTGGGACGGCACCGTTTGACCAAGGAGGGATTTGACCTTGCACTTATCACGCTTGCACTTATTACGAAATGTCTCTGTTGATGAGAGGCTGAGGAGGGTTCAAAAGCTGTTGGAGGACCAAGCTGGATGCATGATTTCTGTGCCTGCAGATTATCCAGAGGGCTGGCAGAGGAGGCACAGCAAGCCTGGCTCTGGGGCACCCTGAGGCTTTTGGAGCCTGGCGGTCCTACTTGGGCATGCCTCAGGCTCTGGGCTAAATCGTGTCTGTAGAGAGCAGGGGTGGGGAGATGATACTGAGAGGACTAGGGATGGGGCTTGCAGGAATTTTGCCTTCATGCCTGAGTGCTGTAACGAGCCTTAGCAGAGCTTCTGCCCAAGTGCTGGTGCAAATGCATGTGGCAAGAGGTGGGGAGGCTGTGCTCCCTGCAGAAACCTTGCAGTGATAGGAGGGTCCTGCCTCAGGCCAGGCTCAGGCTCCTAGGGGCACCCGGGGGAGGACACTTTCTGCTGCCAGGCTGCAGGCACAGGAGGCCCTTTGTGCCACTGGGGAATGGCAGCAGGGCTGCCTTGTGACATTTGGGCACTGCCCCCGCTCCCACCTCTGCAGCCATCAGCTTGCTCCTTGCACAGGCTGTTGTGGACATATTTGGACTGCAAAAGGTGCTTCAGGCTGCCCAGGGCCCCCCAGGGCATGCACTACCCACACTTCCTTGGTCCCATTTCCAGGCACGGGGACAGTGTTCAGACCTGGCTTTGACATGATTCCTGTGGACAGCTCTGTTTAATCACTTCATAAATTCCCAGGAGCTCAGCTGCCAATATGAAGAGCACACATGCCTGCAGAAAATACCCTTCTCCCCCACTGTGCTCCAATTAAAAGGCCCCCTGTGCTCCCCCCTCTCTCCCACAAACATGTCCTGGCTCCCATGTTGTCCCTCCCATGGCTGCCTGAACCCCTGCCAGGCTCCAGCTCTGCTCTGGTTTGCCATGGTGCCAGCAGAATCCGAGCTGTGGCTGGAAGGGACTGGTTTGTGTTGGCAGGGTGTGGCAATGGCTTTGTCTCCCCAGTCCTCGCCAACATCCCCTTTCACCCCTGCCAACTCTAGTGATTTCTTGAGCTCCAGCTCTCTGGGGAGGAATTAATCCCCTTTCAGGCTGATGTTGGAAGGAGGGAGGTCCTCAGGTCTTTGGAAGATGGGGTAGAAGTCAGTCCATCCTCATGGATGCAGCCTTGCTCACCCTGGGCGTGGCACCACTGCTGCAGATCCACGTTCCTGCATGTGCACACTTGGGTCTGAACACAGTGCCCTCTGTCCTGGACTGACAGACTTGAGAAAATGCCCAAGAATGTCCTCCCTAGGGCTGACAGCAAGGCAGCCAATCTGCCAAAACTAACTTGTGCCTCAACTCACCCACCTCCTTTCCATGGCAGCCGAGAAGGTGACTTCTCTGGGGAAGGACTGGCACCGGCCGTGCTTGAGATGTGAGAAGTGTAACAAGACCCTGACGTCTGGAGGCCATGCAGAGGTGAGGTTTGCTGCCCAGCAGGTCTGGGTTTGCTGCACCTGGGGGCTGGGACAAGCAGAGGTGGGGCTGATGCTCTTTCTCTCTCCCTGCAGCACGATGGCAAACCCTACTGCAATCACCCCTGCTACGCTGCCTTGTTCGGGCCCAAAGGTGGGTGCCTGTGGCAGGGTCGTGGAGGAAGTGAGGGGTCTCGGGGCTGCTGTCACCTGGCAGGGTCAGGGAGGGAGTGAGGGGGCTCAGGGCTCCTGTCTGGCTCGGGGCTGCTGTCTCCTGGCAAGCTGCAGCCTCGGTGTGCTCACCCTGCCATGGCAGTGCTGACCCCGCTCCGTCTCTTCCAGGGTTCGGCCGGGGAGGAGCCGAGAGCCACACGTTCAAATAAGCCTCAGGTTGGTCCTTCCCTCGGAGCTCCCCTCCTGTCTTTGGCTCCATGGGCTGGATGGGGCTGTCCTTCCTCAGGCCAGTGAGGAAGGCAGGCCTGCCACAGCATCCCTCTGGGCTGGCGGTGACTCCCAACCTTTACACCAGGGCTCAGGAGCTGTGTGCCAGCTGCTCCTCTCCTCCAGCCCCAGCTGACTGTCAGCACCCACTTGGCTCCGGCACTGGGTGCCAAAGGCTATTGCTTTGTGACCCCTTGGCAAAGACAGGATCTGTCCTGGAGCACAGCTGTCCCTGGGATATCTCTGCTCCCAGCCCAGCCTGACTTCATCCACTCCTCTCTTCCATCCCTCTCCAGGTCTGATGTCCAGGGTTCCCAGCACAACCTGAGGACAGCACAAACACACCGCAGCAGATGCATTTTTGGTTTTAATTCACCCTGTACTAGACTAGCATATTCAAAGCAATAAGTAACCAAGGCTGGGCTGGTGTGGAGAGAGGCTGTGCTCCAGATGGAGTGCAGCCAGGGTGGGGATGTTGGGTTTCCCTGCTGGGTAGGAAATTTGGCTGAAATTGCTGAAGGCTGCCTGGAGAGGAGACCACACCCTTCCAGCCAAAACCTAGCTCTGCTTCAGGCATCCAGCTCTCGTGGCCGGGCCCACAGTTGTATTCTCAGTCTTTAATAAATGAAAAGATGCTTCCCTCCTGTAGCAGCTGTGTCCTCTGTAATGGGAGTCCCACGGGACCTGCTTGTGAAGTGCTTGCCACCTGCTTGATGCTCCTGGCCTTTGGATTGAGCCCTACACTGTGTGGTGGCCCCACGTGCCCTCAGCTGGGGCAGAAAAGTGTCTTGCTGGGAGGGGAATGACTGTCACATCAGGACAACCTGGTATTTGCTGCTCCTGATCTGAGCAGCCACCTGAAAAGACCAAGGGAAGCAGGAGGTTACTGCTGAGGCAGAGCTGGGGGCTGGCAGGGATAGCAGAGCTGTGGTGTTAGAAAGCAAGAGCTGGCTCCAGAGCTTGCTCTTTCTTGTTTCAATGCTTTTGCCCTACTGGAAACACGGCACTGACAGATGTCAAAGATGTCAGCTTGAGGAATGTTTCTAAAAAGATTTCTTAACCATGCCTTTCCCTAATCTGAATAACTCCATTTACATATTCAGAGATATCTCATCACTCACTGGGATATTTTTGTCTACAGTTTATGCATGCATTTCCTTAGTGACATCAGCCTTCCTGGGACTTGGCCAAAACCCTCAGGGGTTAGAGACACATGTCCAGTGTCAAAATCCTTGGTGTCAGAAGCAGCCTGATCTGATAAGCATCTTAAAACTTCCAATTAAAACTTGCTTGATGCTGCAAGGCACTGCCTCGCCTCCCACCCCGACAGCACAACAAACACAGGCGTCTGTGTCAAAGGCAAGCCCTGGCTATTGCTGCTCGGTGTCATGAGGCTTCCCAGCAGCCAGGGCTCATGGGGACCTCCTGCTCCCACTGCTGTCTTTGCCAGCAGCCTCCCGGGGGTGCCAGCACCCATGGACCTGTGGCTCCTGGCCACCCACACCCTGTCCCTCTCTGCCAGCCTGCCTCTGGGCACTGGGACATCACTTCCCCTGCCAGCTGAGCTTCAAAGGAAACTAGTGATAGAATCTCAGCAGCCTGACTGTGCCAGTGAGATAGTGTTTTCCCTCAGGCATTTAAAGTAATGGCAAACACAATCCCTGTCATCCTCAGGGTTGCATAAGCGTGTCCAGCTGGGCAAAGGACCTGTGGATTTGGCTCAGGGTCCTTCCCAGCAGGGCCCTGCATTAAAATTTCAGAAGCAGCTTATTCCAAGTACAAGGGGCCAGGCCAGCAGGGATGAGGAAGGAACCAGTGAAAGGTATGGAAAAGCAGGGGCTGCACAGGGGGAGGCTGGGGTGATCCAGCCCTTTTCAGTGGCAGTGGCTGCAGCTGGGGCAGGAGGCATTGTTCTGCTGTTTGCTGTGTGCTGCTGTTTGCAGTGTGTGCTGCCCAGGGCTCCCTTTTGCTTCTATCCCTGGTCATGGATTTGCAATGTACTTGTGGTGGCTGGGGACATCTCTCCCTGTCCTGGGTGCATGCAGGGATGCAGGAACTGAGCTGTGCTAGGCCTGTGCAGCTGCAGCTAAGCTTGATCCTGTAGGTGCCTCACTCTGTGCTGCAGCGGGGAATATATGTGTGCATTAAAAAACAGGGGTCCCTCAAGCATGGGCTGGGGACAGCCTCTTGGTATTGATTGCCAAAATCTCATTCTTAGAGCCCTGTTTTTCTGCTTGTCCCACAGTAAGAGCTCCCACTGAGATGGCTTTTAGCCCAGGACCTTCTGCTGGGATATTCTTCTCCAAGAGCCGTGCTTGTACAAGCCACACTGTCTGCCTGATCCAGCCTCAGTGCTGTGAGGTTGGGCAGTTCAGGCACAGGCCACATCCACAAGGAGCCTTGGTCAAAGAAAATATATGATAAATTGATTTTTTTAAAAACTCACTTTGGTCTCTGGAGAGGAAGCAGGAACAGCTGTATCTCATTTGATGGGAAATCCACAGCTGAGCCAGGCCCCCCCTGGATGCTCAGTGAGGCTCGGCAGCGGCCGGTGCGCCGGGGAGGTGGGCTGTCAGCAGACACAATCCTTTCTCCTTTTGAACAGTAAATCTCTGTAGCCTGGAGTGTGACTGCACAGACAGGCAGCAGTGTGGCTTCCAGTGCCTCTCATCTGTGATGCTTTTGCTTCTGAGCCTTGGCAAGAGCTTGGGACAAGCAGGGATAGTCCCTTCCCTCCCAGTGTGTTGATGCCCTGGCGGTGCTGCTCCTGCAGCAAGGAGAGCAAGATGCTGAGGGCAAATCCCAGCTTTCTGCCCATCTGGGACAGCAAAAGTTGTTGGGTGATTTACAGCATGGTGATGCCCAGCACCAAACTTCCCTGCTTTGGTGACCCGAAATGCCACCGTTGGTGACTCTGAAGAAAGGGGCCGTGCTTCCTCTGCCGTTATTTCCTAAGCTTGGGCTGAGATCAGTCTGTGGGCTGTGGAGTGATAGTTGCTATAAACACTTCATCACTGTGACAAAAAAACAAACAACATCACAGTTCCTCTGGCAGCTGGGTGTGGGCGAGCCCCAACGTCCTGGGTAGGGAAGCAGAAGAGATTTTGGCAAAGACAGAAAACAGGATGGGTTTAGAAACTTAACTGCTGCTGCTCCCCATCCCAGCTTTGTGACTTTCTGTACAGAAGAGAAAAGGTGAGGGGAGAAGAAAGGGGGCTGGGGGACCCTTCAGCCATGGAGGCACAGTGCAGGCAGGAGTGGCCAGTGAGGCTGATCTGACCCTGTGTCCTCCTCTCAGCACAGATTGACAGACCTTAACCTGAAGCCCGGGACAGATGTTTCCCTGTGCCTGCAGCTGGCAAGGGAGGTAGCTCAGGCTGGATGCCCTGGAGCAGGGATCTCCTCAGGGTCATGCTTAGGGAGGGTAGCAGGCTCGGCCCCTGGACAGGGCTGTGCTCTGGCCGTGTGGCTGCAGCCTTCAGGTCACATCTGGACTAACATGTGCTGGGTGCCCGGGTCAACACTGCCTCGCTGGGGCACCAATGGGGCCACTCACCCTTTCCTGCCAGCGCTGATGGGGCACTGATGTGGCATTTCTACCACTTCCCTTGAGGTGGTTTGTGCAGCCTCTGGCTGGGGGAGCGTGGCACAGGGGCTGTGGCTGCAGGAGCTTCCTGCTCCGTGCTGTGCAGAGCTCATGGCGATGAAGCCGGGCTGCAGCTGGGTGGTATCCAGTGCACCACTGCTTTGGGGATTTTTAAGGCTGATTTTTGTTAAGCTCAAAGAGCTCTGATATCTTTGAGGTCAAAAAAGTGTCTGCCCATCACCTCATGCCTCAGAAATCTGCCCTCTTATGCAGACAGTGTGGTAAGAGGGGCTGTGCAGCGGATGTCAGGCACAGGAACTCTGCGGGGGGGAGATGGAACTTCCCATCCAGCTCTGCAAAGCAGTGGTTTGGGGAATCCCCATCTCAGCAACAGAAACAGCTCTGCAGAGGTGAAAAAGGGGGGTCAAACCTTCTTCCTGATGGGGAACAACACCTCCACAAACACTGAAGATACTGAAGGCAGAGGGACTCTGGGTATGACAACCAGGGGTGTAACAAGAAGTGAATGGGACCATGAACTGAGGTACTGGAACCTGAGGTCTAGCTAGGGAGCAAGGAGAGGAAGGAACAGGCTGCTCTACTCTCACCCCTTCCTGCTGCTGGTGATCCAGTGCTGGAGAGCAGCTGGGTGCAGAAAGCCCTGAGGGTGTTTATCAGGTCCTGGGTGGCTTGCCCAAGCAGGGAGTGGAAGCAGAAAGGTTGACATCAGGCACCCAGAGCTGAATTATACTTTCACACCTCTTGTGTTATTTTCAATGAAACAGGGAGAGTTTCCAAGAGGGAAGGTTGCAAGGACTTCCCACTGAAGCCTCTGTCTTCTTTTGGGGAGTCTTGTGTTAAAGGCCCTGGAGGAGGAGGTGAGAGGGAGTTTCCCTCTGTGCAGAGGAACTTGGCTATTAGAGTAAAAAGGCTGGAACTCCTAAGAATATAGTTGCTGCGACCTCAGACCTCTTTTCTAATAATTCCTAATTCATTTATCATACTGAAAGCCCTGCATCAGAGGGCCTGAAACACCAACACCTTTCTTAAGCATCCAACTACTGGGAGCTGACCTTGAAGTTTGGTGCTACAGCCCACACACAGGCCTGCCTGTGTCCAGGAAAAGCTGCACCAGAGCATTTGTGGGGTCAAGGCAGCATTGCTGCAGCCCATCGATGCAGGCAATGTGTGTCCACAGCCCTGTGCTCACTTGGCTCCTTTCTGCCAGCACCATGGCCATGCTGCCAGGTCATGCCTTTTCCCACTCTGCTTAACCTGATGTCCCAGTGAGGGAAGAGCAAGTGTATATGAAAGGGCCAGGAGGGCACGGGGAAGGAGCTGGAAATGTTTGCAGTGGAAAGTGGTGCAGCCTGCCTGACCTGCTCAGGGTGTGAAACACTCCGGCCACCCAAGGTCTCCCTGGAGCAGGCAGGGAGGGAAGCTGTGCTCTGCTCTGACAGCTGCTCAGCAGATACCACACTGCAGGAAGGAGAGGGAAAGGAGAGGGGAAGGAGAGAGGTGAGGAACTCTGGCCACCCGAGCTGGCAGCGGAGCATGGGAAGCACTGATGCCTGGCTTGGGGGCCTGGCCAGGAGACAGGCTGGCTCCTGCCCACGCCTTCACAGGGATAAAAGCATTAAGAAAAAACCCCAAAAGTCCAAAGAAGTTGTTTTTGCAGGAGAAGAGCTCCCACCTTGCCCTTGGCAGAGCGGGCTGAGGTGACATCAAGGAGTGGGCAGGGATGGCTGCTATCGCATACAATCAGCATGAGGCAATGGGACAGGG
Source organism: Emberiza elegans (assembly GCA_024865655.1). Classification (NCBI taxonomy): domain Eukaryota; kingdom Metazoa; phylum Chordata; class Aves; order Passeriformes; family Fringillidae; genus Emberiza; species Emberiza elegans. Next base: position 775,955 of record JALJVW010000238.1, on the reverse strand, counting down.
CCGCCGTCATCACCTCAGGCAGCCCTGTGCACGCAGCAGGGCCGTGTGTGGTGGCGAGTTGCCATGGCACGGGTGCAAACAGGCGCCCTCGGCCCCACTGAGTCACCCGGCTCGGAAAGGGCCGCGGCTGACACACGGCACTGAAATGGGCGGCTGTGGGGCTCTGTGGCACCACGCGGGCCCGGGAACCCAGAGAGGGCAAAGTCCAGTAGCCTCTCCCAGCTAAAGCATCCCTGGCCACTCAGTATGTGCCTGGACATTCCCTTCCCATTGTTGTCCCCACTGTCATGCTCGCCCTGAATCTGCCTCAGCGCATGGGAGCCTGATAAGCCAGCTCTGTCCTGCTTCCTTTCTGTATAGAGGGTCCTGGGGGCTTCCAACCTCCACGATGACATCAGGGTTGTGTGCTGATGTCAGCCAGCCATGGCTGGTTTCCATCTGCCAGGACACTATTGCTTGGGAGAGGGGAGGTGAGGGTGGCCTCCATGAGCAGGGCTCTGCTGCCAGCAGGGTGCCATTGCCACCCCTGCTGGGACAGCACACTGAGGCTGTTACACTGTCACCTCCGTCGCCTGTCCATGTCTGCAGGGTCCATGTCTGCAGCAGGAAACCATTGCCTTCCCTTCAGCCTCTCCCACGCTGGAACACGGCCCAGGCAGAGCAGATAAGTGGGGCCTGGTGGGCCGGCACCGAGCACCCGCTGTGCTGCTGTGCTGCTGGGAGCCTGGGATGCTCTGCCTGGCCTCCAACCCGCCCGTGGCCCAGTGCCAGCCCTGCACAGTGCCAGTGTCCTGTGCCAGCTGTGCCCACGGGCTGCGTGCTGGGGGAGCCATGGCACAAGGAGGACGCTGGCTAGTAGGGCAGCCAGCCCTGCGCTGGGGCTGGTTTGGCCAGTGGGATGGAGAGCGGCACGGGGCTCTTGGTGTGAATCCCAGCTGCTGAGTGCTGCTGTTGGCTGGCCTGGGGGTTGGCTGGGGAACAGGAGCCCACAGGAGGGGTGATGGACAGAACCACTCCCTGTGCATGCACCAGGCCGTGCAGGAGAGCCCTTGTCTCGGCAGATGCCCTGGGGAGGAAAGGCCTAGACAGAGGAATGTGTGTGTGGGGACAGGGAAAGCTTTGAGCTGGGTTTATGGAGTGGTCAAGAAAACACAGGAAATTGGCTGCAGCTGAAGGTCCTCCTGCCTGGAGACTGCAGCAGGGATGGGAAAATAGACAAGCGATGTGTCATGGAGGGAGCAGACAGCGCCCGATAGCAGCAAGGCATGGAAAGCCAAGAAGGATGCCAAAGACAGCACAGGATTGTCCCGGTTCGATAAGGCTCTGGGCAATAAAAAGGGACTTTATGGGCTGTTGGAAGCCAAAGGCAAGGAACCATGTGGAAATGCCAAGCCTGTTAGGAAGGACAGCAAAGAAGTGGATAAAGATTGCTGAGCTAGAACTGGACAAGGGATAAGGAAAATGCTTTCCAGGCCATTAGGAAAGGAGGATGTGAGACAACAGCTGCTAGAGAAGATATTTCAAAAGTCCTTAAGCCTGGATAACTCACACCCAGGGGTCCTTTCGGGGCTGGCTGGAGCAGGAGCCAGGATCCACAGGATGGGGAGAGCTCTAAAGCAGCGCTCAGCACTGGAAAGGGCTGCGCTCCCCAGCACAGGGGTGGGAGGCAGGAGAGGAGCAACCAGAGGGAAGGAGTGCAAACAGAGTTCATGTTGGCTGGAGGACCCTTTGGACCCCTGCAATTTCTCTCCTCATTGCAAGCAGCCTTTTGGCTGCAAGAGCCTGCTCTGTAGCGGGAAGGAATTTCACATGTTGTTTCATGTTGTTCAGATCCTGGTGGAAAAAAAGGTAAAGGCATCACGCTAGATCCACAGTGAGCACATTAAATGGGCTATGAGCTGGGGAACTGGCCAAGAAACCATCAGTGGGGGCTTCCAGCAGGTCTCATGCCCAGGCACAGGCAGGATCCTCGCGGCGCTGGCGGAGCAGGCCCGTGTCCCTGGCACAGACCAGCTGTGTTCCCTCTGCTAACCCACAGCAGGAATCCATCTCTGTGCCAGGTTTTGGTTCTGTAAACCCTGGTCACGGCCAGACTTCCCTCAGGAGCTCAGGCTTCTCCCATAGAGCAGCTCCGTTTCTCCTCCCCCACGGCCCCCAAGGATTAATCCCTGGGATCGCTTCATGTCGGGGGTTGAACGCCCGCTGAGCAGGAGGCGGGCAGGAATATCGCAGAGATATCGCAAGAATATCGCAGGAGTATCGCAGGGATATCACAGGGATATCGCAGAGCTGCTGCTGCTGCTGCCCAGCGCTGCTCTCTGTGTCCCCGGAGCTGTTCGGACAGCAGCAGAGCTGTGCTTTTGCCATAGCTATGCCGGCTTTTGCAGCAGCTCTGTCCAGCAGGAAGGGTGGGGGATCTCGCAGGGCTTCCCGGGTGTTTTCTGCCGGGGCAGGAGGCGCGTCCATGGCTCGGAGAGGTGACACGTGTGGGTCACTGCCCGGGAGCGTTCTGTGCCCCAGCCATGCGTGCAGGCCGAGGGATCACCGGCGGTCCCGGAGGCGCGGAGAGGTGCGGGGACTTGCAGGTACATGCAGACACATGCAGAGACATCCAGGGCGATGCAGGGAGATGCAGGGTGATGCACGGATGTGCAGGGACATGCAGGGACATCCAAGGAGATGGAGGATGATGCAGAGAGATCCAGGGAGATGCAGGGACATCCAGGGAGATGCAGGGCGGTGCAGAGACATGCAGAGACATCCAGGGCGATGCAGAGACATGCAGGGCGGTGCAGGGACATGCAGGGAGATGCAGACACTCCAAGGAGATGCAGGGCGGTACAGGGACATGCAGGGACATCGAGGGAGATGCAGGGCGGTGCAGGGAGATGCAGGGAGATGCAGACACATCCAGGGAGATGCAGGGCGGTGCAGGGAGATGCAGATACATCGAGGGAGATGCAGGGCGGTGCAGGGACATGCAGACACACGCAGGGAGATGCAGGGCGGTGCAGGGATATCCAGGGCGAGAGGCAGGGCTGGCGCGCCCGCTGTGCCCCCTCCCCGCGGCCAGGGGGCGCTGCCGCGACCGGGCGGCCCGGAAGGGCGCTCCCGCTGGGGCCGGGGGCGGCGGCGGCGGCGTGATGCGCGGGGGGCACCGGGAGCAGCTCCGGGAGCAGCAGCGGCAGCGGGGCCTGGCGCTGCCCGCCGCCGTCGGGGCGCTGTGCCGGGCCCTGCCGCCCCGCGCCCGGCCCGCCCCCGACACCGTGCGCCGCGCCAGGTTCGACCGGCCGCAGGCGGTGAGCGCCGGCCGCTCCGCCCGGAAACCCTGCGGGCACAGGGCAGCGGGGACCAGCGGGACACCCGAGTGCGGCGGAGCCCGGGGACACGCTCGGCTCTGCACGGCAGCGCCACGGGCACAGAGCCTCGGGCAGGCCCTGCGTGAGGGGCTGCGGTGCGGCCCCGGCTCGGTGCGGCCCGGGTTCGCTGTCCGCCCAGCTGACACGTGTTAGGGAATCTCAGCAAACTCGTCGCTCTTGGAAGGGCTGTGCCTCACTGTGGTTGTAACTTGAGGCTTGGTGTTTCACCCTGGTCTGCGACACCTTTTCGGTGTCGCCTGGGGTTTGCTGCCCTTTGCCGTATCCAGCTTGGGTCTGGCTGCTTTGCCTCCGAGGCTTCCAGCTCTCACATAGGGTACCTCCCTTCCTCGGCTATTTTAAGGGTTTTACGAGTGTTGACTGAGGTGCCAGCCGTAAGAATCACTGTTTGAGTTTGTCAGCATGCTGTCCTTGTGCAGCCAAGAAACGATTCCCAGTTCCAGCTCACTCTGTCGTGTCTGTCTGTGAGTTTGGCGCTGTCGTGGTCAGATGTGTTCAGGTGCCTGTTTGACTGTGGGTGAGCTGTGCCATATGTGGGTGTATCAGAGCAGATTTTGGAATGCTGCTCCACACATGGGTCTCACAGTAGAAGTGCTGGGTGTTGCAGTACAGCCAGCATTAGCCCTTTTCTTTCTGGGTGCTCCTTTCTATAGATTCAGTGTTCATCAGGCAGGAACGTGAACATACACGAACAGGAACATTGACATACATGAACCTGCCTGATCAGATGGTGTTGGCTGGATCAGCAGATGTGCTGTTCCATGTATGATGTTCAGATATGGGCTTAATTGCCTAATTAAGACTAAATGATATGGCAGATATTTTCCCTGCTGATCTCCCCTTCCACCCCTCTCTTTTGCAGAGCCTGGACTTCTGGAAGCTGCTGTATGTGCTTCTGAAGCAGATCCACGGGGGCAGCTGGACAGAGTCTGATGCCATAGGTAACATAATTTTGGCTCACTGGAGTTTCCATCTGTCCTGAGACTGGTTTTGTAGCACCTTTGGCTCCTTTCTCCCTGTAGTGAGTGCTCTGTTTTGCACACCTGTGCCACCAACTTACCAGGTCTCAGGTTTAGTGATGAGGAAACGTGCTGTGAGGCAGGTGTGCTGCTCTTTGATGTGCTTTGTCCTGGAAACTGGGATGTTCCACAGGCTCTTGCATCCCTGTGACATTTTATTGTAGGTAAATCTCTGCAATGATGTTATGCATTCTTAGTATCTGCAAAGACAGAAGTAGATTTGGTTTTTTCTTTTGGTTCCTTCTTTTCCCATTCCCATTCATACCATGATTCTGTTGGTCCTTTTCTATCCAGTCCTGTGTCAGAGCCAGGAATTGCAATGTGAGAACCATAAAGGCAGTGTTTTGGATTGAAGTTCTAGACAAAACAAGAAATGGACTGTGTGTGATTATTTTAGGGGGACTATGAATAAAGTCTTTAAGGACAAGGCCACTTCTCCAGAGAGGAGCTGAATGCAGATTGGCTTCTCAAAACAGCAGAAGACTATTTACTTCTTAAATGTACCACTACTCCCAATCTTCTCTCTTGAAACATGTCTATCTAGGGTCTTTTCATTGTATGAGAATTGTATTGTGATGAATCAAGGTCTCCTCATACCAACTCCATTTAATATTCACTTTTGCCCTTGAAAGCAAAACACCCTAAACAGCACTGTATGAGCCCCTGGTTGGCTGTGAGCCTGGTGGCTCTGTAAATAGAATTAAGAAAGGTTCAGCATTGTGGAATGCAGAACAAAACCACCAGCATAGTTTAGCTGGTAAGTCAGCAGGAAGTCCTGTTACTCGCAGGGCTGCTATTTTTCATTTGGCTGTTTTTATTTTTCCACTCGTCCACAGTCTGCTGTGTATGGCAAGTCTGTTTATTGACTGTCTCCCACAGCATTGTGGATGTGGCCCTGCACATGTGCAGCCCTGTTGGATCCTGGCTGCTCCCATACTGATTGCCTGTAGCATTTGGGGACAGAATTTCCAAGTGCATGTGGCAGGTTCCTGGCTCTGGAGACAGCAGACACAGCCTCCCCTGCTATATTGTGAGGTAGCAATGAGTGGTTCTGCTGAGAACTGCTCAGCTGATTTCTGAGAAACCTTTTTAGTCACAACTTGGTGATTAAAGCTGAAATTCAGGCTGGAGAGCTGTACTGTTTTTCAAATGACACTAGTTACTTTTGCTTGGCAAGTGAATGAGTTGTCTGCTCTGAACACAATCGATATTTTACTGCTTTTCTTCTCTGCCCCAGCTCTGGTCTCTTGTGTATTTCATGCAAATGAAATCAGCCTTGGGCATAGGCACTACACTTTCTCAGGTTTGTGTAGGATCCTGTTACACAATAGAGAATTGAAACCGATTCCTCTAATCCAAGTCTAGTGCCTTAGTCCACAGATCAAGCTTTGCTTTTCTTTGCTCTTTTTGTACAACCTCTTAATTACCTTGGTTAAAATAAGGAGGGCTGCAGTTGCCAGATCCCAGAGGAAGTCTGTGAAGACTCCTTTGGTCTAGGGGTTACTGTGAACATAGAAACAGCTTTCTGGAAAAGAGAAGCCATTCTCCAGTGATCTTGTATCCTTTATTTTTCAAAAGGAAACACTGATCTTTGGCCAGTTCAGGAATCCCACTGAAGCCTACCAGTCAGTGGTTATAAAATTCTGCAGCTGGCTCCTGGTTTCTGGTTCTGTGAGAATTTTTTTCTTCCCACAGTGAAAAGCACTTAACTGTAAACTTTGGTGTAAACTTACTGTAAAACCCAGCCCCTTAAACATATCACAGCAGTGGGCCACTGGACAGTGGAGAGTCAGAGTAAGCTGTGTGAATACTCTGGGCATAACCTTGCTGATGAAATCATGATTAGTGGTTTCATGCTGCTTGTTCTTCCCAGAGGCTGATGAACTTGGTTACCAATCTGACTGCCACACCAGGTAGCATTGCAATATGCATTTGGATAGTTGGAGGACACATTTATTTTCTGGGATTGCTGTTCAGTTTTTATAGCATGGGAAAGAGGTCTGGAGCTGCAATAGATTTTTGTTTGTTTGACAAATGTAGCAGAAAATGTTTTTCTGAAGCAGTAGTTTCCCATAATACCACTACCTATGCAGGTGTTCTTGTCGGAGTGCATGAAGTAATGTGTCTGTGTCTGTGCTTGTACTTGGTTGGTAGTTCCTTTCCATTTTAGCCTGCCAGGCTAGTGCATAGTTCTTATTTGAATATCATCTTGTAAATCACTGAAAATATTTGTCAGGAGTGGAAGAGCACAGCTTGAGTGTAGTTTTAAGTGAGCTGAACCCTGAGGTTCATCCCCAGCTTGGTCTTACTGGCTGAATATAGTTTTATAAATAATATCTGTGGAGAAGGGGATTAGGTGTGAGCCTTGTGAAGGTCTTTCAGTATAAATTTCCCAATCCTAGTGCCATAAGAAGATGTCAGAGAGCTGTCTGGTGTGTCTCTTCTATCTGAGTGATGTTTTTTCCTCTCTCTTCGTCACACGTTATGGAAGAATCCATTTTGGTCCTGGGTGCTCACATAACCTTTGCTGCCATTTATACTCTTGCCTTTTAACTTGAGCACTCTGGAGATGGGGAAAACTAAGGGACTTCTCTAAGGTCACAGGAAGGCTCCTTGAGCCCCCAGTTCCAGATCCATGCCTTGACTGCTCACTCCCAATTCCTGCCTGGCACACTAGCTGTACCCTCTCCTGTGAGGGCAGCGTGTTACAGAGGGAGATAAAGGACCAGAACAACACTGAAATTCAGGTGGTGAATTGCCTTGGTGGATCTGGCTTGAGTGATATATCAGAGCAGGGAAATGGTGATAAAAGAAAATAAAAAACACCTGGCCTGCTCTCCTTTCCTCCACTTTGATATGTGATTTTTTAAGGAGCTCCTTGAACTGCAGATGGCAGCATGTGATGCTTATTTGCTTTGAAAAAGGAGGAAAGCATGTACTGACCATCCTTCCTTTTGGAAGATTTCTTCCTTTATCTGTTATGGCAGTTCCTTTCTTGACAAATGCACACAGAAAAGGAAAGGATGACATGAAAACCCTACTCATGTAAGAATGTTCATGAGTGATCAAAATAAAATCTGTAGTATCTCCATGCTCCTCTTGTGCTTGAGGGATTGGAGAGCACAGCTACAGGAAGATTTTTGGCAAGCCATAGGCATTTCTGCCACCCTGACATGGGGAGGGAAGGCTGCTTGTTTCATTTACAGGGCCTGTGGAAAGAGCAAATGGAGTGATTTAGGTCTTTTTAGGAATGACTGAACTGCATGAAACTGTAGATTCCTCTAGCTCCACCCAGCTGTGACAGCTGTCAAAGGGAAAGAAAAGAGCAAATCTAGAAGGATGCCATCATAGCATGGGGGGATACTCCTTCAGCCTCCAGCAGTTTACATCGAGACTTTCCAATCCAGAGAGGACATGTTTGTGTTTCATAAGTTTCCATAAACTGCTGTTCTGTAAATCCAGTTTCTCCTTGAGCCTGAGTGACTCTTAGGAGTCCATAGAGTGCCACAGTGAGCAATTTCAGAATTCTGCTGCATGAGTGAAGAGCATCTCTTTTATCATGTTTTGACTCACATGCTTGCTAACTTTGTTGGCTCACAGTTCTTGTGTTGAGTGTTGTGCAAACAAATCATCCACTCTTCACCAATTGCGCAGCACTCAGGATTTTGAAGAGTTTTGTCATATCCATTCTTGCTCTTCTTGGCCTACTTCATTGCTTCTTACAATGCAGCTGTTCTGTTCTTGTGGTTGTACTTGTCCTTTCTCTTAATTTCTTTCCAAATTTTCTGTACCCTTAATGGGAGAGAAGAAATAAGGGTCATGGTGGGTATTTGTGTTCTGTTCAGTGTCCTTGCTAGGTTTCTCACACTGAGTTTGCCTTTGGATGCCTGTCAGAACCAATTGTGATACTGTCATTAAAAACCTTATCGTCTGAGATGGTGTTCCTGAGCCCACAGAGCAGTTCCAGGTCCAGTCTTATGTTGTAAGTCAGTAAAGTTAGGAACATTTCTTTCTTTGTGCACATAATTTTCATTTTTTCTAAAAATACTTTTATCTCTCCTTTTAAAGCTTGGGCTCAAGGTTCTGCAGTCCTTCATGATCTGCCTGCATTCTTTACTACTAATATCACATCAGCACCAAGTTTTCTGTCACTGTCATGTTGTCCAAGTGTCATTTTGAGTTGTTTGAACAGTAGCTGTTTAGCACAGAGCCCTCATGTGAAACCACTATTTGTTCCTGCCCTCTGGTTCTTGTCTGCTGGGTACTTGTCATTGATCCAAGGCTTTTCCTCTTCCCCCACTGCAGTGCCTTGGTTTCTTTGTGCAAGCTGAATCCCAGTGGGAAGTCTTAAATGTCTTGCATTGGTTGAATCTTCCTCAACCACTTGCTTTTTGTAGCCCTCAGGAAACTCCAGAAACTTTCTGAGCAGGTCTTCCTTTTACAGCTGTTGGTTCTTAGCCCGTATGTGTTGTTTTCATTGTCTCCCTAATTATGTTCTTTATTCTGTTTTTGACTTCATACAGAGCCAAGGTTTATTGGGCAGAACCTTTTTCAATAATAACTTTCTCTTTGTTTCCTCAGTATTTTACAGCCCTGCAGTGCCTGTCTTGTAGCTGTCAGGTAACATTTGCTGGTGTGAAGGAATATGGATCAGAGCATTCCTGAGAATTTAATAGCCCATGTGCTGTGCTGCATTATCTCTGCTCTCTGGCACTCACAGATTTGCAGCAGGCTGTGAAACTCCTATCTCTAAATTCCAGTTTAGTTCAGGAGTAGAGTGGTTCAGAGTGTTTACTAATTCATAGCATGCTTGGTGACTCATAAAAAATGAATAGGTGAATTGGGGTCCCATTGTAGTGGGGATGGCTAGTTGCCTTTGTTGCCTTTGTTAATTTCCAAGAGGCCATTACCGGTCTTGATCCCAACTTTGAATTTCTGATTTTCCCTGAGCAGTAGTTCCTGCAATCAGAATGGGGCAGTATAAAGAAGGCTTTTATCCTTTCCTCCTGTCCTTCACCAGTTGTTGATTGTTGCATATAGATAAAAACTTATAAAAGAAAAGCCTTATAAAACATGGTTTAAACATTACTATTCTGGCTAAACTAACCTGTTAAATTCCCAAGAGAAAAGAATTATAAAAATAAAATTCAGTTTACATAACAATCTATTCTTATGAGAAAAGAGTTCACAGCTACAAAAATAAGAAGTCTATCCTGTGAATCCATGAAGAAAAAATATAAATTATCTGGAAATAAAAAAAATTTGATCAACAGGTACATTAGCCATTACCAACCAATCTACTGAGTTTCAGTAATTTGCTAACCTATTAAATTCAAACAGGGTACTTCGAATACCATATAAAAGTAAGCTATGTACAATAAAGATTCAGCTATTCTACACAAAACCCCAAGCTCTCATCCATCTCATTTCTATCTCCAGCTCAAGGCTACAATGACCCTTGATAAAGACCAAGTCACCACTGCCTTCCTTAGGCTGGGTTAAGAGTGCTGCCCTCTGAGGAGGCAGCACTGTGGAGCTGAGTGGGTGAATGCGGTGCTGCAGGGTGTCACTCTCTGGTGTTTTTCTATTCCAGGTGCCCAGGTGAGGTTTGTGAAGTGGGCTCTGTGGTACCACGGCTACAGGCGGCCCCAGCTCCAGCGGCTCCCGGCCGACGGCTCCGCGGGCAGCCGGGAGCTGCTGCTGGCCTTCTCCTGGCTGCTGCTCTGCCCTGGCCTCCTGGAGCAGCTCCTGGCTCGGAACAGAGTGCAGACTGGGGATGAGACCTCTGTGTGCACGGTGAGCAGGCTGTGTCCTCCCACCCCACCCTGTCCATGAGTCACCTGTGACAGCAGCTGTGTCACCACCAGGGTGTCATGGGTGCTGTCCTGGTGCCTTGGCAGGTAAGTGACTTCAGCTTCAAAAAAGGCCAGTGTCTGTTTTCTTTCCCTTCTCTAAGCTTTCTGTGTGCAAAGCTTAGGGGTTCTTTGTCACAGACATATTTTATTAAAAATCCTTTTGCCAGGATTTTTTCTCCTGAGAAGCTGAGAAGCCTCAGAGGAAAAGAAAAACAATAAATATCTGCTGCTGTGGAATGCAACAGGTGCATCTTTGATTGGTCCATGTGGTTGTTTTTAATTAATGGCCAATCAAAGTCCAGCTGTCTCGGACTCTCTGCTCAGTCACAAGATTTTATTATCATTCCATTTCTTTCCTTTCTAGCTTTCTGATGAAATCCTTTATTCTTTTAGTGTAGTTTTACTATATAATTTAACATAATATATATCATAAAATAGTAAATCAGCCTTCTGAAACATGGAGTCAAGATTCTCATCTCTTCCCTCATCCTGGGACCCCTGCGAACACCACCACAGTTCTTTCTCTTTATCAAACTCCCACCCTTCCCTGAATTCCCTGATTTCTATTTCCAGTAGAGGTGAGACCACTGTGGAGGTAAGTGAATCTCTTCAGTCTCTCTGCTTCTGGGTCTTGGGCTCCCAGACTGAGCTGTGTGTGGTTCTGCAGGGCAGGCAAACAGGTTAGCAATGAATGCTGGCTGTGTTGGCACTATTGAGTAGAGCAGGTAAGGCAAATAATACTTTTTGTAAACAACAAGGTCTCAAATGGCAGCTCCTGCCCTTGAGGTGCTTAATGACCTTTGAGAACACACTAGAGTATGTTGTTTTTTCTGTTAGTAAAAGCTGTTAGTATATAGAAAGTCTGTTCTGAAGTAGCCATCATCTAGTCAGACACTAATTACTGCTTGGTCTGCTTCAAGATGACAGGCTCACAGAATTTCTTAGTTTTTTGGCAAAGGACTTTGTAGATCAGAAGCCCTACCTGCTGATTTTCTTGTGGTATCTAAGGTGTCTGGTCTTTCTGGAACCCATATATGTTTTTCCCCTGGTTTTCTGGAGCCTTTTTAGGGGGCAGCAAAGCAGGAAAGCAAAAGTTTGGAAAGCTGCAATATAAAAACAGTGTCTTTAGAAGGAAAACACTTGTACAAATGGAAAACAGTTCAAGGGAAAGAATCCTTTTTGTAACAACATTACAAGAAGTATTTTGAGGAAAGGGACCACTCTTGCTGCACTACAATTATTTGCTGCACAGAAGAGGGAGCACAAGAGGCTGAGCTGTGAGTGGCAGTGCCATCTACTTATGTGAAGGGTGCCTTAAGATTTCAGTAAAAACACACTGCTGGACAACTTTTTACTTTCAACTTCTCTTGTACCTTTTTCTTGGTTTTCATCTGCAGTAGCAGGGTTTTTTTGTTATTTTAAATTTTTTTTTTGTTAAATTTTTTCTTAATTTCTGTTACAAAAGAGTGACAAGTGAAATGTGACATGAATTCAGGGAGTGGGGTAGCACCTGTGTTATTATCTCTGAAGGCTTTAAGTTTTGCATTTCCCAAAAGGGGATGAAAGAACTATGGTAATACAATGTTATCTCTTATGGCCACACATACTGGTCTGTCTTTCACTGCAATTCTCACCTGCTGTACTCATGTTTCTCAAAAAGCATGGGATGCATATTAAATGTTTTTACTCCATAACTGTCCCAAACAGTGTTTGTAAAGGCTTAAGAGTCTGAATTTTATTTTTAATAGACCAGACAAAAATTGTATACACTGGAAGTTGGAGTTAGCTTGTGTATGTAAAGCTCATTGTATTAATGGAAACATTTCTTGTATGGTGTTCATCCAGCAGTTTTCATGCTCCAATAAAAATAGATATTTACAAGGGAAAAAAAAAGAATATAGTTATAGCATAACTAGTGGGTTTTGTGATTCTTCATCACAAGAAAGTTCAAACAAATGGAATTTTGAGGGAGAGGTCTTAGCTTTTATTTGATCAACTAGGCATTGCAAAACCAATAAATTCAGCCTTTAGGTGCCAAGCGAATGAAGATCTAGGAATGCACTGGCAAGGATGCAAGGAGGCAGTGGTGGGTGAGGAGGAGATGGGCAGGTCACACACCTCATTTTGGTCAGTGAATCAGCTCCTTGTAAACCATTCATGAAAACCTGCTGTTTGTTGCATAAAAGTGTTAAGTTTTATTGCTGTTCGATATTGTTATTTGCTGACTTGTTATTTTGTGAGGCTGTTGTTATTTTGTTATTTTTGTTATTTTTATTCATGTGGCAAAGCCTGCTCATCAGCCAGTGTTCAGCAATAAAACCCCAAAATCTCAGTAAGAGAGGGAGAGGGTGAGGTTGTCACTTTGCTACCTGACATCTTGTAAGTTAACACACCAGGCGTGTAGTCTCTGCAGTTTTAACTCTCTTCTATTTCAGTAAAATGAAGGAAAAAGGTAAAAGAAGAGGAAAAAACCTTCACTTGGGGAAGATCTGTCTCAAAAAATAGGAGAAAGAGAAGGGAATGCTCTTTAAAACAATTGAAATGAAATTCTCAGTTGAGAACTGGAAAAATCTTCCACTGAATGAAATCTTTAATGATTACAAACAAGTTTCCTGAAGTGAAAATGTTGCAAAACAAAAATCCATGAAATACATTTGGTTCTGTGTATGGCTGAGATCTCTGCCAAAATGAGCAAAATGTGAAAGCCACTACTTGCTGGAAAAGTACATCTGTTGGTCTACTAGTGAGAATACATTTGGAGAGAATCCTTACCCTTTGTCTTCATTTAAAAGGAAAGGAGTCTCAATAACAGCAGGCAATATTTAGTTCACTGATATTCATGTAGTTTGCTTTTAAAATTTTATCTGAAATCCACAAAGATGAACAGGGTCTGTTGTGTGAGAAGAGAGAATGGAACTAATCCCTAAATTAAGTGTACAATCATGTTCTGACTGTTCTTTCAGCCCAAGTTAAACACAAAGCCTGCTGAATTTGTGATAATGTGCCAAATACCCAACATATCAACGGCCAATTAATTTAAATAATTTCATTTCAGGCTACCACACTCTGGCCTTTTTTCCTTTGCAGTTTCTTAGCAACACCATTTTCTTTCCCTGCAAATTGAACACTTCCATCAGCTCTAAAGGATTTTCAGAGGTACAAAGGTATTCATGACACATGATGGACAAGGAGCTCAAGCTCTGCGTGGAATTCTTAATCTTTTGAACCTGAGCTGGGAAAAGCTTCCACAAGCTGACTTTTGCATGTACTTACATTTTCAGAACCGGAAGTTAAGTGATTCCTGAAATTATAAACTCAGTGATGATGAAGGGTGGTAAGAGGTAGTGCTAATGTAGTCAGAACTCACTGTGAGGTAGTTGTGGCAAGGACAGGCATGGTTGGTAGCCTGGGGTGGTTCTTGGGGTTGGCTGCTTTTGTGTGTTAGGTAAGAGATTCCTTCAGGGCACCTCCAGCTCGTGTTTTTTGGGAGGGCAGAGCTGTAGTGTCTCCTGAGCCAGGGTCCTGGGGCCTGTGGCAGGTCCTTCCCTGGCCATTGTCTCTTCTAGCATGTGAAGTTTATAAACTGGGAGAGGAAACAGTTAAAGGAGCAAACTGTGTTTCTGAGCAGGAGAAGGAGGAGGGGATCCATAATCCACGATAAACTTTAGAGCTGGGCTGCAGCAGTTCAGGTTCTCTGAATTTACTGTGCTCATCTGTCAGCAGGTTGGTAACTCCAGAGGCAGTAAGTGAAAGTTCAAACCTTGCATTGGCCAACTCTTTAGAAGAAGTAATCACAAACCTGTTAGATCTATAAAGACTTAAGTACAATCTGAATTGGTGGCTCACATCGATGCACTGAAGGGTCTGCTTGGGAATTCTTGCCTGTTAATTGCATTAAAGCACTGGGCCAGTAATTGATGGACAAGGTTTTCAAAGGCTTTTGACACCCCTTGTGAATTTCCATCTCAGATATTCACTGCTGTGATGTCTCAATGTCTTCTGTTGCTTTGGTGATCATGTACTGGCAGATTATTCTCAAGTGCCATTTATTGATTCCTATTCACACAGAACAAATCCAAGTGTACAAGAAACAGCTGAAAACCTGTAGTTGAAACTGTCTTCTTCACTGAACTTGGGAAGCACACCTGGGGAGTTCTCATTCTCTCTGAGAAGCATATAATTGATATAAACTTGCCTTTTTAGCACATTCAATATTTGACTAATTCTTATTTACCTCGCATTTTAAATTTCAACGATACCGCCCCAGCTTTCTCCAAATCTGTCATGGTTTGGACAGGTAATAGCAGTACTTTGTCAGCACATATTCTTCCTGTTTCCAGGGAGGAATACTGCCTGTGCTTCTTTTATTACTACAGCTGAAATTAATCTGTGTGCCCTGTAATTTGATTATGTGTGGAGGCTGTTGAGCTTTTTAAATGGGTGTAGTGATGTTATATCCCTCATGATCATCAGGAGATGTTGTACAAACACTGGTTCTTGTTTCCACTAATACCCCCTGTCTGCTTCTGGGCCTCTGAGTGAAATTGGATGCCCCTCCCCTTTTGTGAATTTGGAGTAATCAACAAATAGAGCTATTATGTCTCTTGTGCTTGGAATTCATGCATGTGTCTCTAGCATGCCAAAATGAACTCAGTTTAATTACTTCTGGTGGACAAAAATGAAGATAAAATGCCTTCTGACCCTTAGGTTTGCAATTTGGTTATCTTTTGTTTGTCATGGTCTAGTTTGGCTCACTGGCTATTTCCAGTATAGTGTAAGGGTTATGCTTGGTCTAATCTTGTTGCAGTGCTTTTCTTTTACAGAAAACTTGACAGTCAGTGCTGTTCCATAAACCATGTTATTAGAGGAAAGTGTTAAAGTAGCAGCCCAGCTTGATGTTCTCCCTAGTAGAAAACCAGGAAACCTTGGGCACTAGCTTCAGTGAAAAGTAGTTTTCTGCATTTTTTCCATGTCTTCATCAATTCCAGTGAGGACAGAGGAGGGAATTTTATTAACCTTATTGATTCTGACTCAGAGGCGTAATTACTTTCCAGATCTTTATGGGCTATATTAGTCTGTCAGCTTTCATTTTTTGGTTTTCCTCCCTTATTCCCTCAGCTTACACTTCTATTCTCTTTGTCCTCCTGTCTTCCTAGTAACTCTCACCATTTATGTTTTTGCCCTTTTTCTGCTATTGCTGTTGCTGGATTCAGTAGCTGCTAAGGAACACTTTTTTTAAAGCCATCTGTGAAACCTGAGCAGAGGGTGCAGGATCCCTGAGGTTTCTCCTGCAGAATTTTCCTCACCTCAGTGTGGCTGACAAGTCTGTTGCAGCGTACTTTGAACTTGTCATGGTGCCTTCTTCCTGTGCTACACTGGAAGATGTGCAGTTACCAACATTTGTCTCTGTTTAACACAGTGAATGCACAATTAAGAAGTGGGTTTTTTTTTTGTTTTTTTTTTTTTTTTTTTTCTAGACAGCATGTCAAAGTAAAACACTCTAAAAGACAAGTCTGAACTGATCAGAAAGGCTTATAATTTATTGAATCTGCTGTGTCTCTGGTAATATCTGAATTGCAGAATTTCTTGAACTTGACATTACAGCTGACATGTTCTGGATGGGGTTCATCAAACAGGCCTTTGAGCTGTGTGAGGAACAAATGATGAGGACTGGTGTGCTGGTAGGAAGGTTTACCATGGGCACACTGGCAATTTGCTGAAATCCAGCACAGGGAGCTCCTTCCCGGGCTGTTGGGGAAACAGGAGGGATTTTGAGATGTTTCAGTGCCTCTCCTGCCCTCCAGTGCCAAGGAGCAGCCAGTGCCTTTGGTATGTTCTGATTGTCTTTGTAGACTTTGGAGTTAAATGTCAGCATCTGTTTGTGGTGTCCCACTGTCAGCAACCTGGGTATAAGCTTGAGAGGATCCTTTGAAATAAAGCACTTTTCCCTCTGGAGGACTTTTCCTTCAGGAACGTGTGGAGAGGGGCATGGCAGGCCCTTACCCACGGCAGAGCTCTCTTTCCTCTCTCCTGGAGGGCAGGTGCGGTTCCCCTGTGTTCCCCTAGCCCCAGGTGTGCTGTTGCTGCAGGGAGCTGCATCTTTCTGTCTCCAGGGGCTCCTCGCTTGCCCCAGTGGAGCAAATGGCCATGGGCAAGGGGAACTACAGCTGCAGGCAGGGGAAAAAAGCAGTGCAGGGCATTATCTGTGTGTTGCATTTCATGAGCCTTGCAGAACGCTTTCCTGGTTAAGGGCTGCCCTGTCACGTGTTGGTCTTAGGATGTTGAGTTTCCATGTTCTGTCTGAATATATAATGCAGTGAGCATTGGGATTTTAGTGTTCTTTTAAAACCTTGCAGCTCCAAAGCTTAGGCAGCGCTGCTGAGCTCATTTAAAGGCCTCGTGCTTTTGCTGTATTGCAGAGCTCTTAAACAGCCTCCGAAATGAGTGGGGAGGGATGGGATAAAGGACTGATGTGCTCTAGTGCCTCAGGCCCATGGCTACTGCCAGAGAGACTTGTTTCAACAAGGCAGGCATGGGTAAGAGCTGTGTTCACATTTTCTGTCTTCCCTCAGCACCTTCTCCTTTTCACTCTTTGCCAAGAGTAAGCTCTTGGGAGTAGCTGTTGTGAGTAGTAATTCTTACAAGAGGCATAGAAATTTAAAAGCTAAAAGGCCTTGAGGAAACACAGGACTTCACTTTTTTTATTTTAATTGCTGAATGCGATACAAGCGTAACTTCAGTGTTGTGAGCACTTATGTTTGTGGAAAACTTGCTCTTCTATGCAAATATCTGGAGATTTAATTAGCATGTGCACCATGTGGGAATAGGTTTTTACACCATCTATCTTTTCCTGCGTAAATCTAATCTGGATCCTGTCTTGTTATGAGGAAATCCATTTAGTGTTGTTTATGGTGCTATTAATGAAAAGAGTGCTGTCCCTTTTGCATTCATCTGCTCAGATTGTTCCTTTTCACATTTTCCCTCCTGCAGATAGATATATGGCTGTATTAATTAAGAAAGCATGTCTGATACTGTTATTTCTGGCTATGGTGTTTAATTAGGAAAAAAAAACCAACAAAAAACTGTGTTCTGTTTAAAGATGTGTAATTACAGAAGTTAACATATGTTATGTCATATCAAAACCGATGTCTGAATTATGAGTGGCTCGGAATGAGTGCTCAGTAAAAGCTGCAGAAGCACTTTATTGGCTTGATTTATGTGACTGCCTTGCCTTTCCTGAGCCCTGCAGTGAGGATCTAAATGTGCTCCTACCCACCTTTGTGATACCAGGCTGTGGGCTGACAGCAGTTAAGATCTGAGTGGTAAGTGAGTAAATATTTTCTGTCTAGACCTGGAGTCAGTCCTGTGCAGGTGAGCAGTGGGCTGGGAATGGGCACTGGAGGCTTCAGCTGGCAGTTGCTCTGTGTTGCTCTGCTCAAGGATTAGTGTCAGGGGGTTGACCTAGTGCATCTGTCCATGGGTTGAACATCTTATCCATGTTCCAGCAGGTTTGTTTCTCCATGGGTAGCGTGAGCAGCAGATTGTTTGCTGGTTGTCCAGGTGTGGAGGCAGAGAGCTGGTGCTTGGAGGGATTTGGAAGATGCCTGGGAAAAGGCAGAGCTCGGTGGGGAAGAGCTGGGCTCTGTCCTGGGCCGACAGGTGGCAGCTCACAATCAGAAAAGAGCATCTCTGGGGCAGCCAGCCCTGCCATGGCTGTCTTTTACAGCAGTGCAGGCAGCACAGCCTTTTCTATTCCAGTGCATGCTCAGGGCACAGTGAATTTATTAAGGTAAGGATTTATAAGCCTTAAAGATTCCTATATCAGTAGGAATAGTGTAGATAGTCTAGATGAATTTGCACAGCAGAATGTTTCCTCTGCAGTCTTGTTAATGGCATATCGCTGGATCTGCAAGGAATTTTGCATTAAATCAGTTTTTGGAGTTTTAGTAAATCAAAATGTATGAGCAGAACAAAATCAACTCCATACCAAGTCACTAAAATCCTCAAATAGAGCAAGTAGTGGGAAAAATGCTCCCTTCTCATATGTCTGTAAACACACTGGTGCCTGTGTTGTTCTTTGATGAAGTATTTATATGATGAAGTACTTGTTTAATTTATCTCCATCCACTGTTGGTACACCTGCTCTCTGATTTCTGGTAACATGGGATTGCTTTGTATTTCAAACCAAAAAGAACAGCTTCATTTCTGCTGTTGAAGCTGAAACTTCTTAATCTTTAATTTCTCTCTAAGCACATTGCATGCAAGTTGTTTCCTCAGATATATGGAATGTGGCTGAAAATTGATAAAGCACCATGTCTTTTTCACACCCTCCTTTCTCCCACCCCTTATTCTTTTCCTCTGAGTACGTTCATATCTGATGGCTTTTTTCAGTTCACTGTATTTCATGACTCTGACTTGTCTGCTCAGAACAATTCTGCCAGGAGAACTTTGGCAGTGTTGGGGGTTTTTTAATGCACTTGCTGCATTGTCTAACCACAAGCCTATTCACACTTTTTGGGAATGATCTGACACCTTTTTTTAAATAATTTGACTTGAAATAGATTGGGATGGAATATTTAGGGCAGAATTTGTGTGTTAAAGACTGAATTCTAGGCTGCCTTGCAAAAATTGTTAAATATATGCTTTTGGGACATAAACCATGTTTAGGTCTGACTAAGCTGGAGGTGTATTTGTGAGCCTGGGGTAGGTTTTGTAGTTTGTGAGCTACCTTAAGTGGATGGTGATGGGTGGTGTCTTGGAAGGTGTATTTGTTCTGGGGCTTAGCTCTTTATTTCTCCTGGGTCTTTTACCACAGGAGAGGTGGTTCTGCTGAAGTGTGGGCAGGGTGATAGTTCAGAAACTGGCTTGGAGGGAGCTCGTGTAAATATATGCTTGCCACTTTGATCAGGCTTGTGCTTGCTTTTCTTAGTCTTGCCAATGAGTGGATACTGAAAACTTTTAACAGCAATACTTGGAGCTTTTAGCATAGAAAGCTCCTTTGGGGTGAGTTATGGTGGGAGTGAAATGAGGAACTTCATTCTATCTTCTGCTTAATCAATTTTCCTAAGTTACACTGCTCAGGGATGCTCTGGCAGGTCCACATCCCCCAGTTTGACCAGACCATCTCAGGTATCACAGTGATGAGAAAAAGCCTCAACAAGGCAATGAGGGCATTGATGTTTGCTCATGTGACTTTTGAACTGCAAGACTGTGCCACCAATTCCTCAAGCTGATCCAAGCACGTCCCTTCTCTGAAATGGAATCAGAGAGAAGCACTAATTGCAGCAAACAGTTTGCAAGCAAAATGCTTCTTTGGAAAGTGGCTGTGGAATGATCTCTTCCAAAAGTGGTGTAGAGCATTCCAAGTGTGGGAAGGCCATTGGGGTCTCTGGGTAGTTGCCTTGGCTGCTCTCTCTGTGAACTGGACTAAAAAAAGATGCACTTCTGTATCTCAAGAGTGAGTATAGGTGTGTACCTGGACTGCTGCATAGATTAGATAAATTCACAGTGATACTTGAAGCAAAGCCTGTAGCTTGGGCTGGTGTTTTAGTGATTTTTCACCCCCGGGGAGAGCAGTAAATAGTCTTAGATTGTAAAGATGGGACTGGAAATTGAGGTCACAGTATAATATGCAAGACCTTTTTTTTTTTTACCTTGTTTACTTTATGCCGGGCTAAGTATTTCATAGCAAAAGTAAATTTTTTGTGCAGTTTGTGAAATAAATAATGGAGAGATCCTGTTAAAAATGCATTGGCTGGCTTCCTTATTTTAATATTAATAAGGCAGGTTGCTACAATAAAATTAGCTCTGCATGGTGTTTGTCACTGTACTGCCAAAGCAATCGAGTCTAATGCCATTCCTTCCTGAAATAAATTCCCAGGAGAGCAGTATTTGTGCTGTTCTGAAACCTCTAACCAGGGAAGTTGGAGTAGGACTGTAAATTATGGACACTGCAGATTTTAATCTGGGATTCCCAAGTCTGTCTTTGGCCTTGTGGGTTTCTAGCTGCTTATGTGAGGTGTTTCAATGTTCTTTACACGTGGGTTTTCTCTGTTGCCATGACTAATATGCAGCTGCTTGGCTACCATGCTGATGGGCAGCTTGGTAATCATACCTGCATGGTGTCCTGGTCCTGAAACCATCCTGGCTGGGGCAAAACATCTGAGCTGTGGAGGTGCTTGGCTTGGACTGAGGTGTCCTAGGACACAGTGCTTTGGTTTAGGAGCCTGGAGACAAAGGAGCAGAGGAAGAAGAGGAATGTTGGAGTTGACACAAACGCTTTTTTCTTCTTTTTTTTCTCTCTCTTTTTTTTTTTGTTAAAGATGAATCTGTGCCTTTAAAGTAGAAGCCCTTTACCAGCCCTGCACCTCTGTGATTTATAGCATTTGTTTATCTGAGCCACAGAGCAAAAGGGAACAGACCTGTAATACAGTTGGGTATGTGACCAGGACAGCATTTTTGTGCTTGTAAGTAATAGGGACACTCATTGTAATAGAGGCCCTGTCAGCTGGAGATATTTAGGTTAAAACAAGTGTTAGGGGGTTATTTGATCATGATTGTAGACACACTTCTGTTGATATCTGCATTTTAGACAAGATTAAATCTCTTCATTTTACAGTTTGCATTGTTAGCTTGGGATCCAAATTGGAACTACATTCAAGCTTTGCCTGCCAACTGGATCTTTTGAAGGTTTTCCTGAATGTGGAAATCTGTGAAGCAGGGAAGCACATATGCTTAAATACCATCAAGGTCTGTGGGTCCAAATATCTGCCTAAGTGTTTTCTTGCAAACAGTCATGTTTCAAATAGGCTTTTAAAATTTCTACTTAAAAGAAATGTCTTGAGAGTCTAAGAACTGGGAGACACTTCCTCTCAGAATGGCAAACATCCATTTTGAATAAGCAGGTCTTTGCAGTTCTGTATTATTTCTACTTCTTATTACATGTTGTGGTAAAAATGTGTGGAATGATGGGTTGTGTTTATTGTGTGTAATTCCTATAGACTTCATGAAATGGAAAGCTCTACTTTAAATGGTATTACTGGCATCAGAAGTAAAACTACTCATGTCTTCTTTCCCTTTTAATTTGCAATCTGCAGGAGTCTTAGCTGCAAACGGAGAGATCTCTCTGTACATGTGAATGATCTCTTTGTGCAAGGGGCTGGGCGGGGGGTGGAATTCCCGGTGTTCCTGGGAAAGAGATACGACAAATGTGCTGCAGGAATTTCATGCAGAAGATGAAGGTGTTGGCTGTTGTTGGGTTTTCATCTGCAGCAGAGGGAAAGTGGGACAAGATGAACAAATGGAAACTCTTTGCTTCTCTGTTCTTCCTTCCAAATTACTCTAGAAAAAGGCAAAACAAGCAAGACAGATGATACAACTGTAGCTGGGAGTGCCTCTGTGGAGTCCTGATCTCTGCCAGCTGCAGGATTTTTTCTTTTCCTCAGTCCTGCCAGACGGGAAATGCTGGATGGAGAAAATAGCTGGGCAAGCAGAGGCCCACGATTTTGTCCTTATATAAGTTATTGATTTACAAAATGGGGTCTCAGGAAGACACTGCAGGAGTTAAATCTGTTTTTTATGTTCTTTGACATATTAGAATACAGTCAAAATGAAATTTTTCCCATCTGGATAAAGAACATGCTTGCTGTCTCAGGAACACTGTGTCTTCCTGGGTATGGAAAATGAAAGATGGGAGGGGAGACAGCTCACCACATCACAGCTGAGAAGCTGATATGTATTCCACACTTCTCTACTTGTTTGGGCTGTTCCCAGTCCTGTGTTCTAATTTCTCTGTGGTGCTGGAATTGACTTCATTTTAGGGCGATTTTCTTCTTCTTTGGCCTGAATATCTTGTATGTTCACTAATGAATGACTTGAAAATATTGAAACTAATTAAAACCAGTCTGGTATCCTTTCCTGCTTTCAGTGTGAAGATGATCTGCCCAAGAGCCAGGAAGGCACAAGTGAAGCAGGACCTGAAGGCAGAGTGGATGTTCGATACCTGCAGTGGTTGCACGGGAGGCTGAGGTTGCAGTGGTGCAGTTTGCACGCTCAGCACCAAGAGCAATGCAAACTTTTGCACAAGGTAAATTATTCTTCTAACTCACTATGACATAGTTGATTATTTAAAAGCCTTGTCAGCTAGAGCTAAATATACAAATTATTCTTGTTTGCTAGTTCTGCATTTTCTGTAGGTAAGAGTGAATGACTGTGAATATAAGCACCTCTGACTTTCCCCAGTGTGGCAGAACCATGAGCAAATGTAGTATGTTCAGTGTTTGTAAGGCTGTAATTGTATAAAAGTCTCTTTTGCAGGTTGGCACATTAGTCACTTCTGCAACCAAAGGCTGCTGCTGTTTTTCTCAGAAAATGCCTGGTAGAAACAAGACAGAGCATTCTGGCTCCCCAGACAAGAAGTAGCAATGCAGAACTATAAGTTCACTGGAAATGTGGATTCAAAATGTTAAGCATAAATACTGAAAGTAATAGCAAAATAAAATGCAACATCTCTCTCCAAAGTACTAGGGGACATCTCAGCAGAACCCAAAATTTACCTGCTTTTAAATCAGGAATCAGTAATGGTCCCTGCACTGCTAAAGTTCCAGTTCTTTTCCCATTTATGAATGTTTAGGTGCCTGTCTAATCACAGATATCTAGGAGCATTATGTCTGTTTAGGATGGAACCAGCCTTCAGTCCCAAAGTCAACCGTGGTGGTAACTCCAGAAACAAATTTAAAAACTCTAATCTTAAGTTCTTAAGATAGTCCTAAAAGTTATTATGTGTTGCTTTCCCTAGGTCCCCCTTTTCCATTTATATCTCTTTAAATAACTTAAATGGATACAGCTATTACTGTACTCAAAACCTTCAGAGAAAACCTTTCTTTGAGACTAAAAAGAGTTTGGGGAAATTTCTTCCCAAAGTGCACATCAAAAAGTTGTCAGAACCATCTTCACCTTTGAATGAAGATGGTTTCTTGGTTTTAATCCTGTGTCTGACAGAGCAGTGCTAAAAACTATCATGAGGTTACATTTTGTTCTTTCCATGAGCTGATTGCTAGGGCAGATGTCTGATGGACAACCCTAGTGCTGTGTGTGCGGCATCCAAAATAACCTTTTTCTTCTCACTGACCACTGCTGATGTGCTTCCCTGGTCTGGGAGCAAAGGGGGCAATTCCCTCTAAGTGCCCGTGCAGTCCTTGGCTTTGTGCACTGCGATCACAGACCACGGTGGCGCCGGGAGAGGTGAATCTCATGGAATGATTGGCATCTCCTCCCCCTGATAAACTACCTCTATTTAAGGTATGCTGGTTTTTCTAGTAGGTGAGGCAAATGCCTCCATAACTTATCATCAGTGCTCTGATTTATGTGAGACTTGACAGTAACAAATCATTAGGCAGCTCCAGTGCCTCAGCCTGCAGTTAATGAGGCCGAGGAAGAATTAAGAGCAGGTCAGACCTGGGGCTCGAGTACAAACAGAGATATTCTCAGCAGTCCCAATGAGGCTCTCAGCTAATGGAGAGATGTGCTGATGGGGCAACATGCTAAAAACTTGTTGGCAGGGGAGAGGAGATAAGATGACCCTCCTGTGGAAGTTGTACTTTGAAATAAACTTTGACTTTTTCCCCCCCTTTTTGGCTATCTGAGGCAGAATGTGTGCTAAAGTTAGGACAGTCAGACAACTGCAAGAGGCAGGTTAGTTATGCTGCAGGTCCCTGGACCATGATTACCAGAATCTGGAGGAATAAGCAGGAGGGAGGTCTGTGTCTCTGTTCATCCAGTTTCCCAAAGCTGTCATTACGGCCTTCTCCAGCTGTCATTGCTGGGTGAAGCTGAAGGCAGCAGTAGTGCTGGTGGTGATTGTCACAGTCAGAGTGCCACCGTGGGGATGCACAAAGGAGGATGGAACTGAGCCTAACTCCTCCACATGTGAACCCACACTGGTATTATGTGTGCAGCTGTGGGAGTTCTGTTCAGAGCTGTAATAAAGTGCAGTGCTCTGATTTATATTTTAGTTTGAATTAAAAGCAGGAGAACAGAAAGGTAAATGTGGCTTTGGAAGGACATCATTACAGTGCCACATTAATGTTAGCATTTAGGGTAACAAAATTTAAGATACTTGCACAATTTAACAGCTGTATAAACAATAATTGATGTTTTCTGACTCTTTCTAGAGAAATTGCTTTTACCACTGCATTAATTTCAAAACTTTTAAACTATTCGATGTGTTAGAAGACTGAACTGACCCAGTATGACCTCTGTATGAGCTGCTGCTTTCCTCTAATAAACCACAAACACAGTATGCAAAAGGCTAATGAGTGTTATGTTTTTTAATTATGTTGGCAGATTTACAGAGGGCTTTCTCTACAAAATGATAATTAGGCTTTCACTCTCTGTGTTTAATAATGTAGCAGGTTATGTGTCTCAGCTGTGGAACAATCTTATTTACTGCTCATCAGGAGCTAGAATTTTTGTCAACTGGCGGCGACACTTCTGCAGATTTCATTCTGTGACTCACACGGGCTCTAAAATGCCATTTTCTCTATTTGGGCCTTTCTGAGAAGAACACAACACAGCAGGAAAAAATGTTCTTACTCAGAAGATGACTGCTCTTCCTTCCACTCTGTATTTCTTAGTATGAATATTGCTGTGTCCTCTGTCTACTCCGTCCTGCCTGCAGCCACCTGAGGTTGATGGGCTGAAGTTCTGCAGTCCCCAAGAGAGAGAAGCCTCCCTGGAGCTACAGCTGCTCCTGTGCTGGGAATTGCTTGTTAGGTGGACTGCCTGGCTGTTCCTCTTTGCTGCTGTTCAGTGACTTCAGCTCCCACAAGGCATGTTGGAGCTCACAGAAGCACACATGTCCTGCTGTAGGAGGGAGACTTCCTGAGGGAAATCTTCACCTCTCAGTTTCTGAGGAGGTTTGCAGCCTGAGGCAATGAGCTGTTGAATAACATTTTAATGGCTTCTCAACATGGACAGGTTGGCTCACTTTGAAAGTATAATGTAGCAATACCATTCTAATTCCCTGGAAATTCTCAGTGGTACATATTTACCTGGTGTGCCTTCAGATACATGGGAACGTGGAGAATAAATTACTGTGTTCAGGCACGTCTCTTGGTTCCTTCTGTTCTCTTTCTTCTTTCTGTCAAATGCCAGAAGAATCTGTCTGCCTGAGTTTTGATCCCTCTTGAATTCATAGGAGAGAGCAGTTGTTTTTATTTAGTCTTTGAGTTGCCATTTTGCCTTAGAAAACGTGAATAAGAAGCCTTGCACGGTTTCAGCAAAACAGGAAGGAACCTGTATAGTTTAAAACTTTCATTTTTGGGGGGCTCTGTTACATGCAGTGTGCCACAATTGGCATGTTATAAAAAATAGAGTAACAGGTGAGTTTCTACAAAACTGATGGATATCCTAGGGTTATTTTCCATCCTGAAGTGTGGAGGGTTAGATCAGGCTCAGAGATTTTGTTTTTTAAGGAGATGGATATCTGATTGTGAGCTGTGCATATGGGTTAGTAAGAATAAAATAATGTGCGATGGAATTCTCAATGATAGAAGAAGAGTTTAACATAACTGGAATTATCAGATCATGGTAAAGCAGCAAAAATGGTTTCAATCTGCTTGGAAACTAAGAGCAAGAGCTGTATTGTTAGTAAGAATGCAGAGCAGCACTGGGAATTACTGCTTACAAATGGAGTGGTTTCTTGTGCCCCTCTAAGATGTTAAAAATATAAAATAATTTATCTGTTAACAATATAAAATAATATGTTGTGCAGTAGATTGAATGGGTTGTATCTGTGTATCTGAGGTAGAAAGAGTAAAGGACAAGGACAAAGTCTTGATCTCTGAATAATAGAGGGCAGGGACTGGTGCTGGGTAATTACCTCATTGTCAGTAATTTATGAGTGAGCTAAACTGCAATTGTTAGATGCATCTGTATCTTGACATGAAAAATCTACCACATTGCTCTGGGAATTGCTACCTTGTTTATTTATATATTTTTTGTCTATTTAGTTTGAAAATCTTTGCTTTTTTCCCCTAAAGTGAATTTACCATTAGATCTCAGAAGCACATTCTTTAATGCAGTAGAATTTTTTCCTCTCATGCAAATGTGTGTGAACCATGAGCAAGCCCCCTTTTCATCTTCTCTAGGTGAATTAGGCACCCTGCAGGGAAAGCAGCTTGAGTGAGCTCAAGGGCATTTAGGAGTTGGTGCTATAAACTCCCCAAAGTGGTGCTGAGTGTGGGGACTGTGCTGTGTTCTCTTGCAGAGGTTAGTGTGAGGTTAAATCAGAGCTGCCTCCACCTCAGGATGCCAAGTGCCAAGGAGCAACAACTGGGCATGTTCTGCCTCTCACCTGCTGCTTCTGCTTTGGTGCTCTTTCCCTCTTTAAGCCTTGTTTATCTTCTGTTAGCCATCAGTAAGAGAGCAGAAATATAAATACTGGATTATTTCTGGATCCATCCAGTGTGGTCTCAGGGGAGCACCTTATTCCTCTGTTGTTGCAGCTTTACTGTGTTTGTTTTGGGCTTTACCCAGGGATGCTGCTGCCACCTGCCTTGGAGAAGGGGCTGAAATTCCCTGCTGGGGCGGGGCCCAAAGGTTTGGCAGCCAGAGTTACACAAGAATGCAGCAGGGAGAAAGGAGTGGCAGTGGAAAGGAAGAACCTTGTGTGGGGAGGTGCTCTTTTATTTTTAAACTCGCATAGCTCTGCACATGTGACAGATGGTTGTCACCAGCAGTGAGTTTTGGGAAAGGAATGCTAAAATATTCTGAAGTTTCATGGAAGGGTTGATAATTACCCAGTGCCTGTCAACTTTAAAATAGTTGTCAATACCCAAGTGTGTGATAAAGTTCGTATTAGAATAAAGGAGAAAAGCAGGAAACATTCTCTGTCTTCTGGCAGAAATATTAATGAAATATGAGTGATTGTCTGACAAATGTGCACTGCTATCTTGTTTGGCAGCTGCAGTTATTACAGTTACAAAGGGATCAGCTCTGAATAGGAGGAATTGCTTTTTATTGTTCCCTTGACTAACTTGGGAAGCTTCTTCATCAAGTAATTGATGATATTATCACCAGTGCAGCTGGGACAAGGTCTTGGTAAGGAAAAGCTAACAGTGTAGAGCAGCAAAAGAGAACCTTACTGTAACTAGGTAGCATTTTCTACTTAAAAGAAAGAAATAAAAATGATTCTGAGAGTATACTTAAGTTCAGTTAAGACTGCTACTCTCTGTGTAAATGGTTTTTCCTTTCATGCCACGCACCCAGCCGTGTGTGCTGTAAGGAAAAAGACTTCAAGACAGGACGAAGAGAGAAATTGTCAGTTTTCCTGTGGCAGCAGTGGTTGCAATTCCTGCATGTGTTTCTGGCAGTGCTACTAGATGGACCATTTTGAGAGGTGGTTGTGGTGCCTGCTCCTCCTCTCCATTCTGGCTGTTGTGTTGGAGGTGGCACTCACACGTGTCCATGTCCACAGGAAAGGCTTTGTGAGCACTGGTCACATCACCCTGCCAACCCACACAGCTGCTGGGTGGTAGTTAATGATCTTAATGATCTGCTCCTTGCACTGACAACTGTCTTTTAAATCAATCTGTTCCAGATCCATTTATTCACCAGTGGCTCCCACATGGACCAGAACCTCGGACATTTCTCTGTCACAGAAGCAGATCTCATTAGACATCCAGAGAGCTACAAGCAGGTAATGCTTCTCCTGTAGTTCTTGGATGCTCAGGATGCTTTACACAAACATTGGTGCTCTCTTGGTGAAGATGGCATTCCTTTTAACATTTTTTAAACTTAGTTTCCAGCAGAAATAAGGGCTTATATATTGAATTTTCAGTTTCTTCACTTATTTGTATTCACCAAATTTGGTTTGATAGAACATAAGCCCAAAGGTAACAGGGTAAGTTTTATAAAACCTGATAGGCAAGAAGTGGGAAGAGACCTGACTGAAAGTGCCACGGGAAAAAAGCTTGTAGAATAAAACACTCCAGATAAGTTGACTGACTTGCTGTATCCTGCAGTAACCACATCTGGGCCAGTCAGGCACAGTGTCTGCCTGTGGCCCTGCCTGAGCAAGACAGAACCTCTTAGGAAAACATCATTTTCCCCAGTGTACTGTTTTACCCTGAAGGTTAAATTCCTGCTGCTCTCAATTACTCAATTATCATAGGTGTTTCAGTTCATTATATGAAGTAGTTTAATTCACTTCTTTTAATGCAATATAATACATTTGTTTTAAAAAATCACTTTCTAAAAGTTCATTCAGTATGAAACTGAAACAAGATGGAAATTTCAAGCTCATCCCTAACAAAATCAATATTTGGCAAATTTCTGCAGTCTGTCCACACCTGTTTGCTCAAAGAGGATATTCTTTCTGCTGTTTGCTTAAGAATGAAAGTGGGCATTGTAAATATTCTGCACAAAGAAATTCAGGAAAGTAGATTTGAAGGTGGGAGGATAGTTTTCTGTTCAAAGCCCCTAAAGTAAAGTGCATGTTAATCTTTCATTGCTGACTATTTCTTGGATGAACAGTTCATATCCAGCCTCTTGGTAAGGTTCATCTGTTTAGAGCATCTTCCTGGAAAACCACTGTTTTTCTGGAGCAAGTGGCCTTAAGTCAGCTTGAGATTTTTTTTCGCTTGTGCTTCACAGTGCCTCTGCTGTGGTTGAATCAGCAGCTCAGCACGCACAGCAGCACCTTGCTCTAAAGTCTGCAGTCTTCCAGATCTTAGCAAATGCTTGTAAAGGTCTGGCAGGCTGGTATTAGAAACTTCCAGGCTCTGCAGAGGGACTTTGCAATGACCTTTTTCCCCAAAGCCTTACCCTGAGTGTGTCACTGATCTGTTGCAATAAAGCTTAATGGTACTCTTGGTATTTGGTTCTGACTACTTTGGTAATGAATCAGTCCAGGAGCTTTTCCTTGCATTCTGCTCCCTTTCCTGGATGCCTGCTCCAGGTGTTCTGTTCAAGGGAGGCTCAGGATAAAGTGGAAGGAGTTTTTCTGTGTTGTAAGCATTGTGGTTAGGTAGAGTGCTGTAGTCAAGAAGGTTTAGTGGGCAGCTGTGTTGTATGATTAAAATTAAAAAAGTCTTCATTCCACCTTTCCCAGGCTTAAACAGCAAATACGTGAAACAAAACCAGGGTGATGACTGAGAGACAGGGTGACAGAAGATGTTTTCTTTAAATAAACTACAAGTGGCCACAGTCTGTCTCCAGTTTCTGGGCTCTGACAGGTGCAATCCCAAACAGCTTCAGCTCCAGTGCATGTGTGTTAGAAATTCCTGTCTTGTGTTGCTTATTGCTTGGACTGATCCAAAATTGGAATTATTTGTCAGTATAATCAGCTATGAAATTCTTAACATCTTAAAGCTCTCAGACTTATTCAGGAAAGGTGTTCTAAACTGCTCCCTTGAGCCTGATTTTAAAATAAACAGGAGAAATTGCAGGAAGTCATCACAACACTTGAGTATAGATGCTTTTGAGAGCCTTTTAATTGTTATGGTCACCATTTGAACATTCTTTGTAGATTTTGTCTCCCCTTACCCTTGTTTCCCAAAAGCAGCTTCTGGAAGTCATATGCTCAGTATTTATGAAGAGCCTGGTGCAGCAAGGTGGTATGGGCTTGAAAAGGCATTGTTGTTTTGAGTGTCACTTTTCCAGATGGATCTAATACTCCATATGCAAAGTGATGCTGCTTTGGTTGGAAAATATAATAAAAAGCCTCTAATTTTCAAATATCTTGCTAAAATTAAGTAAATTATGAGTGTTTGAATGGCTTGGTTTTCAAATATTGGTGCAGATGGCAGCACTCTGCCAAATGTTTTCTCCAAAAACTGTGAAATTGTTTTTTTGTCTTTTCAAGTAAATGAGACATTTCTCTTAATGTTACCTCAAGTAAGAACCTGCTGCATGGATGAATAAAAAGTGCAAGCATGTCACTATGCTTTACTGTAATGCACCTGGAGGTGGAGGGGGTTATGAATTCCTTCTCATCCTGGGCATCCTTCAAAGCCCAGCGGTGCAAAGTGGATTGGAGCATCAGAAATTTACTATCACAGAAGGGACTTGGACTCTTCTTCTTTAAGCTTTGAGTTCACTTTAATCAAAAATACCCTGCGAGAGAAGTTGCTCTGTTTGCATCAAAACAAGAGATGTTTAGTCTGACAGGAAAAGTGTGATAGGATACAGATAGCTGTGAAGTCAAGCTTCACTTTATGAAATGTAAAAGTCACGCTGCTCCTTTTCTATAGAAGATGCAGATTAACTTACTTAAAATGTTCTTTCCTTGGATTTTTGACGGTAAAACACTTTCAGTGCTTTTATGTACAGGGATTTTACTGGACAATATTATTCCTCTATCATCATAAATGACTTTGTCAGATTCATAGGGCTGGAAGTTTTCCAAACCTAATGGTTTTAATTATGTTTTTCTCTAGTGAGGCATGATCAAACTCCAGCTTCTCCTGTGGTTTGGCTGTGGTTATGTGCCTGTGTGGGGCTGTGAGCTGCAGGTCACTGCCGTGTTTGGTTCCTGTGCTGCCTGGGGCTGTCACAGCAGGGGAGGTGCTGTTATTTCAGCTGGAGCTCAGTTTCCAGTGGAAGCTCAGAAGCTCCTTGGTCAGTGGGGATGGTTTTGGAGCTGTTAGCCTGAGCTTGTGCTGGAGCACACAAACTGGAGAGCTTGGGGGGGGGGGTCAATGCATCTTCTTGTGAAAATCTCTTGCACTTATCATTTAGTCCAGAGCACCCTGAGTCTCTTGTTCTCTGATGCATTTTCCAAGCTGATGGGTACTGCTTGTGTTCAAATGGCTCCCCCCAGCAGCTGGGGTGAGGCAGGGGGCTGCTGCTGTTTGCCAGCCTGAAATATCTCCAGGGCAGGAATGGAGTTCTGGTCTCTGGCACTGCTGCTGATATAGCTGGGAAGCACAACTGGGGGAGCATACAGGTGATGTGGCCACATCTGCCCCAAACTTTCCAGGGCAGTAATCCTTTCCAAGGATGTGGTCTCATTCCTCTTTCTTGTCTATCAAGTCCACCTGTCTTAACTCTGCACAGCAGTGTTGCCAGTTCTGAAGTTTACCTTGGGCTCAGAAAAGTGTGTGTTGCACTTGAGTCATTAAATTAACTTTCTCACCCTATTGTTACTGTATAGAGATCAATGAACTTTAAATCAAAGCACCTTAGTCCTTCAGTTTCCTCTGTCTCTTCGTATACCGCTTTGTATGTGGAATTCAATCTTAGAAGAGATTAGAAGTTGAAACTCAGGTCATTGGTACAATGTTGGCAGCGCTGGAGTGATCCCTGAAATTGTAATGAGTAAAGATGACACCTTTAAATGCCAGTAAATCAATTTAGTGAGTGTGACAGCAAATAAATAATGCAGATGTCTGCCAGATGGACATGCAGTGAAATTTATAGAACTTGGATGTGAATAGCTAATAATTTTGTTTCAGAATTTTATGAAGAATGTTTATGTCTGTTGATCATTAACATGTTTTAAAGGTGATTTATTTGGCATAAGAATCTAAGGTTCTTGGTAGCAAGTAAATGGGGGCAAACAAATAGTCTGTCTGACTTTGCATACATAATGTATGGTCAATTCCATGCCCATAAAAGATTCAAGTGAGCTTTAGCTCTCCAAGCAGCAGGGATTGGGTGCGATGGGGTAGGATGTGCAGGCACAGCACTGATCTGCTTTCTGGGCTGGTGATTTATCAGGAAAGGACACAAGTGTGAAGTATCTGTATTGCTTCCTTCAGTCAGGTGGGATCCATAATTTCTTATTGGGTCATTTTAGGGATAACTGATCAAGATGTAAGGTAGGTTGTCAGGGAAGCCTAAATTTTGTTGCAGTTTCCATTTAAAACATCTGTCCCAGATGGCTGTTACAGATGGGTGACACAACAGGTTTATTCTCTGTGAGTAATAGGCTGTGGTTTGAATTCATGCAAAGCACTACAGAGCTGCTGTTCTTGCCAGAACAAGTGCATTCACATTGGAAGCATGAGGAGCTGACAGTCTTGGAATTCTCAAAAATGTTGAATGTGCATTTAACAGTTACTTTTTCATCAAAAAGTTGAGTCTTCAGTTGGTGTCATGGGCTTGTGCACTTGCATAAAGTGCCCCTTTTCTGCTGCAGTTTTTCTCTGCTAAAGAGACAAAGCAGTGAATTTCAGTGCATCCAAGGGACAGCACCACCTCCTGGAACGTGTGTGCAGGCAGAGCTGCCAAATCAGCTCTGTCAGCTAACACAAGGTATTTGTCTGGCTGCTGAATAATCACTGTGCTACTGCATTATCTCCAGAAATGGATCCCAGGTTGTTCATCCCCTTGGATGAAAATGGAATAACTGTGGCAGGACAGTTCAGCTGCTGTGTCCCAGGCTATATTTGGTGTCCTTGTGTTGGCTGCTTGGGACTTCCTGGAATGTTCCTGGTGGTGACAGGCACTGCAGGCAGGTGCCAAATGAAAATAAACAGTTCGGCCCCTCTGATAAGCTTGACACCGTGTCACGTTATTGATTTGACACAGACCTGTGCTAGTATTTCTGTAATCAGCCCTGTTGTGGTCTTGTATGGTGAGGTGAAGGATATGTAACCTTATTTGAATTTCAAAGAGCCTGTTAGGGAGCCATCTGATATTTAGAATGTCCTTCCATCTGTTGTACAAGAAGCAGTTCAAGCAACACATTTCTCAGAGTGTAGATACCAATGGGGAAAAATGACATTCATTCTAAAGACTGTGATGCTGCTGGGCAGAAGATTTAAGCCAGGAAATGAAGGCTTGTACTGCATGTAAATTCCAGAAAAAAGGTTTGGTGTTTAGTGAAAAAATGTCCTTGAGCTTCAAGGGCAAGCTGCCTTCACTGGTATAAATTGTCACAGATTCATGATCTTCTGTGGTGCTCTGGCAACTAATTCTGTTTGGTCTGGCCCTCAGCTGTTTATGTGTTTATTGTTTCATTCTCTTGGTAAAAGCCATAGTTCTGTCCTTTCTGTCCTTGAATGGGATCAGTATTTTGTGTTGTAGCTCCTGGTCTAATTAAGGGCAGCTTTGCCTATTTGTAAAGTAAAATCGTGTTTCTTTCCTGGAAGAAAAAGCCCAACTGAAATTTCTCAATTGGGCTCCTGCATAAAAAATAAGATAGCATAAGAGTAGCTGCACTGGGGCTTGTGAGTGTTTGTGAAAACCTGGGGTTTTCCTGTTTTGGTTTTCTTTTTGTGCCTGTTCTGTTCAAAATCCCTCCTTGGCCAGTCCTGATGTCTCAGAAATCTTCATGGAGTTTCATTTTACTAGGAGTTGTGCCAGGCTCTGGGTGAGCTTTTCTCACAAAGAGCCAGTTTTCGAGGTGGTCAGAGACTGTGTTGCTGCAAATGAGATTCTAAGGGTGGAGAACAGTTTTCCCCAAGGGAGCACATAGATCTGTGACAGTTCTTGGAGCAGTAGCTCAGAAGAGACAGCCAAGCCCTGGAGAATCTAAACACAATGAGATTTTAGACTTACTCTATACACTGCTGGAATTAACTTAGTTTGAATCAGTAGTGACTTCTGACCATTTACCAGATCTGGTTCCAGGGCTTCAGATGGACCTGAACCCTTGGATTTCGGCATTGTTAAATTTTCAGAACAACAACTAAACTGCCAGGTTCTGTAGCAAGAACATTTTTAAAATTTTCTTTTACAGCTTTTTAAAGCTACAGGTTTTGCTGGTACAATGCATCAAAATTTTTACCTGTTTCTAAGCAAGTTTGTTTTTCCTTGATGATTAGTGATGGCTGCATGTTAAATAAGTTCTTCAATGATTAAATGAAATTAAGTTTTAGAGCTGCTGACCTTTAATAAATTTCAAGGTTCACCAAAGAATTGCATGTTAGGCCCATGGACACACATGTTTTGAAAAGGTCAATTATGACAAGTTTTTTGAATTTGCATAATTATGCTCACTAGGACACTTGGAATAAAAATAGAAAATGCTTTGTCCTTTTAAAGTATTTTCCTCTCTTCCTGTCTTTAACTTGTTTTTACTAAGCCATTCCAACGTTATTCATTGAAGGACACAGGGAATGTGGACTGTGTTGGGAGCTGGAGCAGGACTCTGGGAAGGGATAGGATGGAGAGTGAAGAAACTTTTTGCTCTGGCCCTTGTCCAGTGAAGTCAGGAGCTGGGAGAGACACATTCCTGGACAGGAAGCCTGAATGAGGCATTTTGGAAGCAGGGTAGCTCTGATGTGAAAGAATTCAGATGATAGGGGTGAGAAGAAACTAAGTGAGGCATAAGGGGCTGAATATAAACAGGAAGACTAAGATTGGAGAGGAAAATTAAGACAGGGAAATTACCCTTGATGCTGCTCTATGAATGGGGAGGATCTGTCTAAAGGCTTGGCTCGGTGTGTTGCTCTTTGTGGGAGTCTGAGAAGTCACCCTCTTGCAGGAAATGTCATCCCCCTCCTGTGATGCTCTGAGTGCTCAACCTCCTCCTGATGCTGCAGGAGGAGCTTTCAAAAGTGTCTTTCTAAAAACATCAAAGTTATCAGTGATCTGAAGGGGAGCACAGTTTTGGAGTGTAAGGTATGTTTATTAGGAGCCATGGTGTATGCAGAGGGCAGGATAAATGCCTTGTTTGTGTTCACAGCTGTGCTGAAGAAAGGGCTTGATGAAGGTGAAGAAGGGTGGGGGAACCTTTGGGAGAGGAAGGAAGCCTCAGCAGCTGAGGCAGTTCTCCTTTGTCCTGGAGTGCTGTCAGACTCCTGTGCCTTTGGATTCTCAGGTTCACTAAGCTTTCCATGGTGTCAGGACCCAGGACATTCCTCTGGCTGCCCTGGGTGATTCCAGACCCTGGCAAGGGGCTCAGAGACCTTGGCATGGAGTCAAACACACCTGTGCCTTTGATTTTAGCCCATGGAAACAATCACCAACTTTGTGTGTAGATTTACAAGCGACAAGAGTTTGAATAGAATGATGGTTAACTTGTCACAGGGTGAAAAAGTAGAAATTTGGGGATTTAGCATGGGGGTTCCAGAGGCAAGATGGAGGAATCTGGGCATGTCCTGTCCTCCTTCTTCTTTCTCTTGTCCTCCATCTTCTGCTGTGATGGTGACACTTCTGGATTGGTTTAGAGTAGAGACAGACTGTCTAACATAGTGATAGGTATTGGAAAATTATTGTAAATAAAGTACCCGTAGTTCATGTATAAAAAGCTAACACCACCCCAAGGGCAGGGACTGTGCCACAACCCGACCTGCTGGACAGATCTCAGCAGGTCAGAGAAAGAATGGAACAGATAAGAGAAAATAAACAACCTTGAAAAGCAGAGCTGAGGAATCTCAACTTCTTCTTCGGTGGTGGGGATGGGGAAAAAGAGACTTTTCAATACCTCAGGAGCCATTTCAACCACAGAAACCCGAGACCATGGAGGGCTGAGCACCGGGTTGCAAGTTGTTGAGCTATGCTGGGTAGATGTATCCATGAAATGCTTTATAGAAACTTCTAAATTTCCTGAAAATTATGTCTTGGAAGTCTCAGTTAAGGCATCCAAAAGCAATGGAAGCATTTTACTTACATCTCCTTGTTTTCATTTCCCATTTGCGGCCCAGCAGTGATGCTATTATCTTGTCTCATATGGGTCATTAGGGAAGATAACTTGTTTATCTTCAAGATAAAAATTCTGCCTTCAGAATGGGTTTTGAATGATGTGTGACAAATAAGGCTATGGTTTCCCTCTGAAGAACAAACAGAATAATATGCCATTTGAAAGGAAAAGGAATAGCATGTGGAGTGAGCACCAGCCGATCTGTGCCCTTGGTGAGACAGATTATGAAGGGAAACATTTTGGTTGCATAATGCTAGACCTTATACACATGGGAGGGTCAAATTAGTGTTGTTCAGGCAGCTTGAATTCTGGCACTTTTTAACTTTGAATGCTAGAGTTTCCAACTTTAGCATTTATCCTGCTGGGCTGTGCATTAGAGGTGTAAAACATGCTTCCTGCCATGTGCTCTGAGCAGCCCTGCCAGTGAAAGGCAATGCTTTTTTCCCCCTGCTAAATGACTTAATGTTTTGTGTTGCTCTTCCAACAACAGTTACTTTAGACATTTTACATGCATGGTAGTCAGGCTGGTGAGAAATAACATTGGAGCTGGCATTAATATTGCAGAGGAGAGCAGATCTGATGATGCATTGCATTATATATGGGGCTCCAGCACCTAAATGCAGGAGGCCTGGAGGCTCACACAAGAAAGCTTGAGGGAGCTGAATGATCCAGAGTGCTGGAATTGTGATGGTGGTTGTTCAGAGGAGGTTGAAAGGATGGGTTTAATATGAAGGTCACCTGCAGGCTAAAATGAAGTACAGCCTTGATGCTGCTCTGTGATGAGCAGGGTCAGGTGTGTAGGCTGGGCTGACCTTCTGACCCTGCCAGAGACTCCTGGCCTGCTGCTTTCCCCTTGGTGTCCTGCCATCAACCGGATGGATGGTGGAGCAAGAATGGGCTTTAAACCTCCCTGGCTTCTGGTGGTTGAAAGGTTTGTTCTCTCTCTCTAGCTGTCTCTGGTGTTTTGGTGGCATCATGTCAGGAGCAGAGTAGCTGCTGTGCTGCTGTGCACCACAATTGCTGTGCTGCAGTGCTGTTGTGAGGGTCTTCAGGACGAGGTGAGAGATAAGAATTGACTCCAAGTTCTCAGAAGGCTGATTTATGATATTATGATACTATATTATATTAAAAGAAAATTATATACTAAAACTAAAGAAAGAGAAAGGAGACATCAAAAAGCCAGACAAGAATGATAATAAAAACCTGGGACTGACCAGAGAGTCTGGCACAGCTGGACTGGGATTGGTTATTAATTAAAAACAATTTGCATGGAACTGATCAAAGATGCACCTGTTGGTGAGCAACCTCCAGAGCACATTCCAAGCAATCAGATAATTATTGTTTACATTTCTTTTCTGAGGCTTCTCAGCTTCTCAGGAGAAAAATCCTGGCGAAGGGATTTTTCAGAAAACACCATGGTGACATTGCTGTGCTGGGATGAGTGGAGTTGCAGAGCCCCTAGGGAGGGGAAGTTCTGTTGGAAATCTACATTTACATATGTGTGCAAATGCTCAACACAATCCCTTGAAGTGCTGTGTCTTCCTAGTGGGACTGCTTTGATCCCCTTTAAAATTCAGGATAGTTATTACTCATTGCTGTTCTGTGAGAAGGCTCTGTTGGTTTGAAGCTTGGTGCACTGAAGGTTGTTGGGATTGGAAAAAGCTCTGGTGGATTTTGTTCCTTCTGCCTGTGTGCCTGAGAACCCCTCCCCGCCCTTCCTGGAGCAGCAGTGGGTGCTGTTTTACAAAAGAGATGATTTGGGGGTTGTTATGTATTTCCTGCAGAAAGGGAGAGTGGCTACTGAGAAAACAATTTAAAACAGAAATCCAAAGAATGCCGGGCAATTCAGACATAATTTTTCTTCCTCACATTTCATTGCAAGGCAAGAGTAAGTGCTAAGAAAGCAAAGGAGCTGTCAGTGACAGCATGTGCTGCCCACCTTGTGCTACATGGCAGGAACAATGAATATTTTTCCTGCCTTTTATAATGATTCACTTTACAGGAGGAGAGGCTAGGCTGCCATGTCATTTTCCTTCCGAAATGCTGTGGGCAAATGGTTTTCAGTTCCTTTCCTGACATTTTTACATAAAACATGGTTTGCTGTAGGAGTTATTAAAACCTCTTGGAAACAGTGGATCCAAGTACTCATTTGCAAAACTGAGGCAGAACAGATTCCAGCCTTGTCATCCGTGTAAATTCAGGAAGAATTACAGAGGTCAAATGTACTTCAAAGCTGCTTTTAGGCAGTGTCTCCTTGCAGCCAAGTTCCTGATCCTTCTTAAGAAAGGGAGATCTTGGAAATCTCTGCCCTGCTATGCACTGTGGAAGCACGAGCAGTCAAATTGTGTGAGATTATGTATATTAGGAGTTTCTAAGGCAGACTGAAGTTGATTTTAGAAGGGAAGGCTGAAAAAAGTTTAATATAAATGACTTGCCTTTGAATACTTTGTGTAGTCTCCTCTTGGGGCAGGCAGTGGACCAGTTGTCTTGGGTGAGGAATTCTCTCCTAAGTTCCCTGTTGATCCCTGTGGTGCTGCTGCTGGAGGTTTTACTCACCCTCCAGAAGCAGGGGGGCTTGGCTTCCAGATCCTGTCTGAAAAATGGACAAGCACTTTCCAGAGCCATGGAATAGGTGGAGGTCAGAGTGGAAGTTCAGGCCTGACAGGAGAAAGGAGAGTTAATTGAGGGAGAGTGAAGAGGCTAAAAATGAATGAATGACTCTTCCTCATGCTGTAGGAAGAAAGAAGCCTCTGCAGGAGCTAAACTGCTCTAAATCTCAAAAGGCGAATATGATCAAAACAATTCTCTTTCCCTGCAAGTGGCTGTGGCATCAGGTGGTTTCTGCTCCTCTGATGCCTGCTGTTCCCAGCTGGTTCAGTTCCACCTGCTCTGGGACAGGCACTTTCCACCTCTTCAGTGCCTCAGATCCTGCTGCTGGTTCTCTTTCAAAGCAGTGTGGAGTGTCCCATCCCAGGAGGAGGCAGGGACATGTCATTAAGGAGCTTTGAGGAAGGCAGGAGGCACAGAGAATGAGCCTGGGTTTGTGTAGCACTGAAGGAAAATCCCAACATCCTTGTGGCCAAATTGGTTACAGGGGGGGTGGCATAAGGGAGCAGTGGGAAATTGGTTGGGCCACTGAGCTCAAATTGGTGTCTGGCTGTTCGTGGGGTCCCTCTGGGCTCAGCTGGTGGTCCAGGACCCTTTACCAATAGCTGGGGGCTCAGGGGGGCAGAGGGTTGCCCAGGAGTCAGCAGTGTGCCAGGCAACAAAGGCTGATTGCATCCTGGGCACTGCCAGCTGGAATGCTGGGAGGGCAAGGCAGGAATCCTGCCCCTCTGCACATCCTTGTGAGGGCAAGGGCAGGCAGGAATCCTACCCCTCTGCACATCCCTGTGAAGGCAAGGCAGGAATCCTGCCCCTCTGCACATCCTTGTGAGGGCAAGGGCAGGCAGGAATCCTACCCCTCTGCCCACCCCTGGCAGGGCAAGGCAGGAATCCTGCCCCTCTGCTGGCCTGAGTGCTCAGTGTCCCTGTCCCAGCACAAGGATCAAGAGCAAATCCAGTAAGCTCTCTGAGGTGGTCAGAGCTGGAGGATGGACCAAGCCCTCCTCAGAAGTGCACTGGGACAGGAGAAGAGGCAGCAGGCACAAGTTGGAACATGAGAAATTCTGGCCAGGTAAAACAGGAAAAAATTGCTGTGAATTGATCAAACTCTGGAACCAGATCCTGGAGAAGGGGTGACCTCTGTGCTGATGGTGTTCTGGACTTGCTGGGCAGAGCCCTGAGCACCTTGCTTTGAGCAGCAGATTGGATTAGAGACCTCCAGAGGTTCCTTCCCACCTGTGTGGTTCAGCAGTGCTGGCATGGAACCAGCTCCCTCAGCTCACAGGCACTAGCTTATCATCAGCCATGAATCACTTAGTTGTTGAACTTTTTACCCGATTTCACTTTCCCACTGCCCCTTCTTGGGAAGGATGCTCTGGGTTTTTTTTTTTTTGGTTTTTTTTTTTTTTATTACTCCAGACAGGTTTACTGCTAAAATATTTCTTTAGATATTTTTTTAAGCAAGGTGGCCTCTGGCTGCAGTTAGTGTCCAGTTGGAGGGAACTGGCAGCATTATATAGCAACACTAAAGCAAATCATTCTACCTCATAGCATTATTACCTTGATCTGAAAATATCCCCAGGCTGCAATTTGTCACTAATATTGCTTTCAGCTAAACTTATCCTTACAAAAAGAAAGGAGTTAATAGAGCTGCAGTTCTGTAGTTGCCATCACCATTTTTTTGGGGATGAGTTATTGCTTAGCACATTTTACTGACCAAGCTGTAGAGTTCTTGGACCTTGAAAAATGATGCAGTGGTTTATCACAAACTCCATAAATTGTTGGACTATGTAGCAGCAGTATGTTAGACTCCTCCACCACAGGAAAGGACGGTGTCTCTGAAGCACATGAAGCACAGGATATCCATACTGCACTGGTGTGAGCACGTGGTTGTGATTGCCAGCAGCAGAAGTGATGGAATGATACTGAGCTTCACTGCTGCTTCTGTGCTTTTGCTTGTTTTATGCCATACTTAACATAATTTGAATGCTGTGACAGTGACAATGACAGTGATATACTAGAATGTAATTCCACCTGAGACAATGCAGCTGGAATTAACAAGCTGGAAAGACAAGGCTGAGGTATTTTGTCATCACTTTTTTTCATTCAATTTTTTTTCCTTTTCCTGGTGGAAATGCTGGCAAACCCAGTGCAGGGAGCAAGCTGTGCAGCTCAGGGGATGCTTTGGATCAGCACAGGGAGGACAGGCAGGCACTGTGGTCCCACAGTGCTGCAGCGAAGAAGGTTGGAGCAGCATCATCCCTGATGCCTGTATGCTGAAGATGGAACTGCCATGAGCAGCTGAAGCTGGTGTGCTGAGAGGAGTGTCCTGCATCCACATCCAAATCCCCTGGTCATGCTGTGCTGCCTCTTGCCTTTCTGGCAGAGGAGACTCACAGTGAGAGTGCCTTACTTGCTGATAGTTTTTGGTGATGGAGTCAGAAAGGATCTTGCTGGTGTAGCCTAGTGGATCTTATCTGGGATATTGGATCCTGAAGAAGCAAATTCAGTATCAGGGGAAATAAGTTTGGGTGGGGAGCTTTAAAACTCCTGAGTCATCTCTTGAATTGTGCCTTGAAGCTCACAGTAGTCACTAGAAAAGGCAGAGCTGCTTGAGGAGTCTACCCTGTTGTTGTTTTCATGCCAAAGAGAAATGAGTTATCAGCTTCTGACAGAAAAGAAGCTTCCCACTCTTGTTTTGTGCCAAAGTACAGCTATTGATGAAGGCTGATCCTGAAGTGCCCCAGAACTATGATGATCTTGTGATCCCTAACTGGGGCCTTGTGCCTGCATCCACCTCCGAATCAAAATGCACTTAACCCATGCAGAAAGTCAAGGAGGACAGGACCACTCCTCTCTCCAGCCTCACTGCTCATTAAAGAAGCAGACCACAGTTAAATTCATATACTGCAATGGCTGTGGCCACAGCTGAGCTGTTGCTGGAAAGCTGAACTGAACTGTGTTGCTTTTCTGCATGTGAGAACGCAGCTCAGATTGTGAGGAGACTGGTAGAGCTGTTTTTACAGCCTTGTAAAATTAAACTTTCTGTGCAATTGGCCCATAATGTTAACTCAGCTCTCCTGGCAGGTATTTTTGTTTTTTTAAATAGCCAAGGAAATAGAATTATAAAATCAGCTGTTACTCATGTTTTGCGAGAGATTTTGGATTTGTGGTTCTTTTTAAAGTTTGTTGCTTAATTTAAAGGAGTATCAAATAGACTAGCAAGAGAAATTAATTGACACGAGGAACTCTAGCAGACTTTAAATTAGTGGTTTCTCTAGTCAGTAACACATTTTAAAATGTGTGAAAATACCTGCATGCACAAACAGTCTGTGATGGCTTGTCAAAGAGCTAGGCTGGGAGAAACTACTCATATCAAGCGGCAATCTTGGACTAATCCACATACTGAACACATTTTTAAATTAATTGTCTGTAGCCTGTTAAAAATACTGCGAAATGGGAAAGTATATGAGGGGGAGGAAAAGAAAAAAATGAGTATGGATAGATAATGCTTTGTTCTGTGTACAGAAACAGTCTGAATAAAAGCAGAAGAATAATGGTCTTTTTTTGACATCAGCTGCATGGGGGTTTTGGTTGGCAGTACAATAATAACAGCTGTCAGGCAGTACTGTGATACAATTTGATGCTTTTCTTTGAAATCCTCTAGCTGAGATTTCTCTAAAGTTAATTGTGATTTTTGGTATCTACTGGATGTGCTTTAACTGAGCTACAGGTACTTGGTACTGCCTGAAAATTTGGCTTTTCAGGGATGCCAGGTTAGGCACCCAAAGTCATTGGTACCTTTAGGGAAGAAAATATGTACCTTTTTCATTCTTACATTATTGCTCTTGGCTGTTGAAGTGTAAAACTTCAGGCTTCTTTTTCCTGGTATTTTCCCTGCATTTTAATACGTTTCCATGGGGAAAATGCCAACTGGTCCCTTCATTGACCCATTCCTCTGCAGATGAATGTCATTGATACATCCCAGTTCACTGCCTATCAATGTGAAAGCTGTAATACAATTTTTATCTGCCAAATGCCTCATTCTGTTTGTTTTAAATATCATTTTCTCTCAGTTGCATTTTAAACAGCTGTTTTCTGAATCCCTCCACAAATAGCAGTTACATTTTATAATGGTAGTCTTTGCCATTTAGGTTTTTAACTAGTGGTTTGATTTCTTGCTCTCTGAGATTGCTCAACAGGAGTTTGGGCTGTGGTGGCATAAAACTGGTGTTGGTGGCTGGAAAGGTCCCGTATTTTGATTAGGTGTCAGAGATTTTGCACATATCCAGGCATCTGGAATTATACTCAGGCACTCAAAACTGCTGTGTTTTGTATTTTATGTATTGTGTCTTCTGCAAAAGATTGAAGTCCTGCTTCTCATCCACTTCTGTCCTCCAAGAGCCTTTCAGATCCACTGCCTCCTGATGGTTGGGCTGCAGTGCTCCTCCTGCTCTGTCTTGGCTTTCAGTGGTGTTTCACAGGCAGAGAAATTAGAGAAGTGTGTGCCTAGAGGCTGCTTATTGTTCTGTGGGTTTGTGCTCTTCAGCTGCTTGTATTTCACACTACTCTAGCATGACTTTCTAGTTTTCAGGCCTATTTATTTTTGATTTAGCCTTCAAGGGATATGTGGCAATGTCTTAAACCAGCTTTGCATCTGGAAAAATCACAATGTGGAGCTGAAACTTGGAACACTGAGTGTGTCCACCTACAGTGTTTTTTGTTTGTCCCAGCCTGAGATAGTTGTGATACTGAGATTTGCTCAGTTTCTTTTGGTGAAACTTAGCCATGCCAAAGTTCAATTTGGTTATGTGTGGGCCATTTTAACCAAATTTAAACCTGAAAACCTGCCTGCTAAGAGGCTCTAATTTGTCAAGGCTTGCAGCTTTTTTCAATTAAGGTAGTTTTGTATCAGTAGAGGAGATGTGTTGAATTCTTTTTGCTTCATCTGATGCTTGGTTGGGTCTCTAAAGCCTTAATCTGAGTTATGGTTTATTTCTGGTACCATAAACATTCCATGAATGTTTACCCCTTTTCTTTGCATTTTTTTGGAATGGACTTCTCCACTTAGCTTCTCTCCTGTGCTTGTGAGATATTTAGAACTGGAATTCAGATTACTCCACTGCACATTGAATAAAGCCCTTCCCTATTAAACAATTACTGAATAGTCTAGGTAGCTTTCCCATACAAGCTTTCCTGCTAAGCCAACCTGTCTCAAGCCTGGAGTAATTCTCCAGAGATGTTGACATTTGGGTGAGCTTTGCAGGGCTCAGGAGTTCAGTGCAAGTTTTCTGTCTACAGACATATATGAACAGTGATGAATTAGCAGTGTTTTGTCTCTGAGCCAAGAAACAGAATTTATTGCTGAAAGACCATTTTTTTTGTCTGTCTAACAATAAAATGATTTTCTGAACATTTCGGCAGAGCAATTTTTGATTAAAAATAGTTTTGCCGGTGCTATGGATGTTGAATTATGAGCTGTGGGCATCGGAGATTAAATACTTGTTGCGGGGAGCTCTCTGGAACTGAGCCTGTGAAAAGGGTGCATTATGCTGCAAATTTATTAAATATTGATTTCCATAACAGTCTACAGGCACTAATGATTTTTCTAATATGGTGGTAAATAATATGAAAGAGATTAATATCTCTACAGAAAAAGTAATTGCAAATATGTTTAAACAACATATGAATTACACTTGGGGATGCTGAGGAAGATTCAGCTTTGGCCTCTTGTTGAGTATCACAGGATGGGCAGGGTTGGAAAGGACCACTGGAGGCCACCTAGTCCAACCTCCTTGCTGAAGGAGGGAGGACATTACAGGGCTGTGTGCAGATGGCTTTTGAGTATTTTCAGGGAAGTGTCCAAAACCACCTTGGCCATCTTGTCACCTTCTGCTGCTGAAGCTCCCCGTGTTTCCTGAGATCTGTGATCTGTGCTAGGGGCTGGATGTTTGGCTTTGGAGGTCACAGCAACGTGCTGGAGGAAGAAGGCATGCTCTTCTCAGAGTTAGCATCCTTCTGCATCACACTGGGGTTTCCTAGCCGCCTGCTCTGAGCCAGCTCAGCTAGGCACAGTTCACCCTCTGTAGCAAAGCTGTTGCTTGCACCAGGGGTGGTTTCTTTACAAAGGCTCAAAGAAGTTGTTCCTGCAAAGCTTTTGCTCTCAGCATTCATTATGGAATTGCCTCTCCACAGAGATTAGCAATTTGAATTTGTCGTTACTTTTTCAGTCAGTGTA
The DNA here is from genome assembly GCA_024865655.1 of Emberiza elegans. Taxonomy (NCBI): domain Eukaryota; kingdom Metazoa; phylum Chordata; class Aves; order Passeriformes; family Fringillidae; genus Emberiza; species Emberiza elegans. The sequence continues at coordinate 731,271 of JALJVW010000238.1, read as the reverse complement.
AATATTTTAGAGCAATAACTTCCTCCAGAAGAATGAGGGAAATGGATTTGGTTGTCTTAATTTTGTGTAGAGGGAAACACAATTTTCAGGCATTATCCTTAAGCATCACTTAGATACCCACGTGAGGCACTTTTTTGACTCACTGCGTTACTTTTTTTATGAAACAAAATTGATGCTCTTCTACAGGCTTCAGTCTTTAAATTTCATTAGGAGGCATCACATCGGGTCCTCAGTTCACTGAAAATGGGCTGGCAGCTTTAGTTACAGCTTGGGAATTTGTTTTATGTTTTGAGAGGCTGGTGTAGCATCAGAGGTGGAGCTGCTTGTGGCATGTGTGTGAACTCCTGTTGGTAGTAAATGAACAAGAAGTGATGCTGTGTTTGGGGGGTAAATGAACAAGAAGTGATGCTGTGTTTGGGGGAGATGCAGAGGCTTTGCTTTCTGAAATGCCAGCTCTGGGATGTGTGACCTAAGAAAACATGCACAGCTGTGGCCTCGAAGTCTCAAAAAGCAGAGTTTGTTAAAGAACACAAAATGCTCATGAGAAGCTCATGCAAAGTATGAGGCTGGGGGCAGGAAGCTGCCTGACAGAAATGTTCATTCCTAAGGGTAGGCATGTCTGAGTGAAAACCTGTCACCCCTGGGGCATGTGGACCCTGTCTTTGTGACCAAATTCAAGGCACATGGACATACAATCCATTGTCCTTTCCCTACCTTGAACATTTATTTGTTTTTATGATTTTTGCTCAGGTATCTCAAGGATATTTGTAGTACATTATTTTTTTATTGCATTCTGCTTTATTCTGCATGCTGCAATAACATCAAAGCCTTGCAAGGCCTGTAAAAAAAAGATGGCAGAGGATATTGGCATTCAGGAGCAGTGCCTAAAGTCCCTCAGGGTGGAAACTCAAATGCTGGCTATTGCAGGCCTGCCTGAGGCTGCCACGGTGTATTGCAGCTCTGCTGGAAACTGTCCTCCAAGGACTGCTGGAGTCATCCCACTACTGATTTATGGCTGAAGCTTTCCAGCACACAGTTGCTGGCCTGCTGTTGCTGAGGGTGTTAATACCTGAGTGAAAGGTGAGTTTGCTGTAAGTGGGTGAGTCAGATGAAGGCTTTCACACAAGCTGCTTGAGTTTTGTATAACTAATGAAGCAGTTAAAAAAAAAGGCAACAACAGCACCCAAATACAAAAAATCCCAAAGGGTTTGAGATTAGGAGACTGCTCAGGAAGCTTTGATTGTTGTTAAGGTCAGTTAACTGCAGCAGATGCTGTAGAGGTTTGGTGAAGTTTCAGAACCATATCCTTTCAGTTGTGCTGTGAAAGGAAGTGGCATATGGTGCTTCTAACATTGTGGTGAGAATAAAGATGATGACTGTGTTTTTATTAAGATCACTCTTTTTTTGAAGGCTCAGAATGAAAAACTCCCCATCCCAACCTTCAGCCCTCTTTAGCTGCACTAAGAGTATTCATACTGCAATCACACACAGCTCGTGACCACATTACAGAGCTACTTTAAAGTCAAGTAACTTCGCTCTTGCCTGAATATTTAATCAACTTTTTGGCTGGGTTTTCTTGCAAGCCTCAGATTCCATAATGTAAGCCATTTGTGCTGTAGATGTACCTATGGAAAAAAATAAGGAGAAAAGAAAAAAGGAGACAGAAAGCCATTCTTCCACCTTTTATATCCCAGCTGAGCTTGAAACTGGCAGAATCATTAAGCGTAATGCCAAGTGTCTGGTGTGTGAGCAAATGTGTAATAATTGTATTTTGGATCCAGCAGTGTTTTAGGGCAAACTGCATACAATTTCCAGCAGTTACTCTTGCAAAGTGGTTTCCTTTCTTTGGTTCCACTATCTTCAAGTAATATCTACATAATAAAATTGCAAACTCAACTCATGCTTTTCACTTACTTAAATTATGTTATATACTAACTAAAGCAAACAAAACTAATAGAAGATAGTTGTCTGTATAAAATGTAATCCATAAAATGGATTTAGCTGGTACTGGTCTGGTCTTTATCATTCTCAAGGCCCTACACTCTTTGTGGTCATCTTAAGAAGTTGCCCTTGGCATCAGATTGGTGTTAAAATTGTTCATTTCAAAAGTATGGTCAGGACCAAAATTGTTAAAGCTGGTGAGCTCTGATTTATAGCAAATTTGTTCACCTTATCATTCTTTACAAGGGCTTTTTTTTTTCTGATATGTAAATATTAAGTCTTGGACTGTCTCCTTCACTGTATATGTGTGTGCATACATGCATATATTTGTGAAAAATTATAATTTGTGTACCTATAATGCAGCATGTCTCCTTTGAGTGCTCTCAGACAAAGGGAGGGATTCCTCATGTACCAGATGATACAGTTTATGAAATACATAACATTTTACAGGGTGTTCTTCCATGCTGTTTTAGAGTGAAGGGATGGACAGGGAAAAATACTTTTGGAGAAATAGCTTATTTTGGTGGTCAAGAAGCATGGAAGTTTTGAAGCTGGTCACTCACTAAGCATGTCTATCAGAACTGTGTCTCTTTGTTCCCTGAAAACAATAGGAAACTCACATTTATGTGTGGAAAAGCTGATGCAGTTGGTATGGGGTGAGGGATAAATCAGTGCTACTGCGAGAAGTGTTTTACTTCACCTTTCCCCATCTGTTTTTAAAATGTTCTTGTAAAGCCACCCAGAGTTGTCCCATGTACCACCCTCACTCTTTTTATACTTTTTTCAGGCTAAGCACACATTCATGCAGTTCTCAAGAGGCCAAGGTTACCTGATTTCCTTTCTTTTGTCTCCTCTCCTGTAGCTGTTGCAGCTCCTGGAGTCTGAGACCACGCAGCTGGAAGCTTTTCTGGAATGGAAGCAACTGGAACCAGTTTACTGGCAGTGGATGGTAACAAATCAAACTGATTTTGAGGGGTGCTTTAACATAGCTGGCTACTCCCAAAGGCCCATAAGTCCCACAAAATTAAATGTTGCAAACCATCTGTTCAACAGCACTTGAGAGAAAGGAAAAAAAAGTCTTGGTAAAGTAAGGAATGTTTTCATAGTTCTCTGATAGATGAGTAATGTGGTGATTGACTCTCACAATTAACAGACAAATATCATGTATATATGTTAAGAAAAGTTTTATAGATTTATAGTAATGTTATACACCCTTGCATTGTTATCAGGGGACTGCCTGGGTTTGGGACATCTGGGAGGGTGGGTTTGTCACTGTGGCAGCACCTGACCTCCAGTCAGGATCTGAGGAAGTAAACTCCACAGTTCTCTTTCATTCCTGTTTTCTTCAGTGGGGCTCATGCAGCTCAGTTGAGGAATTGCAGGGCAGAATGGCAGAATTTCATATAGTTAACACAAATGAAAAGGTCTGATCTTCATGTTTTTTAATAGTTTTTAAACATAGCAGTTGCACATTTTTGTAAAATTAAATGGCTTTTCAGAAGAGGGCCTCTAAGCTTTATTGCAGTCTTGAGAACAACTAAATTTGCAGGCAGCTGATATTGAAAACAACTTCATTTTTCCCCAGCCAAATAGTGTGTTGACATTGCTGATTTCCCCTTGAACTGTGCTGAATGATCATAAGAAAATCAATAACCCTTTCTCTGTGCATCTTAGGATTTCTCAAGTGAGTGCAAACGATGCCATCCATCTCACTTCTCTCTACCACTTCTGCCCATTCAGTGTTGCTGAAATAATTCTTTAGCACACCACATTAGCTCTATGAGCTTACAGAATTTTGAGAATCAGTTGAGCTGACTGCTAATTGCCCATGTGCCTTTTTCTACACTAAAAGCAAGGCAAAGGGCAGTGTGAAATTGCCTTACCTGTCTTGAAGAGTATACATCCAATTTCCATTAGTTCTCTAATGGTTTTTGCTTTACATGTTTACCATTTTAAGGTTTTTTGGAAAGCATCAACATTAGCACAGGCCTGGCTCCCGGGGGAGAAGTATAACTGCAATTATTTCTGTGTATCCACCAAAACATTTGCCTTTGACGTGTTGAAGAGTGTTAGCCTGCTTCCTGGAGTTAAGTCCTAAAGAAATACTTGAAAACTGACCAGCAGCATCTTTTTAAGCTACTCAGTGTGCTGGATGGTGAATTTGCCTTTTCCTTTTGTTTCTCTGCTGACGATGGTTGTTCCTGTAGGCAGTGGGATGTATGGGGATGAGATGTGCCTAGAAAAGACAGTAGTTTTCTCTTTGTACCAAATTTGTGTTTTGCTTTGCTGGTCTGATGGATGGAGTGGTTCTTGCACAGCTGCTCCCAGCTCTGCCTGCTGGTGGTGGGCAGGAGCACCACAGAGCATGGCATGACTGCAGTAATCACAGAATACCCTCAGCTGGAAGGGATCCACAAGGACACTGAGTCCAACTCCTGGCCCTGCACAAGACAGCCCAAAAATTCCACCACGTGCCTGAGAACATTGTCTGAATGTTAATGTTACTTTACAGCTCTGTCATTTAATCAATTACAAAATAAGGCATAAACAGAAGAACCCCAAACAGCCAAAGTCCTTAGATTTATCTCTTTGCAGTTAGTTATCCTGTCCATGTCCCTGCCATGTCTGTGTTCTCAGGAGTTGGGCCATGGTGCTGCTTTAAGCCAATTCCCAGCACCAGTGCTTGCCTAGAAAGGAGCTTTTGCAGGGTGTCCTGTGCCATTCTTAGCTGTCTTATGAAGCTTTTTCTTGCATGAGTCTAAGAATCTCTTGCTCTGAATTAAGCCAGTTTTTAACCTACCTTCTGAGAAAAGAGAGAAAGAGGAGAAAAAAATAAAATTTCCCATCCTCTTTATAGCAGTCTTTTATATAAGTGAAGGTTGTTAGCATGTCACTGCCTTCCCAGTCCCTGTTTCTAGGCTAAGCTAAAGTTTTGATGTCTTTATGTGTCCTTGTAGGCCATACACTTGAGCTTTTGATGTTTGTTGTTGCTCTCATCTGGGACTTCCCCTCCTGTTTGTCTGTGTTTAACTTCAAGTGCCTCACCTGTATGTCAGCATTACAGTCAGCACTCTTCTATCCCTGGGACTTGTGGTTACAGTTTGTGACAGTGCTTGACTTGAGCAGTGTGACATTGGTGACTTCTGGCTCTCTGACATCTCCTCCAGCAGTGCTGCTGCTGTGCAGTAATGATGCACTTGGTTTTTCCTTGCTCATGCATAGACCACACTGCTCAACTGCTGAATTTCCTGCCAGTGTTTCTAAATTACTTCTTCAATTGCTGAAGATAATTTTAGATGCAAATTATGTCCTTAAAAGAGATTATGACCTCTCCTATTGAATGTCTTCTTGATATCAGTATGGAAATAAATATTTAATATTCTGTGAGTGAGGCCTATGTCCTTTAGTTATGCTGTGCTATTCAGGCTTGAAAAATGTGTGTTTCTGCACAGTCTGTGCACCAGAGTGTATAGATGGGCTCTGAATGTTTTGTTTAAATGCTTTTGGGTTTTTTTGTGGTTTTTTTTCCCCCTTGAGTATTTGAAATAGCAGTTGCTACCTTGGAAGGCAATTGCACAGTTAATTATCAAACCAGCTAGATGGTCATGGTCAAGCAGAGCTGTCAGCTCCTGACCAGTCTGGAGCAGGGATCCCTGGATGTTTCTCAGCTTGTGGAGTTTTCCATGGGCACAAGTGACCCTGTGGGTGTTAGAGCAGGGGGGCTCTCCTGAACAGTGTGAGCATGTACCTCCCTGGTCATCACTTTGTTACCAAAAGCCCTAGAAGTGCATCCCAGCTCGGAATTTGAGAGGAAGGGCATGTCTAGAGCTGCTGCAGTGCTGATCACCTCCATCTCAGGAGTGTTACTTTATGCTTTAGTGCAGTGCAGAGTAGCTGACTGTGCAGTGCTTTCTAAAATAAGCTAGGTTAGCAACATAAGTTTTCTGTTAACTTGGAAATATGTTAGAGTGAACTGTCGGGGTTCTCTCTTAAAATAACTCTGAAATTGTGGAGCAACTGTAGATTGAGATGGCAGCAGTGAATTCCTAGCTATGAATTGCCACAAGGATGGGGGGAACCATTTTAGCTCCTGCTGAAAAGTAACTTTTATTGTTTTTTGTTTAGGAAACTGTGTTGGATGATATGGCTGAGGAGGGAAATATGTGTGAGTCCCAGGATGCTGACGTGGAGAAAAGAAGGCTGCCAGAGGTGACCTCCCGCTGCCCCTGGGCTGCCAAGCTGGCTGGGCAAATGGACAGATTATCCAGAGACCTGCTGGCTCTCCAGGAGCAGCTGCATCAGCTTGTGGCTCAGAGAAAGGCTGCCTGGTGGGAGAAGGTAAGGGCTGGGGTGCTGCTCATCACCCCTGCAGATGTTTTAATCCTGCATTTTTCAGCTCTCTGTCCATGGCCTGTCCTAGGGCAGGGCCCTGTGGCTGCTCTGTGCCACCCTTGCTGCAGTCATGGTGCCACGGCTGCAGCTCCTCAAGGGTTTGTGCCCACAGCCTGCCCAGTGCTCCTACAAACACAAAGCATCTGTCCCAGAGGGGGCAAACAAAACCAGTGTTCTCCTGGAAGGGCAGCCTTCAAAGCACAGGCACTGCAGAGGAGAGGAGAAAAGAGAAAGAAAAGAGGAGGAGTCATGGCAGCCCCCAGAGGGGATGGATGCAGCATGCTGAAAGCAGTGGTAATGGTCGCAGTGAGAAAATGAAGTATTTACAGGGAAAGAGGCCAGAGCTTGTCATCTTTCATTGAATTAGGAGTCTTTGAAATGTCTGATGGGGAAGGAAGAAGAGGAGTTTGAAACCTGTGAAGTGAGGGAAGAGACTGAGCCCAAGATTTGATGGCAGAGCAGACTGGCTGTGGGAGGCTGGCTGTGGAGGAAAGCAGGTGATATGAAGGAAGTGTGCCTGGTATTTGCTGTACAAGGATGGGGAGACACTGGGAAGCACCCAGAGCGGTGGTGGGGCATAAATAAAGGAGGTTTAGGTAATGTAGATGTGGAAGGTGAATCTGAGTATCAACATCCTGGCACAAGGAGAACAGTGAAGATGCAGGCATACAAAACTAGTGATTCTTTCCAGTCAGCAAGTGGACAGAAGGCTACCAGAGAATCCACAATACCTGTGGATGGAGAAAAAGTAAAAGAAACTGTTGAGATGACAGAGCAGTAATAAAATTGCTGTATCACCACTTTGTGTCTGTCTTAACTCAGGAGAGGGTTTTTTTAGCCCAGAGTATTTGATTTTTCTTCTTCTCAGGACAGAGGGGAGTGTGTGGCTTTAGATTGGGATGTTGGTAGACAGGATTGCAGATCAGCTGACACAATGGAAAATGGCAGGTTGTCAGATCAAAAAGTGTCTGCCCAAGAGTTCAAAAGGTGGCTGGCATGGAAAAAGTGTGTGCAGAGCTAATTGCTCTCTTCCACCTTAAGCATAAGGACCTAATTAGGATCAGTTGGACAGGGAAGGCACCAGGAGCTGCTGCTTCACACAGAGTACAAAACTTCTTCCCACAGGGCACTGTGGGTATAAGCAGTGTACATGGGTTTGAAATCTGCTGTACACGTTCTTGGGAGTTGAAATCCATCAAAGACTATAAAATATGCAGATACAAATTGCAACCTTATGAGTTAGTGGGAGAACAAATCATTGCAGGCTGGGGGAATATCCTGAGGAAGCATATCTATGTATTTACATTTGTCTCAGAGCCTTCTCTGGGCACTTGCTGTCACTCACTGTCAGTGATGGGGTACTGGACTAGGCAGATCTCTAGAATCATCTGATTTGGTTGTTCCTGGGCAAAATGGATGTGACTGTTGTGCGACCACTCAAACCTCGAATTCTAAAAATAAAATTTCCAGTGCATGATTTCTAAAGCAAGATATGCTCTGACTTCTCTTCTGTGTTACAACATATAAGATGTTAAGTGTTACAAAATATCATACTGATTTTTTTTTAAATAATTAAACTCAGGGTTTAAGTCCAGAAAGATTTAACTGATGATTTCTTCTTTGAAATAGATGCACTGATTGGATTTGAATAATGGTTGGTCTTGTTCCAGTGTTTCTGAGATTCTGTGGATGTCATATGAGTTTGTGACTGTGATAAATGGAGTGCATCTTAAGTGTGTTGTTAAAAGGCTGGTTTACCACAAATGCCTTCTCTTCTACATATGCCCTGAAACAGAATTGTTTTGTAATGCTACATGACAGCATTTTTTTGAATGCTTGGGGTCAGATGACTCTCCATCAATCCTCTTTATATCAAGCTTTGCTTTGCATAGTGCTGCTGCTTTTGTGATGCTTTCTTCCTGTGGTCTGTCCTTTTTTCCCACAGCCAGGATGCTTGCTGAATGCAAGCTTCTCTATCAAGTGTATGTTTCTGACCCCTTCTTTTCCCTGGAGAAATAAGCTTATCAAATCTTTCCTTCTATATTATTTTTTAATCAAACAAAGAGAAGGCACAGCGGTAGCTGAAGCCATTATCACTAACTTTGTATCTTGCAGTACTGAGACATCTGGAAATTATCTTGGCTCCTACAGGCATGCCCAGCTGAGGGCCAGCACAGTTTATTACAGCTGTTATGTCCACTACCTTGTACTTGACAAAGAACCTGATAATCCACAGCGTGTTTGTGTCTGTTGTTGCCAGTAGGCCTGATGTCTGTGCCAGGGGACTGCGTAGGAACTGTTCTGAGCAGCAGAATTGAGTGCTGAAATGTGATGGACGGGGGGAGAGACAGCACAGTTCTGCAGGGAGGAATGATGGCTGGGATCTGCTGAGTTCCTGCAGGGAGGAATGATGGCTGGAATCTGCTGGAGCTCTCTGCAGGGACCGGTGAGCGTGTGGGCAGGGGCGGCTGCATTGGTGCCATTTGCAAATGGCATTTGATGAAGGCCCTGTGTCCTGGGTTGACTGTATGATGCTTTTGTCCCCAGTCACCTGTTCTGCTTATGCTGAATAATAAGTTTTGCACCTTTAAGATTTGTTCCAAAGAGTGAAGGGGTTGAAGACTTGTTCCAAAGAGTGAAGAAGCAGCAGTTTGTTTTCAGACACTGCACTCACTCCTCCACATTCCTGCTCCTGGACTGTGTTGTCTGTGGATGAACAGACTGCGGGACAGAGCTCTCCTTTGCTTTTAGTTGAGCTAGCTGAGGCAAAGAAGTTCCCTGTGGACTGTGTTTGTTTTTTTTTTTTTTTCTTTTTTCCCTTTTCTTTGGGCCTCTTGAAACCTGCTCTGGACTGAACACCCAGGGGAGCACCAGCAGCTCCACCTGTGGCCACCGGGCCAGGCCTGGGCCATGGCGTTTCCAGCACCGGAGGGACTGATAAGAGCCTGAGTGAGCTGAGCTGCAACCCGGGGAGGGACTTTCTCAGTTTGTCATCTCTTTTGGAGCAGCAAGGGGTTTTATTGTTTAAGATTGTTTAGGTTTTATTGTTTAATAAATAGGTTTTTCCACTTTTCTCCAAGGAGGTGTTTTCTCCTGGACTGGTTATGGGAGAAAATTGGGCCAATTGAATCTGCTTTCCTAGAGGAGCCCCTTTGGGGGTTCTCTCCCAAATTTGCCCTGAACCAGGACACCCTGAAAAGATGTTGAGCAAAAATAAACTGCCCATGGGGCTGTGTTCCCTCTCCCCCTTGAGCAAACAGCAGCAGGAAGCCAGGAGGAGGTGGCTGGGATGGGTTGGTGAAGGTGGTCACTGGTGCAGCCAAAAACCAGGCCAGGCAAAACCAATACAGGGCAGCATGGCGAGGTGCCCACGTGGAGAGAGGAGACTGAATCCCTAGAAGCAACAGCAAAGGATTATTGAGGGTCCTTGTGCCGAGTAGGGAAGTGGTAAAACCTCAGAAAAACTGCATGGAGATAAATCCAGGCTAACACATCTGAAGGAAGCATCATAATTTTACACGTGTTTCTTTGGATTATCATGGCATGTGAGTGAGCTCTGTGGAAAGATCAGCGGTGAGAAACACTAAACTGGATCCTAAAACTGTTAGGGAAGCAGAAAAAAAGCAAAACTTAAAACATTCCCATCTCTTTCTGGAATGTGATGTGTGTGCTGGTCCCACTCATAAAATAAAATAAAAGGTGTTTGAGCTGGAAAGGAACAGGGAGGGGATGCAGTGAAAGGGTTCCTCTGAGGAATCTTTTAAGAGGAATACAATTCCAATATGTGCACATGGGACGTGCCCAGGCTCGTCTGGCCACTGCTTCTTAGCCAGGAGCAACAGCTGTGGTTCTGGTACCCCAGAACTACTCCAGGCCGGCAGCTAGGCACTAGACATGCCTGGGCTTGAAGGAACCCAGTTCTGTTACCTCTCAAGAGTCCTTAGGCGAGGCGAAGAGAAAAAGGAGCGGATTCCAAGGAGGGTTTAAATCCAGAGTTTAATTCCAAGGTGACACAGAGCTCTGAACATGGCAACTGCTCCAACAGAATAAAGACCTCGTGCTCTGGGTCTCCTTTTAAGCCCTAGGGCAGGGAGGGACAGGTAAGCTACCAACCAGGTGAGGAGAGGAGGGTCTTGAAGGACAATGACAAAGGGCTAAGCCAATGACCCCAGGGCTGAGGGGGCATTGACCAACCACACGACGCTTTGCTGGGAAGTGGAGCTGGATGGACAGGACTTGGCAAGGGGATGAGGGGCTTGTGGGTAGGTGAGGCTGGCACACCTAGGTTTGTAGGCAGGAAGTGCCATTACACACGGCAACAATCTTACTGGGCTCCTTGCATAAGAAGAGGAGAGAATGGAGAGGGGTCTCACAGTGGAGCAGGAGGAAGCATTTTTATGTTCTTGTTGGTTTTCATGATGGATGAACCTAGAGGAAATTACTCCACCTGCTCTAAGACTGTGGTTTGGGCTTGAAAACCTGTTGAAGTGTATTTCATTTAGGAAAGCCTGCAGTTGATTAATCTATTTATTTTGGACCATGAAGAGGTATTTCAGATGGGTTAAAGTCATTGCTATGCCATGATGCCTGGTTTGCACCACTGAATGGAATTTATGATTCAGGATATGGTTTTCAGGTGACAGAAGAAGCATCAGAATTTTACACGTGTTTCTTTGGATTATCATGGCATGTGAGTGAGCTCTGGAGAAACACTAAACTGGATCCTAAAACTGTTAGGAAGCAGAAAAAAAAACTTAAAACATTCCCATCTCTTTCTGGAATGTGATGTGTGTGCTGGTCCCACTCATAAAATAAAATAAAAGGTGTTTTGAGCTGGAAAGGAACAGGGAGGGATGCAGTGAAAGGGTTCCTCTGAGGAATCTTTTTAAGAGGAATACAATTCCAATATGTGCACATGGGAGTTCTGGCCACTGCTTCAGCCAGGAGCAACAGCTGTGGTTCTGGTACCCCAGAACTACTCTCAGGCCGGCAGCTAGGCACTAGACATGCCTGGGCTTGAAGGAACCCAGTTCTGTTACCTCTCAAGAGTCCTTAGGCGAGGGAGTCCAGGGGTTAGTTTAATTCCAAGGTGACACAGAGCAACATGGCAACTGCTCCAACAGAATAAAGACCTCGTGCTCTGGGTCTCCTTTTTAAGCCCTAGGGCAGGGAGGGGACAGGTAGGGAGCTACCAACCAGGTGAGGAGAGGAGGGTCTTGAAGGACAATGACAAAGGGCTAAGCCAATGACCCCAGGGCTGAGGGGGCATTGACCAACCACACGACGCTTTGCTGGGAAGTGGAGCTGGATGGACAGGACTTGGCAAGGGGATGAGGGGCTTGTGGGTAGGTGAGGCTGGCACACCTAGGTTTGTAGGCAGGAAGTGCCATTACACACGGCAACAATCTTACTGGGCTCCTTGCGTAAGAAGAGGAGAGAATGGAGAGGGGTCTCACAGTGGAGCAGGAGGAAGCATTTTTATGTTCTTGTTGGTTTTCATGATGGATGAACCTAGAGGAAATTACTCCACCTGCTCTAAGACTGTGGTTTGGGCTTGAAAACCTGTTGAAGTGTATTTCATTTAGGAAAGCCTGCAGTTGATTAATCTATTTATTTTGGACCATGAAGAGGTATTTCAGATGGGTTAAAGTCATTGCTATGCCATGATGCCTGGTTTGCACCACTGAATGGAATTTATGATTCAGGATATGGTTTCAGGGGGACTGAATCTATTTGTTGGATGTTTGATCATTTGCACACTGTGATTCTGGTAGTTAAAACTATCAATCTTAAGTCTCTTAAAATTAAGAAAATTGTTTTGCTTCTTTTATTTTGTTTCATTTTTAATTTCCTTGTTTTCTTTGTTTGTTTTTGCCTACCCCCAGCTGTTTCTTTGGTTATGTGCTTGGAATGACCCTGAAATGATTTAACCTTTCAGGGACATTCACTAGAAGACATTTGAATGCTGCCATGGGATCTGGGTGATTTGTGAAACTCTAATTAATAGGACATTTTAACTGATACCCATCTCTAGGCAGCAGTGTTCAATACCTTGGAGGAGAAAAGGCATATGACAGATGTGTGATCTGAATATGGGGCTTTCTTTCTGTTAGCTTTGCTCTTTTCTGTGCAGTACTGGGCAAATAATCATTTCTTTGGTGACATTTTAGGGATCTGTAAATGATCAAAAAGGGGAGGGAAATGGTTAAGCTTTAAGAACATCTCTTCTCTCAGAAACAAACTTAACTCTAAGAGATGAATTCTCCTAATCCCAGAAGAGAACTTGTTTGTTTGCTTTTTCCTTTCTGAATATTCTGTTACCTGCTCCTCTATTAGAGGGGAGGATTTGATTTCAGTCTGTTAAAACATTTGGCATCCACAAGCTGAAATGCAGAATGTTTGACTCCAAGTGGTAATTGTTTCAGTTTTTGTCACATAAATGCTGGTACCATTCCCAGCTTTTGCTGAGACTTGGGATATTGTATCCTGGGAGCCTCTGTGTTCTCTTGCATTTAAAAGCAAGGCAGACTCCTTTGAGGTGGTGGTATGACTGGGATGGAGCTTGCTCATGCATACATCTCTGAGGCACAGAGCAGGAAGGCTTGGAGCCATTAATCTGAGCTAGAACAGGCTCTTTCCGCACCAGAATTCCACCCAGAAGTTCTGGCTGTGCTTGCTTGGCTGGTGGTGTGTCTGAACACCCAGGTGAGACTGCAGTCCCTGACCTGGACCAGACCTCCATAATCACAGTGGGAGGGCACTGGAACCTACATTTTGTCTTTGTTTCTGTATTTTTCTCCTGATCCATCTCCTCCCCTCCATTCAGTAATCTCCAGCCTTCCCAAACCCTAGCAGCTGTCTCCTGGATAGGGATGGGAGGATGCGGGGCTGCCCCATGTTGGCTGAGATGCCCTTTGAATTCACAGTGGGCTGGGGAGGGGCTGGACAGGACAGGGATGTTTTGTTTTCTCTTCCTGGGGACAGGGTGGGATGCAGGGGTGGCAGGAATGGCCTGGGGCATCCAGTCAGGTGAAGGTGGTGGGGACTGAAACACAGAGGCACTTTCACTCCATCCCAAGAGTTCTGTGGTTCACATAAACGTTTTGCCATTGCCAGCTCATCACAGCACGCTGCTAGAGACCTTGTAGAGTCTACAAAGGAGAGATCTTTCTTCTAAGGTTCTTATATTTATAAAGGACTAAATGGTTTTTGAGTCATTTTGATTTAAGGCTTCAATATTTGGAGTAGGGAAGCAGCTCCAGAAGCTGATGCTGGAGCATGATCCTACTTCTGTTTGTGGTTGGGTTTTTTGTTTCTCTTACCAAGCCTGAGTTGAATTTTATCAACTCAGAAAAATGCACTTCCAAAATTTTTCTTTATGCCTCATAATGATTGGAGAGGGGGGTGAGGAGCTGTGGGTCCCTAGTAGTCTCTGCTAGGAAAAGATAAATCTTGCTGCTGTCTGCAGCATGGGAATGGTGAGGGGCACGGGTGGGGCTGGGCTGGCTCCCCTGGGCTGAGTTCCTTCCTGCACTGCTGCAGGGCTGGGTTGTGTTTCCCTTGCCTTAAACCAGGGATTTGTGGCAAAGCTACAGCTGAGCTCTCGCTGAAGAACTCTCTGAGGCTTGTCAAAACCACCTTTTTTTTTGGTGTAGTGGTTTTTTTCTGGGTTTTTTTGTGAGCACACTGTTCCCATTTCATCTTTGCTGTTGCTGCTGTTGATTCTGGTTCCCTGGGCTTTTTGCTAATATGAAGATGTTAGTGTAGTGAGCAGTTAATTATCCATGCTGTCTGGGGTGCAGGAAGTGGAGGAGTGGTGGGGAATGGTTCAGTGCTGGTGGATTGCCTCAGTCAGCATATTCCCTTTCCTGCTCCCAGAACGTTTCTGTGCTCCACTTTGTATTTGCAAACCTCCATCTGGAGCCCTGAGCAGCTGTCAGTGGAGCTCCTCATGCGAAAAGGAATTGAAGAACTAGCAAGACCACAAGAGCAGCTTTTGGAAGTGCATGGTTGGCTGGGCCCAGATGCCCGGGTAGGGGGGGAACCCACAGAGATCAACCCAAACATCCATCAAAGGCAGTAGTGGGGGACACAGACAGGAGGAGGGCAGGGAGGGACAAGTCTGCTGGCTCTTATGTGCGGTTCTTAGTTAAATGTAGGATTAAATCTGCTGCTGGTGGAATTGCCGTGGCTCTAGCAGATCTAGGCCATTAGAAAACATGAAGCTGCTGTAACAGTAGGAAGTAAATACTGGTCTTTACATTTGCTCTTTGCTCTTGGATTTCCTTGCATTGGCTTGTTCCTCACTCATCAATATTCCTGGCAGGAGATCCAAGGCTGCTTGTTTGTGCTAAGTGCCTGCAGAGATCCAGGTGGAAGGCAGAGTGCTCTCTCTCCTGATGGAAGGAGAACGGGAATCACACCTGTGCGCTGGTTCTCCTTTTGACAGCAGGATCCAAAAACTGCTTTAGACCTGAAGTCCCAAGTTGGCCTGGTTTAGGGCTGGGGTGCATGTGAAAAGTTACTGTACAGAAGCAGAGCTGGCAGATTGTTTGAAGGACTCTTGCTCGCTTCTGAGAACTCTGTGTAGGCTGGCCAGGCTTGAATAGTCAACGTTAAGCTTGCAGCATACAAAGGGTTGGAAAGAGAAGTGTTTATTCTTCGTTTGCAGATGCAACATTTTGTGCAGATTGCTGAAAGAGTGACGAGCTCTGTGAGCCACAGAGGCACTCTGAAATCAGCAAACTGATTTCAAACACACACAAAAACCGTAACTGGAAATAAATTACCTAGCCTGACATTTTTCATGGGGCTTATGTAGGCTAAAAGACTGCAGCTCCTTGGGGAGGAGGGGAACATGAAAAACTCGAGTGCTGTCTCCTGTTCTGTGTGCAGAACTGTGGGGTTTGAAGGAAGCAAAGTGGGTGAAAGTTTTGCTTCCCAGAAGCTTTCCCTTCCTTACCAAAATGCAGAATGTTTGCTCAGGTGACAGGATCAGTTAAAGTATAATAAATAACCAGGGTTAATATTTTACTTGCATTATTTACGAAGATGTTGGCTACTGACCAAGGCAATGAAACATGTAATAAATGCAGCTGGAGAATTATACTCCAGTAAATTTCAGATCAGCTTTGTTTAATGATACAGTGTAAAAAACCCCATTGCAATGAGAGAAGCCACTGTTTTGTAGCCACTGTAAATGTTTTAGTGCATTTTTAAGAAATAAGTATAGCACTTAGGCTCTCACAGCTAAAGCACACAATAAAACAAGGATGAAGACTAGCAATGTCTGCAGGGCTCAGATGCACAAGATATGAAGCACAGGTCCCAGCACTGCTATTTCTTGAAAAGCTTCAAGGCTGATGGGTGGGATTTGAGGCACCAGAAACCACAGAGTTACCGGGTTTTGTCTTGCAGGTGGTGAGCCACAAGAGCACACATCCTCCACAAGGGCAGCACCTCGGGGTCACAGCTAATTCTGGCTGGCAGAGGCTGTGTTAAACCCCCACCAGAGGCTCATTGTAGCCAGCTCCACCTGGAGCTCTGTCAGGGTGTTTTACTGCACCTTTAGGGTGGGTTTGGGGACAGGAACTTCCAGGAAGTACCAGGCTGCCTTTGCATCTCCAGGCAGGCTGTGGGGATGGGTTCCCTTCTGCCGGCAGGGGCTGGGGTCACTGAGTGCCTTGCAGCACTGCTGGGGTTGGTTTGGGTTTTTGTTTTTGGTGAGTTGACAGAGGTGCTTTTAGAAGGATTCTTTGCGTCCAGGCATTCAAAGCTTAACTTTGTTTCCTTTGTTCTTGAAACCTTGGCCTTGTTCTCTCAGTTGCCTGCCTGAAATCAAGGGTACTTGATCATAAGAGGATAAAGTATCCACCTTGTTTCTGTCTTTGTCCCTTGTCCTTGTGGAAGAGCTGACATAAAAGTACATCTGTAATTTAGTGTTGTCACATATCTCCTCTCCAGCCAGAAATGCGTCTAAACAAAGCCTTAGTACTCTTCTGAGTTCCAAACTCACAATTTCCCTGCAATTTACTGTCTCTCTAAGCCCTGAGAGCTGTTTGATTGTCTCCCTTTGCAGGCTGGCTGTAGGGCCTGGCTTCTGGCTGCTGTAGGAGTCACAGGGACCATCCAGGCAGCCTCACATCCACCTACAGCTGCTCCTCACCCTCAGACTGGGAGATAACAGACCCTGTGAATGCATTGTGAGAGCAGGGGCTTTAGAAAATGTCTGCACTGAACCTCTGAAAGTGTTTTCTGTAGAAAATCTCCACCTGGGAGTTGAAGTTCCTTTTCCTCGTGCCATGGCTGTGGGTAGGCTGCGTTGCTGGAATGGCCTTTACTGCTCTGGATCCCAAAAGTTGGGATAGGACCTGCAGGGCTGGCTGCTGGGGGAGGTTCTGTAGTGCTCATGCAAAGCCCCTGGAAGGGACAAGGGAGTGTTTTCTAACTGGGAACAAAACCAGTTTGGAGGTGAACAAATAAGTGATGGGGGTTTTTGGGGGCTTTGTTTTTGTTTGTAATTCTTGGGTAAGAAAAACCCTTTTCTGAAAATTTGTATGACTAGGTCGTAATACCTTCCTCTCATCTCTGTATTTTAGGAGTGCTTTGTATGAACATTGCTTTTGTTGGCTGTCCTTACAAGGACCCCATTGCTTGGATTTCAAGTTTCACATCCTGTTCTCTCGAAGCAGGATGATTCAGACAAGTGCAGGGCACAAGCAGCACTCTTTCTGAAGTGGCTACTTCCATGCTGTGCAGTGATAGAAGTATTCTAAAAGCAAAGTGGGACCCTCCAAGCCTCTGCAGGCCACTTGGATCTGAGATGATCTATCATCAGTGTTTGTCTCTGCTGCCCAAGATAAAAGTTTGGTAGAACAAATTGAAAAGTAAGTGAGCAATTTATTATCCAAAGCAATACTTGTCTGTTGCCTTCCTTTGTAATTTGTAGTTGTCAGGGTCTTTTTCAGAGTAGCACAGCAGCCTTTTTGCAAGTGTCTAAATTACTTACACTGACATATTCTGGTTTTCAAATCATACATTTTCAGTATGTGCCTATTCCTACTTTAATTTCTGTGATCTTCTGATGGAATTCAAGGGTTTGGGAAAGTCTAGAGATAAAACTTAGTTAAAAAGAAATGCATTTTGAAAGGCTGGAATGGTAGAATGGAACTTTTTAAATTACTGTAAAATGCTCAAGATTTCTAATTTGGAGAAGAAAATAGGGTTTTTTTCTCTTATTTCCTGTGGTGTGCATTCAGAATTGTGTGGGACATGGGACTTTCACAAGCCTGGACTGTGTCTCCTTGCAGTTGCTGGTAAGGAGTCTGCAAGTTTGCTGATGCTGCTTGGAGCTGTGCCAGTTCTCAGGGCAGAGGCTGTCCTGAGTGGCAGGCATGCACAGCTTGGGAAGGAGCTGAGGAGCTTTGGGTGAGCTCCTGCCTCCAGAGCACAGGGATTCTGGTGAGCTTGGATGCTCTTGCTGAAGTTTTGTGTCTGCTCTCTTAGTGCTGGCATCCTCTTCAGGTGAGCAGAGGTGGTGGAGAAATTTCTTTGAGGACCATTTATTATTTTAAGGCCTGTCCTTGTCTGGATCTGCAGAGTTGCTGCAGTAATATAATTACATTTTTGACTCCTGTTTGTTTTTTTCCTTTGTTTTCAGTTGTTCTCCTCAAAAGTTAACTACTGGGAAGCAAAGTACATACGCCAAAAAATCAGAAACTGAGAGTACAGAAAATATTATGGAACAGAATCATGAAATCATAGAATCATTTACATTGGAAAAAACTGCCAAGATCGTGGAGTCAAAGCCAGCACTGACAAATCCAACACTAAACTATGTCACTTAGTGCCACATCTACATGTCTTTTTTAATTCCTTGGGGATGGTGACTCAGCCATTTCCCTGGGCAGCCTGTTCCAGCATTTGCCAACCTTTTTAGTGAAGAAATTTTTCCTGATACCCAACCTAGACCTCCCCTGGCACAGCTTGAGGCCATCTTCTTTTGTCCTATTGCTTCTTTCCTGGGAGAAAAGGCTGATCCCCACCTGGCACCACCTCCTTCTGGGGAGTTTTAGAGAGTGAGAACGTTTCCCCTGAGCGAGGACACCTTTCTGTGGCTCTGTGGAAGAGGGATGGGTGTATGAGGCTCTCAGCATTGCTGAATCTGGGCTGTTTGCCTCAGGCCTGGCCCCCAGGGATCTGTCCCAGGGCTCTCTGGAGGAGGGCAGGGGAGAGCTGGGGCAGCCCTGACCCCGAGCAGCTCTGCCACATGGGCTCACAGAGCTCTCACAGAGCTCAGCGGCTCTCAGGCCCCAGAGGATTCATCTCCCCTGGGCTCTGCCTGTGCTGCAGCTCTTTGTAGGCTGAACACACAGGCAGGGCTTTTATCAGTTGTGTGCCTTGTGTTGATATTTGGGGGGGCATTTGTAATCTTCTGGTAAAGACCCTGAAAAATATTAACGTTGTTCTCTTGTCTTAATCCTGGATCCTTTTCTTTACCTTAAGCTAAATTATCTTTTCTGACTCCAATTTAGAGACATGAGTCTTAAGCACAGAGCCATTGGATTATCTTAAAGAAAAACCAAAGTGAAAAAGCTCCCAAAACAAGCCAAGCAAACCCCAAGAAAAATCTGTTATCCATCCTGACAAGATTAGGTCACTCCTTGTTATGAAGTTATCTGAGTCAAATGGTTTAATTAGCATCTAGCTTCCCATTGCTGTGCTTCCTCACCACCTTTCCTTTGGAGAAAACAGTGTAGATGCTGATCTGAAGGCTTAGGAAGTGCTCTGCAGTATCTGAAGCAGGGAGCAGCAGTGCCAGCTCTTCTCAGATGCAGCTAAGGGTGTTCTGGGTATTAAAACTGTATTTTTAGTTATCAGATCTGTTCCTAGGTAAGACAGGTAACCAGCTTCTCCCTGGCTTCCCTGTCAGTATGTTTTGGAAGGACAATAGGTGCACCAGGAGCCAGCATTCTGATGGTGAATGTCTTGTTTCAAAATGCATAAGATTGGAGATGCATACATTCCACATTCCTCCCTAATTGCAGGAAATTTCAGATCCCAGCAAAATTTGGAATGCAGCTGCTTATATAATTACATCTTCTGTCAGTTGCTATAGCTCAGCTTTACAGCCCTTCTAAAATATCTTCATAGTTTATGGGACAAATAATGCCCCTGTTAATGTTACTTTGGGATCACCCCTTTCATTTATTCACTACCACCAGTTCCAAAGGACTGAGATTTTTCCTCATGCTGAACTAATAACAAGGGTTAAAAATTAGTGATTATATTAAGGTGACGTTTTGCTTTAGCTGCTGTAATTACTGTTAAGCAAAAAGACATCATTTCAGTTTCTTCCTGTTGCTGGGCTTGAGTTTAGTAAGAAGTACCAATTCCTGTACCTCAGGTCAGTTTGATTTTGGTTACATGCAAACCTTTCCATTTTATGGCCTTTGGAAATAGAGGGTAATGGGTCAGGGAAAAGTTGTGAGGTTGTTGGCAGCTAAGTGTTGCTATCTGCCACTGGTCATTGAAGGACAGATAAGATATAGATCACTAGTCAGAGTTTAATGAAATGTGTTGGCACCACTTACACCATCACAGCTGGGAAATGGTTGAAAGGTTGGAAAGGATTAATGGAAGGGCAGTAAAAGAATGAATTTGGTCTGGCTTTTTGAGAAGTGAGAGAAGTGTAATTTAACCAAGGCAAAGTTCATAGCTGGACCATGTTCTGTAAATTCCTAGGCAGGAGTGGAATTTTGACGGTGTTAGACATTGGATGGAAGATGGTATGAGCAGAGCCAGTGTCTGAGGTGGAGCTTGCTGGAAAGAGGTGTGTTTTGAACCATAACTGCATTTCACTGCTGGGGTAGTGCAGTGATAGGGCAGTATTTTAATCTGCTGGAATCTGTGTTTAGAAACCCAAAGCTATATGTTTCTAGTTTACCAAAATGTAGCAGAACATTGCAGAAATTACCAGGTGAGAGACTGTAGCCTGTGCTTTGTGATAGATTAGACTATTCAAATACTTTATTATGACTTTAATCCTCCAGTGCATGAAAACTGGCATTAAATGGGCTATTTAAAGTCTCTTTGTGTACAATCAATGCTCTCACGAGAAGAAAGAAACCTCATTTAGGCAGGACAGTGTGGGAAGTCTTCAGCTATTAAAATAGAAAGTGATGGTTTCTAGCTTTTTAAACTGGTTAGTCTTGAATGTGTAGAAATTGCAGCTGAAAATTAAAACCCTTGAAAGCTGACAGCAGAGAAGCTTGATTCAATGAGACAAGGTTTATAGAGCTGCAGTACTAACTCTGTAACTTCCTTACAGGCTTGAAATTACATTTGGGCAAGTTACTATAAGACATGAATTTGAAATTAGGGTAAGGTGTTTTTTATAGTAGAACACCTGCTTACTCAGTGCTGTAGTGTTTCCAGAACAGCTGATTTCAGATATTGCTTTTGCTTTAACTTGTGGGCTTTTGTATATAAGCAGCAAATGCCTTTAGATTATTTTCTGAAAGTTGGGGGCCTGCTTTTCCTTCTCAGCAAATGTCTGAACTTCATGGGCTCTGCAGGGTCCCGTCCCCCCTGCTCTATTACTTTTCCCAGCAGTAGGAGCTGCAGGATTTGATTTTCCATCAATTATGCATTCACAGCATCCCTTGAAATGGTGCCTTTCTCTGCTCCTCTGAGCCTGAATGGGTCACTGTCTGCAGCTAAGGAAGGAAAGCATTTGTCATACCCTCAACCATCATTGTTAAAAAAAAACAAACCAAACATTTTTGTTAAAAGAAATTGGTGCCCACACCAAACTATTTTTTATTGTTAAAGAAGGCTACAGCCCTCACCCTATTTATGTGGGAAAAAAGCTTTGTTTTATGGCTTTGAGGTCACAGAGGCCTCTTGGGTTATTGATTTTTCTCTGTACCTAGAGAAGCAGTGCTGGCATGTTCAGTTCCTGCTATCTCTGATGATATTTGAGACAAACTCTGCTTGGGCATCCCCTTTGGGTGCTGCTTTTCATGGCCACTCTGTGCAGCAAGGTACAGAATGCATGGTGAACAGTGAGGAAACCCTTGTACAGGAACACAAAGGGCTTGTGGGTAGGAGTTGTGGGATCCCTCTGGCTCTTTTGGTTATATTCTACTTTCTTTTCATATCTACTGGTATTTCTCCTGTACTTAGAGGGGACTTTGCTCTTCCCCCTACTATGTTATTGATACTTCTGCTTATTATTTCCTTTTGCTCATTTCTTTTGTACTTGGTGCTGTTTTTTAAGTGCTTACAAGGAAGACTTTCTTAAAAGTAGTCTGCAAATCCTTGTTTATCCCTTTTTCTGTATCCTGTTTTCTGTATCCCAGATAGATTGTCAGCTGGGATTGCAGCTCTGCAAGGCATTTCTTGGGGGGTGGTAGTGAAAAAAACACTAAACTGTAAGGCAGCACAAGGTATAAATAATGATCCTTTCTAAAGTGTTTGTACTGATTAAAGACAAGTGCTCGTAAGGCTCAGCCCATGGACTGATTTGGATTCCACTCTGGAAAGGGAGGGCTCCTAAAGCAGTGTTAATTTGCCATTCCTGGTTTCCAGCGCCCAGCTGTCAGGCTTTCTGCTCCATTCCAGTGATATCTCCATGCTTATCCTGCTTTCATTCTTCACTTACAGATCTTTATCTAAAATTGATTCTTGTCTGTTGAATTAGAGTCTGCTCCGTTTGCAGGGAGGCTGGGAGCGCTGGGCAGCTCTCCAGGCTGGTGAAGCCGTTGCTGGAGATGTTGTGATGTGCTGGGGAGCTGTTTGCAGCCTGGGTGGATGGAGTGCACTGGCAGGTCTCCTCTGTTCCTGCAGTCTGACCCTTCATTGATCTTGTATTGTCAAGCATGTAATATTTCACTTCATCCTGTTCAACTGCCCAGGCCCAGGGGCCTTCTTAGGCATGGTGGGTTTAAAATAAAACTTGGAAATGAGCCGCCTTTAGGAATACAAAATTCTGCAAGTCAGATGCTGTTTGGTGTTTTCAGAGTTTATGAAATGTGTTGGGTTATTATGCCCTGATGGCAAAGGAGCATGACTTGGTGGCTTGGATATTGTGTCTGTTTATATTTCCTAATTTGCTTTCACTCCCCAAAAGACAAGATCTGAGATTTTTCTGTTTGTTCCTTGCGTCTGGGAGCACAAAGGAGGCTCATTGTGTTTTCTGGCAAAGGCAGTCATCACAGTTTGTAGTATCTATACAGCTTGGCAAGGATAATTTGTATTTCATCCTCTATGCCTATGGGGTCTTCTCCCTGTTCATAAAGGAAATATGAGAGGAGGAGTGGACAGATAGGACTGGAGACAGAAAATGTGCCATTCCTAGGCTTGTGCACTGTGTTTTTTCTAAACAATACTGTTCTAGATGTTTCTGCAAAACTCCTAGAATAATGTGAAGAGATTGTGGTTAAAAGTCATGACATAATTCTGGTCTTTATCATCCACTTCAAAAGAAATTCCAGCCATTTGTTTGCTGTTCTTTCTTTGAAGCTGGCAGCAATACATTCAAAAAATGGAAATGCTCCTATGATTCCCCCTCCTGCTCCTGGAAGTAGATGTTTGGACCTTTCCTTGCTGCTGCTTTTTAAACCTGCATCTCTGTCTAGTGGCTTCCTTCAAGGATGCAACTGTGAGGCTTTCAGGTTGCCATGTGAAGTTTCAACAAGCTGAAATGTTGACTTCCAGCAACTGGGAGATTGTCACTGAAGATAGACCATTACTGGGAATGATTTAAGTAACATGATATGGTTATCTAGAGCTCTCAGCATCTCTTTGGGATATCTTGCGTGTTGGTTACATTCTCTCCAAATAAATTCATATTCAGCTTGGTTTTCAGTAGAAAAACAAATAATTTGTGTGTAATTTTTACTGCATTTTTTATTAGTGAGTTATTAAAAATGGGAGAGAGATCAGCCTCTCTGGAATGATTCCAGACCCCGCGGAATGAAACACAGAGCTCTGGGAAGCTCATTACCAGAAAGGTGCAGACAAATGTGAGGGAGCTGAGGGATGGAAGGTCTCCTTTTGGGAGGGATCAAGTGAGCTGAGTGTGGGGGGCATCCAAGCAGAGGGAGATGGAAGCAGAGCTTCACTAGCAGGAAGGCTGGGGCTGTCCACAGGGCACATTGTCACATGGCCAGGGGAGGTGACTCAAAGCTGTGGAACATGCCAAGAAACTGGAAGGCAGCTTACTCAAAATATGCAATGTTACCTTTGCCCTGACTTGCCCACTGAAGTCATTGTTACAAGATTTATTCAAAGCCAGAGGATTCCCAGGACTGAAAATTGGTGAGATAGTACTGGCTGTTCTCTTCATTCAGCCAGCTACCTTTGGGTAGGACACATTTCAGAGAAGGTTGTGCTGAGGAGGTGCTGGAGGAGTTAATAATGTGTGTAGGTGTTTGCAGGCTCAAAGCCTCTTCTGTGCATTGGTGCAAGAGTTAATCCAGCACGGTGGATTAGCCAAGCTGCCTGCTCAGCCTCATGTTTGGATGTGCCTCCCCTTTGGCTATTCCCCTTTCCAGCTCTGTACTGGCCCCATCCTTTTCTGCTTTGGCCATTTCCCTCAATCAGATCAGCCTGCGTGGTTTTGTGAAGGCAGCATCCCAGTGATGTCCCAGGGAGGTGGCCAATCCTTCCCGCACCTGCTGGATGTCCTGCCCTTGGTGCCACCATGCCACCAGCTGTGTGCCCACCCTCCAGCCCATGTTGAAGAGGTCTGTTTGATTACAGTGCTGATTCCTGTGCACATTCCTGCTTGTGGACGTGCCAGCAGGAGCTGTGCCTGTGCACACTGCATCACTTAGCACCCTGCCAGCTTTGGGGAGCACAGCGCAGGCTGGCTGTCGCTTTGGTCCCTGCTCAGTCTGGTCCCAGATGCAATACTGCTCCCTCCAACTCCACTGGTTTCTTGGCTTCTTCTTAGAACATCTAAGTTATTATAGTTTTCCTGTTAGTTTTTAGTTCCTAATACCTTTTGAAGACTGAAGTTATCTAAAGGAGAACATCTGGGACACTCAGGGCAGTTTGGCCACTGTCCTGTGCCAAAGAGCAGCCATGAAATGAAGAGCTGGGGAGGGAGAAGCCAAGACACTGCAGAGCAGGATGTGTGTCAGGTTGGAGATGCTGATTCTTCATCAGCTGATTCCCTCTGTGTTTGCAGTGGAATTTCTCCAAGTGCACCCTGTCCCTTTGGGATGAGGATGGTTCTGTACAAGTGAAAAGATGATTATCATGTTGCTGTATTTATTTGGAGAGGATGTGCAGCAGTTTTCAGACAGCTCCATGCACCTAATTGGGAATTCAAATTCCAGCTGGTAGATTGAGGCTGAAAGGCAGAGCTGTGGGATGGAAACAGGCAGGCACAAAATGCTGAGGCTCCTAATCTTTTACAATATGTTTGTTTAATACAAAGTGGTCTATTGAGATTGTTTTGCAGAGTAGAATAATCATTGTATGCTGACTAATGGGAGACAGCAAGCTGTTAAAGAGCATCAATTAACCATACAGGAGGAGATTATTGAGTATTTTCACAAGCATGCAGGATGTGAAGAGTAAAGGATATTGCTTGAAGGTAATCCTCGGAGATTTTTAGCAGTTGAAATCTATAAACTGCAACAAGAGTATCTGTGGCCATACATATGTTTGCAGAGCCTTCCAAGAACAGAACTGGAGTTAGCTTTGCAGTTCCAGATTGTGCTGATAGGAAATAAATAGTGCTTTGCTGAACTTGTTATGTTATTTAATATTGATAATTAAAAAAATTTCCCCTCTTAAGTTTATCTAATTTATCTCAGGAGACACTGGTCCTCTTTGTAGAAGCTAGCACGTGCAACATCCTTCTGATGCTTGGGTGCAGGTGCTGTTACACTTCTGTTCCCTGGCCCTAGGGCTGCTGTCCTTGTCCTTAGAACTGCTCCTGCTTGCCTGTAGTAATTCCTGTCCCTGCTGCTGCTGTGGGTCAGAGCTGGATGCACTCAGTGCTCAGAGGAGCATGCTGCTTCTCCATCATATGCCTTGCTTAATGGATAATAAAATTCTCCAGTTTTGACTGGTGGAGAGTATGAAAACCTATGTTTCATTAAGAATGCTTTTATACAGCCTTACTGTGCTTCTGCTGGAGTTTAATGTGAAAAATAAATAACATCTTGTGGGCTCTGTTTGCTGAGTGATGTTGTTGTTTGTAACTGATGGGAAATTTTTCCCATCCTGGATTCCAGTGTTAAATCCACTTTGTGCAAACATCATTTTCCATTTATTCATTGGCTGTGGGGAGACCAGATAACACTGAATTTATTTTTTCAGTTTTGTTCCTTCTGAAGTGGTGTTAGAGGATTGCACCTCAGTTATTCTTACAGCCAACAGCGAGACATGTCCCTGGGATTCCTTGGGGATTATGATAAAGAGGGACCCTGGTTCTTGGACAAGGACAAAGATAGATTTCTCTCAGCTTCAATTCTCTGTTCAAATGCCTCAATCAACAGAGGTCTCCTTTAACAGATGGTTCTGCATCGATAAAGCCTTTAATGTGTTAGTAAAAATTCAGAGAAATTTACTCCTTTTCTGATTTGATTGATTTTCTTAATCTTCTTTAAGCCAAGGCTGAGGGGTGAGAATAACTCATCAGAAGACTATGGAGAGGATTAATTACTTGGCTGCAAAACTCCTGAAGATATTCTGAAGGAAGATGTGGGATGAGTGAGCGAAGCCCTGGTGAAGTTGGTGTCTGGAGGAATTTAGCCGTGACTGCAGCTGTCACACCTGCAGTGTTTCACTGTCAGAGAGTGCAGACTGATCCCCTGCATGCCATCCCCTTCTGAACTTGTTTCAGTAATAAAACCTTCCCCCCTGATCTGGGGGATAAAATGCCTTTTCTTCTCCCAGACAGCAGCTGCTCTGACCCTGAGCAGCTGCAGCTCAACAGTGGAAATGCTGCAGGTGCTTCACTACCTTAGGACCCTTGTCCTTGCAGCTGGGGCTGCTTTGAGCTCTGCCTGATCTCTGGTGCTTCAGAGAGCTGCCAAAATATCCCTGACTTTACAGGGAACTTGTCAAAGCTGTGATGTCTGAGGTACAGATATCTTAATGGAGATCTGCAGATTTAAAACCCCAAGGAGTTGTTCAGCTTCACCCACGGGCAGGAAGGGGAGGGGTTGCAGAGCAATTCCAAGGCTGGAAGGGGTATCATTAGCACTGAGCTTGACCTGAGCTGAGCTTTGGCCAAAGGCTTTGTCCCTGGAGCTGCATTGAAGCATTTCATGGTTCATTATCCTCACAGTAGGAAACAGTGTCTTACTCTGAAACTGAATATCTTAACTTGAATTTTGATCTTCTTATGGCTTTGTCAGCAAAGTCTGATCTTTACCACTTTTTTTTTTCCCCACTTCCTTTTAGGAAGTAAAACAAACTGTGCGTCTGTCTCCATGAATGGAATATTTTGACCTCTCTAAGTTTCATATTCTAAGGTTTGTTTTCTGGGCTGTGGGTCACAGGATGCCCTGCCCGTGACTCCTGCTCTCTGTTTCCCTGTGGTTTTTAGAGGCACAAACTCCAGAACTGTGCACAAGTCTCAGGAGAGCTCTGGGGTTTGTGCAGGTTGCAGAGGCAGCATCGCTTTGGGGAAACTTTGCTGCTTTTTGACTGAGTTGATTTGGCAGCTTTTTGCCATAGCAGAAACAGAAAATCCCATTGGGCCAAGAGCCATTTCCCTGAAGGCCTTAGCAGGGTGCCTCTTTTGCAGATGTTTCCCCACTGACAAGTGCATTTTGAGATGAGTCACTGAATTCATATTTAATCCACAAGTAAAATTGGCAAGGCAATTACCATCTTGCAAGTTCTTCAGATCAAGTTGTTGGAGAACATTAAATCAAATGCTTTGGAAAAATCCCAGTATATACAATTGCTTTTATAATCCAGACTGTGATGCTGTCACAAGAGAAGGAAGCTTTTATTTTATTGGGACTTGTCTTCAGTGAAAGTGTGCTGCCTGGTATTCATTTTGGTCTTGGCCTCTGCTTGACTCTGCTCCATTATTTTTCTTTTCCTAATTGTTACCCCATAATGAGAACTGAGAATTAAGGAATCGCTTGCTTGCAGTTGTCACCCCTACTTTTCAGCATTGCCAAGCGCAGGAAACATTTGCAAACCGAAAGAATGCTGTTGTTCGCGAGGCAATTGATCTGTTATGGGAACCTGGTGGCTCAAAGCACAGCAGGGATGCAGGTGCCTCTGCTGGCTCTCCCTTTTTGCTCCATGTGTTTTGCTTTGGAGCCACGCCGCCCACTCCACAGAGAGAGGGAAGCATGCAGAGACCTTGTGTGTGAATCATCACTGGAGGGGCTGCTGGACTGGGACTATGCAAACAAGTGACTGCAGGCAGCTCTCTGGGTCCTGAGGCTGCTGCCTGGCTGAAAGCGCAGCTCAGCTTCCTTCACTTTGCTCTGCCACATGCTTTAGTTTACACTCACAGCTGGCTCCTCTTTTCGGTTCCTCCTGGTCCAAACATGATGTTTTGTGTTGTTTCTAGGGGGAGGATTTCTTTCACACACATGTACCCTACTATTCCCTTCCTGTTCTTTTTCTTCCTTCTACAGGTGGCAATAAGAGAAGAACCGCAGAAGGAGAGGTTCTCGGCCACTGCTAGAAAAGCACAGGAAAGCATTGAACTGAAACTGAGAGGTCTCACATCCCTCTGTGCTCCACAGAAAAACAGAATGCATGGTTTGTGCAGGCTGGTGCTGAGGAACAAACAGCCTGCCAGCAACATGGCCTTTGGTCAGTGTGTGTCCAAGGAGGCTGCTGCAGCTGTCAGTGCTGCAGAGGTGATCAGAGAGCTGCAGCTGAGGGAGGCCAGCCTGCAGAGAGAGCTGCAGCAGCTGCAGCAGCAGTGCAGGCACAGGCTGGATGGAATTGCAGAAGGCTTGGAAGGAGTGATTTGTATCTCCCCTTGAAGAGGGAAACCTGGGCTGGGAGAAGCAAAGGAATAGAGTGGCTTGGTCACATTGTGCAGCCTGGCACGGGGGAGTGTGAGCTGAGGAGCCAAATGTAATTTCTAATTCTACAGCCTGGGAATCATAACTTGTTACTGCTTTGTGAGTTGTGCTGGGGCCACAACCCCAGTGCTCTCTCTGCAGCCCCTTTATTGCTAACCCTGCCAATTAAATTCTGCATTAGGCCTTGGTGGGAGTGTGCATAAATCTCCCTTTTATCTTCTGGATTTCTGGTTCTTCTGCCAAGCCCTGGGCTCTTTTACAGTGCTCAGCTGCGAGGCACGGTGTACACTGAGGCTGTGCATTGAAGTACTAATTGCATTCAATATTTCCCAGCAATTGGAAGAGTTCATTAGTCAGAAAAATCCAAGTATTGGAGAACATGAAAAATATCAAGGCTTAGAGAGATTGGAAATATTCAAGAGTGTCTTGTTTTAATTCAGCTGCTCGGAGTATTTGTGGCAGCTATATTGTAGTCACAATAAAGAAAAACAAATGCCTAATAATAAATAAAGCACTGCACTGATTTCATTTACTGGTGTGATGCACTTGAAGTAATTGGGTTCTCAAAGAGAACAAACTAGAAACTATTCCATCAGGTCCTGAGTCACAGTGAGATGGATAACTTCTGGGCCTGCTATAGGAAGTTTCTGTGGTACAGAAATACAACCCTAACTTCCAAGCTTGAGGAGTCTCCAAGGTCTGCCTCTGAAGGCTTCTTCCTTTGGAACAGTGAAATGCTTTTCCTTTGGCCTTAATTTCCTACCCTTTTCTGGTTTGCTTTCACCAAGGAATATTTTTATGTTCGAGTTGTACACTGAGGAATAAATAATATTTAAAGAAACCTGTCTGCTTTTCATTTGTGAATTGCTGTGAGCAGTGGGATTTCTTTTGTCTGGGGAAGCAGCCCCTGGGAGCAAAGTGTTTGTGTGTGCTGTGCAAGGCTGTCAGTCACAGCCAGTGTTCCTGCCGGCCCTGGGAGTGACACACAGTCCTGGAGCAGAAACACCCTGTGGGACTGGCAAGGTCCATGTCTGGAGCAGGTGCCTGCTCCTGGAAGAATCTCCATGGCTTTGAAAAGCCAATCCACACCACTCTGCTTTCCAAACCATCTCTGTAGGTGCAGGGCACCCGTTTCAGGCTGGTACAATTTTGGGCAGGTGTTGCTTCCAGGACTGCTGGCATTTAATGCATGAGAGGGCTCATTCAGACAGATTTCACAGAAAATTATTAATGAATGGGAGTGAAGCAGTATATCCCAGAACTAACAAGAGTGACAGCACCAGTGTCTCTCTCTGAGTATTTTATATCCTCCTTTAGCTTTTATACAAGGAAATTTTCATACTGCATCACATTTAGGCTTAAAATGTTGCCCTCAAAAGATCTTTTCTTCTCCTGGGATACTCAGCAGAGAAGATTGGGCAAATATTCTGGAGTGCGGCAAGAGCCCTCAGATTCAAGTGCAGCTCTAGCTCATGGCCTGCTGTGGCTTCTCAGGGCTGGCTCAGTGCTGGTTGCCAGGATTTATTACCCTGCTGTGCCCTGACCCTGACAGGAGTCCCTTGGAGATGACATTTCCTGGGGTCAGCCCTTTGTCACCAGACACACTGAGTGCCCTGTGCCTCTGTCCAGACAAGGCCCCCGTCAGCAGAGACTGCAACTGGCAGCACCTTGCCCCTGCTTGACCCTGGAGAAGTGCATTTTTCACAGGGTGAGAAAGGCAGTGCTCAGTGTGTGGTGTGCCCAGTGTGTCTGTACATTGTGTGTGTGTGTGTGATGTGCTCAGAGTGTCTGTACAGTGTGTGTGTGTGTGATGTGCTCAGCGTGTCTGTACAGTGTGTGTGTGTGTGTGTGTGTCTCAGTGTGTGTCTGTACAGTGTGTGTGTGTGTGATGTGCTCAGTGTGTCTGTGCAGTGTGTGTGTGTGTGATGTGCTCAGTGTGTCTGTACAGTGTGTGTGTGTGATGTGCTGTGTCTGTGCAATGTGTGTGTGTGATGTGCTCGGTGTGTCTGTACAGTGTGTGTGTGTGATGTGCTCAGTGTGTCTGTGCAGTGTGTGTGTGATGTGCTCAGTGTGTCTGTGCAGTGTGTCTGTGTGTGTGTACAGTGTGTGTGCTCAATGTGTGTCTGTGTGTCTGTGCAATGTGTGTGTGTGTGTGAGTGTGTGCAATGTGTGTGTGTGATGTGCTCAGTGTGTCTGTGCAGTGTGTGTGTGTGTGCTGTCTGTGTGTGTGTGTGTGATGTGCTGTGTCTGTGCAGTGTGTGTGTGCTGTGTGTGTGTGTGTGTGCAGTGTGATGTGCTCAGTGTGTCTGTGCAGTGTGTGTGTGATGTGTCTGTGCTCAGCAGTGTCTGTGCAGTGTGTGTGTGATGTGCTGTGTGTGTCTGTGCAGTGTGTGTGTGTGTGTGTGATGTGCTCAGTGTGTCTGTACAGTGTGTGTGTGTGATGTGCTCAGTGTGTCTGTGCAGTGTGTGTGTGTGTGCCAGTGTGTCTGTGCTCAGTGTGTGTGTGTGCAGTGTGTCTGTGCAGTGTGTGTGTGTGATGTGCTCAGTGTGTCTGTGCAGTGTGTGTGTGTGTGTCTCTGTGTGTGTGTGCTCAGTGTGTGTCTGTGCAGTGTGTGTGTGTGATGTGTCTCAATGTGTGTGTGTGTGTGCTCAGTGTCTGTACAGTGTGTGTGTGTGTGTGTGTGTGCTCATGTGTGTCCAGTGTGTCTGTGTGTGTGTGTGTGTGTGTGATGTGTCTGTGCAAGTGTGTGTGATGTCTGTGCAATGTGTGTGTGTGATTTCCTCAGTGTGTCTGTGCAATGTGTGTGATGTGCTCAGTGTGTCTGTACAGTGTGTGTGTGTGTGTGATGTGCTCATGTGTCTGTGTGTGTGTGTGTGATGTTACAGTGTGTCTGTGTGTGTGTGTGATTTGCTCAGTGTGTGTGTGTGTGTGATGTGCTGTACAGTGTGTCTGTGCAGTGTGTGTGTGTGTGTGTGAGTGTGTGTGATGTGCTCAGTGTGTCTGTGCAGTGTGTGTGTGTACATGTGTGCTCAGTGTGTCTGTGTGTGTGTGTGTGATGTGCTCAGTGTGTCTGTGCAGTGTGTGTGTGATGTGCTCAGTGTGTCTGTGCAGTGTGTGTGTGTGATGCTCAGTGTGTCTGTGCAGTGTGTGTGTGTGTGTGTGTGCTCAGTGTGTCTGTGCAGTGTGTGTGTGTGTGTGTGTGATCCCAGTGTGTCTGCAGTGTGTGATGTGCTGTCTGCAGTGTGTGTGTGTGATGTGTGTGATGTGTGTGTGATGTGCTCAGTGTGTTTGTACAGTGTGTCTGTGCAGTGTGTGTACAGTGTGTGTGTGTGTACTCAGTGTCTGTGCAGTGTGTCTCAGTCTGTGCAGTGTGTGTGTGTGCCCAGTGTGTGTGTGTGTGCTCAGTGTGTCTGTGTGATGTGCTCAGTGTGTCTGTGTGTGTGATGTGTGTCTGTGCAGTGTGTCTGTGCAGTGTGTGTGTGTGTGTGAGTGTGTGTGTCTGTACAGTGTGTGTGTGTGTGTGTGCAGTGTGTCTGTGCAGTGTGTGTGTGTGTGTGTGCAGTGTGTGTGTGTGATGTGCTCAGTGTGTCTGTGCAATGTGTGTGATGTGCTCAGTGTGTCTGTGCAGTGTGTGTGTGTGATGTGCTCAGTGTGTCTGTGCAGTGTGTGTGATGTGCTCAGTGTGTCTGTGCAGTGTGTGTGTGTGTGTGTGTGTGTGTGATGTGCTCAGTGTGTCTGTGTGTCTGTGCAGTGTGTGTGTGTGATGTACAGTGTGTGTGTGTGTGATGTACTCAGTGTGTCTGTGCAGTGCAATGTGTGTGATGTGCTCAGTGTGTCTGTGCAGTGTGTGTGATGTGTGTGTGTGTGTGTGTGTGTGCTCAGTGTGTGTCTGTGCAATGTGTGTGTGTGTGTCTGTGTGTGTGTGATGTGTGTGTCTGTGTGTGTGTGTGATGTGCTCAGTGTGTGTACAGTGTGTGTGTGTGATACTCAGTGTGTCAAGTGTGTCTGTGCAGTGTGTGTGCTCAGTGTGTGTGATGTGCTCAGTGTGTCTGTACAGTGTGTGTGTGTGATGTGTGTGTGTCTGTGCAGTGTGTGTGATGTGCTCAGTGTGTGTGTGTGATGTGTGTGTGTGTGTGTGTGATGTGCTCAGTGTCTGTGTGTGTGTGTGATGTACAATGTGTGTGTGTGTGTGTGCTCAGTGTGTCTGTGCAATGTGTGATGTGCAGTGTGTGATGTGTGTCTGTGCAGTGTGTGTGTGATGTGCAGTGTGTGTGTGTGAGTGTGTCTGTGCAATGTGTGTGTGATGTGCAGTGTGTCAGTGTGTGTGTGATGTGCTCATGTGTCTGTGCAGTGTGTGTGTGTGCTCAGTGCTCAGTGTGTCTGTGCAGTGTGTGTGTGTGTGTGTGTGCTCAGTGTGTCAGTGTGTGTGTGTGATGTGCTCAGTGTGTCTGTGTGTGTGTGATGTGCTCAGTGTGTCTGTGCAGTGTGTGTGTGTGTGCTCAGTGTGTGTGTGCTCAGTGTGTGTGTGTGCAGTGTGTGTGTGATGTGCCTCAGTGTGTCTGTGTGTGTGTGATGTGCTCAGTGTGTCTGTGCAGTGTGTGTGTGCTCAGTGTGTCTGTGTGTGTGTGTGATGTGCTCAGTGTGTCTGTGCAATGTGTGATGTGTGTGTGTCTGTACAGTGTGTCAGTGTGTGTGTGTGATGTGCTCAGTGTGTGTGTGTGTGTGATGCTCAGTGTGTCAATGTGTGATGCAGTGTGTGTGTGTGTGATGTGCTCAGTGTGTCTGTGTGCAGTGTGTGTGTGTGCTCTGTGCAGTGTGTGCAGTGTGTACAGTGTGTGTGTGTGTGTGATGTGCTCAGCGTGTCTGTGTGTGTGTGTGATGTATGTGTGTCTGTACAATGTGTGTGTGTCTCTGTGTGTGTGAGTGTGTGTGTGTGTGTGTGACAGTGTGCTCAGTGCTCAGTGTCTGTACAGTGTGTGTGTGATGTGCTCAGTGTGTCTGTGTGTGTGTGTGTGTGTCTGTGCAATGTGTGTGATGTACAGTGTCTGTGCAGTGTGTGTGTGTGTCTACAGTGTGTGCAGTGTGTGATGTGCTCAGTGTGTCTCAATGTGTGTGTGCTCAGTGTGTCTGTGCAGTGTGTGTGTGTGATGTGCTCAGTGTGTCTGTACAGTGTGTGTGTGTGATGTGCTCAGTGTGTCTGTGCAGTGTGTGTGTGTGTGATGTGCTCAGTGTGTCTGTGCAGTGTGTGTGTGTGGTGCTCAGAGTGTCTGTGCAGTGTGTGTGTGTGATGTGCTCAGTGTGTCTGTGCAATGTGTGTGATGTGCTCAGTGTGTCTGTGCAGTGTGTGTGATGTGCTCAGTGTGTCTGTGCAATGTGTGTGATGTGTCTGTGCAATGTGTGTGATGTGCTCAGTGTGTCGGTACTGTGTGTGTGTGTGTTGTGCTCAGTGTGTCGTGTGAATGTGTGTGTGTGTGCTGTGTGTCTGTACAGTGTGTGTGTGATGTGCTCAGTGTGTCTGTGCAGTGTGTGTGTGCTCAGTGTGATGTGTGTGTGTATTGCTCAGTGTGTCTGTACAATGTGTGTGTGATGTGCTCAGTGTGTCTGTGCAATGTGTGTGATGTGCTCAGTGTGTCTGTGCAGTGTGTGTGTGTGATGTGCTCAGTGTGTCTGTGCAATGTGTGTGATGTGCTCAGTGTGTCTGTACAGTGTGTGTGTGATTTGCTCAGTGTGTGTGTGCAGTGTGTGTGATGTGCTCAGTGTGTCTGTGCAATGTGTGTGATGTGCTCAGTGTGTCTGTGCAATGTGTGTGTGTGCTGTGTCTGTGCAATGTGTGTGATGTGTGTGTGTGTGATGTACTCAATGTGTCTGTGCAATGTGTGTGTCTGTGCAGTGTCTGTGTGTGTGTGATGTGCTGCTGTCTGTGCAATGTGTGTGTGTGATGTGCTCAGTGTGTCTGTGCAGTGTGTGTGTGTGCTCATGTTTGTGCAGTGTGTGTGTGTGTCTGTGTCAGTGCATGTGTGTGATGTGCTCAGTGTGTCTGTGCAATGTGTGTGATGTGCTCAGTGTGTCTGTGCAATGTGTGTGATGTGCTCAGTGTGTCTGTACAATGTGTGTGTGTGATGTGCTCAGTGTGTCTGTGCAGTGTGTGTGTGTGATGTACTCAATGTGTCTGTGCAATGTGTGTGATGTGCTCAGCGTGTCTGTGCAGTGTGTGTGTGTGATGTGCTCAGTGTGTCTGTGCAGTGTGTGTGTGATGTGCTCAGTGTGTCTGTGCAATGTGTGTGTGTGATGTGCTCAGTGTGTCTGTGCAGTGTGTGTGTGTGACAGTGTGTGTGTGTGATGTGCTCAGTGTGTCTGTGCAGTGTGTGTGTGTGATGTGCTCAGTGTGTCTGTGCAATGTGTGTGATGTGCTCAGTGTGTCTGTGCAATGTGTGTGTGTGATGTGCTCAGTGTGTCTGTGCAGTGTGTGTGTGTGATGTGCTCAGAGTGTCTGTACAGTGTGTGTGTGTGATGTGCTCAGTGTGTCTGTGCAGTGTGTGTGTGTGATGTGCTCAGTGTGTCTGTGCAGTGTGTGTGTGTGTGATGTGCTCAGTGTGTCTGTACAGTGTGTGTGTGTGTGATGTGCTCAGTGTGTCTGTACAGTGTGTAATGTAGAATGTCATTTTATCCCCCAATGAGTTGCAGCTGGACCCTATTACTAAAGATTAGGAGCAGGCCTGATGATAACAGGTAACACGTGTAGCCAAGAGGAACTAGTGCCATAAATGAGTGGATTGCTAGGAACTGTAGTCACAGGAGTCCGGTGGCTGCTGCAAGGACCCAGAACAGACAGTGCTTAGAGGAGCTGCCTGTGAGAAACTTTGAGGAGGTATGCAACTCTGAGGCTGTGGAATCCTTGCACCATAATGATAATAGAACTCTTGTGATATATCAGACAACGTTGCCCCATAAGGATAATAGAACTGTTGTAATATGTAAGACAACACAGTGAGTTGCACAAACCTGCATGGCACAAGCCACTGTGCTGGAGTGGCCCCGCGGGAGCTGTCAGGAGAGCTGGAGCTGCCTGTCCTGGAGTGCTGCAGGAGGGCAGCACAGAGTGCTCCCAGGAGGGCTGCAGCTGAGGCAGCTGAGGTTCTCACCTTTCCCCTGGGCTGCTGTGCTGTGCTGGGTGCTGCTGAGAGCTGGGGGGTCCCGTTAGCATCTGCTGGCCCCCATTGTTGGGAGGAATGGGTGAATCTGACTCCATGTTCTCAGAAGGGTAATTTATTATTTTGTTATCTGTATTATATTAAATATATAAATAGAAATTATATAAATATATTATTATATTAAATAAATATAAATATATATAAATTAAGAATACTATACTAAACTATACTAAAGAATACAGAAAGGATATAGACAGAAGGCTAAAAGATAATAATGAAAACTCGTGACTCTCTCCAGAGCCTTGTCACAGCTGGGCTGTAATTGGCCAATGAGTAAAAACAACTCACATGAAACCAATGAAGCAATCACCTGTTGGTAAACAATGTCCAAACCAGCAAAACACAGGAGAAGCAAATCTGATAATTATTGCTTTCATTTTTTCTCTGAGGCTTCTCAGCTTCCCAGGAGCAAAGTCGTGGGCAAAGAGATTTTCCAGAAAATGCGATGGTGACAATTCTGCCCTGCCTTTTGGTTCAGGTACCAATTAGCTTGAACCAGAGCAGCTATTCTGCAGGCCCTGGTGAAGGTCAGCAGTCTGTTCTGAGCTGGCAGTGGTTTCAAATAAAATATTGCAGCCTCTTCTTCTTTTGCCTCTCTTCTCAGCACAGAGTGCACAAGATGCAATAAGGGCTTGGTGCTCTCCCACACAGAATTTTGGAGGATGATTTTTCTTTTTGAAAATCACAGCACCTCCCCAGGAGCTGGGCACACAGGGGCTGAGCTCTGGTCTTGCCTTGGTGACTGGTCACAACTTTGGAGGTATATCAATGCATCTGGAATACAGCTCTCCAGTCCTCATGAGCTTGGTGAGCCATCGGCTGTCTCTCCAGTGCTGCTGGGAGCTGATGAGTGATAAACATCACTTAAAAGCCTAAGAAAACATCCCTGGATTAACACCAGCTGCAGTGAGGGCAGGAAAGTGAACAGAGTGACCACAGTTACACTAAATGTGGTATAACCTAGGAGCAAATTGGTGATTGTCACCTCACACGGTTACAATGGCATTTGTGGTATTTTCCTTTCAGTCCCTGGGGCCTGGCACTGTGTCAGCAGCTGAGGATGCTGCAGGAGGGGGAATGGTTGCCCTGGGAGAGCATGACAGCCAGCACCCACGTGCCTTCTTGCTCTGCGGCAGGTGCTGTGACAGGAGGAAGGTGGCTCAAGCAGTTCATGCCACCCATGGGCTCCTGCATGCTTCTGAAATGTTAAGTATTACTTCTCAGAAAGTGTAGACTGTTGTAAACAACCCCCTACAGGCTGAAAACAAAGCCAGAAGCTGTCAGGAGGTTTGCCCTTTGCCATACCACCATGCTGGGTGTACATTTCCTGTGAAAGCAGGAATCTGCCATGAAATTGTTGGAGTTGAGCACAGGAGAGTAGGAGGGTGTGGGCTGGGGAAGGTGTGTGAGTGTCTCACTGTGTGCAGGTGGTTGTTGAACTCAGGTGGTGGGGGAAGCTGGTGGTGATATTGTCCAAACATTTGGGGTGGGCAGCAGTGGTTTGGTTTGCTTTCTGCTTTGTTAGAAGCAGTTCTCCTTGTAGGTGAATCCTGAAGGGAGTAGTTTGGGTTTGGATCCAGCTGGGAACTATGTGATGCTGGGAAAGAGAGGAGCCTATGCTGGAAAAGCAGGAGACCAGGTTTAAATCAGCACCTGGCAGAGGTGCTGCATGTGCTTGTCAGGTACCCCTGGCGAGGCTCAGGCAGAGCAGAGCTGTGCCATGTTCACCTGGTGCCAGGTGACAGCACAGCCTGTCCACGTGGAGCCCCATCACAGCTGTCCCTCCTCCTGGGCTGGGAGCACCTGGCCTTGGCTTCATGCTCTGCTGGTGCTTCACTGCAGACAGGCTGAGATGCTGCTGCAGTGTTCAAACCACACTGCTTGTCAGAACTCAGGACATCCCTCTGGCTGTCCTGGATTGCCAGGACCCTGCCAGGGGGCTCAGAGACCCTGGCACAGAGCCCAAGACACCTGTGACTTTGATTATGACCCATGGAGCAAATTACCAACCTTATGTGAGGATCTGCAAACCATGAAAGTAGAAGTAGAATAATAGTTAGTTTGTCATGGGGTGGAAAAATAGATTTTTGGTGTTTTCAGACTGGGGATTCAGGGGGCAAGATGGAGGAATCTGGGCATGTCACCTTTCTCCTTCTTCTTCTTCTTGGCCTCCATCTTCTGCTGTGATGTTGGTACTTTTAGATTGGTTTAGAGTAGAAGCTCACTGTCTAACATAGGTGATGGGTATTGGGAAGTTATGGTAAATATTGTACACGTAGGTTTTAGTATACAAAGATAACACCGCCCTGGGGGCAGGCAGAGTGCCTCTGTCTGACCTGCTGAATGGACCTCGGCTGGACAGGAGAAAGAATTTTATAGATAAGAATTTTATGGATAAGAAACAATAAACAACTTTGAGACTGAGAAATGAAGAGCTCTGACTCCTTCTTCGATCACCTGGATGGGAAAAGAGACTTTCTGACACATCTTGGGGTCACCCTGACCAGCTAAACCCTGAGACTGCTGATGGATTGTTTTCCAGCAGAGCCTTAGGAGAAGTTTTTACTGGACTTGTGCAGGCTCTGGTGGGGAGCACGGAGGTGTTTGCAGGAGAGCACCATTTAACCCATTGCTCTGATGTAACTGGGGTTTGCTGTCCAAGCATCTCACTAGGAAAATGGAATTGGCCATAAATAATTGGCTGATAACTCTGGCTCATGCTGTGTAGCTGGAAATGTTCCTCCCCAAATAACTGAGCATGGCTGAGCTGGCAGCCAGAGCAGGAGGTTCCCTTTGGGAAGGGTGAGCGCGGCACCCGCAGTCACCAACAGTGCTGAGCCTATTGGAAAATAAGGGCTTAAAGCAACCTGTGCTCCAAATAAGAGCTGCTGTGAGCAGCGATTTCCAGCCTGGTGTGTTTTGGGTTCCCTGTGGGATTCCTCCCCCAGCCCCTGCTGGAGGATGAGCTGCTGGCAGTTGGTGTGAGCGTGTGTGAGTGGCAGCGAGGTGCAGCTCTGTGGGAGTGAACACATGCCTGGTGCTCTGCTCCCTCTCCTCTGACCCCCAGCCCCTTCCAGTGAGAGCCTCGGGTCTTTCACCCTCCTGCTTCACCTCCTGGAGCCAACAGCTCGTATGGAGCAGTCTGGCAGGGCTGCTGCTTCTCAGCTCACAGCCAAGCCCTGGTCACTGGTGTCTCACCTCTAGGCTGGGAAGATCCTTGTCCTTGCAGCCCCTCCACACCCAGCCTGTGTCCCCGCCATCATGGCCAGAGCCCTGTTCCTCTCCCTGAATTGTTCTGTTCCCCTGCTGCTCTGAAATGGGAGGCAGGGACAGCAAAGGTGTGCACCCTCGAGTGAGCATCCAGTCTCCCGGGAAAGCTCCTGGCCCAGGCTGGGCATGTCTGACCTGGCCTCAGCTTCTGTCACTGATGGGATTTGTGCTTACAAATGGTGTAAATTTGTGCTTACAAATGGCTCTGCCAGCCCTCCCATCATCCCCCAGGCATGAGGTGACCTTGCCCCACTCAGCCAAGGAGCTGTCACCTTCACTGGCAGCAGGTACCTTCACTGTCAGCTGTGCCAGCTTATTTCCCATGGGAATCCTGGGGTCTGCATCTGCTCCTGCTGGTTTGCTTCCTCCTGAAGGGCTGGAGAGCCCCTGCCTTGCCCAGAAACCCTCCTGGAGGCGCAGCCAGACACTGAACCTGAGCAAAGGGAATGGCAGCAGCTGAGGAAAGGCACCCCTGTGGTTGGCTGGGCCCTGGGAGGGTCAGCAGAGGAGGGGAACAGGCAGGGCCCCAGCAGCCTGGGCTGGGGCAGTGGGGCTGGGAGAAGCTGAGCTCTCTTGGTGGCTCCTGCTTTCATTCAGCATCAAGTACAGCTAAGAAATATTTGAGCATGGCTGCCTGCATCAGAGAGCAGCAGCAAGGGATTTACTGGGGTAGAGTCAGAGCAGGCTCTCAGGCCCTGCTAATGCTCCTCTTCTCCCATCTGAGCCTATTAAATCAGCCTGGCTGTTTCACAAGATGCCTGCTTTGCCTTGCAGCAGCCCCCAGCTGCTCTGGAGGGAGCAGAGCTGAGAATCCTCTGGGAAGAGCCCAGGGCTCAGTGGAGCAGGGCAGGGAGTGGAGCTGTGGGGCATGAGCAGGGCTGTGCCAGCCCTGGGCTCTTCCTGCAGGAGCCACAAACACCCTTGATGTTACAAATACAAATCCAAGGGGAAAAGCTGGTATTCCTGCCATTCCAACTGCTCAGGTGGAAAAATCTCCAGGACTTGGCGGAGCTAAACAGAAGACTTTGCTAAATCCTCCCAGCCTCTTGTCCTCCACGTGGCACTTGCAGCTCTCCTGGGCCATGAGCCAAGGGGTGCCAGGGCTGTGCTGGCAGCCAGGCCCCAGGAGGACCCAGGCCATGAGAGATGTGGCTGTGGAAGGGAGGGGCAGAGGTTTTACTGGGATGCTGTTCCATGAGGGCTCCTTGTAGAGCCAGGCTGGCTGGAGTGGGTGTGGGAGCTGCTGCGTCCCAGCCTCAGGCTCCTTCCTGCTGCTGCGGCCCCTGGCAGGGAGGGGTGCAAGGGAAGGCTGTGCCGTTCTCTGTAAGCACAGCAATCAGTGCCTCCGGCCGGCCCTGCAATGGCTTTGCCAGGCTGCACCATGAATGACGTGGCAGGTCATGGGCTCCCAGGGAGGGGGAAGGAGCCTTGGGCTGAGCAGGGGCTCTGCAGCTCAGTTCAGCCTCTGGTGGCACAAGCTGGCCTGTGACCCCCCTGACCCATGGGAATGAGCCTTGGTTTGTGTGAGGGGTGGGAGAACCAGGAGCCTGAGCAGGTTCACTCTGGAAGAACACTGTGCAGCCCTGAGGTGTGATATTAATTCATCAGTGTCCTCTAAGGAAAGGAGATTTCTAATTAATTTTTATAGAAGTATCTTTCTTGTTTACACTGATTAATATTAAAAATGCTAATATGTATTTTTTAATGCTAACCACTGGCAAGGAGACCATGCTATCACCCTTGATTAATGCTAGCTTTCATGGTGTTGACACAGTGCCTTTTCGCTTCCCAAACCCCTTTTAAAAATGAAAATACACTGTAAAGCCCCAGTGAGGGCCCAGGCAGCCTGGGGGCTGGGGCAGATGTCCTGGCCAAGGCTGTGTGTCTGTTCTGCCTGCTGGGTGCCACCACAGGGGCCAGGGCAGTGTGCCAGCCTGTGCTGTGCATGCTGATGGCTCCTATCAAACCCTGCTTCCCTGCAGTTTCAGGGCATGCATTTATTTCAGGCTTGTAGAGGTTTCCATTTGTATTCCCCCATTTCTGTTGCTAACCTCTTGAGGCCAAGGCCAGCAACCAAAGGCATCATAACAATAAAGCTCAACTGCGAGTTATTTGCTTGGCATCATTGCATCTGCCAAGCAGCAATATTAATTTTGGCTCTCAATGAAGGAAATATTCTTCTGATTAGCCACGGGGGCAGCATTTGTTCTAGAAATCAGCCTTTAATAGGCCTTTATATCATGCTGTAATTCAGGTTGCTAAGGCAAGAAGAGCTTTCCATTGACTTGCTTGGGGTCCCACCCCGGGCTGGGCACGGGGTGAGCACAGACCTGTGTCCTGCTGGGAAGGCAAAGGCCATGGGTAGGACTGGAGGTGCTGTGGGGAAAGGGTGGGGAGGGCAGTGGGGAAGGACAGTGTCACCCCCAGGTGCCAGCCATGTGGGCACAGCCCTGGGGTGATGCACTGCCCTGCTGCTCCCCTGGGGACAGGGACAGGGACAGGCTCCCCGGGCTGGGCTTCCCAGGGAGGAGATCCCGGCCCCAGGGGGGTTGGAGAACGCTTTGTGCAAGAGCTGCCCCCAGCCAGGGCCGTGCTGCAGCGCAGGGACAGGGCTGGCACTGAGTTATGCTCCCACAACAGGGATTCCTTGCTCACCTGTGGTTTATTTTCTTTGGAGAGGATGGTGCTTTTTAAAACCAGCTCTCTCCCATCCCCTTCAGGAGAGACCCCGGGCAGAGGCATCCTGGTGCTGCCCTGGCAGTGCCTGAGGCAGTCAAGCTGTGAGTGCTTAATGTGGGCATTAAATACTGAGCCTGCCCTGAGGAGCCTGTGGGGGCATCCCTCCCTCCCCTGTGCCAGCTGCAGCCCAGCCCAGCAGTGCTGCCCACATCCTGTGCTGCTCTCACACAGCCCTGGCTCCTCTGCAGGGTCCGGGGCCCTGGCAGCTCCCTGCCCAGCAGCAGTGCCCTGCATTTCCCCTCTCTCTCAGCCCCATTTTCTCAAGCACAGCAATGTGCACCAGGCTCTGAGCTCTGTTTTTCTGCCAGGGACCCTGCAGAGCACAGCAGTGCCTGTGGCAGCCTGGGGTGGGCACAGGTGGGAGCCAGATTCCATCCACTGGCTGCTCAGGGGGAGGCAAATGCCCTGGGCAATGCTGAGGGAGCAGATAGCATTGAATTTCTAAGAGTAAAGAAGCTTTTTTAAAGTTTGTTGGTTTTTTTTTCCCCATCAGTTACTCAGAAATTGTCTTGAAAAGTTAGAACAGAGCAAGGAACAGGGATTTTGCTGTTTTGGCTGCAGGGACTCTGTGTGCCAATAAGTTACCAAAAGGACCTGTGTCCCCCCCAGAGTCCTGCTGTGAGAGATGCTGTGACTGCCGCTCATCACTTCCATTGCCACCTCTGGCTGTGGGGACGGGGCCTGTCCCTGCTCACCCCCCTCAGGGGCAGCCCCAGCCAGGAAAACCAGGGGATGTCACCAGGCTGTGCCTCCTGTGGTCTCCCAGTCCCTGGGGATGGGAGCCGAGGTGTGGCTGCTGGAGGGTGGCACAGGGGCTGCATTCACCTGCCAGCCTGGATGCCAGCGGGGATCAGGGGCAGCTCTGGGCTGAGCTCAGGGAGGGTTTGGTGCCAGGGCATGGCCTGGCAGCCCGGCTGGCACAGGGGGCTGCTCCCAAGGAACCCCTGGAACTGCAGGCAGAAGGAGAACTGTACTCAGGTAGGAGCTTGCTTATCCTGCAGTTGGAGCATTTCAGCTTTGCTCAGAGGGAACATTCAGTGTCCAGTTCTGGCCCCTCAGTTTGGGAAGGATGTTGAGATGCTTGAGCATGTCCAGAGGAGGCAACGAGGCTGGTGAGGGGCTGGGAACACAAACCCTGTGAGGAACGTGTGAAGGAGCTGGGGTTGTTCAGCCTGGAGAAGAGGAAACTCAGAGGTGCCCTTATTGCTCTCTACACCTTCCTGCAGGGAAGTTGCAGACAGGTGGGGTCGGTCTCTTCCACTGGGCAGCACTGACAGAACCAGAGGACACAGGCTCAAGCTGCATCAAGGAGGTGTAGGTTGGATATTACGAAAAATATTCTTCACCAAAAGAATAATAAAGTACTGGAATGCTCTTCCCAGGGAGGGGGTAGAATCACCATCTCTGGATGTGTTTAATAAAAGACTGGACATGGCACTTGGTGCTATAGTCGAGTTGAGGTGTTAGGGCACAGGTTGGACTCGATGATCTTAGAGGTCTCTTCCAACCTCATTATCCTGTGATTCTGTGTGATATGGAGGAATTTTCCTCAGCTGTTTCTGAAGAACTGCCACCATCCACTCCTCGAGATGAATATTATACCCACAAAGTTACTGTTTCATAAAATATTTTTTGATAGTATCAAGTTTTAATGCCATTTCAAGTGTGTTTTTGTGTGGGAAGTGCAAACCTTTAGGGATGCTTATTTTATAAGGAAGCCCTGCTTATCTGATAACTGAGGACCTTTCCCACACTCAGAATCCCCAGGGCCGTGCAGAACTCCCGGACAGAATCACACAGCCCCGTGTTCATGTGCATTTGTCTGGAGCGGGAGGCAGGGGATGTGTGCAGGGAATTGGGCAGGTTCAGCCCAGCAATCTGCATTTCATCCTCATCCCCCCCTCGGCTGCACTCTGACACCTCACGTGGCTGGCATTCAATGCCAGAGAGGAATTAGGAATTATTTCAGCTAGACCTGAAGCTTTTAATCATTTCAGTCTCCAAAATATTCGGTGGAGGGTCATCTAGATAACACCCCAAAAATATATATGGAAATATATAATCAAATAATCAGGTAGCCTGGATTTCAGTTGGGTTTTTGTTGTTCTTGTTTGTTTTGTTTTGTTTTCCTTTTATTTTTGGCTGTTGCTGCTGCCCTGATCCCTCCCAGGCTCACACTGTGTGATGACACGTTCACACACGAAGGGAAAATCCCTGGCATCTCTGCCGAGCTGCACATCCCAGGCGCCCTTCAGCTCCAGAAACAAACTAATACAAGATAAAAGGGAATTACGGGTGTCATAAAAAGGATTATTTTTCCACAGGACAGGCCATGTGCCTTCAGCCCCGTTCCACAGAGCATCTCTGAGCCTCACTAAGTGTCAGATGAAATGGGCTAATGAAATGGATTAGGATCTTAATAGCACATTTGATTAGTGAGGCTCTCACCTCCGGGCGCTCTCTCGTGTGTGTTAATGGGCGCTGCGGGGGACAGCTGCCTAAATGAGCCCATTAATGAGCCAGAGCTCAGGCAGAGCCCCCGGCAGCCCGGGGAAAGCCGTGTGTCTGTCCAGCACGGGGAGGCGCGCTTCTGGGCCTGGGAGGCAGGAAAGGAAGAGGAAAAAAAATAGAGAAATGCTAATATTTTTTGTCTGACGATGAAAAAAAAAGGCCGATTTGTTCTTAACTGATCACCGTAGGAGGGCCTGACATTTGGTGATGGATGGGGATGTGTGAGTGCTGAATGCAGCCGCGGAGTCCTGCAAGAATGTGCTGGGATAATTCCCGAGCGCTGTCAGCTCGGTGTCACCGCGGGCTCGGGCACAGCGACGAGCGGCTCAGCCTTAGCCCCACGTAATTAACGTAATTAAGGTAATTAACGCTCCCCGGAGCGGCACGGGTGCCATCAGTGTCTGCCACTCACTGAGGGGATGATGCTCTGGAGGGCTTGCAGGAGGATGCAGGGAGGGATCAGGGCAGGGATGCAGGCAAGGATGGAGGCAGGGATGCAGGCAAGGATGCAGGAAGGGATGCAGGGAGGGATGCAGGCAGGGATGCAGGGAGGGATGCAGGGATGCAGGCAGG
Source organism: Emberiza elegans (assembly GCA_024865655.1). Classification (NCBI taxonomy): domain Eukaryota; kingdom Metazoa; phylum Chordata; class Aves; order Passeriformes; family Fringillidae; genus Emberiza; species Emberiza elegans. Next base: position 686,608 of record JALJVW010000238.1, on the reverse strand, counting down.
GATGCAGGCAGGGATTCAGGCAGGGATGCAGGCAGGGGTGCAGGGATGCAGGCAGGGGTGCAGGGATGCAGGCAGAGATGCAGGCAGGGGTGCAGAGATGCAGGCAGGGATGCAGGCAGGGATGCAGGCAGGGATTCAGGCAGGGATGCAGGCAGGGGTGCAGGGATGCAGGCAGGGATGCAGGCAGGGATGCAGGCAGGGATTCAGGCAGGGATGCAGGCAGGGATGCAGGCAGGGGTGCAGGGATGCAGGCAGAGATGCAGGCAGGGGTGCAGAGATGCAGGCAGGGATGCAGGCAGGGATGTAAGGAGAGATGCAGGGATGCAGGCAAGGATGCAGGCAAGGATGTAAGGAGGGATGCAGGGATGCAGGCAGGGATGCAGGCAAGGATGTAAGGAGGGATGCAGGCAGGGATTCAGGCAGAGATACAGGGATGGTGCTGCAGGCTGGGCACTGAGGCTTCCATGCACCACAGCTGTGCCAGTGCCTCCCCGCTGCCTCTGGGGTGCCCAAATAACTCCTGAACAAATTCCCATAATGTTTCTTATTTCAGTGTCAGGCAGTAAATAACACAGAGCCATAAACAGTTAGGATGCTGTAGGGAGGCAGGGTTATAAATTGCTGATGCAATAACCTATCAAATATCCTTAAAGAAGGGATTTAAAATATTTAAGTGAATAAACATTCAGAGCTGGCCTGGTTGGGTTTGGTTTTTTTTTTTTCCCATCAGATTGGCTACAGGATCCAGCAGATTCAGAGGAAAGCAGCCCACAAGCTGTGAGCCTACACCCACAGCTGTCTGCCAAGGGCAGGAGCTTCACTGTCCTGTCCTGTGAGAGGTCTCTGACTGGGGATTTTTCTGCTTTTTGTTATTTCAAAATGAAATAATTGGAAGGCCAAGCCCCTGAGTGCCTTCCTCCTGGAGTTTTGCCTTGTTCTGAGGTCTGGTGGATGCTGTGCAATTAGGGAGTGCTGGGATAAGCAGCACCCAGACACTGCCTGCCTCACTGCTGGCTGTGCAGGTGCCTCTCCAGTACGTGAAACTTCCAGCATCTCTCCAGTACTTACAAAAACCAGGGAGAGGGACATTTGATGAGGGAATGGCTTCAAACTGAAAGAGAGCAGGTTTAATTAGATGTTAGGAAGGAATTGCTCACTCTGAGGGCGAAGAGGCCCTGGCACAGGTGCCCAGAGAAGCTGTGGATGCCCCTAGATCCCTGGGAGTGCTCCAGGCCAGGCTGGAAGGGGCTGTCAGCAGTCTGGTTTAGCAGGCGGTGCCTCTGCCACCACTCTCTGACTCTGCCAGAGGCAGCAATGGTTCTTGCACCATCCTTGAGCGTTAGGAAGGGGCAGGCCAGTGGTGCATCAGCTTTCAGTCTGGCTGTTGAAACTGAGTTGTTTTTCTTCCTCTTTGGGGTCAGCCCTTGTGGATGCAAGCCCTGGAGTGCCCTGTGGGGTTGCTGTTCCCTTTCAGCTGCACAGGCACAGCTGCCCTGCCTGGAGGGGCTCTGGGCACGGCACTGGAAGCTGGGAAGGGCTCTGGAGTGGGAGCACGGGGAGCAGCTCCCGTGAAGGATGGGGACAAGGAGGCACCTGCCATGTGTGCAGCTTCCAATGGTGCAGCCAGGGACAGGAGTGGCCACAGGGGCAGCTTGAGGCAGCGTGCTGGAAAGCTGCACTGTCTGGGAGGGGGGATCCTCATTCTGTGAGCCTTCAACCCCAAAGAGCCACAGAGAAGGAAGAAGGCACGAAAGGAGCAAAACAAGGGAGAAAAAGACCAGGCAGATGCTGTAAGCAGCAACAAGTACCACAGAGCCCTGTGAGCTGGGAAAACAGGAGAACCCCCTGAACTGGAGTCTTGGCATTACCCAGGCAGCTTAAACAGGTACAAAACAGCTCTCAAGAAGCACAGAAAATTAGGATTTAACAGCCCCTCTGTGCCACACATCCAAGCCTGGACAAGAGTCCCCAGCTGTGCTCCCACAGCCCTGCCCAGCATCCCTGCAGGTGAGGGACACTTTTTGGCATGTGCCTGGTGTTAAATACAGATCCTGGGGCCTGGGGATTGTTTCAGTAATTTGGCTCACCGTTCCTAAAGCAATTAGTCATTGCAATAACGTTAGCAGTGCCTGATGTCAGCACGGTTTCCATGGCAATGGGCAGATTCCCGAGCAGACAGGAGTGAGCTGTGTGTGCAGGGGGCTGGGTGTGCAGGAACAGCCCCAGCCCAGAGCTTCCCCAGCCATCCCAGAGCACAGGGGCTCCAGTCCCTTTGGTCCTTTGTCCCTTGCTGGCTGCTGAATGGGAAATGATGGCAGGAGGGAACATCAGCCCAGGTAAACACCTGAGGAGGGACTCCCTGTGCTCTGCAGCAGCTGCCCCAGAGCAGAGGGATGTGACAGGCTATTTATTCATGACAAATGTCTCTAGAAATTATGTGAAATGCAAGGTCAGGTGAGCTATGGCCTAACTTGTATCATATTTTAGCACACCATCTCTGTAAGAGCATTCATTCTGCTCTGTTCCCTAAGTGCCATAGCACCAAAGTGACATCTCACTGTCTGGAGCCTGCAAGGCTCCAGGTATCCCCTGGGAACCTGCTGGGCTGGGAGCAGAGCCAGGCTGAGCCCTGGACACAGGAACAGGGCTGCTTGGGAGCTGGGATTGAGGAAAGCACTGTGGCTGCACCCCTGCTCAACAGAGAAGGTTTGCCTGGTCTCTCTCCTCCCTAAATTCACCCTTGGTGAGGCTGGGCGGGGATCTCTGCCCAGCCTGCTCTGCTCCTGGCCCTCCCTCCAGCCTGCATGGGGAGTGTGGGAAGCCTGGGAGAGCCTTTGTGCAGCCATCCTTGGCAGCAGGGTGTGACAGGCACTGTCCCAGCCCCTGGTGTGACAGGCAGGGTGTGACAGGCACTGTCCCAGCCCCTGGTGTGACAGGCAGGGCAGGCACTGTCCCAGCCCCTGTCAGGCCCCTGTGACAGGCACTGTCCCAGGCAGACAGGCAGGGCACTGTCCCAGCCCCTGGGCACTCAGATCTGAGCTGTGCTGGGGCAGACCCGGGGAGCTGGGGGAGGTACCAGGGCTGGGAGGGAGCAGAGCGCGGTTGCTCCATTGGGAGCAGTCAGGGCAGAGCAAACCCATTTTCCAAAGGAGCCCGTGGTGGTGAGGGGTGCAGGGCTGCTCTGTGCTGGGGCAGGGCTCGGATGCAATTTTCCCTGTGCTGGGGCAGAGCAGAGGCCTCGCTGCCTCTGGTGGGGGCTGCACTGGGGATTTTCAGTCTGCCCTGGAATGAGCTGCTCCCTTTCCCAGAGAGCCTGGAAGCAGGGACAGGAGGACAAGAGGACAGGAGGCACCTCCCAGCGCCTTCCAGGCTCTCAGGGGCACTGCCACAGCTGGGGTCACACAGCCACAACTCAGGAGCCCTTGTGCTGTCGGGTTTTGGACCGTCCTGCCCTCCTGAGACAACTTCCAGCCCAGAAAGTGCTGCCAGGGGATGCAAGGGGAGCCTGTGGCTGCAGGGGGACTGAGGGACATCACAAGGGGTAATTCCAGCCAGCTCTGGGGACAAAGGTTATGAGGAGAGCTGGAATTTAATCCCATTGATCCTGCCTCGGGATCAAGGCTGGGAGATGACAGTGTGATGTATTCAATCTGCAGATCAGGAGATAGCAGCAAGAACAAAGGAGCAGGAAAGTGCTGGAGCTGAGGAAAAGTCATTCCCCACAAATGCCTCTTTTATGGCAAGGATTCCATGCAGGAGGCAGAGAGGAATTGAGCTGTTGCCACAACAGAACCTGGTAGCCTGAGGTGTTTCTATACCTGTCGAGAAGAAGATGATGATGATAATAATAATAATAAATAGTAACAAGAATAACAAAAGCAACAGGAGGAAATGGGTATCTAATGCTCTGAATGGATTGTGAGGCTGATCCTGTAATTTGTGTGGGAGCTGAAGGGATGGCTGGTTCCTGGGAAGGTCACAGCCACCTCCTGCTGCCTGCAGAGCCCTCAGTGCCCCCCTGTCCCCCATGCCTGCCGTGGGGCTGCTGTGGTGCCAGCTGTGCCTAAGTCCAGGCTGGCACTCAGAGCTGTGCTGGAGCCTGGCCCTGGGCAGGGGCAGCCCTGGTGTCTCCCTTGGTGAGGCTGAGCCAGGCAGGAGCCCTGCCCAGGCAGCACCAGGTACTGACCAAGGCTCTCTGTGTCTGCAGCTGCCAGGCCTGGCTGAGGAGCTCCTGGGAGCATTGGAAAGGGAAATGGGAGCAAAGCCTTTTGGTTTTGGGGCTCTTTCTGTGCTGGCCCTGGGCTCTGGGTGGGGGGCAGTGGCTCTGGCTGGCAGCAGAGGTGCCTCTGTGGTGCCTCTGTGGCACAGCACAACTCGGCTCAGCAGCTTGGGGGCTGCTCTGGGCTGGCACAGAGTCCCTGTCCCACAGCCAGCTCCATGCCAGTGTGCACACAGGGACACATCCTGGCAGCCACACAGACCACGGGCAGAGCAGGGGGGTGCCAGGCACCAGGAGAGGCTGCAGGTCTCCAGGACAGCAGCATCTTGTGATATTTATCCAGCCTCTCCTGTTCTCATCCCAGAGCACCTACACCCACAGCCCTGGCTTAAAAGTCACAGGCTGCGAGATTAATTGGGCTGTCAATTCTATTTTCCAGCAAATGAACTATCCAGAGAGTCTTTTCCAAGGTCCTCTTTCCAGTGGGCAGAAATGTCATTTCAACATTTGGAGAGAAATGTAGGTGGGAGCTTTGTGAGGCAGAATTTATATCCTACTCTCTCTGTTTTAAAGCTGGAGCTAATTGGAGCAAGCCTTAATGGCCAAGGAGAGGATGTGTTTGATTGATTGGAGTTACTTCATAGCTGTGGGGTGAGCCAAGCCCTAATTGATGCACAGGTTCTGCTGTGGGGTGAGGGGAGGGGTGATGACACCTCCCATCTGGAAGGAGAATTGGGCTCTCTGCTGCCTAATATGCTTTAGATTTGGGTCAGAACTTGTCCTGTGGTGGGGTCTCCATACACCAACCCCAGTGCCTGCTTTCACAGCCCTCAATGTGCTGCTGCCCAGACAGGACCTCAGCAGCCCCTGGGGAGACTGGGGGGGTCTGTGCTCAAAGGAGAGTTGTGATCCCCTCTCTTCCCAGCACTGCCCCAGCACCTGAGCCACCAGCACAGCTCATCACACCCAGCCTGCTCAGAACCAACTAGAAATTAACTTGTAGTAGCTTAAATGCAGATGCATTTTCAACAGCCCACTAACATTTCCATCTCGAGTCTTTGCTTATGTCTTAAAAATCCACTTTTGGTATAAGTCTGTCAGATTTAATCCTTTTTAAATATCCTTTTCCCTGGTGAGGCAGCAAGATTTCTCAGGCAGCCCTGAAACTTGCAGATAAGATTTTACTGGAATAAGACATCCAGATGAAATGAAATCTCTATTAAAAGCAGCCTTTTGGGGGGTATCCCACTTTGTCCATGTTTGTCTAAAAGTTTTAAGTGTCTGTTTTCTCGCAGGACAGCTCATTTAGGTGTGGCTGGACAAACACCAAAGCTCTGTGCCTCACAGAGTGCTGAGCCCTGGGAGCTGGTGTGTCTCTGACAGCCACTCCTCTTGGTGGGCAAACTTCATTCCTGCCACACATGGCCCTGCCCACAGGGCTCTGCTGGGATCTCCTGGGCTTGTCCTTGTGGATGGAGACCTCAAGGAGCCAGAGGAAGGGCTTGCAGAGCAGTTGTAGCACCAGTGGACAAGCCCCTGATGGCACCACCATGTCCTTCCCCAGCCCCCAAGGGAGTCACACTGCTCCTCCTTTTCCAGCACCTTCCAGCACATCACCAACGTGAGGGCCTGGAGCACGTGTTGTGTTCCTCCTTCTCAGGGTCTCTGTGGTCAGGATGTTTGACCCCCAGGTGTTTGAAAGTCTCTTTTTCCCAGCCCCGAGATCAAAGAAGGAGTCGAGATTCCTCAGTTCTGCTTTTCAAGGTTGTTTATTTTCTCTTATCTGTTCCATTCTTTCTCTGACCTGCTGAGGTCTGTCCAGCAGGTTGGGCTGTGGCACAGTCCCTGCCCTTGGGGTGGTGTTAGCTTTTTATACTAAGAACTACGTGTGCTTTATTTACAAGAATTTTCCAATACCTATCACCTATGTTAGACAGTCTGTCTCTACTCTAAACCAATCCAGAAGTGTCACCATCACAGCAGAAGATGGAGGACAAGAAGAAGAAGAAGGACAGGACTCACCCAGATTCCTCCATCTTGCCCCTTGAACCCCCATTCTAAATCCCCAAAATTCTACTTTTTCACCTTGTGACAACTTAACCATTATTCTACTCAAACTCTTATGGCTTGTAAGCCTTCACCCAAAGTTGGTGATTGTTTCCATGGGCTAAAATCAAAGGCACAGGTGTGTTTGACTCCATGCCAAGGTCTCTGAGCCCCCTGCCAGGGTCTGGAATCACCCAGGGCAGCCAGAGGAATGTCCTGGGTTCCGACACCTCCTGAGCTCTGGGATCAGTGGCAGCATCCAGGGGCAGGTTGGGGGGACCTCGGGGAGGGTGAGGGGACAGCAAGGAGGGGCTGGGGGCACAGGCACAGCAGGACAGCAGGAGGGTCAGGCTGGGCTGGCCTGCAGTGCTCAGGGAGAGCGTGTTGGTTTCTCTGGGTCTGCACTGAAGGCACTTGGGATGGTGCTCTGTGGTCACCAATTGTTGTGGTGTTGTTGTGAGGGTCCCCAGGATGAGGTGAGAGATGAGAATCTGACTCCAAGTTCTCAGAAGGGTGATTTATTGTTTTATGATATTATATTATATTTAAAGAAATTATATACTAAAACTATACTAAAGAAAGAGAAAGGAGACATCAGAAAGCTAGAAAAGAATGATAATAAAAACCCATGACTCCCAGAGAGTCCAACACTGTTGGCTGCGATTGGTCATTAAATTAAAACAGTTCATATACTGGGTAAACAATTCGCCAAATCACGTTCCAGAGCTGTAAAACATGGAGAAGCTGAGGCTTCTCATCTTCCCAGGAGAAGAAATTCTGGTGAAGGGATTTTTCATAAAATGTGACAGTGGTTCATGCTTGGATTCAGGTGTTTATTATTTCTTATCAGTAAAACAGTCTCACAACCATGAGTTGAGCAGCAAGGCACAAAATGGCCAACAATCTCTTGGTATAACGTCTCCTAAGACTAAACTGTCCAATTAAGAGCTGACACCTGGATTATTTTCCCTTTTAACCCAATAACTGATCCCACAGAGCCCACAATGACGACTTATCTGCCCAATTACAAAATGCCACCCAAACCCATGAAGAAGAAGGAAGACGAAGCATGAAGAAAAAACCCAGGATGACACCCTGTGCCTCCATCTTGCTTCCATCCACAACAGACTAAAAATCTCAAACCCTAAATTTCTCACCAAGTGATGCACCTACACTGCTCTCTATAATCTATTTCACACTTTTGTGGATTCCAGTCTGTCTTGAAGTCTGGGAAACTTTCTCCATGACTGAGGGTCAAAGTCAGTGCTGCCCTGGGGGTCAGGGCACCCCAGAGCAGACAGAGAAATATTCCCTGTGCCCTGGCTTTGCACAAGAGCAGGGACCTCTGCCCTGTCCCCGTGTGCCTGTGGAGAGCCTGGGCCAGCAGGGTGGGGGGCTCTGTGTCCCAGGGCCAGCACAGGAACCCCCAGCTGCAAACAGCACTCACAGTCCTGGGCACTGTGGGCTGGGGGAGGATATTCTCCAAGGATAGAGAGCTTTGCTTGTGTGTCTCTGTGTGTGTGTGTGAGTTATTAATTTTTTTAAAATTAATTTTCTGGCCAAGTGTGGAGCTACCTGCTTCTGGGTCACTAAAAATAGCTGTAAACAGGGCACTGAGGAGGTGTGGGGCTGTGTGCCTGGATTTCAGGGACGGCATCACCATTTAGAGATGCACACCACAGCTAGATTAAAGGCTTAATGGCTGCAATTAAACTTCCTGCAGGAGTGATTTCCTTGCTGAGCTTTTCTGGGCAGCAAGCCCTGCGGTGCCAGCATTTCTCCAGCACAGAGGAGGTGAAGAGGGGAAGCCCAGCACGAGCCCAGCCAAAGGTGCAGCCTCTCTCCCCTTGGCCAGCCTCAGGGTTAAATCAAAACGCTGCTGCAGCTATCTCAGCAGCATCTCTGGTGCACCAGATACTCTGCAGAAGCAAGGAGGTATGAGGAAAAGCAGTGGGCAGGTGTCAGGGTGCCATCGGGCAGCCTGGGAAAAATCCACCCACTTCCAGCAGCTGAGGAAACCCTCCCTATTAAAATGAGCACAAAGTTCAGCTCAGACACAGGGGGAGAGGGCCTGGAAGCCACCCAGCTGAGGAGCTGGGGGTACAGGGCATGTTTTGGTGGCTCCAGCTACCTCTGCAGCATGAGGATGAGCCAACAGGGCACAGAAGCCAAGCAGCTGTGTTACCCCCTCCCAAATCAAAGCCAGCTCTCTCTATTCAGTGGGAAGACAAAAGGAAAAAGGAGGATTGAGCCAATCAGGCAAGGGCAAACCCCTCCTTGGCCAGGTGCCACGCTCTGTGGTACCATCACTGGGGATGTTTTGCTCAGCCAGGTGGGCACTGACACGTCCTGGGGGGGCAGGAAAGCCTTTGAGCCTGGTTAACAAGCTGGTCTGGGGTAGAGGAACACAGCAAAAAAAGCAAAAGCCATATTTCTGCTCATCTTTACAAACAGGGCTGCTGACAGTGAACTCTGTTGTAAAGCACTTTGCTGCCTGAGGATGAAAATTGCTAGATGAAAGCTTTGTATATAATTTTTGCTTCAAGTACAACTGTTATCATTTTAAGTGATCTTTAGTGCCTGATTTTGACATCTTCTTTTCAACCTTGCAGACTTGTTTTCATTGGCCTGAAGAGCAAATCTGCCCATTTCTGAGCTGAAACAGCTTTCTGGTAGGAATTGCAGCCAGGTCAGAATGAAGGCTAACACAATCTTGTTTGCGCGGAAATGGTGCTCAGATGGAAACAAACGTAACGAGGGCCCTAGAGAGCAGCCACAAAGTTAGAGCACTGCACTGCTATCCTTTTTCATTACAGCAGCAGTGCTTCCTTTGAGCTGCCCATTAATTTCTAAGTCTTCAAAAGAGAGGAAGCAAGAGCAAGTCAAGAAAGGAGGATCAATAAAACCAAAAGAATGAAAGGCAGTGAGACCAGGCTCATACAGAGGTTAATGTCCAGGTCTCAGTAATTACACCTTCACTGCTGCGGCACATTCAGAGTTCAGGAAAACAAAAACCCCTCATTAACTCATGGCTGTTCTCGTTGGGATCACCAGTGGAAAGATTTGAACCAAAAGTAAAACACGATGAAGTTGTTCTGGTCCAACAGAGAGCAGGCTGACTGAGAGCTGAGGAGGGGACATCCCCAGCCATGCCAGCAGTTCTCCAAATGCTTGGGGATAGGCAGCAGATCTGCCTTCTGGTGGGTATGAGAAAAATCTGGAAACTGGGGCAGAGGGGTCTGTGGTGCTTTCTGCCAGGCAGAAGGGGCAGTGGGATGCTGAGCAGTCACCACAACGGTGGTGTCCCTCAAATGAGCAGAACTGCTGGGAGGAGAGTGAGTGAGCAGTGGTGCTCCCAGAACAGCCATCCCCAGGGATGTGGCTCCTCACCTGCACCAGCTGGGCTCTCCCCAGGGAGATGTTGCCTACTGCAGCCAGGAGCTGAAAGCTGCCTTCGTGGGGACTTGAAGCAGGAGGAGAGCCCAGTTCCAGGCAGTCACATCAGGACCACAGCTGGCACACAAGAGCCTGGGGGGATCTTCTCAGCTCCCAGCTGCTCTTGGCCCTCTCTCACCCAGTTCACAGGCACTGGTGGGCACACAGTGCCCCTCCTCACCTGGGGCCATCAGCCCTGCCCAGGACCTGTGGGGAGCAGGGGCAGGAGGAGGGTGGCATCACCACAGCTTGGGCACAGTACTCACTGCCATCCACCATCAATGGTGTCCCAGCCCCTCTGCTTCCATCCACTTCCATGTGCTCCAGGCAGTGGAAAGCAGCTCCAGCCTGGTTCAGCAACTAAACCTGGGGCAGGAGTGAGCTGGACAGTGCTGCAGGCTTCAGACAGGCAGCTAGGTAGGTCAGCCAATTTTAAATGTGCCTCTCTGGTGAAAATAGAAGAGAAAGCATCCATCACCTTCAGCTGGTATAAATGCATGCCCTCCTTCTTTCAATCACACCTGCCTGCCTCTTGCACACTGCCAGCCTTTCCTGCCCACAGGAGGCTCCTCTGTCTCTTTTCTCGCTCTGTTTAAATTCGCCTCCTTGGAACAGTGGCATCTACACCAACAGTGAACATTATATTATTACTTTGCTTCTCATCCCAATTTCCTGTGCTTCTCGTGCCATCTTCTTCAGACACCTTTCCCTTTCTCATTTCCCAGCTATTATTTTCTGATTTCTAACAGCTGTCAGCCTAACTTCTGGCTAAATTGTTCCCTTCACTGTTTCTACAACACTTCTTAAAGAGCTCTTTCACTTTCCATTCACAGCCGTTTAGTTATTGTTTTTTTCCACCCAGTCAGTTTTGCTGGTAATTTCCCCTGATTTATTTCAGCATTTTTGAAGCAGTGAGAGGCTCTATTGCTGGCTGGGGCTGCCCTCTGCTCCTCCTGACTATAATCGGATCACAGGCACTATTCCCCAAGCAATTACCTCTTCTTTAGCAATTAAATCAATGCAGCCACAGAGCATCCTCTTGCATCTGGCTTAATGGTTTCTGTATCAGGATATGTCCATCTGAAGCCTCTGGACATTCTCCTGACATTCACCCTGGTCACACACATGCCCAGGAGAGGTTTCCCCACAGCATCACAACCCAGACCCTGTGGGTGGGAGGCTGCTGGCACCAATTTCTGCTTTAATACAGCAGACATTTTCCCCTTCTTTCTTTCTATTTGCCAAAACTTTAAATAAATTTTAAATTGCCTGATGAAGCCATGTGCATGAATGATCAAAAGGTTTTTATTGCAACACCATCCCCCCAGGGTGCCCCCAGTGTGCAGCCCTTGGATCTTGCAGGCACATCCATTGCCACCCGCATCCTCTTCATGACATTAGCCTGCAACTCAGCAGGAGCAGGAAACATTTCCCAGGTGCTGTATAATTCTCCTACAACCATAAAACAAATGGCTGGGCCCATTTGCCCGTTTATCCTGGATCAGATGCAATCCCCCACACGGGCTCCTGTGCCCCTGTTGCTCAGCAGGCCTGTTAAGTGTTTTTGCTGCAAGGCTGTAAGAAGAATGATTTATAGCCCAGGGATTTAGTGACATCTTTTTCTTGTTAAATCATCTCTTTCTCACCCAAGGTGTAGGACTCGGTGTCTTTCTGACAAAAAAAAGAAATTCGCTTTTTGTCTTGCTTTTTCCAGTGGCATCTTAGAAGAGAAGGCTCTTTCCTTTTTTTTTTTTTTTTTGTTGTTGTTGTTGTTGTTGTTGTTGTTGTTGCATCTTCAGCACAGATTTTGGCTGTGCAGGTCCAAGGAGAGCTGCTCCTCAGAGCTGAAGGGGAATGAAAGCCCAGGCCCTTCAAATGACTTTTGCTGCCAACCTACTCAGCTCCCTTCAAGGCTAGGAGCTGGCAGGGGAGGACCTGAATGACCTTGTTTTTCAGAGCATCTCCTCTCCTTGTTTTTCACAGCATCTCCTCTCCTGTGGCGGTGTCTGTGCCAGGCAGGGGGGAGCAGTGGCGGCCAGAGCCAGCAGCTCCCATGGGAGCAGCTCAGCTCAGGTCACCTGTGGCACCTCAGAGGCGAGGGAAGCGTCGCTGTCCTGCCTGTGCCTCCGAGAAAGCCCCAGGCAGAAAGAGCCCCAGCCCAGCCCTGCTCCTGGTGTGCCACGAGCTGAACCTGCCTCCAGCCTCTGCAGCTGGTCCCTGCTCCTTCCCTTCACAAAAAGGCTTTGGAGAAAGAAACCAACCCAACCCACAAAGAAATAAAGCCTGCTTTGCCTTTCTGTCCCAATTCCAAGCAACCTTTAGTGCCAAGTGCAATAATGAATCTGTATTTTTTCCCTGGGAAAGGCTTTCTGCCTTGCCGTGGTGCCAGCTCCAGGCTGGATGGTTTCAGCCCCTGACCCATTGCTGTGATTGCTCTTGTCCTGCAGCCTGGTTGTGCCCTGTGGAGGTGTTGGGGGAGCAGCTGTGGGGCCTGGGGGGTGGTGGGGGTCACAGCCACCTCTCTCCATGGCTGGGATATTTTACACTGGCTCGGTCTGTATCTGCTGGGTTCTGCACTATATATTTTCATTACTGGGAAGAGCTGAGGGCTAAGGATGCTTAAACTGTAATAAATACATAAATTGTTCCTGAGGACTCCCAAACACCCTGATGGAGGCCTGGGGAAGACACAATTACCTTCCAGTGTAATTGAAGCCCTCGGAGAGGTCACTTTATTTTCATAGCCCTGAATTTTTTATGACGAATGGTTCCTAATATGCAGCTGACAAAGATGCTCATATGGTGTTGCTAAGTGAGAATATGAGAAAAGGGAGGGAATGTGATTATGGGGCTGCAGAGCTGTCTTTCACAGCACCACTGCCCCTGCTCCCTGTGCCAAAGGCACAGCAGGGCTGGAGGGGGAGAGGGGCAGGCTGGCTGTGGGGCCAGCAGCAGGATTGCACCCTAAACACTGGGGACCTTTAGTCTTCCCTCTTGGACCTTCAGGAGGACCTGGATATGGGCTGGTTCCCTCAGTGCCAGCACTGGGTGCCCTGGGTGGCTGTGGGGTGGCTCCCAGGCAGTCCCTTGAAGCAGAACCATGGAACAGTTTGGATTGGGAAAGGGCCTGAAAGATCATCTCATTACAACCCCCTGCCATGGCAGGGACACCTTCCACTATCCCAGGTTGCTACAAGCCCCATCCAACCTAGCCTTGAACACTTCCAGGGATGGGACACCCACAATTTGTCAGGGCAATCTTTTCCAGTGCCTTACCATCCTCACAGTCAAGAATTTTTTAACTCTATTTCACCTAATTTTTCCTGGTTCAGTTTGAACCCTTTACTCCTCATCCTATGACTACAGACCCTGATGGAGAGTCCCTCTTTGGCTTCCTTGGAGGTTCCCTTCAGACAGTGCAGCTCTGGCAGGAGGTCAGGGAGCCCCTTTGCTGCCTGTGCCCTGCAGGACGTGATGCTCCGGGACAGGAAACCTCGTCCCTTGTGAATGCAGAAGCTGCTTTAGCTGTGGGCTTTGTCTGCTGCATTAACTCCTTGGGACTACAGCTTATTTAGCTTTGAAATGGAGCTGGGACTCGGGATGGAAGGGACTGACAGCTCAATTTTTCAGGAATTTATTGTCCCCAGTATTAATTATATGACCCACTTTGGTTGCAAGCTTTTATCTTTGCCTGCCACTTGTTTTACTGTAAATCTCTGTCCAAGCATTTTGGCTCTGGGGTACCCCATAATTTGATTCTGTGTGTTCATTAGCACTTTCTGATACCGCAGTAAAACCTTTTTGCATAAAAGTGGCTATTCATTTTCTGGCAGTAAGCGTAAAAGACAACCAATGTTACCCATAAAAATAGCAGTTTATTCCAGCAGCAAGTGTCTCCGTGGGAAGCAGAAGGATCACTGCCAGGCCAGCTGCATAGGGTGCTTAGAAAGTGCCCGCTGACCAGGAGAAAGCAGAGCCCTGGGCGGGCACTGCTGTGTCCTCCTGCAAAGGGGAGGCTGGCATGGGCTGGGAGGGCACCCTGGTGGCAGCAGCTCCTCTCACACTGACACAAAATGCCACATTCTGTTTGTTCTTGCCCCCAGCCCCGACACGTACAAGGTGGTGTGTGTCTTTGCTGCTCTTCACACTCCTTGTTGCTGTGTCCCCTGGCACAACAAGCACTTCTGTCACTGTGATATTTTCTGAAAAATCCCTTCGCCAGGATTTCTTCTCCTGGCAAGATGAGAAGCCTCAGCTTCTCCATGTTTTGCTGCTCTGGAATGTGATTTGGAGAATTGCTTACCCAGTATATGAATTGTTTTAATTTAATGACCAATCGCAGCCAGCTGTGTCAGACTCTCTGGTCAGTCCCAGGTTTTTATTATAATTCTTTTCTAGCCTTTTGATGTCTCCTTTCTCTTTCTTTAGTATAGTTTTAGTATATCATTTTCTTTTAATATAATATAATAAATCAGCCTTCTGAGAACTTGGAGTCAATTCTCATCTCTCACCTCATCCTGGGGACCTCACAACACCACAACACACTTCCCATTTTATCCCAGCTAATAATGACAGGCTCTATTATTGGGCTCATTACCAAGGCAACAGGCTCGTGTTCTCAGGCCTGGGCTGCCCCTCCTCAGGCAGCAGCACCAGGGATGCTGCCAGAGCAGGTCCTGCTGCTCCTGGGGGCGAGCAGCCTCCCTGCTCCCCAGCCCCACTTAGGCATTCAGGAAGGGTTCATATCAGAGGATGTAATTCCACTCCCACACGTTCCCCAGAGAAATGAGAGTTAAACAATGAAAAGATTGATTTTCCAATGAATGTCAATTTGTTTTCTAACTGAAATATCAAATTACAGAGGGCTGGGAGGAGGGGAGCACGGCACAGTGCAAGAGGGGACTTGTTTTAAATGGGCAAACAATTAATTCCCAGATTCATTACAACGATTGTAAGTGAGGGTACATGAAACAGTAAATGCATTTAATTTGGAGCCCAGCATTTCCCCTGATGAGCTCGGCAGCTACAATATGCTTTCACCCTTGGAGAAGCATCCCTTCCACTGCAAAATTTAATTACCTCTTCATTACTCCAGGAAATTGATGGGAGACTGACGCGAGGCTGGAATCTTCACAGGATGCTCCCTGAGCTGCCTCCTGCACCATGCTGCCAGGGCTGTTGAGACAAGGCTGAGTGGGAGCTCACACCCCAGATAAGCACCAGGATCCCTCCTGTCCCCACAGCGTGTGTCCCTTTCTGCAGGAGGAGTGTTCCCTGGCTGCCCTGGGTGTCCTGGCTGCCCTGCAGGGATGGAGACACCGGGCAGAGCAGGGCTGGATGCCCCATGCCAGCTCCCCGGTGTGCCCAGATGTGGCAGCAGGCAGCCAGGACGGGGTTGCTGGCAGAAACAGCAGCTGGAGGACAGGACAAGGCTCCTTCCAGCACAGATGCTACCCTGCAAAAGGGCAGAGAGAGGGTGGGTGCTGCTTTCTGCTCCAGCAGAGCAGCTCAGTGTCTCCTGATGCAGATCCTGAGGATGCCAGCTCTTGCATTAGTGCCTGGGAGCAGCTCTTCACAGCTCATGGGCCTGGGAGAAATCAGCAGGATGGCTGTGCAGTAAATAAATGGATCCAGGCAGGCCCAATTGACTTCCCAGGTAATTACCTAATGACTAGCTGAGAGAACATGGCAGAGAGAACAGCACAGCCTCCAGGAGGGTTGCTCCAGAGCCCTGCTCATCACAGGCACAGCAGGGAGGTCAGGTTTGGATCCAGCTGATGTGACAGGAGATGCTCAGTGGGGATCATCATGGCCCTGGCCACTCCTGACACCCAACCCTGCTGATGGCCGGGGAGGATCCAGCTGCCAGGCACTGCTCCCAGAGCAGGCAGCACCCCAGGGGCACCACCTGGCACTGGTCAGCAGGGACAGCTTTTGCCCAGCAAGGATAAGGAGAGCAGCGTCCCTTTACTCAGGTGCTGATTTATGGGTTTCAAGTGCATGCAGCTGCTGTCTCACTTCCACACTGCCTCCAGCACTTTTGAGGTGCTTCCCCTGGAAAATCAGCTGCAGACAGAGCTGTCAGCAGTGCCAATGTGATAACAGCTTCTGTTGGCAGTGCTGGTAAACAAGTGCCTTGGAAACCTCCACTGAAAATAGAGTTGTGGCTGTCTCCTGCTCTCCTCAGGAGGAAGGAGCATTTCCCCCCACTCAGGCACTTTCCCTGAAAAGCCCCTAGATCCCTCAGCCTGCTGGTGGAAAATGCAGCAGTGCCAGGGCCCAGATGGAGCCCAGGACGTGGAGCCTCCCCTGGGTGCTCCCGGGCTCCCCAAGCTGCAGCAGGGCCAGAGGCAGAGCTCAGCTGAGCTGCTGATTACCTGCCCATCTCTTCTAAGACAGATGATCCATTTTATGGGCTGCCATAAAAGCACAAGGAAACTCACACAAATCAGGCAAAACTGCCACTTCCCCAGAATGAGCCTTCCTTCTCCCAGCAGCAGGGACCCACGTGGAGCCCATTAGCAGCACTCCTAGGAGATGCTGGCTGATGCTGGGGAAGCTGCCAAAGCACACACCCACCACGGGAGGAGTCCAGAGGGTCAGCCCACCTGGCAGGGCTGAGCAGGCATCCCAGGCAGCCTGGGTGCTCCCAGGAGTACCCAGCCACCTCAAGAGCCTTTGGACAAACTTTGGCTTCCCACAAACAGATCCATGTCCTGCAGACTGACCCTCTGGCTTCCAAAGTGCTGTTTCTGGTACAATATATTGCAGTTGTGTGCAGCAAGGTGATTTGAGGTGTTGGAAATTGCCTGGGGTTTGGGGAAAAGGCATTTTTGAAATTCTTTGTTTTACTGCAGAGGGAATGGTGAAATGGCCCCTGAGGTTCCTGCCCTGGCTCCCCCAGCTTTGCTTTTACCTTCCAACACTGCAGACATGTTGAAACCCTCAGATTTGAGAGGAAGATATGATTCAGCAAGAACACTACAGCACCTTGTAGGTATGAAATTAATGGTCTCTAATTAGGGTGGCAATAATGAGAAGTTATTTAATAATTAATTTTTTCCTATGAATTATTCGGTGTGTTCTTAACTCCAGGGCTCTGTTCTTTGGCAGAGAACACCTCTGAGCCCTCATGGGGCATCCTCTGGTGCTGCTGGCAGCAGAACCCCCTCCCCACCAGTTCTCAAGGGCCAGAGGGGCAGCCTGGGGAGCTCTGAGCTGCTTCCCCAAGCACAGCCCCAAATGCAAATTCCTTCAACCACAGAAAATCTCGTTTCAGGCAATATTTCAGCCACAAGAGGCTTCTGCTTCTGCAGAGGGAGGGGAGGCCTGTCATCCACATGCCAGTGTTCATGGTTTGAGCCTGTTTGCTCTCATTAACTCAGAGTTACTAAATTTATAGTGGAGCATGGAAATCAGCCTTGGCCCTTCACAGGCCTTGGGATGTTATCTGGGTTATCCACAGAGGGTCTGAGCTCAGCTTTCAGAATAAATGAGTTTTGGCTGTAGTTGTGGAGCCATCTGTGCTGCCAGGCTCCAAACCCAGGGAAGCCTCGTGCTGGGGGCTGTGGGTGCTGCTGCTGGTGCCACCCACCACCCTGCCAGCCACCACCCTGCCACCCATCACCCTGCACCCATCACCCTGCACCCATCACCCTGCCACCCATCTGTTGCGGTTTGTTTGTATGTTATATATCTCAGCCTGTTTCTCCCCCTTCATTCGGTGTTGGTTCTGCCCTTGTTCCCTCTCGCCATAGTTAACTGTCTTTCACTGTTCCCCATAGTTATGGATGTATCTAGTTTCACCCCTCCCCAGCTGCCTTGTCAATTCAGTGTATCCCTCCCTAAGCCAGACCCCAGAGCCCTGCCTGTCATACCCTGCCCACACCTTTCTGTCTAGAAGCTTCTCTCCGGGGTGCAGGGTGATTGGTTCAGGGACCGGGACCACTCCTTTAAGTTGTAACTGTTGGTTTCCCCTGTATGTTGACCTCAGATATTCCACTCCAATTAGTTTTTGCTCTGGTTCCACCCCTAACCACCCCCCCCCCGCCTCCCCCCTTTCCCTTTATAATCCCATGTTGCCGCCCCCTCGCCCTCTTCATTTGCTTGGCTCCCCTGGATTACAATAAACCAGACTTTTCCCTGAACGGAGAGCGCTCTTTTCTTCCATCCTTCCGCAGCCTTTTCTCTCAGTCTCGTCCGCACCTGGTGGCACCTGTAGCTGTAGCTCAGAGTGCCAGCCTGAGGCGCTGTCCCGAAGCGTGGCTGTCGGGACTAGTGCCCCCCCCCATGCTGCTAGCGGTGCTGGTCAACTAGCTCGGGTGATCGACATTTCAGACTGTCACCGCTGCAGTTCCTGGCGCCCAACGTGGGGCCCACGTGGCGTGTCTCCGGGCTTTCCTCGCTGCTGAGCGATTCGCCGGAGAGGACACCGGACCCCGCGGAACGAGACAAATATTGTCTCATTTGGTCGCGTAGCTGCCCCTTGGTGAGCAGACCCCGTTCTAGTGGGTAGCACTCCCAGGGGATATGGAACGGCAGCTTCTGGCACCCCAGGAGTTGTTCCCGGGACGGAAGCACCACCTCGGTTCTTTTTTGCCCTTACCGGATGTTAGGTAAGTATTTGTCTCTCGCCTTTTCGCCCTGTCTTTTTAGTCTCCTTTATCCCTCAGTTCCTTTCCGGACTGAGGGGAATTTCTCCCCCTTGCTGCGCAGCTCGCTTCTTTGACAGGGACCGGGACAGGGCTCATGTTGTTTTATTTTGCGTTTTACCCGGGGTGGTGATTCATTTGAGCTGCTTTTAAATCATCTGCCATGGGTGCGCAGCAGTCTGCAGCTCAAAAAAGAGCTTCTTCCCAAGTTGTGGGTCTCCTTTCTGTTGGGGGGGTTGTTATCCCTAAGAAAGAACTACACAAATTGATAAAATGGCTGTTCTTTTGATTCCCTGATCTTTCCCTAGACCTAATCCGAGATCGCAATTTTTGGGGAAATGTCTGCATAGAGCTTAAAAATTCGGCTAGGTCTGGGGAAACGTCACTCACTAACATTATTTTCTGGGCTTCTGAAATTAGATCTGTACTTAAGTCCCATCTGAAACTTGAAAGGCAGTCTTCAAAGTCAAGTTTATGCCCCAGTTCGTCCTCTACCCCCGTCCCTAGTCCTCTTCCCTCCACTGCCTGTCCTAGACATGGGATTCTGAGAGGAGCAGCTCGCTCCAGCACAGCGCAGGGTGGTCATCCTTCCCCTGGTGTCTCTCAGAAAACCCAATCCCCCCGCCCCAGGTATCCTGGCCAGACTCTTGGGGAATCTTCTTCTTCCTCCCCCTTGTGATAAATAGGTATGATTCGTGCTGATACAATTGAAAGAGAAATCAATATTGGTACCGTAATTAATATTTGGGAATAAATAAAATGGTTAAAAATTGTAATGTTAAAAGAAGAAAGGGAGAGGAGGGATCCTACCCCCCCTTTTTTTTCTGGCAGATGTTCACAAGGACAGGGCCTACCATATAATAATTAATATTTGGGAAAAGTTGTAATGCCAAAAAGAGGAGAGGGAGAGGAGGGGCTCTACCCCTCCAGCAGATGTTCTCAAGGACAGAAGTTGAAGATAGTGTTGCTAAAAATGAACAAAAAAAGAAACCAGAGCCTAGTTGGGTCCCGGGAAAATGCCAATTGTAAGGGATTTATTGCTTTGATATGTAGATGGTGTGATATGTTATCCTTGGCTTGCATTGTACTGGCTTAGTGTGCATGTGTAACCCAAAGGTGAATTAAAGGACATAGAGGAAGAGGAGAGGCCTTCATCAGTGATGACCCCCAAAGACTTGTGCAACCACCAAAACCAGTGGTGGAGCATGCGCGGTAAAGGTTGTGATGAGGGTGGAGGAAGAAGTGTGATGAATCGAAAATGGGAGGAGATGGCATTGACACATGGCATATAAGGGGAGAATCTTCACTTGGCAAGCTCGTATGCGAGATGGCACGGGTCCAAGAGCCCGGCACTCCATACCCCGCGGTTACTTTTTGCTTATGCGCTATTATTAGAACCAAATTATCCCTTATTTATATATTTTCTAAACTACTCAATTAAAATTGTTGCTATCTCAAATATTGTTTGGTTTTTTATGAGGGGATAATTGGGCAAACATAACACCCTCATGCCCTGAACCCAAGTCCCCAGTTCTAAAGCCCTCTGTTCGTTTCAAGCTCCCTCCACAAGATGGCTCCCATAGAGCTCAAGATGGAGGGGGCCACATTGAGTTTCCCGCCTTCCCTCCTTCTTCTCCCCACAATCCCTTTGTCTCCAGGAAAAACCCCTCCCTGTTCCCTGACTCCTCCCCTCAAGTTCCCTCCGCCCCGCCTTTGTCGGTTCCTCCCATTTCTCCTCCTCCTCAGTATTCCCCCACACCTCCCAGCTCCTCCCCTGGGGTGGGACCTCAGTCACCCGATGTCCCCGCCCAACCTGCTGTCAGTTCCTCTGGCCACTCCTCCTCCCTCTTCCGGTTCCTGCGCCCTCCTTTCCGGTTCCCACGCTTTAGGTTCCAGGGGAGGGGTGGAGACTCAGATTCCGGAGCCTGCGTCTATTCCATCAGCAGCTCCGGTCATCTACCATCCTGAGGGGGAAGGGGGAACCCGTGCCCAGTGGTCTCCTTTTCCACAGCAGCAAATTAAAGAGCTCTGCAAGGCCCAAAAGGATTACTCCCGGGAGAGCGAGTACTTCCAGGAGATCCTGAAGGCCACTTTGACAGGCTCGGAGGTCACCCCTTGTGACGTCTAAAATCTTTTCTCATGCCTACTCAACCCCACTGAATACGAGGTGTGGGAGTCGGCCTGGGAAAAGGAAATTGTGGAGATCTTCCCACTTTATGGGGAGATCCCCGCACAGGTCAAGACTTAAATGGTGATGTCATCTCAACTGAGCACCTGTGCGGGAAGGGAGATTTAGTTGACAGGCAAACCCAGGCAAGGCTCATTCCACCAGAAGCCCTTAAAGAGACCCGGAGAGCTGCAGAGAGGGCGTTTTTTAGACTTCCTGCGACGGTATCCCAAATTCCATATTCTAAGATTTTCCAGCACGCAAGTGAACCATTCATTCTGTTTGTCGAGCGGCTTTGAAAGGCAATCGAGGCACAAGTGCAGGGTGATGAGGCCAGAAAGCAGCTCCTCCGGGAAGTTGCCACAACGAACGCCAACCCAGCTTGCAGGGAAGCTATTCTAAGCCTGCCGTTGGATCCGCTCATCCCCCTGCGCCGCATGATTGAAGTATGCGCTCAAAAGGTCACCGTGCCCCTCGGAGAGCTCGACCCTCGGGCCAGACCACCACCTTGTCAGGTATCCGCTGCAGAGATGCCGGAAGTCTCTCCAGTGGACCCTTCTTTCTCTTTTCCAGCTACAGACTATCAGTCATGGCCCGGCACTCCTGGGCTGGTTCACTAAGGGCAACTCCCCTTGTCACTTGTGTGGGAAGATGGGTCATTGGATGCCCGACTGTCCCTTGAGGAAACAATTCTATGAGTTTAAAAAACAGCAGGGACTTCAGGGGAAACTCCCACCACAAAAAAACTAAAAACTGAGCGCAGTCCCCCCTGCGCAAAGACAAAAGTGTGGTGGGGCAATTAACACCTAGCAGGGAGGGGGGAAAGGGAGAACCGCCTGCCGCTTTATCAGGATTGGACATTAAACAACCGGATGTAGTATCTCTTCTGTGCCTCATGCCAATGCCTGTGCTAACTGCCTTTTCTAATTATGAACCCTACAGGCTGCAGCTGACGGAGTCCGTTCACCTTCGAGACTCCGACTTCCTACTCTTGACTGTTTGCGTGGAATGCCCAGGTTACTGGGGACGGATCAGATGTAAGTATGTAGTCGTCTGAGGCACAAAATTCACACCACTGGAGCTAGACATTGTTCCAGGTCTCTTGACATCGGACCCAGAGCAATTTGCAGTGGGATTGCGTTGTGTCCGCCCTCCTCTCTCCCTGCCCAAGGGACAAGTCATTGCTCAGGCCATTCCATTGCCTGAGGTGACCGGAGGCCTGGAACTGCCCTCGTCATCAGCCGTTGAACAACATCCTACGGTGGCTTGGGCTCAAGTCCTTGGGCACGAAAGACCTAAAATAACTTGTTGTCTTTCTAGAAGATGAGAGCAAATACCCCTTAAGGGTTTGTTGGACACAGGGGCAGATGTGAGGATCATTCCCTCCCGGGAATGGCCGTCACATTGGGAGATGCAAGAAATGGCTGGACATGTTCGTGGTGTTGGGGGTTTACAATTGGCGAGACAATCAAAGAGTATCATCCAAATTAAGGGGCTGGATGAGCAATTGGTGTCTGTGTGCCTGTTTGTTTTAGATTATATGGAGCCCCTTTGGGGGAGGGACCTCGTGGCCCAGTGGGGAGCCCGAATTGACCTTCCAGTGGCTCCCCAGGTTTTTGGGGCAGCGGTCACTGAAGAGCGCCCCACCTGGAAACTGAATTGGAAATCAGACAAACCAGTACAGGTGGGTCAGGAGCCACTCAATAAACAAAAATTGAAGGCGCTCCATGAGCTCGTACAGGAGTTGCTTAAGGGTAACCTGGTGGAGACCATGTCTCAATGGAACTCCCCAGTGTTTGTCATCAAGAAACCCAACAAAGATAAGTGGTGGCTCCTGCATGACCTCCAGCAAATTAATAACATCATCGAAGATATGGGTCCACTCCAGCCAGGGATGCCGTCCCCAGCGATGCTCCCCCAAAATTGGGAATTGGCTGTGATAGACATCAAAGATTGTTTTTTTTCAAATTCCTCTCCACCTGGACGATGCCCCACGGTTTGCTTTCACGGTTCCCGCCATCAACCGTGAATCCCCAAGCAAGCGCTACCATTGGCGTGTACTTCCGCAAGGCATGAAAAACAGCCCAGTTATCTGCCAATGGTACGTTGCTTCCTTGCTGTCCCCCATACGCACAGCCATTGAAGATGCTGTCATCCATCATTATATGGATGACATCCTCATTTGTGCTCTGACTGGCAACATACTTACGCACGCGCTTGACCTGACAATCAATGCATTGGTTGCTGCAGAGTTCGAGCTCCAGCAAGACAAAATTCAATGGATGCCGCCCTGGAAGTATCTGGGTCTTGAAATAAACAAGAGGACCATTGTTCCGCAAAAATTGGCTATTCATATCAACATTAAGACCTTGGCGGATGCTCATCAGCTGTGTGGGTCTTTGAATTGGGTGAGACCTTGGCTAGGCATTTCTACTGAAGACCTACCCCCCCTTTTCAATTTATTGAAAGGGGGAGAGGAGCTTAGTTCTCCTAGGACCCTTACCCCAGAGGCTCGGGCAGCACTGGAGAAAATTCAGCAATCCATTTCAGCCAGGCAGGCCCACAGATACGAACCGGGCCTGCCCTTTAAGTTTATCATTTTGGGCAAATTGCCACACCTCCATGGGGTGATTTTCCAATGGGGCCATTCTATCAAAAACACGGACCAGGACTCGGAGGATTCCCTCTTAATCATAGAGTGGGTGTTCCTCAGCCACCATAGGTCCAAGAGGATGACACGGCCATCAGAGCTGATGGCAGAATTGATCAGAAAGGCGAGGTCAAGGATCAGGGAGTTGGCAGGGTGTGATTTTGGCTGCATCCACATCTCCATTAAATTAGAGTCACATCGGAATTAGTCAAGTCTAAAAGAGATCTTATAGATCTCACCCCCGACTGTGACGAGGAAATTAACCATTGGTCAAAACCAAAAGCAGTTGCGATCACCCTGCTGTTGCCCTGGGTATCAGCAGCCAAATCTCTAGGTGAATTGGGCCACCTATAGTGTTGGGTGGCTAAGCAAGCCAATCTTACATCAGCCCTCTGTCAGACCTCCTTACGGACGAAGAAATCACAAGGAAGGCAAAACACTTCAGAACAGAGCAGCAATCCACTTTCTACTCCTCCTCCATCATCACCGCTGCGAAGAGTTCGAGGGCCTCTGCTGCCTGAACTTGTCATTGAGGGCCGAGGACGCCAGACATTCAATCCAAAAGGTGCAGGATATGGTACATCAGTTCAAACAAGAAACAGCAGACTGGCTGGGGGACATTTTTAAGAGTTGGGGTCTCAGCAGCTGGGCAAGTTCTATTTTAGAGAGTGTGTGCAAGACTGTGTTAGCTTTGTTTTTACTCCTTATTGCCACCCATCACCCTGCACCCATCCCCTGCCACCCATCCCCCTGCCACCCACCACCCTGCACCCATCACCCTGCAAGCCATCACCCTGCAAGCCATCACCCTGCCACCCATCACCCTGCACCCGTCACCCTGCACCCATCACCCTGCACCCATCACCTTACCACCCACCACCCTGCAGCCACCACCCTGCACCCATCACCGTACCACCCATCACCCTGCCACCCACCACCCTGCAGCCACCACCCTGCATCCACCACCCTGCCACCCATCCACCCTGCACCCTGCACCCATCACCCTGCCCACAGCCTGGGCTGCCCACCTTCACCTGCCCTGCAGCCCTGTGACCCTGGGCACCTCAGTCCCCTGGTGCTGTATTGCACTAAATAGTTAGTTAGTTGTTTGCACTGGGTGTTTTGGTAATTCACATGTTCACATTATTTGTATCCTATAACTGATTTATTAAAAATATGGATATTGATCTAGTACTGATATCCAACTGTGACAGAAAAAAATTCTCTAACAGTTTAGAGTTAGAAAGTGTATGTTTATTGTGGGATAGCTCCCAAATACACACTGTGATTTACAGGTTGAAGGATCATTAGTTTGTCTGAGTGACCCCGAGAAAGGTTGGAAAGTCTCTTTTCCCAACCCGGCGCTTAAAGAAGGAGTCAGAGCTCTTCATTTCGCGGTCTCAAAGTTGTTTATTATTTCTTATCTATAAAATTCTTTCTCCTGCCCTGACGAGGTCAGCTTAGCAGGATCGTCTGAGGCACTCTGACTGCCCACAGGGTGGCCGTGTCTTCTTATAGTGAAAACTACGTACAACATATTTACCTTTTTTCCCCAATACCCTTGTTAGACAGTGCACCTTCAACATGAACCAATCTAAAATGCCCACATCACACAGAAGATGGATGACAAGAAGAAGAAGAAGAAAGAACCACAAGGCCGGACCTGAATCCTCCATCTTGCCTCCATGAACCCCCCCTGTACCAAAATCCTAAAATCTACATTTTCACCCCGTGAACAAACCATTCAAACCCAAGTGATTCCCATGTCCCCACAAACAGGTGGCAGATCCATAAAAGGGTCAAAGTCAAGCCACCAGGTGCTTTTGGCAACATTCCAGGACTTCCGAGCCCCCCAAGAGGGTTCTCGGTAGCTCTGAACATCCAGAGTGATGTGCTGAATTCCCACAACAGGTGATTACAGAGTCCTTTTATCTGTACAGGTATTGAATACCCAAAATACAAATACATATTCATACATAACTTTGGGACATCCCATTCCCCACTTTGTATGGTAATTAGTTCAAAAGCTATTAAGCATGTGTAGTTTGTTCCTCAAAATGAGTCGGTGGTCCGTTTCATGGGGAGGGCTCCCAAAATGAGGAAATAAATGAAGTCTTCCTTGTTCTGAACTTTCTACATTTTCAATGCAAATATGACAAATTAACCCATTGGTAGAACTCCCACTCCCCATTTTCAATTGGTTTCAGAACAGAGGAGGCCTACAATTGTCTTATGTTCCTAAAAGCTATTTATCAGTTTCTATATTCTTCATTATAAACCCAGCTCACCAAAAATTATGTTGACAAGCAATCAATTATTAGTTAACTACTAACTCTTAACTCCATCAAGGCCCACCTATTTATTTTAATTAACTCCAATAAAGCTTATCTCTAACTAAAATCTCAGTTTCTCTAAAATCCCTAAATTCCTTAAAGTTTATGTCTCATAACCTCATAGTCTTCTTCTTCTTCATCTTCATCATCTTCTTCGTCCTCTTTTTCTTCTTCTTCATCTTCTTCCATGGTCTTACCCTGGGCTTTCCAAGCCCCTCAGCCTTTGGCAGCCTCCTGGGTGAGGTGCTGACACCAGCAGGACCATCTCCAGTTGCATTTCTGGCTGTGCTGTTTTGCCTGGCCTGGTTAGAGCCCCGTGTCAAGGCTCATCTTCTGTGAGGCAGAGCAGCTTCTCCCATGGGGCTGGAGCTCAGTTAAATTCATCACCCACCTTGGACTCCACAATGCCAGCCCTGTTGCCGTGGCAGGCTCTGGCTGCTCTTTTCACTCCCCTCACCCTTCAGAAAGACAGCTCAGAAGATTTCAGCCTCCATGGAGAGCCCTGAGCCCCAGGGTGCTGCAGGCCCCTGGCAATTCCTCCCTGCCAGCCCTGGCTGAGTTCCCTGGCCAGAGGGCACTGTGCCCAGCAGCATGGGCACACAGCCCTCATCCCACCTGGGTTCTCCACTGCACTAAGCAGCCTTCCTGTGCAGGCTGACACCCTGACCTGGGCTCCTGGCACCCAGGGCTGGCTCAGGCCACAGGGGCACTGCAGGTGTGGCCACCTGAGCGTGGACCTTGCTCCACTGGCATCTCCATCCTCATCACATTCCCTGCTTCAGCTTCAGCTGGGCCTCGCTGTAGCTTTTGGGGAATGTTGGGAACAATTGCTGGCTCCTTCCCTCTCCCTCCTCCCTGGCTCTGTTTCCATGGTTGTTTCTACCCACGGCTCTCTGTGGCAAGGGAAGGGTGATGTGCCAGGACCTTGTGCAGCTCACACATCCTCCAAGCTGCTTGTTTGCCACGTGGCTCATTCTCAGTCAGCCCTGAAAGCCTCAGCATCTCCCAGCCCATCCTGTAACCCAACCCTTTCAGGACCTCTGCAGCTCTGTTCTTGGTGCCTGGAGAATTTTCATCCTCCCATTCCTCTGCCCTTTAATGCATTATGTGGCTGTGATCTGCAGCACAGAGCCCTGTGCTTAAACCTGATGCACTGAGGGCTGGTTCTGCCCTGGCACTGGGAGCTGCTCACAAACACATCCCTCCTGCAGGACACTCCTCCTCCCTGGCCTCTCTGGCCTCTGCGGCTGCTGAAGGAGCAAGGGACCTGCCTGTCACAGCTGTACCTGCCTGAAACTCCAGCCTGGCACAAGGAACTCAGTGCTTCAATCACAAATAATTTAAAATTCATAGCTTTTTTTTGGTTATTTTTCTCCTGTGTGTTCATTATTGAGCAAAATCCCCATGGGTCTTTGCTGTATAAATCTGTTTGCATAAAGCAATCAACACACTTCAGCTCTTGTCCTGCCTGGCTGGACCATGTGGAAAGGATGAATTTGGAGCAGGGAAATGCTCCTCTGGCCCCAGTGGGATGGCCAGCATGGCCCAGCTGATGGCTGCTGGAAATGCACAGCTACAAGGTTCCCATGATGTCCCAGGCAGCTTTTCTCGCTCACACAAACATGACTCACTTGCAAAGCAGCCAAAATAGGCTCAATCTGTTCCTGGGATTCCCTCATTCAGGTGTCTCTCCTTTTCTGGAGATTTTACAGGGACTGCAGAGGGACCATTCACCTCCTGGCTGTGCAAAATGAGTTGTGCTGGACATTTACACTATCATTACATTTTCTTTTTCAGACACATTTTAATTAAATAAATTTTCCTTTCATTTTGTCCTTTTTCTGGCTGATCAAGAATAGCATCGAGAATTTAGATAAACCCAAGAGAAAAAGGTCATTTGCAAAGCAATAATTTTATTTTTTCCACCTTCTTCTCTACTGGCAAGGATTCAAGCAACCACCCACAGGCTGGTTTCAGTTTGAATTTAACCAAGTGCCAGTGAAGTGCCTCCTCCTCCCACTGAAGGATTGCTCCTGCTGCTCTCGCAGGCATCCATGCAGTGATAAAAATGATGCAGCCAAGGTGGGATGCTGCTTCTGGGATGGGACGTGGTCCCAGATGGTCACTCTGGGGCTGTCACAGGAAGCTTCAACTCTTGGCACGTTTTGCTCCATTTTGTCCCACAGAGCTGGCGCATGACACCTGGCAGTAATGCTCTAAAGACCAGCAGAAGCATTGATTTTCAATATCCAGCAGTGCATTTCCTCTCACCCTCTGTCCAAGGGGGTGCAAGGGGCAATGCATCCCACAGGAGCTGAGGCAGCAGCTGAACCCAGTCCAGGTGCAATCAGCTCTTCTGCTCCTGCCCTTTCACAACACCCACTGCTGTGCCCTGCTGCTCCTGTCCCCCTCTTCTGCTCTGCCCTGCAATTTCTTCCCTTCAGGATTGCCTCCCAGCAGTGCCCTTGCCAATTTCTCTTCAGGCTGGCATGGCTCCTCGACAGCACTACCTTACAATGAGCTTTTCTGAGCTATTAGATGGCAAGGGTTTGATTTTCTTGCCTTTTTTCCTCTGCCTTCTGAAGACCTTTACCTGCAGTATCCTCTCATTCCCTTCCTTCCTCCTTTACATCTCAGTGACTGTAATAAATGGCAATGGAAATAATGCTCTGTGTTTCCAGGAACTAATCAAGCATGATTGGGCAGCAGCAAAAAGCCAGGGCAGCTGCTCAAAGGAGCAGATCCCAAAGGAAGGAGGGATTGAAATCCCTGTCTGGCCAGGAGAGCAGGGAGGATGGAGGGGGATGCTGGCTCACTTGGCCCCTGGAGGGGATCAAACCCAGCACTGTGAAGCATTAGGCAATGAGAAAAAAAATTGCCTCTTATTTTACTCAGCCATTGATTTGGTGGAGCTGGTTGCAGTTCAGGAATGCCATACATAGGAAAAGTCATCCCATGGAGAGCCTCTGCGAGGAATTTGGGAGCAGAGAGCTGCTAATATCAGCAGCAGGATGAAAAGATTTTGTGAGTTATGCACACCAATGTCAATCATGCTTCCCCTTGGTGCTTTCCTTCCTGCAGGGGGGTGCAATAAATCACAAACATTTCCTGAGTGCAATCCTCTTCTGCTTGGCCTTGGAGGCAGAAGATGAAGCCCAAGCAGCAGGTGGGTGGGGAAAAGCAAGGACTGCCGTGAACATCAAGGAAAGCACCCGCAGCTGGGGTGAGCCAGCCAAGCCAGCCCTGCCTGAGCCAGCCCAAGGCCCCAGACAGCCAAAGAGAGGCTTTAAAATTTCCCGGGAAGAAGCAGCTCTGTCTAAACCCTTGCATGATCTATTTCTGCCCAGTTTGCCTGAGATCAAGGAGGCTGCATCCCTCAGCAGGCAGCTCTTTGATGGATCCTGGGCAGTGCCTGCTGGTGGGCTGGGCAGGGAGCAGCTCCAAGGCAGGAGGAGGAGAGGCAGAACATGAGGATGAGGAGGGGGTACCCCAAAACTCAGGGAGGTCACCTGGACATTGGAATGCTGCTCTGGGTTAGGGCACAGAGCTGTGTCTCTGCAGCTTCTGAATTCTTTGCTGTTATTTATGGACTCTTCCCTCCATGCTCTTATTTATACTCCCCAGGGAAAGCTGGGCAGTGACCCACTGCCTTGTGAAAAATCCTGTCATGCTCATTGGACCTGATTTAGTGCCTGCTAAGTAATAGTCTGAAGATAGGCTTGGGGCTGCCTCACATCTCTCTTTTGGAGAAATACAGCACTTCCCTGGACCACAGCAAACTCTCCTCCCTCCAGCTTTCCTTCTGCCACAGGGAATGACTTTCAGAGATTTTCTCAGCTCATTATTCTAAACATTTCCTGTTAGGTGTCTGATTGGCGTCTCACAGGCTGTGTTGTGATATAACATCTGCTTCTGATGAGGCTGTGGCAGGCAGAAGAGAAATCCCTCGCATTTTAGATGGAGATAACAGATAAATCTGGGCTGCACTGGGGAAAGGAAAAGCTGCTTGGGGAAGCCCAGGTCCCTGAAGGCAGTGAGCGAGGCAGAGGCGCTGCTGGCTCCCGACACCACCCGTGCAGAGAGGTGGCAGAAGTGGCAGAGGTGGCAGAGAGCACTGGCAGGTCTGACTTGATGCACATTTTTCAGGCTGACTTTAAACCTGCACTAAGACCCATGAGCAGGCCATGAAAGGAGAGATAAATTGAAGCTTTCCCTGGTTTTGTGTACAAAACATAGAGAACCTCTGTGAGTTTGCAAATGATGCAGGAAGAACAGCAGAAGAGGGTTGTGTTTGAAGTAAAAATCAGCCCATGATCAGGACTCTCCCCTTGTATGCCACATCAAGGGCTCACTCTCTGCTTATCCCAAGTACTACCACACCTATGACAGCCTTGAAACCTCAAAGTTGGATTTAATTTTAAGAAGAGGTTAGCCAAGAGCAGCAAACAGATCTGTTCAGGTTTGTACCCAAAAGTTTTTAAGCTTATTCCTTCTTTGGTGATTTTTTTTTTTTTTTTTTTCCTGCTGCCTGTAGTTGCATAAAAAAAATCTAAACCTAAAAACCAAGCAAAGTTTCTGAGTAATCATTTCTTATGTTTGAAGAATAAAAGCTTTGGTTTGGAATTCTTCTGAAAACAGAGTCCTTCCATGCTGGGCAAACAGAGTTACCTGGCAACAAGGCAGGGGAAAATAAAGGGAGGAGGAGGCAAGGGGGGAGAGGAGCAGAGCCTGTGCCCTCCCCTGTGCTCTCCCCATGTCCTGGTGGCTGAGGTGTGGCTGCAAGGGTGGCTGTCCTGCTGGTGCCTCTCCTGGGCCATCAGCACCTCCTCCTCCTCCCCAGCACTCATCTGGAGGCTGCTGTGCCATGAGCCCCTCCTTGGCAGGGTGTGGAACAGTCCCCACCACCCATCCTGTTCCATGCAAAGGCACCTGCTCCAGGAGACCCCCTGCACAGGACACTGCTCAGAGCAGCCCAGAGCACCATTTCCAGCTTGTTCCAGACAGTTTGTTCCAGCTACAACCTGGCTCTTTGAAGAGTCATCAAAATCTGTCTTTGAAATGCCACATGATGAAACAGCTTGATTGGAGTTGTGGTGGAACATCTGAGGGTCAATTACACTCCCTGCAAAAAAAACATTAGGGCATCCTGTCCTTAATCTTTTTTATGGCTTTGCCTGCTTTAAAAGGCCTGTATATAAACAAGCCTTTAAATAAATAGACTTGGAAGCATAATCTCCTCACACAGAATTTAACAAAACTGTTCAAACCCTCTCAATCTTCAGGACAAACTAAATGGGTTGAAACCATTACGTTTCTCCCTGTAAAGTGGCTTTTAGAAAGGACCCTTCTTTGAGCTCTCTGGGTTTTCCTACCTGTGCTTTTAGATGTGTAGGCAGATCAGTAAATGCCAATACCAGCCATATCTCTCTTCAGCTTTTTCCTTTTTATTCATCCAAAGATCTCACCAGTCCATTTGTGCACAGCATTAAACTCCTCATGAGCACTCATAATTCCTCTGCATCCTGACAGTGCCTTCATCCCCAGCTGCACAGCACTTTAGAAGAATTACACTGTATTTGCTACCTGGCTGATCAGCACAGTCCTCAGTCATTAATAAAAGCCTGCATGATCAATGTCCTGTTGAATCACCAGTGGGATATTTTTAGAGGGATAAGCCTCTAACAGAGGCTTAGGGCTAACCTGTGCTCACCCAGGTACCAGCTGGAAGCTGTGAGCTGCTTGTTCCTGACCAGGACAAAGTGCTGCCTCTTCCCTTCCACTCTTTCTGGCAATAGAGAAGCTGTACCAAGCCGTGGTTGAGAGAGGGGTTGGGCACAAGATTGATGGTCCAAGTAAAGTTCATTGCAGCTCCAGCTGGCAGCTTCACAAGGCACACATAACTCACCTTCCCAGTGATGGCTGCTGGGAGTGCTGTTTAAAGGGAAAGAGATTGCACCAGCAGGGGTAGAAGCAAAAATCCCTGTTAGATACTCTGCCAGCTCAGGAGGGGCAGGAGAAAGGGAGCACAGAGATGCAGAGATAGTGGAAAGCACTCATTTCCTTTGGGTCTTTTCCTTGGAAAGCTTTACTCTGAATTTCTCTGTGTGGCATTCATCTGTTCCCTCAATAACGCTCCCATTTTGCAGTTCCAGGCAGCAGTAGCACCCCCCAGGCCTCCTGGTGGTCTTGGCCTCTCCTCACCTGTGCTCAGTTCCCCTCAGAGTCTGGCTGGCCTCCACTAGACTGGCTCCAGTATATCCACAGCCTTTCATTCTGTTCCTTCTCCTTGTGCGTCCAGGGCAGAACTGCTTCTCTCTGAGCCCGCAGCCATGCAGCCAGGCCCACTTTGGAGATGAAAGGCTTTCCTGAGAGCCTGCCTGCAACTGCTGCTCCTCATTGATGTGCTTCCTTGTGTTTGAGCCAGTGTCAATGAGCAGCCAAATGTATGGAGAGGAGAATCCTTGCAGTGCCCAGTTCCTCCTCTCTCTCACTTCATGAGGAAAGGATCCCGCAGGCAGCAGAGCTGGAAGCAGCATCCTGTGCTTGCAGGCAGAGACAGCTGAGCCCTTCCTGGGGGGAGAACAGCCCTGAGCACCCCAGGGCCCACAGCCCAAGCAGGGAGCTCCAGGCTCTGCAGGGACAGGGCTCACAGAGGCCCCTGGAGGGCTCTGGCAGGGATGGGACAGCCCAGGCTGCAGGGCCACCAACCTGCTGGGCCTGGCCACCAACCTGCTGGGCCTGGCCACCAACCTGGTGGGTCTGGCCACCAACCTGGTGTGTCTGGGCCACAGTCCATGGC
The DNA here is from genome assembly GCA_024865655.1 of Emberiza elegans. NCBI lineage: Eukaryota > Metazoa > Chordata > Aves > Passeriformes > Fringillidae > Emberiza > Emberiza elegans. Next base: position 654,308 of record JALJVW010000238.1, on the reverse strand, counting down.
TGCTGGGCCACCAACCTGGTGTGTCTGGCCACCAACCTGGTGTGTCTGGGCACCAACCTCACCAACCTGCTGGGCCTGACCACCAACCTGGTGGGTCTGGGCACCAGTCCATGGCTGCTGGGCCTGACCACCAACCTGGTGTGTCTGGCCACCAACCTGGTGTGTCTGGTCACCAACCTGGTGTGTCTGGGCACCAACCTCACCAACCTGCTGGGTCTGGGCCACCAACCTCACCAACCTGGGGTGTCTGGCCACCAACCTCACCAACCTGCTGGGCCTGGGCCACCAACCTGGTGGGTCTGGGCCACAGTCCATGGCTGCTGGGCCACCACCCTGGTGTGTCTGGCCACCAACCTGGTGTGTCTGGTCACCGACCTGCTGGCTCTGGGCCACAGTCCATGGCTGCTGGACTGTTGGTAAAACACCAGCCTGCTGGGTCTGGTCACCAACCGGATGGCTCTGGGTCACCAACCTGCCCAGCTCTGGGTCACAGCTCGTGGCTCTGGGCCACAGCCCGTGGCCAGCTGTGCCAGATGTCAATGGTTCAATGCTCCAGAAGCTGCCTTGGTGCAGAACATGCAGCTTTATCCTCTTCCAGCAGGACCTGAAGCCACCAGAGCTCCCCTCCCCAGCCACCTGGTCCCAGGCTCTGTCTCCTGCATTTATCCTCCTGCTGGACCCCCACACCTCTTCCTTTCTCCCTCTCCCTCCCAAAAGGCAGTAAGCCCTCCCTTGGTGCCTGCTGTTCTGGGGTCCATCAGCTGCAGAGCTCTCCTGGGGACAGCCAGGAACCCACCAGTGCTGCTGACACAGCAGCACATCTCCAGCTCCTTTCAGCCACTGTGCATCTCCTCCTCTTCCCAGCTTGCCTCAAGGCAAAGGGAAATCATCTTTTCAGTCCCATGGAGGATGCTAAACATCTGTATGGAAGCCTCTATCTAACTCAAAAGTCATTATTAGCCTTGTTCATTAAGCCATTAATGATGCTAAAGCATGCAAAGTACATTAAAACCTCTTCTTAAACAGCAAATACACCCTGTGGCTGTTAGGGTCAGTGCAAACTGATATCATGGCATTAGTGCTGCTGCAGTGCTCATTCTTTGTCCCAGTGTATGAAGGTACACAGATCTGACTGCTCCAGTGAATAAACAGGTTCTTATCAAAGGAGCCATCTGGCAAAAACCCTGAGAAATTCACTTTTATGGGAATAATAAATACATCACAGCAAGCTTCCTTTGGGGTCCTCTGTCCCCAAACAGACTCTGGAGAGATACTGAGGTACCTTGTCCCATTTGCTCACCACCAGGATTTGAAAGGGACATCAGATGGTGGCTTTGCTCTGTCTGGGAGCTGCAGATGAGGATGCCTTCAGCATGTGGGGAGGCAGCACAGCCTGGCAGGGCTGCCACCACCAGAGAATTTGGAGTTCACTGTTGCTGCCTTCCCCTGGTTCTCTGGAGCAGGAGGTGAAAGGGGAGCTTGGCCTCTGCCCCTTGTCCCACTCTCAGGTGATGCCAAGGCTGTTTGTGTGGCACTTCCAGCACCCTGGCAGCTGTGACAGCCCAGTCCCATTTCAGGCAGCACCAGCTCCCTCCTGGAGGCTCAGCCTTGGTGCACAGGGCTGGGCAGCCACTATCAGCTGCCTCCAGGTCTGCCCCAGCTTTCAGTGCCAGGTTGGTGTCGGTGAGGCCTCGCTGGCTTCTCCCAGCACGAGATAAAAGTGGTTTATTGCACAGTGCTGACAGTGGGATTTGTTCACACATCAGCCAGAGGTGGCACAATCTGTACTGGTTAAAGGGAAATGTTAAACCTGTCACTTCAGCAGGAGACAGCAGAATGTGCTGAATGGGTCATGCTGTTAAATATTCCCAAGGTAAATTTATGGAGGGCTGCAAAGGGGCAGATGTGGGAATGCTGCAGCATCCACAGCCTCTCTGCCACAGGCAGCATCAGGTGCCAGAACAAACACAAACTCCTATGCAAGGCAACAGTGCACTGCAAGGCAGGTGCTGTTCCCAGAGGCCCCAACAGTGGCCAAATGAGCCTGTTTGGTGCCAGCTGGGGTCTGACCCAGCGCCCAGGAGTGCAGGTGCCTGTGCCCAGGGCTGGGTCAGTGTGTCCAGGGTGGGGAGAACATGCTGCTCACCCTGCAGGCACAGCCAGCAGAGCTGTGTGCTGCCAGGCCAGGCTCTTGTGATGCTCTGCACGTTCCCAGGGTGGCAGAGATGCTCTCCTGAGACAGGGGATGGCATTGTCTGCAGCTCAGAAAGGGCCCAAAGGAGTCTCTGAGCAAAGGGAGAGCGTCTCACCAGCCCTGCCCAAATCGCTCTGCAGGGAGCTGGGCTTGCACAAACAGCCTCCTCCTCAGCCAGCACACACATGGGGAGGGGCTGGGCCCAGAATTTCCCCTTCTGCACCTGTTTCACAGGAGATAAAACATGGCAACCAGTGTCAGGTGCTGGCCTGGCCCATGCTGTGTCTTGCTGGAGAGAGCAGAGGTGCAGCCCAGAGGCTGTGTGAGCCATGGCTTGCCTTCCCCTCCTGGCTGTGAGGGGCTGATGTCCTGGGGAGATCTGAACCTGCTGTTTCCTCCCCCAGGTCAGCTCAGCCCGAGTGCTCTGGCATTTAGCCCTTGCTGCCCATCCCCTCAAAGGTGCCGAGAGAGCTGCAGGGAGGGATCCTGACAGTGCTTCAGCCAGCAGGGCTCAGTAATTATGTGGAAAGATACAGCAAAAGGCAACTCCTGCTGTTCCTGAGATAACAGAGTCCTCAAAGGTGCTGCAGAGCCTTCCTGCTTGCAGAGCCCCCTGGCATCTGAGTGAGGCCCTTGTGCTCTGCCATCCCCGTCAGGCGCCTGCTTCGCTGAGATTAAAAAGGAAAAAAACAGCTGCCTCATTGACCCAGTACTCCAATGACCCTGGCTTTTGTCTCTTTGCTCTACAGCCAAGGGGTTTGCTTCCTTATCTGGGGCAGGAAAGACTGGGAACTTCTCTGGTTTTCAGCCCCCTCAATCCATGCTGGACCCCAACAAGGTTTGTGTTTTGTTGCTGGGGAAGGAGAAACTTGGAGCTCTGGCCACCCTGGCACCATCCAAGGGCCCAGGGATGTTCTTCAATATCTTCATCTACCAGATGGTGCAGCTGAACCTGTACATCTCCCCACCTCCTTCCTTTCCCTGTGTTGCAGCTCTGCTATCCGATCTCCTCTCCTGTGGCCATGCCAGTGAAAGGAAGGAAGGTGCTGCCTGCTCTGTGATTGGAGCACAGTCAAGTGCACACAGCTGTGGCTATCCTGCAGTAACTCTTTCAGGCTCTCTGCAAACTCCAGCAGCTGTCTCAAATTCAGTTACACATGTTTTCCATGCTGAAACCAATAGCTGCAAAGCAAGAGGCATTATTTTGGCTAACAGAGAAGGTCAGGGGATGAGGAAGAATTCCTTCTTCCCTAGGCAGCCTATTTCCAATGCTTGACAACCAGGGAAGAAATTTTTCATTGTGTCCAGTCTAATCCTCCTCTGGCACAATTTGAGGCCATTTCCTTTTGTCCTGTCACTTATTACCTGAGAGAAAAGCCTGACCTCACCTGGCTACAACCTACTTTCAAGAATTTGTAGACAGTGATAGGGTTCCCTCCTGAGCCTCCTTTTCTCCAAGCCAAAAAATCCCTCAGTTACTCCTGCTCACACATATGCTCCAGACCCTTCCCCAGACTTGTTGCCCTTTGCTGGACACTCTCCCACGCCTCAGTGTCTCCTGTCCCTCCCCTCAGGATTGTCCAGGTCCCCCTGGATGGAGTTCCTTCCTTTTGTTGAGTCATGCACTGCTAGGCTTTGTGTCATCTGCAAACTCACTGAGGTGCACTCCATCTCACTGTCTCTGCCATTGATAAAGATATTAAAGAGCACTGTTTCCAAGACAGAGCCCTCAAGGGCTCTTAATATAATATAAAGCAATCAACAGCAATAGAAAAGTATCTTAAAACTAGGTATTGATTTCCTGTCCAACGTGATATATCTCAGCCACTTCCCAGCCTCCCTGAAGCCACAATGGGGGGCTGTGGACCCAAGATTAGGCTGAGCAAGGAGACCCCTGACCTCCAGCAAGACCCTGGCTCACCCACTGTCTCCCAGGGAGTTAGATCAGAGTAAAACAGGAAAAATGAGATGAGGTCAGCTTCAAAAGTGTCAGGAGGAGAAGTCCCACACCAATAGCCACAGTCTGGAAACAATATTTTAAATTAAGAGTCATTGTCTACATAGTCCCTAGGTGCTTTCTCATCTACATTTGCAGTCCCCTGATCTGTTAGTCTACAGCAGCCATCCCCACACCTCTGCCTGTCATAGAGTCCTGCAGCTGCAAGATCCACAGGAGCTGTGCAAGTCTCTGGACAGGGCTCTTTTCAGTTACTTGTTTAGTAGGATTTCAGAGCCATGCAGATGCTCAGCACTCCCTGCACGCTGTGCTGGGCCCAGGGCTTCAGTACCCACCGCAGGAAAGGAGCCAGCATGTCCAACATGCAGGGATTTGATTTGTCCTGCCCTTCCCTCCCTCCCCAGCACGGCCTCCTGGGCTGGCCCTGGGACCATGCTGGCATATGCAGTAGAGTGCTTTATTCAGAGGATCTCAGGGTTGCAACCCTGCCCAAGCAGAGCACAGAGTCCCTCCAGACCTATTTATTATTGCCATCCCAGTGCAAAAGAAATATTTCTTTTGCTTGCTATTTTGGGAAATCAGGAAATTACTACCAGACTGGCAGAAAATGCAAAGGGGTTCGTGTCTGCTGCCATCATTTTCCTACTCCTGAGCAATCTCCCCATTCTTGGCTGCTCAGGGTGGAAACAGCCAGGGCCAAAGAGCAGAGCAGCACTGCTGGGCTGCTTTGGTCATGCTCTGCTCTTCCTGGGATTTGCCAGCAAGGCCATTAACTAAAGGAAAACTGGCATCCTCTCTGCTGCCCACCTGTCACTCCCAGCCATGGAAACGCCTGCCATTGCTGCAGATTTGCAGGCAAACTGGCAGGGACCTCTTCCTAGGCAGAGGGAAATGTAATTGGCATAATTGACAGCATAAGGAAGGTCTTTATCAGTCCATTGATCAGAAAAGGATTTCTAGCAATAACCTCTGGGTTGCCAGCATGCTAAAAAAACCCAACCAAACGAGAGGGAACAGAGTTTTCTGGTGTTTTAAATGTTACACTGAGTGTCACTAAATATGAATAATGATGACCACTAGTTGCAGATTAGGACCCAGGTGCATACCTGGGTTCAGGAAACTATAACACCATCAAAATATCTCAGGGAAGTTGGGGGCAAGGGACGGAGGCTGGGATTTCCTTTTTTGTTAAAACTGACCTAGGGCTGTTAAACCTTGTGCTGGGGGTGATGCATCTCACTCAAAACACTTTCCCGTGGGCAGGTGTCCCGTGTTCTACCTTGCACTCGATTTGGTAGCTGGCATTTGTGTGTGTAAGTCAGCATGTAACAGCCCAATGCAGCCATCTCGTTGCTGCTGTCTTGTTAGCAAACAGCCTCTGCTGCTCTTGCTGTGCACGACAGGGTCCCCTGGAGCCCCCAGGGCATTACTGTCACTGCGGGTCACGGGCAGGACAACTCAGCCTGGCCAGAAATAAAGAGGGTCACTGGATGTTTCCATGGGCTGCTGTCCCTGCAGAAGAGAAAGGCAGAGCCAGCAATGCCCCCTCACAGCAGTGCCTGTGATTCTGCCCTGTGCCAGGAGGGTTTCTGCTCTCTGAGCGCAGGGCTGGCACCTCGGCCAGCCCTCGAGCAAGCGGCCCCGAGGGACAGCAGAGCTCCTCACCTCTCCCTGATCAGGAGGCAAATTGATTCAGAGGCTGCCTGAGGAACTTTATTTTTAGAGGAACCTCTGAATTATGCATGAGGGAAGGTGGCATTTTAGAGGAGATTGTAGCATGGGGCTGCATCAGCCCCATCTTAACACAGGCACTGAGGGTCCTGTCAGGTACCAGCAGTGTGGGACTGCTCCAGCAGGAGCTGGAAGGAAAGATTTGCTGCAAGTACACCCTCCAAACCCATGCCAGCCCCAAAGCCAAGCCTAACTTCAGGCACAGGGAAGCTCAGAGGGGAACTACAAAGGATCAGTGGGTGGGGATGTGAGGTTCTCTTTGCTCAGTGGCTACCAGTCCTGTGTGGCACAGGGACAGCCCCAACAAACTTGGATCCCACTCATCTGAGTGAGGTGCCTGCAGGCAGAAAACTGTGCCAAGGAGCTGCCTAACTAGGCATGGCTTGAAGCAGCACTCAGCAGGGAACCTGGCTCCATCCTCCAGGGGTCACCCTGCCTCCTCAGGAACCCCCCACAGCTGGGTGCAGAGGTCAGCTCCCAGGAGCTGTCAGAGGTGGCTCCAGCTGCTGCCCACCTGCACAGCCATCCAGCTGCAGGCAGGTTTCCAGCAGTGGCCGTGCAGGCTGCAGGGATGGAGATACTGGGGGACTCTGTGGCTGGGAGGTGCTGCAAAGCTCTTTCTCATCTGCTTTCCCAGGGAAATGACCAAACAACAGTTTGCTAAAAGACAGAGGTGATTTTGGTGTCTTTTTTTTCCCTTCCAGCTACACTATTGGAAAAGGTGAACCCTGCTGGATTGTTTTCCTTGATCCTCCTTTCCCTGTTTTTCAAGAGGCAGGAAACTGCCAGAGGCAACTTCCAGATTCAAACACAGTGACCTGGGCTCTTGGAGCAGCATTGGAGCAGCGGATCCAGATCAAGACAGGCAGGAGCATCCCCTGTGGAGCACAGCACTGACTCTTCCTGGAATGGCACAAAGCCCACAGGTTTTGCCCTCAGAAGAGAGTTTAACTTCAGAGCTTCAAGCAAACTCTTCCCACATCCCCTGCAGAGGCAGAGAGAGGGGCTCAGCCACGCTGGGACACCTGGCCTGGGGCAGGGGAGCGAGGGCAGCCACTGGAGAGGGGCCAGAAGCATCCCGTGTGTCCAAGAGATGGACAAGGATGGCAATGGAATAAGTAAACATGTTGCTAGGAGACACCAAATTTGAGATCAATAATTCATGAGATCTCTGCAATGGAGTGAATAATTTATGGGTGTGGGAGGCAGGGGGAGAAACGGGGAAGAGGTTTAAAGCCCTCCCCACGATGACTGGTCCCCTGCCTGCACCTCTTGCCAAACATCACCCAGCCTCCAATGGATACAGAGAAAGACTGGGACTTTTCCATGCCTGGGAGAAACATCCAGGACAATAGCTCAACCTCAGTGTCAGTGGGCCCAAACAAGGCTCAGAAAACATGGCCATCTGTTCAGAGGTTGTTCACCATTTCAGGCTCGCCTGAATGACTGTACATTTGGCAAAGTGTTTTTCCTTTCAGCAAATGTGGTAGTTGCTAAGTCATAATGTTAAATAGAAACAATCCTGGAAGGCTCCAGTGATCTATTAGAAAGGTTTCATTTAGAAATCAAGCTAAATTTAAATGAGAATGGGTTTGGTCTGCAGTACTTACCAACGTGTTTGCTTATGAGTGGAATCAAGTGCTCCATTCAATGTGAAATAAGGATTTTATTTTTTTAAACACATCTCTGGTCACTGAAACAGTAAGAATTTCTTTTTTTTCCAGAATGCTACTTGAAATTAATTTCTGCAAATGAGTTTAGGGAGGGAAGTTGTCTGATAACACATCCATGTTTGGATGCTCCCTGAATACAAGTTCAAGGTTTTACTCACACTCTCAGGAGACAGGACCCAGCCTGACAAACAGTTTTTCCCCCAAGCACGCAGGCTCATGCCAGCTTCCCTGTACATCCCTCCCCAGCTTGGCAGCCACTGGAGGATGGACCAGCTTCTTTTTCTTGGGGAAGGCAAGGTGCCCTTGGGTGTGCCAGCACAATGTGCAGAATCATCAGGGAGTTGGGAGCCATCCTACCCACTGCTGGTTTGAAAAGGATGCCCAAGCTAGGAGAGGAAAAGAAAAATCTCTCCCCAACTCCTTTCAAGAAAGCCCAGTATGTCAAACCTTCTGGGAAGGTCTCTGATGGCTCTGTAAAACCCAGTGCTCATTGGCATTCAAGGGGAAGATCTCTGTTTGGAAATGCTTCTGCTCCTCACATGCCAGAAACACAATTGGTAGAAAACAGCCAGGGTTTGATTTGTTCTGAAACGGAATGGACTTTGGACAAGGACTGGTTCCAGAATTGCGTAGTACTACCCAAGCAGTAGCAGTGAGTGAGTAAGCTGTTCACCAAGCAGTGAAGAGGGTGTTCTCCCCCACAGAAATAACACTTTGCCACTAGCAAAGCCTCTGTGAGCAAGGAAGGTCAAATACAATTTCCAAAGCCAGTTATATCCTACTGTCAGACCTGGCAGCGAGGCTTTGCACCCTGCAGCTCTGAGCTGGGCAGGGGAGGTGCTGGGCACCCCCTGGCAGTACTTTGGGAAGCACTTGAAATGGAGAGAAATTATTTACTCAGAGCCTGGCAAACAAGCCAATGACCTGAGGGGTTTTCAGCAACGGAGAAACCAATTTTGCTCTATCTGCTCTATTATATTCCCTTACTGTGGGCTTTATAGAGTGCTGGGCCCTGAAGAGCTGACCTTTTCCTCCGAACATATTTTTGGGTGTAGAGCTGCAAGAAGCTCCGTGCAGGAAACTAAGAGTAAATTAAACAAAATAAGTACTGATGTGCTTCTGGCTCCAAGAAGCCCGGGAAATACTGTGGCAATAATTCCAATTTGTGCATCTGACAGGAAGGAGGGGGCTGGGCACGAGGAGCAAACCGCACACCCGTCTCTTGCAGCCTCCTCATGCACTGCTGCCAGCACCAGGGCTTGTTCTCGGGTTTCTGTGGTAGAGATGACCCCCGAGGTATCAGAAAGTCTCTTTTTTCCCAGCCCTGTGACTGAAGGAGAAGTTGAGGTTCCTTGGCTCTGGTTTTCAAGGTTGTTTATTTTCTCTTATCTGACCTGCTGAGATCTGTCCAGCAGGTCAGGTTGCAGCACACCGACTGCCTTTGGGGTGGTGCTAACTTTTTATACTAAGAACTACGTGTACTTTGTTTACAATAATTTTCCAATATCTATCACCTGTGTTAGACAGTCTGTCTCTACTCTAAACCAATCCAGAAGTGTCACCATCACAGCAGAAGATGGAGGACAAGAAGAAGAAGGAGAACAAGAACAGGACATGCCCCCAGATTCCTCCATCTTGCCCCTTGAAGCCCCATGCTAAATCCCCAAAATTCTACTTTTTCACCCTGTGACAAATTCACTATCATTCTACTCAGACTCTTGTGGCTTGTAAACCTTCACCCAAAGTTGGTAATTGTTTCCATGGGCTAAAATTAAAGGCACAGGTGTGTTTGACTCCATGCCAAGGTCTCTGAGCCCCTTGCCAGAGTCTCAAGCCCTCCAGGGCAGCCAGAGGAATGTCCTGGGTTCTGACACTTGTGAGCATCACCGCACTGTCAGAGGCTTCCAGCAGGGATGTGGATCAGCTCCCAGCCCTGGGAAGGACAAAGCTCAGCCAGTCCCAACATCCCCTCCTGCCCACACTGTGCAATTGTAAGACACAGACCCTTTACCATGATGTACAGGATCTCCTGCTGGAGCCCTGCCATGTCCTGGCTGCATTCCGGAGGAGCTCGCACGCCCTGCAGAGGCCAAGGCTCCAGCGCTCCGTGGCCACGCTTCCCTGCCCCATTAGCCCCATGTGCCTCCTCCCCAAAGGCCTCCTTGTGTCAGACATTCCCTCCCTCTTGGAGCTGCTCCTCGTGTCAGACATCCCCTTTTGGAGCTGCTCCTTCCCAGAGACCCTCCTTGTCTCAGACATCCCCTCTTGGAGCTGCTCCTCGTGTCAGACATCCCCTCTCGGAGCTGTTCCTCCCCACAGGCCCTCCTCGTGTCAGACATCCCCTCTTGGAGCTGCTCCTCGTGCTGACACAGCAGCGCTCACAGCACGTGCGAAGGCAGGCGCTGCTGGTTTTACTTTCACAACAATAATTACTCCACAAGGAGCTTGTCAGTTATTGTGCTCTGTGGTAATCAAAACCTCCACTTTGGGAGTGCAGGGCGGATTCCCGTCTGTTCCTGCTCTGCTCTGTGTGGGAAGATCACTCATTCACGGCGCTGTCTTGCAGCCAAGTCATGACAGATGGGTGGGCTGGAGTGAAATTCAGGACGCGGTGACACATGAGATTGTTCCAGCAGCTCAGGGATGCCACTCTCTGTCCCAGCACCCAAAACTGTGCTCTCTGTGCAGCATCCCCTGGGGTGGGGATGTCCCCCTGGCAGCAGCTGCCTGGCCCAAGCTGCATCATGGCCTTGTGGCACCTTATGAGGGGCTGTGGGGCTGCAGGAGCCCTTTGCATTCCAGCAGCAAGGAAGGGGAAGCCATCTCTGGTGATTCATGCCCATTAAGGGAACACAAGCAATCCTCACCTGTCTAAATCCACAACCAGCTTCATTAACTCCCGGCTCCCTCTGCCTCTGGATCAATTGGAAGATAAAGCTGTGTGTCAGCACCTGGCAATCTGCTGGTCCTGAGTCCAGCCAGCTCGCACACATGGCCTGACAGAGCTGGCTGAGCTCAGCCCCCCCAGCCAGGCCCTGCACACCCCTGTCCCAGCTCAGGAGGCTCTGCAGGGCCTGCAGGGGGGTGCAGCACAGGTGCTGGGAGGGTCTCTGTGCAATGCCAGGGCTGCACAGGAGGCTTGGGATCCGCTGCTGGGGCAGAAGGAAGCTCTGCACTGTGGTGGCAGGCAGGGACACCAACCCCAGGGTCTGCACGTGGCCACCTCAGAGCCCTGTCCACCCCAGGAGGAGGAGTGATGGCCCAGCTCCCAGCGCTGCCCAGCCCAGCTCCTCACAGCCCTGGAGATGCTTGTGCAGCTGGGCATTCCCAACAAGACACACACCCCACGAATCCAGCCTCTCCAGCCTCCCACCTCGGGGCTGGGGGCTTTAAACCCCAACTTCCCTGAAACCCACGGCCACTGCCAGGGCTGTCTCAGACTGTTTGCTGCCAGGTGGTGACTGATGATCTTTCTCGATCACCCAAACTCTCAAGCACTTCGGCTGAAAGGTGCACGCAAAAGGTCAAGTTCATTTTTGTCCCTGCTGGAAAATTGCTCTGCAGGGCTGCCCTGAGAAGGGCCCAGCAGGTGCAGAGGCCCAGGGAAGCAGAGCATCCATCTGACACGGTGCCAGGAGGGAGAGCAGCAGCACTGCCACCAGAGCCAAGGCACAGTACTGTGCTTGTTTGGCTACAGGTGCCTGAATCTAATTAGGTATCTCAGCACAACGATCATTTTAATTAAGTAAAGCCAACTGCCTCTGCTGGATGTGCTGGTGTCCAAAATTCCCAGGCAAGTTTCCATTGCATCTCCCCCACTCTGCTCATTTCCTCCTTGTAAACACTGAATGTGAGCAAAAATTGGATTTTTTCCTCAGGTATGGCATAAAAAAACCTGGCCCCAGAAGCAGGCAGGAGGCTCCTGAGGCAGCAGGGATGGGGCATGAACTGCAGATCAGGGGCTGTGCACACTGTGCAGAGTTTGTGCAGGGCTTTGGTCCAGGCTGGACCCACTGATCAGAGGATGAGATCACAAGGGCAGCCTTTAACCAACAGCATCAGCTGCAGTGGATTTCCAGCTACAAAGAGACTGACAGGAGCCTTAACCAGAGCAGTCTTTCTGTGGCAGTGAAAAGCAGCAGCAGGATTAAAAAGCATAAAACACAGACCAAAAGCACAGTTCCTTTAAAAAGTCTCACCTTTAGAATTGATGTAAAAAAACAGAAAAAAGTGAAAGAAACAGCTTTAAGGACTCAGTCAAATTTCATTAGGGGGCTAAGCCTTTCCAAGATCTGTGGTGCATCTCATTTAACACATGTACTTCCATGACCTGCAGGGACCCACTCCATCACCAGCAGCACACTGCGAAGGACCCCAGGAGCTGCCCTGGCCTTTGGGCTGCACTAGTGGAATTTGCTCACTGTCCCACACAGCCCTTCTCCAGGAGAATCCTCACCTGTGGGCTCAGCCCAGGGGACTCCAAGAGGCTCCATCCCTTGTTGCTCACTCACCGGGAGAGGGGCTGTCCCAGCTGGCTGCTTAACCCACAAATACCATGAGAAATAGCAAAACATCATTTTTCAGCCATCAATTCACCAGCTTCTCCCACTACAGCCTCCCAGAGCAGCTGCTGATTCTTCCTGAGAGCCTGTGCTGCATCCCCAACCCAACTCCCACCACTAAAACATCCCCTGAGCCTGGAGCTGCCTTTTCTGGCCCTGCAGTGCTGCCCCATGCCAATTCTCATCCCTTGGGCTGCCCTGGCACATTTCCAGTGCCTCCCAGTGCTGCCCAGATGTGCCCAGCAGCCACAGCCCAGGCTCCAGAGTGTGGCAGGCTCGTGGCAGGGAGGACAGCCTGCAAGGGCAGCAGCTGTTTGAGCTCATCATTCCCAACCTTGGGAAACCCCTGCGAGCCAAGTTTGGATCTGACCATCCCAAGCTGGCCAAATAGCTGCTGTGCGCCTTCCCTTGCTGCTCTGCAGGCAATCTCCCAGGCAGGAGACATTTTTTCTTCTAAATGGATGTGCCAAATGGCTCCTCCTGCAGATCCCCCCTCCCCCTACAGGAACAGCAGCAGCACCTCTGGGAGCTCCAATCTGTCAGGTTCTGGGGGAACAAATGATCCACAAGAACAGCTTCTTCAAGAAATAAAATAAAACTACAATATATGGAAAGACCACATGCCTAAAAAGAAATCGTTGGGGCTGTTGAATTTGTGAATCCAACCCTACTTAACTTTTTTAATTACTCCCATAAACCAGCAGTTTCGAGCACATATGCAATATTGTGAACAGATTCAAATCTAATTAGCTGTGTTCATGTTAATTAGATTCATTGTGTATTTGATGCTCAGCTCTTCCTTCAAGTTTTATCTTGGAGCATGTGTTCATAATTAACCCAAATTTAGTGTGCAGTTAAGGCCAGTCCTCCAAGAAAGGCTTTGCTCTCATTTTCCCTGTGGACAGTCCCTCTCACTTGTTGCCTGGGGTCTGTGAGGGATGTAGAGAACTGGTCCTGCATGGAATGTGGCAGAGCAATGGCTCTTCCAACCCTTGCTGAGGTATGATTTGGGGCTGCAGAGAAACATAAATCATCAGGAGAAATCATCGAATTTAATGATTGAAGCCCAACCCAACAGAGAGAACCCCAGGGGAGATCCTGGCCCCTCTGGGTGATGCTTGGGGGCTGAGTGCCAGGACAGACCCCTTCTGGCCCTGCTTTTGGCTTCTTGGGGCTGAGGCACTCTGGCTGTGGCAGCCCTGGAAAGGGTTGTGCTTCCCAGATGTCACCTCTGGTGATGCCTTTTTCTCTGGCCCTTCTACACTCTCCCCCTTAGGATGACATCCAGGCCCTGTTCACAGAAGTTTGTCTCAAAAAGCTGGTTTCAGCCTTGGTTTCTAAGCAGGACCAAGAGGGATCCTGGAATCTGTTTTGTCTCCCTGCCTAGGAAAGGGGAGAAGCTACAATATGAAGCTACAAAGCCACACATATATGTGTAAAGGATACACAGAATATGTAAAAGAAAAAAAGAGTAAAACTAAACCAGCATCACTGACATATGGGCCTAATTGGTCCTGCTCTGTGAGCACAAGAGTGCAGAGGTCCCTCATGGCTGAGGTACCTGGCAGCCATGCTGGGGACATGACATCTCCATGAGCTCAGAGAATGACATTGCTGTTGGAAGGATGTCATTTGTATAAAGCCTGGTCAGCTCTCTTTTAAATAAACTCTTTTTTTTTTTCCTTACCTTGATTTCATTAGCTAAATATTTGCTCCTACAGGAAGCTTATAGTTAGATTAATGTGTATTCCTTGCTTATGTGAGAGTGGGTTTGGTGGGCACAGAGGTTGCTGTGTTGTGCCTGCCTGTGACTGCCAAGGAGCAGCAGCATTTCCCCACTGCTGGCTGGAAGAGAGGAGGGAGAGGATGGAGGGGATGGGAGAGATGGAAGGCAGCAGCAAAGCTCCTGCTATTGCTTTCCCAGCCAGGGCTTCCTGAGCATTGCTGCCCAGGAGTGAGGGAAACCTTTGGCCACAGGTCTTGGAGGAGAATTTAAAATGTTGGATTTGCCTCCTCTTGTCCAAAGAAGAGAAAAAAAGTGGTGAAGCATTCAGTGACACCCTCCCCTGCCCCCAATAATCTTTCCTTTATTTTAATGGGAAGCAATAGAATTCTTGGTTCCATTCAAAGGAAATCATAAAGGATAGTGACAAACTGGTCACAATGGAAACCTCTCCCATTTAAAAGTCAAGAAATGGTTTCTTGCATAGTGGTATGGCATTATTATTTGCTGTTTGCAAGCCACAGAAGAAGTGTTCTGTTTTGTTGACAATGACACAAGATAACCATGACAGGTCATTCCTACCCTTCAAAACTATCAGAGGAGAAAAAGAGCAGAGATTTGTTGACTTGTCCAGCTCTGCACCCAGAGTGGTCCTGAGGCAGAGCCCTAGATACCATCGCTGGATGAGGGCAAAGCACCCCTCTAAAAGGCAATTTTAAAGAACAGCAGTACAAAGACCAAACCAAAAAGCACTGACTTTTAAATTTATTTGAACAGAAAAAAGTCTTGTGACTTTTTTTTTTTAAAAAAAATCCTTTGAAAGGACAGCCCCCTTGTTTTTCTTTAGTGTCTATAACGACACCTCCCAGAGTTCAAGGTGTTTGGCTGCTGACAGACTGGGGCTGTCAAAGGGAACTCCTGCCAGGTGGCAGAGTGCAGCTCAACCAGAGATGAACTGCACTGCAGGAGACACAGGGAACTGGAAGGGTGGGCAGGGAACAAAACCTTAGGGTTTTCAGCCAAAGTCGACCCTTTTACAAGCAGAGGATGAAGTTTTCTGGCATTGCTGATATTCTGCTTAAAGATTCATGGAATCCTGGAATATCCTGGGTTGGAAGGGACCCACAAGGACCATCGAGTCCAGCTCCTGGCCCTGCCTTGAGGGCTGAATTGTCCTGTTCCCCAGCCCTTCACCCCTTCAGCCCCTGAGCCATGTCTTGCTGCTTCCTTCACCCCCAGGACACCTGCTACGTTCAGTACAGCTTCTTCTGTGAACTTCAAGCAAAGTATGAGTTTGACCTTTTCAAGTCCCAAAAGGAAAATAAAAGGGGGGAATGGAAAGAAAGTCCTTGGTCTGTGTTCACAGATAAAACAGATGTGGTAAAGCAGAATAGAGTTGGTTGGACACCTTTTAACGCAGTCATTCAATTCAAAAATTGCTACTTCATCAAAAGCTTCTGGAGGAAGATGTGAATTTGGGTATAAATTCCCTTCAGAAGAAAGAAGAAACACATAGCCTGCAAAACTCTTTATCTCCCCATTTGTGCTTTTTAGAGCAGAGTACTTTCCTCCTCCTCAGTGGCTTTTCCAGTTTCTTGTCGATTTTCAGAAAACCCTTCAGCAGTTCAAGCCATCCCTGCAGTTTTCCATCACCGCGTGCTGCTCAGCTCCCTAATAAAGAATTTCAGCAGAGCTATAGAAATCAATATGAAATTCATCTTTGCAGCTGAGTTCCCTGGCACGCTGCACACGGAGGGGAAGATCAGAGAGCACAACATCTGCAACACCACCCCCCTTCCAGTCCCCCTGGGGGCAATGGAAACCTGGTGCCTAAGGAACAGCCTCACCTGGCACTGGCCTGCAGCACTCAGCAGCTGTCCCACTGCAGATTATTTTGTCAGAAATCACCTGGCACTGGGGCCAGAGGGGCACAGCTCCAGGGAGATGGGCTGGGGGAAAGGCAGGAACCTGGCAGGGAGCTTGAGCACCCCAGGGACTGCTCAGATGCTGTGCCATCCAATACACCTGCTGGAGAGGTTTCATGGTTTTTTCCCTTCCTGATGGATTGCTGGGTGATTTTTCTTTGCTCTGGAATGAGATGCAGAAAGCTTGACAAATGGGGAGGAGGGAAACTTCTCACACCAGAATAATTCAATTTTATTGTATTCTTCACTGCACAGCACGCTGCCTCGAACTTGCTGGGGGTGAAAATCACTTGACAGAGAGTATAACATGCAGAAAGTGTCAGAAAGCTCACTAGACGTGCCTGTACTTTTGTCCTCCCCTCTCCAGCCTCACCTGCACTGTCAGGGTGGGAAAGGCAAAGTAAAAGGGCTCTGGGTGGTGTGATATTTGCACCTGCTCCCCAAAATCCTGGTCTGCTGTTAGGCCAAAAGGAAGACCCACATATCTCTGACAAGCAAGCATTTCCTTGGTAAATTTCCAGCTGTTCCCAGCTACAGCCACGGTCCCCCCCAGGTAAGTGCATTTTCTTCTTCAAAATGCTGCTGGAATTTCTGGTGAATGAAAACTTTCCTGGTCTGCCCAGTTTAGGGGCTGAGATGCAGGACAGACACTGTTCTCCTGTGCCATGTTGGGGGGCTTGTTAAGGGAAACAAAAATGGCAAACCCCACGAGCTTTTGGGCCTTTTTTTGTGGTTTTTTTTGGTCAGTTTATCACTTAAAAGCCCAAGGGACCCTCCAGGCAATTAGAGAAGTATGAAAACTGCTTGGAGAGAAAAGTCAGCCACTGTTCCTTTTTGTGACTCTTTTCAGCCCTTTGGACCCAAAAGTCAGTGCTGGAAGATGGCAGTGTGGGAGCCCAGCAGAGCCCTGTCCCACAGGGCTGCTCATTCTGGGAGGGATTCAGCATCTCTGACTGCTGGGATTTTTGGGAAGAGGAGCTGCTGCCTGCTCACTGCAGGAAATGTGTTACTTTGAAGGTGCCTTGATGCTGCTGCACTTTTAAAAAGCCTCATGGGCTAATGCTGTTGGACGGGAGAAGGAGCAGGGGGTGAATTAGACCTGAGAAATCAGAAGTATCTCAGTGAATGCTGCTAGCAGGACTTGCAGAGAGGGCAGGAAGCTCCTGCAGTGGGATGGGCAGCACAAGACAGGAGAGGCTGTGCACAGGAGCCCTCCTTGTGCCTCCTGGAGTGAAACTGCAGCCCTGTCCCACCCAGCACTGAGAGTGTGTGTGTGATGATGGTGTTCACAGGGGTCCCAGGATGAGGGAAGAGACGAGAATGTTGACTCCATGTTTCAGAAGGCTTGATTTATTCTTTTATGATATATATTATATAAAACTATACTAAAACTATACTAAAAGAATAGAAGAAGGTATTTCCTCAGAAGGCTGGCTAAGAATAGAAAAAGAATGATAACAAAATCCTGTGACTGACCAAGACAGTCCAGACAGCTGACTGTGATTGGCCATTAATTAGAAGCAACCACATGAGTCCAATCACAGATCCACCTGTTGCATTCCACAGCAGCAGATAATCATTGTTCACATTTTGTTTCTGAGGCCTCTCAGATTCTCAGCAGAAAAAATCCCAAGGATTTTTCATAAAGCATGTCTGTGACGTGTATGTGCGTGTGTGTGTGTGTGTGTGAGGGTCTGTGCCTGCCCACAGGACCACCCTGGGCACTGCTCACCACGTGGCATCGCTCCCTGCCCTGGTGTGGGACATCCCGGGGCCTCCCTGGGTCAGGGGCAGCAGCCACGGGTGATGACTCCCTCCCTGCTCGTGGCAGTTTCCAGCCTGGCCAATTTTTCTGCCTCTTGACTTAAGCTTCATTGATGTTAGCAGCATTATTGTTTAAAAATAGAAATGTCATGCAATGCTTGAATCAAGTGTCTTGCAAAAACCTGGGGGGCTAAATATAGTTAATTTGCACAGTAACCTTCACCTGCCAAGCCAATGTTAGCAGGAGAGGCATGCTCGATGGGGGAGCCTGGGGCTGGATTTAGCTCCTCCGTGTATAAAGGCGCTTGTGGAGGGAGGAGCAGGCAGAGGAGCCTGGGGAATGGTGTCAGGAGGTGGATGGTATGGTCCCAGTGAGGATGCTGGGTACCAGAGAGGTCAGGTAGCTTTGGAAGAGTGCAGGCTGCACCAGGTCAGTTGCATGAGAGAGAAAGAACCATCAGCCTTGGTGGTGTGGGGTGAGAGAGGTGTGAGGAAGGTGATGCTGCCCTTCCCTGGCTGTCACAGCTGGGTTCTGCCTTGCCTCGGGTCATTCCCAGCGTTTCTTTCCTCTGCACTAATAGGATTTGGGAGCTTAGCTACCTTTGTGCAGTAATGACAGCTCACCCCAGAGTCTTTCAGGCATGGCTGCTTGACTGCCTAAAAGCCTGGAAAACTGCTAATGAAAACTAATTCCTGGCCGAGCCGTGGCACCCGTGGGAGGACAACTGGGCCATCCATCCCTGCTGGACATGCTGCCCGCAGGAGCTGCCAGCCCCCACTGCCCCACAGCATGGGGGTCCTCTGGGGACACAGCTGCTCACCCTGTGCCTGTCTCACCCACCCTGCTCCCCAGGGCTCATGGCTGCACAGCCCTACCTGGCAAGGGGGCATCTCTAGCAGCAAGGCTGCTTTTCATCTCACAGGAAAGCCTTAACAACATTCAGAGTCTGAAGCAGTTTTGGCTAGAAATGGGGAAGATGTGAGTCTTCAAAAGCCTTTAGCTTTCCTACATCCAGGGGCTGGCATCCATCCTCACCTCCTCACAGATGCCTAGGGAAAGGCACATGTTTTATTTAGCCCTCTTGGCCTTCTGAAGCAGTATTTCTTCTCCCTCCTTCCCACCCAGCTGTTTCTTTCTCTTCTTCTTTGACCCAGCCTGATGCTTCCTCAGGTGCCTGCCCTTGGTACCCAGTCTCCACCACAGGAACACAGCCTGGCTCTGCCCTGCAAATGCTGCCGAGTCTAGGAATGATTTTAATTTTTTTTTCCAAAAAAAGATGAACTGTGCAATTATTCTCCTAATGGATGTGACACGTTCTCCACATACTGACATGTAACATATGGCGCAAGATTACATCCTTCTAAATGATTCATGCAGTTCATCAGCACCACGATTATCTGCTGCTTTCCGGAGCCATGTCTTCTCATGCAGCTAAAACTCCCAGCCCCTCCCTCTGGCCCCCCATGGCTCCAGCTGCTGGGGTATTTTCAGCCTCAGGTAGACACTGGGTAGCTCTGCCCATCAGAGAAGTCATCTCCAGCCCAGCCCCTTGTGTAGTGCAGTCAGAGCACAGAGCAGGCCAGGGCTTCCCTGCCAGCACTTCTGGGATGAGGATGCAAGCTCTGGGAAAACACATCCCGCAGGTGAGGTGGCTGGAGCAGTTTACCCACGAGAAGAATTTATTTCTCCTATAATGAAAAATTCCTTCAAGGAAAAAGCATTCATTGAGATGCAAATTCACCATGCTCTCTGCAGAAAATAAACCCATTTTCCCCTGCACAAGGCTCCAGGAACCTATTTGTAATAGCCCTGCTCAACAGTGATATCTCCAGCTCCCCAGGAAAATTAGTGCACATTAGCACAGAGCAGGGTATGGAACCCAGAGCAGCATCCTGGCCTTGCTTATCCTTGGGACATTCCAGACAGAATTAACACAATTTAGTTTTTCTGACTCACCCACTTCGCCAGGGAACTTTAAATGAGTTTTAATGCAGAAGCCTGGTCTGCAGCATGTGAATCAGGAGCCTCTTGGGGCATTTACCAGCCAGGCTGCTTTAATAGAAAAAGCCCCACCACACGCAAAGCCTCACACTGGGGGAGGAAAGGTAGCAATGCCATGTGCTGCTCATTTACAGCCAGGAGCTGATTATCCACTGAGTTCAGTGGGACTGCAACTGATACCAAATCATTTAAGATCCTACAGACAAAAAAGCTCTGCTAAAAAAACCATTGCTCAGGCAGTGAGGTAAGTACTCAAATGTTGGGAAAGGCCAGATTTGTGGTTCCCGTGCAATTTAATTTTGCTCCATGTGCACTGAAATGAGAGAAAAGCCCCAGGAGGAAGGAGTAAGTGATCATTTAACTAAACACTGCATGGCAATGTCGATGGGGGCAGAACAGAGGTCAAACCAACTACCATAAAACTAGCCCTGCCTAATTTCTGATGCTTGAGCTTGCAACCTTCTAACAGAGAGTTTGGCAAGATTTCCCAACCTCTTTTCTTTCAGTTTCCAGTGGCTGCAAAGCCCCCAAGGGGCAGGAACACTGATGTGCAGAGCCCTCCTGGGCCTGGGCCTGGCCGAGCCCAGCGAGGAGCAAGGCCAGCAGCTCCAGGGCTTGGCTGGCCTGACAGCTTCAGCCAGGGTTTTGGAATAACAAATCTCACTAATGGATCTCCCTCACAAAAGAGGAGTTCTTGTGACCCAGACATCTCTGGGCCTGAATCATTTGTCTCTTCCTTAAGTGCCTCAAAAGGCCACTGGTTGCCTCCAAGGCTGTCCCTGGGCAGTTTGTCATGCCAGGAGCGATGCCTGCCTGCCCACTGCCCTGCCTGGGGGTTGTGTGGTGCTGGAGTCACCCTGGCCTGTGCCATCTGCCTTCCCCTGGCATGGCTCCTGCCTGGGACTCCTCGCTGAGCAGAGAAATCAGCACCATCCCAGCTTCCCCTGAAAAGCTCAGCAGGTGCCTGTACGCTGTTTGCAAAGAGCCTTAGATGTTCCTCAACTACATCCCTATTAGCTCTCAGCCTGAAATCCTCCCAGAAATCAAACGGGAACCCTCCAGGCATTTGAAATTAAATATAGCCCAACTTTGCAGCTGCCTAGGCTTCTGCAGGGAGCTTTTGTCTCGCCCGCAGTCCCCAGCCGTGCATTCCCTACTCAGCCATTTGGTCTCCAAACCATAAATTGCAAAGTGAGACTGTGCTTTGTCTCAGCCCTGACAGGTTTGGGTACAAGAAGTATTTGAGGGCATCACTAGCCTCTGACAAGAGCTGCGAGCCAAAGCAGCCTGTCCAAACTGACTGATTTAAAAATGTTTATCTCTAGTAAATATTGTTTCATGCCCTTAACGTCAGTTAAAAATGGACTGGGAAGTATTTCCCCCAGCAGAGAAGCAAGAAGAGTAATTAGCAATAAAAACCCCAAATCCACCAACAGGCAGAGTGGGAAAATAGACAGCAATCAATGTGAAAAGCAGCAAATTAGTCTGGGAAGCAGAAGCGATGAGCAGAACAAATCTCTTGTCCAAGGAGGCAAGAAAGCAGCAAAGGGGATTTTCCCCTCTGAAGGAAGCTGAGCAATGGGGTGCTGGGGACTGGAACCCAGAGCTGTACTGAGGTGGGAGAGGCAGGGATGGGCAGTGACTATTCCTGCTTTTTCACCAGAGTTCAGCCAGCCAGCTGCTGGGGCACGGCCCCTCAGGGACAGCCTTGCCCTCCATGCCAACGTGTGCTCCCAGCCCCCTTCCCAGTGCTGGGTGAGTGCCTGCACAGCCAGCAGCTGCCAGCTCCTCCACACAGCTCCCAGGAACTGCTCCCGCAGCTGGCAATAATCCCCCTCTCCCTCTCTGCCTTCCCATGGCGCTCCCTGGGATACAGAGGCACGGCGTGCCCGGGACAGCCCCTGGGCACTGCTCAGCCCCTGCCCCAGGGGGTGGCACATCTCTGGCGGGGACTGAGCAGCGAGGACAGCCTGGGGACAACCGAAGGTGGCTTTGTCTTGTCCCTACAGCTGTGCAGAGCTGCGAACTGGCCACAGGCTGCGTCCCACAAGGGCGGGTTTGGGGCAGGGGAAGGAGTTCCAGGGAGGGAGACCCTGGTAAGTGAGATTTGTTTGCAAAGGGGAAGAACGGGGAGGGAGGAAGGAAAGGAAGGAAAGGAAGGAAAGGAAGGAAAGGAAAGGAAGGAAAAAGGAAGGAAAGGAAGGAAAGGAAGGAAGGGAGGGGAGGAGGGAGGGAGGGAGGGAGGGAGGGAGGGAGGAAGGAAGGAAGGAAGGAAGGAAGGAAGGAAGGAAGGAAGGAAGGAAGGAAGGAAGGAAGGAAGGAAGGAAGGAGGAAGGAAGGAAGGAAGGAAGGAAGGAAGGAAGGAAGGAAGGAAGGAAGGAAGGAAGGAAGGAAGGAAGGAAGGAAGGAAGGAAGGAAAGGAAGGAAGGAAGGAAGGAAGGAAGGAAGGAAGGAAGGAAGGAAGGAAGGAAGGAAGGAAGGAAGGAAGGAAGGAAGGAAGGAAGGAAGGAAGGAAGGAAGGAAGGAAGGAAGGAAGGAAGGAAGGAAGGAAGGAAGGAAGGAAGGAAGGCTGGCTTGCAGTGATTTTTTTTCTCCATGTTTTGCTTGTGTAGAGGGGAAGCACTAAGAAGCTGCTGCGTTTCCACCAACTCCTTACCTTGCCATAAGAGGGCACCACTTGACCCCAATGGCTGGAGGGATGCTGTGGGAGCTATGTTGGCCTTCCCCCAGCACCATTCTTTGCCTATTCCTCCACTACCTTGCCTTATCAATTCCTTCCTTGCCTTGCCATGCTTTGCCTTGCCTACCCTTCCCTGCTGTGCTTTGACTCTCCCCTCTTCTTGCCCTTTTCCCACAGGACAAGCCAGGCCTTGGCATCTCCAGGGGCGTTTCTCAGCCGTGGCTGCAGCCTCAAGGTGCATCACTGGCATGAGCACAGCACCTCCTTGTCCCAGTCCTGGCTTGGGACAGGTTTGGATATGGCTGCCCCCCCCGAAAAGCCATGGGGACAGGCAGCTGTTAACAGGCACGAAGAAATCTCTCAGTGGAAACGCTGCTCTCCAGAGAACCACCTTTTCAGCAGCAGCTGTGAGATTCAAAGTCATTTTTTCCCCCTCCATTTAAGGAGATACCAATAAAAAGCACAAAACCACATTGTGGCTCCATTTTTCTGTGTAGAGGAAAGCAGAAAATACACAATTTTCTAGGAAAGCCACAATCCAAATGCCCAGGGTTTGAAAAAGAATTTTCCCTCTGACAACAATCATTTTGATCATTATCAGCTGGACGTAAAACCCACAAAGCTTCCCGCAGTTTCCTGGCTCTTTGGGAGCACCACGTGAGCTCGGTGTCACCCCACTGGAGAACACCAGCCGATGTGCCCTGTCCCTGGGCACCCAGCCCTGGCTGCTGCCCACCCACCAGAGCCAAAGCCGGCTGATAATTGGGAGCTAATTGAATCCATTGCAATTACCTTTCTCCCAGTTCTGTTCCCCCCCTGGAAGGCTGAACTCTTTTGGGCTGAGAGCAACAACTGAAATTGTCAGTTCCAATTCCCTATGGCTCCGTTTATTAGGCCAGAGGACTTCCCCAGAGTAATCAAACCCAGCCAGAAAATGCATTAAACTCACAAAACAAACACTGGTGTTTGCAGCACAAAGCCCTTCCTGTCTCATTAAGATCAATTAGGTTGTCTTGAGCAAACTTTCCCCTTTCTTTCTGCTAAGGCTGGACCATTAAGCCCATCCTCCACCTAAACAAACTCAACGGCAAATCTGAAGGTGAAAAATGCCCACGCATCAGTGCTTTGCTTCCAGGCAAGCTCTCTCCAAAGCACTGCAAAGATAAAGGCGACGAGGCAGGCTGGGCATTCAGGACATCTCTCCCAGAGCCCTTTATCCCGCAGGAAGGATTCGCACACAAGTCAGGTCCTCTCCATCGCTCTGGGATCTCCCCCGGCTCGCCCAACCCTGGCACAGGCTGCAGGATCCTCTCTGGTGAGGGGCTGTGCTGGCAGGCAGCTGCTGCCCTCCCTGCTCAGCCCGGGGGGATGTCCGGGTGCGTTTATTGAAGGCCACAGCGAAGCCTTCCAGGGCCAGAAGTCCCAGCTGGTGCAGAAGGACGCGGCTCATTCGCGGCGCTGATTTCCAGGAGCATCTGCTGCGAGGGGAAGGGAGGAATCCATTCAAGCACCGTCAGCCCAGGACGCAGCAGCCAGGGCTGGCCATCCCTGCTAGCAGCAAGGGGGAGAACAGCCCCGAGAGAAGGAAGGAAGGAAGGAGGGAAGGCGAAGGGGTACCTGCTGTGAGTGGGGTGCAGCCCGGGCTGCACCCCGAAACCTGAGGGCTGCTCAGAGCAGCAGAGCTGCTGCCGCTCGGGGCACACTCCGAGGAGAGCTGCAGCAGGGACACACGGGACACATCCCCTCTCTCCGGCTCACAATGGCCACAAGCGAATGTGGCGAGTTTGGCAACAGCGACCAGTGAGCGGGGTAAGCACCCGAAGCACGGACTGCAGCCTCCCAGCTCCTTGGACGTGCAGCCTCCGTCCCCCCTCCCCGCTGTGTCACAGCCCCGCTTTCTCACGGGCATCTCACAGAGCAGAGCAGACGTGACTTTGCTGAGAGCCAGCAAGGAGAGGAAAGCCGTAATTAAAGTCCTGACTCTGGTTCCAAATACTGCATAATGAAATTAGCCCCTCGGTGCCAGGCTGTGAACTTCCTGCCGAGCGGGCGGGCACGGCCCTCCGAGGCTCCCTGAGAGCTAGCTCAGCTCCCAGGGTATTCAGCAACCCTGCTCCAGGCTGGGCACTGCCGAGCTCCCACAAAAATCACTCCCAGGGGCACACAAGTCTTGCGGATGCTGGCACAAAGCCATGGGGTTCGCAGAGGGAGGGAGCTCTCCCCGCCCCGTCAGGGACCGCTCATGGGCTCTTCAGTATCCTATTCCCATTGAGCTTAACACAGCAGGACTTCTGCAGGGGTTCCTGCATCGCCCCCGGCTCCACGGGAACAGGAGATTGGGAGATTCTCATTCCCAAACAAGCGCAGCCTGGCACAGCATTGCATACACTGCCGGCAGATCCTGACTCCTGCTGCTTGGAATCCCCAGCACGGGAGAGAACAAATTTGCAACTGTGAGCCAAGAAAGTCACTCCCAGACGATATTGCAGAGGAAAGATGATGTTAATTCAATGAGGAGGGTGTCTGCGTGTTGCTTAGGGGTGAAAAAAGAGGAAGGAGGGGAGCTGCCCCCGCCACATCTGAGAACCACAGGAGAAGCTGATAGGATTTCTGCTAGGAGGCAAATAACATCAAGAAGCCTCTGGAGATTGTTTGTTTTCTCAGAAATCTTAACATGCAAAAACTGGCAAATAAACAGCAATTTTAGAGAAACCAAAGAGTCTCTTTTTTTCTCTTTTTTTTTTTTTTTAGTACCCAGAAGATGCAGCCATGCAGACCTTGCCTGATTACTGTGCCAGGTGCTGCGAGGATGCCTGCAAAGGGAGAACCAGGACTTGTGCAGAAACAGGAAACATGACATGGTTGTGTGGCCTGCTTAAGGGTTATGCTTAGAAAAAGGAATTAGGGCTTGGCTGGTGTAGGATGCTCCTCCTCTGTTGTGCCTTCGCTCCATTCCTTAGCTGGCCCAGCTGTGTGAGAGGCAGCACCTCTGCTCCAAAGGTTGGATTCGTGGGTCCCACCTTGTGTGGGACTCATCCAAGACAGCAAAACTGCCACGCAGAAAGAGCCAGGAGCTGATGCTGTCACAGCTGATGGTGTCACAGACATTTGCACCTGCATCCTCCCATTCCACTGACAAAACTGCTCGAAGCCTTGATCCCAAGGGGAGGTGTCAGCAGAGCCCTTCTTGGAAAGCTCTGTGCAGCCTGGAGGATCCGTGCCTGCGAAGACACGGGAGGAAAAGGGAGCTTTCAAGTGTGAACTGTGAAGGGCGGATGGACAGAACAGCCATGGTGAAGTTCCCCAGCTGCTTTGAAGAACAGACTCTGTCTGCACAGAGCCCAGGAGAAATCCAGAAATCCATGTGGACCCGCTCTGGAGGGTGAGAAGTGCGAGGTGCTCTTGCCAATGAACAAAGCCATTGGCTGAAAAATTGAGTGTTTGCAACTAATTATTTTCAGTAACTGACCAGCTTTACGGATGGTTGAGGAATATTCATCAAATAAATTATTCATGATTTCTTTCCACTGATCAGCAAATCAATTAGCCACAAACCTCTCTCCAATTATTCATCCAGCTCGAGCGGGATAAATGGGGAGATTTATGACACAGACAACCAACTAATGTGTATTTCCAAACAAGGACCCTTAAGATCCATAAACCTTGTTCTGCACTGGCTCAAATGACCCCATGCTGACTCACAGTTAAACTCTCTGAGCTCATGCCCTGTGTGCTCCCTGCTCTGTAAAGTCTCCTGTCACTCAGCACTCTTGGGAGGTGAGGCAGTGCAGACCTGTGGTATGGAGAGACATGGTCTCAGCAGGGCTCACAAGTGATGTGGAAACACCCTCGATCAATAAATTAGTAGATATGGCCAAGTCAAACACAAGAGCTGATGCAGAAATAACCAGTGGTGTCTATAAGGTCAGGTGTGACAACGTACAAATCTCTTCAGCTATGAACTCCATAGGTATGGACCTGTTGGGAAGTTGCATTTGTGCAATTTAACCTCTACTGTTATAATTCCCCATAAAAGCACTCTCACACCAAAATTAAGGCATGTTGACAATATTAAGCTGCACAGTAAATGTAAGTAAGGGTTATGAGACTAACAAATAGTCAAATTAGCATAAGAGCTGGCTTTCCCTCACTGTAGTAATGCCATTGGAGTTTGTAAAAGTGAAGCATAATTCAGCATAAGTGTGATAAGTGACCAGAACTGCACGGAGATATCTCCAAATTGCCCTGCTCTGCAAGACTTCCCATGCCAGCCACACTGGTGCTCCAACTCAGAAGTGAGGCCTGCCTGCCATACTTGGCATGGACACAGGTCCCTCATGGCAATCTACAGTACCGCTTGTTAATATGGTTGGAAATTAGGGTTGTGCTGGCTTGCACAGATAAAGTGAGTCCAGATGTAGGAGGGCAGCTGCTGTACATGCCAGGCAGAGCTTCTTTTCCTGCAGTGAACAGGCACAGGAACAGCAAGACACTCAGGGGAAAAGCATCACTTGCAGCTTTGATTGATCTGGTTAGTGGATTAAGCTCATATTCGTCTAAATACACTTGCAGCCTTAATCTGCTTTCATCCCACTGCCTGGGAGGGCTCCCTTCTCACAAAGCCCCATCCATAACTCCACAGGGTTCTTTCAGTTGGAGCAGCATTGGCTACAGGCAAGAGGCTGTGAATACACCCAGCTTCTGCATGGTGACCTGGTGCAGAGCAGCCTCCAGGCTTTGCCTCCAGAAGTACTTGGTTTCTCTGGCTTTGCTAACTCTCCCACAGTTAACATCACAATGCATCCCAGAACTGTGCCCAGGGATTTCAGGGAGCTGAGGCAGCCAGCCCTGACAGGGGCAGCTGCAGCTTGGGAGGAGTGGGAGCCCCTGGGCCAGACAATTCTTCATCCCAGAAGGGTCCCCCATTCCCGCATGAAGGGACAGTTCTGCCGCTCGCAGGGTGTGAAGGTGAAGTGGTTCCCTCTGGGTGAAGCGCTGTGAACCTGCCAGCGGGTAAGACTGCGAGCAGGGCTCAGCCTGGTGTCCCTCCGCCCCTCAGTTCTCAGTGCTGCACATCCTCACTGAGGAGGACAGCCAGAAGGAGTCACTTCTCTTGGATAACCAGTTCTGCACCTCAGGAAAACTCTCAGTCTGAGACTAGATGTCTAGGACAGAACTCACCACTCTTCAGATGCTGCTGTCAAAAGCCAAAATCTGTGGAGTTAAGAGGTTTCCTGCAGTATCCGTTCCCATGCTGGTCACCCACACGCAAAGCCCACCTATGACAGTTTGGTTTCAGCGCCGCTGGGGCTGGAGCTGCTGCAGCAATGTTCCCGGAGAAGCATCGTACCTGTGCCTGGGCAGGGCTGGGAGCGGTAGGAAGTTCAGAGCTGCGGCAGGAGGGGCACTGAGGCAGGGCATGAGCCTGACTTGTGCCACCGGCGGCACGCTGTGCGACCTCTGCTGCGGGGCCGTGGGGCAGGCTGAGCGGGCCGGGAGAACGCTGGGCAGCCCCTTGTCCATTTCCCCTGGGAGCTGTCGAGCACACCGGGGCACAGCCAGGAGAGCTCCAGTGTCCCGGGCTCTGGGGCTGACCAGAGGGCTGCCCAGGGTAGGGACAGGGAGTCCTAGGCTCTGCAGCAGCATCGGCTCCAGAGGTCGGCGCTGAGGACTCCGGGGCTCGGGGACTGACCGCAGCCCGCAGGGATGGAGGCCGGGGGAAGGAGGCAAAGGCTCTGGATTCTGATGCCGCTCTTCGGTCCCAGGGAGGGGTTCGGCTGTGCCGAGCTCCTAGACAAGTCCCTGACCCAGCGACAAAGGGAAGGGATCCCGGAGGACGGGTTGCTCCCGGACGCCGAGAGCGGGGATGGGGCACCCAGGCTGCAGGGTGGCGGTGGAGGAACCCCCGGGGGACGGGGATGCGGCCGGGGCGGCGGGCTCGGGGGTGCCGCCTGCCCCTCCCGGCAGGGCCGGTGCCCGCAGCGCCGGCGGCGCGGGGCGGAGGGGCGGTGGGCACGGCCCCTCGCCGCACCGCCCCCGCCCGCCCCCAGCGCCTCCCGCGGACGGCGGAGCGCGCCGCGGGGCCGGCGCGGGGCGGCGAGCGGCGGCAGGGCGGCCGCAGCCCCCGACGGCAGCGGCGGCGATGCGGCGAGGGGGGGGCGGGCGGCGAGGCGGGGCGGCGGGCAGCGCGGCGGGGCGGCGGGGCTGGCGCCGGGCGGCCGGGGCCCTCGGCCCCGGGGCACCCGCCCGCCCGCCCGGCGCCGCACCCGGCCCGCACCCGGCACACGGATTTACGGCGCGGACCGCAGCCTCGGAGCGGCCCGGCAGGTGAGCACGGCCGGCGGCGCCCCCGGGGCCTCGCCGTGCCCGCTGCGCATCCCCTCATCCGCCGCGCTACCGTCTCGCCGGGCTCCGGACGCGGCACGCCCCGCTGCGGTCCCAGCGGGCACCGGCGCCGGGCGGATGCGCGGCCAGGGGCGGGCTGCGCCCCGGCCGCTCGCCTCCCTCCGCTCCCCGCTGCGCCTGCAGCCCCGACGGCAGCGGCCGCGGCGAGGAGGGCCCGGCGGGCGAGCCCCGGCGGCGGATGCTGCGGGCCTCCCTCGGCCCCGCCCGCCCCCCGGCGCCGCACCCGCCCGCACCCGGCACACGGATTTACGGCGCGGACCGCAGCCTCCGGAGCGGCCCGGCAGGTAAGGCACGGCCGGCGGCGCCCGGGGGCCTCGCCGTGCCCGCTGCGCATCCCCCCTCATCCGCCGCGCTACCGTCTCGCCGGGCTCCGGACGCGGCACAAGTTTCCCCCGCTGCGGTCCCAGCGGGCACCGGCTCCCTGCTCCCGCCGCTCCCTCGGCGGATGCTGCGGCCATGGGGCTGCCCCGGCTGCGCGCCCCCGCCCGCCGCTCGCCCTCCCCTCCGCTCCCCGCTGCGCCCGCAGCCCCGAGCCCCCCGGCCGGACAGCGCTGTGGCCCGGGCTCCCGCTCGGACCGGCCGCAGCGGCGAGGGGCCAGGCGGAGAGCGGGGTCGGCTGCTCGGGCTGCTGCGGGAGAAGGTTCTGTTGCTCTTGGACCAAACTTGGCTTCGGGGAACCTGGCCTCGGGGTGGGAGCCCCGCGAGGGACCGGTGGGACAGGGGAGCCCCGAAGGACGTGCCCGGAGCCCGCTGCTGCTCCGGGTGCGGGTGTCTCGCCCCGCGGGGCCCGTCCCCCTCCTGGGGATGCTCCCTCTAGGCCTCGGCTGGAGGCTGAGCTCCGTTTTGGATTTCGCTTCTCCACAGGGAACGCGGACTCCTTCCAGCCTTGTGGCAGGGCTGAGTGCCAGGAGGCTCGGGATGCTCCCGTTTCCGCCTTGGGAACGCGTTCCCTTCGCAGTCGACCTCAGAAAGCGAGTGTGGGAGAGGGGACATAGCCCACGGGAGAGGCAGCACAGCCTCGGACAGGAGGAGGGGGTCGGGTTTCCCTGAGGGTGCTGAACTCCTTCTGAGTGGGACTTTCCCCTTCCTTCCCCGCCGCGGAGCGCTGCCCCGGTGTGCCCCAAGGGCCGGTGGTGCTGCTGGGGCTCCTGCCCTGCCGATGACACCGGGTGCGGGTTTTACCGGGGCGCTTCCCTGTGCGTGGAAGATCCCTGTTTGCAGCCTCTTCCCTCTTTTCTCTGCACGGTGGCAGACTGTCGCCATCGACCGTGCAGCCGGGCTGTGCGGCTGAGCTGTGACTTGCCGTGGGCGTGGGGTATCGATCTGTGGCTCTGCCCTGCGGAAGGGAAGGTGTGCTCAGCCCAGCGCATCGCCTGGGGACCCTGCTCTGTGCTCCTGCTCTGGGGACGTGTCACATCTGGGGTCCTCCCTCTGGACATGCCGCTGTCACGCTTCTCCTTGGGCAGCCGGGCAGCTGGCACGAGGACTTAGGTGTCCCGTGGTGGTTTGTGCAGGGAACCTGGGTGGCTCTGTCTGTGAGCCACCTTCACGTGGGTACCCAGTCCCGGCAGGATCCCCTGCACACCTCCCAGGCTTGCTGTGCCCCGCGGGTCCTGCACGGCTCCTCGGTCTGCCTGGGGCCGCATCCCGGCTGCCTGCGGGATGTCTGCCCTGTGGGCATGGATCGCAGGTGGCACCGGGCTTCCCCCAGCTGCCTCTTGTGTACCCAAGGGTGCCCTGGGTTTATCTGCAAGAACGGATGTCAGTACGGGGGTCTGATCGCTGCATGCAAAAATCCTCCTTCCTTCCTCTGAGCATCGCTGACATAAGGTGAAATAAGCAGAGATTCTGCAATTTTAGAGCTCTCTACGGGTTTTGCCACAACCAACAGTAGACGGGACTGAATATAAACTGGGTTTTTATGGGTTTCCCTGGGTTTTTATCTGTTTCCCCACAAAAAGCTCTTGCTGTCAGAATGAAACCAGTTGTTTGGCTGCCTGTTTAAGCCAGAAATGCCTCTGGTTAGGACGCTAGCAGTTCTAGGATCTCCAGCCCCATCCCCTTTACCTCGGTTGCTTCAAAGGCTGCCTGAGCATAACTGTTCTTAAACTCCTCTGGTTGCTGCCAGAGAGGCATCCCCTGCTCCCTTTAAAAAATAATAAAGGGAATATGTACAAAAAGCCGTGCAAATGGTGGAGGAGGGTCTCAGAGCAATGCACTGAGGGAAGCGAGCACGGCTTGGCACAGCAGCTCAGCTGGAGCTGGATCTGGCACCGAGTCCCCAGTGCTGCTTCCCCGTGTCCTGATGGGGCTCTGGTGCCTTGCTGTGCCCTGCAGGCACTCCAAGGAGCTCTTCAGAGGAGACGCAGAGGCGGCTCTGGGCCCTTGCTTGGAGAGGCAGCAGCAGCAGTGGGGTGAATATCCATCCCAGGAGTGCCGTGCCCACACCAACCTGTGAGACAGCCCTGCTCCTTCTGTTATTTGGCTCATGGATACAGAGAGAGAGAGTACTTTCCTGTGTCTGCTTCTCTGCCTTAACAAACGGAGAGCTTGCTATTTTGCTGTGGGACACCTAAAAGCACAGCCTGTGCACCGGGTTGGAGCTCCTCAGCTTGGTTTTCTTGTAGTTGTTCTGACAGCAGTGCTTCCCGGGGGCGGTGCAGGAGGGTCCTGCTGCTGCTGCAGGCTCGGGGTGTGCACAGGGCTACAGAGCAAGGTGGCACTTGCCCAAAAGGCCACGGCAGGGCTCTGCTGAATCCCAGCTCCCGGGATGCTCCTTTTGCCTGGGCAGCCTGCTGCCGGTGCCCTGACAAGTGGCTTTGTGTGTAAATGGGGATTTCTTCAAAACTCCTGGGAGGAGCAGCTGGCAACAAACAGCTCAGTGGCAAAAATGTGTGTGTGTGTGTGTGAACTACAGTCTAAACGGGAGAGGAAAAACATCCAGTTACAGAACTAATGCAAATGGAGTTGGCTTTCATCTCTCCCTGCAGCATCCTTTGTGGAAGGCATTTGCATTTCCCCAAAGTCAGTTTGCTACCTATCCTTCAAGCAAATCCAGAGCTAGAGAGCAGAGGAAAACCTGTTTACAAGGTGTGGGGTGGCTTGCCAAATCTGGAGAGAACTGAACTCAAAATATTTGATAATGATAAGTCTTATTTCAAGGTAGCAACACTGAACACAGCAGAGGATGGCACACACAGGCTGCGTGTGATCTCCACTGCTGAGTGCAGGGTCGGGGGATCATTCCTGAGCTCCTGGTGCACCAGTTCTTGCAGGTGACCCATCCAGAAGGCGGATGGGGAGGACTGGGGCTCATAAATTCCTCTGACCGCCCCTGGCACAACTCTGAAATAACACCGAGATGTGGCATTCCTGCCGGTGGATCCCGGAGCTGTCCAGCATCAGCCTGTTGTGAGTGTGGGAAGGCTGCAGGGGCTGCCAGCAGAGATCCACCAGCCCTGGGGTCTTCAGTGGTGTGGGGGCTCCTGGGTCTGGCAGCTGCAAACAGCTCCAGGGTGGATTGCTGCCATTCTGGAGGAGCCTCCAGCCCGGAAGACAGAAACAAAACAGGATTTCAGGAACACTCCAGCAACAGCTATTAGCTATGCTAAAAGGATTACCAGCTCTGCAGGACTCATCAAGTGTTTAAAACATAACGCAAGCATCAAAGGCGACTCTTAAAGGCTCACATTTTCACATCAAGTCACTGTGAAAATTTCTATCCAACTTAATTAAAACATTCACTTGGCTCGTTAAAAACATAAAGAGAAAAACAAAGGCCTTTTTCCCTTAAGTACCAAGCCATTTGAAGAGAAGAGTTTACAGCAAAGTATGCATATTTCTTTGTTATAGAATCACCTTTGTGAAAGTCTCTTGTCTCTAGATCACTGTGTCTGAATAAGCTCAACTCTCCGAAAAGGAAACAAATATGTTGGTATTGTTTTTGTTGTTTTGTTTTTTCCCTGGCTAGGGACCACAGAAGAGAGATGAAAAAGTGAGAAGAGCTTTGTAGAGAAAGTTAGATAAGAGGGTGGGGGAGTGTCAAAACCAGACCTATAATAGGAAACAAGCCACTGAAGTGCTGGTGTAAGTACCTTTTATCTTGAAGGCTCCAAGTGTTCTGCAGTGCATTAATACACATAAGAGCTGAAAAGCAGTCGACAACAACTGGCACCACCACCTTTGCTGGCAGCAGAGTCACCCCAGGTGGGTCACAGCTCACTCACCATCAGTCCCTGACTGCCTCTCTGCTTTGTCTGAGTTCATTTTTGGGCCACTCACTCGAAGAAGGACATTGAGGTGCTGGAGCAAATCCAGAGAAGGGCAACAAAGGTGGTGAAGGGTTTGGAGCACACATCTGATGAGGAGTGGCTGAGGGGGCTGGGAGACTCAGGCTGTAGAAAGGGAGGCTCACTGGGGACCTTACAGCTCTCTACAACCACCTGAAAAGAGGTTCTACAAAGGTGGGAGTTGCCCAGTTTTTCCGGGCAGTAAGATAGACAGGGCAAGAGGCAATGGTCTCAAGGTTCACCAGGAGAGGTTTGGGATGGATATTAGGGAAAACTTGTTCATAGAAAGGATTGTCAAGAACTGGAACATGCTGCCCAGGGAAGTGGTTGAGTCACATCCCTGGAGGGACTTAAATGATGTGCCACTTAGGGATGTCATTCAGTGGCGAATTTGGAAGTGCTAGGTTAGTGGTTGGACTCTACAACCTTAGCAGCTTTTTCCAGTCTAAATGATTCTATGATTCTGTGTTTTGGCTGAGGTGGGATGGGATCAGCCCCATCCCAAGCCCCTTCCCATGTGTGCTTGGTCCTGGTCAGCACCACCATCATCTTCCACTGTGATTTAATTCTCCTTGCCTGTGATGTGCCCTGTCTCGGGAACATGGGGTCATCCCCAGGCTTCAGCATGTGTTCACCCTGGCCACTCTCACCCTGCTCGGAGGCCCCAGTTGTTTCTACTGCCCTGGGGAGGTATAAAACAGATAGTCAGACTCCTCTGCACAAGGAATTATGCCACTGAAATTATGGGTGCATTAAACACAGTGTTTAAACTTAGTGAAGGATTTTTTGACATTCATAGAGGCCTTGAACACTGTAGGATTTCATCCCATTATGTTAATTTTCTTGGTTTTGATTAATATTGAATCAGCATCCCCAAAAAAAGGAATAAACACATCCTCTCCTTCCTCTTGTTAACATATGAGTTTAATTTCTTCCTCTCCACGCTGTCCTGCCTGGTGCTCAGAAGGGCAGTGCTGAGAAATGCCACGAGGAGCAGAGCTGCTCCTGCTGCATCTTCCCAAGGGGATTTGCAGCCTCTCTTCCTTCTTTCCTTCTCACTTGGCCATTTTCTCGAGGCAGAATGTAGGACCTGAGCAAAGAGCCTCCTATAGGGCCTGAGCAAAGAGCCTCCCTCCTGTAGGGCCTGAGCAGAGAGCCTCCTTCTTGTAGGGCCTGAGCAAAGAGCCTCCCTCTTGTAGAATCTGAGCAAAGAGCCTCCCTCCTGTAGGGCCTGAGCAAAGAGCCTCCTGTAGGGCCTGAGCAGAGAGCCTCCCATAGGGCCTGAGCAAAGAGCCTCCCTCCTGTAGGGCCTGAGCAAAGAGCCTCCTTCCTGTAGGGCCTGAGCAAAGAGCCTCCTGTAGGCCCTGAGCAGAGAGCCTCCCTCCTGTAGGGCCTGAGCAAAGAGCCTCCTCCTGTAGGGCCTGAGCAAAGAGCCTCCTGAGCAAAGAGCCTGTGGGACCTGAGCAAAGAGCCTCCTGAGCAAAGAGCCTCCTGTAGGGCCTGAGCAGAGAGCCTCCAGTAGGGCCTGAGCAGAGAGCCTCCTGTAGGGTCTGAGCAGAGAGCCTCCTATAGGGCCTGAGCAAAGAGCCTCCTGTAGGCCCTGAGCAAAGAGCCTCCTGAGCAGAGAGCCTCCTTCCTGTAGAATCTGAGCAAAGAGCCTCCCTCCTGTAGGACCTGAGCAAAGAGCCTCCTTCCTGTAGGACCTGAGCAGAGAGCCTCCCTCCTGTAGGGCCTGAGCAGAGAGCCTCCTGCCCCTGCCACACTGTGGGCTGGCCAGCTGTGTCCCCATGGCAGGGACAGAGAGGTGCTGTCACACAGGGCTGGTGCCATGGGAAGGTGTGTGAGCACAGCTTTTATAACCATGTACTCTGTGCACGTTAGGGATGTGAAATGCAGGAATTAGGAGGTAGACAAGGTTTTTCCATCAAGCATTTATAGCACCTTCCTCACCATGTGTCTAGACATAGCTATAAATGAGGGAGAGGGCTATTACCTGGGAATAAAACTACTGAAACCAGCCTTGGAGAGCTTGATGCTGTATTTCCAAGGAACTAGGAGATTCCTTATGATGAATGTAACAATATCAAAGGCCATAAACTCACCACAGCTGGGTACTGAGTCAGGGGACACACTTAAAATGTACCTGCCACCTGCAGCTTAGACTCAGCATTAACTGCGGTCTCTTGCCAGTCCTTGGCCATTCCAGGGGCTGCCACTTGCTCACAGATCAGGGTTCAGCCCTCCTGACTCCACCAGCTCCAGTGGCATCATAAAACAGTCCAGTGGTCACCACAATCTGATTTCTCATTGCAGTGTGGACCAGTGGTGGTGTGGAGGAGAGGAGAGGAGAGGCCATCAGTGGAGCCCAGGCTGTGCAGCTCACTGGGAAACTGCCTTCACACCTGAAAACTTGAGGCAGGAGCTCTGCTGAGTGCCTGGCAGTGCTTGTGTGGGTGGGAAATGCCTGGGAACTCATCCCAGAATGCCCAGTCTCCATCCCAGTCCTTTTGATAATGGTGGGAGAAGTTACACTGCAGAGATCTAATTGTTTTGGATGCAAATTCTGTTCTCTGATCATTGCTTCTGCCACATCCAGCACAGCAGGGTCTAAGTCTGCCTAAGGCTTTGCCACACTGTGATAGCATCAGCAAAAGTAATAAAGAAGAGAATGGACTCCCTGGAAAAATACTGTGAAGCAAACCCCTGACATGCTCCTGACAGTGTCCGCAGCGAAAGCCCATGGAATTATTTCGTTCAGCTAAGAGTAACCTCCCTACACTCGTCTGATGACTGAGTGGAGTGGCAGGGGATGTCTCTTCTGATCCTTTGGTTGAATTAGAGGATGAAAAAGGGAAGTGAAAGGGTCACACTGGTGGCTGGGACCTTTTGGGACCTGCTGGCCCGTGGCTGACCTGCCTTCTGAGGGAGGAGGGATGAGAAACACCAGCATGGCAAGTGTTGGGGCAGGATGCAGGCAGTGGGGAATTTGGGTCAGCACCTTTGTGGCTGCAGGAGGTGCTCCCCAACCTGGGTCTCCTCCTCCAGATTAGTTTTCCTCTGCAGTTGGTGCACTGTGTCCAGGCCTTGTAAAAGCCCTGCAGAGTTTTCTCGTGTTGCACATTCAGGATTAGGAGGCACTTGGGTAACATGGTCCTCTGAGTACCTAAGACCTATTAAAAATTGCTCTCATTTGACTCCACAAACAGTGCCATTGGGAATGCAGCAATGTTTCTGGGATGTGAGTAAATATTGGCCTTGAATGAAGTCGTGGATAATGGGAGATAAGTTATCAACAGCTGTTTAACTTAATATTACTTCCATGCAAGATAACACTGAGCTTTTGCAAGAGGTTAATAACCAGATGCAGAATCCATCACTGCAAACACAGGCACCTGGCAAAGTGCATCCATAATTTTTCCACTGGAGTGTTATTACAGCTGAAGGAGTGTGGTAGCAAGGAAATGTGCCAGTGGTCCTGGCTCCAGTGGCACTCCAGGTGACGTTGTGGCTCTGTGCAGTGATTGAGGGACAAGGGTGCTTCCCTGTGGGTCCAGCTCCTCCAGACTGAAGGGGCTAAGGATGGCATCATTATAGAGCTGTATTAACAAAGCTTTGCTGCTGCTAATCAGGCTTGAATGCCTGTGCTGGGCAGTGCCTGTACTGCACATCCAAGCACAGTGACCATAGAGCAAAGAGTGAAGGAGCACAGGGAGGCATTAACACAGATATTGAGAAGGTGGTGGTGAAACATGAAGTGTGCATCAGTTGTGGATCACAGGACACCACAAAAAGGAATGCAGCTGATGCTAATCAAGATTTTAACCCAGAGTTATGGGTCTGCATCACTTTAGGTGGCTACTGCTCTCTGGTATGGCTGTTCCAGCCTGACGTTGGACCTGTAATTCCATGGAATTGTAATTCCAAGAACAGGCTGGCAAAGGCCAGAAGTACTCAGAGAGATTGGAAAGGCTCTGCAGCCACCAGGCTTCTCTGCAGAAGGACTCCTTCCCAGGCCTGTCCCAAAATGTGGAGCTGGGGCAGAGGAGATATCTCAGCCACCTGCCCATTGCCACAATGTAGGCCTACCCTACATTCCATTCCTCTCACTTGATCCTGGCCATGGATGCTGTAGGCTTTCAGCATTGAGCTTCACAAGTCAGAGCCCAGAGAAGAGCTGGGGTGGGAGAATGGACCCTGCCTG
This sequence comes from Emberiza elegans, assembly GCA_024865655.1. Classification (NCBI taxonomy): domain Eukaryota; kingdom Metazoa; phylum Chordata; class Aves; order Passeriformes; family Fringillidae; genus Emberiza; species Emberiza elegans. The sequence goes on along the minus strand of JALJVW010000238.1, from coordinate 617,202 downwards.
CTCTCCTCTGCCTGCTGCACCCACAGTGCTCTCCCTGATGATCAGGACACGAGGTCACCGTGTCAGTGCCTGGCTGGGACAGGCCTGGCATGGCTCTGAGGACACTGATCAGCCTCGACTGAGCCCTCAGGGGAGGCTCCTGGCAGTGCTGGGCTGGCTTTGCGTGCCCCTGGCTGCCAGCCCCTGCTTTATCCAGCAGACCACACTGCTGCTCAGCAGAGCTGGCTGCAGATGCTAGAACAGCAGCTGCAGTCCTATTGATCCCTGTGGGGGTGAGAAGCCCAAATGGAGACCCTTGGGAAATCAGCACAGAATACAAAAATCTGGCTGCAAAGCAGAGTCTGAGACTGTGACAGCTCTGCAGACAAACCCATGTGAGAGTCCAGCTGTGCAGAGCATCCACAGAGAGCCTGCTTTGAAGGTGGATTTGGTGCTTGGGATACATAAGGAAATCTTAGTTGCTTTGCATGAGCCCATCACACCTTTTCCTTCTCCCAGAGGAAGCATCTGGAAGCAGATCCAGGTCCTTGCACCCATGGAGGCAACAAATCCTCAACTTCCTCAAGTGGGTTCCTCAGGTTGTGAGGCTGGAGTGAACAAACAGATGAGCACATTGGAAGCATCCAGACTTCTCACGGTTTCAGGGCTAGAAGGGTCAGAGAAACACTCTGGCTTCCCAAAAGAAAGAAGCCCCTCTATGTGCCACTGCTTCTCTGGCTGTTGCACAAGTAGATGGGTGTAGCCATGATATTTTCTGAAAAATCCTTTCCTTAGGGTTTTTTCTCCTGAGAAGCTGAGAGGCCTCAGGAACAAAATGTAAACAATGGTTATCTGCTGCCGTGGAATGCAACAGGTGCATCTGGGATTGGTCTCATGTGGATGTTTCTAATTAATGGCCAATCACAGTCCAGTTGTCCAGACTGTCTCAGTCAGTCACAAGCCTCTGTTATCATTCTTTTTCTATTCTTAGCCAGCCTTCTGATGAAATCCTTTCTTCTATTCTTTTAGTATAGTTTTAATATAACATATATCATAAAATAATAAATCAAGCCTTCTGAAACATGGAGCCAACATTCTTATCTCTTCCCTCATCCTAGGACCCCTGTGAACACAGTCACAGCTGGGGATGTGTGTGTTTTCAGGCCATGCCACACTCCTGGTGTTCACACCCAGCTGGAGCAGGGAGCAGGGCTGAGTGTGCTGGAGGCACTTTGGCCTTGCTCACTCCCCAGGTGTTACACCTGCGGGAGCTGCTTTTGGCCAGCACCATTTAATGGCTCAGAGCATCACCTGCTTTGGCAAGCACATCGCTGGAGTCTTTAGTAGCTGCAGTTAAGAAGAAAGCTGTATTACTAATCCTCATATGTAGCTGCTTTTTTCCAGCTCAGGCATTCCAGCTGAACCTTTCCCCCTGTGCTGTTTGCAAACCAGGCAGAGTGCGAGCGTGCCCTCACCCTTCCCACACACAGACACAGCAAGGCAGCAAGCAAATGGCAGGTCCCTGCTTGTCCTCAGCAATTAGCAAAGAGCTCCAGCTGCCACTGCTGCTGCCCTGGGATGACTTTTCTGTTTCCCATGGGCTCATTGCTGCAGCAGCTGCAGAGCCAGGTGATGTGGGTTTGCTTCTTTATAGCCGCGCCTTGCCCTCGCCTGTCACTCACATGACAAGGTCCAATTGTAGTCTGAAATGAACTTTATTATTAAAGGTCCTGAGTTCCTGAGTTATTAAAGGTAGGACAGCCTGGGCTGACCCTTGTGGATGTGCATGCCTGCATTTAACAAGCAAAGGAAATTCCTGTAGACGTGTCAGCAGCACCTCGTGCTGAGGCTGGTCAAGGTCTGTGTTGGAGCAAGTGCTCCCAGCTGTGCATTGTAACCTTGTGATTCTCTGCTAGAACTGGGTTTTAAGCTCCTGCTGAAGTTTGCCTCTGTGAGCAAGGTCCTGGCTGGCAACAGCTTCCCTGTTTTCTTCCAGGAGAACCTGCTGCATGGTGGCTCTGTGAGCAGCACCTCCCCTTGCCCTCAGTCTCCTGGTACCAGGGCTGCCACTGGAGTTTATGCTGCTGCTACACATCCTTTTCCTGGGCAGCTTCCACACAATTCATTTACCTGTGGAGCTAGGAGCTCCTGTTTTAAAGCTTTCTTTTAAACAGTTTGCAAAATACCCAGCTTCTTGTTTACTCTTGTGTGAGTTCCCCTTATTTATCTTAAATTTCAGGGAGCATGACTGCTGGTTTCCAGTGTGCAGCACAGCAGCAAACCACCCTGGGCTCCCTGGGAATGGGAGCCTCTTCCTTCCACTCCTCCCCATCCCTCTGCAAGGTACAGCAATATAATCACTGGTTTGTTCACTACTTATTTCCCTGACAGAAATCAGTCTCATGTTGTCTTTGCTTCCTCCTTTGATTTCTTGGCTTTTCTGATCTTCCCACATTTTCTGCAGCTACACAACTCATCCAAACTAATAACCAGCACAGTTTTTCCCCTCAGGTAGCACCATGTGCCCTCAGACCTCGGGCAATGCTTGTGCCTCCCTCGCTCAGGGTGGGGGTCATGGTGGGGCTCATAAACTCATAATTAATTCTGTCCTCTTGATAAGCAGGCTTTGGCAATGAATCCTTGCAGTCCTACACAGATCTTGTGTCAAATTCACGGGAGTTTCATGAGATTAGCATTGCTTTGAACTCCTTCTTCACGCCCAAGTCTAGCAGGGTGAGTATAGGAAAATTATAGTTGCAAAAGAGCTTTGCAAAGTTGCACTACACTCCATTTCCTTGGCAAAGACAAATAAAACTATGCAGGGAGAAGGGAATAAAGAGTGGAGAAAAATGCTGCAGACATAAAGGGAGAAAATGCTGAATGGAAGGGGAGAACTGACAGCCTTAATATGGATTTGGGGGGAATTTATAAACCTGAAGCCAAGTAATCACAGAGCGTGGGCAGTTTAGGTGGCTGTGGGGACTCATTGCTCTTCATTAACCTTGCAGCCACCTGGGTTCAGGTGTCAACTCAACATCAAACCACAGCTGATCAAAACTTTCACTGTTTGAAAAATTGTGGGGAAATTGGGTTTTCAAGTGGCTGAATGGGATTTCATGAGGCCCCTGCCTTCCTCAATATTGTTAAATCTAAAAATGGATATTTGGGCCTGAATCCAGTTCTGGGCTCCAGCCAATAAGAGCTGAAAAAATGCTGCTGTGTTTATTTGTAAGTGAGGAGCTTGTATTTTCCCCCATGTGCCATGGGGGCTTTGTTGCCCCTGCCTCACAGAGCGCTCAGGCAGGATCCAGGCACTGCCTTGCCCAGAGAGCAACACAGAAAGCAACTTCAGTAATTCCTGCAGTGAATAACCTCTCTTTTCCACCTGCATCTGCTGGGAATGCTCTCCCCTGACCCAGAGGTACAGTGGTGTACGTAAGAAAGATGCCATCAAGCTGGGAAAATGGTCGGGCTGGAGTAGCTCTGGGATGAGGACTGTTTATTTGTTTGGGCCAGAAAATGGAAGCGGGTCTGGAGAGTGAAAGAGGCTTTCCCAGGATAGCTGTGACTTGTCAGGAGCTGAGAGAGATGTGCCATGCAAGCCTTGGCTCTTCTGTTTTATATCTGTGTTGCTGATCTGGAATATAGAAATTACTGCTGGGATGGCAGAGTGTCAGATGAAACGGCCAAGTGAAGCATTGCTTTTGGTGGTTGCTGGGTGAGGAGTGCCCATGTTGAAGAAGTGGTGGAAGCCTGGATGAGCAGCCTGGCTGCAGGAGAAATGCCTGAGTTTGGGTGCACAGTGCGTGCTGATGCCACCAAAGCACCCCTGAACTTTCTGTTCCATGTGGCCTCACACAAAATTCATGGCCACTGTCCTGCACAGGGGAGCCCAGCACACTTTTGCATTCCATTGACAGCACAGTGACCTGCTCAGGTCGAGCTGTAGACCAAACTGGGAGCAACCAGGCTGCAGGGTTCTTGTAGCATCCTAGAAACTCAGTGGGACCCTTGCCCTGAGTTAAAGAACCCTCCTGAACTTCCAACCTGGTGCAGCCTGGTGAGCTCTGCCCATCTCCTCCTCTGGGGTATTCTCCAGTGGCTGCTGCTGTAGGGGTAGTAGGGTAATACAAAATCACACCAGTAGCTTCCACTGGTCCCCTGCATCCTTTTATTTGGTTTAAAACCAAGTGTTTGCGAGTCATCACTGGGAATTCATCGTCAGCCGTCTGTCACGCTTAATTGGGTTGTCCTGTAACATATCTTGCATATAAGTAAATCAAAAAGAGTGGGGCTTATAAAAGGGCCAGTGTGTGGCACATTGATGTTATTTATAGGCTTCTCTGTGGTGCTCATTGCCATGGCAGCTGAATGCTGACACTTGTGAGGGAATGCCAGGGATGTTTTTAAACAGCCACGTGTATGGAATGAAGTGGTGCTGATGTGTCCCAGTGCAGTGGAAGCAAGGCTGCAGTGTCCTGCAGGGAGCCCCTGGCCCCAGGACAGCAGCAGGAGGGGAAGGGGCCATGGCAGGTGATAGCAGCTCTGTGGGCTAAGGCCACTGGGGTTGTAGAGCCCACAGGTCCAGTGCCCCAGGTGCTGCATCCTGGCATCTCCTTGGAAAAGTGGGCACCAAGCCAAAGGGGAGAAAAGTACTCACATGGAAGAGGCTGGAGATCCCTTCATCCCTTTTCTCCTTTCCAGGATGAAGTCCTCACATACCAGCCTGTTTTTCATACCTTTCTGTTAAATTATACTGAAGCCCGTGGTGATTGCTCCACGACTATCCAATAGAAGCTTACTTTCTACAGCTGGCTTTTTTTGATAACATTCTTTCTTCTTAAAAAGCAAACAAAAGCAGCATGTCCTCATGTCAGTTCTGTAACTGGCACATAAAAAGCCTTCTTCAGCCACATCCAAGCAGAGCTGGTTTGAGCATTTGCACCTCAGCTTCTACCTGGAAAGAAGCCTCTTGCAAACTCTTCACTGTCCCAGCAGCATTGCTGTCTCCAGCAGCAGTGCTTCAGAATGCCTCTCAAGGGGAATACATAACAAACCCTCAGTGTGTCCTTTTATGACAAAACTACCTGGTCTCTCACCCGGAGGACCCCAGTTCCTGCCAAATCCTGGCCAGGCTCTCTCAGTGAGTACACCTTCATCTTCTCACTTGCATCAGGCTGTCACAGCTCAGCCCTGACCTGAGGAACCCAGGGCTGAGCCAGTCCTTTGTGAATCTCTCTGCCCATCTGAGAAAGGCTTTCTATAAACCTACACCTTCCTTCTACTGAACTAACTGTGACTCTCCCATCTGCAGACGGGCATTTTTTCTCTGCAGGATGAGCAGAGGTCTCTGGAAGGGACCTGGTGCACACTGTGCCTTTCCTGTCACCCCTGCTCCTCTGCAGCAGAAACCAAACTGTGCCTGTTTTCCCCTCCTGTGCAGATAAGCAGGTGCTTCTTCCCACCTTGTTCTCATCTCCTCTCCTTGCTCTCCAGGGCAGCCTCAGTTCCCTGGCTGCTGTTAGGATGGACCATTTGTTCCCATGAGATAAACGCTGTGTCCCCGCCACGCCTGGGCTCCAACTGCTCCCCCACAGCGAGGGGAGGTTCCTCAGGAAAGCCCCAGGGTCCATAAAAGTCATTATTTAACATTATTTTCCTCTTGATGGGAGCTATTTCTATGGCTGTGGGAGCACGGGGCCCTCATGCCCGTGTCTGTCAGCATTCAATTCATGCTTTCTTCACAACAGCAAACTGCCTTTGCCAAAGCCATTTGGTTAAACAGTTGAAGTAAACAATCTCACTGGATTTTTTTTTTTTTTTTTTTTTTTCCTGGGGTTGTCCTGGAGTTTATGCAAGCACTCCACTAACATTAACTGTCCTGGCATCCACTGTTAGTCCCACAGACACCTGCTTGGGAAATGAGTCCACATGGGCAGTGGGTGTGGGGGAGTTGGTGTGATGCTTTCCCTGCCTCCTACAACTCCATTCAAGAGCTCTTCTTGCAGAGCAAATACATGGGGTCTCTTTTTGCTCTAAGACTGATATGGTTATTAAGCTTTCTGCAGTGAAAAAAAGATTGCAAGGCAATTCAGCTTGCTGGGTCATGAATCCATGTAGATGTTGTGAATGGAAACGATATGCATGTGCCCTGGGCTTTGCCCAATCATACCAAGCAGTAATATAAGTCAGGATGAAAATAAATCTTAATACCAACATGCCCTACATGAAGCAAATACTTATTTTACATAAAACCTAATTTTAGCACGTCAAGACTGTAGCCAATCCACTTTGTCTCACCATGACTTAGCATTATGACATACATATAGGTATGAATATATGCATTTGTAAACACACTCTTTCCCCCTCCCTATTTTTTTTGCTGAATTGAGTGCCCCAAGAGGCAGAACTTGCTGTCTCGGTGAGGAATCTCTGCACACTCACAGGCCTTCTCTCCCTTGCCTGGGCATGGGGAAGGCAGCACAGGCACCCAGCTCTGCCATGTTATGCACAGAGTGATTTCTTTGAGCAGCAGCAGCTAAGAAATGCCAAAGTATGGCTGTAATGCTGACGGGGATCAACTGGGTAGAACAAAATGCTGATGGGTGTCAGGCCCTGGGGATGCTGACAGGGATGGATGCTGCCTGCAGCCCTGCCTCCCACAGCTGGCCCCACTGTAGTGATCTCAGTGCTGGCAAGAGCAGCATCAAAATGCTCTTCAACGTGGAATTCATCAGTGTGCATGCCCTTTGTCAGGTACCCACGGAGAGAATGCCAGAGGTTGTGAGGGAATGCCCTGAGGGAGTCATGATATGCTCAGGTTTTCCAAGTGCTTTGGAAAAAGTAGTGGTGAGCTTTGCTTTTCAGAAAAAAAACCCAGAAGTCCTTTCTGGCATTACGCTTTCCTGCATCCTCCCCGTGTGGTGTCAGAGCTGGTTTATGCAGCTATATTAACTTTCACTTCACCTTTCTGTGCTGCTTCCTTCCCCTGCACACTTTGTCCTAGGAAGATCCCAGACTGCTGCAGCAGGGCTGGTTTCTCAGAAGAGTTTGGATGTGATGTGCAGCAGCAGGGCTGTGTCAGGAGGAGCCTGTCTCCTTCCTTCCCCACCACGCAGTGATTCCCAGTGCTCTGTGCCAGCCTGAGGGCACCCCACAACCACAGCCATGCTGGGGCTCACACAGCTGTTCCCTGTGGTGCTTCTGCCTGCCCAGCTCCTCTGGGATGTGGGGCTGGAGGCCCCCAGGGCTGCAGCAGGAGCCCTGTGGTCCCTGTGCCCTGCTGGGAAGGCACAGGCAGGAGCACAGCCACGGGAGGATTTTGGCAGCCAGCGAGGAATGTCTGGCACTGGTGACTGGAGACAGGCCCTGCCTGTGAGCCGAGCCAGGCTGGCAGCTGGGGAGCCAAAAGCAAAGTGAAAGGCATGGCTTTGGATCCCTTTGTAGACTACTGCCTTGATGGTGAAGCCGCTCACGACACGCCTGTCGTGGGGAGCACACGCTTGGGAGCAGCTACTGGTGCTTTTGTGGGGCCATGGTGGTGGGGAGCAGCTCTGGAGAAGCAAACACCCTCAGGAATGTGTAGGGGGGTGTGGATCCTCACAAGCTGCAGGGGAGGAGCTGGGCTGGGATACTGCTGCCTTCCTGGTGAGGGGGAAAGGGAGTCACAGCCACCCTGAAAGGAGAAGAGAGGTGCTGGTGGGGGAAGATGCAGCCCTACCTCCCCAGCAGAGGAGCAGAGCAGGTACAGCAGATGAAATGACCTGCTGCTCTCTCCTTATTAAAAGAAAATAGTGTTTGCTGGCAGCACTACAGATCTGACACCTTGATCCATTGAAATGTTCTCAAAACATAAATTAGGAGGAAGTGATCCAAGCCCCTTGTGCAGGGAGAGAGTTTCTCCTGCTGCTGCTGCCCTCTCACAGGGTGGGAGAGCCCTGGTACCCCATGGCAGGTGGGTGTGGGTGGGTGCTCCCACCACAGCACCAGTTTGTGGGGAGGTTTGGGTGATGCATCACTGAGCCCATCCCTTCTGGCTCAGCCCCAGCAGTTCTGGAAGCAGAAACCGATTGTGATTTAAAGGTGTCGGAATCAGGAAATCCATCATGTCCTCGCTAATCTGCTGCTGTGATTGATTACCCTCACCATTAACTGCCCGTTACAGACACACACCTTATTTCCAGCCTAAATTGTTCCCTGGGCATGGCAGAATGGCATAGTGGTGCATGGAGGAGTGTGCAGGGGCTGAGTGGCCCTGGGTCAGCACAGGCTGAAGGCACAGACACCCACTGCCAGCACCCAGAGCCCCCCCAGAGGAACAGGGGGGACAGGAGTCCCCATGATGGATCCCCCAGAGCAGCTGGGGTTGGGATCCCTGCCCAAGGGCTTGGGGACATTGCAAAGGGGGTGGGATGAGGGTTGGCACCCTGCCCTGGCATCCCCAGGACCAGATCACAGCGCAGTACATCATGTACTGGTCCCCTTCCCATGCAGAAGGATCTTCCAGCAAGGAGTGGGAAGAGTCTCGCTTTGCTCTGAGCTAAATTGTGCAGTAAATTAAACCTGATCCGCATGAAATTTCCTCTGCATGTATGTTCCAGGGTGAGCTTGGGAACAGGTTTTATCCAAATTCTCCTGCCTTTTGTCTTTAATTTAAAAAGTCAGAATCTCCTGTAATTGCCTCTGTGCTCCTGGAGAATTGGGTAATACTAAGAAACCCTCTGGTGGCTAATTGAATGCCTTATAAATGTTCTGACTGTAAGCAAAGTTCTTTGTCTTACATTATAAAGATATTTAGGTCCCATTCTGTAGTAGGGTGATAATTTTATGAGGGATTTTCATATCTTTTGGATGCAATATGGGATGGATCATTACCTTTTTTTACACTTAATTGCTTTTATCATCCAGAAATATTCAGTGCTTAATGATAATAAAGAGCCTCTGCTAAGGAGGCCAAACACCAAGTGTGTTATTGCCAGAGCACAACTCCTTGGTGTGGCATTTCCTGTGTCACCCACCCCCAGGGAGAGAGGGCTGCTCACCCCAAACCCCCCAGCAAGGCCAGAGCCCTATAAACCAGGAATTGTCTTGTTTTCCATGCATCCATGTCCCCTGCCTTTCTGGTACCTTACCCATGGCAGCCAGAGCACAGAGGATGCTCCTGTAGCAGGTGGGGAGGGGGAGGCTGAGCTCCCTGGTGCAGGCTCCAGACTCCAAGAGGGCACTGGGAACAGGCCATGCTTCTCTGGAATCCGCTTGAATGAGGGAAATTTGCTGCTCCTCAGGCAGCCAGGCTGCCTGCTGGGCCAGGCTGGCACCTCACTGCCAGCTTTGCTCCTCAGAGGCAGGGTTACAAAACCAGGTCCAGATGTTTGCTTGCTGTGTTGCCTGTGGCTCTTCCAGGAATTCATTTTTCAATGGCCTTCTACACCTCTTAATTAAAAGAGCACTCACATAATTTATTAATTACTTATTAACCCTTTATAGCTACTACAAGCCCATCATAGACATCGGTGGTGTCCTACTGATGCTCATAAGCTCATCAGCAGCCATTGTAATTGATGGATTTAAGCAATCTGCTGACCTGTTGGGCTCGGCAACAATTGATTAACTATTCATTAAAACATCTAGAAATTATTTATGAACCTTTTATAAACTATTTATAAGTGAGCAGGGACAGATTTATTCATTACTGTGTATGGGCTTGCAGCAAAGGGATGGAAGGAGCTCCAAGCTGAGATTCCGGCAGCCCAGCTCCAGGCAGCAGGAAACATGCCCAATGTCACAGGAAAGCCTCTGTCACTCCACACATTTCTCCAAATTACACTGGCTTCCTGCAGGCCCTGTGGGGGGTCAAGTTCCCTGATAGATGTGGGTCGTTCTCCCAAGGATCAGAAATAACACAGAATGGAGAATTTTCTGCTTTTCTGCAGAGTCAGGTAGTTTAGCTAAGTAGGGGCTGGCAAGAATCCAGTAGCAGCTTTTTAATACACTGTTGGACTAAACTTAGAGGAGAGGATGAGCAGGCTTGTGTGATGCTTTGCTTCTAGTGGCATAGGATTAAATTACCATCCCATTTTACTTCACATTAGTATGCAGGGATAGAGAGAGAGAAAGGCATCAGCTGCCAGCAAAACCCTGTTGGCTGCTGGGTGCTCTCAGGCAATGAGCTGGTTCCTGGGTAAATTGGGGATGCAGTGTAAGAGTCAGGTTCAGAGCCCAGAGCTGATTGTTTCATTTTTGGGTTTTTTTTCCAGCTTGATAATGAAAGACCAAAAATCTGTTTTCTATTTCTTTCAGTGCAGTAGAGGAAGGGAAGGTGGAGTGGCCTTGCTCAGCTTAGACTTCATGAATCATTCCCATGTTCCTGATCTGTAGTGTTTGTACCAAAAATGGAGACTTTTCTAGGGACTGCCCAAAATGAGTAATGCTGTTCCTTGCTGCAGGATCCCAAAACACTCACTGCTGCAGGGGGTTATCTGCAGCCCACAGAAACATGCATGGCTTGACACCGAGGAGCCTCCCTGTCCCTGGAGCTCACCATGACCAAAGAGAAGCTGCAGGTGTCAGCTCTGCACGTGCTGACACAAGAAATGATGCCTGTGCTGGGATCTCACTGGGGTATTTTCAGGGTCCCCAGATGGAGGAGGAAGGAATGAATCTGACTCCATGCTCTTAGAAGGTTAATTTATTATTTTGTGATATTATATTAAAGAATGCTATACTAAACTATACTAAAGAATACAGAAAGGATACTTACAGAAGGCTTAACAAGATACTAATCAAAAACCCGTGACTCTCCAGAGTTCTGACACAGCTGGACCATGATTAGTCATTAAGTAAAAACAATTCACATGTTGGATAAACAATCTCCAACCCCATTCCAAAGCAGCAAAACACAGGAGAAGCAAATGAGATAATTATTGTTTTCCCTTTTCTCTGAGGCTTCTCAGCTTCCCAGGAGAGAAATCCTGGCAAAGGGATTTTTCAGAAAATATGATGGTGACATGTCACCATCTAGGATCCCTTCCTACAGGCTGTCCCTAATCCTGCCTGCAGCAGATGCTGTCCAGCAGGACACAGGGATAACTGATGGCTTATTCCCAGGAACTGGGGTTTGATATGGCAAGTCTGTCAGCTGTGTTTCTTGTTCAAGGTTCCTTCTCTCCCTTCTGCTTCTCTGTATTGTCCTCCTGCTGGTGGTGCTCAGCTGGCTGCTGAAGGCCAAGCTGTGTATGAGCTGCAGGGCTGGCTTGCTGTTCAGCACAGGAGGGGAATCCCAGCACTAGCAGCAATCTGAAGTGGCAGATTTGTGTGGTGATGAATGGTTAGCTGTGTTTCAAGCTCTTGTTTGGATTTACAGAGGGGTGTGTTTACACACGTGTAATTCATTCAAAAAAGCTGTATATAGTGACTATTTAAGCACAAACTGGAGTAATTCAGCATTGCACTGTGTGTGTCCAAATCAGTTTAAAGCTGAGCTGAGATCAAATTAGTGCAAGCCTGACTCTGGCTGTGCTCTCCCCATTCTGCCATAGCCCAGGCCCCAAGGCTTACAGGGGTCCTGCAGGGCACAGCTCACACAAACATCATGCAGAATTTCACTTGTGTTCCACCTCAGAGGAGAGAAAAGCCAGCTCTCTGTGGTCTCTCCTACAAGTGTACTTGAGCGGTTTTGGAGTGCAGTACAAAGAAATCAGCTTTCTGTGGGAAGAGAATACAAAGATGTGCCCAAAGAGCCATAGGTAGCTCAGTATTCTTGTAGGAACCCTCAATCCAGTGTGCTCCTCATTCCCCCAGGACCAGGGAGCTTTGGAGGCCCAGAGGACCCCTGTCCCAGCCACAAGGCAGGGCTGAGCACTGGAGAAGGGTTGTACCCCCAGCTCACACTGCAAGCTGGAGCTGCCCTCACTTCTTGTGAGCAAACAAGTCCAGAAGGTGGAAAGCATGTCCTGCCTGGGCCAGCTTACCTGGCAGGACATCACTGTGCCTCTGGCAGGACATCAGGGTTTGGTGATGTGGTTACAAACCCCCAGCTGGCACCGCAGGCAAGGGGCACAGCCACCAGCTCCAGCCCATCCCACAGGAGCAGGGGGATACCTGTGACACACAATGGGGCCAGCAAGAAGTGTTTGGAAAGAAGAGATTCAGGTGGCTCTGTAGAACACAGCACAAGGTGAAAGCAGGGTCCCACCGCCCCTACAGCAGTGCCCTGATGGTGGGCTTTGTTTGGCTGGGGAGTGGGGCAGCTCCATTCCAAAAGCAGAGCTTCCCCTGGCAGGGCTTCCCCTGCAGAGCATCCAGGCCCCAGCCATGCTGAGGAGCCCCACAAGAGGAACATTGCCACCCCCAGACTGGGACACCCTCAAACAACCCAGAAGCAAACCACCCAGCTTGAATTCTCCATTCACTTGGTTCAGCAAAGCTGAAATAACAGAAATCACTTTGGAATCAGTCCTCGGGTGCCAGAGATGCTCCAGGTCTGGAGAGAGCAGAGAGCTGCTGGTGCTTGCCCTGGAAGAGCACGTTCATGTTGCAGAGCTGTTCCAGCTGCACAGCCCTCAGCTCTGTTTCCAAGTTGGGAACACCTGGCAGTGGGTTTGTGGTGAGCTCAGTCCTTGGCCAGTGCCTGCACCTGCCCCAGCCAGCCCCAGCCAGTCCAGAGGGGCCAGCCAGGCACTGGGGCAGGACCAGGGGCTGGAGGATTCCCCTCAGCTGCACAGTTCCTGCTGCACCCCACAGACCACAGAAATTCATTATTTTCTGTCCCTTATTTGGCCTCTGTGCTCATTCCCAGCCCCTCTGGGCTCGCAGAGAATGTAGGGATGCCCCTGCAGGGAGGAGCTGAGCCTGCTGGTGGCTACAAGGTGCAGGCATGATGTGGCACTGTGCCACAATCGGCTGCCTAATTACAGAGCAATTAACCACACAGAGCAGGGCCATCCTTAATGAGGTAAATCTGTAAAGACAGGGAAGAGCTGTAATGCACAGGGACACAGCAGAGCCCCCCTGGAGGAGTGCTGGTGAGGATCCCCCGGATCTCACCTGCTTCCAGGGGGACCTGGGCTTCCAGGAATCCTGAGGAGAAATGGTTGTTGCCTCATGAGGCCATGGGCATCCCATGGGAGGGATCCCAGCCAGAGGGTGGGAAAGGCTGAGGCTGAGCAAGGGTGGGAGAGGGAAAATGGTGGTGCAAAAATCAGTGCAAGATGTTGGCGTGGTGCTTAGGGAGGGCTTCCAGAAGCAGTTTCAGAATGCAAATTAAAACAGCAGCTGATGGCAGCTGCACTCGCTGTGCCTCTGCAGCCAGGTGAGGTTTTTTCCAGCCCAGCAGTGGCCCTGGCTGCCGCAGCCCCCTGTCTCCCCCTGCCCCCCCCAGCCTCCCCAAATCTCACCACTTTCTTAGCTGGGATTCAGCACTGCCTGTTTTGTACAGGAGGGGTGCTCTGCAAACATCAGCTTTCCTGTGCCTCATGCAGTTGAAAATTCAGTGAGAAACACCTGCCATTTACCACATTTCATGTTTGCCACCATCACATTTTCTGAAAAATCCTCTTTGCCCAGGATTCTTCTCCTGGGAAGTTGAGAAGCCTCTGAGAAAAAAGAAAGCAATATTATCTTATTTGCTTCTCCTGTGTTTTGCTGCTTTGGAATGTGGTTTGGAGCTTGTTTACCAGCAGGTGGTTGTTCCATTGGTTTCATGTGAATTGTTTTTACTTAATGACCAATCACGGTCAGGCTGTGTCGGGACTCTGGAGAGTCACAGGTTTTTCATTATTATCTTGTTTAGCCTTCTGTCTGTATCCTTTCTGTATTCTTTAGTATAGTTTTAGTATAGTATTCTTTAATATAACATAGTATCACAAAATAATAAATTAGCCTTCTAAGAACATGGAGTCAGATTCATTCATTTCCTTCTCTCATCTGGAGACCCTGAAAATACCACACATGTTCTCTCTGGAAAACTGGGAAATGTCTGCTCCACTCCACGTTTCATCCCCCTTTCCCAGGCAAGAGATTCCCTCCCAGTGAGGGAGAATATGTGTGATGACTTTGTGGCCATTAGTGGATAGAAAGGGGTTTTATTGCTCTTCCCTTTGTTTGGCATCAGTTGGGAGTGAGGTTTGAATCCTCTCCCCCTGGATCTATGTTTTCTAGCAAACCACAATCATTGTTTCTGAAAAGTCCGAGCCATCTGCTACTTCAAATGCAATCTAAAGTTATCAGCAGAGGGGAGGGAAGGAGGAGGGTAAAATGACCCAAGAGAGAAAGGAAATATTTCTGAGGCTGAACAAAGCATCCCAGGATTGCTCCTAGCCACTCTTTGTAGTTGTTTTATTTTGCTCAAAACCCCAAGTGAAAATAATTAAATGACTGCCAAACAGAAATAATTTATATTGGATTTTCAGCCTGTCTGGCAGACCAAAACTAACTTGTCATTTTGACAGCCCCAAGCAGTGCCAAGGAGAGGAGATGCTCTCTGTGCTGCCCTGGAGATACCCCAAAGCCCACCTGTGATGAACTCACAGCCCCATGGCTGTCACCTGGAGCTGGGGATGCCCTCACTGGCATGGGCTGCTGGGGCTGTTCCCAGGTGTCATGGCCTGACTGCTTGGCTGGGATCAGCAGCAGGAGAGCTTCCCATGCACATTTTGATTTCAAATGCTGGAAAAGAGAATGAAAAATTAGTCCATTCTGAGCATGTTAGAAAGGAAAGACTTCAAAAATTAACAATTCAGGGCAAGTCACATTTTTCAAAAGATGCTTCTAAATTAGCCATTTTGGGTCAGTCTCCATCTCTCATCCTCTGAATATCCCTTGTCCCTCCCATTTCATGGAGGGGAGGAAAAACAACAGCCTCACTCTCAAACAGCATCTTTCAGCAGCTGGCTAAGCTGCAAAATGGATTAGCTTTGCCTTACAGCTCTGTACACAGCAATTCCAGGCTTGCACAGGAGTTGCATAGCCTTTCAAGCAAAACATTCCCCATGAAGCCCCTTCTGGGGATGCCAGGAGATGGAAATGAGCCTCTGGGGCAGCAGCATGCTGGGGAGCAGGGGTGAAGAAGGCCAGGAGGTGGGAGATCTGCTCCCACATACAGAGCCAGCACTGAATGGGGGCAGGGCACATCTTCCTGCCATCAGGAATAACTGGGAAATGTCTGCTCCACTCCACGCTTCATCCCCCTTTCCCAGGCAAGAGATTCCCTCCCAGTGAGGGAGAATATGTGTGATGACTTTGTGGCCATTAGTGGATAGAAAGGGGTTTTATTGCTCTTCGCTTTGTTTGGCATCAGTTGGGAGTGAGGTTTGAATCCTCTCCCCCTGGATCTATGTTTTCTAGCAAACCACAATCATTGTTTCTGAAAAGTCCAAGCCATCTGCTACTTCAAATGCAATCTAAAGTTATCAGCAGAGGGGAGGGAAGGAGGAGGGTAAAATGACCCAAGAGAGAAAGGAAATATTTCTGAGGCTGAACAAAGCATCCCAGGATTGCTCCTAGCCACTCTTTGTAGTTGTTTTATTTTGCTCAAAACCCCAAGTGAAAATAATTAAATGACTGCCAAACAGAAATAATTTATATTGGATTTTCAGCCTGTCTGGCAGACCAAAACTAACTTGTCATTTTGACAGCCCCAAGCAGTGCCAAGGAGAGGAGATGCTCTCTGTGCTGCCCTGGGGATACCCCAAAGCCCACCTGTGATGAACTCACAGCCCCATGGCTGTCACCTGGAGCTGGGGATGCCCTCACTGGCATGGGCTGCTGGGGCTGTTCCCAGGTGTCATGGCCTGACTGCTTGGCTGGGATCAGCAGCAGGAGAGCTTCCCATGCACATTTTGATTTCAAATGCTGGAAAAGAGAATGAAAAATTAGTCCATTCTGAGCATGTTAGAAAGGAAAGACTTCAAAAATTAATAATTCAGGGCAAGTCACATTTTTCAAAAGATGCTTCTAAATTAGCCATTTTGGGTCAGTCTCCATCTCTCATCCTCTGAATATCCCTTGTCCCTCCCATTTCATGGAGGGGAGGAAAACAGCAGCTCCTCACTCTCAAACAGCATCTTTCAGCAGCTGGCTAAGCTGCAAAATGGATTAGCTTTGCCTTACAGCTCTGTACACAGCAATTCCAGGCTTGCACAGGAGTTGCATAGCCTTTCCAAGCAAAACATTCCCCATGAAGCCCCTTCTGGGGATGCCAGGAGATGGAAATGAGCCTCTGGGGCAGCAGCATGCTGGGGAGCAGGGGTGAAGAAGGCCAGGAGGTGGGAGATCTGCTCCCACATACAGAGCCAGCACTGAATGGGGGCAGGGCACATCTTCCTGCCATCAGGAATGAGGAGGGAAGGAGCCAGCCCAAAGCCTGGTGGGGACTCTGCTGCTGGGAGCCTGGATCTGGGGCTGAGATGGGCAGAGCCCTTGGCTCAGCATCTCCTCCACCCCAGCAGCTGCAGCTGCGGGGACAGGGGTGTTGGAGGGCTGGTGGCAGGTCCCCACAGCTGGCCCGTGGGACAGCAGTGACACTGGCACAGGGGCTGTTCCAGCCCAGCAGTGGGTGAGGGCAGGGCAAGGGCTTCTGTGTCTGAGCACTTCATCCTGCTTTCTCCCTTGTCCAAGCATCAGCTTTTGAGCTTGCCAGCCTCCCCTTGTGCAGGGGACCTCACCCAGCCACGTCCTTCTGGCAGGAACTAAATTGTTCTTTTTATGGCAGGAATTAACTCCTGCTCTGGCTGCACTGTCCCATGCACAGCGTGGCTGCAGTGGGAGCCCTGGGGCTGTGCTGGCCAGGAGAAAGCTTGGAGAGACTGGGAGGCAGCCTGTGCCCTCCAGGGCCAGCCAGGGAGCCCGCGTGTGAGCAGCAGAGATAACCTCAGCCCCGGGGCCTCGGTGCCAGTGCACATGTCAGCCAGAGATTCCATGGCCAAAGCACATTCATCGTGCAGAGATTCCATGGCAAAAGCACATTCATCGTGAGCTCTGTCCCCACCTCCCCTCCTCCCTCCGTCCCTCCCTCCACAGAGAGACCCGAATAGCAAGAGCCTGCTTTTGAGGTTGGAAGTCAGGTTTAGAATTTTAATGATATCCTGTATCCCACAGCCTTTTATTTGTGGAGAAACCGCTGTAAATGACCCATTTTTCTTCATATAATGATAATCATTACCAAGAGGAAAATGAGCACTGAAGCTGGGCACAAACGCAGTCACATACTAGATGGGATGGCTGATTCTGACTGGCAAAATGGTACATGGAGAAATATACCTTTTATACTTAGGAGGAACATAAAGATGTCTTTAAGCACACATGTAAATTTGTAACAAATAAGTCACCATATCTTGAAACGAGAAGCTGGGAGAGCAGCTGTAAATATTTGATCTCTTTGGCAGAAAGCTCCAGCACAGCAAAGTGTCACATCCTCCTGGGGGATGGGACCTGCCTGTGCTGTCAGGTGGGGAGCCCATCTCCCATCTCCCATCTGAGCTCCTCCTCACCCAGGACCTGGCAAGGAGGAATCTGGGAGTTTCCCACACCTCAGGCATGGCCCCTGCTCCTGGTTTGTTTGAAGGAAGGAAAAAATTTCATTAGCAAGGAAAGCCTGAAAAGCCAAGTTTGTACAAACAAAAGCCTTAGCCCCGAGAAGCAGCACTCACCTCTGGGGTGCTGTCTGACCCACAGCTCAGACCCCTGCAGGGGCACTTGCTGCTGGTCTGTGCTGCTCTGGTGGAATTGTCCCCACCTGGCCGGGGATGGATGTCAAGGAGAGGGAATACTGGAACACACAAGTTATTACTTCAAATCCCGCAGGCCATGCTCATCTCAGCCCCCCAGCCCCTTCCTGCTGCATGCTGGCTGGCACATGTGCAATGAGCTGTGGCAGCTCCCAGCCCCGCTCCTGCCTGGCTCCCAGGGATGAGCAGGAGGTGCTGTGGTGCCTTTCCTTTCGGGGGACACTCAAGGCACCTCATTTAGCTCCCAGACTTCAACCTAGAAGTCACCAGCTGCCTCTGACCAGGGCGTTCAAGCAGCTAAAAGTTCAATTAGGTGTGACCCAAGGAAAACCTATAAACATATAATTGATTGGGAGAGTGAGTCCTGAGCCCACGTGGTTGCATTCTTCTGGAGTGGCCTGCAGCAGCCCCCTTGGCCTGGCTCATATGCCAAAGAGGGAGCTGGTTAGGTTTGTGAGTGATATAAGGGGCCTGGTCTCTGGGTGCTGGAATTGAATTAGACATCAACAAGACAGATTTTATTAGATTTATTAGATGGCTGGTAAAGAGAAGGCTAGAAACCAGAGGAAGAGAAGTGTCTTTCCAGTGACCTCAGGGCTGCCATTATTTTTCTTGCACTGTGTCAGTGTCATCTCCCAGGTGATGCCAGAGCAGCAGATGCCAGCACTGCCCCATCCCAGAGGCTGAGGCAGGGGCAGGGTGAGGAGGGTGACCTCCAGCTCAGTTCCAGAGAGCCTGTTCCAGAAGGAGCTGGCACTGGCATGGACTTCATGATGGAGAACAAGTGCAGAGCAGAACACCCTGAGGCCCATCTCCAGGCTGTGGCACCAGCAGCCCCAGCTGTGATTTCAAACAGGTTCCCAGCTGTCTGCTGGGGCTGCACCACCAGGAGTTGTCAAGCTGCTCAGGCGTCCTGACAACCAGCATCGAGCTGCTCCCATCAATAATTAACACCGGACCAGCCTTTGCAAAATAAATTCAATAGTTGTATGGCAAGACAAAGGTCCTTTGATTTTATAAGCTACCCATCATTTCTGTCTTGTGTGCTGTCCCTGCATTACAAAGGTTTGAGATGAGCTTTCCACTCAGGAAAATGGCATGATGTTAATGGTGGAGCTTTTACTGGGATACACCCTGCTTCTGCTTAAGAGTCACTGCCCTGGGGAGCAGAAGAAGCTGAGATGCCTTCTCATCTCCTGGGGAGCTGGCTCAGCTGTCAGTGTGGCAGGCTGAGCGGCAACATGGCTGCTCCCAGGGCAGATGGCTGCCTTAGGCCTGGGGGAGCAGCAGAATGCCACATGTCACCAGAGGGCGAGAGCTGCTGTCACAGGAGAGGCTCTGCCTCAGGAGGGTCTCTGAGGGGCAGACTGGGAAATAAACCCTGTGGGAACCAGGCAGGCCTGGGAGGACACAGAGCAGCAAAATCACCCCAGGGATTATCTGGCTGCCCATATCTGCTGCTCCTGAAGAGGCTGAGCCCTGGCAGTGCTGAGTCCCTCCCAGGGACATGTCCCACAGCCCAGGTGTGTGGCTGGGCAGAGGATGGCCGTGCCAGGCTCAGTGGGAGCCAGCAGACACCATCTCCTTTCATCACAGCCCCTGGGCTCTGTTCTCCATTCCACCAGAACAGCCAGCAGCTGCCTCCTGTTAATTAGGAGCAGAACAATCACTCTTAATCAAAGGCCAGACTGGTGGCAGCAGTAGCAGCCTGCCAAGCTCATCCCACCTCCACTAACCCTGTGCTGGGGGCAGAGGGAATTACAGGGGCACAGTTGTTTCTGTGCCACACAGCCTGGCAGCAGGGACAAGCTGGATGCTCCTCCCAGGAAGGCAAAGATGCCACTTGCTTTGTGTAGCAGCTGATTGGCCTCCGAGGCACCTCCCCAGCTCTGTGGTGCTGAATCCTCCCCTCCTGGAGCAGCCAGGCCCTCTGCTCACCTGGGGCCTCCAGGGGAATAAGAGCTCTTGTGAGAGCAGGACACCACAGCCACTCTTGCTGCCCTGCCACCCTGGCACGGGTGCTGGAGCAGCACCTCCCAAAAGCTACTTGAGTGCAGAAAGTCCTCAATGCCTTCACCATGAAGTAGAGCAGAGCTCTCCAGGATTGTAGTTTGGGAGTCAGACCTCCTTGTCGTCCCAGCTCTCCCTTTGCTGCTTGCCCTGCTTTCCTTGCACCAGGCACTTCACCCACAGCCTTTCCTTGCATTGTGTGGGGGAGGGAGGAGAGGAGAGAAGAGGAGAGGTCCCTCTCCTGCTGCCTTCAGTCTGAGAGCCAGCCTGGCCCAGGCCAGAGGAGCCAGCAGTGACTCTGCCCAGGTCTGTACAGAGCCTGCCAGCCAGCCCTGATCCTTCCAGCCCATACTGCAGAGTCATCCCTGGCTGAGCACCCTCTCACACAGGCAGGAGATGCCAGCAGAGCTCAGATGCATCTTCCCTGGTAGATCTCCAGAGTTCTGCCCCAGAGCTTCCAGCATCTCCTTCCCCACAAGCATGTTTTTAGCACCAGGAAACTCTCAGTGCTCTCCTATTTATAGCTTCACACTCCAGTTTTCTTTTTATTTTAATTAGCTGATTCCCTCTCCCACCTGCTCTCAGGCACCGGGTGGATTGGGTGAGGGTGCTGGGAGCAGCACTCAGCAAAGTTTGTGCCTCTCTGCCAGCACCCAGGAGAGTGAGGACAAGATGAGCAAGAGCAGGAAGCTTTCCATCCTCCATCTGTAGGGATTTCCAGCAGGAAGAGGGGGAAAGCATCTGTGTGAGGACTCTGCTCTGGCTCCATGATTTCCTTTCCCCCAGCACTGACAGTGGGAGGTTAGTTGAGGACATGGTTGTGAGTCACACACCAAAGTACATCCTCAGGCTACTGAAATCGGATCCAAGCTTTGTGCTCCTGGCCTGGCTCACTCGTGGTGGTTGCATTCATGCCTAGTGATGGCACAGGAAACATCCAAGCTGTGGTCTTTGTGTGCAGGTGAAACTTGCTGACCTCTTGAGGAGGGCCTGGATAGAAAGAGATGGAGACCTTTCTATCCAGCAGAGGTCAGAGCTGGTGGTGTGCTGCTGGCTTTTAGTGAGGTGATTTGTTCAACTGGGAGTTGCAGGTGCATTCTCAGCCCTGCCATGGCTTGGGCAGTAAGTCCTTTTGTTTCCAGCCCAAGGATGGCACAGCTCCTTCAGAAAAAAGCCAAACAGTTTCCTGGGTAGGGACAGGACCAGTGAGGGAGTTGGTTTTTGCTGCAGACAGCTCCCTCTGGGGTGAGCTGGGAGCGTGCTGGAGGAAACATGTAAAATCCAACAGCATCTCCCAAAAAGGGGGGGGGGAAGCCTGGGAAAAAAACAACAACAAACAAAAACCCCTAACCAACAAACCAAAAAGAGGGTTTAGTTGGGTCAAATTCCCCCACCAGGGGCAAGTCCCGCATTTGCAGGAGCACTGGCACTGGAGGGCAGCGGTACAGGGTTGCTGATGATTTGGCAGAGGAGCAGCAAGCCCAGGAGTACTCCCGAGGTAGCAGAGAGGGAAATGCCCCAGGACCAGTAGGCAAAGCTCTGCTGAAGAGGGATAAAGAGTGCAAGGAGCCTGCAGGAGGGAGAGGAAGGTGGGGATGACTCTGTGAGCAGAACCTGCACTCCACTGAACTCCACGTGCATCTCTCACTGTGGCAAACATACATTCAGACAGATGTCTGCCAAATGTGCCTGTTTTGGCAACAAACCAATGAACCATGGGGGATTTAGATGCTTTTATATCTGGGGTTTGGTCCAGATTAGATCAAAATCTTGAAAATGCACCCAACTTGGAAATGCCAAGAAATTCCTCTGCAGAAGCATTTTGCTGGGAAGATGGTAAATTGTGTTAGTAGACCCAAAATGTAGTATTATAATTTCGCAATTTATGTACAAGTCAAAATGAATAATTTACCTTTAACTATTTTTAAACACCCCGAACATGTAAAAAGGCACTTTTTTTTTTTTTTGACATGTCTGTCAAATATCATCAAACTCAGCATGGTTGTGAATGGGGAGATGTTCCCAGCAGCTGCAGCTGCCTGTGTCTGCAGAAGAGCCTTGACCAGGATGGCTGTGGAGGACAAAACTGGGAACAAAAAGGCCATCTGTCCATCCATCCCTCTGTCCATGCAGCCAGCCTGTGCAGTGCTCTGCTTTGGGCAAGCAGCATTTCCCCACCCCGTCACCAAAGCGATGTGATTGAGAGGGTAGTTTTATTTTTTTCCTATTCAGGCAACAGTTCTGGTACCTTCTGCTTGTGTTTGTTTTTGGGAAAGGGGGCTGAAATGAACCCCAAAGGGGACTGAGGGTGTTTGCAGAAGGAGAGCACAGTTGATGCACTCACTGGTATAAGCAGGAGCTGGTTTTGTCTGACATCGCCTTGTTTATTTTGAGCAGGTTCTAGGAACAGTTTGCAGCTCTTTCTCCATCTCTTGATGGGCCTACACAGTAAATTATCTGTAGTCATTAGCAAGTGGGCTGCTTCCTCCTTCAGACACAATTAGTGGGCAGGGTCCGGAAAAATCTTCCTCAATCTCATTTCCTTCACAGGATGCGCTGGAGAGCCCGGTGCTGCCTTGGAGGAGGCGGGGCACAGCCGCTGCCCACAGCGACCTTCCCTGTTCCTCAGGGTAGGAGCATCCTCCCTCCCTGCCTCCCTCTGATGGTCCCCAGGGACTGCCGCGGGTGGGCGAGGTGAGACCTCAGCTCCAGGTCAGTGAGGCTGAACCAGCGCCAGGAACGTGCAAAGGCTCGACGACCAGCTGTTTAGTTTCTATTTAGTCAATGCAGAGCTTGCCCTGCCTGCAGGCCCTATCCTTACGTGGTGCACGGTCACAGGTGGTTCAGGGAGTCACAAGGGGTGTAAGCAATGAGCAGCAGCTCCCTGTGCCTGGCCCCTGCCAAGAGCAGGGCCCTGGCTGAGGCTCCCTGGGGCACAGCCCGCTGCCAGGGAGCGGTGCCATCGCTTGGTGCCTCTGCCACAGCTGCCCTGCAGTCCCGAGCAGAGGTGGTTGTGCCCATCACCTCCTCTTGGCCCATGCTGCCAGGTGAGAGAAGGCCCTGGTGGAGCAGCAGCTCTCCAGAGGGCTGAAGGGCCAAGTGAGGGGGAGCTTTGGATTTACACTTGGGAAAACTGGAATAAATCAAAGCAATTAAAGTGCAAATGAAGCTTTAAGCAATGCGGCATCCTAATTACCTGGGAAGCGCGTTGTGTATACTTCTGTCTCACTCCCTTTTTTAAAATAGACAGGATCCAAATTACATAAATAATTTAAATTAATTTGCCAGGTAGAGCTGGGCTTTGGGAAGCGCCGTTAGTGATGATGTTTTGCAGGGGCTCCAGGAGCCCTGCAGGCTGTCTGCAGCCATGGCTCCCGGGCTGGGATTTGGGGTTTTGTGTGCAGATCCTGCATCCCACAGCTGCCCGCTGCTGTGCCGGGAGGGGCTGGGCAGAGGCAGGAGAGGAGGGCTCTGTGATGGGCGGCCTGAAAGGGCAGAGCCAGCAGTAATTAATCACTGCAATTAGACATCGGCATGCAAAAGCACAGTTTGTTTTTCTTCCAGACTGCCTGGGCTGGTGCAGGAGCAAGGCTGTGACTGCACATCCTTGGGTAACCACCAGTGCTTTGTAGTATCTGGGAGAGCCGGGAAAAAGAAGTGCATGACCAAGAAATAACTTCTGAGACAGAGTAGAGGTGCCAGTGGAATAGGGCAAGGTCTGGCTGCACCAATGCTGCTCCTTTCCCTCGGTGCCAGAGGCAGCAGGGCAGTGGTGAGAGTGCAAACTTTGCCCTTCAGCCGGGTTTGGACTCATCTGCAGGACCCCTGAGTCTCTCCAGGAAATCAGCAGCCCCCTCCATTCCCACTGAAGCCTCTCCCATCCTGCAGGGCAGCTGGGAAAGGACATGCTGGGCTGGGAAATGGAGTGTCTCCAAGCACACCCCAGAGATGGAGAGGGGGCAGGCTGCTGCTCCTCATTCCCATTCCCTGCTGCTGGCCTTCACTGGTGGGGCTGGATGGGGGCCTTGGGCTCTGCCTTCTCAGCTGGTGACACACTGAGTGTCACTGAGGTCATTTGCTCACTCCAGTGCAATGGAGCTGTTTGAGTAGGGTAGAAGTAGAGGAGAAGAAGCAATTAGGGATTGAATTTTGTCCTGGTAAGGAGGCCTGTAGTTGCCAAGACTGAAGCATCGCTTCATCACCTGCTTGTGGGAGTCCTGGCGCCCAGAGGGATGCCAAAGCTGTCAGATCCCTTCTCTAGGAAGCTGCCAGCCTGGCTCACTGACATCCATAGCGCTCCAAGCCCATTATGTTCAGGTGGGCTGCCTTTTATTTACAAGAATTCCTGCAGGATGGAAGTTTTGTGAACACTCATCTAAACAAATATTTGCCTCAGATGTGCTCTTGTGGATGTCTGACGTGGTTATTGTCTTGTTTACTCAGCACAGTTCTCAGGCAGTTTTCTGAATGTAGTGTCCAATGAGGTAATTTAAAGGTTACCAAGTAATGGTTGTTTAAAAATGACCTGCTTTTGTCTAATAGTCCTTCCACGAGAGTTTTATGTGCCCCTCCTGACAGGCTGGTCAGGCATCGCTCACATTGGCAAGCTCTGCTCCATGGATCTACAAATGACTCATTTCCATCCAGCACCAGGGTTGCGAGGGGTGGGGGAATCACCAGCCCTTGGGAAATCAGGAGAAGGGCTCACACTGCAGCAAGTGCTTGGAAACAATTTGGAAAAGGCTAGAGAGGTGCTCATCAGTGCGTGATGTGACCGGGGAGGAAGCAGTCCCTGAGCCCTGTGACTCAGTCCCTTCCTCCCGTCTCAAAGGTCACCACGACAAATGTTTGTCAGACCCAGCCCGGGCTGCCGTGAGCCCTTCAGGAGCAGACACGGGGGAAGGATCTGCCATTTGAGCCTATTTTTTTTGCTGCAAACGATCTGCTCAGCATCGGTGGTTAAAGACCTGTTGGCCTCTGCTGTAAACACTGAATAAACACCTTTCGGTGCCCTGGGTGTTCTCCAGGAGGCACGAAAGGGTTTCCTGTCTGGTTTCATGTAGGCATGAGGAGAGAGCTGTGCTTTCCCCCAGCTCCCCAGAGCACACCAGGAACTCCAGGGCACGGGGGCAGGATTTACAAGCAAGCTGCTTCCAAACCTTACCGTGCTGTGATGCAACCCACTGCCCTTTAAATAACCACTGTCTTGTGAAGGCATAAATACTTACAGGGTGAAAGAAAAAAAAAAAGCCACTGTTCCCTCCTGAAAGAGCTAATTTATCTGGAATTATCTA
Source organism: Emberiza elegans (assembly GCA_024865655.1). Lineage (NCBI taxonomy): Eukaryota > Metazoa > Chordata > Aves > Passeriformes > Fringillidae > Emberiza > Emberiza elegans. The sequence continues at coordinate 592,196 of JALJVW010000238.1, read as the reverse complement.
TCCTTGGCTATAAATCCTCTGTAAAACTTGGCATGAGTCTTGAGGCAGTTACAGCAGTGACCGTATATTTTTATCTGAAACCTCGAGAAGGAACAAATTGAAGCCCCAAACGGCAGCTCTGAGTTGTTGCAGAGAGCCACGCTGGTGAGTGGGGCTGCATGGACTGCCTTGCCTGGGGAGCACCATGCAGCATTTCTCATGAATTCCCACCACATCTTTTTGGTTTCTTTCTGAGAAATTCCTGCTTGAGAAATTATTTTAACATGCCAGTTTTCCTTGCTGGCAGACTCAGAAGAGCATCCCGAGGGTCCTGGCTGGAGCCTTAAGTTCCTTGCTAATGTTTGCTGAGCACCACATCCTTTATAAACCAGGGCACAGGTACATGCATCCCTGCTGTCCACCTACTCAGGCACAAGGCAGGGCTGGCTCTGACTCATCTGGCTTCCCACTTTCTCTTCTTTGTTCTTCTTGTCTCCCTGAAGCAGGAAAGGATCCAGCTTTTATTTAAATAAGGCCCTATAAACATAAGCAGCTGCAAAGTAGGGCAGGTTTTTAATTGCTTGAGCTTGGCTTCTTCCCTTCAGCCTCTGTAGCTGTTATCAGGGTCTGTCCCCACGTGAGCAGTTCAATGACATTTTTCCGTGCACTGGGACCTACCTGTTCATTTCAGGGAGTGCATTCCCTGCACAGAGAAGATCAACAAAATAATTAGGCAAGCACAGCATGACAAGGAGGAGCTGTGTCCATGAGCAGCTGAACCAGTCCAGAAAGCTGCTGGGACATCATGACACCCTGGGACAGCTTTGCCCTGTCCCCCATGTGCCAGCCCTGACCTCACCCCTGCTCGAGGAGGGATGTGCCCCACACCCTGAGAGCTGCTCGGTTACCGGTAGAATCCTATGGCTGTAGTTAAGCAGAACTGTCCAGGCTGGGACCTCTGCAGTAACTTGTGGGTCTGTGTCCCTGCTGGAGCAGGGATACCTGGAGCTGGGAATGCTGTGAACCTGTGTGTCCCCACCAGGTTTGTGGTTTTGTGTTGGTGCTGCTGGAACAGCAGAAGCACACAGGGCGTGAGCTTGCTGAGGAGTTCTGGACACAGTGCCTGTGGAAGGGCAGCAGGCTGCATTTCTCTACAGGACAGCCCGTGCTGTGTCTTTGCTCAGTGAAAAGCTGTTCTGCACCCTCACACACAGGCCAGGGTGTGGTGGGTGCCCCCATGGTGGGATGCTGCCTGGTGGGAGCCCAGCTCACGCCGTGGTGTGCTGGAGCTGCGGGGGTTGTCACTGCCACCATCCCATGGTCAGCTCACAGAGGGAGCCTAACGCTCGCTCTTTGCTGTCTTTTGCAGGAATGGACGGATGCGGGTACAACTGGGAGCAGCAGGACACCAGCACAGCCCTGTGGGGATAGGCGTGGAGGTGATTGCCTGTGAGGACACAGCAGGAGCCCCCCAGAGCCCCGAGGAACGTGGGATCTCACTGGGAACAGGGAGAACTCCCCCTCTGCCCTGCCACCTGCCGTGTTTCCAGGGATCTATACCAGGATTTGGGGCTTGGAGCCTGGAGGCGTCTTAGTGCCATAGGACTGCTGGAGAGCCTGACAGCGATGGGGGACCCACCAGCGAGGAGGGACATTCCTCCAGGAGGCCCCACACACCCGTGAGCCCTGGCTGCTGGTGGTGGAGGGTGCCTGGGGCTGGGCTGCTCAGCCAGCCCTGGGCTGGGGGCAGAGCCACGGTGCCTGCAGGGCACGGCCCCTGAGGGGCGAAGGGCTGGCGTGGGCTCTGCAGGGGCAGCCCCGAGCCCCGGGACAGTGGGGCTGCCAGCCGAGCCTCTGCTCCTCCAGGCACCTCTCCCTGGGGTGGCGGCGGGGGACAGGGCGACGCTGGGTGCCTGGGCCGGCCGCGGATGCGCCTCCGCGCCGCGCCGGCGGGAGCGCTCCCCTAGCGCCGAGGGCCGCAGGGCCGCCCGCCTCGCCATGGTGCTGCCGCCACCCGACCGGCGCCACGTCTGCCTCACCACCATCGTCATCATGACCAGCATGGCCTTCATGGACGCCTACCTGGTGGAGCAGAACCAGGGGCCCCGCAAGATCGGCGTCTGCATCATCGTGCTGGTGGGGGACATCTGTTTCCTCATCGTGCTGCGCTACGTGGCCGTGTGGGTGGGCGCCGAGGTGAAGACGGCCAAGCGGGGCTACGCCATGATCTTGTGGTTTCTCTACATCTTCGTGCTGGAGATCAAGCTGTATTTCATCTTTCAGAATTACAAAGCAGACAAGAAGAACCTGGAGACGGTGGCCAGGAAAGCTCTGACCCTGCTGCTCTCCATCTGCGTGCCAGGGCTCTACCTGGTGCTGGTGGCCTTGGACAGCATGGAGTACATACGGACCTTTCGGAAGAAAGAGGACCTGCGGGGACGACTCTTCTGGGTGGCCCTTGACCTGCTGGATATCTTAGACATCCAGGCCAACCTGTGGGAGCCACACAGGACCGGCCTGCCCATCTGGGCAGAGGGGCTCATGTTCTTCTACTGCTACATACTCCTCCTGATCCTGCCTTGCGTGTCCCTCAGTGAGATCAGCATGCAAGGGGAGCACATTGCCCCGCAAAAAATGATGCTCTACCCCGTCCTCAGCCTGGTCACCATCAACATCGTCACCATTTTCATCCGGGCCATCAACATGATCTTGTTCCAGGACAGCAGGGTCTCCACCATCTTTATCGGCAAGAACATCATCGCCATTGCCACCAAGGCGTGTACCTTCCTGGAGTACAAGCGGCAGGTGAAGGAGTTCCCGCAGAACGCCATCGCCCTGGAGCTCCAGCAGAACTCCCTCTCGCATAACCAGACCATGCACAGCGCACAGGGCATCCCCCACGAGCCGTCGCCCACCAGCGAGATCCTGGACACATGAAGGTCCCCCGGGCCGGCGGTGGTTCAGACGGCCCCGTGCCGAGCGGAAGAGGGATGACGCTGCTTTCCTGCTGCCCGCTGCAGGCACAACAGACAAATCCCGGCAGTGAGGGCTCTTCTAGGCACAGAAACACCAACAGCGATCCAATTGAGCTATGGAGTGTCCTCTAGACGTCTTCATCTCAGGTACAACCCTAGGAGTCCTCCAGACAAACCAAATGGACTTGCAAAGGACCTGAACCAGCTGACCCTTTCTCCCCCTCCTGCCACCATCTCCCCCGCCCCGAGCAAAGACTGCTAAGGTTGCAATGTCCCTTTTTACTCCCCAGCACCTCACCTTTACTCCAAGCCTGGATAGAAGATTTTGTTACTGGAGACCTTTTTACGGGGTGGGGACAAGGGCATAGGGGTGTGGATTGGGGGGAGGGTGGGGCATTTCAAGCAGTAAACCCTGTGATTGTAGATGTCTCTTATCTCCAATGGTTGTGTTTACAGTTTCCTATTTATATCGGCTCCAGGGGCTCTCAGACTGCCCTGTGGGGCAGTGTCCTCGAGGTGGGTGAGCAGGGAGCCCTGCAGTGGGGAGTGGGGCTGGGGCTGGCATGGCAGCCTTGGTCCAGGCTGAGGAGGACAGCCTCCACCAGCAACCTGCGCCACCTCTGCCAGGAGCAATATCTGACGAGCTAGAGCTAATCTAATGCTGGTGTTTTATGTATTTCATTCACTGCAAACGACTCAGCACAATATTTCTATTTTTAGAAGGGTCCCTCTCTCTCCCTGCCATGGAGAGCCTCCCTGCCTGCAGCAGCCTGAGCAGCCTCCCAGCCCCAGCACTGCTGCTGGCAGGCAGGGGCACCCAGGAGGGGTGTGGAACAAGGATGGCGAGGATGCATTTCACTCTGGCATCAAGCATTTATAAAGAAGGCTGCTTTCCACAGCTACTATATTTTTAAAATAAATATTAAAAAAGGAAAAAAAAAAAAGAACAAAAAACCCAACCAAACACCAGAATAGAGCTGGGAAGAATGTGCTTTCCCTGGCAGGTGGCTGGGCTTGGGGATGAGCTGGGCTGGGGTCTCCTCTGCAGGTGTGGGGGGTGCTGAGGGGCTCAGCCTCGGGCAGCAGGGTGGGAGGTGAAGGCCAGCCGGACAATAAAAGCCCCATGAGAGCAATGGCTTCTGGTGGTCTCTTTTCTGCCAGCATGGGGAGGGTGGGGCTCAGCTCTCAAACAGCCCAAATCACCTGTCTCTGCTTCTGTCCACCTCCCCTGGACTCCCAAGTGCCATGCCGAGGTTCTGTGCCCTGCACTCACTGAGCAGTGGGCCCAGAAAGGAAAGGAATCATTTTTCCAGCTGCAGTGCTGCCCCAGGGCTGGGTGCATCTCAGCTGCCTGACCCTGGGGGGAGGCACAAGGAGACAAGCAGAAAACCTGCATCTCAAACACGTTGAAATGGGATATTTTTGCTTTTTCTAAAGAAAATGTTGCATTTTGAGGAGATGGAATAAAATGCCTGGTACTGTTTACATTTCTCTCCCACATTTTCCCCTGGCTCTGCTTACTGAATTTGACCTAAATCCACAAATCATTTCAGTTTCCATCTTCTCAGCCCATCACAATCTGTCCAAAACCCTTCAACCATCCCTGATCCAGACTTCCAATTTTAGGACCAGGCAATCGCAGTCTTGCTTGGCCACCCTGTCACCCAGGGATAATGTTAATTAAATCCACTGAGAAATAAAACAATATCTTTGCCAACAAAAGTGAGTTTGCAACAGATTCAGCCAATTGGAAAAGTTTCTTCCCCCTTTCCCTCAGGAAACATGAGAGGAAGTGGGCAGGTGATTTAAAAGGTATTAGCAGAAATTAATTAAATTGCTAAATTATTGTGGAATACCTGTGGAATTACATATTACATCTCTGCCGGTTCCTTTAAAATACATGTGATTAGCATCAGTGCAATTAACTCCCAAGTATCTAATAACATTCTGCTGCTCTTTTAGGTAATTAATTTATGAGCCTTTGTTTTATAGTTCTTCCTCAGAACTGAGCAGAGGAAAACCTTCAGGAAAACCTCTGGCATGGTACTGTGAACCCTGGAGGTTGGGACGTGCCTGCTGAGGCAGTGCCTGGCACCAGACTGAGCTCTGATGCAGAGATCTTTTATCCTGGGGATAAAATCAGTGCTGTGATGGGTTACTCTGATGGGTTGCGTGTATTTTTGTTCTGTTTCACCCCAACAGCTAGCCCTGCATCCTTGCCTTATACTGGAATACATTAATATTCCCTTGAGCCTGAGCTGTTGCTAAGACTGCTTGGAGGTGTCTGGCTGTGCTTCCTGAAGGCAGCCTGCATGGGAAGGGAATATTGCTTTATCCTCCTGATCCCATAACTGCCAAGAAGGTTTAGGAGTCCCCACAAGTTTTTCTTGAGGTTGCAAGACCCTGTTTTCTACTGCTGACATGAGGCTTTTTTCTTTGTGGGGTGTCCCTGTGGAAGGGCTGCATTAGGAGCTGCAGAAGGAGCAGAGGTCCTGGAGGTGATGCTCATCTGGGATGCACCACATCATTCCCAGAAAGCCACAGGTGCTCGAAGCCTACTCTGATGAAGGGAGAGAGAAGAGGCTTTTCTCATTTTCTGCTGTTCAACATCCCCAAGGCTCAGCAGCACAGCAACATCTTTCTCTTCAGAGCCACCTTGAAACAGGAATGACAAGCTGGCCCCTCCTCAGCAGCTGCCAGAGGGGAGCAGGGAGGGCTGAGCTGGCTGGGAAAGCAGAGAGCCAGAGCAGCAGCCCCTGGGCCACGGAGACAGCCCAGCAATGGCAGCACTGCAGCTGCTGTGCCCACTGCCTGCTGAGGGTGATGCCTGTTCCCCAAATCCAGCAATGGCAGCACTGCAGCTGCTCTGCCCACTGCCTGCCTGCTGAGGGTGATGCCTGTTCCCCAAATCCAGCAATGGCAGCACTGCAGCTGCTCTGCCCACTGCCTGCCTGCTGAGGGTGATGCCTGTTCCCCAAATCCAGCCCTGCCAGCACTGACAGGACTCCCGGGGACCACGGAACCATCAGGAGGGTTGGCGCAGTGGCTGGGCAGGGTGGCTGGGCAGGGTGGCTGGCTCCCAGCCTGGCTGATTGTTAGGGGAAGGTGATATTTTGCTGTGGGCAATGAGAACTAAAGGAAACAATTAAAACTAAATAGGCTGGAACCGAGCAATTTTTCAGCTTTCCACTGAGAAGAAAAAGAGTTCCTTTGTGAGCAGTGAAATCCTCCTGGCAAGCTGTAGGATCCCATCTGATGAAGCAAAAGCTGCACAATTACAATGAAGAAGGAATCCCTGTGCTCCAGTGGAAATCCACAGGGGTGGTGTCCCTTGCTGCCCTTAGAACCAGGCCACGAGCACAAGGCAGCCGTGCCCTTGGCAGGGGAGGCTGGTGGTGCTTTGGGGACAAGGCTGGTGCTGTCCTGGTCAGTGCTGAGGCTACTCCTCCTTCCAAGTGACAACCCCTAGAGGAGTCAGGTCCACCCTGTAGCTTGCAGGGCACATCAGAATCATGGCACCCTCTGGAGATGCAAAACCTGAGCCCCTGAACCTTTCTGTCAGGCTGATCTCAAGGGTCAGCAAACTGGCCAGTCCTGCACAGGCACAGAGGAGCTGGTGTCACCTGCTGGCCAGTGGCAAAGGGCTGGGCCAAACCCACTCATGTCTCATGCATTGTGGCACTGCAAAACAGGAGTTCCCAAGTGGAGCAAAGCAATCCATGCAGGGTGTTAGAATGCATTTAGCCCAGACAAACCCAGCTGGGTCCTGTCCCGCTGTGCCAAACTTGGGCAAAGTGGCAGCAAAGGGCTTGAACTGCTGCATGCCTGACACTGTGGAAAGAGCCCAGAGCCAGCTCTGGGCTGTACCTGCTCGCTGCCTTGGCTGACCACAGGTTTGTACCCTCCTGGAGCTCACAGGCAGCCCTTTGCTGCTGCATTCAGCTGTGTGCAGGGAGGTGCTGAGTGGGGCTCCAGCTTGTAGCTTTTCTTTCCCACGGTCCTGCCAGCTCTCACATATCCTGCTTGTCCTCACCTCTTTTTGGCAGGTGAAAATCTCTGATGCTGCAGCCTCTGTGCAAGGCTGGAGGAGGGTTCAGTCACTGAGCTGAAAGTGCCCCACGGTTCTGCTGCAGATTCTCCATGTGAGCACAGCTCTGGTGACTTTGTAGGGCCCAAAAGGGCTCGGGAGGATCTGGGAGAAGAAATCCACCCACCAGGGCCATGCAGCATGAGGATGGACTCTCTGCAGTGCCACCCGGTGCAGCTCCATACACTGTCAGCTGAACCATACATAAATAAGGATTTTTTTTTTCCTTTGGATCAGTCTGGGTTAATTTGATGAGCAGAGACAGACTGAACTTTCATGCCAATAACTGTTTTCTTCTCTCCTGCCCCAGATTTGCTTCACTTTTTTAGCTCAGGCCAATGCTGCAATAGAAAACATAGGGCAGGTGTTGAGAGCACCTTGACAGCAATTCCCACCCTCCTAAATTCCTCCTGCCCAGGAGCTGTGGCAAAAGTTTGAGTTTCACACCAATTTAATCGTAACTGAATGCCCTGAATTCTTCAGTTGTGTCTGGTTTTTAGGTCTGGCATCCTTGAAGAACAATATCCATTTAAATTGCTGATTTGGGCTTGCTCATTTAATTTCATCTTAATAAAGATTTTATGTGGTTTTGACATATTCAGTGTCTCGAGTGTATTGACACAGCAGCCTGAAGAAGCATTATGACCATAATGGCTCAAAAAGCATTAAAAATACCCTGGCAAGGTTTATTGATTGCCCTCCTTTACAGCTGCTTGAAGACAAAGACCAGTCATAGGGAAGAGCAGTACTGTGTTCTGATTTTTTGTGAGGTTCCCGATGTTACAACAAAAGGCAGTTTGCAAACAAATGTCTGCAAGCTCTTCATCAGGACATGGAAAAGCAGCAGTCCTGTTGCTGGGATGTTGTTAGGAGGGCAATTTTAAAGGAAAAATCCTGCAGATAGCAGAAAAGTCACCTCCAAGGAAGGGATGTCAAAGTGTAAATAAATAAGTAAGTGATGAAGATGCTGTTAGGAAAATTAATCCACAAACACCAGAGGTTTATGTCCAAAAAGGAGACAAAGGAATCCTTTTTTGACTTCATTCCAATAAAGGGAGAGGCCATGGAGCATTCCCCTGGGATCTCTCAGATTTTTGGAGGATGCAGCCTCCTTTTTATCCCAATTTCCCAGCCACATTTCCCTTCTCTCTTTCCCCATTGGCTGAGGGACTTGAGAGGTTCAGACTTCCCAGAACTCCTGATACCAAAGATTTCCCTCTAATGTATAACCCTCCCTTTTAATTGTTAATTCTTACAGAATTTAGGGGTTTTTCTTCCCCATTGTTTCTTTCATCTTTCAATGTCTAATTTCATTTATCAGCAAACCTAAAGTTTTTTTGTAAAAGCAAATATCTTTTTTCATTCATCAATCAGTGGAATCCTTCCCATTGTTTCTTCTATCTCCCAGTGCTAGTTTTATCTACCAGGAGACCCACAGCTTGTCTGTAAAGACAAATCCGCTATTCCTCTTAATGCCAGGTCCTCCCCAGTGATGTATCCCAGAGGAAAAGCCCTCATGCCTCACTGGGGACTTGCTGTAGCATGTTGATGGAAAGGATAAATCATCTGCCAAAATCTGTCCTCAGAGCTGTGGATTTCCACATGGGCTCTTCCCAGCTAATGTAGCCCAATGTCTGTGTGAAAACACAAACACATCGTGGGCATTTTATGCTGAATGCAACAGAGATAAAAATTAGTACAGTGATCCATTGGCAAGGTAGGAATGTGCTGGAGATGGGAGAGTAGAATAATTATCTCCTAATGGCTGACATTTGCATACTGAGATGCACCCAAGAGGCCTTTGCACAGCCACCTGCCCAACTGCTGATGGGAGGACTTTTTTAAAGACAGTTCACTAATTGCAACCCATTTCGTCTAGCCCAGGCAGGGGTGCCCTCTGTTCAGTGGAGCCATGCACCAAGGAAGAAAACCAGCAGCACCATCCAGCCTGGCTGTGCCTGTGTGCCTAGGAGATGTGCTGGGGGTGCCAGCCTGGCTGTGCCCTCTGAGCAGCCCAGCGTGCAGGTGCATGAGCGAGAACTTTGCTTCTGGGTAGGGCACAGGGAAGGAGCAAGAAGCTTCCTGGTGTCCCAAGAAGCAAGTGAACAAAACACATCCAGTGGTGGCCGGTGCAGACTGAGGTCCAAGGAGGACCTTCCTTCTCTGCCCTTGAAGAGATATTGCTATGACATCAAATAAATTTTGTGCCATAAAGCCAGCAGCCACAAGGCCTGCAGGGTTCTGCAGCCACAAATACATTTTCTAGTGCCTTTCCATGGCTGTAGGTGAGTGATCACCCTTGCCTTGCTCTCCAGGGTTCCCCTGCTTCTTCAGATCTGCCATGAAATAGCAACTCACCGCTCATGGGGCTGAGGATGCTGAGAACCAGAGTGCAGCACCTTGAGCATGCCAGGCACATCCTCCTGCAGCCCAGGTGAGCCAGGCCAGCAGGCAGCTCAAACCCCAGCGTGGCAGCTCCCAGGGCTGCTCACATGAAGCTGGCTCTGCCCAGCAGAATAAAAGGCACTGTTTCCTTTCCTGTGCTGGTGCCAGGGACAACTTAGTATTCAAAAACTGTTTTCGGATGTTTCACTTCACAGCTGGCGAATGAACTCGGAGAACTCAATAAACCTCTTTGCGAGACATTATCTCTGATTAATCTCTCAAAGGAGGCTGGCACCTGGAATTGCATAAATCTTTACCTTCACATTGTAGGAAACAGGAATGGGCCATCATCAGAAAGTGTGTTATAACGGGAGAGTCCCAAACAGCAAATAAAGAAGAAATCCTTGTAAAATTTTCCTCTTGATCTCCTCCTGGCAAGAGGACATCAACTTTTGGAGGAGATGAATCCTTGGAGGATTTTAGAAGGAGACAGGACAGCACAAGGGCCTTCAGCAGTCTGCAGATATTCCAGAGGCACCGCCTTTCCATCGGACATCTCAGGAAATGTCCAAAAACTTTAAATGGTGCTGGCCAGCTCAGGAGCAAACTGCTTCACAAGAGCTGCCAGCTTGCAGATCCCTGCCTGATCCCAGCTATCTGCTCTGGACACAGTATGGTTTCTGTCTCATCCTTCTCCTGGCTAGACTGGCTGTGCTGGAGCACCATGAACTTCCAGCATGTGCCATCAACCTCCTACGAGTGGGACACAGCCACCAAAGCCACCTCTCTGAAGCAAGACAGCTCTGAAAAATGGTTGGAAAGGAGAGAGATGATTTAGCAAGTCTTGAAGAGCTTGATGTAGAAATAGCATCCAGAGTGTTCTCCCTTGCAGGGGATTTTGAAATTTATTTGGGCATCCTTTGCTTTGGTGCAACAGATGGTAGGGAGGCATGGTGGCCTGGAATATTAATGCTTCCTCCAGCATCCATGTCCTCAGAGTAACTGGCAGCTCCATGTTTTTGCTGAGCCTCATCTCTCTCAGGGGTGGGCTCTTCCCACATGAGCTAGGAATTAAAATTTGTGGCTCTGTCAACAGTGGCCCCCTCAGGGGTGGGGCATTTTGCATCAGAAAAGCTTCAGGGCAAAGGCTGGGGCTGGGAAGCAGGAATGTGGTTATGGCAGGGATACCACCCACTTTGCCCAAATGGGAAAGTTAGGAAAAAATACAAATGCAGTGAAGCAAATCTGTTCTGTGACTGTAACCACCACCATCGCTGGAAAGGGTATTCAGCCTGGATTTTAAGAGTTGTCTTTTATTGATGCCTAATGTTCCATAACCAGCGTCCAACGAGGAGCAATTAAGCATTCCCTTAGATAAAATGTATGTCTTCAGGCAATAACCAGGCAAAGGATCTTCTACTACGATGTCAAGATGTGGCTTTGTACCGTGGAACCGAGTGTGTCATAAAAATCCCTCTGCTGCCCTGCAATGGCTGCTTTCTCCCCATTCCTGGGATGCTGCAGCAGTTCCCTGCTTGCTGGAGCTGGGGAGCATTGCCTGACTCAGCTCCCCAGCTCCCAGCTGGTTGGTGACCAGTGCTGAGCTTAGCCTGCCCTGGTGCCTCAGACCTGAGCCCTTCAGGAAAGGCACAATGACACAGTTTAATACATGACCCCCAGCAATTACACAGATCCATTTCATGATGCCCACTCAGAGATCTGCTGCCTGAGCTGCAACATACTGGGATGCTGAGCAGCACACCAGTCTTTCTCAGCCCCAGGGAGACCTATAAAAGCCAGCAGGATGTGGAGCAGCATTTCAGCCCCTCCAGGGCTGTGTTAGGGAGGAGCTAGCATGATGCTGCCATGAATCTCAGCCCTCACAAGCATGGTGCTGTCAGCAGGCCAGGTGTTTTCTGCTGGGAGGACAATGCCATCAGTCTGGTGGCTCATGCCATCCCTGCTTTGGCCTGCTGGGACTTCTGAGCATTGCTCCCCTGGCTGGCTCTGTCTGGCATGCTCATCTGTCTCATACCTCACACCTCTGTCAAGCACTTCCAAGGGGCCCTGCCTGATGGAGCTCTTCCATTATTTTTCTTACAAGTAGAAAATTACATCTATACTATTAAGTGCAAAGAACATGAGTGCTGTAGGGCTCAGGGTTTGAAAGGCAGTGTGTACTGATGGCTGCTGCGCCTGTGCCATCCTAACACTCACTCCTTGATTCTTTTGTGTTAAGAAGGGCCGCACCAGGCTCAGGGCACGTGGACTATGTCCTTCAATGCTGGCTCTCCTCTTCTTCCATGGGTTCACATGGGATCCTGGAAATGCTGCCAATGCCCACAGTCAGCTAAAATCTGGAGCCTTGTGGAGACAGCAGCAGCAGTGCTGGGAATGCCCTGGCTGCAGCAGGTCTCCTTGCTTCCAAACCCAGGCTTTCCAAGGGACATACTTTGGGGATTTGCTTCTGTCAGGATCAACCTTAAGACATTTCTGCTTCTTTTTCTTTTTCCCTGACATCCCACTGAACACCACCCAGTGGCCCTTATCACATTTCCAGTCTGGAAGAAATCCTGTCCTTCTCCTGCTTAAGCCTTGCCATGATGACCCTTTAATCCCTCCTTTCCTAGGCTGAGCAGCCTGCCATACCCATCTCCTTCAGCCCCAGCTTTTGCAAACACATGCCCAGGAGCACGCAGGAGGGGTGGGACCAACCCAGCCCAGTTTTCAGGAGCACAGGAATAAGCTTGGCATTTAATCTGCTGCAGCCCCAAGTAGGATTTAGCAAAGGATCTACCTGTAATTTTCAGTGCCTAAAGGACTATTAAATATGTCCTTTAACTGGTTTCTGAAGGACTTGTACTATTTTAATAAGCATCTCAAAAAAGAAAATGTCTCTGTGAAGCATTAGCTCTGAGATCCAAAAGCAATCTCACTAACATACAATATCAAGTGTGATTGACAAGGCCAATACCCATAAACCATGCTGATTGACACTAATTAGCCTGCCAGTCTTTAATTGCTTCTGATCATGTTCTACATCACTCTGATTAAAAAAAATTCATCCTATGCAAAAAAATCAATGCAGCAGGGGGTGGTTTGAGATCTTGGCTGGGCCCTGAGCCTTCACACTGCCTCTGCTCACAGAGCATGGACACATTTTTTCAAAGGGACATCAAGGAGCAGGCAGGGAAGAAGCCTGTTAGAACAAACCCCTCCTGCTCAGGGTGGGTTTGCTTTGGAGGATTCCAAATGCTGGGAGAAGGGGAGAGTAGCTCAGCGGGCAAGGTGAGGCCAAGGCAGCAGTCTGAGCTGCAGCATTATGGGCAGCAGGAGCAGGCGCAGGCAGGATTGAGATGAGGATCTGATGGGATGATGGCCAGGCTTGTCCCCTTGGTCACTCACAGCCTTGATTCCCCACAAGGCCTGCTCTGAGACTGGGCCTGGATCTCCTGCCACAGGAAGACAGCACCACACTTGGCAGAGGAGCCTTCTTCTCACAGAGCCCCCTGATCCCCGTGGATCCCATATCCCTGCAGCTGCCCCTCGTGCCCATGAGGGTGCACACCCACTGTGCCCTCCTCTGATCCACAGAGAGCCTGCAACTTCCCATCAGGCTGGGAACACCAACCATGGCCAGGACCAAGTCCTGGTTTTCTCTCCTGTTTCTTATTCCTACCCCGTGACTGCCTTGGAAGTGCATCCTGCCCTGCTCCCTCTCTGCTGCTCTCGGGGTGTGTGTGGGGACAGGCTCCAGCCCCTGCTGTACCTTCCTGCTGCTGCCCCCCTCCCACCTGGCATTTCAGGGTGTGGCAGCTGCAGGACCCAGGAAATGCCTCCCCTGTGCTGCTGCTCCCGCTCCCCGGGATAACTTCCAGGAAGCCTCTGTTTTTCACATTCCCCAGAGGGGCAGGGCCAGCAGGGTGAGCTCCCGTGAGCTGCTCCTCTGGGGACAGTGGGTTTGGTGCTGAGGACAGCCCAGCATGGGGCAAATGCTGCTCCATCCCAAACTCTCATGCAGGCTGCCAGGGTCCTCCGTTTTCTTTTCTGCTTTCCTTCTCTGCCACTCTCGGTTTTGCCCAGCCTGGATGCAGTGAGGGCGTTCATGAGCAGCAAGACTCAAGAGTGGAGGGCAGCAGAAGAGGGACACCAATGCTGAAGAGCAGCCTCGACCAGGAAAGAGGGGCTGAAAACATCCCAGTGCATGAGTGTCGGAGGGGAACTCTTCCCCGGTTCTTTGCAAAGCCAAGGACATCCCAGGGGTTCATCACCTCTCCCCTGACCTCCTTTTGATGCCTACAAGCCAGAGCTGAGGAGCTTTGTGAAAAACACTGTTCCCATGGCAGCCAGCAGCAGCTCCCAGACCAATAACAGCCAAGATATGATCACACTCTATTAGTTTGATAATATCATTTATAGTTGACTTAGAACTGCATCCTATCTAATTAAAAGGGAGCTGCTTGTGAAAAGCACAAGAGCAGAAAAAGGCAGAGGATTCTTGCCCTGAGCTCTGTGCCTGTGCAGATGTCTTGTTGGTGAATGGCTTTTTATTTCCCCTTCCACACTGGAGCTAATTTCATCCCTCACCAGAACCAATGTGACTCATGCCCCCAGCAAGAGACAGATGCAGTAAGTGAGCACCGAGAGGGAGGGGAAGCTCTGCTCCCCAGAGCCAGTGTCATCTGGAGCTCCTCTCTTCCTTAATTACACTCCTCTGTCTCCTGGGCTTTTCAGGGCCTCGTGTTTCTGCAAAGTCAGGAAAAAGCAGGAGCAAAACCACAAAATGCAGCCCAAATCCTCCTCCTCCTCCTCTTCCTCACTGCAAGCAGGCAAGCAGAGGGAGGATGGTACAGGGTTGGCTCAGCACTCTGCTTGGAAGTGTTCAGCTGCAGGCATAGGAGAGGGCATGGATTCCTCACAGAGATATGTCTTGGCAAACCACCAATTCCTGCGAAAAACAAAATGCTGCATTTTCTCTTACAGCCATTATGTCAGAATTCCCCAGAATGCCCCCAAATTAGGAGAGGAAAAGGAGAACTTGCATGCTCAAAGAAGTAAGGTTGGAATAGGACTGTGTCCTATTTTCCACTTGTGGGCTGCATTTTTGAGGCAGTTCTCAGCTGCTGGAGCAGTCTGGATGGTGTGTTTGCTCCCTGGACCTATGATGAACAGAGCCCACATCTGTGTGTGGGCTGGTAAAGAACCACTCATCCCCACTTAGATCATGCCTGGTCTCCTCTGCTGCAGCTAGCAAGGAGCTAAAACACATCTGGGAGCTACCTGGAGCTCACGTTAGCTGGGAAGAGAGATGAGGATCTCCTGAGCTTCACAGCAGGGCTCTGCACATCTCTGTCAGTGTGCAGCAGCCCAGCTGCCCTACTGCAGAAGTCATCCTGGGCATGAGCTCTGCTGCTTTCACAGGCAACTGATTGCCAGAGCTGGAGAAAGGCTGGAAAAGATTTGGAGGATGCAGGTGATGCTGATGAGGGAAATGCAGAGGGAGGTCCCTGGCAGCTCATGGCCCTGCAGAGCCGCTGCAGCCACTGTGGTCTTGTGGGGAAGGAGGGACAGCAGGGTCTGGAGCCTGCTCGGGTCCCACCACCTCTCACTGGTGCTGGGGGTTCTTTGTGACACTGGGAACATCACAAACTCCTGAGCTGTTTAGGTGCTCTTGGAAGATTTGCCCTCTGTCCCTGGGCAAAGGCACTGGAAGAGCTTCCAGCCTGAAGGATCCAGAGCCGCTATGGCTGAGCTCCCTCTTGCATCCCAGAGCATCCCCAGGGAATTCCTGGTGCTGTGCAGCACCAGCAACGAGCTCCTGCCCGTGTTCCCCCGGCCAGTCCTGGACAAGCCCTCTGGCCACAGCATTCACAGCACAAGCTGCTGTCCCAGCCTGCCCCTGAGGGCTGCCAAAGACCTGGCAGCACTAAGCACAGCTAGCTGAGAATTCCAAGGGAATATGAGCTACTGCTTTTCTCCAAGATATGTTTGCTGGAGCACTTTCCAAGGGGAAAGCTGTGCAGAATGCTGAAGGCAGAGGGGCAGCTTGCACAGGGCTCAGGGACTCAGGGAGAGGGGAAGCAGCAAACCCCCTCATCCCGTGTCCACCCTGTGCAGGGAGCAGTGCAGTCCCTGCAGCCTGGGCACAAGCTCTTCCCTGTTCACCCCCAGGCTGCCTCCCAGGGCAGGGGGATTTCCTCTGAGCAGGGCTTTCCCAGATAAATCAGGGAGGGCAGCATCCTGCTGTCTGTCCTTCCAGGCTATCGCCAGTGTCTCACATCATCATGGCCTGGCTGCTCCTGCTGCACCTGCCCTGACAGGTGAGATTTTTGGGCCATCAAAGTACACAGGGCTGGCCAGGAGTCCTCATTTGGAGAGCAGAGACCTGCTTGCCCTTCAGAGAGTGATAATAGAGCTGTGAAATTTCATCTGCTTTATTCTGCAGGCAGCCTCCAGCACGCTGGTGTTCCCACAGGCTGCCAAGCTGTCTGTTCTCACTCCACACTAGCTGTGCTCACTGCAGGCTCTCACTTCTCCATGTGAGCACCAGCATCTCCCTCATGGCTGCAGGATCTGCTCCTCAAAAGTCAGGCTGCCAGCCCTCAGTTCTCACACAAAATGCAGTTTTCTAGGTGCTAAATCCTACCCGTCCAGGCTTTGCACTGCCTGAAATTCAGGTCCCAAAGAGCCTTTCCCTGTCAGAAGGATGCTAGTGGCAGCCTCTGGCTTGTCCCCGACTGAGGAGCTTGGGACCTGCTCCCAGCAGAGCTGCACAGCCCTTGGTACAGGGACATTGCTACAGGACCCTCCTCTGTTTGCCTGGGCTGCTGCTTCTCACCCTAAACTCAGAACTTGGATGTTGCATTGAAATTCTTCTTCATTTAATATTCCATCTCATCCGGGAAGGATCTCTTATCAAGACCCAGGGCGACCTTTCCATGTCGTTTGAGGCCATCACCAGACTTCATCTCACAGTTCCCAAATGCAGCTGTTTATTCTCTCTGCAAAACACCACCTTTCCTTGGCTTTTAGCTGGGTGCTGCCACTGTCCTGCCAGGGAGCAGAGCCACAGGAGCTGCTTCCAGGAGAGCTGGACTGGCTGTGCCACACCCTGGGCAGGCTGTACTTGCTGGGGTTTGCATTCTCCAAGCCTGCTGCTCTTGCAGCTGCCTCTGCTGGCTCCATCCTGACACTTTCAGGGGACACAGTGAGATCCTGGCTCATACCAGGAACAAACCCTGTGAGTTATTGCAGCTCTGTCCCTACCAGAGCTTTCCCTGGAGCCTGGTGGCAGCTCTGCTGATGGGGCAGAGGCCACTGATGCCTTAAGGTTTAGCTTTCATATTTTCCAGATTCTGTACTGAATTAATATAATGTATAGTTAGTATAATCTGAACTTCATATAAAGTGTTGGCAGGTTCTCCTCACAGCTCAGTCACACAGAACAATCCTTCTCCAGCCCCAGAACCAAGGGCACCACTGCAGCTTCAGGCCCAAAAAGTGCAAACAACAGGGAATGGCGGAGAGCAGACTGGGAGGGTGGGACTGCATAACCTGGAGCTGGAATTGGACAATCAACCCCAAGATGGAAATGGACCAAAACTTATAAAAGTGTGAAAACTTGTGACACACCATCCATCTTGGGTCCATCTTAGGCAGAGCCATGGCCAGGATCTTGTGGTGCGCAAGGTGTACCCTTTGAAGGCCTTTTAAATAAATCCCTGCTTTATTCCTTCAACACTGTCTAGCCTCTGTTCTAGTAGCCTCTTTAGGCATCACTGCATGTTGGATTTTGCAGCTTGTGGCTGGTCTCTGCTTCCCCTGTCAAACACTGACACGAGGAGCACAGTCAATAACTGCAGCTGATGAACTGCTTAAAGCAGAGACTCTTGCCCCATGTTAACACACACCACCAGGATGCAGGAAAATTAAGCAAACTCATGAAGCAGAAGCCAAATTATCTCCAAATGGGTTTTCTTTCCAGAGGTGTCAGTCACTTTTCAAAGTATTTGCCCTAGCTGGGGATGATGAGGGAAGATGTCTGGGATAAAGGCGCTCTCTGCTGCCGTCACGCAGAGTGGCTGTGTGACAGCCTCTCCACCTGACAGGCCTGAAGAATCAGATCATTTCTCTGTAAAATCAGCTTTCACAGCGATGTCCCCGGGAGCTGAGGATGACAGGCTGGCGAGGAGCAAGCAGCCATGGCAGGATGAAAGCCAGCAAGGGGCAGAGCAGCTCAAGCAGCCATGGCAGGATGAAAGCCAGCAAGGGGCAGAGCAGCTGGAAAAGCACGTGAGGGCAGCCTGGCCAGTGGTCCATGTGCTTTAATGGAAAATGAATTCCAGTCCATACATTTAAACAAAAAATGAATCCTGTCAAACCCTGCGTGTTTTTTCCCCCTAGTTACAAGGTTGATAGTTAAAAGTAAATGTGGTGATGTTACACATAGGCACCTGTCACGGCATCACCCAGCAGCCTGATTAATACACAAAGGTGTGCATGTGTGCAGTTTATAGTCTGAAGATTGGCTCACAGAGGGATATCAAAGTACCTGGGAATGGAAAACCTTCACCCAATGGTGGCAATTCTGTGGCACCCCTCAGACAGCAGTCTTCTGTTGCATTATTTTCTTATTGAGATGATTTAAAGTGAGCAGGAATGAGTTTATTTAAATAATAAGCAGGCATGGCTGGGAGCTGCTCTGCAAAGCGCCACGTTTATCTTCCCCTCAAGCTGCTGCCTGCAGCACCCATTGCTCAGCCAGCAGGATGCTGCAGGTCAGGCCCTGCTGCAGGGCAATGCTCTTCCCCTGAAGCCCCCCTGGCCTGGAGGGCTCTGATACAGCCTCTGAAGTGCAAATCAAAGCAGCGGCATCAAAGGAGACAACGGTGGGGGGGGGAGAAGGGAGCCTTCAAAGGCTGCTGGGCACGGGGCCAAAGAGAATCTATTTTTCATTGCTTCTTCCTGGCCCTTGCACTGGGCTCTCCCTGCCCGAGGGAGGGCAATGTGTGCTGCCACTGGAGCCAAGCTGGGGAGCAGAAGATGCTACCGAGGTCAAGGACCCGGGAAGAGTCAAGCCCATAAAAATAAAAGGTCCCTGAGGTTTCCTGGAAGGCCCTGGGCAGCTGGGGTGCCCCTGCCTCCTCCAGCTGTGCCTTGGGGGTGGCTGCTCCTGCCCGGGGTGGGGTGATCCCTGCAGCACCCAGCCCTGACAGAGCAGGGGCAGCAGAGCTTCTCACCAGTCACATCAGGAGGCGTTTTCCCTTGGGAATTACTCCTGACAGGCAGCTTGCTTCAGATGCTCATGTGCTGCTGCTGTTCTTCCTCCTGCCACCCTGGCTGTGGTCTGCACCTGCTCAGGATTTGCTCACATTTATGGGCTGCTTCTGAAATTGGTCACCCTCTGCCACATAATTCCTCCAAAAATCCCACTCAGGACCAAACTCAGGTGTGAGACCAAAAGCATCCAAGCCAGAAGTCAAGATGCTCTTGAGCAAACCTCTCCCAAGGAGCTTTCACCCTCATAAAAAGGGATTAATAAAATGATTGCATCTGCAGAGTTTTTGCAGAAGGATCCAGCTGCTTTGCCTTTTCAGTATCTATGACCCTTTTTATTTGTGAATGCTCAAAAATATCAGCTTATGCTCACGTTGGTGGAAAGGAAATGCATCACGTCCGTTTAAGAGCAGAAAATAAGGAGGGAATCTTCCTGCCATATGGAAAAGCTCCTTTTATTATCTGTATAATAATTGCACAGACTTGCAGTCTGCAGATAATTTGCAGAGGACAAGGTGCTCTCACTAAGGATAAAAACTCATCAAAAATAAACCTCTTTTGCCGGAAAAATATTTAATTTGGATTTGAGTCAGGGTTTCAAGCTCACGCAAAGTGCCTTCGCAAATCGCCCCCCACGCACATGGTAGCACCTTTCTGATGAGCACATTGAATGTCTGTATCTCCAGGGTTCAAAGGAATTCACTGTTTTGCACATCAAGACATTTCCTGACAATTTTTCAGCTGACGCACACAGGTTCTTTGTAAAGGCTTGATCTCTCAGAGCACAAGGGCATTTTGCTGGGCCCCGTGATTTCTTTCTGGATGTCCACCCTGCATCCATGGGCCAACACCTGAGAACACACCTGGGGGTGACAACTGGCAGTGCATTTACAGAGAAGGTAGCTTCACGTGCTCCAGAAGATGGAGACCATACAGTCTGGCCATGTCTAGGGCCAAAGGCAGCTGGGAGCTGGTCTGTGTGCCAGGACCCTGCTGGGCCAGCCTGGGCAATCCCACACCCACTGTCCTGCTTTGTTTCATATATTTCATATATAGATTTCTTGAAGGAATAAGCAGGCATTCATGCTGCATCCTGGCACCAGAACACGCAGCATTCAGGGTGAGGCTGGGCAGGGAAGGGGTCCTGCTGTGGGCAGCCTGTTCCTCATGTGTGCTGCTGGGCCTGCATCCTCCACTGCTCAGCTTCCACCCACCAGCACCAGGCCTGATTTCCCCAAGCCCTCAGCAGCCAGTGGCTGTTTCCTTCCTCTTGTGCTTCCAAATCAGTGTGAAGCGGAAAGCAGCAGGAAAGATTTCCATTTGAACGCTTCGAGGCTGATTACACTGCAAAAGCAACTGGGAATAGGGCAAACATAATCACAGGTAGCAGTGTGAGCATCATTAAATCAGGCACTGAAAAAGCAGCCTCTTCCAAAAAACTTCATTTCCTCTAATTCCTGCCTTTTGCCAGGCTGGTGAGGTATTTATAGCACCTTGTTTGGTATTAAAATCCCTGCAGATGCTGTCCACAGAGCAGCACCCGCACTTGGCACCTGATTAATGGCAGCCTGTCACAGGTGTCACCCTCCAGTCCTGGCAGACAGGGCTCAGCCCCTCCTGCTCTGCACAGGGGATGGCACCTCAGAGCTTTTCCCTAGGGCTGTTGATGTGTTCCCTGGGAAGGGAAATTCTGGGGAGGCAGCAAGCCTTCAGGAGAACAAAGCAAAGACTTTCTTCATCATGGCAAGGAAAAGCCCTTACACATGGAAGTTGTCAAAAGGATGGCCTGAATTATTTAGGGGGAGCTCTGTGATGCCTTCACAGAGTGCAGCAAACTGCTCTATCTACAAGGTGTGTGGGAAGCAGCTGCTCTGGCATCTGACACTGAACATCAGGAGAAGGCCCAGACTGGAAATGTTGTTTTTATAGCATTAATTATAGATGCTGCTCCAAGCATCCCCCAGCAGATACCCTCTGCTTGGAGCTTTGCTTCTCTGGGAGCTACACTGTGGTTATGTTTGCAGAGGAGGGAAGAGGTGAGAATTTTGACTCTATGTTTTAGAAGGTTGATTTATTATTTTATTGTATATATTATATTGAAAGAAAATGATATAATAAAACTATACTAAAAGAAAGAGAAAGGAGACATCAGAAGGCTAGCAAAGGAAAGCAATGGAATGATAATAAAATCTTGTGACTGACCAGAGTCCAAACACAGCTGGACCTGTGATTGGTCATCAAGTTGAAACAATTTCACACACTGGGTAAACAATTCTCTAAATCACATTTCAGAGCAGCAAAACATGGAGAAGCTGAAGTTTTCCACCTTCTCAGGAGAAAAGATTTTAATGAAAGGATTTTTCAGAAAATATATCTGTGACACTACACTACAACCCCAGCCTGCTCCTGGGAAAGACAAGCCCCACGAACAGGTGGAAGGGTGCAGGGGCACAAGGACTCCTTGGATGAGGCTGGTGGACTCAGTAGTTACATGGATATATTTTCCATGTGTCCTTTTGCAGGGATGCACCAGCACAGCCAGGTTACAGGAGCGCCTCTGCTCCTGGGTTTGGGTGGGTTCAGTTCACTTGAGTATTTCAGACCTTCCTTTTCTCTTCTAAATGTATGCTAAGCCCTCAGCAGATAGGATCTCTCCTACTTCAGCATTTTCATGTAAGCTTAATTCTTGATGTTACTAGAAGCTGGTGTTCTCTCAGAGTTGCCATAGTTACTGATGCATGCGTTTCTGATTTCCCACGCTAATGACTGTCCCAGCCTCTTGTTCGTGGAATAAACTATGTAACCCTGAAAGCAACATAAAATGAAATATTAATGCACTTATGGTTCAGAAAGCAGACATCATGAATCAGCATTTGGAATTAATTGCATTATCAAGCCTGGATTAAAATAATCCAAGCCTCTAGGCCAACCAAGAGATCAGGACGGCCCCCAAACCAGATTTTCTGGGGATGCTCCAAGTCTGAGAGGCAGTGTGGTGTTGTGGGGAGCATCAGCCCGTCCCTGCACACCAAGATTACCCAGGCACTGTTCCAGCTTTGCTGCTGCATGAAATGATGGAGAGATTTGGCAGCCTGGCACCAGAGGGACAGGTGCAGAAGCTGTGCCCTGGAGCAGCCTATCCTGAAGAGCAGCATCACTGTGTGAGGGACCAGCCCCACTTCCAATGCTTTTTTCCTGCCCCAAGGAAAGAGGAGCAGCAGGTGTTCTGGATAGCACCCAGAGTGGCGTAGGGATGGGTGAAGCAATGGCCATGCAGCAAAGCCCAGCCCTGCAGCCTGGCTCTCGAGTGTCCCAGTGGCCTCTGTAGCTCTGACTCCCTCCTGGAAAGCTGATGAGGCCCTCCTACCACCCCAAAGCTGCCATCTCTGCCTGCTCCACACCACAGCCATGCCCTGGGGGCTGCCAGAAGTTCTCATCCATCCCTGTGTAGCCCTGCTAACCCCAGGCCTGAGAGTGGCTCTGTCCTCAGAGAGGTCACAGGTCAGGAAGGTGGCCCTGTCAGAGGCATTTTCTTCACCTGAGGACACCTGGGCTAGGTGAGCAGTGGTGACAGGCCAGAACTACCTTTCCCTATGCCTGTGCTGATACAACTCATTACACACTTGACTGGTTTGAGACTAAATTATAATAAATGCATAATAAAATATTTCCATTTCCAGCAATGGGGTGGAAGTGCAGCATTCCTCTGCCAATGCCAAGCTCTGCTAACAGTGGCCTTTCCCCTGGCACTGAGGGGCCATTGCCTTGTCCTGCAGCACCCCCGTGTCCCTGGCAGCTCCCAGGGCTCCCATTCTCCTACTGTGGTGTTCTGACCTTGGCTGGCTGGCAATTAAAATAGATTTGGATAGTCCCAATTAAAACAAACACCGATAAAAGCCAAGGCAGGCTGGGCAGCAGCAGCAGTGTCCTGCCCTTGACCCTCCTGCTGGCTCTGTGTTCTCGTGCCACGCAGGGAGCTGGGCCAGCACTGCCTGCCTGTGTGCTGGACAAGCACCCACCCCATGGCAGGGCAGAGCCTGCCAGCCTTGGGATGGGATCCTGACCCAGAGCCCAAATTCAAGTGACCCTTCCAGAGGCTGGCCTGTCCTCTGGCACACCTCCTGTCCCTTCCCACCGCTCCAAACACGGCCAAGCTCTGCCTGGGAGAAGTTTCATTCTCAGTGCCATGGATGCAGGGTTATTTTTAACCCCTCTGGGCTCTGGCAGATGGCAGCTTTGGCAGGAGATGTTTGCCATGTCCCAGTGCCAGGCTGAGCTGGGGTCCAACCCTCGGGAGGGGTGCTGGGGGCTGGGATAACCAGCGAGGCTCTCTCTGCAGCGTGCGGTGCCAGGCCAGGGAAGCTCCCTCAGGAGAGTCCCGGGGCCCAGCCAGGCCTCTCCTCTCGCCACTGTGGGCTGGAAGCACCAGGGACAGCAGCAGGGAGGCTCCTTCCAGAGCCTTCCTTCCTGGGGGCTTGGGCACAACAGGGCAGGGGAGGTGCCCCATGCCCGGGGATGCTGCTGGTGCTGAGCCCTCAGCCTGCTTTTGGGCCAGGGCAGCGGGGAGGGCAGGGGTCGGGCTGGTGGGGCTGAGACGCTGCTGGGTGCAGGGAGGTGCCGTGGGGAGGAGGTTCATCCTGCAGCCGTTCTCTGCTGCTCCTGCAGTGGGGAATCCCCAGGGGAATCTGAGGCGGCTTGTTTCCTAAGGAGCTGTCCAGAGCCAGGCCAGCGGCTCGTTGCCTTGCCCTGTGTGCTCAGCCCAGGCTGGCTGCTGCCAGCACCCAACCCCCAGCTCCCTCTGCGGGCTGTCAGCCCTGGAGGGGCACACCATGCACCCATGGCTGACCAGCCTCTGGGCACCCCCACTACACCTGGGGGGTTACAAGTGCCAGGTCCCTGCACCCAGGAGGTTTCCAGCTTGCTTTTTCCTGGTACTGAGCCCCTCAGACAAATAGGGTTACAATAGGTTGAGATGAGGAGGAGAGGATAGGATGGGACTCACAGACAGACAGACAGACAGACAGACAAGCAATAGGTGTGAGTGCTGTTTTCCATAGGCAGCCAGGATAAAATCACTTCTACCAAGCTGTAATCCCATTGCTCTGTGTCCCAAATCCTGATACTCCAAGGTAATTAATCCTTCCACCACCTTTACACCAAAGAGTGACTAAAGCAGCTCAATCTGTCTTGCTTATTAAAGAGCTGGGTGAAGAATAAACAAGCCACACTCCTTAAGCACCTGTCCATGGAGAAGATGTATGACATTAAATAGTGTCACCAACATATTTTCTGAAAAATCCTCTTTGCCCAGGATTCTTCTCCTGGGAAGCTGAGACACCTCAGAGAAAAGGAAAACAATATTATCTCATTTGCTTCTCCTGTGTTTTGCTGCTTTGAAATGTGGTTTGGACATTGTTTACCAAGAGGTGCTTGTTTGATTGGTTTCATGTGAATTGTTTTTACTTAATGTCCAATCACAGGCAGCTGTGTCAGGACTCTGGAGAGAGTCATGTGTTTTTCATTAATATCTTGTTTAGGCTTCTGTAATTCTGTAAGTATCCTTTCTCTATTCTTTAGTACAGCATTAATATAATATAATATAATATAATATAATATAATATAATATAATATAATATAATATAATATAATATAATATAATATAATATAATATAATATAATATAATATAATATAATATAATATAATATAATATAATATAATATAATATAATATAAGCCTTCTAAGAACATGGAGTCAGATTCATAATTTCCTTCCTGCCATGGGGGACCTCGAAAATACCACAAAATAGGTTTTCTCAGTAGATGATCAGGACAGTACAGTGTCCAGCACAGAAAATACAGCAAATTTCAAGCAGAAAATGCAATGACTGCTTTCCTTGCAAGAGCAGCTGACTGTCCAGGTGATTACCAAGACCTGATGGGCTCAGTGCCACTCATAGTCAGGTCACCCACAAATTGTTGGCATCCTCTGGATGAGCAGGGAAACCCCCTTGCTCAGACACAGGCAGGTGCCCAAATGAGGAAGCCTACACAAATCCTGCTTGCCCCAAGCTGCATGTGAGCACAGAAGGGCTGCCCCGAGCAGGGGATGGTGCATGGACAGATCCTGGGAGAAAGCAAGCACTGCATGGAGCAGGAGGACAATCTGTGAGTGAAGACAGGAGATGTAAGAACCAAAGCTGGAAAAGGAGGCTGAGCAGGAGTCCTTTAGAAAAGGCACAGGAGAGCATGTATTCTAGGCAGGCTTTCACAGTGTGCTCTGTAATGGGCATATTCCCCATAAACACACTGACACAATGGCTTTCCTCATCCCTGCTGTGGGCACCAGTGTATGCTTTGAGTTGTCCCATCATTGCCACTTCCAGTTCTTCAGCTTCCCTCTGAATTGCAGCTTTACCTTATCTCTCTAAGTACAATAAAGGAAAGAAATTGTGAAAGGAGGAAAGCAACTAATAAAGTTAATTATTTTTGTTAAGTTGTTGAAAAGACAAAACTGATGTAATTGCTTAGCACAGCATGTGCTCAGAAAAGACAAGAGCAAGGATGTGGAAATATGTGATGGACACATCACCCTCATGTGATGGTGTGGAGCTGGCCATGTCTCACAGGTCCTGGCTCCTGGCTCCTTGCCTTTGTGGAAACCCAGAGGTCCACAACACTGAGGGACCCTGAAGGAGATGTAAAGTAGCATACAGAATCACAGAAAGGCTTGGCTTGGGAGGGAACTTAAAGATCATGCAGTTCAAACTCCCCTGCCATGTGCAGCGACACCTTCCACTGTCCCAGGTTGCTCCAAGCCCCGTCCAGCCTGGCCTTGGACACTTCCAGGGATCCAGGGGCATCCACAGCTTCCTTGGGGAACCTGTGCCAGGGCCTGCCCACCTCCACAGGTAAGAATTCCTTCCTAACATCTGAGCTGAATCTCTGCTCTCTTGGAGGCAAAGCATTTAGTGAGACAGCTCAAGATGCACCAGGTACTCGATGGTCCTGCCAGCCACAGCTGTGGGGCTTTGCAGATCATGGGGGGTTTTCAGGTCTCTGAGCTGGGCTCACAGGGCCCTGGGGATGGTGGTGAGCACCAAAAGCATTCAGACGCCTTTTCTGTTCTATACCCTGGGAGCCTGCACTCCTGACTATCTGCCTGGAGCAGCAACTCAGTCCAGAGATTCCTCAGTAATTCTGGGAGGTGTTTACTTTACTGTTTCATATTATGTATTTGCATACATCCAATTTACAGTTCCCATCATTGAGCTGCCTCAGTAATTGGGCAGCTGGTCTCAGAAATGCTGATTTACTGCTCTGCTGATGACATAATATGTGTTTGTGCTTGCAAGAGGCAGCCACCAAATCCCTCTCCCCTGAACTGAATCCCACTATTGATTGCTTCTATTGGATTAATATTAGCATGAGCTGCTGGTTTAGTCAGCACATTTGATCCACTGGCAAGGATGTGCTGTGTCTTTTGCCACAAACTGAGTTTCCTGCATGGGACACGAGCACCTCCCCTCTCTTGGCACTGTTGCAAGGGAATAACAATCCCTGACCACTGGGAACAGGAACAAGACTGCCGAGAGTGCAAACTGAATATCACCTTGAGATGTTTATGGTTGCGTTGGGTTTTGCTCTGCCAACACCTCCTGGGCTGGGAACAAATTCCTGCTGCCTCTGCAAAACTCACAGAATGCTTTGGGTTGGAAGGGACCTTACAGATCATCTTGTTCCAACCCTCCTGCTGTGGGCAGAGACACCTTCCATTAGGTCAGGTTGCTCAGAGCTCCATCCAGCCTGGCCTTGAGCACTTCCAGGCATGGCTCATCTCCCCTGTTCATCACCAGATCGGGCCTTGAAGAAAAGCACAGGGTTTTGCATGGCTGCTGAACTCTGGGCAGCAGGGCTCACCAGCCCTGGCAGCAGCAGAGATGCCCAAGCTGCCCACCCCACATCAGCACAGCTGACTCAAGGAGGGATGTGCAGGGCAAATGGAAATGGCAACAAAGTGTTCCCATTGCAAAGCAAGAGTGCTGCAAGCCAGCTTCCCACACGGCCAACTGTCTCCTGTGCTTTTTCCGTCTGGTTTCTGTCCAACCTGAAATAAGAGCAGTCTCCAAAGGAAGGCATTTGTCACTGCCCAAGAGGACTTGCAAGCAAGGTCAGCCTGGACTGCTGCTGCAGCATGGCTTGATGCTGCCTTGCTCTGGAGAAGGGCATGAACACCCTGTCCCCAAACCTTCATCCACATTCCCTTCCAGCCCCCTGATGCACAGCAAAGCAATCTGCTGCAGTACAGACTCAACACAAGTAAAAAGAGCAAGAAAAGAATTTTGCTTGTAGACATCCTTATTCTTACAGCCTGACTGATTATTTTTTTTCCTGTAGCGGGTAATTCCTGTAATTTCTTATTTCCTAAAGGAAAGCTTTCTCTTCGAAAGCAGAAATGACAGGTGCTGGTGCTGGGTTCATGCCATGCTTCAGAGGCTTGCACATCCCTGGCACAGCAGAGAGCTCCTACCAGGGGACACAGTGTCACTTTGCATCACCCACCAGCCTGGGACATCCAGCAGCACAGGCCAAGGAGCTTTGAAAATTTCTGTGCAGTCCTTTTGTACTGTGATTTACAAGACCCTCTTTTTCCAGCACTACACAACACAGTGGATTCAGACATTCCCCTTCGCGTGTGGTTTTGGGTAGCAGAAAACAGGCGCCAGGAGGATAAATGCAAGTGAGCGAACGACAAGGAGAACGTCACAAAAAATGAAAAGCACTGGGAGAGAACACTTGCAAATAGCGAGCTGAGGCTGCCTGGAGGGGGCAGGGGAGCAGATCTCCATCTCTCTGACGGGAGCAGCCCCACGCCAGTGAGTCCCAATCCCCAGCTCCCCACAGCAGGTGGGCTTGAGCAGATTAAAATGCCAGTCTCCCCACTTCGCCCATGCTCATTTTCTCCTGTCTCTTAGTAACTGGTTGGTACAGGTTATGTTAATATGGATTTAAATTCTCCAAAGAGCAGAAAATTAAAGGAAATTATGAATCAATTTACATTTCATCTGATTCATAAACCTACACACTCTACAAAATGAGTTGATTTGAAATAATTAAGGTTAAGAATGTCCTCATCACCTCTTCAATACTCCTACTAGATGCACTGCATCTTCCCTGTCTGCTCCTGCTCTCTTTAGCATTTCAAATTACACATCCTCCCTTGTTTTTTCCAAGATACTGCAAATTTACCAGGCAATTAAATAGTGATATGTAATAATAATAACAACAGCAAAACCAATAATGATGGCAGGCAGGCTGTGTTTGCAGCAGGAGGAGCAGAATGCCGAAGGGAGGGAGACGGATGGGAAATTCCTGCTAAGATACAGTCCTGGCAGAGCAATCCCAGCACGTGCAGTTTGGGAATCAGGTTGTTGTATCAGCACTCTCACATGTGAGAGTGGGGCATAGTAGTGGGACTCCTCCTCTGCCTGCAGCTTCAAACCCTCCCCAGCCAGCAGCCCCTGAGTCCAGCAAACATCTTCCCCAGAGAGCTGCTGGAGGCCCCATCCCAGAAATGTTCAAGATCAAGCTGGACAGAGTTCTGAGCAACCTGCTGTAGTTGAAGATGTCTTTTCTCATTGCAAAAAGATTAGACTAGATTTTTAAAAGTCCCTTCCAACCCAAACCATCCAGGGATTCTGTGATCTGCCTTTCCCTAGCAGACATCCATGCTCTGCTGTCAGAATTCCTTCTGCAGAGCTATGAGGACAGTTGCTCCAAATTCTTAAGGATTTCTCATTAAGGTAATTTTTTCCCAGCAGGCTTTACTGTCAGGATGATACATTTAAATCAGCTCCACCACAGCTGACTCACATGTGAATAGCCCCCAGTGAGAAGCAGAACACACTCACCACGCAGAAATTTTAAGGGGAAATAGAGAAGGGACTTTTCCATTACCTCAGAACTGGCAGGCCATCTATATGGGAAGGTGAACCAGCTGAGTCTCAGACCCCACAGAGCAAATGTGTGGCAATTTTCTTCACCTATTGAAGGTAAAAGAGGGAGAATGGCAGTTCTTGTGGGTGTATTTTTTGGCAATGGTATGACATGCTCCAGCATGTGCTTGCTTCCATTGCTGCTTTTTATTGGCAATTATAGATTTGTCAGTGATTACAGTAATTCTCCTCATTGGGAAATAAACATCAGCTACATGCAGCTCTGTGGTGGCAGCAGTATTTCTCTCCAACATCCAAGTCCTTTCTGTCCATATTGTTCCAGCCATAAAGCAGAAGGAAAATGTCATGTACCTCCAGCACTGCTTCCAAGGGTCTCCAGGGGAGTGAGGACGTGTACTTTCTCTGTCTGAGAGATGTTTATGGTTGCGTTGGGTTTTGCTCTGCCAACACCTCCTGGGCTGGGAACAAATTCCTGCTGCCTCTGCAAAACTCACAGAATGCTTTGGGTTGGAAGGGACCTTACAGATCATCTTGTTCCAACCCTCCTGCTGTGGGCAGAGACACCTTCCATTAGGTCAGGTTGCTCAGAGCTCCATCCAGCCTGGCCTTGAGCACTTCCAGGCATGGCTCATCTCCCTGTTCATCACCAGATCGGGCCTTGAAGAAAAGCACAGGGTTTTGCATGGCTGCTGAACTCTGGGCAGCAGGGCTCACCAGCCCTGGCAGCAGCAGAGATGCCCAAGCTGCCCACCCCACATCAGCACAGCTGACTCAAGGAGGGATGTGCAGGGCAAATGGAAATGGCAACAAAGTGTTCCCATTGCAAAGCAAGAGTGCTGCAAGCCAGCTTCCCACACGGCCAACTGTCTCCTGTGCTTTTTCCGTCTGGTTTCTGTCCAACCTGAAATAAGAGCAGTCTCCAAAGGAAGGCATTTGTCACTGCCCAAGAGGACTTGCAAGCAAGGTCAGCCTGGACTGCTGCTGCAGCATGGCTTGATGCTGCCTTGCTCTGGAGAAGGGCATGAACACCCTGTCCCCAAACCTTCATCCACATTCCCTTCCAGCCCCCTGATGCACAGCAAAGCAATCTGCTGCAGTACAGACTCAACACAAGTAAAAAGAGCAAGAAAAGAATTTTGCTTGTAGACATCCTTATTCTTACAGCCTGACTGATTATTTTTTTTCCTGTAGCGGGTAATTCCTGTAATTTCTTATTTCCTAAAGGAAAGCTTTCTCTTCGAAAGCAGAAATGACAGGTGCTGGTGCTGGGTTCATGCCATGCTTCAGAGGCTTGCACATCCCTGGCACAGCAGAGAGCTCCTACCAGGGGACACAGTGTCACTTTGCATCACCCACCAGCCTGGGACATCCAGCAGCACAGGCCAAGGAGCTTTGAAAATTTCTGTGCAGTCCTTTTGTACTGTGATTTACAAGACCCTCTTTTTCCAGCACTACACAACACAGTGGATTCAGACATTCCCCTTCGCGTGTGGTTTTGGGTAGCAGAAAACAGGCGCCAGGAGGATAAATGCAAGTGAAAGCGAACGACAAGGAGAACGTCACAAAAATGAAAAGCACTGGGAGAGAACACTTGCAAATAGCGAGCTGAGGCTGCCTGGAGGGGCAGGGGAGCAGATCTCCATCTCTCTGACGGGAGCAGCCCCACGCCAGTGAGTCCCAATCCCCAGCTCCCCACAGCAGGTGGGCTTGAGCAGATTAAAATGCCAGTCTCCCACTTCGCCCATGCTCATTTTCTCCTGTCTCTTAGTAACTGGTTGGTACAGGTTATGTTAATATGGATTTAAATTCTCCAAAGAGCAGAAAATTAAAGGAAATTATGAATCAATTTACATTTCATCTGATTCATAAACCTACACACTCTACAAAATGAGTTGATTTGAAATAATTAAGGTTAAGAATGTCCTCATCACCTCTTCAATACTCCTACTAGATGCACTGCATCTTCCCTGTCTGCTCCTGCTCTCTTTAGCATTTCAAATTACACATCCTCCCTTGTTTTTTCCAAGATACTGCAAATTTACCAGGCAATTAAATAGTGATATGTAATAATAATAACAACAGCAAAACCAATAATGATGGCAGCAGGCTGTGTTTGCAGCAGGAGGAGCAGAATGCCGAAGGGAGGGAGACGGATGGGAAATTCCTGCTAAGATACAGTCCTGGCAGAGCAATCCCAGCACGTGCAGTTTGGGAATCAGGTTATTTATCAGCACTCTCACATGTGAGAGTGGGGCATAGTAGTGGGACTCCTCCTCTGCCTGCAGCTTCAAACCCTCCCCAGCCAGCAGCCCCTGAGTCCAGCAAACATCTTCCCCAGAGAGCTGCTGGAGGCCCCATCCCAGAAATGTTCAAGATCAAGCTGGACAGAGTTCTGAGCAACCTGCTGTAGTTGAAGATGTCTTTTCTCATTGCAAAAAGATTAGACTAGATTTTTAAAAGTCCCTTCCAACCCAAACCATCCAGGGATTCTGTGATCTGCCTTTCCCTAGCAGACATCCATGCTCTGCTGTCAGAATTCCTTCTGCAGAGCTATGAGGACAGTTGCTCCAAATTCTTAAGGATTTCTCATTAAGGTAATTTTTTTTTTTCCCAGCAGGCTTTACTGTCAGGATGATACATTTAAATCAGCTCCACCACAGCTGACTCACATGTGAATAGCCCCCAGTGAGAAGCAGAACACACTCACCACGCAGAAATTTTAAGGGGAAATAGAGAAGGACTTTTCCATTACCTCAGAACTGGCAGGCCATCTATATGGGAAGGTGAACCAGCTGAGTCTCAGACCCCACAGAGCAAATGTGTGGCAATTTTCTTCACCTATTGAAGGTAAAAGAGGGAGAATGGCAGTTCTTGTGGGTGTATTTTTTGGCAATGGTATGACATGCTCCAGCATGTGCTTGCTTCCATTGCTGCTTTTTATTGGCAATTATAGATTTGTCAGTGATTACAGTAATTCTCCTCATTGGGAAATAAACATCAGCTACATGCAGCTCTGTGGTGGCAGCAGTATTTCTCTCCAACATCCAAGTCCTTTCTGTCCATATTGTTCCAGCCATAAAGCAGAAGGAAAATGTCATGTACCTCCAGCACTGCTTCCAAGGGTCTCCAGGGAGTGAGGACGTGTACTTTCTCTGTCTGACCTCAGAAAAGCATTGTGGCAGGGATTTGCAGGCAGGAGATTCCCCAGTTCCCAGCTTGTGTCAGGATGCAGCAGGCAGAAGAGTTCCTGAGAAGCAGGGCCCGTTGGCACGAGGAGGCAGTGCCTGCTGCCAGCTGAAGGGCTCTGCAGGGAGCAGAAGGGCTCTGCAGGCACCTATGACGTTAAACAGAAGTGAATCGTGTCTTTCCTTGGCTTGCCTTGGCTTGCTGAACCCTTCAGTGCTGTGCAAGGGGCAGGGTGCTGGATCTGACTGGAGTGACACAGAAGCTCAGCTTCCTCCTCTGTGCATGGGCCCAGCTTCACCCACTGCCAGCCAGAGCCTTTGCTCAGTGATGGATGGCCCTGTGGCTGGTGGCCAGCTCTCTGCCATCTCTGGGAGGACAAGGGTTTGTGTCTTCCTCCTCAGAAACAGGGCCAGGGGCATGCCAGCCTGCCCAGGCATGGCAGGGCAAGGCAGCCACATCCTGGCCTCCTTCGGGAGGAACAAGGCCAGGAGATGAAGGGGACTTGCTGCCCTCTGCTTGGTGCTTGGAAGGCTGCATCTGAAACAGAGCTGGTTTGGGTCCCTGCCCCCACGTCAGGAGAAACCTGGAGATATCAAAGGCAGCTAAAACAGTCAGGGCCAGATGCAGGGCTGGTGATAGCCCTGTCCTGAGCTGGCGGCTGGACTGGGGCCAAACAGACAACTTTGGTGATTCTGGGGTTCAACACACAAAGCCTTCCCTGGGAGTGAAGGACTATGATTGGGGAGACCAGCACATCAACTCTGCCTGCGGCAGAGACAAGCTGAAGGTACTGAACCCCTGTGAGCTTCAATCTGAATTTCAGTCCTGCCAAACTGACTCAGCTGCGTTGAATGGTGTGACAAATGTCCAGGGGCATGTCAGACCCTGGGAAATGCAGAGCAATTACAGCAGCCCTGCTGACCAGGCAAGCCTGTGGCTGGGGAGAGCAGCTACACTCTTCCAGCCTTCCAGTCCGTGCTGTGCCTTGGGAACTATTGCTGCTATTCCTCCTCTTCCTCCCTGCAGTGTGGAGTGGCAGCCTGGATCCCACTTGTTGACACAGCTGTAAATCACTCTTGACAGGTTTAACAGTGACTCAAGGGCAGCAAGGAATCAGCACAGAATGGATGTGGCTCCTGCCAAAGCTGAGTGCATGGCCAGGTGCTTCCCCCAGCTGTGCCCGGAACACGTGCCCACCACGGCCAGAAAGGTCACTCACCCGTCTCAGAGATAAAATGCCAAATCACAGCTGACATTTAACTTAGACTCCTCTTACTGAGTGTGCTGCAACAGGCACCTGAGCCTGCTGCAGGCTGCGCCAGCCCAGGCACGCCGGCAGCTGGGCTCTCCTCTGGGGGTGTGGGACACTGGGAACGCTGCCATCCCCAGGAGCCAATGGCCACAGGCAGCACAAGTCCTGCTTGAACCCCCCCTGCAAGCTGCAGCCCCCCACAGTGAAAGATCAGCCCCTGGTGCTGCTGGCTGGCAGGGGCTCCCAACCAGGCATGCTGAGAACAGTTCAGGTCATGCTGCCAGCAAAGCCAGGGCTGAGCTTTCTCCTGGCAAAGGGGCTGGAAGTGGAGCCACAGCTGGCTGTGCCAGCAGTTCCCTTGGGGGGCTGCAGGTCACTTCTCTCCTAAATAAAGCCATGGGGCACAGTCATGAGACCAGCCCCACAGCCCAGTGGCCAGGATGGCACATGCCCTGCTGCTCCCTGCTCCAGTGCTCAGTGGCACATCCAGAGCACACAGTGAGCAGCCCAGAGTGGGTCCTGTCTCTGACATCCCCCTCCAGCAGCACCAAAAATGGCACTTGGCTGCCAGGCTGCCTGGCTCTTACTGCCCGTGCCCTGAAGCCACCCAGCCCCCCTGGCCTCGGGCAGGGCTTTTCACCAGCTGCAGAGGCTGTGGAGGGACTCCCTGTGCCTTGGTTTGCATGTCCTGCTCTGCAGACCCCTGGGGCTTGGGTGCTGGTGTGCTCCCAGCAGGGCTGTGTCAGCTGGAGAGGCAGGCAGGGCTAGGAGAGTCTGACAGGCTGTTTGCTCAGGCAGCAGGAGATGTGATGGCAGGGATATCAAGCTGTCATCCCCCTCATCTCGTGGCCAAGGTAACGGTGGGAAGTGGGTTTGCCTCATTGAATCCCTCTTCAGATGAAAACCAGCGAGCATCAAGCTGCTCTTGTTCACAGATTCCTCCTGTTGGGTTTCTAATACAACGATCCAATTTGCTCAACACAGCTGCAGGTTTTGGGCTCCTTCCAGCTCCGTGTGTGATAGAGAAAGGCTGCCTGCTGCACAAAATGAGCTGTGCCCCTCCTCTTGCACTGCTCCCTGAGCACACCATCCCACTTCCGCAGGAACGGGCACACACAGGAACCTTCCCTTTACTTTTAAGGATCAGTTGCCCATGGCACAGAGTTTGAAGAGATGGAGGGTATGCCCAAACTGCCACTGTGCAGTCACATCATCCCGTTTTTTACCCACAGCTCTTTCCTAAGGCACTGGGACCTCTCCCTTTAACAGAGGTCGTTCAGTCCCTGAACTCTTTTGCTGCAAGATTAAGGTGTGTGGCAAAGAAGCAGAGCTGTCCAGATGGAGTGCCTCTGCTTGCCCAGGTGCAGAGGCAGCAGGGTTCCCTCCTGGCCTGCTCCACTTCTCTGAATCATCCCAATGCTGCAGGAGAGGAGGCTGACGTTGAAGGGGATGCCCCCATCCTCCCTGCAGGGCTCTGTGCACACAGCTCTGAGCTTACTCTTCTTACCTGTGGCTTTTTCTTACCCTGAGCAGTAGCGTGGGTGGGCAGAGCCCATGCCCATGCCATACCACCTGTGGGTGGGATTCCTTTTCCATGCCTGCCCAGAGCCACACTCTGACACAGCTTCCAGGGGGGAGCAAGGGTGCTTGTGTATCCAACCATCTTCCCTCTGCTTCAGCAGCAACCCTCCAGAATCCAGCCTTGCCCTGGGCAGGGGCTTGCCAGGCTTCCCACAGGGTGCTGTGGGAGCTGTAGGGCTGTGAAACCAGGGGAGGTCTGCCAGCCCCTGCCCATGGGCTCAGCACCCACAGCTGGGCACTGTCTGTGACAGACAGACCCCTGTGACAGCCCCCATCCTGCTGAGCAGCCCTGGCAGGGGATTGATCCCCCCTCAGCGCCCCCCCACAGCAGGACAGCCACCTCTGCACCCTGTGCTGTCTGTGCCAGGCACCAGGAGTGCAGCCCAGGGCTCTGACCCGGGCAGAGGGGCAGGCAGGGGCAGAGCAAAGCCTGCGCTGCTGCTGCCAGGGCCAGGCAGGCACAGGGCCCTGGTGCCAACCAAGGGTCACCCTGCTGTGCTGGCAGCAAGGGCACAGTGGGGCAGGAAGGGGAGCAGGCAGGGGCACTGTGCTCATGCAGCTCCAGGCAGCTTCATGAAAATGTTGTCCTACTTATTTAATCTTTGGGAAAGATGCCTGATGGGTTTTATAAAGTGTCTGAGTGTGGTTTATGCTCTTGGGTTGCAGGAAATGAAATGCCTTTTGGTTGTCTCTGAGGGTAGTAAAGAAGGAGTTCAGGAGCCTTATTAGGCTTCATTTCCATTTCTCTCCATGTTGGAGGAATACTAAATAACTTCATCTTGGTGGACTTAAGTATCTGTCATTTGCTTATCTGCAGGACAAGCCACAGTATAGAATATTACAAGTTCAAAATGGAAAAATAATCTTACTCATTTTCCCATTTACTTTATTTTTCACTTTTTTTCCTATACCCATCATCCTGCAATTGTAAACAACTTAGGCAGCTGAAATACTGCTTCTCTCCAGTTTCACGGCCCTGACTCCAGGCCCTGAGACTCCCTCTAGAAATCCAGACATGCAAAAGCTCCCACAAGTTCTTATGCTGGGCTTATATTTCTCAATTAGAAGTCTCCAGGAAAAAGTACATCATATTTCGTCTTCATTCTGGGCTCAAGAGGTTTTGTCCTGTGAGTTTTGGATCTTTTCCTCTGAACAGAGCAGCCTGAGGGGGGCAGGCACAAAGCAAGTGCAGGATGAAGCCTCCCAGTGACTGAACCTGCCTTTAAATTGGCCCCTGAACTGCTCCCCTGAGTGGCTGCACCTAGGAAGACTCCGAGGCCTCAGGACTGCAGGAATTGGACAGAAAGGGAATAATTGAGCTCCAGTGAGAACAGGCAGCTTTCCCTTGGGCTGATGTCTGACTCTACCCCCCTGCTTGTGCCATGACTTCCCAGGGCTACTGAGCAGGTAGTCGGGGTTAGTGGGAGGTGGGTGGAACTCAGGGCTCCTGGGAAGCAGGAGGGGCCTGCTTCTCCTTTTCCAAAAACAGCACAAAAGGCCACCTGCTGACTTACTGCAAGAGATGGAATTATGGTTTTTTGACATTTTTGTTTCCATGGGACATCCTCTTTCGTATTCTGTGTATTAAAATATATTTCAAATTATTATTATGTCACAGGGAAGTGGCATAGCCATTTTCATACTGATCTGAGTTACAGAGTCATAAGCTTTAGGGCCAGAAGGGGCTATTATGATCTGCAGAGCTGTGGCCAGAGTCACTTGCCTGATGATTCCTTGCTTCAAGCCCAGCGTTTCTGGCCAAGTGACAATCCATCTCTACAGAGAGAAACCCAAAAAGCACCAAATGCTGGAGAGTTCACATCACTTGCAGACACCCCATAGCTGTGTGGGGTGTGTGGCAGTTGTCCCCAGCTGTCCCCAAAGCTCCAGCGTGGCCAGCTCCCAGCTCACTCTCCTTTAACACAGAGCTCTGTTCATAGCAGGACAGAAATCCTGCTGCAGCTGTCTCCTTGCAGAAGTCTGGAGAAGTTTCAGAGCTGGCCCAGGGCTTGGCTGTGTCTCTGATTCAGCTGGCAGCGCCCATTGGCCCAGGAGCATGCCCGGCTCCCCTGCTCAGCCTGTGCATCACCTGCCTTGCCCCCACAGGCCTGAGCATGTCACAGCCAGACACCCCAGACTCTGCCAGAGCCCCCAAGCATTTCATTTATTTTCCTTTCCTTAGTGCAGAAGTGCCTGGGGGTGGGACCTGGGGTCTCTGCAGAGGTTGCTGCTCCAACCCCAGGGGTTGTGAGGACATTGAGGAATTGCTCTGATGTGAGTTGTCCATCTGCCACCTCCAATCCTCCAGGGAGTTTTACAAGTCAAGTGGGCAAAGACCAGCTCATTCCCCATCCTGGGGCTGCACAGGAGCCTCCAGCCCCAGTGCCAAGTCCCCTGGAGTCACTGCAGCAGCTGCAGGCAGCTGTGGCACCAGGAGCTGCTTCACCTGCACACACAGTGGGGTACCAGGGATTAAGTGGACTCCAATTTTATCGTCAGGGTTCATTAGGTTAATTAACACTGTGGACGCACTCTGTTAATCAGCTTTGCAATGGGAGAGTGGTTTCAGCAGGAGTCAAGGAGCTGCTCAGAAGCTGCTCTGCTAATGGTGCTAAATCCAATTTCATGCAATGGCACGGTGCAGGGAGATGATTAATGGGTTTCATGTCTCCCCAGCTGTGGGGACTGTCCCAGCTCCCCTTAGGTCAGAGGGACCAGGTCATTGTTGGCTGTCAGCATGGCAGAGCCCCCTTTGCTCCTTGAAACATCTCAGGATATGGGCAAGGGAGAGAAGTTTTTCAGTGCTGGTGTCAGCATCCCAGTGCCAGGCAGGGCCAGCCCGGCTGACCTGAGCCCCCCCAGGCCAGGCCTCCATTCCCAGTGAGGCTCCAGCCAGCAGGGAGGTGCTGATGCTGACAGCAGAGAGCACTCCAGCACAGCACTGAGGCAGGGCAAGGCCTCAGGGGCTGGCAACAAATTTGCCACACAAATATATTGCTGGATTCAAGGGTCTAATGCCGTTTGGAAAGAATTTGCATTTTCATATGTCTGAGAGGAAGATTAGAGACACCACCTTCAAAAAAGCTCTCATGGGCTATTCCCTCCTCCTCAGAACACAAAAAGTGACTTTGAAACATGAAACAGCATTGACTGCAAATAAGTTGAAATAAAAGTAACTCGTTGTGTGACCCAAAGGATTTCCTGGTGGGGAAAGGTATCACCTGAACAAGGAGGAGGACGTGATGGTGCTGGCTTGGAGCCTGGGCTGCCTGCAGAGCAGGGACACAGCTGTCCCTGTGACAGGGGACGGCCCCGGGCTGCTGAGCTCAAGCACAAGGAGGGAGGGTGATGGGAAATAAGGATCTTTTCCCACATGAGAAGGAGGAGAGAAGAGGTGGGCATCAGTGTGCTGCAGTTGGGCACACTGACTGAAGGGCTGGGGCTAGGGACAGCAACCCTCCAAACTTCGTCCCAATAAAAAAGGGGCATCTTTACTGGGATTCAGTGGGTTTAGAGTGGGCAACGGGGAGAAAACTCATCCCCATCCTCTGACTTCTGCAGGGACTCTGCACATCAGATAATTCTGATGCTGCTCTTTGATGAGATCATGTCTTTGGCTGTAAAGGTAACAGCACAGATACAGTGAAACACTTTGGCTCTGCTGGTATTTGAATCAGGACAGCCTGGCAGTCTGATTTTACAAGTTATCAGGAAAAGACACATTATGTGAATAAAAATGTGGCTGACAGGCTCACTTTTAGAAGGCAGCTGAGCCAGAAGCCCTCAGCTGACAGCATTGGTGGGGTCAGGGCTTGGCATTTCTGTCAGTAACATCCCAGCCCTGCACATCCTTCCCTGGATGAGGATGTACAGGGCTGGGCTTTGCCGGCTGTGCCAAGCACAGGGGCCCAGGCACAGGCCCGGGGCTCTCAGGGTGCTCCCCTTGCCTGGGCTCAGCCAGCGTCCCTCTCATCTCCCCCTGTACACCCTTGCTGCTGGGCTGGCTGGCAGGGCGGCATCAGAGGGTTCCTCTGGGTTGGTTGTTGCTGTCCTTGTGCCAGGGAGCCCAAGCAGCTGCACACTGGCATTTCCCCCCATCCCCACAGAGACTCAGGTGCTGTTTTAGAGGCACAAACACATCCCCGTGCCCTTTTCTTACGGGCAGTAATTTCAGCCTCTCCTTGGGCTGCAGGAGCACCTTGTAGCACTGGAATCATGTGCTCTGATATTTGTTAGAGTGCAGGATTATTTTCCATTGATTTCAGGCTAATCACACAAAGAAAAGCAACATCTGCTGAGTGAATGGGCTCCCAAGGAGAATTAACCGCTCTCACACACAAAAGAATAGGAAAGAGTTGAACCAGCAAGATTCTCTTTAGCAAGAGGAACATTTATTTTTAGCGCCTCGTGTGGCCCAATCCCTCCCTCCCTCCTTTCTGCCAGCACCAGTTGGAGGCGGGAAAATACCACTGGCACTGGCTTTTCTCCTTCCTCCTCATGATCCCCATCCTCACATCTTGACCCCCTCACTGACTGAGGCACTCAGGAAAAAATGCAGTTCCTAGCAGGCCATCCATCTGCAGAGCACATAAACTTATTCGCCAGTAAAATGAGAGCAACTGAGATGATTTGAATCCATGCCAGGGTTCCCCATAGCACACAAGTCAGCTGCACAAAGGTGGAGTGGGGAGCCTGGGTAATAAGATGGAAGCAGTGGAGAAAAGTATCCTAACAAGAGTGTGGTAATTAGGATTGGGAAGAGGCAAGCCATAAATCAGGGAGGCATCTGCCGTGCACGATCCAAGGGCTCTCAAAGCAGTAGGAAAAAGCCATCCATCACTGTTAGCAGGAGGAGGATTTGAGTTTAAATTACAGATACTCAAACTATGCATTTGCAATTGTTTGGAAACCAAGTTTTCCTTAATTTCTTCCCTTACTCTGGGAGGGGGCTGAGCCAGCCACAGCAGGGTTCAGCTGATGCTTAATCAGGCCCCAAAAGGAGCAGAAAGGAAAAATTAGGTGGGGACCCGAGGGGTCAGGTGTAGCTGCAGCCCTCCCCCTGAGCCCCTGCACCCACTCTCACCACCCTCCTTGCCTTCTTCTCTTTGTGGGCATTTTTCCACAGTACGTTTCCAAAATAACCTGGTCCTTGAAACCAAGAGAGGGACAATGTCAAGGGCTTTCTTCCTGCTGAACACTCCCTCTGGCATGTGTCCCATCCCACTGACCTCTCTGTGCTTCCCCAAGCCGCCTGCAGGGAAGCAGCTCCTGTGCCCAAGGAAAGCAGGCTCCTTCCCTCGCCAGGCACCTGCTCTCAGCCCAGGGCAAATCCCAGCCCCTGGTTTTGGACAGATGTCATTCCCTGCGTGCTACCTTCAGCCCAGGCTGTGAAAATGGTCCCAGTTGTATCCCAGCTCCCACCTCCTCATGTGAGGCTCGGTTATCCCCCCGTGCCCACCCCACAGTCTGCTGCCACATCCCTGTTCCTCACTCCTACCCCACTGGCACACCCAGCACATTGCTACATCTCTTCCCAAACGTCCTTCCATCCATGTGTCCATCTGTCCTGGCAGCAGCGAGCACCTGAGCCCCCAGGCACTCCCCTGAGCCACTCATCCCTCCTTTCCCCATCGTCCAGGTGCAAGGGAATTATGTAAATTCCACAGGACTATTAACTGTGCTGCTTTAATTCTCCCCTGGTATTTACAGTCATTGGGATTTGGGAGCTGACATATATTATTGTTTCATCTGAATACACCTCCAGGCAAGAAAGTTGAGCTGCAAGCACAGAAACGTTCATTGCCCAGATACCAGAGGTCCCTTAGGAGAATGTATCAGAGCTACAGTGTTAGCATGTAAAATATGGGGGAGTGGGAGTGAAATATTGCCTTTGCTGGCCAGCTCCTATCAACGGGGTGTGGGAAGGGCTGCGGGAGAAAGGCAGGGCTGAGGGAGGTGTCCCAGCTGGGGGTGGGGGTTGGCACAGGTCCCCAGGAGTGCAGTGAGTGCCAGGCCAGGGGTTTGTGTGTGTGGACTCTGCCCCAGCAGGGCTGGGCACGGGCAGTGCCCTGGGAGCGCCCCGGGGCATTCCTGCATGCCCTTGCCCCGGGAAAGGCGAGCAACACAACAACTGCACCGAGCCAGAGGGACCCTGCCCAGCCCGGGGCTCCACACGGTCCCAGCCCTTCCTCACCTCCCTCCTGAGCGACCTCCTGTCAATCCCCGGATAAATGCAGGCTTGTGGCAGAATTAATCACTGTGGCAGTTTACAAGGCAATTAAAGGAAGGGGCCATGTGTCTGATTATACAGCAAATAAGCCTTGGCGAATTACAAACGTATCAAAGGTGGTTCCAATTAACTGCAGTGATCCGCGGAACAGAGCACCCAGGATAATGCCTCCTCCTCTGCTTGGTGTCCCGCACTTGGGAACTGAGCAGTAACA
Organism: Emberiza elegans; assembly: GCA_024865655.1. NCBI lineage: Eukaryota > Metazoa > Chordata > Aves > Passeriformes > Fringillidae > Emberiza > Emberiza elegans. Next base: position 551,079 of record JALJVW010000238.1, on the reverse strand, counting down.
CAAGTGAAGATCATCAGCTGCAGTCCCACATGAAGAATGCCAAGTATTGTATTTATTTATCAGGCAAAAGTGAGGGATTGCTACCAGAAGCCTGAACAGCTAGACACTGCAATTAACATACTATTTGAATATGGCTACATGCTTGCCACACAAATGAAGAAGATGTTCTTCTGGCTCCTTAGAAGCTGAGAAAAACCATATTCCTTCTTGTCTCTGCTGCAACATAAAAGCCGTGGCCAACATTACATCCTCAGGACTGGGATCATAGGGACAAGATTAGCCTGGAGCCCCCGGTGCCTTGAGCACTTCCTGCAGAGATGGGAAGTCATGCTGTACAAATTCCTCCACCTAGAGACAAAAACAACCTCAACACCTTTCTTTCTGCAGTGATTCCACCTTCAGAACAGCATTGTGACCAACTGGGAAGAATTTCAGATGATGTCGTGCCCCTGGAGTGGCTACCGGTGGCTGCACATGCCAGCCCATAGCACCAGGCTCTCATTGCAAGGAGCATCTGTTCATGCAGCCACTGATGAGTTCACTGACAACTACTGCAGCTGATAAAGCTGAGAACGGTCAAGAGAGATGTTTATGCAGAGTGTGTTTCCTATAACACCATGTAAGGATGTTTAATGGAGATAAGAGCAAGAGGAATATTGTGTGGGATGGCTCCCGCAAAGCTGTGAGATGTCCAGGGGATGTGGACACTGCCCCAGCCTGCTGTGGGAATACTCCTGCTCCATATGTGGAAGTTCCTAGGGGTGGGCTCCCACTGCCACCAGCTCCCTGCCACGGCAATGGGGCTCTGGGTGCCCCAAACGTTGCAGGCTCACACGGCTGCCCTGCAGGCTGTGCTGGGGCTGGCAGGGAGCAGTGTTAATTTTAGCCAGCACCTGCTCTGCAGCAGGGAGTGTGTTTATTTCAGGAGCAAAAACAAGTGCTTGTTTTTCTGAAACCAAAATGTTTCAAGACATGGGGTTTGTGGAGAACTTCCAAAAACTTGGGATAATTTCAAATGGAAAGGAAACCACGGTGTAAAGATTCAAAATATCTATGAAGACAAAATCTGAGTTTTCGGGTGGTTTGATTAAGCAGTCTGCCTGCATCCCACTGGGTATCAAAGATGTGTCTGTGTTTTCAAAACCAGTTCTGAAGCTGTTTCCAGGCCCACCTCTAAAATAAATAAATGCATACATAAGTGTGTGCCTGATGAGAATTAGCTCTGCCAGCTCATCAGAATAAAATGTCAGCAAATGCCAGCAAGTTCCTGACCTTAATTCCAACAGACTCGCCTTCCTCCCCTTTCTGAAGTTATTTGCTTCCTTCCCAGACCCTGCTATTTAGATGCTGATCACCATGTTTTATTGGGCAGAAAAAGCATGCCCTGGTGGTGCACACCTCACCTGGTGTTTCTGCTGCCTGGGGCTGTGCAGGTGACTGCAGGGACAAGGTGACTGCCAGCCCGAGCCCACACGGGCTCACAGGCAGTGAGCTTGGGGATGCCCTGATGCCTCACAGGTGCCTCTAGCGCACTCCCCAGTTGTAGGGCCATGACTCTAAAACAATTTGCTGCTCTAGGATTTTGTGGAAGGACATCAAAGCAATGGGGAGCACCAAGCTGTGAGCTGGATCCCACCTCTGCTGTGTGACTGCCTGCCTAGGGGCCAATTTGCTTTACCAATTACTGTGCAGAGCTGCAAAGTCGGCCGTCTGCTGTCTTCCTCTCACGGCCATGTCCTGCGATGTTTCCCATTCCCACCTGCATCCAGCACAACAAAAAACATTTGCATTCCTGGCCAAAAGCTCTTCTATTATTTCTCTGGGAGGAGGAGCCTCCTGGGCACAAGCAGTGTGTGGGGTGTGTTCCCCAAACCCACTGTGCTGTGCTGCATAAATGACAGTTCATTGAACCCTTGTTTGGGGAACGCAGCCAGCAAGGGAAGGGGGTACCAGTGCCCTGGGGCTGGGCTACATGCTCACCATTGCCACCTTTGAGGGCAGCTATCTTCTCCTCCCAGAGTGCTGTGGCACAGGAGTTGTGGGGCAAGTTTTGTGGAAGGCTGCAGCTTCGTAGTGCTGGCCCCAACAGTGTTGGAGGTACAAAGTGCTCTGCAAACATTGCATTTTAGGTTAGATAAAAGAGGTTCCTGCTGTAGACTGTGGATATTACAGTAACATATAGGACTTTCTGGTGGAAAAATGTGGTATTTTCACCATGGTTTTTTATAAGGGGGAGACTAGGTGGTGCAGGCTGACACTCACAGGCCAGCTCGCATTTATAACATATTTGTACAATATGATCTCTGTTCTAGCTCTGAGACCTGCCAAGACTTTGGGATGCTTTTGGACAAACTCAAACCACCCTGACCAGCTCTTCTGGGTCCTTTGCTGCTGGGGTGTGTGGCTCACTGCAGAGCAAGGCACAGGCGTTCCCAGGTGGGTGAGGATCATCTCTCCCCACTGCACCCCCTGACACCCCGGATGCTGCTGGGGGGGTACACGGCTTTATCTTCTGATGGCATCAGCTGCACTAGAACATCCTCTCGACTTCACAGGATGCCAAAGCAGTCTGTGAATGACAGCCGGGGCTGTTTCCCCGGGGCTCTGGTGCACAGCAAGGGGGAGTAGCCTACACACACGCACATGCCGAAAGCTGCGGAGAGCCTGAGGAAGGCGATCGCGGACCCTCCGTCCAGTTTGGGTTTTCCGTGCCGCATTTCTCGGCCTTCCCAGGAGATGGCAGGCCAGCCTTACAAATCCACATCCCGCAGATCCCGGGAGCGGCGGCACCGGCACCGGCACCGGCCCCGAGCCGTCCCCAGCCCGCGGGGCTGCTCGGAGGGGTCCCGGGCGAGCCCCAGCCGTGGCTCAGGAGGGCAGAGCCGTGTCCCCTGCCACCCGAACCCCGGCCCTGGTGGGGTCCCCTCGGGCTCGGGGGACACCTCAGCCCCCGACCGGCGGGCACAGACGGGCGAGCCCCGGTCCCGCCACCGCCTGGGGACGGACGGGGATGTGACAACGAGCAAACCGGTTACACAACCTCGACGGGTTATTCCAGGGCTCCTAATTATTGATTTTGAATGGGAGGAGACAGGTTCTGGACTGGTAAGCCGAACACGGGCGTGAGAGGTAATTTCCTTCCCGGCCTTCCCGGATCTCCTGTACCTCGTGGTGCCGGGGAGCTCAGCTCGCCCCGGGCTCGGCAGCGCGAAAGGCGCTCCCAGCAAGGGGCGGTGGTTGGGCAGCGAGCTGTAAGGGCACGGAGGTGTTAGGTCACTGATCGCAGGGGGGAAAGAAAAAAACAAGAGAGACCCCGCTGATTTTTGTAACACAACGAGAAGGTGGAACCACTGAAGCGCCCAAGCTGCCTGTGGGAATGGCTGGAGCACTGCCTGAGGCAGTGAGTGTCCCCCGGTCACGCCGGGCCATCGGGCACGTGGCTTTGGGACAAACCGGTCACAGCAGAGCTGCTGTCCCCCGCGCTGCTGTTTCCCGTGCCCGTGGTGCAAAATACCCACGAGTAACTGCAGAGGGAGGCTTGTCCCTTGGTCCAGCCCTGATATTTAAAGAGCTGGCTCCAGGCACTGCAGCAGGCAGTGGGAACAGCCACCACTCTGCGGGAGAAGCCAGAGGAAGCAGGCTATGGACTGCCCAGGGCATCTGTCAGGAACTCCAGTGCTGCCAGGCAAAGCCACTGGGACTGCCTGGAAGGAGCTGGTTTGTTCCCCAGGCTCTGAAGGCTTCCCACCAAATGCCCATGCCTGCACCTGGGGGAACACCTCCCCGAGGTCACCATTCACTGGAGAGATGCCTCCCACATGGAATTCAGTTCTTCCCCAAATCCACGGGGCTTTGCAGGCTGTGGAAATTCTACAGTCTGCAAGAATGTGTGTCTGTAATCAAATTTAGCACAGGAACAGGGCTCCAGAGAGGCGGTGAGATCTCTGTCGCTGGGGACGCTTGCAATGTGCCTAGATGCAGCCCTGAGCTGCTGCTGTAGTCTCGAAGCTGAAACTTACCCTGCTTGGAGCATTGGACGAGAGACTATCAGGGGACTTATGTGGTGTCTGTATCATTCCCAGCACCTGGAACTTCCATGCTGTCAGCCAAACCTTTGCTAAACAGAAACCTTCAGCAAGAACCATGGAGCAGATCCAGGCTCAAGAATGTTCTACCACCAGCTTCTGCCTGTCCCAGGCTGAAGTGAGTCCAAGCAGGTGCTCAGTTCTCTGCACTGTTTTTCCCCATGGATTCCTGCAGGTGCAGTCAAAACGGCAACACACAGCACTGATCCCCTGCCCTCCCCCAAAACCAGGAGTAAAAGGTTTCAAGAGCCCATGGCTCACTCGTGTCTTGCTTTCACTGGGAAATTATTCCTTGATTCACTTGTCCAAGCGCTGACAACTCTGTGAAATCCCACCCTGGGCCTGGCATGGGGAAACTGGCAGCACAACAGCTGCTCACATACACCTCTCATGGCACAGGGATTTCTCAGCTTGTCATATCATTGTCTGTGTCCAGACTGTCAGCCAAGCCCCAGGGGTGGTGGGGAGCCCACTCAGTTTTGAGTGGAACAATACATTTTTCAGATGTGGCTGAAGTGCTGTGGCTGGCACTGAACTGTCTTATAAACTCAAGTTTTACCACATTGATTCGGGCAGAAAAATCAACGGTCCTGGATCTGTTCTGGCCAGGGAAGGATCAACAATCAGTGCTGCTCTTTGCACTGCAGTAATTTGGAACTCTGAGGGAAGTGGGCTCTGGCTGTAGGAACATGCAAGTATGGCAAGGCAAGGACTTTAGGAATTGTGGTTCTCTTGCGGAGAGGAGTGCCTGTGAGGCCCGTGTTGGCTCCTCAGGCACACGTGGGGAGATGGTCTCTGCAGCATCTGTGGGTATCCAAATACAGAAGGATGGAGCCCTACCTTAGAGTGCTCTGTGCATGCGGGGGTATGGGATGCAACAGCCTGGACTTGAGGTCAGATCTATGTGAGTTGCTCCCTGAACAGCTGAAAAACAGCTCTGGGCTGCTTTCGGTGGGTGGGAAGCATATTCACAGCTTTCGGGACATTGGTAAGGGAGGGCCCAGTAGGGCCGGGGGTCTGGTCTCAAGAGCTGCTCTTTCTTTAAGCGCAAGACGGAGATTTTCCATTCCCAGAGTGCTTGGTTTCCTCCGTGTCCGGTGTTGAAACAAAGATTTGCGTGCGGACTTCCCTGGCGCGGCTCCCCAGCCCGGAGGAATGAGCGCCCGCTCCCAGCGGGCCATGTACGGCCCGGGGTGCGGCCGGCGCTGCCCGCCCTCCGAGCCGCTCCCGAGGCACCGTTTCCCATTATCCCTTCTTTGGTTTCCAATGTATTTGAAGTTTGGCGGCGGGGCGCAAGCCCGGCCCCGCGCACCAGGTGTCAGCGGCGCCGGCCAGGGAGGGGCACGGAGCCCCGGCCGCCCGCTCCGCTGCCGGTGCCGGTGCCGGTGCCGGGGAGGGGAGGGGGCGCAGCCTCGCCCCCGCCCCGCTCGCTCCGCGCGGGCGCGTCCCCGCCCCGGGGCCGGGCGGGCGGACCGGCGGCGGCGGCAGGGCCGCGCGCGCTGCAGGGCTGCCCGGCCGCGGGGCCGCCATGCCCGCCAAGTCCAAGTACAACCTGGTAGACGACCGGCACGACCTGCGCATCCCCCTGCACAACGAGGACGCCTTCCAGCACGGCATCTGCTTCGAGGCCAAGGTGGGCGGTATTGGCGAGCCGCGGGGGTCGCTGCCCGGCGCTGCGCTCCGGGATGCCCGGTTTTCCTGTTCTCTTTTGGCATAGCTGCAGGGGTTTTCTGCTGTCCCCGGAGCCCTTCCCCTTGGCGTTGCCCGGTCTCCCCTAAACTCAGCCGCGGAGTCGGGCGAGGCTTGCCGCCAGTACGGTAGGGATGCCCAGGCTGATGGGACGGGTCAGGCTGGAGTGGGGTCACCCTCCTGCTTCACCCCGGCATCCCTCCCTGGCGGCCCTCATCCGTCCAGGGCTCCGCGTGGGGTTGCTCGGAGACGCTGGCCCCCAAAGCGGGGTCCGTGTGCCTCCTGCTCGGCAGGGAGGAGCGGAGGGCTCGGGCTGTGCTCTGCGGCTCCAGCGCTGCGGGCAGCGCCGCTGGGATGGGCACAGCTGGTGGGGTCTGCAGGGTGCCCTGGACCCTGGTGCTCCTGTGCTGTGAGCAGCCGGATGGACTGTGTGCCATTGACGGTGCAGGCGGTCAGGGACACGCACCCGAAATAAACGTTTGCTATTTCTCTTTACACGTATAAACCGTCCTTGCTGGTGGATTTGGCACGGAGCGCTCTTGGCTTTTTACCTTTTCTTTTCCGTTGGGACTTTTCATTCTCTCGCTCCGCGTCGGCTGTAGCTCCCCGCAGGCTGGCACTTGCCATCTCGCAGCGGGCTGGCAAAAGCCAAGCTACCGAGCAAGGCACGCTGGCCGGCAGGAAACTGGGAAGGAGCTGGCCAGGAGATTTGGAAAGGGGAAACGTTAAATTCTGCCCCATTTTTTCTTCTCTTGGGGAATACGGTTATCATGCTGAAGGAGGTACTCAAGCGAGGTTGACTTAAGAGGAAAGCCTGGTGTAAAACGAGCGGTAGGAAGGCAGGCGTCTGTCACACACTTGTCTTCGGAGAACATGTGCTGTCAGGGGAAGAAAATTTGGCATCTAATTGTGTGCGATGCCCTCGGGGCAAAGGCTGCGCTCGTAGGAAGGTGTCAGAGTGTTATTTTCCGCCTTTTCTCGGGGCGGAAGGGTTCCTCTGCAGAGGCCATCACCTGCCCGATGGCTGGCAGTGTGCTGCAGAGAGCAAAACAGTTGTTTATGGAGCAAACTTAATCCTGCCTTGCAACTATTTACTGGGAAAGGCTGTTCAAGCTCAACTTTGCAGCCTTTTGCTCCTGAGTGATTGGAGCCGATTGCTGTTTTACTGCCAGCACCTACTCACCCCTCACCTTCGGGGAGGCTGCAAAGCATCTCCCCTTCTAAATCCTGTGTGCCTCTTCTGTGCCAGCTTCGGGTGACCCGGCTGGGAGGCTGGGCAGTGGGACAGGGTGTCAGCAGCCCCTGGGTGTGCTCATGGCTCATCGCTGCTCCACACTGCTGGTCTGGCTGCATTAGTGCAGTGCTGCATATTAGCCTTTGTTAGCTCCTCTTTCTCTTATTTGGTATCCGGTGGCACGCGCTAATGCCAAGCACAATCCGTACCAAACCCGGCTTCTGAATTCCTGGGTTTCACCAGCAGCCCTTGATGCCAGATACAGAATGCAGATGGCTGAGGCAATTACTCTATCCTTTATTAGATTGCTCAAGATTAATTAAATGCTTACATTCCTTTACTTCCTTTTATCCCCAAGAATCCCAAGCCCTTACACCCGCACAGCTCTTGTTGCAGCCAGGCACCCAGCACAAGTCACAAAAATGTGGAACTCTGATTTAGAGCAGAACTTTGGGGGAAGATGAAACCAGAATAATGCTCGTCTGGGATGTCAGGACTCTAGTGGCTGTCTCCTCAAATCCTCCTGGGGTAGCTGATAGTGCGAGCAGCGGGGATCCTGCTGTTCCAGCTCAGCACTGGAGCAGTGCTCTTTGCTCCAGCAGCCTGAGATTCCTAATGAGCTTGCTTGGGGCTCCCTGCAGGGGGGTAGTATGGGCCTGAGGCAGTGTGCACTGATTTATTGCTTTAATTTTTAATTGTATTTTTACACTCAGACCTGCTGCTGTCTCTAAGTGGCACATGTGGTGGGTGCAGTGCATGTTTTGGTCCATCAGTAGCAGCTGGCATCAGTGCTGTTGTCCCCTTTGTTCCTCTCCTGAGGGAGTCTTGCCATCCCGGGTGACTGGGTGGCCACGGGCAGTCAGAATTTGAACCTTTGTCAAGCAGAGGGTGATGGACTTGATGTGAGGCGAGCGGTGCTGTCACTTGAGCTGTGATGCCATTGGGAGGCTCTGCCTCTTGTCCCCACTGGAGCCACTTGCAGCCATATGCGCTGGCCCAGGGTCACCGAGTCAGAGCAAAGTGTCCCTAAGGATTATGTTAATCCGTTTTCTGGAAATAAATCCAAAAGATGGAAAATCCCACTCCATCTTTTTAGGAACAGTTATGCATTTCACACTTTCAGATCTGTTTTCATTGGCCACTTCTCTTGGCACCAAACCCGGCTGTATCCCTGAGATGTCTTGGTCAGGCTGCAGGGAATCAGAGGAGCTGGCTCCAAGGGGAGGCAGGATGTTTGTTTTCTTCTGTGTCTTGCAGTCTGAATTGTTGATTAAAATCAAAAGCCTGGCCTCTTGGGCTGAAACATTTGGATGAAAGAACTGGGAGCTGCAGCATGGTGCAAGGGGAATGGACAGAAATTCCCACTTGTGCAGTGGTTTTCTGGTTAAATAAACAGGGATGTAGAGAGGAAAGACACCTCCTGTTCTTCTCCATCTCCATGAGAACGATAGGACCTTACTCCTTATCTTCCCAAAGCCCTGGTGCTGCAGGACAAAACCCAAGGGCCACCTTGTGCAATGCCGGCAATTCTGTGTGTTCAGAAATTGGGACTCAGGCTACCCCAAGGGCTCCCGGGAGAGCAGCAGGCAGAGGGAATGGAGTGGGGCAGTGGAGCCTGGCACTGCACTCCAGACCCTCATCTGTTGGGGTGCTGGGTGCTGCTGGCTTTGCTCAGGAAGTTGTTACTGGCCCTCTCCTGGGAGCTGGTGCTGGGCTGGGGTTTCCCTCCTGCCCCAGAGGTCTTGTGGTCCAGAGCCAGGTCCCACCTACCAAATGCCCATTATTTGGAAAGAGCTGTTACTCCCTCAGTCCCATGAATCCCTTCGCAGTGCATTGATGTGCATGGTTCCCAAAGAAGGGGCAGGTGGCTGTGAGGACCCTCTCTGCTGCTCCCCGTGTGCAGGCACGGCGAGAAGTGGCTGCCCAAACACATCTCAGTCCTTGGTGGATCCAATGCCTCTGGTCTGGGACTGCCTGGGCATCCCATGTGCTGAAACCTGCTGTTCCTGATACCAGACCTGCTTGCAGGTAAAGGTGGGACTGGAGATTCAGGGGGGTTGGTGTTCTTCTGTGCAGCAGGTGGGGTTTTTGCGTTTGGCTGGTGGGGTGAATTTTTTCCCTTAAGTGGTCTTGGCAACCAGGCATTTTCTCTCATTTTTGTCAGTGCTTTTCTCTGCTTCCGTGCGTGGGAAACTCAAGTTGAACTGAGCATCTGCTGCTGTCTATGTTTGGAGATGGGACATGGAGGAGACTTTGGTCTGATCCATGATGTCCCTTCCTCTGAACCTCTCCAGCCCACCTGCCTGCCACCTTCCAGGGGCTGCGAGCACCGGCAGGCACTGCCAGTTGCTCCAAAGCAAAATCCTCTATCAGGAAAGGTATTATAACCTCAGGTGAGCACTGAGCAGGGAGGACATGTGTGTTTCCACTTGTGTGTATATTTTTATGTACGTTGGGGCTGCAAATAACAGCATTGGAATTGAACTGAATTGCAGGCAGCCCTGATCGAGGTGTTCACTTCGCCTCCACTGCTTCAGGCTCCCTTCCCAGCAAGGGTCCCTTTCCTGCAGGGCTGGGAACCAGGAGACAGGTTGTGTGATGCTCTGCACCAGTCTGGCTGCCTGGGAGAGAGCTGGCAGCTCTCTTTGGGGGCTGTTTGTACTGGCAGCTCTGGTGTGCTCTGTCGGGGCTGCTCAGCCCAGAGCAAAGCTGCAGTGAGTCTGAGCCCGGGATTGCTCGCCCCAGGCTATAAATAACCTTACCAATTCTGCAAAGGTTCTCGTCTGAAACAGTGGCATATTTCTGCCATACTTGTGAAGTCGGTTCCTGGGCTGCTTAGTGGAGCTCTTAGCAAAGAAAACTCTGTCTGGCTCTGGCAAAGCCGTGTGTGCCCAGGCTGTGGGGCCGGGCACGTGGGCTCTGCAGTGCCCAGAGGTCCCATGGGAGCAGCAGGGGTGGGATGCTGCCAGCCCAGCTTTCTGCAGCACTCTGGGCTTGCACAGCCTTGCTGTGGCTGGGTGGAGGAGCAGGAAGCTCGGGGCCAGAGTGGGGGCAGCCTGCCTGGGGGATGGAAACACAGCAAATGGACAGTCCTGCTTCACTGCCTGGAAAAACTTCATCCCTCAGCACCTGCTGGGTCTGGGCCCTGCTCGCCCTGCAGCACTGGTGTCTCCCCTGTTGAGGTGAGGCCTGTTTTGGCTGCTGGGAGGGGAGAGTGGTTGTGGTGAGTGTCCTGGGGCCTCCAGAGCTCTGTGTCTCTGGCACTTGAGCCCGGGGCAGCTCCTAAACAGGGCAAGTGCTGCTGGGACCAGCAGGCTCATGGGCACAAAACCGAGTGAAATCCACCTGAAACCACCCAAAACTGAATGAAAACAACTCAAAATGGAGTGAAAATGACCTAAAATTGAGTGAAACCCACCCCAAATTGAGTTAAACTGACCCAAAACCAAGTGAAATCCACCCTAAACTGACTGAAACCCACCCAAAATTGAGTGAGACCACCCAAAACTGACTGTCCTTAAGGGCTCTGCCTGCTGTGAGGTCCCTGCTGTGTCCATGCCCAGTGTCCAGCTGCATGGTTCTGGATGGCTCTGACACATGGCCTCAGGCTGCCGAGGCTGGGTCTGTTGTCCTTGGGGTGCAGAGCTCTGCTCAGGGAGGAACTGAGCAAGGCTGAGGTGCCCAGCTTGGCAGAGCACCCATCTGCTGGAATGGAAGCCAGGGCCTTTTTCCATTAAAGTCAGCTGACAATGTGAATTTTCCATCCCTTTTGGCCTCTGAGCCTGCACCGCCACAGTGTGAGTAAGCTTCCCCCTCTGCACCCAGCCAGGCAGGGTGTTCCTGAGGGGCAGGGCAGAGCGTGCCAGCCCAGAGCCTTGGTTCCCCGGGCTGAGGCCACTCCTGGCCAACTGTAGGACAGCCAAAGTCCTGGGAATGGGCTTCTCCCTGCTTTCCCTGACAGCAGTAGCCTGGGGAGAAACCCTTATCAGACAGACTGCAGGCAGACTGGGTGTTCCCCGGGTGCTGGAGAAATAAGGAGGTTTCAGACTGGTGCCTGAGCACTTTGTCCCTCACTTTGTGGCACACGTGGCAGGGTCAGTGTCCCAGTACTTGCTGCAGCCTTACACCACCCTGGACTCTGTAGAAACCTGGGGACCCTTGTGCCCCACATCTGGCACCTCCCATCTGGCTGCTGGTACCTCTGGTAACCCCTCCTGGCCCTGAGGGTGGCCTGGGGCTGGTGCCAGCATGTCCCCTCCCCGCTGCCTGCCTGCAGCTCCTGTAAAGAAGCAGTGGCTCCTCATCTGTGGGGTCTGTGGCTCAGGGTGGCTCTGGGAGCTGGAAACCAGCAGGGAGCCAGTGCAGGCTCCCTGTGAGCCGGGGATGATTCAGCCCTGACCTTTGCACGCAGTCTTGGGCTGGGAGCAGCAGGAAGGAGGCATCTCCTCCCCAGGAAGGCTTTGGCTGCCCACCTCTGCCTCCACCGGTCTCATCAACACCCCTTCCAAGGTGTCCCCCAGCAGTGATGCGATTGGCCTTCGGTTTTCTGAAAATATCTGCCACCTGCTGTCACAGAAAAAGCAACTTCCCAAGAAAATTCGTTTCTGACAGAGCAGAAAACGAGCAGTATTCAACAGCCTCGAGGAAAAACGAGAAACCGAGTGACTTGTGCAAACAGTGCTTTGGCAAAGTGCTCCCCTTTGTTTTCTGTTTAAAAAACAAATTTATTTTTTTCCCTGGCATTTCCCAGAGCTGGGCAAATCTTTTGTGAGCTGTGGGCAGAGGGTGCAGCGGTGTAGGCTGCGTGCCGGGCCCCTGCCCCCTGGGAGCCTGTTAGCATGGGGAGGGGACAGCAGGCACAGTCCCTGTGGCTGCGGAGAGGCCTGATGGGTGCTGCCACCTCCCACAGCAGGGGGAGGGACTGCCCTTTTGGGGCCCTGGAAGGAGGGATGGAAGGCTGGATCCTAACACGGGCATGAGGAGCAGCGGGGCATGTGAAGGACCAAAAGCACCCTACAAAAGAGGTGCTTCGTGCTGGCATCACAGCCTTGAGCAGCACTGGCCTTGGCAGTGTGAGGGCTGGGCCTGCCTTTGTGAGGCGGCCAGGGCAGCACCAGGGACCCTCCTGGCTGCCCGTTCACCCGGCAGGTGGCCTTTCTTCCCCTAATTGGGCTGGGGAGGGGGAGGCTGCCCAGGGCAGCCCGTGAGGATTTGTGCCCCCCTGATCCCATTTGGCTCTTGGGTGTGGGTGGGGGTCTCCAGTTCTGTCCCTCCATCCCTTGGCAGGGTGGTGGGGCCGTGGATCTGGAGGTGATTATTTGGAAAAGCCACATCCTTTACGTACACGTGTTCTCCCCCTTGGCTCACGGGGGCTTGGGAAGGGTGAGTTCTTTCATGGGTTTATTTTCTTTGTCAGCTCTTTTGCACAGCTTTATTTTCTTCCCTTTTGTCTCGGGCACCTTCCTTTGTCCTTCCTGCCTCCCTTTGCTGTGGGTCAGCTGGCTGGCACGGATGCTGGCCTGACAGTGGCCCTGCAGGAGCTGAGACCACCTCTGTGTGCCTCGCTGGAGGGCACATGTGTGTTCAAGGAGGACAGAAATCTGCACCTGGCAGTGCCCATGCTTGGGGGTCTCTGAGCTCCTGCCCTGGCAGAGAAGAGCTCAGTCTCAGGGGTGGGGTGAGTGGGAAGTATTGCGCTGTGGAAGCTCTGGCTGCCTTGCTTATCCTTGTCTTTGCCTCACCTGCTTGTTCCCACACCTATTCCCATAATTAAAATTGGTGCTGTGAGTAGGAGGGCTGGAGGAGAGTGGAGCAGGAGCAGCCCTCATCACCTGCAAATCACTGCTGAATATGGGTGGTTTCTCAGACCATTCCCCAGCTCACCTGGGAAGTTGTTTAGCTGAAAGACCAACCCCCAAGTCCACATTTTGGGGGGATATTCACCACATTGTGAAGGGTTACTCTTCTGCAGCACACTTGTCACATGTGATTTCTGCCCTGAAGGCAAAAATAATCTAGAGAGACTTTGTCCATCTGCTGAGTTGTGTGAAATGTGTAAAAAATACCTGCCTGCAGAGTGGAGGGAGAGGGGGGTGTTTTTGGAGCTGTGAGCATGGTCATTGTGAGCAGTGAGCCCACACTGGGGTGGATGTGCCGTGGGCTCTGGTGGGAGCACCACGGGCTGTGGGGTACAGCAGGATACAGCTCTGGACACCAGGCTGCGGAGCAAAGGTGAATCCTGCAGTCTTTGTGACCCGTGCCCTTGGTTTGGCTGCATGTGGACATGAGCTGGAGCACAGAAAGGACACCATCAAGACAACCCTACTGCTGGTGCTGTTTCTCAGGAGACCAGTCCAAAGAGGTGGTGCCTGGCCCGGGGTGGTGTCTGGTTGTGCTTGCAGGGCACCCCAGCCTTGCTGGGCTCACACACTCACTCAGTTGTGGCCATGGGGTTGTGGTGAGCAGCCAGGGAGCTTGGCATGGCTGGAATTCCTGTGGCCATGGAGCCAGCTCCCCTGCCCAGCTGGCACTGCCTGCCCTGGCCTTGGCCATGGCTGTGTTCTGCACCTGCCTGGGCAAGGAGAACACAGGGGAAGGAGAGGGATTTCCAGGCAGTGACCTCATGCAGCTGGGAATAGCTGGAGGAAGACCGGCTTCCTCTGGGTGCAAAAGTCTGCCCTTCTCATGTAGGTTAAGAATCCTACTTCCCCAGGTGGTCCCTGGCAGAAAAGTGATGTGGGAAGGCTTAGTGAGGAAGAACCATAGGGATGTTTGCCTGGCAGAGCAGGATGGGGAAGGCTTCTTCCTTAGGTCCTGGCTGGTGACTGCAGGTTCAGGGCTCCAGCTGCCTCTGCCCTCCTCCTCAGCTCCTGCTTTTTCCTGATGGTTTCCAGGCTTTACCTCAGAGAAGGGGTTGTACTGATGTCTGAGGTGCCTCCACCTTTGAAGGGGTGGCAGACTCCATGGAGGGGCTGTGACAGGGAACTGCTGGGAGCTGTGTGCTCTCGGCAGGGCCCTGAGGGGCTGGGTGGCCTGGGCTGCAATTCCCAGTTATGTAAGGCTGCCCTGCACCACATAGCCTGCACGGCACGTGATGGACACGCCAGCTGTTTGGGGTTATTTTTATATCCTCTCTCTGCACATCTCCTCTCAGCACTGACTGCCCCATGCTGGTCACTGGGCACTGCCTCCATGTCCCCCCAGGCAGGGGCTGCGTGCTGGGGATGGCCTGGCTGAGCTGCCAGGTTGGGTCTTAGCAAGGAGGGCTCTCAGAAACATGGGGCTCCCTCAGCTTCTGTCCCACAGGGCCCTCTGGGGCAGCTCACACACAAAGCCCAGCTTTGGTCATGCATCCCCTGCACCGTGCCATCCCTCCTTGGAGGTGGCAGTTCCAGTAAAGGGGAGCTGGGAGAGAAATAACCCCTCTGAGCAGCCTCTGCCTGAGCACTTGTTCAGGCACGCAGGCACCCATGTCGGTGCTGCTGCTGGGAACTAGCCCCCATGGTGTCAGCAGAGGTTGTGGCCGTGCTCCCAGGAACAGGAGCCCTGCTGGGTTTGGTGCCCGTGCTGCGCTGCCGAGGTTACGTCAGCCCTTGTGTGGAGATGAAGCGTGGGAGCACAGAGGGCCAGTAAATGGGCTCAAAACGCTTTTCTTCTAACTACATGTTTTTAGCGCTCAGCATTGACTCTTCATCGCTTGTCTGTTTTCTGATCCTTCTTCAGAATCTGCCCTCTTCCATTTTATTTTTAAAAAGGTTTTTGTTCCGCGTCTCTCTGTGCTGGGTCGCAGTGGCGCTGCCTTTGGTCCCCTTTGAATAGCAAAGCGACTCCTTTATTCTGGAGGCTTGGCCTGGAGGCTCAGCATTCCTGCAGAAACAGCCACCGCTTTGGCAGGACTGCAATTAAATAATGGAGGGCCTGTTACAGGACAGGTCGGGCTGGCTATTTTAGAGATATTCCAATATCCAGGTCTGTAATAGATGACTCACGGCAACCAAGGGAATATTTGCTTATACCTGTGTGCTTTGATCATGGCCTAAATGAGTGAGTCCTGCTGGCCTGACGGCTGAAGTGATTTTATTGCTAGAAAAAGGGTTTTTGACTGCTTGCAGTGATGTGGTGAGGGAACAGCTTCATGGCTGGAGGCATGCAGGCGTTCAGGTGCAGCAGGCAAAATGCTGCTCATTCCCCAGAAGTAACCCTGGGTTCCCTCTGTGGATACCACTGAGGCCCAGGTGGGCCCATGGGGTTTCCAGGGCTGTAGGAACTGGACTAATCTCCTTTCTTTCCTTGCAGTACATCGGGAGCCTGGATGTGCCACGGCCAAACAGCCGCGTGGAGATCGTGACGGCCATGCGGCGCATCAGGGTGAGTGTGCCCTGCTCCTTTCCCCTTCCCATCCCAGGGCCTGGCCTTCTCCTCCATCTACGCCTGCAGCTTTGTCTCGCATAAATCCTGTCCTGCAGTGTATTGATAACTCTGTGTTTCACTGTCCCTCTCTCCGTGTCAGCTGGGCCCAGTGCTGGCAGGCTGAGTGTGGCACAGAGCGCTGTTTGCAGCGCGGCTGTCCCCTGGCATCCAGACACCCCCTGTGCTGGGGCTGTGTGTGTGCTCACCTTGCTGCATCCTGTGCTGCATCCTGTGCCACGTCCTGTGCTGCGAGGCAGGGATGGGCTGGGAGGTGCATGTGGGATGTGGCACCCGATGGGAACTGTAGCATGCCTGTGGCTGGGAGCATTTCCTCATTTGTCAGTCCCAATAACAAAGTAACAATAAGCTACTTGTGCAAGAGGTTCCTTAGGGTTTTACTGCTTGTGTAAGAGTTTCAGCAGCATGAAAACTCAGGTGCTGCCTGGATATGGCAGCAGGTTAGTGCTAAATGGGCAGTGTGCAAGGTGAGGTGCAGAGTAGCAAGCTCTGGGCCTGGCCAGCAGTGTGCTTGTTTCAGGGTGAGTAGGTCAGGGGGTATGATCTCGTGATGAAATCATCTGGCTTCCCAAAGCACTTGCAGCCAGGATATGGGACACCCTTGCTGTATAATGCTTGGCCCGTAACCAAGAGGGGAGCTTTTCTTCTGCTCCCCAGCCTCTGGGCAGCATGAGTGTTCACAGGGGCTGGGAGGGGAGCAAACCATGAACCCCAGAACTCGCTGCCCCCAGGCTGATAAAAGCAGGAGCTTGACTGCTCTTCAGCAGGGGATAGCCCCTGGGGCCGAGCTGGCCCTGGCTGTGGTGGCTGCAGGCACAGGTGGTTTGGTCTGTTCTTGGGCCAGACGTTGCCCTATCCTCCAGAGATGCCTCTGTCCTGGGAATAACGCCCTGAACTGGAAGGGCCTGAAGGCACTTGCAGGGACATTGGGTAAGGGATGAGCTGTCTTTCTGCTGGTCTCATGGGATCCCATAAGCACCAAAGCTGCTTCTGTCGCTGAGCAGCTGCACCAGAGCTCTGCTCCTCTCAGTCCTTCATGCAGACTCTGGCTATAATCTCATTTTCTCTTTCACCAGAGGAGGAGGAGAGGAGGATCATATCCCAAGATAAGGAGTATCACATTCAAAGGACAGACATTTTGAGGCTCTTCTGTTTCAAACTTTCAGGGTGTAAATAGTTTGTGGCCTTTCCTCAACAGCTTTCATACCTGTTCTCCTGTCCTCTCCGTGGGGGTTAATATTGTGACTGGGCCATGACATGGAAAGGCTTTTATGGCATTAGGTTTGCTCACCTTGTGTCCAGACAGTTTGGGACAGAACAACTGGTATGTCATCAACGGCTCTCATAAACAGCAGTTACCTTCATTGCCTTTCAAGATAAGACTTTTGAACAAATGCACTTCCAGCCCCAAAATCACAGAACTCCACCTCAGTGTGGAAGGACTGGCACAACTTTGAGGGTTTAAGTAAACCCTGGAAGGGGGGGAAAAATAAGAACACCAGAATGTCCTTGTTGACCAGTATGAATAAACTCAAGCACAGTCTAGAAAATTCATAGGTACAGCTCTGAGTGGCAGTGAGAGGACACAGAATAGGGTAAAATAATGGTTTCTCATGGTGAATGATGTGTTTGAAGCATGTGCTCAGGCTTTCTTCACCTAGTGTAAGACAGGAGAGATGCAAGTCATGAAAGGCCATGACTTTACAGATCAGATCAGCCAGAGAGACTTTGAATGTCTGTTTAATTGTCAGGGGGTGCTATTTGTGAGGGGGGTGCCAGGATGGTTGGATAAATGGCTGTCTACATGCAAAGCCCTCCCCTGGTGTGCTGTGCTTTGCCCTGGATGTGCCTGGCAGCAGGAGTGACCACAGCATTGCTGAGGACATTTCTGGCCGGGCTGGGTGCTGGGGGCTCCTTTCAGCCTGGCTGGAGCTGAAGTGATGTGTGTCCTCCTTACAGAGCACAGCCACCCTTCTGCTTTAGGGCATAAAATAATCCCAGAATACTGGCATCGGGAAACCAGAAAAGAAAAGAGTTTATTTGGGCACACAAAGCAACAGGAGGGATCATCAAGTGCAAGCAGGAGCAGTTTTGTGTGTAGGGCGTAAAGGAGCTGCTGACACTGAGGTTTGTGTGTTTTTTAATGTAATCCCTGGTTTAGGGGCAAGGTGCTCTGTCTCAGTTTGTTCCAAGTTAGTCACTGCTGCTGAAGGTGGGGGACCCTCAGCATCCCCTCTGCTGCCTCAACTCCCCTTTCTCAGTGCTACCTTTGCCATAGCTGCTCTGTGGGCTTCGCCTCTATTTACCAAGTGATTTAAAAAATGACCCTGCAAAGAAGTGAGGATGCTGTCTGCCTGAGAGTGGGGGTCCCAGTGAGGAGAATGCCCTGGAAGCCGCCTGTGACTGCCTGTGCTGGGCTGGGAGCAGGAGGGGCTGGGACAGCAGGAGCATCAGCCCCTGTAGCACTGCCTCCCTTGTACTCCCCCACACTCACTCGGGCCTGGCGAGTGCTGCTTCCTGTTTGGATGGAGAGCTGACCCTTTGGGGCACAGAGGAGGACAGTGCATAGCTGACATTGTTGGGATGCCTGCCCCAGGCAGGCCCCCCTGCAAAGCAGAGCCATGGCTGGGGGCAGCACAGCTCCACCTGAGCAAGAGGGGGAGATCAAGCCCAAAGCTGGTCCCTCTTGTGGGCCAGAGGTGAGAGGAGCTTTAAACAGGGGGTTGGTGTTGCAGGCCATCCCCACGGATGCCATCCCCTTCTCCCCATTGCTGAAGGGCTGGTGATGCCATGGCCATCCTCATGGTCCTGGCCAGAGGGAGTTTTTTTTGTCCAGAAGCTTGAGAATGTGGAGAATTCCCGGACTTCTCAGGGCTCAAGATGAGGAGGGATGAGCTGTCTTCTGCTGGTCTCATGGGATCCCCTTCCACCAAAGGGCTTCTGTCGCTGAGCAGCTGCACAGAGCTCTGCTCCTCTCAGTCCTTCATGCAGACTCTGGCTATAATCTCATTTTCTTTTCACCAGAGGAGGAGGAGAGGAGGATCATATCCCAAGATAAGGAGTATCACATTCAAAGGACAGACATTTTGAGGCTCTTCTGTTTCAAACTTTCAGGGTGTAAATAGTTTGTGGCCTTTCCTCAACAGCTTTCATACCTGTTCTCCTGTCCTCTCCGACCAATATTGTGACTGGGCCATGACATGGAAAGGCTTTTATGGCATTAGGTTTGCTCACCTTGTGTCCAGACAGTTTGGGACAGAACAACTGGTATGTCATCAACGGCTCTCATAAACAGCAGTTACCTTCATTGCCTTTCAAGATAAGACTTTTGAACAAATGCACTTCCAGCCCCAAAATCACAGAACTCCACCTCAGTGTGGAAGGACTGGCACAACTTTGAGGGTTTAAGTAAACCCTGGAAGGGGGGGAAAAATAAGAACACCAGAATGTCCTTGTTGACCAGTATGAATAAACTCAAGCACAGTCTAGAAAATTCATAGGTACAGCTCTGAGTGGCAGTGAGAGGACACAGAATAGGGTAAAATAATGGTTTCTCATGGTGAATGATGTGTTTGAAGCATGTGCTCAGGCTTTCTTCACCTAGTGTAAGACAGGAGAGATGCAAGTCATGAAAGGCCATGACTTTACAGATCAGATCAGCCAGAGAGACTTTGAATGTCTGTTTAATTGTCAGGGGGTGCTATTTGTGAGGGGGGTGCCAGGATGGTTGGATAAATGGCTGTCTACATGCAAAGCCCTCCCCTGGTGTGCTGTGCTTTGCCCTGGATGTGCCTGGCAGCAGGAGTGACCACAGCATTGCTGAGGACATTTCTGGCCGGGCTGGGTGCTGGGGGCCTTTCAGCCTGGCTGGAGCTGAAGTGATGTGTGTCCTCCTACAGAGCACAGCCACCTTCTGCTTTTAGGGCATAAAATAATCCCAGAATACTGGCATCGGGAAACCAGAAAAGAAAAGAGTTTATTTGGGCACACAAAGCAACAGGAGGGATCATCAAGCAAGCAGGAGCAGTTTTGTGTGTAGGGCGAAAGGAGCTGCTGACACTGAGGTTTGTGTGTTTTTTAATGTAATCCCTGGTTTAGGGGCAAGGTGCTCTGTCTCAGTTTGTTCCAAGTTAGTCACTGCTGCTGAAGGTGGGGGGACCCTCAGCATCCCCTCTGCTGCCTCAACTCCCTTTCTCAGTGCTACCTTTGCCATAGCTGCTCTGTGGGCTTCCTCTATTTACCAAGTGATTTAAAAATGACCCTGCAAAGAAGTGAGGATGCTGTCTGCCTGAGAGTGGGGGTCCCAGTGAGGAGAATGCCCTGGAAGCCGCCTGTGACTGCCTGTGCTGGGCTGGGAGCAGGAGGGGCTGGGACAGCAGGAGCATCAGCCCCTGTAGCACTGCCTCCCTTGTACTCCCCCACACTCACTCGGGCCTGGCGAGTGCTGCTTCCTGTTTGGATGGAGAGCTGACCCTTTGGGGCACAGAGGAGGACAGTGCATAGCTGACATTGTTGGGATGCCTGCCCCAGGCAGGCCCCCCTGCAAAGCAGAGCCATGGCTGGGGGCAGCACAGCTCCACCTGAGCAAGAGGGGGAGATCAAGCCCAAAGCTGGTCCCTCTTGTGGGCCAGAGGTGAGAGGAGCTTTAAACAGGGGGTTGGTGTTGCAGGCCATCCCCACGGATGCCATCCCCTTCTCCCCATTGCTGAAGGGCTGGTGATGCCATGGCCATCCTCATGGTCCTGGCCAGAGGGAGTTTTTGTCCAGAAGCTTGAGAATGTGGAGAATTCCCGGGATTCTCACAGCTCAAGATGAGGAGGGAAGGGGAGGTGCTCAGCTGAGTGTCTGCTTTTCCTTCCTGCATGGGCTGGGTTTGCTGGGCACACAGCTCTCTCTGCACTGTACCTTGGTGTAAATACCTGGCCCTGAAATGACTCAGTGGAATGGGACATTAGCCATGCTAAAGATGCACTTGGAGAACAATTTTGTGAGCATCTGCTGCAGCTTTCCTCCAAACCCTACATGTCTCCTTCAGACCACTGATGGCCACATACATAATAAATGCAGTAGACTAGGGTTTGTTTCCTGGGCAAGCAGGGGGGCTTCTCTTAGTACAGCTGGCTCCTCTCTCCTGCTCATCCCAAACAGGGTGACCCAGTCCACGTTGCTTCATGCCCTGAACTGCTGGAGTAGGTTGGCTTCCCAAATGCTCCTTGGCTCTTCTGGATGCGAGATACAAGAACTGATCTGTAAGTCTAGGAAGTCACCTGAGCATCCAGAAGCCCCAAACTAAGAGTGGTGTGTCTTCCCAACCCTAAGGATTATGAGCTGTTGCAAATTTCAGTTGAAAGTGCCTGAGCAGGTTTCCTTCCCCTCCCTTCCCAGTGAGCTCATGGGCTCTCAGTGACAATGACAACTGTACATTTTTTGCATTGTCATGATGTAAATTCATGCAAGTGCTTTCCTCTGCATGCCCCTGGCATGTCTCCAGGGCAGCCAGTGCTGCCTGGCTGGGGCTTGGTGCCATGATTCTGGAGAATTTGGAATCAGCCCTTTGGGATTGCTGAGTGCAGCTTTGATCCAGGTTTTCTTTGGAGCCTGGAAGGATGAAAGCCTATATAGGCACTTGGTAAAAGCTGTGGAAGTCTTCTGCAAGGCTGTTTCTGGGAAGTGTCCAGCTGAGTTTTGCAGGCTCAAAACAGGGAGGCATTCCAAGCACTTGAAAATCTTGCTCCTCTACACCTCCTACTCTGCCAGGTACATCTGATTTTGTGGGACTTCTGCTGCTTTGCATAGCTGAGCTCAATTTTAGCAAATTGGCAGAATTGCTGAATTTCTGCAAGCCTTGTGTAAAGCAAGATTTCACATCCTCTGCAGGCCACAGGTGCAGCTGGACTGGCATGGAAATTGATGTGTGTGGCCAGTTACTGGTGTAGAGCTCCTGGTGTAACTCTGAGCTCGTTTAATTAGGATATTTCTCAGCTATTCCTGCTCCTGCCATAGTGAGTTTTTAAAACCATGAGGCCATTTACAGTGATGCCTTCCTTTTTTTTCTTCTTTTCTCTCGCCATGCACAGGTGTCTCTTCTGTAGAATGGAGCAGGATTTGGGAGCAAGTTGGCCCTGCATGCCAGGGGCAACCCACCCCCGTCTGTCTGAGGACCAGCACAGTGGGGAGTGGGCTGGCCAGGAGATGCTCAGGTTTTGGCCACATGAAGAGCACAGCCTGCTTCGTGCCAAGTCATGGCACTTGACTTGATGTGGTTATCCAAGGTGAACAAGATTGCGTTGTATTAGATCTGGGAGGAACTGAAAGGATGTCTGTAATAATTTCAGTTGCTCCTTCAGTGCTCTGACAGACACAATAAAGGGGTGAATCCATCTGGGCGTGTTTGCATTTCTCCTGGCATCACCAGTGCCACTTGTGATAGTGGCACATAAATAATATAATGGCTAGTCTGGTACTGCTACCGGCATGGCATGAAATAGGCCAGGATCTCATCCTTTGATTAGTATTTATTCAACAGCCTGGTTAAATTAGTACCCAGATTGATTGGAGCAGCCTTTTGTTCAAGATTGCCCACGTTTCCAGGAGAGTTGGCCAAAGTGTGGTGACCCTGCCCTGTTGCCTGCCTTTGTACCACGGCCAGGATGGGGTGAGGGCTTTGCAGTGGAGCTGTGGGCTCCAGTGGAGCAGTGAGTAGTGCGAGTTGCAATGCACACACAGTAAAATGAGGAGTTCAGGGTGGTAAATGACTCTGTGTGGCAGAAGACAGGCATCTGGCCTGTTGAAGAGGTGGAAGTGTGAGCCATTAATGCTGGAAAGCAAGGGCTGAGCCCTGGGGGAAGGCAGTGAGGGATGGAGCTTGGGGCACTGCTTCAGAAAGGCACTGGGAGCACTGAGAGGGGAGCCAGCCCTGCCTGTGCTGGCTGTGTCCTGAGCCTGCTGGCACATGCAGCAGCGACTGGGCTCAGGCACACATGTGACCCCGTGGGTGCTGGGGAGATGAGGAACAGGCACGCTCCTGGCCTCTGCTCCTGGCTGCATAAATGAGTCGTGATAAGCTCATTGCCTTTCAGCTTCCAGCCATGCCTGTCCAAGAGTTCTCTGCCAAACCTGGGACAGCAGCGTGTCCCTCGTGGCCAGGCTCCAAAACAGGGTGGGGTGGCCAGGCTGGGGCAGGAAAGAGCAGGGGGTTCCCAGCTGGATGGACAGCACGGTGGTGGAGCCAGTGAGGATGAGGGAAACCGTAAGCAGGTGGGGGAGTGTGGTTTGGGAGGGCTCCTGAGCCAGGAGTGCAACCACGTGTGGCCTTCCTGCCCCTCCTGTGTCCCAGAGGAGCTCAGCCCTTCTCCTCTGGGCGAGTGCCCCGCGGCCACGGCAGGGCTCTGGCAGGGCAGGGCAGGGCTCTGGCAGGGCAGGGCTCTGGCAGGATGGGGCTCTGGCAGGACGGGGCTCTGGCAGGGCAGGGCTCTGGCAGGACGGGGCTCTGGCAGGACGGGGCACTGGCAGGGCAGGGCTCTGGCAGGACGTGGCTCTGGCAGGACGGGGCTCTGGCAGGGCAGGGCTCTGGCAGGATGGGGCTCTGGCAGGGCAGGGCAGGGCTCTGGCAGGGCACAGCTCTGGCAGGACGGGGCTCTGGCAGGGCAGGGCTCTGGCAGGACGGGGCTCTGGCAGGACGGGGCTCTGGCAGGGCAGGGCTCTGGCAGGATGGGGCTCTGGCAGGGCAGGGCAGGGCTCTGGCAGGGCACAGCTCTGGCAGGACGGGGCTCTGGCAGGACAGGGCTCTGGCAGGGCAGGGCTCTGGCAGGATGGGGCTGTGGCAGGGCAGGGCAGGGCTCTGGCAGGATGGGGCTCTGGCAGGGCAGGGCAGGGCTCTGGCAGGACGGGGCTCTGGCAGTGCGGGGCTCTGGCAGTGCGGGGCTCTGGCAGGGCGGGGCTCTGGCAGGGCAGGGCTCTGGCAGGACGGGGCTCTGGCAGGGCAGGGCAGGGCTCTGGCAGGACGGGGCTCTGGCAGGGCAGGGCTCTGGCAGGGCACAGCTCTGGCAGGACGGGGCTCTGGCAGGACGGGGCTCTGGCAGGGCAGGGCTCTGGCAGGACGGGGCTCTGGCAGGAGGGGGGCTGGCAGGACGGGGCAGGGCAGGGCTCTGGCAGGACAGGGCTCTGGCAGGGCGGGCTCTGGGCAGGCAAGGGCAGGGCTCTGGCAGGCAGGACAGGGCTCTGGCAGGACGGGGCCTGGCAGGGCAGGGCCTGGCAGGGGGCTCAGGGCAGGGCTCTGGCAGGACGGGGCAGGGCAGGGGGGGCAGGGCAGGGCTCTGGCAGGACAGGGCTCTGGCAGGGGGGCAGGGCTCTGGCAGGGCAGGGCTCTGGGGCAGGGCAGGGCCTGGCAGGGCAGGGCTCTGGGGATGGGGCTCTGGCAGGGCAGGGGCAGGGCGGGGGCTCTGGCAGGGCAGGGCGGGCACTGCAGGGACGGGGCTGGCAGGGCAGGGCTCTGGCAGGGGCAGGGCACAGCTCTAGCAGGGCAGGGCTCTGGCAGGATGGGGCTCTGGCAGGGCAGGGCTCTGGCAGGACGGGGCTCTGGCAGGGCAGGGCTCTGGCAGGACGGGGCTCTGGCAGGACAGGGGCTCTGGCAGGACGGGGCTCAGGGGGCTCTGGCAGGACGGGGCTCTGGCAGGGCAGGGCTCTGGCAGGACGGGGCTCTGGCAGGGCAGGGCAGGGCTCTGGCAGGGCAGGGCTCTGGCAGGACGGGGCTCTGGCAGGACGGGGCTCTGGCAGGGCAGGGCTCTGGCAGGGCAGGGCTCTGGCAGGACGGGGCTCTGGCAGGGCAGGGCTCTGGCAGGGCAGGGCTCTGGCAGGGGCACAGGGGCAGGGCTCTGGCAGGGGGCTCTGCAGGCAGCTCTGGCAGGACGGGGCTCTAGCAGGGCAGGGCTCTGGCAGGACAGGGCTCTGGCAGGGCAGGACGGGGCTCTGGCAGGACGGGGCTCTGGCAGGGCAGGGCTCTGGCAGGGCAGGGCTCTGGCAGGATGGGGCTCTGGCAGGACGGGGCTCTGGCAGGGCACAGCTCTGGCAGGACGGGGCTCTGGCAGGACGGGGCTCTGGCAGGACGGGGCAGGGCTCTGGCAGGACGGGGCTGTGGCAGGACGGGGCTCTGGCAGGACGGGGCTCTGGCAGGACAGGGCTCTGGCAGGGCAGGGCTCTGGCAGGATGGGGCTCTGGCAGGGCAGGGCTCTGGCAGGACGGGGCTCTGGCAGGGCAGGGCTCTGGCAGGACGGGGCTCTGGCAGGACACTTGGCTGGCGCTGGGTGTGCCAGCACAGGCAGCAGTGCTCCTGGTGGGTGATGCTGGCCTGGAGCCAGCCCAGTGCCTTTCCGAGGACTGGAAGCCAAATAGGCACCAAAGCCAGGGCAGGACTGGAGCTGCTGGCAGAAAGTTGGGAGGCAGCAGTGCCTTCTGTCCTTTCCAGCCTGTCACACATCCTTGCCCTCCCTGTGCCTCGGCTGGACTCTGCTCCTTCTCTGGGAGCCTGGGGTGTCTCCCTGTGATTCATCTCCCTCCCTGCCTGGGGGCTTTCCCCACCATGCTCCCACTGAGTCACTTCATGCCTTGCCTTGCCACTGTCTGAGCCATCAGTAAATGTCTGCAGGAGCTCGGGGGAGAGCTGGGCACTGGTGTCTGCCAGGCTCCCTGAACGTGCCAGGAGGGCAGAGCTTGGCTATCACCCCTTCCCAGCCAGGGAATGCTCTGCTGCCTCCCACCCCTCTCTAAGTTCATGGCCAGCATGGAAAGCCATTACACCAGTGTCCATCTGTGTGTCCTTGTGCTTCCTCCTCTTCCTCCTGCTTCCCACTCATTCTTCCCCAGAAGTGGTCCTTTCAAGCATCTTTGAAAGACTGCACTGGTGGGTTGCACTGGCTGTGGGGCACAGCATGCTGGCCAGGTAACCCTGCCTTTCCTGGCTTCTTCCTGTGTTGCACAGATGGTTCTGGCAGGGCAGCAGGCTGAGCCCAGTGCCAGGGCTCAGCTGCATGAGAAGCAGGGGAATGTGGAGCTGCAAACCCTGCTCCTGGAGCCCAGGCACATGAGGAGTCTGTGGGACTGCAGATGCCACAGGAGCTGCCCATGGGGCTCTCCTCCTCTGGCTTTTCCTCTTGCCTAGAAAGAAAGGATTTGTTGCACACTCTGCCTCCCAGGCAAGAATGGATTCAGCCTGGCTGTCAAGGAAAGGAGGTCTACAGCTTGTTCTGGGAGATTTGGGTCATGTTAGCACTGGTGATTGCTGTTTGTGAGGGTTCAAAGAGTTCCTACAGAAGCCATCATCCTCTGAAAGCCTTCTGCAAGGTGACAGAGCTTCCTTTAAGGGCCTGAGCCTCAGGCTTGCATAAACCTCTGCTGAAGGTGTTACTGTGGGAAAGGGCTGTGTTCAGTGTCACCAGCTGTCACACACCAGGCTCAGTGCACAGCAGCCCCACCACTGTCACCAAGAGAGGACAGTCTCTTCTGCTGCTGCAAGATTGCTCATGAAGATAGCCATCTGCACTTCCCTTTGCGTTTTGTAGTAAATTTCTAACAATGCCTAGGAATAAGCTCCTGGCTACCTGAGAGGTTGTTGATAAGAAAAAATAGGTTTGAGAGCGGTGTGCTGAGGTTTGGCTGATTTCAGGCTCTGTGACTCATCCTAGCATCCCTCAGCCACATCTGGGCAGTGCACTGAAGAACTGGATCTTCTCCTTGAGTTTGTGTCTCGTCTCAGCCTTGGCATTGCTTTTATTTGGAGGTTTTTCCCTTCTTTTTTACTACAACATGGAATTTTCTTGTGGTTTTTAACAAATCTGTGCTTTCATCAATTTTCTGCCATCATGGCAACATTTTACTCTTGGGATGGGGTGGGATCAAATGCTCCCTGGGATTAAGCACTCCCCGTGCTGAGTGCTGATGCTGCATGGGCCTGAGCAGGAGGAATGCAGGCAGCCTTATTCTGGGCATCCAAATCTTCCAGCTAGGCTCGAGTGTGTCCAGAGACAATACCTCACTCTTGCTCTGTGGTTAAAGGGAGAAATAACATCCAAAAAGGAGACCAAAGAGCTACTAAAGCTTACAAGCAGGGGTGGAGCAATATTTGGTATCCATTTTATGGACGACAACCTAAGGCACAGGGAGGCTGTGAGTTGTCAGACTCCTTCTGAGGGGGACATCCCTGTGCAGGGAACTGGGCTGAATTAAAGTCAAACCAAACTGAAGTCAGCTTTGAATGCTGCTCTTGTGTATGATCCTTTCTGCTCTTGTGCTTCCCTGCTGGTCCTCAAAGGCCAAGGACCCTTTAATTTAATCTGTTGTGGTGTTCTCTGCTGCCTCACCTCAGAAGAGAGACAAAAGCCTGGGGCTGCAGCCTTCCACAAAAATGCCACGTGCCCCAGTTTCTTCCCTGCTAAAATTAATTCTTGGTGGTTTTGGCTTGGTGCAGCAGGAAGATGTTCCAAGGGATGCTGTGCCCTGGGGAGGTGCAGAGTCAGAGCCTGCCTGCCTCCTGCAGCAGGGTGAGAGCATTTGGGGTGTCACTGCAGCAAGGTGAGAGGGGTTTGGGGTGTCACTGCAGGAAGGTGAGAGGGTTTGGGGTGTCACTGCAGCAAGGTGAGAGGGTTTGGGGTGTCATGGATGTTCCTGCCCTGTGCAGGAGCAGAGGAAAGCAGCACAGCTGGTTAAGAGGAGAGGTTGCAAAATCTATTGTGTGAGCTGGTCTGTGGAATGGGAGTTTAATTAGGGAGTGGGAGGAAAGGATGTATCTGTTGTAGAGCAGCAGAAGGAGCAAGCACTGCCCAGAACAAGGGAAAGGAGCCAAGCACTCTTCCCATCCCAGCAGAGGCCGGAGCCCACAGAGCATGCTGAAATCCCTGGAGATTCCCTGCCTTCTCCTGCCTGCTCCTTGTCACCTCACAGGGAAGCTGCCAAGGCCACACAGCGCTGGGCTCCTCCACGTGGCACTGTGGCCATGGCTGCTCTGGTGGCTCTGCAGACAGTAGCTGGTAGGTGATCTGCTTCAGCTGGGATTTTTGGAAGGCATGGACTTTCCCACCTGGAGTAAAGTCTACCCAGGGCAAAGACTCTAGACAAAGAACTTTCAGAGTAGAAAATGTTTCCTTTCTCAGGCCAGGCTTCCTTTGTGGAGCATGAGGATCCCAGTGATTCTTAACCTGGCACTTGATTTTCAGCAGTGGGAGAGTAACATGATAGGGAAAAATCCCCAACCAAACCAGTTCCCCATGCAATGGTCTTGCATATGGAACTGCTGATCTGTTCCAGCAGAAGCTGCAAAAGCCAGCCTGAAGTGTGTATTTGCCACAGGAAACTTCAGCAGAGATGGTTAAATTTCAGCTTAATTCTTTAGGAGGAAACAGCCAGACCTGTGGTGTTGTAGTGTTGTTGAAATGCAGTAGTGATAAACATCTGAGCCATCTCTTTCTTTTTCTCTCCAAGACCTCCAGTTTTGTTTTAGCATTTTGCTCCAATGAGATTTTCTTACTCCCTCTTAACATGACGGATGGGACTGGTCTGGACTCCTTCAAACATTCCCTGGTTCTTGGGACCTTGGGGGATGTGTGTGTATTTCCAGCACAAAGAGCACATCTGTGCTGACCTCTACTTACATGCTAAGAAATCCACATTATCCAAAAGGAGAAGAGAACTCCAGAATAATTGCCCAAAGCAGCTGGGGAGAGTGACCTGGGGTGCAGTCACTTTGAGTCACCTTTGAGCTTTCTGTGAAAAAGACCTGTCTTTCGGTGGTTTGAGTGGATGCATCTTCAACTCCTAGGTAGCCGATTTTGTGCATTTGCCTAAAATCAGAGCCTTTGATGTGAGGAGGCTCTTCCCAAGACCCAGGTCTGGGCTATGGACAAGTGCTCACTGAGCCTGCTCTGTGGATGAGCCAAATACAGAGAGTTTGTTTTAACCTCTGGGATGTGGGAGTCTGGGGAAACTGCCTCATGTTCTTGTTGATTTCTTCTTAACTGTTTTCTGTTTCTTCTTTGAAGTGTGTGATAAAGCAGAAGTTGTTCTGTAGGAATGGATTATATTGGTAGTGATTTCAGTGGTGCCATGGTTTAAGATAATGTCACCTTTCTGTTTTGCTGCACATTGCCCAGGACCACGCTGTCTTCATAGTGCCCTTTGCACTGGGATGAACCTTGCAATGCCTCCAGGGTCTTTTTAGGATACATTTCTGCATCTTGGCACATGCAGCTTCTGTTCCTTTTTCCTGTGAGAGGCTGCTTGGCCAATGCCATATAAAATCATCCTGAAATGAGTAGATGCCAGATTCCTGTGCACTTGGCCTGAATAGCAAATACTCTTTTTTATCTTTTTTTTTTAAATCTTTTTTTCCAGCCCTGCATAGAAGTGAGCATTGCTGTGCTCTCCTCACTGGGGCTTCCTGGAAGCACAGTGGCATTCCGTCCTATGCCTCTCATTGCTTCATCTGGGGCTCCACTGCTGAGGTGGATTTCAACCTCTTTTTTCTAATTCCACCTAAAATATTGATGCTTTTTGTACTTGGAATTTTTTTCTGTGATTCTGTCTAAACCACTCTAAAGGACATTGTTCTTGTTGCCTTTAACATGTAGAATTTAGTGAATGGTTTTAATACCTGCATTAGTTGTTGTTGAAATAGGAACTGTGAAGCAAGAGTGATATGAATAATTACCTCTTTTCTCCAGTTACAACCCAGAAACATTGTTGAGCACTGCCAGCATCTTAAGAGCCCCACAGGGCTGCCTTGTTTCTGATGCACCAACCGTTTAATGCTGCTGCTCGTTCATTCTTTATTAATTGTCTGAATTTCAGAATTGCTGATTTAGTTGCAGTATTACCAGCCTGCCTTCCTTGGCGTGTCACTGCTTCTCTGCCTGGCTATTCTCATTTGCCTTCTCAACTGATCTTACTCAAGCTTTTTATGCAACAGTGGGAGAGCAGCTCTGTGGTGAGCAGTAAAAACAAAAAACCAAAATAAATCCTGTATTTCACAACTTGGGGCATAAATATCACTGTGCTGCGATTTGGCTCACTTTGCTGAGCTGACACCTTTCTGAAGTGCTGTGTGGGTATCTTCTTAGGCTGCCCCTTGCTTTGTCACCTGCCCTCAGGGTAGATTTGGGGTGACTTTGTGCTCCTCTGCAGTATCAGCCCTGCCTTCGACTTGTCCATGTGGGCAAGGATTACCTCAGCTGCCTTGAGGCAGGGTCTGTCTTTGAAAGGATGCATTTGGGGGAGAAAG
Organism: Emberiza elegans; assembly: GCA_024865655.1. NCBI lineage: Eukaryota > Metazoa > Chordata > Aves > Passeriformes > Fringillidae > Emberiza > Emberiza elegans. The sequence continues at coordinate 521,378 of JALJVW010000238.1, read as the reverse complement.
CTAATTTTAAACACAGGAATTTTGTTTTCCTTCTCAGATGGAGGGAGGTGCTGGGCTGGACATTGCCTGTACTGCTCAGTTCTGGGGTCCCTGAGGCATCAGGACTGGCTGGTGCCAGAGAGGGGCAGGAGTTTATCAGGGGTTCCTGTAAAGGGGCATGACTGAACTGCTGCAAATGGCAGTGCTGCTCTTTAAGCCAAGCTTGTTCCAGCACAGGGGATCAAAACTGCTCTTGGCTGGAAGAACAGAAGCCATTTCCAGGCTCCTGTAGTTCCTCACCTTCTTCAAAGGGTGGTTGCACCAAACAGCTTATGCTGCCCCTGCCTGCATAGGTCAAACCAATGCATGTCTAATTAAAAATACCACAAATTCCAGTCAGATGTGGGCTTTCCAAGGAATGCACTTCTGCTTATTTTAGCAGCAGGTGGTAAATATTAAAACGTGTACAGCTCATTTGTGGTGTTCTCCCTGCCGGGCTGAGAAGAGCAGAGCGAGAGCGGTGCCTGCAGATGCACACAGAGCCCGTCCTTGTTTTCCTTGACTGCAGGAAGCACTCAAAGCCCAACTGTGATTCCTGTAACCAGTTTGACCGGTATCCCACACGCACCCACACACCAGTTCATTCACACCCTGGTGTGGTCACCAGAGATGCAGCAGGTGAAGGCAGGGGGGAGCTTGCCTTGCCACCTCCCACGCAGGTCCAGCCCGTGCTGTTGGCAGTTCCTTGGATTTCTGAAAGGAGTTTGGAGATGTTTCTGAGGCTGGGGGATAGCATGTTGCAGGGTCTCCACTGACCTCCATGCCTGGCTGAGAGGTGCTGTTTTTCCCAGCCCGTAAGCACTGCTCCCGCTCAGAGTTGTCACTGAATATGCCCAGGCTGGAGGAGAAATGAGAATATGGCTAGGCTGGAGTGCCCAGCTTTCTTTCATAAGCTTGGTATTAGTCAAGCCCCCATGGAATGAACAGTAAAACTTGCACATGGACCTGGTGGCTTTGGTGAGCTGCTGGTGGAACTGAGTGATGTAGCCGGGAGGTGTGCTCCTGTTCCAGCACCTGCATCCCTCATGACACAGTGCTGCTGCTGCTGCATCCCCCGTGGGCTTCCATGGCACACAGCAAACTGCTGCTGTGCCTCAGGCCTCCCTTGAACCTCTGATTTAAGGGTGTTTAAAAAAAATTCACAGAGATATGGAATGCCTAAGGATTTCTTGTAAGGGAGATAAATCATCTTGCAAGTGGAAGTCTTCAAAAGAAAGGGTTAGCATAGGTTTTTGCCTGTTTGCTTTCTCCATTTAACCCTGTGACTGATAGTGATTTCATTCTTACCAGTTCTAATTTCTCTGAGCTTCCTGTGAAGCTGCTTCTCCTGCAGATGGCTTGTGAGTGTGTCCCAGTTTGCCACCTCAACTTGTGAAACTTGGAGGTAGTGAGGGGAGGCTGGAGGAAGCGGATGTAGGCAGCTCTCTGGGAGGAAATAGCAAACCGAGCAGAAGGCATTTATTGTGAAGCATTTGATGTTATTGGAAAACATATTTTGTGTGATGGATGGGTATGCTGCAATCCTGGGGTGGTTTTGAAGCAGCAACCTTAACTTTGCTCTACTGCTCTCACAACATGGGTATTTTTAGCCTGATTCCCATTTTTACCCATCGGTACACACAACCATCACAGACGCTTACCAAAATTAAACCTGAAGTTGGATGGAAAAATAGGCACTGACCTTGTCAGTGCAACCAAAATCACATCTATTTCAGACAAACACATGTACCTCAGAGCTGCATTTCCCATATGTGCAAATGCAAACTTCAACGAACTGCACAAGAGTTTTAAAAAGCATCATTAAGCCTAAGAACAAGCATCCAGTATTTCATTATTCTTCCTCTCTTTGAATTTACTGTGACCTAAATTTAAATCCAGCTCATGCTAAAACCACCAGCAGTGGGGTGTAGGCAGGAGGACAGGGGAAATTTAATCCTGAGGAATAATTTAAACCCAAACTATCAAGGTAGCAGAGGTGTCCAGCATATTTGGCCATGCCATGCTGGCAGTCTGTTGATAGAGTGGCTGAGAACCTTCATCCTGGCCCCACATATCTCCATGTTTCTGTGCCCCACAATGGGACCCATCTCTGCTCCAAGTGTGAGTGCCAGGGGCTGGTTTTGTCCTCAGATTTGGTGGCAGGAGCAGGGAGCCCAAGCAAAATGACCACACTGAGAAGATCATCTCCCTGCTTTTCTCCTCTTTGTATCCCAGCTCCTGGACGGAGCAGGGAGGTGCTGCTGGCATCCCTTGGCAAGTGCTCCGCTTGTGTGTGGAGCATGGGCATGGTCATGGTCAGATTTACAGATGCACAGAGGAATTGGGGTGCAGTGGGATCCCACAGTGAAGGGCATGGGAGTCCTCAGACCCAGGCAGCAGCACAGCACTTTGGTAGGATGGCTCTTAGCAGTGTTTTAAAAATGGCTTTCAGTCCATTTATTGCTGATCACATTAGTAGGCTAAGCAGGTATTTCAGTGTGCTCCCCTTCAGCAAGCCTGAGTCCCCTGAGGGCATAAAGTGCAGCCCAGAGCAGTGGACTGTCAGATACTCTGAAGCCTTGTTCAGAGATGCCTTTTGGATGAAGCTGTCTGCCCTCCTGGGAGGTGCCCTGCTTTCCAGCCATTTCATCCCTCAGACCTGCTGCTGCTGCCCTGGCAGGGCTGGAGGAGCCGTGAGCCAGGGCAGGCTGGCAAGTGCCTTTCTGTTTGGGTTCAGCAGGGAGTGATGGATGCTGCATGGCTGGGGACCCCCTGGCAGGACTGGCTCTCTGCTGCCCTACCCCCCTGACCCTGGGCTCTGGGGAGAGCCAGTGCTGCCTTTGCTCCCTGCCCAGCTGGTTGCCGGACACCACGCAGTACCGCAGCTTGCATGGTTGCCACTCTTCTGACCTGCAAGGCTGCTTCTGGCCAGGTTATATCTGTCTGCTTCTTTTTTAATCCAAAGCTGTATTTAAAATCATTCCCTTCTCTCCAGTGCTCCTTTCTTTCAGTTAACTGAAAGGCACAGTTCTCCAGTTATCCAGAAGGAAAAAGGAAGGCAAGAGGTGTTCTGGCTGCAATCTGCTCCTGGTGCTTTGGCAGGACCCTGGTGCCGAGCTCAGGGTGTTGGTTACCCCACAAAAGGCTCGAAGGAAGCTGATGCTGCCTTCCTGCTCCCCCTGCTTTCCCTGCCCAACCCCAGGGTGGCTTAACACCCCTGGCCAGGAAAAAAAGGGCCTTTTCCTCACAGGTTCCCTCCCGTTCCTGCACAGCTCACAGGTGGCTTCTGAGTCATTCCAGGGCACTGGGGCCGCTGCCATTTCTTTGTGTGGTTCAGTAAAGCAAAATCCTCCTGCCCTGTACAGAGCTGCATTTGCCATTCCTCCCAGTTATGGCTATTAGGATCCCAGCAAGGTTTCTCAGGCCTCCCTCCTGGAAAGCCCCTGGAGGGTTCTGAGCTTTGCTGTCATTGCCCATGTTTTCAGCAGCAGGAATTGTGAGGTATGTGCCTCCCCCCAGCCGTTCATTCCTGGCGCTGGGGAGCCATTGAACTGGATCCCGGCTGTCATTTTGTAATGAGTTAATTCTTCAGCAGAGCACAGCACTGCTCCTCCCCCGAGGTCTGGGAAAGCGGCGCTGCTCTGCCATTAGCCCGGGCTGACCCGGGGTTAAAATCTAACTCGGCAGGTATTTTATTAGGTATTTTATGAGCTGGTGTGCCAGCCAGCTGCAGGAGGAACTGGGGGGCACGGCCAAGGGCAGGGAAGCTCAGAGCTGAGGGTGCTCCAGCAGGTCCTGCCCAGCCAGCCCTCTGCCACAGGGGACCCAGCCTTGCTCACAGTTCCATGTCCTTTCTGCATCAACACACAGAAATACAGCTTTCTGGCAGAAATTGTATCCTTTTCTGTGCTTCTTATTATGGCAGATTTTTGTCTCCTGCCTCCCAAGGTAGCAGAGCAGCACCGAGTTTTGTGGGAATTGCTTTTTCCCTGTTAATTGAATTCTCAAAACACTGCTCTTTCCCCAATACAAGGTGCAAGCTTGAAACCTTTATCCTCTTTTTGTTTTGTTTTGAGGAGAGGGATAGAGGGTGGATGGGAACAGGGACAACTCAATGCACTTAGAGCAACTTCCTTTAAAAAATATTCTGTTTATTTGTGTTCTGCTGCCACAATGTCACCATAAAGCATTCCTTGTACCTTCCCTTGCTTACACACAGTGCTAGTGGGCAGACGTAAATTGTACCTAAGGCACTTTAGATGGGCTGGAACTAAATGAGAGCATTTTAATTCAGGTTAACATTTTTCAGATGCTTGTGAGTGTGGGGGGATGATGGATCTAGAAAAACATCATCTCTTCTCTTCAGAGCCTGATCTGCCTGACCTTGCGTGCAGCGTGTGGTTACGAGTTTTCTCACATTTCTGCTGTGTGGAAACAGCCTGATAGGGATGGGTAGCATCTTTCTAGGGATGCTGAGTTTTCCCTGCTTTTCACACGTAGCCGTCGCTCTCGGATTCATACATAATTTTACTCCAAGCTGACAAGGTTACATGCGCTCTCTATTAAGCAACATATGTTAACTCAGTTCCCCAGAAAGGGCAATTTTAATGCTCTGCCAGTAGGAGTGCATTGCACAATGATGCATACATCAGCTGGCTTCTTTTCCTTCCAAAGTTATTTAAATACTGAACTCTGTACAAAAGACAGATGTTGAAAATAGACTCCCACTAACCTGAGGTTGATGGGAAGGCTCCTGTGCTCTGATGGAGTAGATGTTTCTCTTCCATTTGAAAAGATGAATGTGATTTTTTGTAGGCAGGGTAAAATTAAGAGATAGTCTTTATTCACTTCATTGGTTGGATTTTATGAGTGATCTTGTACTTCTCAAATAGTTGCAGGGCTTTTTAACTGATGTATCTCAGATGTCCATTTTCAGTCTTTCCTCAAAAATTTTAATGCAGCTCTTAGAGCTTTAGTGGGAGACCAACTGGGGAGCTGTGCAAGTCAGGGAACAGATTATTTTGTTGTTTCCTTGAAATTAATTATTTTCTTTCTTCTGGCATTGCTACATAGCTATAAAAGGATTAATATAATTAACCTAAGCTTGTAGTATTAGTACAGATATTTAAAGGTCCAGAAACATACCCAAGATGGGCAAAATGGCTGGGTTGAAAGCTCAGAAAGCTCTTCTCTTACGGCATTTAATTGGTTATAAGTAGTACAGTGAAATCCTGCATGGTGTGAAACCAGAGGGGATCATGGGAATGCTGTGCAAATCCTCTTTCCTTTCTTGATTTCAAGCTGGATAATTATTTCTGTATCTGTTCTTTATTGAGCTGTAGGCTAGGATTCAGCTCTCCAAGAGGGAGCCATGGGTGGCTGAGCCTAATCACATATGAAATGTGTTTTTTTCTCCTGAGGCAGTCACCAAATCCCAGTGCAGTGCCCAGCGAGTGTGGGGTGAATTGCTGCCACCCAGCTCCCTGCACCCAAATACACAGATGTTCCTATTGCACATCTTTGGGAACGCAGGATATAATCCCAGCAAGGATTGGGTGGCAGTGGAAACATGCGGGTTTCCTTTCCTATGGGTCAGCCAGTGCCTGCTTGTTTTGGGTGCAGCAGCAGCGGCTGTGGCTGTGCAGACCATCTCAGAGACCCTTTGGTGGCATTTCCAACCCTGCCATTATCACCTCTGCTCTCCTCCCAGCAGCAAGAGCAGCTAAATCCCAAGGCTTTGCAGCCCTCTTAAGCTTCCTCTCTTTGTTTTGCAGGGGAAGGAGGAACATTGACAAACGGGGGCAGGCACAGCAGATCTCTGTGCTGGGCAGAGTAGTCGTCAAGAACAGCTCCAAGCCAGGGAGGTCCTGATCAGTTGTACAGATGTTCTTCCATGGCCCCGTTAAGGGTGTTGGTTTCACCCCTTGCAGTCTCTGTGGCTCAGATCTCACTCAGAGGAACTGCACAAAGCTGACACTTCCTGAGACCAAATTAGGAAGCCCCTCAAAATCAGCAATGGCATCTCCTGGCCCGTGGGACCCCGCATGCTTTCCCTGCAGAGCCCCGAGATGTGAGAGGCAGCTGGGCAGAGTTGCTGTCCTGTTGAATGCTCCTCCTGGCTGATTTGTTCCTGAATCAGGGTTAGTGTTGCATTAGAGCCCCCATGGGCTGGAGTTCATTAGCGTGCTGCTGGCGGGGACTGTGCTGCCAAGCTCGGTGAGCATCCCAGGGAGCCACAGGGCTCACTGGCTGATTGCTCTAATGAGGGCTGGGATGGGCAGCAGCTCTCCAAGCACATGGCTCAGACTTGCAAAGGAGCTTGGCTCTCCAGTCAGTGTCAGGATAAAGGCCTGGATTTATGGAAGGGCTTAACAAATCTGTCTGCTCCTTCCTTCTGAGAATTTGACTTCTTTGCTTCCAATGGGTTTTGCTGGAGTTGTGCCGTGACCCAGGCACAAGGAGGCTTTGGCTTCAGCATGGCAGAGGCTCAGCAGCTCTTCCCACAGCACTCCCCAGTGCCAAGCTCAGGGCAAGCCTGGGCAGAATCTCTTGCCTGCAGCCAGGGGTTGAGGAAGGAGCTCTGCGTGATTCTGTCCCTGAAATGTGCCAGAGCTGGGTAGCATCTTTGCTGAAACCTCCTGGCCTGTCTGCATCGCTGTCCTGGGGCTGTTATTTGCTAAAAAAAAACAAACTAAAAATAGTCTGGTTTACCGTGAGATATTTTTCTCTCTTCCAAGCCTACATCAGTTGCACTTGGGGTAGCCCAGAATAGAAACCCCACAGTACCAGGAGCTCCAAAATGCAACTGGATGTGTGTAATGAGTGACTTGTTAGGACCAATAAATCAGGCATCAGCACCAAGGTGCCATGCAGTCACCCTGGATGCTGCAGAGAACTTCCAGATCAGCCTGCAGGTCCTGGAAGATCACATGCCAGAGCCTCAGAAAGGACTGGGATAATTCCTGCAAGGCAGTCAGGCCAAAGCTCACCTTTTCAGGGCTAAATCAAGACATTTCTTTAGTGTTAGGTGTCAGGCACTGGTCTAGTGTCCTGACAAGACACAAAGAAGTGGGTCTTGAATGCAGTTTCATCTCTGCTGGTAATGATGGGGATGGCACTTGGAAGCTTACACTGGTGGGTTCTTTGGTGAGACCCTTCTCATGAGGAATAAGCCATGCAAGCAGCATGTGGGGATGTACTGGAGGCTTTGAGGCTGACCAAAGCCACGGTGGGAGCCTGACCTCTGCTTTCGCCAGCCCATCACCATGGCTTCAGCCGCAGTGTGGGTGGGCTTGCCTGGTCAGTGCTTGGGGGAGGGCAGAACTGTGTTCCCTGCACTGTTTCCCAAGCCTTCTGAATCTCCCATCCCCTTCAGCCACTTTAAAAGGCTTTGGGGAATTGTGCTTTCAGATCTTTTATCATTTGCTCACAGGTCAGGGCCAGCAGCTTTTCCTGCCTGCTGGCTCTGGCTGCCAGAGCTGATGCATCATGCCGTGCTGGAGATGACAGAGCGAGGCTGGCGCGGGCAGGGCACCGCTCCCTCTGCAGAGACACTGCCCAAATGCTGAGAGGATAAAGCAAATCCTCTGCCTTGGGCAGGCCAGGGGCAGCATGCAGGGCTTTTTCTGGGCACAGAGGGTCTGTCCCCATGGCTGTGCACAGCTCCCTGCAAGTGAGACCAGCATATCAGGTGCCTGATGTGGCTGCACCTGTGGCAAACCAGTCGTGGGACTCCTCAGAAGTCCCACAGTAGGACCATGCTTATTGAGCCTACTCCTCTGCCAGCCTTCTCCCCACTTGTAACACACTAAATGCCAAAGTGGGTGGATTTGGGGGAATCTAATTCTCTAAACACAGAGCAGAGCTTTGTGTTTAGTCACTGATCTTTGGAAGTTCCTGTTGGGATTTTTTCCTGTCCGGTGACTTCTAATTGAGGTGGGTAATTGCATTATCCCATATCCCATGGAGGTGTCCTCAGAATCCTCAGCAATCATGTTCAGTTTTATACTGAGCCCAAAAATACCCAGCTCAGAATGGCATTTCACTTTCCAGAGCTCAGCAATGGCCACAAGCCGGTGGGGCTGCGGATCCTTGGGGGTGTGGTGGTTGCTCTCTGGGGAGGCACAGCCCTTCAGAGGGGCAGACCAAGTGCCTTTGAAACACAAGCTAACATTCCCAGCAGCATCCTGAACTGGGTAAAGCATTATCCACATCCAGGGGCTGGATTGCTTGGATTGCTCCTCCAGATGCTGGGCACTGCAGGGCAAAAAGACCCCTTGTCCTGTCCTAGCATGGATGTACAGATTGATGTGGGAGACAGGAGAACCTGCCCCTGTCCCTCTTGTCCCTCTTGTCCCTCCTCCCTGGGGCTGTCCTGGCACAGGAAGGCTAATTCAGGTGTTTTCTTCCACCTCCCGCAGTATGAGTTTAAAGCCAAGAATATCAAGAAGAAGAAAGTGAATCTCATCGTGTCGGTGGACGGCGTGAAGGTCATTCTGAAGAAGAAGAAGAAGGTAGGCAGCACTGGTCCCTGGGGCAGCAGTGCCTCAGCAGCAGAGCCCCTCCCCTCCTGGTGCAGGGACCTTGCAGCATCCTTGAACTTCTGGGAAGCTCTGGGGAAGCTCTGGTGGGCTGGGAGAGGGAGCATGGGCTGGGTCAGCCTTGTGTGAGTCATGTTCCTGCAGGGTGGCTGAGCCAGTGCTGGTGTGGTGCAGAAGGGGCTCAGGGGGCCCTGTGGGAGGTGATGTGGGATGTGGCTGGTCCCCAAAAGGACCCGACTCTCGGCAAAGGGTTGCAGGAGAGCAGCAGCAGAGCTGTGACAGGAGCTTCCCAAGTATGTCCCTGGACTGTCTCTCTGCCCCATCCTTGTTCTCAAGGACAGCATCTGGACGTACTCATTTTCAGCTTCTTTCATTGCAGAAAAAGAATGGGCCTGGGGCGAGAACAAAATGCTCGTCATGCATGATCCCATCTACAGGTAAGGCTGTTGGGTGAGGGGACAGAGGCTGTGTGGCTCTGCTGTCCCCCACCCACACCACACCAGCACTGTGCTGGTCACTGGAGAGCAGGTGGGTAATTGCATTATCCCATATCCCATGGAGGTGTCCTCAGAATCCTCAGCAATCATGTTCAGTTTTATACTGAGCCCAAAAATACCCAGCTCAGAATGGCATTTCACTTTCCAGAGCTCAGCAATGGCCACAAGCCGGTGGGGCTGCGGATCCTTGGGGGTGTGGTGGTTGCTCTCTGGGGAGGCACAGCCCTTCAGAGGGGCAGACCAAGTGCCTTTGAAACACAAGCTAACATTCCCAGCAGCATCCTGAACTGGGTAAAGCATTATCCACATCCAGGGGCTGGATTGCTTGGATTGCTCCTCCAGATGCTGGGCACTGCAGGGCAAAAAGACCCCTTGTCCTGTCCTAGCATGGATGTACAGATTGATGTGGGAGACAGGAGAACCTGCCCCTGTCCCTCTTGTCCCTCTTGTCCCTCCTCCCTGGGGCTGTCCTGGCACAGGAAGGCTAATTCAGGTGTTTTCTTCCACCTCCCGCAGTATGAGTTTAAAGCCAAGAATATCAAGAAGAAGAAAGTGAATCTCATCGTGTCGGTGGACGGCGTGAAGGTCATTCTGAAGAAGAAGAAGAAGGTAGGCAGCACTGGTCCCTGGGGCAGCAGTGCCTCAGCAGCAGAGCCCCTCCCCTCCTGGTGCAGGGACCTTGCAGCATCCTTGAACTTCTGGGAAGCTCTGGTGGGCTGGGAGAGGGAGCATGGGCTGGGTCAGCCTTGTGTGAGTCATGTTCCTGCAGGGTGGCTGAGCCAGTGCTGGTGTGGTGCAGAAGGGGCTCAGGGGGCCCTGTGGGAGGTGATGTGGGATGTGGCTGGTCCCCAAAAGGACCCGACTCTCGGCAAAGGGTTGCAGGAGAGCAGCAGCAGAGCTGTGACAGGAGCTTCCCAAGTATGTCCCTGGACTGTCTCTCTGCCCCATCCTTGTTCTCAAGGACAGCATCTGACGTACTCATTTTCAGCTTCTTTCATTGCAGAAAAAAGAATGGGCCTGGGACGAGAACAAAATGCTCGTCATGCATGATCCCATCTACAGGTAAGGCTGTTGGGTGAGGGGACAGAGGCTTGTGTGGCTCTGCTGTCCCCCTTACTCACACCACACCAGCACTGTGCTGGTCACTGGAGAGCTGCCACCATCCTGCGGAGGGCAGCTCAAGGAGCTTCCTGAAGCCTCCAGCTCTCCTCCTCCATCTTCTTCCCAAAAGCCAAGAGCAGGGCGTGTCTGTCCCAGGGAGGCCAAACCTGGAGCACGAGAGGCCCCCAGCCATGCTGGGGAGGGGGTGGCAGCAACCTGGGCAAGGCATCCGGCTCTGTGAGCCAGCCAAGAGTGGGATTTGCTCTTCTCAATCCCTGGAGGGCTCCTGGGCTGCTGATGCTGTCCCTGGGGGCTGAGTAGAGAAGTCCTGTGCTGCCTTTGCGAAATGTTTGCTGCTGCTGAATCAGCAGGCAAATTTTCCCACTGCCAAAAAATTCTGATGGGCTTTAGCAGGGCTGTGCTGCAGAAGTTGGGCATCTGCAGCACCCGTGCCTTGGGAAGCGTTGGTTGTGGCCTTGGCAGTCTCCTGGGAATGTGGGTAATGTGTATGCTTATGTCCTCCCTTCCATTCTGTCCTTGCAGGATATTCTATGTATCTCATGACTCCCAGGACCTAAAGATCTTCAGCTACATTGCCAGGGACGGGTCTAGCAATGTCTTCAGGTGCAACGTCTTCAAGTCCAAGAAGAAGGTAAGATGCCAGGATGCACATCTTGTCCTGGTGTACTCTGGGTGGAGCAGCTGGGGCAGGACCCCACGGATCTGAGACCCTGTAGCAGCACAGAGACCCTGAGAGCTGTGCCAGCCTGGGGGGTGACCATGCAGGGGCAGCCCAGCTGCAGTTCCATGTCCCCTCCCTGGCAGAGCCAAGCCATGCGCATCGTGCGGACAGTGGGGCAGGCGTTCGAGGTGTGCCACAAGCTGAGCCTGCAGCACACCCAGCAGAACGCCGACGGCCAGGAGGACGCAGACAGTGAGAGGAACGGAGACGACCTGGATGTCCCAGGTATTCTGCAGAGGTGAAGGTGTGGGGGTGGTGTGGGGCCCTGGAGCCTGGCAGATGTGGTTCACAGAGGCACTGCCTTCCCATACTGCCCCTTTATGGCTGACACCTCTGGGCAATGGATTTGCACAGCAATCTGGCCTGCTGTGCTCCAGGCTCAAGCTGGGATCTTGCCCAGAAAGAAACCTTCTCTAGGTGTTAGCCATGATCCTCTCAGACATCCCCCTTGCTGAGAGCCCATTTGCAGAGCCCAGGGCTCTGCTCTGTGCTTGGCTGCACACGCTGCAAACATTCCCTCGCTGCTTCCACACAAGGGGCCCCAAGCACATACCTTCCTCATGTCCTCTCTGCAATTCCCAGAATGGACACAGTTGTGTTTGTGCTCTCCCATCAAGCTGTCAGGGCTGCAGGCAGGCTGCAGACCCTGCACCTTCTCAGTCCTGTGGGTAGAGGGTGCAGGGATGCCTGGCTGGGGGCCTGCTGGCCCAGCCCCATCACCCTGAGCAGGGTCCCAGGGAGCAGCCTTGCTCCTTGGCACTGGTGCCTGTGCTGGAGGGGAGGCAGAAGTTCTATGAGAGGTTAGTCAAACCTTTCCAGTGCCAGGTGGGACACTGGCAGGTCCTGCTGCCTGTCTGTGTGTGAATTCCCAGCCCTGCCATGCTGTGAGCTGGATCCCCCACATCCCAACAGGAGCAGCCTGGGCTGGGCTGCGGTTTCCTGCTTGCCTCTGTAACCAGTGCTGTCCTGATGACCTAATCATTGGGCTGCCCTGGACCGGTCATTGTTTGGTTTTCCTCCACACAATGTCCCGGCCACAATATGCAGCTCCCTGGGGAATTCAGAGCATCTGTTTTTTGTTTTTCTTTCCCGTAATCTCTTGTTTACCTTTCTTCAGCTTTATCTGTGTTTTCTGTTCTTGGTGGCCGGTTTGTCTCACATCAGGGCTTTTGGCTGCCCTTCCCCAGGCTTGGTGTGCTGGGGCTGGGTGTGTTTTTAGCTGCAAGTCTCCTCCCGAGCAGCAGCAGTAAGAGCAGCCACGTCTCTCTGTACCTGCTTTCCGCCGGGGCCGGAGGGTGGGTAGCATGGGGGCGGTGGGGACCCACGGTGGGCATTGCTGCCCGTGCCACGGGTAGGCAGGGTGAGCTCCTGGGGCAGGAAGGCCGTGCCCTGCCCTGACCCTGCTCCCGCAGCCTGTCGCCTCTCCGGCGTGGAGAGAGCGGCTGCCTCCGCCGAGGAGACCGACATCGACGCTGTGGAGCTGCCGCTGCCTGGAGCCGACATCCTGGACTTCAGCCGCGGCGTCACCGACCTCGATGCTGTGGGCAAGGAGGTGGGTGCCACACCGAGCCCAGGGCCCCTGCCCTCCACTCTCAGGGGGTGGCACGACCCCAGCCCTATGACTCTGACTGTGTCCCAAGGGCCCAGGGGTCAGGAGGCATTGTGCAGCATTCCCCAGCTCCAGGATCAAAGCCATCTGCCGCTGCAGGGCTGCCCTTTGGCTGGGGCCCAAGGGAGAGAGCTGTCCCGAGGCTCAGCTATGTGCAGCCACACGGAAAGGGTTTGGGGCAGAGCTGATAGGGACTTTTTTCCACCAAAAACACAAAAATAAAAGACTTTTTTGATACAGTGGAAATTCCCACGGAAAGCATCAGCCTTTTCGGGAATTTTCTACAAAAGTATATGGGTTGTTGTTGAAACTGAAAAAATACTGTTTTCAAAGGTGGTAAGCACCCTCAGCAAAGTGTGCATTACCTGTGAATGCAGCTGCTTCTTTTCTGGGTATTTAGCATGGCTGCTCTGTGCCAAAGCTCATGTGTGCCCAATGGCTTTCTGAGATGAGTGCCAGGGGATCACACCTTCAACACTGGTGTTTTGCAGAGCTGCCTCCACCCTGAAGATATCCTGACAGCATCACCCAAGATGCTGCTGCCCTCATCTGCCCAGCTGCCCGACCTGGGAACACCCCTCTCTGCCCACCACCAGATGCAGCTTCTCCAGCAACTCCTGCAGCAGCAGCAGCAACAGACACAAGTGGCCGTGGCACAGGTTCTCTCCTCCATTCTTTCCCAGGGACAGTGGCAGGGCTGGGACACACTACTGAACCCCTTACGGCTGCTGGAGTCTCCTGCCTGGAGGCAGCATTGAAGGCAGGCAGCTCCATGGGGAAGGAACTCCATGAGGTGCTTGCCACCAGGTGTCTGGGGCCTTTGGCTCCTGTCTGCTCACCAGAGCTCTGCTCCAGTGACTGGTGTGCCTGGACTGTGCAGCTGGCACCTCATTCTCCCTGCAGCTATTTCTCATTGAAGCAGCTCTGGCTGCTTTATCCAAGTCATTACCTGAGCTTTACTTGTTCCGTGACCCTGCACCGAGCTAGCTGCAATTCATCAACTTTTTTCATGGCCCAAGTGATGGGCTCCAGCAGCCTTTCTGTGCTGCCCCATGGCTTTGCTCTTCTCACATCAGTAAATCAGTATTTGTTGATCAGTTCTGGCTGAGCTGCTGCCTCCAGAGCCCACATGTCTTTTGGGGTCACAGACTGCCAAGTTGCTTTCCCCTCTGGAAGAGGGATCTGCATTATTGGGGAATCCTTTGTGTCTGTCCAAGTATAGTGTTGCTCACAATCCAAAAGGCTCCATGATGCCTGCTTTAAGTATAAAATATTGCACCCCTTGCTCTTGCTCTGGCTTTATAGCATGTTGTAAATCCCAGTCCTTTGCCTGGTCTCCTGTCGTTCCCAGGCTCACTGTGTTCTAGCTTGGCTCTGCCAAGGACACTGCTGTGGCACCTTGCTGTACACATTTGGGCAGCAGCTGCCTGCTGGCAGAGGTGGCACAGCTGGCGCTGCCTCCTGATACCCATCTGTGGGGGCAGGTGCCCCCAGCTGGGCAGCTACAGGGGCCCTGCAGCTGCAGCTCACAGCTTGGCAGGTACAGAGAGCTTCCTCTTCTTCCTCAAGGTCACTTTCTAGGGCACAGTAAAATAGCCTTTTGTGTTTGGTGGGGATATTTTTGTTTTCAGGTTATTTTTGCTTTGGAATTTTTTGTTTGATTTTTTGGGTTTGTTTTGGGGTGTTTTTTTGGTTGTTTTTTTTCTGGTTGTTGTTTGTTTGTTTGTTTGTTTGGGGTTTTTTGTTGGTTTTTTTTGTTTGGTTTGGTTTTTTGGTTTTTTGTTTTTTGTTTTTTGGTTTGGTTTGGGTTTTTTGTTTTTTTTTTTGTTTAGTTGTAAATCTGTGCTTTCCTGGTGCCAGTCCTTGCTGGATCAGTTGTAGGAGGTGTGGGGGGTGCCAGGAAGGGGTGCTGAGCCAAAGTGGCCCCAGGTCACTGCTGTTCCCTTGTGCAGTGTACATTTCTGGAGTTCTCCCTGCTCGAATGCAGATCGGAGAGCTGCCCTGGGCAGGAGCTCAGGGCTGTCTGCCCTCGGGGGCATGGTTCTGGGGACACAGATGTTTGCACAGAGGTAGCTGTGCTGAAATCAGTGGTGGGCTTGCCTGTGGGCTCCCCACAGGCATTGCTTCCCAGAGCCAGGCTGAGCAGCCAGCTGGTACCTGAGAGCCAGCACCCCTCAGCAGCAGCCTGCTATCTGTGGTACTCCAGCCCCTCCCTGTGACAGAGGCCACTGGCTGGGCCCTGTTTCTGGGAAAGCTTCCCAAAAAGACAGCTTTTCCAGGGCCAGCTCCGCTGCACAGCTGTGCCCTCGTGCTCCTGCTGCACCATCCAGTCGGTCGAGCGTGTCTCCTCTGCTGCATCCATCTGGCTCCTCCATGCCCTTTCCATGCACATCTGCAGCTCACGTGCACCACTGACAGTTCAACCAGTGCTGCCTGCCTGGTTGAGCTTTCCATCAGGGAGGCCAGGGGACAATGTGCTGAGTCCTGGTGTGACACCACCCACACACTCCCCATCAAATCTGCAGTACCTGCAGGGAATGGCTGCTTCATCACATCATGGGTTGGGATGCTGGTGAGCCCTGGGAGATGGGCAGGAATGGCCAAAGTTGAAGCCCTCAACCCTCAAGTAGCATCTGCCCGTGCTCACCCGCTGTATCCTGTCCAGGTCCACCTGCTGAAGGACCAGCTGGCAGCAGAAGCAGCAGCACGGCTGGAGGCCCAGGCTCGTGTGCACCAGCTCCTGCTCCAGAACAAGGACTTGCTGCAGCACATCTCACTCCTGGTCAAACAGGTGCAGGAGCTGGAGCTGAAGCTGGCGGGGAACACAACCAGTAAGTGCTGCCGCCCATTCCTCTCCCCTTGCAGCTAGTCAGGGCTGTGGGGGACATGCATGCAGGTGTTTTTCTTGCAGTTTTGTGTGCATTTACAGTTACTTTGTTCAGAGGGATATTTGTGCCCTTCTGGCCTGGCTTGTGTGTGTGCATGCATGCAGCATGGGAAGGGGCTTGGGGAGGGCTGTATGGATAGGTAGTCACCTACCTCCATCAGCTGTATGTTCGCTTTCCCCAGTGGCTGTATGCTCCAGGCCAGCTCCATACCTTCCCAATGGCCCCCATCTGACCTTCCATCTTCAACAGATGTGGCCATCAGCTCTCTGCAGGAGCTGGGCTGGAAGATAGTTAACTTATTGTCCTGGAGAACTGGCCCTTTGTTGGCCAGCAGCAGCTCCTGGCATTAGTGACACCAAATAAGCCCCTCAAAACAGCAAGAGTGGAGAGGTTGATACCCAAATGACCCCAGACTGTCCTCCTCTGGCCAGTGTGCAGCCAGCTGTGGTGGCCAGGGGATGCCCAGGCAAGCTGGGCCTCTTAGCTGTGCCCTTCTCTTGCAGCAGGCTCCCAGGACAGTCTGCTGGAGATCACCTTCCGCTCCAATGCCCTCCCCGTCCTCTGTGACCCGACCACCCCGCAGCCCGAGGACACCCACCCGCCGTCGCTGGGCCCCAGCTCAGCCTTCCCCAGCACCATGGGCAGCCCCATAGGTAGGAACGACTGTCTGGTGAAGCTGGAGTGCTACCGCTTTCTGCCGGACTCGGGGCCGCCCGCCCCGGAGCCAGCCCTGGGCAGCCTGGAGCTCATCAAGTTCCGCGAGTCGGGCATCGCCTCCGAGTACGAGTCCAACACGGACGAGAGCGAGGAGCGCGACTCCTGGTCCCAGGAGGAACCACCGCGCCTGCTCCATGTCCAGCCCAGGCAGGACCTGGGTGACAGCCTGGAGGATGAGATCGCGGTGTAGGGGTCAGCAGGAGGTGGTGCAGAGCAGCCAGGACCTGCTGGAGCTGGGAAGGACCCTGGCCACAGCCCCATGGCCCTGGCACTGATGGCACAGCCCAGAGGGAGGGGGGCAGAGGAGGGAGCAGGAGGATTCCAGCGCCCAGTCGGGAATGTCTGGAGGTGAGGATGGAGCCGTGCCCAGGGCGCCTGCCGGGAGTGCTGTGCTCTGGCACATGTGGGCTTGTGTGCTGAGCTGCAGCATCCCTGCTTGCGCTCCCCCCCGGCCCCATCTCCCTTCAAACTGTGTGTCAAGGTCAGGCAGAGGTAAGGGACTTCGGCTGGATTAGCCTCTGTTGCTGCGGGGGAAGCAGTAAAGCGGAGGAGGGGTTTTACTGGGGGAATGGGAGAGCAGTCTAGGGCAGTGAGCAGGGACAAGAGGATCTGAGGGTGCAGCTCCAAGGTGGTAAGCAAGGACACAGCAGCTGGTCTGGCTCTCTGCATGGTGGGCAGGGTGGGGGACAAGTACAGAGCCATGCTAAATGAGGGTTGGTGATGGTGCACTGTCAGAGTGGGTCTGTGAGTGAGAAGTGAGCATTGAGGGACAGTGGGGATGAGCCTGGAAAGGATTTGAAGAGGTGAGATGAGGTTGCACAGGCTGGCCAGGTGCAGGTAGTGGTTGGCAGGGGGATATGTCACTTTCAGGACAGGGTTTATCTATGCCAAGGCAGGTGTAGGGCGTGCAGGCAGAGCCTGCTCCTCTGCCAGGCTGTGGAGCAGAGAGGAAGGCACAGCGCAGTGTGGAGCAGGGAGCCAGGGCATGCAGCATCAAGCTGTGGAGTGTCCTCCCCCTCATCATCTAATCCTTTGGTTCCTTGGCACAGCTGCCAGGTTTCAAAGCTTTTTTCACGCTCTCAAGTCACATTTTCAAGCACTTCCAGTCATGACAAACTGCTTTGCTTTGCTTTATAGACAAACCCTCCCATTTCCAAGCAGTTGTTTTGCCTCAGACCAAGGCTGGGAGCTGCAGTGCTGGCATTGGCATCTTCAGGGATGAGCACACTTCCAGCCCTCAATGGGGAGTGAACTGCTGGTGTCTGCAAGGGTGCTTCATCACACCTCTGGTTTGCACCCTCTGGAAAAGTGAATCCAGGATCTCAGGGGTCCTCCACCAGCCCTTGAGACACTTATGGCTGAAAGCCATCTGTGGGGGCCTCCAAGGGATCCAGAGCTTGCTCCTTTTCTGCAAACACTTTTATCACCTGCCTGGTGCTGAGCCTCTAAGAGGCTAAGATTGGAAGGGGTATGAACCAAAGTCCTGATGTCCACCCTGCTTCATGTGGAAGCACTTGATGAGGTGGGGATTTGGCACAGTTGTCTTCCTCCCCATCCTCCCTCCTATCCTGCTTCTGCTTTGCTTTGTTGCTTCCTTGGTGCTCTCACCTTCGCCAGCTCTGTCTCTGCTCAATCTGCCTGCAACTAACCCCTGGCTGACACAACCTCTTGCTGTCCTCCAGGGCTTAGCCTGGCTGCTGAGGAAAGTCCATCACTTCTCTCTGCCCTGGTCCCCTTGGGACTGAGAGCTGCTGAGAAATGTGTGGGTGAGACCCCTGGGGTCAGCACAAGCTGTGCTATGCACCCTCCACCACACGACAGGACTGGGTGTACTTGAGGAGCTAGAGGGTCTAGTGGGAAGGAAAGAAGGACATGTTTCAGGTTCCCCAGCAGTGCCCTGGTGTCCAGGGGAGCTCTGCACCAGCCACAGAGCAGGCAGAGTGGGAGAGGGTGCTGTTTGGTACATGGTGCTCCTGTCCTCTAGGCACCACTGCCTCCATATGCCATGTGCCACACGGCTGTGGGGACAGCTGTGTGCCAGCCCCTCTGCTGGGGACCCAACGTGCCACTGCCAGCTTGCAGCAGTTGAAGGTGAAAGCAAGGGTGCGAGGTTGGTCCAGCTAGGAGGAAGAAGTGAGCATGACAGCATGCACAAGGCATGGTGCTTACAGGGTAGGG
This sequence comes from Emberiza elegans, assembly GCA_024865655.1. Taxonomy (NCBI): domain Eukaryota; kingdom Metazoa; phylum Chordata; class Aves; order Passeriformes; family Fringillidae; genus Emberiza; species Emberiza elegans. The sequence goes on along the minus strand of JALJVW010000238.1, from coordinate 503,088 downwards.
ATGGTTGAGCTTGGACAGGGATTTCCATGTGGGCAGAGAGATCGTTCAGGGGAAAGAACAGCAGGAGCTCAGCTGTACACACAGGGCAGACGAAGGGAGAGCCCAAGAAGAGCAATAACAGGCCAGAGGTCTCTTCCAGGCTGGGTTGCCTCAGGAAGCAGGTGGGAGGAGCCATCTCCTGAGCCCCTGCTCCAGTCCATCCCTGCTGCACACACAGAGCTCACGCCGTGTACTGTGAGGGGCTGTCAGGACCAGATGTGGCCTCAGGCTCCTGCCCCATGCTCTGCCCACAGGGGACAGGGACAGGTGCCCCACAGGCTGAGGGGGTGCTGCCGGGGCTGGCTGGGATCCTGCCAGCCTCATGCTGCACCATGGGTGTACACATGTAAATGACCCCTCCTAAGTCAGTGCTGCCTCCAAGACTCCTCTCTAGCCTCTCACTTTTGTTATGGACCTTGACAGGGGTTTTATAGCTATATTTTTTGTCCTTTCTTTTCCTACAACTGTCATATTACCAACTGTTGAATCTATCTGGGAAGCCAATCTGTCAATGTAAGTGCACTTAACCCTTGGGTGTTGTCATTAGTCAACTGGCTTTTGCTAAATAAATCTTTCTATTTCTCAAGGCTTTCGGTTGTCTCTTTCTTCTCACTGACTCTCTCTTTCTGTACTTCCTTCCCTCTCCATGCTGTGTGCCAGCACCAGCAGTGGCATCCTATGGCCTTGCAGAGACCCCCTCCAACCTAAGCTTCCTCTCCTGTGGGACCCCTGCTTGTGGTGCTAGCCACAGGATGCCCAAAAAAGCAACATGCTCAGAATGTTGCTGGGAGTAGAGGTGTTTCACTCTTGCCCTTCAGCCACTGCACAGCACAGGCTTATCTCAGGGCTGATCCAACAGCTGGAGGGTGCCAGGGACTTCCTGGCATCTGCAGAGCTCCCCACAGAGATGCAGAGATGCTAATCAGCACTTCCAGGGGCTCGGGAAATTTTTGGCAGCTGGAGAAGGAAAAATAGGGAAGAGCTTCTCTTAAAGGATGGCAGAAGTGTGTAGGCAAAAGCAGCTCGCCGGCAGGAGCTGACTGCTCTTGAAACAGTTCATTGTGCTGCTGGCAGGAGTGATGGTGCAGTGCCCTCCCGTGGCAGCCGCCTGGCTGCTGGGGCTGCACGGACACGCCGGGGGCTGCAGCCTCCTGTGCCTTGAGGTCCTGCTCCCCCAGGACCTCGGGCCTGCAGTAGAACCCCTTGAAGCTGTAGCCCTCCTGGGAGCTGTGCTGGATCTGGGTGTTGAGCAGCCATGGTGTGGGGAAGGTGGGGCAGCACAACATGCACTGGTAGCCATGCTGGAGCACTGCTGGCACTTAGAAGCAGTGAGCTTGTCCTGGACCATAATGCTGGCTCTGCTGCTGGCCAGCCTGTCCCTGTCAAGGGCTGGAAGTCATCTGAGGAGCCAGAAGAGAGCTCTTCAAGAAGTTATCAGGCTGCTCACACTCCCCAGAGCTGGTGTCCAGGCTGGAGGAGAAGCTGCCCACGCACTGCTGGGTGGCTCTCTTGGTGCAGATGGATAGCTGTTGGATGATCCCCAGGGCTGGTAGATGCTGCAGGTGCAGGCAGGGAGCTCGCCGTTCAGCAGGACTGTGGGGCCACAGAATGCAGAGGTCTGCAGTGAGTTGGGGTCCCTGTAAGAGTCCAGCCCACCACGAGGTTGGAGCAGTGCTGGGAACCCTTCCTCTCTGGCTGTGCCATGGGATGTGGAGGTGGTTGTCTCTGTCTCAGTATGTGCCCCCGGATGCAGAGGTAGAGCTGGGCAGAGGATGCTGATGAGCAGTGAGTCCCCAGAACAGCACCAGGCTCACCCAGGAACTAGCTGAAGCTGTCGCACAGACCCACTCTGACATGGAGGCAGCCATTGGGGTTTGAGCTGACACTCCTGGAGGCAGCCCCCACAGCTTCAAGGACTCTTGCTGGGAAGACATGGTGGAGGAGCCCAGTGTAGCTCAGAGGTGGGGTTTGATTGCAGAGCCCTTTCCTCTGCAAGCACCTGTGCAACCCACCACAGAGACCCAGCCTGGGCTGAGATGAGGGAGCCATGGTGGGGTGGGCAGTGCAGAGCCCACACCATGGGTGTCCCAAGAGAAGGCCCTGTGGCTTCACCAGGGTGTGGCTACTCTTCAAGTAGCATGACATATCTGAGCAGGGGGTTGGCAGCACGCCTCACCTGGCAGTGTGGAAGAGACAGGCCTCTTCCCTTGCCATTCCCCTGGTAAATGCTTTCTCACTCTCTCTTTTTCCACAACCTGCTTCCCAAGTTGCTTGGTGTCAGGTAAGAGAAGCTCTCTGTGTGTTGGCAGTGCCAATGTGGGGCCTAGGCTCACTCCTACCCTGTCTTGCCCCACACTAGTCCCCCGTGCATGCACTGCCCTGTGCAGCCCTAGCATAGCCTGGCTGCCCACAGCCTCTGCAGGGCTGTAGGAACATCCTCCCAGTCCCCAAAACTGTGTTGCCACGGTGCTGGTGGGCCGGCCCTGCTGGGATCCCCCTCCAGCCTGACTCATGTCCTCTCTGTTCCCTTACCCCCTCCAGTGGACCAGAGCATGTTTGAGAACGCCAGCGCCGGCACGGCACCCGCGCCACGGGCACAGCATGCCCCTGCCATGGCAGGCACCGTGCCCCAGCCCTGCAGGCCCGCAGGCAGCCAGCACCTCCGCAACCTGGGCAAGGCCGTGGGCGCCAAGGTGAACGACCTCCTGCGGCGCAGGGAGCCAGCCGGCCTGCCTGCCGTGGGAGCCATGGAGGTGAACGCCAGCGCAGGCGCTGTGCTGGGCACAGGACAGCCGGCTGCTGAGCACGGGTGAGTGTCCCTGCAGCGTGCACCCCGTGCCAGGGCCATTGGGACAGGCTGGAGGGGCCCGGCATGGCGCTGTATGCAGCTGTCCCTCTGTGTTTGCAGGGCTGTGGGACTGGAGGCCTTTCCCCGGCTGGAGCCCCCACCCCCCATCACCAAGAAGCGGACACCGCGCGCCCTGAAGACCCCCCAGGACATGCTTATTGCTCCGCAGCCGGAGGGGACCAGCATGAGGAGTGGCACCGAAGAGCCTGCCGAATCACCCCCAGCTCACCCTGAGCCCACAGAGGAGCAGCCGGGGATGGGGGACCCGTCTCCTCCAGCATGCCCTGGTGTCCTCAGTGTGACAGGTGCCCTAGAGCTCAGTGGCGACCAGCCTACCAGTGCCCTACCCGTGCCCGACCTCATCCATAAGGGCAGCCAGGAGAGCCAGTGGCAAGTGGGTGAGAGGGCCACTGAGATGTCAGCCAGCACAGAGAAGCCCTCACAGAGACAGGGGCTGGAGCACGAGCCACCAGGGAGCACAGGGCGGCCAGAGCCACGTGCCTCTGGCTGGGAGGTGGAGGGGGCCCATCCTGACCTACTGTCCTTTGAGTAGCAGTGGGTGGCTGTGATAGGGGTGCCATGGGGGCTGGCTCTCCCAGACTTGTCTCTCACTGCCACTTGCCTTTTTTGGGGTGATTATTTTGGAAAGGGGGAAGTCTTGGAGTGGAACGAGCCATTTGCTGCCCAATGTGGGCTCTGGGGAGCCATGACAACCTGCTTCTCCCCAGATTCCCAGGAGGAGCACAGCCTGTCCTGCCATGGCTTTTGCAGTCCCATTCTGGCCCCCTGTTTACCCTAGTCAGTGCCAAGCTCCTGTCCTGCCACAGTGCCACTGCCACCCTGTCTGCAGCCAGGAGCCTTGCTGAACTAGGAATCAAGGGGGTGCGTGAGGGTAGAAGTGCCAGCCTGCCCCAAACCCCATGTGCTCTGCTGGAGCAAGCATCCTGTGAGCATCCCACATGCACCACACACTTTCCAGTGTCTGTGCTGGCTGCCTTGGTACAGAGGATTTCCCAGCTTACACCATGTGCTTGCTGAGATACCCCATCCTGGGGTATCAGCAGGCTCACCCAGCCCTGGTGCCAATGAGCCAGGACAGCAGATGTGGCCAGGGCCTTCTCCAGGTGCTGGGCTCGTGGTCTTACTCTGCTGAGTGCCATCTCCTTGCAGTGGAGCCCCAGATGCAGTAGTCCTGAGCACTGGCAGGGTGCAGGGCTGGGCACCTGGGGCTGCACAGCTGCTGGCCAGTGGGCTCTGGCAGGGAGCTGAGCTCTCTGTGAGACTCCCTTCCAGCTCCTGCTTGTTTCCTGGTCTCATCCCAGCCACCACGGACAGAGCTGTCCAGGCAGGCAGCCCTCTCCATGTGAGTCAGTGTCACTGCTCCCCTTTATTTCCTGGGACAGTGATCTCTGCAAGACTGGGACACACAAAGCCACATGGTCCTCTGTTATATTGGGAGGTCCTCTGGTATATTGGGATACTGCTGTATGAGTGTTTTGCCATGGATTACAGGAGGGGTTAGCCAGCCTGGGGACATCTGTGCCAGTGCAAGGCAGCAGCTGTGAGATGCAACTTTTTGCTTAGAGCTTTTCTGTACATCCTCACCACAAAGGTGGTTTTCAGAGGAAAAGCTCCAAAGCCCCAGGTTGGGTTGGAGGAACCCAGGAACTAATGGATGGGCCTGCTCACAGCTCCTTCTGGGCCATACAGGGTGGTTGGACTGAAGAAATGTCTTCCACCACCCAAAGCCACGCTATCCCACTGAAGGAAGGAAGCTGTGAGCATGGATCCCCTTGCCCTGGGAGCAGCCACCCATGTCCTTGCTGTTGGTGTGGTGATGCCACGGTGGCACTGGGGCCCTGCAGCTCTCTGCTCTGGGAAAGCCCTACTCAAGAGTGAATGGACGCAGAGTTGCACAGAGCCCATGTTCAGTGCTGAAGTGTCACACACCCTGACAATGTGATCGGCATGGCCACTTCCACCCTCAGGTACAGGGGGTGTGTGTGCTGCCCAGGTCTGCACTGCAGTGTAGATGTTGATGGAAACCAGGACTTGTAGCCCCTCTCTGAAGAACCAGTATCTTCAATTGCTGTGATCCCAAGGGAACCTTCCCCTTGAGGGTTGTCACTCACAGCCGGTGAGAGTCCAGTCCCTCTATTTATGTTGTTAGGGTGCGTGTGTGTGTGTGTGTGTGGTTTGGGACAAGAGATGCAGATTGCACAATAAATTCTTTGTCTTTTGTACCTACTGATGTGTGGCATTCCCTTGATGGGAGAGGACACCCTGCACGACACTGGCGCCATCCTGGTGGGGAGCCAGGGGGAGGAGGGGGAGTTTGGTGGTGTCCAGACTGGGGTGCAGAACGTGGCTGCCTTGCTGCGCTTGGCACCACCGGGTGGTGGCTTGGCTCGGCCACAGGGGACCGGATCGCGGGGGTGCTGCGGTAATGGGAGCCCGCCGGTGCCTGTGCTGAGGGGACAGAACTCCGAGGCTATTGAGGGTACTGGAGCCCGGGCTGAGGGGGTACTGGGGAGACGGGACCCCAGCGGAAGCCCTCGTTGGTGTCTGGGCTGAGGGCGTGCGACCCCTGGGAGTGCTGAGGACGCTGGACTCCGCCCGTACCGGGGTAGAGGGCACCGGGCCCGGGATACCGGGGGGGTTCCGGGGGAGCCGCTCGCTCCCGGGCCGAGGGCCCCGCCCCGCCGAGGGCGGTGCCGCCGCCGTGCCGCCCCGCTTCCGGTGCCATGGCGGCCGGAGCGCGGCGGCGGCAAGGGCTGGGGCTGCGGCCGGGGCTGGTGCCGGGGCAGCGGCGGGGCCGCGGCGGGACGGCGATGTGAGGCGGGACGGCGCCATGTCGGGGTGCGCGTGGGGCGCGGCGCCGCCGCTGCTGGAGGCGCTGGGCCGGCTGTGGGAGGTGCAGGCGCCGCTGGGCAGCGGCTCCTCGGCCTCGGTGTACCGGGTGCGCTGCTGCGGGGACCCCCGGGCCCCCCCCGGCGCCGTCAAGGAGTTCGTGCCGCCCCCGGGGCCGCGGCCCGGGCCTGCTCGCCGCCCCGGCGCCCGCCCGCCCGCCGCCGACTGCGCCGAGTACGGGTTCCGCAAGGAGCGCGCCGCGCTCGAGCAGCTCCGCGGGCACCGCAACATCGGTAACGGCACCCTCGCGCCCCTGTCCCCCTCCCCCGATTCCCGAACACCCTGCTCGGGCACCCTCTGTCCCTAGAGCGCCTCCAGGGCAGGCTCCCCCTGCCAAACTGGTGTCTCCAGACCGCCCTCGCAGCCAGGGAAGGGAACCCCCGACTGCTTTGGGAATACAGGCAGCCTCGCCCCCAGACGCATTCCCAGGCCAATGTGCCCCTCAGATTGGCACCCCTGGGTGGGCAGATTCGAGGGCTCCTCGCCTGGACACCCCAAAGCAGCTTCCTTGCAGTGAGTGCTCCTGGGTACCCCACCCCTTCCCTGGGTGGGGGCTCTGCAGTGACATCTCCAGGGTGGACAGGAGAGATGGGCAGAGGGGGTCCCTGCAGGTGGGGGCACCGTGGAGCCCTGCATTGGGCAGGGTGCCAGAGCCCCAGCAAGGACTGGGTTCCCTGCTGGTCAGCCGTGGGATGGTGTGTTCCCACTGTGCTACAGCTCCAGGGCTGCCTTCCTGGGTAGGAATGAGGCTGGGAAGGGAGGAAGCCTGTGTGTCAGAGGTGATTTCCGGAAGTGCCAAAGTTCACCTACCACTGATATTTTTTGTTGCCATGAAATGCTTTTTAATGCCTGGACACACAGGCAGCACTCTGCAAAGTTTGTCTGTCACTGGATAAGATTGACAGGTCTCTAAAGAGTGGCATGTGTCCAGTTTGTCCACTGGGATGTGCTTATCCATGTCCCAGAGACTGTCCTTCTGAGCAGGAGCGCTAAGCCCTGTCCCTTTAGCAGAGCCTGGGGAATGTTGTGAGACCACCCTGTCCTCTGAAGCTCATAGGGGTGAAATAGCTGCTTTTCCCTTGCTTCTTCCTCCCTGATTCTCCATCTCTCTGAACATCACTCGTTAGAAAACATCCAAGCTGCCTGCTGCAGCTTTTGTGGTGTGAAGCAGTGGGAGGTGCTGGCTGGTGCTCGTTACGGATGCCTGTCCCCGTGTCTCGTTGTAGTGACACTCTATGGCGTGTTCACCAACCACTACTCTGCCAATGGCCCGTCTCGCTGTCTGCTTCTGGAGCTGCTGGACATCAGCGTGTCCGAGCTGCTGCTGCACTCCAGCAACCAGGGCTGCTCCATGTGGATGATCCAGCACTGCGCCCGAGATGTCCTGGAAGCCCTGGCTTTCCTGCACCACAAAGGCTATGTGCACGCAGACCTCAAGCCACGAAACATCCTGTGGAGTGCAGAGGAGGAGTGCTTTAAGCTCATTGACTTTGGACTTAGCTTCAAAGAGGGGAATCAGGTTTGGAATGTGCTACTCTTGAGGCAGGATGGCTCTGTGTTGAGTTGTGTGGCTCTGTGATGTTTTCCAAGTGACCTGATCAGAGTAGGAGCTGAGCTGGTGCTGAGGGTTAACTGGAAAGGCTGAAGTTATGTCTGCCCCAGACACTGAAGCTGTGTTTCCATTTTGCTTGCATGTCTCTGGTTTCTGTTGATGTCTTAGCCTTTGTGCTACAAATTCCAATGTTAATGATGCACTGAGAAAAGTGGTGTCTCCGCTTCCTGGAAAGTTTGCTAGTTTTATGTGGTCAGATGAGTGGGAGCACCCAGAAATGTAGAATTCCCTTTCATCATCCCTTACCATGTGTTGTAGTAATCCAGGCTTTGCCATCAGCCTCCCTAGCCAAGTGTGTTATCTCTGGCAGTGTCCTTGTGCTTGCCTTTACTTTCACCCTATCGTGAGCAGCCTCCTTTCCTCAGGAAGTCTGGATGTTTCTTTCCCACACATATCAAAAGTCCATGGTCTGGTCCTGGGTGGGCAGTATCTGTTGTACTCTTTGTCCCATTTGCTGGTCTCGTGCTCTGTCTCCTTGCTGTCACTTTTGTTTTGGTGATACTGAGTTGTTTGTCCTTGCCCATTTTACTCTCTTCCATGGCTTCTGATGGAAGCAAGGAGCCTCAGGAGGTTCTGCTGTTGGCTTGATAGATCTTCCTTTCACTCCTCCCTCTCTCAGTAGCGGCCTGTGAGGAGGCTCAGTAAAGCTTTTCCATCAGGTAACCTTGCAGCACACTTGCCTTTAATCACTGGGTGATAGATGGTAATTTTTTCTGTGCCTTCCTACAGTGTCCTGGTTTGTCCCTATTCCACGCACTCTACCCACTTAGCAGTTTTAAATTGATATAGTTTTTTACTGGTTTACCTGGTATTGACAGCACAGCCCACTGATTGTGAATATCAGAGGGTTGTGTGGGTGACCTATCTCTGAATTCTTTGGTACAGGAGTTGTTTTTAATGTTTGGACTTCTTAACTCCCCCGTGTTGTCTTCAGTTCTCCCACATTCTTGGCTGAGTTTCTGGTGGTAATCTGTTGCTGTCCATCAGCAAAATACACACTGCTGGTGTCCTGTGTCTAATGCAGGTATTTTTATTTAATTTGGGTCTGTGTTTTGCTGCTTGCTGTGTGAGTTGCCTCATAATAGTTGATGGGGTGTTTTATTTGCTTTCTTGGTTTCTTCCAGTCTGCTTCCTTTGGGCTGAGTTTCCTTTGCCCTTTCTCAAAACCACACTGGTTGTATGTGTGAACCTTCTGACCTTGCTTTGAATGTGCACCAGGTACCTGAGTCCCGTCCCCACCCCTGCCTTGGTCCGCAGCCTGCATGCGTAATTTCCTTATCTGAGTCAAAGACCATGCTACTTTTATTTATGACAGCCAAGCTTATCCTTACACAGTTTCCTGCCATTGCTGTTTAACAGGGAATGGTTGTACACAGAGCAAAGTTTCAACCTCTTACAGCTCTCAAAATGCTTTAGGGTGGTAGGAGTGAAATTCCCTCTCTCCTTTTGCTGGTGCCATTGATCACAGTGTTTTCTCTATCTCTAAATGTTGTTTGGGGGCCTGCCAAGTTGCTGCTATTGCCATGCTGGAGGTTCTGCTCCCTACTGATAGGAAGAGGGACAAGGATGAGCAGTTTGTGTATCATTTTTAAGTTCATAAACCGCTTTTGAGCTCTGTTGCTGGAAGATGTCTTCTGTAAACTTTATTTTCAGTCAGAGAACCACATAATCTTTGTCTGAATATATTCCCATGGTAAGAATTCCTAATCCTATGCCTTATCCAGGAGGAAGTAGGCTTGCATATTCTTCTGTCATTCCTTGTGTTGCATCAGTGTGTCTAAAATGAGCCCCCACGTGTTAAAAAGACCCAGCATGCAGTTTGTCTTTGGACACTTAGATGACTTGGCTGGGCAAAGCCACAGCTGACTGACCAGGTATTGCCTGTTAGCAGGAGACTGGAGCCTTCAGAGCAGCCCCTCAGCCAGCACTTTGGGATTCTATAATTCCCTCATTTCTTTGGAGCAGGCGGCATGTGGGCATTTCCTCTCACTGTGCCAGCCATGGCAGCTGGGCAGATACTGACTGTGCAGCACTTGAGGCTTCAAGGGGAGATGGAAGAGGTGCATGGGAAGTGCCATTGATGATTTCCTTGTCTGAACATTTTAGCTGCTTGCTTCCAGAGAACATCAGCACTTGAACAATGGCAGCAGCTCCTAGTGCTCACTGCTCAGCCAGGGCTGTCTGTGCTCTTAGGCAGCCCATGTGGGAGCATATTGTGGGTGTTCAACCCTTATTCCAAAATTTCTAGCATCATCTGCATGTAGGAGAGGTTAAAGGGCCAGTCCACAGGGATATCCAGCCCCTTCCTCCCAGCAGTGCTGTGTTTCAGGGGTCAGATGTTAGTGCTGTTTTGCTGGGGGATGTTTTTCTTCCAGACAGTCCTGGTTTTCCCTCAGCACAGCAGTATAGGGAGCTGAACTGCCTCCCTTGCACAACTGGCTCTACAATGCTTTCTGTCAATTTAGCAATAGTATTTTGAAGAGCCCTTTGGAAGGATATCAGAACTGATTTAAGGATAGAGTGGAGAACCCGAGTGTGGAAAACCAACTGTTTCCCTGTGTTTTGTCTCCTGTAGGATGTGAAATATATTCAAACAGACGGGTATCGGGCTCCAGAGGCAGAACTGCAGAACTGCCTGGCACAGGCAGGGCTCCAGAGTGAGACAGAGTGTACCTCTGCTGTGGATTTGTGGAGTCTGGGAATCGTTTTACTGGAAATGTTCTCAGGAATGAAACTGAAACATACAGTCCAATCTCAGGAATGGAAGGTGAGACAGTTCTTGCTTGCTCCAAATGAATCCTTCTGCCTCTTGTTCATAATCTGGATTTGTGAGGTAGCACCTGGCAACTAGGTAGTGTTTCCAGGATGTTTATCTAATCCTGTTGTCTTGAGAATTAAAGATTCCTGAGCCTTAAAGACCCACCTGCCCTGTGGGACTGGATTGTCTGAATGCTACTTGTGTTCAGGTTACTGAAATAGGGGTGTTCCAGGAGTCTCTCTTTGGAGCCTGTCTTGCCTAGATCTGGCAGGCAAGCTGTGCTGGCTGTAGTTGTGGCATAGGAGGAAGAACAAAACCAATGCCTGATGACTTGTCAGCTAGTTCAGCTGATGGCAGAGGAATTATTTGCTGGGGTAAGTTTAATGTTAGCTGTAATTTGGGGATCTTGTACGTCTGTATCCTGAGAAAACAAGAGGAAAGCTCTGTATTGTGAGCCTGGAACCTGACTGTTCTCTCTTCTGTGTGAAATAACTTATTGTGCTCCTCTTCCCAGAAGAAGTATCCTTCCAGCATCAGAATCTCCTCAGCAACAGAAAAGTTTCTTGCATGTGGAAATTTCCAGCTTTTGCTGGCAAATAGGAGAAAGTTGATTTTATGTGAGCCTGCTGGTTTAACATGTGAGGCTTGGGCATTGGGGATCTCTCACAAAACCCCAGAGAACCACGGCCCTCTGCATCCACTCTCGAAAATGATGGGATATTGCAAGCTTTGCACAGCCTGGTTTTTACCTCCCTAATCACTGTTTCTTTTTCTTTCCAGACAAACAGTTCTGCCATCATTGATCGTATATTTGCCAGTGAGGGGGTGGTTAATTCAGCCATTCCAGCTTATCACCTCAGAGACCTTATCAAAAGGTACCGTAGCATATTTGATAACTGTTGCTTAAAGATGTGCTCTGTCAAGCCAAGCCTTGCTCTTAGCAACTTGGAGCCCACACCTAACACTTTCTTTTCTTTTCTTTTCTTTTCTTTTCTTTTCTTTTCTTTTCTTTTCTTTTCTTTTCTTTTCTTTTCTTTTCTTTTCTTTTCTTTTCTTTTCTTTTCTTTTCTTTTCTTTTCTTTTCTTTTCTTTTCTTTTCTTTTCTTTTCTTTTCTTCTCTTCTCTTCTCTTCTCTTCTCTTCTCTTTTCTTCTCTTTTCTTCTCTTTTCTCTTTTCTTTTCTTTTCTTTTCTTTTCTTTTCTTTTCTTTTCTTTTCTTTTCTTTTCTTTTCTTTTCTTTTCTTTTCTTTTCTTTTCTTTTCTTTTCTTTTCTTTTCTTTTCTTTTCTTTTCTTTTCTTTTCCGTTCCTTTCTTTTCCGTTCCTTTCTTTTCCGTTCCTTTCTTTTCCGTTCCTTTCTTTTCCGTTCCTTTCTTTTCTATTTTCTTTTGGTTTTTTTTTTCCTCTCCTCTCCCCTTCCCTCCCCTTTTTCTCTCCCCCTGTGTTGATAACAAGTGCAAGCATTAGCAGAGATGTTTCAGTTCCTCTGATTTTGGCACAATTTGGAGTAAGCACATAGAGAGTGGCAGTCATGATGTTGATCGTCTGCTGTTTCAGTGCTTTGCACTAGCAGCTGAGAGATTTTATTTGGAGAAAACTGCAGACTTTGCTGCTTTTGGGGATTGTTATCATAAAAATGAGGGAGGGGGCAGAAAGTGCTCTCCACTGCTGCCAAGATTCAAAGGCACTTTTGCAACTCTCCTGAGGAGTCTGCCAAGGGGGTTGTTTTCACTGTCTTGTAACTGTGCTCTGAGGCTACAGAGGGAAGAAGATACCACTTGGCACAAATAGCATTAGGAGCCCCTGGTAAAGCCAAGTTAGGGATATTCTCAGGCAAGCTCTGGGTTATTAGCTGCTTTGAACCCCATTTGAGAAAAGATGTGGGAGCACCTTGGAGTGTGATCACTCTCATGAGACTGCATGTATGCCTGAGATGTGGGATGAATGGCCTGAGGATGTGGAGCTGGAACATGCTGTGCTCCTTGTAGACTTGTAAGTGAGCAGTTCTCAGTATTTGGTGCTAAGAAACATCAGGAAGGAAAGCCTGCTCCTTCATCTACCCAAAATGCTTTCAGGGGATCCTTCTGGTGTGCTTCAGCTGCGAATTGCAAGATGTGCTCCCCACTCTTCTCCTTGTACCATAACCACCCCAAAGATTGGGTGTTCCTCTCTGCTAGCTTCCAGCCTGAGTGGAATGCGTCGGTGCGGGAATGTCACATGCCTGAACATAAAGGTGTCTTCTCTTACAGCATGCTTCATTGTGACCGAGGAAAACGAGCCTCTGCTGAGAAGGCTTTATGCAGCCCATTCTTCAGCATTCCCTTTGGTAAGCTGTGGCCCCTGCTCAGGACTCTCTCAGCATGTGCTGGAAGCAGCACAGAGGGCAATTAACTGTTGGTTTTGGCCTGGCCTCGTTGTTGCTCCTCTGTGGCACTTGCCAGCTCTCCATGGCGCCACAGGAGGGAGGTCAGAGTGATGCCTGTGCTCTCAGTGCTGCCTTACTCCTGCGGCTCCACAGGCTGTCACTTTTTCCTAGCTGGACTCTGGTTAAACTCTGTCTCCAAGAGTGTATTGGCAGCAGCATTCATCTGAGGGCACAGAAATAACCAGGATATTTACCTAACATTTTGACTGTTAAGGTGCATTTGAAGAGTGCAGTTCTGTTTATGGTGAGTGGATGGGTTTTCTTACACCAACTGTTTCCCAGTTCAGAAATCACCAGGAATTTGAGCACCTTGGGCATGGGCTGATGGTGGCATCTGCTGCTGCCTCTGCACAGGTGGTTTGTGGTGGCAGCCTGTTTCTGCAGTGACTGGCCTGCAGTAACCTGTGTGGCACATCATGGACAGATGTCACTGTCACTTTAATCTAATGCTGTCCCTTTGATTTAATAAAATAGCGCTGTTTCCTCAAGACCTCCCCACATGTGTTGCAGGCAGTCAGCAAGGTGGACTGAGACCTCCCTGTTTAGGCTTGTGTCCTTCCCTATTTTCTGTTCCACATGCAACTGAGTAGCATTCTCCAGAGCTTGTCTGCTTTCAAGAGCACCAGTGAGGAGCTGTGCATCCAGGTTTTCTGAAGCCTGAATTAATGCTGCAGGCTGAACTAACATTTCCCCTTGAATCTTAGCCCTGCTTTTCTTAAGCTCCTTGGTGCACCTTGCAGCCAAGGTTATTATTGCTTCTTATAGACACTGATATTTCTGTATGTCAGGCAAAAGTAATAAACTTATTCCTGTTTCCAAACTTCACATGTGTCTCAGAAGTCGGAGCTGTTCTAGTCAGAGCTGCCTTCTGTGGCTGAACCTCACAGCCAGTACTGCTGTAGAGCAGAGGGGATTGTGTATTGGCAGTGCTCTCTGGGCTGGTTTTAAACACACAGAGCTCTAACTGTACTGAGGAAGGTGCTTCTGTGGTTAGTGCTTGGAGTTTATATAACAGCTTCCATTTTGCTAAGTTCTCTTTGCTACTTCTTTTCTTCGACAGACTTGCACATATGCTTGTCTGCACAAAGAAGCATTTACTGCTGCTTTCCCAGCAAGTCAGAAAATGACCTGTCATTGCCTTTCATTTGGACACAGCTTTTCTGTTTAGAGCAAAGACAGCTGAGAATAGCTTTCCTTGTCATATACAGCTAAGTCTTGACTTTCCAGTTCATCAGGTTCTTTCCTGTGTTGTCAGTGTGGTTGGTGTCACCTGTCATTTGCAGAGGAGCTGGGCAGAAAGCACCTCCTAGGGCAGAGGACTGCCAGAAATGGATTTGTCACTTGGGTACAAGAAAACCAGGTGTCTCAGTTCTAGCAGCTGGTTTGTCTCCCTCTCTGGAAAATGACATATGAAATGAAGGACAGATTTACTTTAGCGTCTGTCTTTTCTCCCATGTAGCAAGCGACAGGACAAGAAGAAACAGCCTCAGGTTGCCCTGGAGGAGATTTAGATTGGTTGTTAGGAAAAATTTCTTCAGGGAAAGGGTTGTCAAACATTGGAACAGGCTGCCCATAGAAGTGGTGGAGTCACTATGCCCATTAAAAGATGTGTAGATGTGGCACATGTGGGGATGTTGTTTAGTGGGGAGCTTGGCCATGCCAGGTTGGAGTTCATCATTTAAAAGGTCTTTTCCAACCTAAATGATTCTATGATTCTGCAAATAAAAGGAGTAGTATATAAGACCATGGTCACACTTAAATGTTCTTTCAGTCTTCAGCTGATCTGATGTGTCTTGGTTGCAAATAGTCCTAGAGGTGCACTAGGAGCTGGAACATGCCTGGTTATCTGAAGACAGCACCTTTCTTCAAAGGGCTGTCCCTGAGAGCTGTCTGGGCATCATCTGTACTGATAAGGCCTTTCACACTCTGAGCTTTTCCTAAGGGCTCTTCCATGACGTGCAGGAGATTTACAGCTTCTGTGCTTGCCTTGCATCTCTTCCTGCACTGTGAGATCAACATCTGACTGTGCCTGGCAGAGATGTCAGCTTCCTCACAGGCATTGTGTGCTTAGCTGGGAAAAGTATTTGCTAGAAAATAACAGCTCACTTTGCAGGCGTGGTCAGAAGGCTCAGACTGGAGAAATGAAGCCATTTTCCTTTTCTCTCCCCTCTCACTGTAAAGTGGCAGAGCTGTGAGGTTCTGCTATTATGTTCAACTCCTGTAGCTCCCAAAACAAATAAACACATCAGCATTCTCCAAGTACTGCAAGTTGGATGCCCAGATCTTAAATTCATTAATGGCCTGTCACTAGTGTACAGGAACATGAAATCAAGCTTTTTTTTCTGCAGAAGTGACACTGTCCCTGTGGCTTTGGGTTTCTAGAAGGCTGATTATCCTCAGAATGTGACTCTCATAGCTTGTCATTAGCCTTTTCTCCTTGGCTGTTGCCTTCTCCCAGAGTGGCATCTGTGCAGTCCAGCTCCAGGCCGTCCTGGAGCTGCTTGTTTTCTAGAGCCAAGTGCCCCATGTCCAGCGCCCAAAGGGTTTTATTTCTGCTCCTGTGAAGTCCTTCAAGGATCACTGCTCACACGCCTTGTGGCCATGCCCGATTCTACACCATTGCATTGTTTAAGTAGCTGAAGTATGGTGGTCTTCAAAACAGTGGATTGCAGTTGGATTTTGAGGGGAGGGAGGTTTATATGGTGTTCAGGGAAGAACTAAAAGATATTCTAAGGAGATATGAGGCCTGTGCCTTAGTACAGCTGAAGAATTGGAATTAGGGAAGCGGGCCAGCCTGTTTTCAGCTCATCTGGGAGCAGTGACAGGAGAGGCAGTTACAGAGTATTCCTTTGATCTTCTCACATCTCCATATATATATGGGGTAGTTTGTTCAACTAGCATAGTTCTTGAGGTCACATCAGTTTCTGAGACTGGGCGAAGTAGACACGATTCTAGCTTTAATTTGAAAAGCAATTTCAGATGCTAGCATTGGAATAATTGCACAGTGCACTGAACCCTTTGGAAGAGTCTCTCAGTGCACAGGTGAAGATAAGATGGAAATGGAGAATTCAGACTATAAATGCACGTAATAGTGGGGAGAAGCAAAACTGTACTGCAGAGAGCAGTAAGTGCTTGAGTATCACAATGTGTATTGAGTCATCTTCCTCTTTGCTTGCCCCTTTGACATTGACTTTGTTTCTTTAATTCTGTGGGTGTCAAACAGCTCCCCATATTGAAGACTTGGTGATGCTCCCCACACCTGTGCTGAGGCTGCTAAATGTTCTGAGTGATGCTTCTCTGCAGTGTGAAGAAGAATATGAAGGTTGGTGCAATTCCCATATAGCAATGTTGTCTTACAGACTTTGTTTTCTGTGGCTCTGGGGATGTAAGAGCAAGCAGGGGACCTATTAATAGGCACAAGAACAGCAAACAGAGCTGCCCAGCTGAGCTTTGGTTGCAAGGGGTCAACTGCACCAACAGAGAATAGACTGAGGTTGAGAGAGAAAGCAGAGTTTGTAGGGAATTCTTGAAGAATCCCAGATTAAAAGAAAATTATTTTCTTCTTTGGTTAGATGCCCACCGAATTCACAGTGTGTTTGTGGCTCTGAGCTTCTGCTGGATGTGTATAGGACTCAGAAGCCCAATAGCAGATCCTTAAAAATTTGCTAATGAATTTACCCAAGATCTCAGCAGAGAACTAAAATTTCTCACTGGAGTTCCTAAAGCGTGGTGGATGGCAGGCACGGTGGTGACCCCATGGTGTGGGATTTGTGTTTCTGTGTGCTGTCAGATCCCTGTGAGCAGCACAAACCAGAGTGCTCTGGGGACATGAGCTGAAAGGCCAAGTTCTGCTCACACAAAGAGGGATTGTGCCAGCTCCTTTAGTCCCCTCCACCAAGTGCCATAGCAGGCACTCCTAAATCCCCAGTGGTTTAGCTACTGGAACCTGCTGCTGGAGGTTCACTGTCTGTGGGTGTGTGTTTCTGAGCCTCACTTCAGACACTTCCATCTCATTACGTGGCCATTAATCAGTGTCAGCTTCTGCTGTGTCACCTGGTGCTTGTTTATTTTAAATTGAGAGGAAAGGAATATTTGTTGCCCAGGTGTTCTTGTGTGTGTTCATCTCGCCTTCGCTTGTTTCTTGGCTCAGCCTGATTTGCAAAGTGAAAGACTACGCACTCTTTCCTTTCCTAGATATCCTGGAAGACATAAGGGAGGAGTGTCAGAAATACGGACCAGTGGTTTCCTTGCTTATTCCAAAGGAGAATCCTGGTAAAGGCCAAGTAAGTGAATGGGGGGAAGAAGCTGTGTGTTCCTATGTACACTCCATGTGCTGCAGGACTGCTGTTCAGTGCCTGGAAATCTCCTGGCTGATGGCAGTGCTAAAAATAAATGGCTGTTTTGAAGGACAGCACAGGTTCATTCCTGGTTATGTAAGGTTACCTAACCTGGGAAGTGCCCAATCAGCTTTAGCATGAATGGAAGGAATGAAGAGGAGAAGTCAATGGCTAGGTGAGGAATTGTTGAGGGTATAGACCACCAGCATACTTTCTCCCACCTTACTAAATGGAGGAGCAGGAGATGAAATCCCAGTTTAGAGATTCAACTCAGCTCCAGTGCTCTCTGCTCAACCAAGGATGGAGGGGAAAAATTTGTTTAGGAATGGTTTCCCTCATTGCAGAGGTGGGAGGGGGCAAGTGGCATGGTGCATTGGAAGTCCTACTTCTCCTCTCTCTCTTTCAGGTCTTTGTTGAATATGCAAATGCTGGTGATTCCAAAGCTGCCCAAAAAATGCTGACTGGAAAGATTTTTGACGGCAAGTTTGTTGTGGCTACGTTTTACCCACTGAGTGCCTATAAGAGAGGATATCTGTACCAAAACTTGCTGTAGGCAGTAGCAACAATCAGGAGAGTTGTCTTGCTCCTCTTCCTCACGTGTTTTACTATTGAATGTGCAAAAGAGCTTCCTAGCCCTGCTTCCGAGTCATCTGTGAAGGAGAGGTGCAAAGGACTTGAATGGGCTTTGAAACTTTACTGCTGCTTTGTGATGTGCCGAGGAGGCCGGGCCGCTTTCGGCGTGCTTGTGTGTGTGCTGTGCTTGCTCATTTACAGGGGGTGTGGCTCTGCCCGGGGACAGGAGTGGGGACAGGGCAGCCCGAGAGCCCAGCAGATCCTGGCAAAGGCTTCTCAGTGATTTGAAGTGAGACCAAAGTCTTGGCCTTAGCGCTGGGCTTGGCTCCGGGGAGAGGATTTCTTTGTCAAGCTTTCCTGTAACCAAATCCTCCTCCCCGGTGTTGGAGGAGGAGGAAGGCTTGCCTGCTTTTTGTTGATATTGTTACAAATAAAGAAGCAGAAACACCATCCGCTCTAAACCAGACGAGGAGGACTTTGAGTTTTCTCCTGACATAGAGCAGAGAGAGGCAATGAAATTGGATCTGCTGAGCCTGTGGGGTTGCCCTGTCCTTGTGACCTGAGCAGAGCCATGCAGCTGATGCTGGGCTGGGCAGTGACGTGTGGATGATGCTGCCTGTGGGGAGCTGAGCTTGCTTGTATGCCTGGGGTGAGCTGGGACTGATGGTGGAGACTTGGTCAGAGCAGTGCCAGCCTCAGTCCCAACACAACCTGTAAGCACTTTGTAGCCTGAGTAGATGTGAAAACCCCGCTGTGTATCCACATCTTTTCTAGCACAGACCCTGTGCTGGGACTGATGCTCCCTAGCTCTGATGCCAAATCATCTGTGATATGTAAGTGTCTTTTGGTGATATTTTTGGAAAGGAGTGCTACAGCACACAGTATTCTTTGTGTCACAGCAGGACTCCTGCCTTGGGAGTCTTATAAGAACAAATACTTGTCCTTTGTAGGTCCCACACTTGGCTTTTCTGTGTTGTGCATTTTGGTTTTGCATTAACCCATTAAGACTTGTAGATTAGAAGCACTGACACTTTTGGTCCTTCAAAGGTTACAAAAAGGGCTTGAGGCAATCTGAGATCCTGTATGGAAAGGGCTTAAGCAGTCATCAGACTGGACTGGCCAGGAGAAGGTCTTTCACAGTGTCAGGGAAAACAGCCACATGCCTTTGGGGAAGACACTGTGGTGAGCAGCATCACTTCCCCCAGAGCACGCTCTGCTCAGTCAGCTGCTGCCATGGGGCAGGCAGAGGCTGTTTGCCACAGATTTCCAAACCCATGCACCCTGCAGAGCCTCTCCCTCCAGGGTGGGCAGTCTGCTCCTGATGGGCACAGTGTGAAACAGCCCTGTTTAGAGAGTCACCAGTGTATTCTGGCTTGTGGTCTTGGTCCCAGTTTTAGTGAGGAGGAAAGCCCTCCTGAATTCTTTTCTTCAGACGAAATACTTGCGACAGCTGCCTGAACCATCGCTGACCTTCCCTGGAATAATACCTGAATTACCTTGCAGTTTACTGTTTGCATCTTGCTGATGCTGGACTTGATGGAATCCTACACTTTAAAAGTTCCTCTTGATTTTTTGCCCTGTGTGTGGTGTGTCAGGAGATCCAATGTCTGTAGCATTTCATGAGTCTGAGTTGCTCTCTGTGCTGGTGTATAGTGCTGTCTACTGTGGCCCTTACCAAACTCCCTCAGAAAGGACCAATCTCTGAATTCTTCTGTTGCCTTTGGGATGGTGGGCTTGCTAGGGAAAAGAAAAAAAATAAAATCCCACCATGAGTTTTAAGGTGTGATTTGCTTATCAGATTTTTCTGGGAATGATGCTGCTTTGGTGTACATAGCTGTTCAGCAGCCTTTGCATAGGTGGGGTGTGTGATTCATTGCTTTTAATTTAACTGTCCTTTGAGTGAAGCACCTTTTAGTGCCTGGGAGGAATTGAATGGTAACTGGGTGAGGGTTTTTCCTGTGTGGAGAGCAGTGTTTAAAGTATGATTGGGTCTTGGCTGACCTCCTCAGCTCTGCATTACTGCTGTCCCTGCAGGTTGAGCCAGGGGTGAAAGTGCTTTGGTCCAGACATGCACATGTTGAATGCCACCATGGCAGCAGCATTGACCTGGCAGGAGCAGACCCCAAAGCTCCTGCTCTGCTGAGTGCCAGCCCAGGTGGGGCCCCAGGGAGCTCCCCTGGGTGCAGGGTGTGAGGTCTGTCATGTACAGCAACACTGGGACAGGGACATGCTGGGATGCAGGTATGGAGCTTAAATGTGTTCACAGTTCTCACATCATTTGTCTAGGACTGTGAGCTGCTCTATCATCTTTCAAGCATGACTTTTTCAGTCAGAATTCTGTCAGTTAGAGATAGAGCTGGGCCAGGATTGATCTTCAGAGAGGAGCTACAGCCTATTCCTGCAGCAAGGCAGCTCTTCCACCAGAGTTTGGCTGGGGTTTTGTGCAGCTTCTTTAACAGGGGCTAAATAAATCCTCCTGATGCAAACTCCTGCTACCAGACATTTTTCTCCAGATGTTCACTGACCAGGCTTGAGCACTGAGCTGGGTAAAAAAACCCAAAGCTGCTTTTCTTTATATTCCTCCTAGCAAGAGTTGAAGATGTTGATCTCTGTCCTGTCACTGGATCCACCCTTCTGCAGGCTGTGGGGTACAGGGAGGTTTAGAAGCATTTAGAAGCATTGTTACTCCTCATGCTCTGCCTTCAAAGACTTTTTCTATCAAGATGAAGCTCACTCTGGTGTCTCAGTGACCTTTTGGTGTCTTGGCATAAGTTTTAGCCCTGCTAAAACCTTTGAGTTCCTTAACTCTAGATTGTATCTGAAGTGTGCATGGTGATTCAGTCCAAGGGGCCTGTTGTGGGGTGTCTGGGATGGGCCCGGCTTTCCTCATCTCCAGATTACTGCTTGCTTGAGGTGCCCAAGTGTTGAGGCTTTCCCCTCAGATGCTCTCTGGGTTTCCAGGTCTGTGCTGCTCCCCCCAGTAACCCTTGGTGTAGCACCGACCTACATAGTCCTACCCTAGTTGTAGGGTACCTGGTGTTTAAATCACTGGCCAAAGCACAAGTCAGCTCCAATCTTAGCTGTATTCCTAATTTTATTCTCACTGGTGTTCAGCCTCGTAGTAATGTAGCCTGAGCTCTGTGTTGCAGCCAGGTTCTTTACAGAGGGTTTAGTACACTTCCTGCTGCTGTGCCGGATCCTGTAACCACGTGCCTCCCTTCGGGTTAGATGTCAATTGTTGTATCCCGTCACGCACCATTGCTGAGCAGATGTGTGCTTGGTACAGGTGATTAATAAACCATGCTTCAGTACGAGGTGGTTGTCCAGCGTGCCCTTCTTCTGGGACACTGAAATGTGTCATGTAGCTGAGCAAATTCTCTGTCACCGAGCAGCAGGGCCTCGGTCTGGGGGGACAGGACTGTGACCCAGCCATAGCAGTGTTGGTATTTGTGCTTGGAGACCATGGCTGTCAGAACTCCTTCCAGTTGCAGTGACGGGTGGTCGTAGCTTGGAGGCAGTGGGGAGCCGTGGGATGGAGGGAGCTGTTAACATCATTATTAGGCTTTAACGAAGCAAGTTCATCTAAGGAGGGGAATTTCACCACAGCTGTTGACTCAGCAGCAGGACATCTTTCCCTTTCTCCTGTGGTTGACAGAGGATATGCAAAGTATCACCTGCAAAGTACCATCGAGTTCCCCCTCCCTGCGAGGATTTCCATGGAGTCTGGATGTGCTGTCTCCACTCCGCTTCCCCACTGCACTCCATCCCCCTTAGGATGTGTCTGTATGGGAAATCATCTTGGAATACGTTTCAATTCATGCCAACTGTACTCCATCCAGGGAGCAGAAACTGATTTACCCTGTAATATCCGTACTGTTATAACTCCTCTTAGACACTAATAAAAATCTCCACATTTCTCTAATTGTACTCCCAGTTAGCTGTCCAGAGCGTCCCGGGCAGTCTTCCCCAGCCCCACACGCCGGTGTGGCCTCTGCCTGGCCGGAGCCCACCGTGTCCCCTCCCGGGCACTCGGGGCTCGGCTTCCTGCGGCAGCCCCGCTTCCCCACGCTGGCGCTGGCCAGAGGGTTCCCAGAACGCTGCTGTCCACAGGCAGTAACTGAGAGCCGCCGGGTAACGCCGGCCGGCCCCGGGGCAGCTGCGGCTTGCACAAGGCCCGGGGCCGCGGGTGAGCAGTGTTTTGGCTGCAGCCCGCTCTGACGTTGTCCGTCCCGGCACCGAGCCTGGCAGAGCTCCAGACGCGTTTGGGGCAGGGTGTGGCTCGGGGGGCGCCCTGTGCAGGGCGGGGAGCTGGACTCCATGTCCCTGAGGGTCCCTTCCAACTCAGCGCATGCTGTCATTCCGGGAGACCACGCGACCACGATGACGGCATGAGCGCCGGTTTGTGTGTCATCGCTGCTGACGCCTCGAGGCTCCCGGGCCCGGCCGGGCTGACTCCTCCTCCGCAGGGACCTCGCCGGCGCATTTTGGGCCGCATTTGGGATTTTTCCCTCCCCTCTCGCCGCCCCCGAGTCCGCCGGGGCCGCGCCCTGACGTGGCGCGCGTTGTTATGGCAGCCAGCGGCGCGCGCCCCCGCCGGCGCCGCAGCGGCCGCTCCGATTGGCGGTGGCGCAGCGAGGGGGGCGGGCAGTGACGCCACTCCCCCGGTGCCCATTGGGCGAGGGGCGCGCACCACGTGGCACAGGCCCCGGCCATTGGCCAGCAGGGAGCTATAAAGGGGGGCGGCGGCGGTCTCGCAGCGGCTGGCGGAATGGAGGCGCTTGGGGGTGAGGGGGGTGTGGCGGTGGAGCTGCGGCAGCAGCTGGCGGCGGGCGGGCAGGATCATGTGCTGCGCTTCTGGCCCGAGCTGGACGGCGCGGCCCGCCGGGCGCTGGCGGCCGAACTGTGCCGCATGGACGTGGCCGAGATCAACCGCTTCTTCCGCCGCGCCCGCGGGGACGGCGGCGGGGCGGCGGCGGCGGCAGCAGGGCTGGATGCGCGCATGGAGCCGGTGCCGCGGGACGTGCTGGGCAGCGCCTCCCGCGACCGCGGGCTGGTGCCGCGCTGGGAGAGCCGCGGTAGGTGCGCGGGGCGGCGGGGCTTGGCGCGGCGCGGAGCCGGCGCGGAGGGCCCCACGCGTGTCTGCTCCCCCAGGGCTGGCGGAGATCGCGGCGAGCCGCGTGGCCGCGCTGCTGCTGGCCGGCGGGCAGGGCACCCGCCTCGGCGTCCCCTACCCCAAGGGCATGTGCGACGTGGGGCTGCCCTCCCGCAAGACCCTCTTCCACCTCCAGGCCCAGCGCCTGCGGCGGCTGCAGCAGATGGCGGAGGAGCTGCACGGCACTCCCTGCCACATCCCCTGGTGAGCCCCAGCCTCGGGGGGACACGGCTCGTGGGGTGGTGTCGGAAGGGACCGGCCGGCACTGCTGGATCAGGGTCCTATAGACTGTCATAGCCTCTGGGTGTCAGCAGCCCGCACTCCTCTGGGGTGGTGCAGTTCCCCTGTGCAGCCCCTGGGTTGGTGCAGTTCCCCTGTGCAGCCCCTGGGTTGGTGCAGAGCCCCTTGGCAGCCCAAGGACCATGGACTGGCATAGCCCCTCTTAGTGCCAATGCTTTGCAATGGGCATGGGCCCTTAGAGTGGGTGCTTCAAGGCTCAGGGTGGCACTGGCAGGTCCCACATTGTCAGGCTCAGTCCCACGGCCCTTTGGGTTTTCAAGGTTTTCATGTCCCCATGCAGGACAGCAGCCATGGAGGGTGAGGAGATGAGGTGCTGAAGTGCTTTGTAGACCAGGCAAGAGCTGGTCACTGCAGCTGGGTGTCCCGTGCATGGTGTTGTATAGGTTTTGGAGACATGTGTTGCGAGGAAGGGTGAAACCCTTCATTGGCTTGGCAAAATGGTGGGACCACAGCAGGTCAGATCCTCCTAAGTGCAGGGGGAGGGGGGAAAGCATGTCCTGGGTATTCCCCACATTTGGGATGAGGGGTGTGAGACCCTGCCTCTCCTCTCTGCTCATTGGGTGTCTTCTACTCTGCAACAGGTACATTATGACAAGTGGCCGCACTATGGAGTCCACCAAGGAGTTCTTCCAGAAACATCGGTATTTTGGCTTGAAGAAGGAGAACGTCATCTTCTTCCAGCAGGGCATGCTGCCTGCCCTGGGATTCGATGGGAAGATCCTGTTGGAGGAGAAGGGCAAGATTGCTATGGCACCAGGTTGGTGGCCATACCAGGGGTGAGACACGGTGCTGAGGAGCAGCTTTTGGAACTGCAGTCTTCACTGTGACCTGGCCCATGGCTGACTCAGACTGGGAGGTGTCTGTGTCTGCCCTGGCAGGGAGGACCAGGGTGGGGTGTGGCTGGGCTGAGGGCCCTCCACATGAGCCTGTGGGGAAGGAGGGTGAGCGTGGGTGGCTGATGGACAGTGGGGCGCTCCCTCTGCAGATGGCAACGGGGGCCTGTACCGGGCGCTGGGCACACACGGCATCATGGACGACATGGAGCGGAGGGGCGTGCACAGTGTCCATGTCTACTGTGTGGACAACATCTTGGTGAAGGTGGCTGACCCCAGATTCATCGGGTTCTGCTTGGAGAAGGGAGCAGACTGTGGGGCCAAGGTATGGTTTTGGGACTAGGCAGGCACTGCTTCTTCAGACCTGGGTAGGGTCTGTCCTGCTCCTTGCCTGGCTTCCCTGACTTTTCACCCTTCATTTGCTGGCTTGCCACAACCAGGAGGGATAGCTAAGTACCTGGAGCTCACTGGTGAAGTAACACATGCTGCCACAGTCCTGCCTGCCCCTGGCATCCTGGAGGATGCCTGGCACTGCTCTTCTGCCTTGCACAGGAATATGGCACCAACAGGCCCAGGGCTTGGAGGGCCACTGGGGTCACGAGGCTGCTTGGGAGCCCAGTGTAGCTGCCTGGCACACACCCAGATGCTGGGCAGCTCTTCTCTGGGTGGTTATGGCTAGCACAGGCAGACAGGATCCTTGCCATAAGCTGCCAGCTGTCCTCAGCCTGACATCCTGGACACCAGACCAGGATGCAGCTGGGTGCAGCTGACACTGAACCCAGCTCCATGTCTTGTGGACAGGACATTGCACACTTAGAGCGTTGCTTAAAGATTGGCTTGACAGCCAAAGGTTTTGTTTGCATTTGGCTTGGCTCTGGCAAACAGGTGAAAGGACTTACTGGTTTTGCAGCTTTCAGAGGGTAAGCTGAGAAAGGGAAGGCAGTTTTCTCCCTCTGGCCTGCATGAAAGAAAGAGGAAATAAACCTTAGCATAATAAAGCTCCTGCAGAAAGGAGAAAGCCCTGTGCCCCTGCATGCAGCGGTGGGTAGGGATTTGCTGGGGTATCTCATAACCCAGAGGGAGGTGTGTGAGGTGCAAGGAGGAGAGGAAGGTCAGGGGGATGTCTCCGCTGAGCCAGCAGCCTTCTGGTTGTTAACAGCAAGCTGGCTAAAAATATCCGTGCCTGCTGCCAGCTGCACATTAGCTTGGTGCCACATCCTGCTGTGCCCTCTGGGTGTGTCTGACACCTGTCACCCAGCCCTGCCATCGAAGCCTCCTTTAATCCCCACTGCCAGAAGCACCTGGGAGGGGAGGGCTCCTGCATCCCCAACCCTGCACCATCCCAGCAGAGGAGAAAGCCTTTCTAAACAGGACCTGCTGTTTCCAAGGGAGTGTGTTGGAAGCATGGGGCTTTGGGTGCCTTTCCCTAACAGTGCTTCCCTTGGACAGGTGGTGGAGAAGACCAACCCCACGGAGCCGGTGGGCGTGGTGTGCCGCGTGGATGGCGTGTACCAGGTGGTGGAGTACAGCGAGATCTCCCTGAGCACTGCCCAGCAGCGCGGCCCCGACGGGCGGCTGCTCTTCAACGCGGGCAACATCGCCAATCACTACTTCACCACTGCCTTCCTGAAAGATGTGGTCAAGTAAGGACCTGCTGCAGTGCCAGAACAGGAGTGCTGGTGCTGAAGTGCTGCTGCCGGGCAGAGCTGACTGTGCCTTGCTCGCTGCTGGTTGAGCTCCAGGCGTGCTGGGATGAGGCCCCTGCAGAGCTGGTCTGAGCCCCACCTGTCTGCACAGCCCCTTCCTTGAGATAAGGGTTCTCTGGGCCGTATCTGGATGCTGCTTCCAGAGTGCAGGCATGTGGGGCTGTCTCCTGGCTGCTGTGGGGATGAGCAGCCCGTGCCTTGGGGCAGCCAGGGTAAGAGCAGGGCAGACATCCTGCTGCAGCCATGTCTGAGCTGGGGATGTGGCTTGCTCGGAAAAGTGACATCTCTGTCTTGGCCTGTTGCAGCACTTATGAACCACAGCTGCAGCACCACGTGGCTGAGAAGAAGATCCCACATGTGGACATCAATACAGGACAGCTAGTCCAACCTGAGAAGCCCAACGGGATTAAGATGGAGAAGTTTGTCTTCGACATCTTCCAGTTTTCCAAGTATGTCCTTTGCTCTCCATGGGGTCTAGGCTGGCTGCTGGCTCTCCCTGGGGAAGCTCTGAGAGCCTCTGGGGTTGTGCCAGGGTGTGCCCACTGGCAATGCCCTGGGATCAGGATAGGATGGCAGCTGGAGGCTTGGGTGTTGCATGCCTCCTGCTGGCTGAGCCCTGCTTCTGTGCCAGAGGAATATCTGCTGACCCTACAAGCCAGGGCCTCCCCTCCCTCCTGCACGGCTGTGAAAACAGCCCGTGAGTGTGGGCTGAGGGAGGACTGTGGGCTCGGCCAGCCACCCTGGCAGGGGAAGCAGCCACAGTTTCCAAAGCCCACCCTCCCATGCTGTGTTCCCCCAGGAAGTTTGTGGTGTATGAGGTGCTGCGTGAGGATGAGTTCTCTCCCCTGAAGAACGCGGACAGCCAGAATGGCAAGGACAACCCCACCACAGCCCGACATGCCCTGATGTCCCTGCACCACTGCTGGGTTCTCAATGCAGGGGGGCACTTCGTGGATGAAAATGGCACACGCATCCCTGTCATCCCTCGGTGAGTTGTTTCTCCTGTCACTTCTGCTCCTTTTTGGGCTGGATATTAAGCACAAGGCAATCCCAGCACTGATAAATAACAGCATCACAGAAGCAGCCAGCTATGGGTCCCCTCTCCTGGGTGATCTGTGGAGCAGAGCTGGGTGTAAGCTGTGTGGTGACAACAGGAGTGGTGCTCAGCTGGCAGCAGCTTTTCTTCTCAATTCAGCACCTATGAACTGAATCCTGCCAGCCTCCATTGCACAGCCAAGGTTGCCTCTGCAGGAGGGAGGTGGCTCTCTAAAGACAGAGCATGGCAGCAGGTCCATGCAGCAGCCAGGCTGGCATCAACGCGTCCCTCAACCACGAGATCTCCCGCCGGCCTCTTCAGGGATCAGTAGACCCCAGACTTGTTTTGCTCTGTTTTTCCCCCCTTGCTAACCCTTGTTTGTTCCCATGTAGCATCACAAACGGAAGGTCAGCTGCCAGCCCAGCAGATGTCAATGACAAGTAACTATCCATGTGCCAGGTGCATGGTGGTGGGGCTGTGCTTAGGGACTAACGGGCTGCAGGCAGAGCGGCGTGCCAGGCTAACGGGGCTGGGGGCGCATGTGGCCGCTGGGGCATGTCACCCCTGGGGACAGGGGGTGCCGCTTCTCATGGTGGCGGGGCAGGCAGCTCTGCTCCCTGCTGGGCTCCTTTTCGCAGGGATAACGGCTCATGCTGTTGGTACGGATGCAGGATGGCAGCAGCCTGGTGCTGACTGCACACAGCCCTCAAAGGTCACCCTGGAGGCAGGGTGCTGTTGACAAACACCCTGGCACATCCTTTGATGCCACTCCCCTGTTTGTCACAGCACGGCAGGGACTGGTCCCAGCCGGTCCCAGAGCTGGGGGATGGCTGCCATCTCCTGGTGTCCGCCAGGCGTCCAGGCAGACCAAAACGGGATTAAAAACATGAAGCAAACATCAGGCAGGCTTTGATGTAGCAAGTGTGAATCTGAGCACAGTAGCCAGCTGGGGTTTGTGTGACTCCAGCTCTTGAGTTTGGAAAGTCCAGAGCATGACACTAGGGAAAGCCCCTGGCTCAGTGCTTGACAGTTTACAGGAATACACAGGGAAGTTTTAACTCTTCTCTTATGTTCTGTAGGCACAAATGTGCTGGGACTTGGAGCTGGTGAGTGTAAATGACTCACAGAGTAAGCAGTCTTGTTCCCTTCCACTCTTTCAGAAGCTTTATCTTCAGGTACTTCCTGGTGGAATACAGCTGTTTTATCTCTGTTTTAATTCCAGACTCCAGGTGTTTTCAGGCTTATAACTAAGCCATCACACTAGTTAACATGCAGGAGAAAGGCTGCACCTTGTCCCACATTTACCCTTCACTACCAGTTAATATCAGTTGTTTTTTAAAACTACTATCTTGGATCTAACATTCAAAGTAAATACCAGTATGGGTTGGGATGGGTGAGTTTTATTTACTGACACCTGGGACAGGAGAGGGCTGAATGAGTGCGTGGCAGAGGAAGGAGCTTTGACCTGGGTGAAGGGAGCATTGTCACAGATGGCATTCTGCCATGCCTGCCTGGCTGCTGTAGCCACTGGCTGGGAAGGAGCACCCTGGGGTGCTGGCTGCTTGTTGGGTCCACACAGCTGCACCCCCAGATTTACATGACAGCTGGATCCAGGGATCATCCAAGCATGTCCTATGAAGGCTGGTGGCAGCAGGAGCACAGGGTCAGGGACCGCACACAGGCCCCTGCCCAGCAGTGCTGCTGCAGTGGGCAGCACTGGTGTGGTTCTGACATTTTGCTAACCAGCTCCATCTCACAAGCAGAAGAGGGGAGCCAAGATAGTTGATCTAACAGACAAAGGCAGGAGGAGCAGACAGTGCTGCAGGAGTGTTTCCAAGTGAGCAGAAGGACTTACCCTGTGTCCTCAGGTTGTGCTTTAAGGAAGAGAGGGCTAAAAGCAAGACCTCTTGCTTTATGGGAAGGAGCTCCGTGGGTGCATCTCACATCACCCCAGGGCTGCAGGAGGAGAAAGAATGGGTGACTCGTTTCCATGCAGCGTCAAAAATAGCGGGGCTGGGGACACAGGCACTGCTGTAGTTACACACATGGAAAGGCATCATGAAAGCCCCATCTAAAGCTCTTTTCCCTTTCAGTTGCTGGTGGTATCTAAACTTTAGCTGGCACCTCTGTGGAGAGCACGCAAAGCTTAACTAACCCAGGGCAGCTCTGTGCTGGTGGGGCCTGTGTGAGCCCAGACAGCTCCTGACCCCTCCGCCTGGCCTGGCAGATGTTGGGCCCTGTCTGTGTCCCCCCCGGGCTGTACCTGACTCTCCTGACTGTATATTTTTCTCTGCAGCTTGAAGGATGCAAACGACCTGCCAATCCAGTGTGAAATTTCTCCCCTTGTCTCCTATGGAGGAGAAGTGAGTACTGGCTCTGCAGAGCTCGGGGGCCTTGTGGATGGGCCAGGCTGGCAGGGCACACATGTGAGGGACAAGCCACAGAAGCGACTGTAACTCACTGGGGAGCTTTTTGGGGCAGTGCCTCCCAGGCTGCCAGCACAGGAGGGGGGCAGAGGCAGCTCAGCAGCCAGGTGATGTGCAGGGTGTTCCTAACAAGCCACTCTCATCCCTGCAGGGCCTGGAGCAGTTGGTGAAGGACCGAGAGTTCCGCACACCTCTGATCATTGATGAAGATGGGATCCACGAGCTGGTGAAGAATGGGGTGTAGTGGCAGCCCAGTGGTGCCCAGGCAGGGCTGCCCATCCCGCCAGGAACTGGGGCACACCAAGGTGGATAACTGGGCCTAGCAGGGACTGCTCCTGCTTGCTCTGGCCCTCTGCAGAGAAGGATTTGACCCACTCGGTTCTCTGCATGTTGTATGCTTCTATTTATATTTTAATTTAAAAACCAAATGCTACAGATTCCCCTGCCACAAAGCACAGCTGTGGTGCTGCCCTTTGCACTCCAGGCTGTGGACATTTATTTTTAAACATGTGTATAGTAATAGTCATTGTACATGCAGAGGGGATTTTTATGATATGGGGCTGGGTTTAATCTAGAATTTTTATTTTTCTTAAATCTACATGACTATTTTTTTTAATAGGGTCCTTGCCATTGTCCATGTCCTCCCTTTTGGTCATCCTTTGTATATTGCACAACTGGAAGCACCCAATTAAACTCTGAGTTACCCCTGTTTGTCTTCTGGTGGTGTTTGGGTGACAATGACTTTGCACCAAGAGGCTCATGGAGCAGAGAGCTGACTGCATCATGCCAAGTATTCTGTTCAGTGCAGCAAGGGTGGCTGCAGACAGGGCCTCTAGCCTGCAGTGCTCATTTGGGGTGTTCCTGGAGGAAGCAGAGAGTTGTACCCTCCTCTTGTATTTCTGCAAACAGTGGCAAGCCTTGAGCAGGTAGGAACAGGCAGGTGTGTTGCACTGCTGGAGTGCTTAGGGTGAAATCAGCTTGGCACTGAGCCCTCCACCAGTGCCATGTGCCCTCTGCTTTTCCTGGAGGGGCTCTGGCTCCTGTATGAGCCCACTGCTAAGGAGTGTGGTGTCCTGACTATCTGGGGCAGAGCAGCTGTGCTGCCTCCACTCCTGTTTGGGAAGAAGGATGGAGGGTTTGGCCAGCTCCTCTCCTGATCCTGATGTGGCCACAACCTCTCACTGCCCCATGGCTGCCTGGGGAGGGATTTCCTCTTGCAGGCCTGGGAATGGGACCCAGACCACTCCCTCTGACAGAAGTCACCACGTGCCCCCCAGGTGCAAAGGTGACCGCTGGGCACCCCAGGCTCAGCCAAACACTTGGTTCCCGAGGCACTGTGCCAGGGCCACCAGGGCAGAGTTGGGGGTCTTGGCTGGTGCTGTCTCCTGCTGGCTCACCACAGGCTGACTGGGCTGTGCATGGCCAAGGCTTTGGCTTTTGGGCTTTGCAGACCACCACCTTTGCATTCGGTCCTGGGGCAGAGTGCCAGGGTGCTGGCTGCTGCTAAGTCATTTGAGCAGCACTTCCAGGTAGCAGGAGGGGAGTGGAGCAGAGCTGGCTGGTGTTTGTGCCAGTGTGCACGTAGGGTAGCCTGTGCTTCTCCCTGCCAGCTGATCTGGGGCAGCACATGAGGCGCTGCTCAGACCTGCTCCCTGCCAGCCCCGGGGAAGCTGTGCCCTGCCTCTGTCGCCCTGGGCAGTGCCAGCTCAGCTGGTGCTGCAGCCCCTCTCTAGTAGCAGTGACAAGGGTCACCAGTGTCTGCTGGGAGCAGTGCGTGGCTTCCCCTGCCTGTGATTCAGTTGGTTTGTCTGGAGACTTCATGCTGCCAAAGAGGTTTAGGAGCAGGGCTACAGCCCTGGGGCTTTGGGGTGTCTAGTCGGACAAGAAA
Organism: Emberiza elegans; assembly: GCA_024865655.1. Classification (NCBI taxonomy): domain Eukaryota; kingdom Metazoa; phylum Chordata; class Aves; order Passeriformes; family Fringillidae; genus Emberiza; species Emberiza elegans. The sequence continues at coordinate 472,248 of JALJVW010000238.1, read as the reverse complement.
GCTTTTTCGAGAGTTGATGGCCTGCTGCCACGGGTGCTATTTCCTTTCCATAATGTGAGCATGGAATTCAACACAGCCAAAACAGTCTAAAAATTTTTTGGAAAAAGTTCTTTAATTGTGGTTTTTGATGTTGAACGAAAATTAATGTGAGCCCATTATCATTAGTATTATTAGTAGTGTTATTATTTTCTTCCTGACTCGTTGTGTAGCCAGTGGTCACCATGCCGGGCTAGTGCCTGGAAATGATGTCAAGCCACCAGCTCTGTGTGGAGCTCGGGGAGCTGGAGCCCCGAGCCTGTGCCCTGAGCCAGGTTGGTCCTTTGACTGCTGTCCTGGCCACGTGTGCCCGTGCAGGAGTCCTAAATCATTCCCCCAGGGGCCTGGAGAGGGGTAGCCCATGTGGGACCCTCTGGGGTCTTGTGGAGTGTCCCCATCACTCACATTTTGGGGGCGTCCTACCCAGCCCAGCAGTGCAGGAGGAGGGTCCTGGACGTGTGTGCCATGCCACAGGCACGGGACAGACACTGGAAAGTGAAACGTTGCCTATTGCTTTTAAGTTCCCTTGCTGGCCACGGGGACTTTTTTATTTTTTTCTCTCGCGCTATGAATGGGTTTTGCTGTAAATTATAGTTCTGCGCACATTCCCTCGGGCCGAGGAAAATAACCTCTGCCGAAACGCCAGCCCGGATCGCTGACTGGCTCCCCTTCTCCGCTTCCTAATTGAAACCAAATGTGCGAGATGTAGGATTGTGGGATTTCTGGCCTGCTCCCAGGAATCCGCAGAATGCGAGAGAGCTCCCAGAGGCATCTTGCATCAGCCCGGGGAAGTTCGCTCCTCACCTGGCTCCCCCGGCCTGGGCGAGGGGCGCGGAGCCCGCCCGCTCTCCGGCGCTGCGGTGAGTCCCTCAGGGTCCCTCAGGGCTGTGTGGGGATGTGTGACCCTCCTGGCCTGGCGCTGTGGGCGGACACGGCTCTGGCGGAGCCCCGGCATAGGGGCTGGGGTGTAGCTCTGCCCGGGAAGGTTCTGGGTCAGCAGCAGGGCACCGTCCTCACTCGGGGGGGTGACAATTGGCCTCTTTTCACCAGCTGACCCCACAGCGCTAGCAGTTCCCCCCCGCGCCTCGTGCCAGGCCGGCGTTTCCTGGTCTCCCTCAGCTCCCGCCTATGTGTCTGTTGGCAGAGCTGGCAGCCGTGCTGGTCAGCCAGGGAGGCCCTGCTGTCCCCAGGGTCCCCTAGCCAGGCAGCGGGTCACGCTGGGAAGGGGAGCACAAGGCCAGTGCCCTGGTGCTTGTGAGCATCGTGCCCCCGTGCTGCTACTGGGAGCCCACTCGTGGCTGCCAGCCCTGGGTGGCATTGAGGCGATGCTGCGGAGCCTCGCTGGCGGCGGGGTGAGGGGTGCTGGGAGCAGGGCTGGGAGCGCCTGGCTGCCAGGGCGTACTCTCAGGGTGCAGCACCCTCAGGTCGGTGTCCCCAAGCCCCCAGCCGTGCCCCTGGCAGGTCGGTGTCCCCAAACCCCCAGCCGTGCCCCTGGCAGGTCTCTGTCCCCAAGCCCCCAGCCGTGCTCCTGGCAGGTCTCGCCAGGGGAGCTGGAGCCATGGGGACGTGCGAGCCCGTGGCTGAGGAGGCGCTTGCTGCTGCAGGAAATGGGGCTGCATCCAGCCCAGAAAAAGTCTAAAATGGCATTTTTTGGAAGGAAGGAGGACTACGGGTCCCGGCATGCTGCACTGTGCTCCCGCCAAGGCTGCCGGCAGCACAGCATGCTGGGGGCTGTAGTGCCAGCTGGGGCAGGGATCCTGAACCCCCTTATCCAAACATCCTTGGCCCGGGTTCACAGCAAGCCTGTCATCACTCAGGGACATTCCCTGAGTGGCCTTGACCTGTCCCACCCAGCAGGAGGGCAGCCCCAGCCCCGTGTGAGGACTGGGGCTCTGCAACAGGAGCCCTAGAAGTCCTGGCAGACTTGTGCCCAGGACCTGGTGTGCACAAGGGGTGCAGGCTGCTGCCATCCAGCCCCCTCCCCATGCATGATGCATCCTCCTGATGAAGCAAAGGTGGCAGTCCCCACCTAGGAAGCAAGCTGGGGACCTCGCCCAGCTGGGGACCTCACTTGGAACGGGCTGACAGCAAGAGGGACCATGGCTAGGGTGGGGGTTGTCTCTTAACAAAAGCAAATTTAGTTTCTCCCCCAGTTATTTCCCTTGGTTATTTCAGTGGAATAAAGAAGGAGGGAAATAAGAAGGGAAAACAACAAAAAAGCAGCAGCCAAGGGAAACTCAAAGTCCAGGCGATGCCAGGGAGGAGCTCCAAAAATTGTCTACACTAAAACTTTCCAGTGATTGAAAAATTTCAGCAAACATTTTCTGTCAAAGCGTTGCAAAGCCATCCCTTTTGCAGGGCTGGTGGCACAAAACTGATTTCCAGCTCGGCTGCCAGTACTGCCCCTGTGCTTGACCGCATGTCCCTTAGCCCTCAGCTTTGTGGCCTGAGTCACTGTCCCCACACTGTCCCCCAGCCCCACACCCCAGAGGAGCAATGAGCACTTCCCAGTGGCTACGTGGGGACGATTTCCCTATACTAGGCTAAATGTAAATGCATTCCCTGCAGGACATTACAGCATGTGGTATCCTGATGCTTAAAAGAGTTTACTCAGCCTGAAAGAATAGTAGGAAAAATATCCCTGGATATTTTTTGGAATGCAGAAGGAAATTAAGATTTTAATGTTGGTGGGGAACTGGCTGTCATCAAACGCAGGAGCCTCTTGCGTGTGCCTCTGGGCAATGCAGCTGAAATTCCCACTTGCAGCTGAGTTAGTTGCAACTAGCAACAGTTTCCCAGCTGGGAACAGGGAAAAAAAAAAAAAGCAACTACATATGTGCAAAAAAAAAAAAAAAAAAAAAAAAAAAGGGAAAATCAGAAAAAAAGGGGGGAAGTCATCCCAAGTGGAGGTGTTTACTTGTGCCTCCTGCAGAGATTGTGGGGCTTGGCAGAGTTCCCCAGGATTCCTGCAGGGTGCTGTTGGGTGCAGAGAGCTCCTTGCAGAGTGCAGGTGGCAGCTCCTGGGGTTTTGCTCTCCCCTTGGGTGCTGGTGTGGCCACAGCAAGCCCCGCTCTCGCTCCTGCCATGCACCCAGGGCCATACCTAGCACCCCCCAGCTGGATCTGTGGGATGTGGGCAGCTGCTTTGGGTGTGTTTAGCCTTTCTCTTGGTGGTGGGGACATGGCCATGGGGTGATGCAGGGACACAACCAGGCATTCACCTGCAGCATCAGTGGCATTGGGCTGGTTCAAGGAGGTGCTAGCCAGGACAGACATCCCTGGTGCAGTGGGCTTGGCTGGGATTTACCCCAGCAGCCAGGCCCTGTTTGGCCAGGAGCTGTACTCCTTTTAACCCCCAGGTAAGAAGGTTACAAAGGTGTCTCAAAGGTTAATGTGCATTTAAACTAGATTAAAACAGCCTTTTTTAATAGAAAGACAACTGATTGCACCTGGTGCTGGTGTGAAAGTGTCCTTTTGGCAGATAAGGGGGGCTCAGGGAGCCTGGGGCAGGGCTGGTGACGTTTAGGAGTGTCCCTGGTGCTTTCCCTGGCATGGTGCCATGCCCCATGGTGGTGGCCCAGAGGTGTGCCCATTCCCAGGACCCCCAGGTCCCCTCCAGCCCCATCCCATGCTCCCCTCGAGGCAGAGGGTGCAAGCTGGCTCCTCCGCCCTCTGTCACACTTTTCTGTGTCACACAAGGCCCTGGCATCCACTCTGCCATGGGGAGCTATCCCAGTAAATACCCTGTAAATCTCGGGTGATTATCTGCTCTCCTCTCTTGAAGCCAGCAGGCAGGAAACCGCTCTGGCACCCTGCTATTATTGTCTGATGTGATGGGGTTGTGCAACTTCTTCTTTCAAAGGCAGCCAAGGGTGGGTGGCCAGGCCAGAGCCTTTGTGCCCTTCGGTGGAGGCAGCCAGTGCTGGCCCCAGGCAGAGCCCAGGGAGCTTCCCGCGGGTCCTGTGGCCATTCCATGTGGATGTGGCACACCATGGCTCCCAGGGGTGGGGTCAGGCATCCCTGTGACCACCACAACAAATCTGAGCTTGGGGCTCTGCTCCTTCTCCGAGGCTGAGGTGGGGACACGGGGTCTGGTGCAGGAGAAGTGCTCCCACCCTCAGCTGGCTGCCCCAAGCAGGGCTGGTGTTTGCCTCCTCCTTGGCTGCCTCAGCGTGACGAGCCCTGGTTCTGTTTCCACAGGACTGCCGACATGTCGGCCATCCCCAGACCGGCCCTGCTGCCACTGCTGCCACTGCTGCTGCTGCATGTGCCACATGCTGCCAGAGCCCAGGTCAACCCCGGTAAGTCAGACAGGGACCAGGTGGCTGCAGGTGCCATAATTTCATTTCCCTGGTCTCTGGTCCTGCCAGATGGCCAAGTTTGGACTTGCATCATCTCCATAATCTCTGGGATTTTCTCAGCTCTGGGAGCAGTCTGTGATGGCCCCCAAGCCTGCACCTGCCTGGTCACTCTGCTGTCCTGCACCTCACTTGAGCACCTGCAGTGACCTTTAGAGCCTCCCACAGCGTGCCACAGGTGCTGTCTGGCCCCTGGCAGGGTGTTGGACATGGCAAAGCACTTCAGCCCTGGGCTCTGAGCAGGGCCCTTGCATATGGGGGCTCACTGAGGCTGGAGGCTGCCAGGTGCCAAGCTATTGTTTTCTCTGCTGGGCTGTGCCTTCTCTGGCGGTTTTGCAGCAAATCAAGGCTGGCTTTGGTGAAGTGGCTTGACTGGGTGCCTGGCTTCTGCTCAGAAACCACAACATTGTGCTGGCCGGCAGCACAAGTGTGTTTAGATGGCTGTTCCTGCAGGACTCAGCCCTATCCTGTGCTGCAAGGATAGACAGAGCCTGGGTTTTCCCAGGGTTCCCCCAGGGAGTCCCTCTAACAAGTCCCTTCAAAGGCTTCTTCCATCTGTGGGAGGAATTAGCTGGGTCTTCCCTGGAGGTTGCACTGGTGCTTATTTAGGGAGGAAATCCTGTTTCTCCTGCAAACATCAATGGCTGGCAGAACTGGATTTGCCTGGCTAGGATTGTCATTACCAAGACAAAAACACAGGGCTGGCTCCGTGTTTGGCAAGAATTAAACGGGAATTCAGTGGGAGCTGTGTTCTGCAGAGCATCACAAGTGTGAGAGCAGGAGACAAGAAGAGATGCTCTCCCTGTGCCAAAGCTCACGATGAAGATGCACTCATCCTTCTGCCTGATGCAGGATATGGTCCCTGTGTCTGGTGTCCCGGGGATGGTGACACAATGGGACATGGGTTCTTTGTGGGTGCAATGCCAGGCGAGGCAGGGACTGTGGGGTAGGAGGTGGCCCAGGCGCAGTGTCCTGCCCGGTCCTTGCCCCCTCGGTGCGGGTGTTTGCTCGGGGTGGTGTGTGGAAGGGCCGCGGTGGGCTGGAGCCGGCAGCCAGACGGTAAACACGGCCAAACAAGCCGCCCTTTCAGCAGTGCTCTTGGCAGCCAGGCGTGAAAAAAATAACTCCTGTGAAGCAGTGAGGATGCGGTGCTGAGGGAGTCGGTTGCCACTCGGGGGTGCAGCCCGCCTGCCACCCCGGGTACTTTTCCACTTGCAGCCCAGCCAGGAGCAGGGCTGGGGGTGGGAGCTGAGGGGTCATCAGGGAGGACGAGTGCCTGTCTTGGTCACTTGTTCCCTCAGGCAGGGACAGGGAGCAGCGGGCAGCGTGGCACAGTTGCTGCAGTGAGGTTTCTGGGCAAGTGGCCCCTCTGGAGCATGGGGACAGCAGTGCCAGCTCACAGGCTGTTCACCACAGCCAAGATCCTTGCCAGCAAGGCTGAGGAGATCCTTGGGGACAGGGCTGTGCATGCCCGTTAGGCCTTGGAGCCACCTCCCCTTCTTCTCACTTCACTTGGAGCTGGGCTGGCATCCACTTCTGGCCAGAGGCTTCACTTGCTCGAGAAGGTGCCTGCTTTGGCAGGACTGTCCGCGCCTTGCTTCGTCCTCTTTCTGTGAGCCAGAGGGATGGAGAGTGCTGCCTTGGGGCTCAGTGTATGTGCCCCAGCCCAGGCCATTTCCATGGAGGGATTCCCTCCTGCTTAGTGCCCTGCCGGTGTCATTGCAGCGGTGTGTCGGTACCCCTTGGGAATGTCAGGTGGGCACATCCCTGACGAGGACATCTCAGCCTCCAGCCACTGGTCTGACTCCACGGCCGCCAAGTACGGACGGTGAGTGTGGGCACCCTCCTGCAATAGCCACAGCAGGGTCTGGGCTGGCATGGAGGGAGAAGAGGGACATGGGGCTGGCCTCAGCCATGTGCAAACAGCTCCTCCACTCTGGGCTCACAGGCTGGACTCAGAGGAGGGCGATGGAGCCTGGTGCCCCAAGACTCCAGTGGAGCCAAATGACCTGAAGGAGTTCCTGCAGATTGACCTGCAAGCCCTGCACTTCATCACACTGGTGGGCACCCAGGGGCGCCATGCCAAGGGCCACGGCAATGAGTTTGCCCCCATGTATAAAATCAACTACAGCCGGGATGGCACCCGCTGGATCTCTTGGAGGAACCGGCACGGGAAGCAGGTGAGGAGACGGGTGGGGGCTGCATTGGATGGTGGGTGAGGAGGCTCCTCCTGCCCATCCCCACCATGCTTCTCTTTCTCCAGGTGCTGGATGGAAACACCAACACCTACGACATCGTCCTCAAGGACCTGGAGCCACCCCTCATCGCCCGCTTTGTCCGCTTCATCCCCGTCACCGACCACTCCATGAACGTCTGCCTGCGCGTGGAACTGTACGGCTGTGCCTGGCTGGGTGTGTGCTGTGGTCCCCTGCCTGTCCCTGTGTCCCTGTGCTGGGGTGCTGGCCATCCCAGTGGGGGCTGTCTGTCCTGCAGCACCGGGATTGGCAGTGTGTCCATGCACTCACCCTTCCCTCCCTGCAGATGGGCTGGTGTCCTACAATGCGCCAGTCGGGCAGCAGCTCATCCTTCCTGGGGGCACCATCATTTACCTGAATGACTCAGTGTACGACGGGGCCTTTGGGTACAGGTGAGGACTGGGTGCCATGCTGGGCAGCAGGTGAGGGGCATGTTCCTTCCCTGCGTTTTCAGGCTGATCCTCAGCGGAGCAAATGCTTGCGGTGTCCTTGAGGTGGAGGACATGGCCAGCCTGGGAAGGCTGCACATCAGGAGGGGGTCAGTGTGATGAGGGAAGCAGCTCCAGCCCTTCCCTTGGATTTGCTCTAGTTGCACCACATGTTCAGTGCCCCACAGCCTTTTCCAGAGAGAACATCAGGAACAAAATACCCCCCTGAGTGTCCTGGGGCCCGCGAGGAGCTGCCAGGGGGTGCTGGGTGGTGCAGGTTTGTGAGGCTGGCAAGAGTCACGCTCCTTCTGTCCCTTTGCACATGCCAGCATGACAGAAGGCCTGGGCCAGCTGACGGACGGGGTGTCGGGGCTGGACGACTTCACGCAGACCCACGAGTACCACGTCTGGCCAGGCTACGACTACGTGGGCTGGCGCAACGAGAGCACGGCAGGCGGCTACGTGGAGATCACCTTCGAGTTCGATCGCATCAGGAACTTCACCGCCATGAAGGTCCTCACCCCCCCGGCCCTGTCACCCTCCCCGTGCCCCTCGGTGGCTGTGCTGACAGGCTGCCCCACAGGTCCACTGCAACAACATGTTCGCCAAAGGTGTGAAGATCTTCAAGGAGGTGCAGTGCTATTTCCGTGCCGATGCCAGCGAGTGGGAGCCCAGCGCCGTCTCCTCAGTGCTGGTGCTGGATGATGTGAACCCCAGCGCCCGTTTCGTCACCGTGCCTCTGCTCCACCGCATGGCCAGTGCCATCAAGTGCCAGTACTACTTCGCCGACACCTGGATGATGTTCAGTGAGATCACCTTCCAGTCAGGTACTGGTTACCATGAGCCCTGTGAGGACCAGGCTCTCCTGGGTGGGAGGCTCAAGGAGGTGGTGGGGCTGTGGGCCATCCACACCCCCACCCTGATGTTCTCTTCTCCCTGGCCAGATGCAGCCATGTACAACAACTCAGTGCCCCCCGCCGAGGCACCCGTGGTCCCCACCACTTACGGTAAGCATGGGAAGCAATGTCACCCTGTGCTGGGTGGGCACTGTGCCCCATCCCATGCAGGAAAGGGGCAGGGGGTCTCCCCACGCCCCAGTGTGACCGGCCCTCTCTGTCCCCTTCTCCGGCCAGACCCCACACTCAAGGTAGACGACAGCAACACACGCATCCTGATCGGGTGCCTGGTGGCCATCATCTTCATCCTGGTGGCCATCATTGTCATCATACTGTGGCGGCAGTTCTGGAAGAAGATGCTGGAGAAGGTGGGCAAGGGTGGTGGGGCTGGTGAGGTGCCTAGTGGTGGTGGGGTCATTCTGGGCAGGTTCTTCTGGGAGCTCAGCATGGAGAAAACAGACTCCGTGCAAGGGCTGATGCTCCCTTCCTCTCCTCAGAAAGGGTTTTGACCCATCTCCTAAGGAAGGGGACTTAGCTGAGCAGGGTGGTGACTTTGGAACTTGCCTGTTTGTCCATCCCTTTGTCCTGAAGCTGATCTGGGGAACAGGAGCCTGGTGTGGACGGTTCTCACCATAGCCACCACCTAAACAAGGTCACTCACAGAACTGATGAAGCCAAACCCTTCTCCACAGAGGCAGACAAGAGAACGGGGAAACATGAGGACAGACTCAGGCAGGGGTTGCAACCTAGGGACAAGGCACTAGAGAGGAGGTTTGGTCACATCCCTGGTACCATTCTGCCCATTCTGTGGGGAACCCCACCTCTCTCCTCCTTTGCCCCACTGTCACAGGCATCACGGAGGATGCTGGATGATGAAATGACCGTCAGCCTCTCCCTGCCCAGTGAATCCAGCATGTTCAACCACAACCGCTCCTCCTCCCCCAGCGAGCAGGAGTCCAGCTCCACCTATGACCGCATCTTCCCCCTGGGACCCGACTACCAGGAGCCCTCCCACCTGATCCGCAAGCTGCCCGAGTTCACCGCGGGGGAGGAGGACACAGGTGAGAGCCAGGACACCCTGCATGCTCACAGCCATCTCACAGGTGACAGCCAGGACACCATTCACTGAGCCTTCTGCAACCCCCTCTCTCCAGCCCCAGCTTTTGGCCACTCTCCAAACATTTTGTCACAGAGGGGAGAGGTCACACAAGTCCCCATGCATCCCACATGAAGGTCACACAAAGCCTGTGACTGAGAGCCAGCGACATCCACTGCCAGACTAAGCTGTATCCCACTGTCATCCTTGGGGATGCTCTGGCACCTCTTCCTCAATGATGTGGAGGCCAGGCGTCGATCTCTGCTCCCCTGGTGCTCAGGGCTTGGTTGGTGTTTGCCATTGGTGGGGAAGGAGCGGAGCAGCCTGCGCTGCCTGCAGGAAGGCAGCCCTGAGGGGGCTCTGGGGCAGAAGGGGCAGAGTGTGAGCAACCCCAGGGAGCAGAGGGTGCAGGGCAGGACACCCACGGCAGGGCTGGCCCCGCTGTGTCCCCCCAGGCTGCAACAGCCCCACCAAGCCATCGCAGGCCAGCGTCCCCGAGGGCGTCCCGCACTACGCCGAGGCCGACATTGTGAACCTGCAGGGTGTGACGGGCGGCAACACCTACTCAGTGCCAGCCCTCACCATGGACCTGCTCGCTGGCAAGGATGTGGCCGTTGAGGAGTTCCCCAGGAAGCTGCTGACCTTCAAGGAGAAGCTGGGGGAAGGCCAGTTTGGGGAGGTGAGTGGGAACTGGGCCTGCTCTGAGCAGGACTCAGGCAAAGCTTGTCCCAGCTCGCAGGGGCTGTGGAAGGCTGTCAGCCAGCAATGTAATGGCTGCCCCTTGCTCCCCCAGGTTCACCTCTGTGAAGTGGAGGGGATGGAGAAGTTCATAGGAAAGGACTTTGCCCTGGAGGGCCTGGATGGCAGCTCTGACCGCCCCGTGCTGGTGGCTGTGAAGATGCTGCGGGCAGATGCCAACAAGAACGCCAGGTAGGGGCTGAGGGGGGCACACACCCCAGCACTGCCCACGTGCAGAGCCTCACCAGGAGAGCTGGGATGCTTGGAAAGCATTTCCTATCTCCATCAGCTGTATGCTCAGTGCAGCTGCAAGGACCACACACCTGACCTCTCTGGGGATGCTGGGCTGTCACACGTCAGGATCCTTGGTCCTAACCAGCTCCCCAGTGCCTACCTACCTGCTGAGCCCACCCTGCAGCTCATCTTCTCTAGTCCCAGGGGAAGGGGCTGACAGGTCCTCAGGAGGCTTGGGGTGGGGGTGGGTGGCACTCTTGGCCAGTCTGTGCTCACCTCTGTGGCCCTCTGGGTCTGTCTATCCCATCCGTGTGGTTTCTGTTCCGGAAAGGAATGATTTTCTGAAGGAAATCAAGATCATGTCACGGCTGAAGGACCCCAACATCATCCGGCTGCTGGCGGTGTGCATCACAGATGACCCCCTGTGCATGATCACTGAGTACATGGAGAATGGGGACCTCAACCAGTTCCTGTCCCGCCAGCAGGCAGGCAGCCCTGCTGCTGCCCACGCACCCACTGTCAGGTAGGGCTGCCTGGGAGAGCAGGGGCAGGCAGTGCTGCTTGCTCCTGGGACACCCTGCCTGGAGCCATGCACCTTCTGGCTGTTGTCCTTCCTTCCTTCTGCTCATTCATCCTGTGTGCCCCCGACAGTGACCTGCGGTTCATGGCCACCCAGATCGCCTCGGGCATGAAGTACCTCTCATCCCTCAACTTCGTGCACCGGGACCTGGCCACGCGCAACTGCCTGGTGGGGAAGCACTACACCATCAAGATTGCCGACTTTGGGATGAGCAGGAACCTCTACAGTGGGGACTACTACCGCATCCAGGGCCGGGCGGTGCTCCCCATCCGCTGGATGTCCTGGGAGAGCATCCTGCTGGTACACGGGGCCGGGGCTCCTCTGACAGACACTGACGTGGCTCTGGGGATGCTCACTGCCCTGCTTCCTTGGGCTGGGGGGTGCAGGAGGGATGGTGAGGTCTCTGCTCACTGCAGCCCAGATTTGGGATGAAGCATGGGGACAGCTGGAGTGGTGGCAGCTTTTTGAGGCAGGCTGGGGGGACTATGGTGATTTTTGATGTCCCAGTGGAGGACATCCTTTAAATGGGAGGCTTGGCATTTTATCCTGGCCATGGTCAGGCCTGGAAGAGGGAGCAATGTTGGTTTTTACCTTTGCCAGGAGCTGGATCCTTGGCAAGTTCAGAGTAGTCACTGCCAGCCAGACCTGGAGCTCACCAGGCTCTGGCCTCAGGCAGAAAGCAGGTCTGTGGGGCCAAGCATCTCTCTGGGACCAGACCTGGATGCTGAAGCATCCAGAATGAGGTTTTGATCCCTGAGCACCTGGAACTTCTGGGTAAAGCCCATGCCTGACCCTCCTCTGCTCCCTCTGGCCAGGGCAAGTTCACAACAGCCAGTGACGTGTGGGCGTTCGGAGTGACGCTGTGGGAGACCTTCACACTGTGCCGGGAGCAGCCCTACTCCCACATGTCTGATGAGCAGGTCATCGAGAACACTGGCGAGTTCTTCCGCGACCAGGGCCGGCAGGTAGGGATGGGATGGGATGGACGGGACAAGAGGACCAGGGGTGCACCTAGGACATGAAAAGCCTGGGGAGAGACTTTAAGGTGACCAGATAGGGAGCTTGGCTGTGAGGCAGCTATGGGACAGGAACTCCTCCGGGAAGGAGTCCTGGTGAAGGGCCCATCATGGCAAACGCTGCACTTTACACAGCCCAAGGCACTGCTCGCTCACTGACCCCACTGCAGCTTTTAGGGTCTGGGGGACAGAGGCAGGTGTCCCCAGCTGCCTCACTGTGCCATCTGGAGGTCATCTTGCCCCTGGGCACATGGCAGCACAGCCCCCACCTCGGGCCATGGAGAGATAGGGCATCCTGAGATACAGGGCTCTCCAGGAGCAGTTTGCACATTGGTTTCTGTGGCAGTAATTCTCTTTGCCATTTCTGCTTTTTGTTTTGCAGACGTACCTTCCCCAGCCCATGCTATGCCCTGACTCAGTCTATAAGCTAATGCTCAGCTGCTGGAGACGGGACACTAAAGATCGTCCCTCCTTCCAGGACATCCATCGTCTTCTCCAGGACTCAGACAGTGAAGAATGACCCTTGGCTCCCACCTGTCCTGGTCCCATCCTTCCCTGTGCACAGAGGAGCCCCAGATGCAAACCGAAGCCACTTCACTCGGACTTAGCCAAAAACCCAGAACAGCTGCTCGTGTTCTCATTGTGCAGTGAGGCCTCACAGGAGACTGCCAAGGACAGCAAAGCCCCATGGTGTGGGACAGCTGAGACCTCCCTCTTCCCCACAGACCTGAGCCCAGCAGCGGCTGGGGGAGGGTTATTTATTGGCAGCCCGTTCCTGGTGACAGGGACCGGGACAGAGCAGCTTCTCTTGCCTGGCTGAAGGGGACAAACTTCAGCTGGACTTTCTCCATGAGGAAGCTCGGCCCACACGCAGGGCAGGTGCCTGGGGAAGGGATGTGTGCAGGTGTGTGCCTGCTGGAGCAGGGACAGACTGGCAGCCACCACCTGCTTCAGGAGGAGCTGGGAGCAGCCTCCGGCTGTGTGATTGCGGGGTGAAAACAAAGACTCCGTGGACATTCGGGGCTTTGGACATGCCACATGGAGAGGCAGGAAGCACCCTCCCTACTGGCCAGCCCCAGCTGCACAGGGAGAAGACTGGGGGCGCTCCCAGCATCTCACCCAGCTGCTGGAGTGTGCAGCCAGGGAGGAGCGGGCATCCTGTGCCGAGGGGACATTCCCTCACTGACCACAGCCACTCCAGGGCAGCTTAACTGCCCAAGAAATGCATTTTGGATGCCCCACGGGTGATGCATGGCAGCTGGCAGCAGGATGCTAGCACCTTTTAGTTCCATTGGGAAATCTCCAGGTCCTCCTCCCCCACAGTTAACCCACATCTTCATCTGCCAGAAGAAGAATGGGTATAGCAGAGTTTCATTGGCAGGGGCATGGAGCAGGGCGCTCCAGCTCTCCCTGGCTCTCAGCCAGGGATCACAGTCCAGCTGAAGCACTTGATCTGGGCTCTGCCACCTGAGCATCCCACGGCATTCTGGCACCTGTCCGTGCTCCTGAAGCTGCCAGCATTCTGAGCAAACTGGGCAGGTGCCAAAGCCATGTGCCCTGGCAGGTGACCCACCAGGCCCCAAACTCAGACCCTCTTGTGGCTGGGCAGGAACTGTGGACTTGGAGGGTCCAAGGAGCCCTCCACACTCTTGTACGCACTAGCTCAGCACCAGCAGGCGCGCGTGGCACAGTTCCCAGTATCCCTTGGCTAAGGCATGTGTATATTCAGTAGATGCACCTATGTGTAGGGGCCAACCCGCTGAAGATACACTTGGTATGTGATCTGGCTGCATGGTTTCCTTGTGGCGCTTCTGCAGGTAGCTCAGCTCGCCTCCCCCGAGGGCACCCCGGGGCTGGGGGGCTCTGGAGCTGTCCTGTGTGCCTGGGATGTGGAGTGGAACACAGGTAACAGTCTGAGACTTGGAGCCAGGATGATCGAGGGAGCAGCTGGCTGACCCACACTAGCTGTCTGCCCCAGCGGGTGGGAGGGAGGATGCTCTGAGGCTCAGCATCCATGTGCAGCAGCAGGGCCGGGGCAGGCCCTGTGTCTCGGAGAGGGGAGGGCAGTGATGGTGGCTGGTCTCCCGCGTGCTCCTCCTGCCTGCGACAGAGGATGGATGCCTCATCCCTGATGAGCCTGTATAGACGAGGACGGGCTTTGTTCGTGTCCTGGAATTGGTGTCCCTGTGCCTGTCCCCTCGGATGGCCGCTCCGTGCTCAGGGTGCGTTGTGGCCCATCCCAGGCCTGCCTCAGCCGGCTGGGGCAGGTGGGGCACATCTGCAGCTCCTGGGGCCCGGGCACTATGCACCATCGGCATGGCCCCGCATTCAGTAACAGGCTGAGGGGTCCGCTGTGTCCATGCCCTGCTCCAGCTGGGACCCCGCCAGGAGCAGAGCTGCCGCGGAGGGCCCTGCGCACCCAGACCTCCGCACCACGGCGGCAGCAGGGAACGGCGGCCTACTGGGCATTTCTGCTGGGTGTTTCTGCCTTCCTCGGCGGCAAAGAGGGAAGGGAATGGAAGGGACAGCGGCGACGCCCAAAGCTCTCCGCCGAAGGGGCGGTTCCTGAGCGAATGGGCGTGGCCAACGCGATGTGGGCATGACCTAGGCGCCGGGGCGTGTTCCTAGGGGGCGCGGTCACGGAGCGCGCCCCGGTGGCCCCGCCCTCCGCGCTCTGCTCACCATCACGCCACCGGCGGCGCGGGCCCCGCCTCCCTGCCGCCCGCCGATTGGCTGCGGGGCCGGACGGGGCGGGGCCGGGCGCACGCAGAGCTTATAGGGCGGGGGGCGGCGGGCTCCGGGCAGCGATGGAGCGTGTGGTGCTGGTGACCGGTGCGAGCGGGTGAGCGGCGCTGAGGCCGGCCGGGCCGGGTCGGGCTGGGCTGGGCTGGGCTGGGCTGGGCTGGGCTGGGCTGGTGGGCTGGGTTGGGTTCGGCTCGGCTCGGCTCGGCTCTCTCTGACACCGTCCCGTTGCAGCGGTGTGGGGCTGGCGCTGTGCAAGCGGCTGCTGGATGAGGATGGCCGCATTCACCTCTGCATCGCCTGCCGCAACGAGCAGAAGAGCGAAGCCACGCGGGACCTCATCCTGGCCACCCACCCCGCCGCCCAGGTGTCCACCGTGGAGATGGACCTGGGTAACCTGGCCTCGGTCCTGCGGGCCGCCCGTGAGCTCCGCTGCAGGTACGGGATCTGTCCCCATCGGGCATCTCCGCCCGCGCTCCGCCCCACCGGGCACCCCTGACCCCTCCAACCCGGCTCCCGTGCTCCTCTCCACGCAGATTTCAGCGCCTGGACTTTGTCTACCTCAACGCTGGGATCATGCCCAACCCGCACGTGAACTTGAAAGCTCTCTGGCACGGTCTCCTCACCGGGTAGGAGGTGTTGCCGGGGCTTCCAGCCCCCGCCTCTGGGAAGCAAGGGGGGGCTGGCACCGTCAGGCCGTGCCCCTGGGTGTCGTGCTGAAGGGCCTGTCTCCCTCCCGGTGTGAGAGAGAGCACGTCCCTGGCGGATGCCCTCTCTTGTGTGGGGTGGGTTTGCCGGCTGAGTGCCGTGCTGGGGTGGCCTAAGGCACCCAGAGCCACCTCTGCTGCCAGGGGTGAGGCCCGCTGGGCACGTGGGGAGGGCAGGAGGTCACCCAGAGCCTGCAGCCCCTGCCACTGCTTGAGAAATGCTGCTGTGTTGAACTCTGGGTCTCCTCACTGTTGTTGCGATGCTAGTGTAGGTTTCTGTAGCCGTTCAAAGCTGTGGATCACAGTAGTTTATGAGGGTCATGGTTGGTGTGAGCATCGCTGCTCTGTAGGCAGCACGGGGAGGATGAGCTGAGGAGCACAGTGATGTGTGTGAATCTGACAGAACTGCTGGGCTCTTGAGCGCTGCTGCCAGACTCCTTTCCTTGCCTGCATTAGGCATGGCCCAAGACCTTGGCTTGATGCTGAAGCTTGATTAAGTTATCTGAGAGTGAAATGAGGGACTTTACCATGGGAACGTGAAGGAAGGGACAAGTCTTCTCTGGTCTAGTCAGTATTGAGGCACTTGCAAATAAAGGGCTTGGGATACTCTCTAGATCTTTCCCATATATTTTTTTCATGGTTTAATGTTGCCCTTGAAAGCAAAGCTGTGTGGAGCCTGTGTGGTGAGGGTACTGCTGAGGGGCTCAAGTGGGGAAGTGGTGCATTCCTGCTGGCAGTGTTCCTCACTAACTCCTGTTCTTGGCTTCCAGGAAGCTGCTCCACATGCTGACCACTGCAGAAGGCATCATGACCCAGACGGACAGGCTGAATGGAGACGGGCTTCAGGAGGTGTTTGCTACCAACCTGTTTGGGCACTTTATGCTGGTGAGGCCTCATATGAAGATTGAACCCTCAGTCTGATGTTTGATGTGGGTAGGGATGGGTCTGGGCTGTACAGATCTCACAGGTTCAGCTGCTGATGGAGGCTGCAGCCTGACAGATAAAGGGTTGACATTTGTTTAAATAGCAACAAATGGTGACTTTTGTTGCAAGAGTTAATATAATTTTGAGGTTACTCTAGTGAGCCAGCAGACAGAAGTCAATCATACGTAGTTCTCCATCCAGGATAAATGCTAAGGCTTGGCTGTGTTAAATTGTGACGTGCTCAACTGAGCTGTCCAGCCAAATGACAGCTGCTCGTATAAGTGTCTGCTTTTGGGTAGTCTAGGAAAAGCTGACTGGGAAAGCTGAGAGAAGCTCACAGCCTTGGGTGCCGTAAAGTCATACCCTAAGACTGGGAAACTGCTGTGTTAAATGAGTTAAGGATTCTTTTTCCAGGTTCGTCAGCTTCAGTCTCTGCTCTGCGGTAATGAGAAGCCCTCACGACTCATCTGGACCTCCTCCAGCAATGCCAGGGAGTCTGCCTTCAGCCTCTCTGACTATCAGCATGCCAAGGGGCAGGAATCATACAGTTCCTCTAAATATGCTACTGACCTGACAAGTGTGGTTCTGAACAGGAAATTTAATGACCAGGTGATGATGGGGTTTGTGTTGCCTGCAGAAACCTAATGAGCTGCTACTGTTTGTAATTATCATGACATTGTTGTTACCTAGTTGCATTCATTCACTCATAGCAATTTGATGCATTCCTTATGGCTGAGGTTGAACTGGGGGGAATCTGCCAGAGAGATTGCCAGATTCTGGAGTTCTTGCCAGAAAAACTTCCCAAAGCAGGAGATTTCGAGAGCAGTTCTTACCTTGCAAGCTCTACTCTTTAGATCAGAATTTATGTTAAAGAGCAAAGAGCCTCTGCTTTTTTCAGGTGTCCCTGCCTATCAGCACAGGGCTGCTCTTGCAGTGCTGCCTGGAGCTGCAGGCTCTGCTGATGGCTCTGTGCTGCTGCTCAGGTCTACCAGGGAGCTGTACAAGCAACCTGCCTTCCCTGTCCTGGGGCATTGATGACTTGTGCTGGCAGCTGCAGCTCTGGTCCAGCAGTAGTGCTTGTGCCATTCTCAAACACTTCTGGAGAAAATGGTTTAGTCCCAAAAGGCTGAGCTCTTATATATTGAAGAAGAGGTAGTCTTTAGTCTGACTGCGCTGTAATTTTTGGGATATCTGCTGTGGCTGCTGAGCTGCATGGAGATTGCACCAGGAAGCTGCATTTTCTACTTTGTAATGGGCATGGATCTAACACAAACCTTTCCAATTCGGACCTCTTAAAAATCACTACATCTAATTGCTCTCTGCTCTAGTACTTAGTGGCGTATCACAGTCTGATGTCTGTACACACCCTCTCTGGCTGAGGAGTACTGGGAGGGAAGCAGCATGACCAAGTCTTTTAAGTGTGGTGTAATTGCATATTGACTTGGTTTCTTCTCTGCAGGGTCTGTATTCCAGTGTTGTTTGTCCTGGGCTTGTTATGTCCAACATGACATACAGAATTTTGCCTGTTTTTCTGTGGAAGCTGCTAATGCCCATCATGTGGTTGGTGAGTGGATGTCCTGGCTGGTTTTGGGCTGTGACACACTTTACTGCAAGTGATGTACAGCACACTTCTGGCTCCTTGCTGCCTTTGTTGGTATAGATTTCTTTCTTCTGTTGAGCTGGGCAGGCTGGACCCTCTGTAAACCTTCCCCTTCTCATCTTGGGGCCCCAGTTTGGAGTTGAGTTTCGAGGTTTGGTGCTGGACACTGGCAGAGGAGCAGGGTTCAGCCCTTCAGCTACAGCAGTGTTTGTCAAGGCTCCCCTTGGAAACTTTGCCAGTTCTGTTTGGGATTGTGAAACACCATTAGCTTGCTGGCAGCAGAGCTTGGGATGTGGCCCCAGCTTGGCCCCTGTGCTTTGAGATGCTGTTCATTTCTAGAACAACCTGTTTTCCAGTGTTGTTCTTTCCATTCCTCTAGAAGGCAGTTATTTTTTTCTTTCCAACCCTATGGAAAGCAAAGCTTCCTGCTCTCTGTTGCCTCCCCCCCCTGCTTCCCCAGAAGTTTCCTTGCCTTTCTTCCTCTGGCTTCAGCTTTCCAGGTTCACTGCAGTTCTGTCCCTGAGGGCTGCCTGTTCTGAGCTGTGATGCTCTTGCTGCAAGAGTGGCCTTTCATCTTAAGCTGCCCCAGTTGCAGCAGCTGATCCTGATGGATCACGTTTCTCCTGGCAGCAGAGAGGCAATGCCTTCTCAGTTGTCCCCAAAGCTGGCAGTCTTGCAGATCCTCTCTGCCTCCTGCCATTCCTGCCCTTGAGAGCCTTCCAGAAGAGGCACCTGCAAGATGTGTGTGGCCTGTTGCTCCTGCCTTGGGGTGATCTCTGTGTGGGACCCTGGAGTGACACTTGCTGGGGGGCTCCAGAAAGCAGTTTGTGGTGGTGATAGGGGATGCTTTAGTCAGTGTGCAGTGTTACCTATTGCCCAGTTTGAGAAGCATTTGTACCTCTGGTAGATTATCTGGAGTGTTTAGGCTGCTCAGGGCTTGCCAACAAACCTTGGGCCACAATACAAATTCTGCCATGTCCTTTTCCCCTCAGATCCGATTTTTTGCCAAAACTTATACTCTGACACCCTATAATGGAGCAGAAGCTCACGTAAGTAGTTCACAACTTGATTTTAACATTGCTTCCTTCTGAATAGCTCTTCTGGGGTCTTGTGGCTTGAGCAAAGAGCCTCTCAGCAAGGCTGGTGGGTGGGAGCTCTATTTGACCCCCAGATAGGACACAGCAGTGAGTGTGGGGACCCAGCTGTCCCCAGGGCTGCTCAGCCACATGGAGCTCTATGACCTTCACCCAGTGCACATAAAATAAATGATTTTGGGAAAATATCCTGACCAGGGAGAATGATGTGCAAGCACAGGGGATGGGAGGTGGGTGATGGGCAACACAATGTGTCTCAAACACAGTGGGAGCAAGTTCAGCCATGCTGAACTGCTTTAGCAGAAACCTCCATTACTCTTGGCTGAGGGAGGTCACATCTGAAGGGATGTGCTCAGAACTTCACATGTCACATCTTCCCCTCCTTGGTGGGAGCTCCTGTGGTGTCTTCTCCTGTGTCTGCTGGCAGTCAGGTCTTTGCCCGCAGGCATGGCTGGGACAGTGTGTGCTGGACTTGTACCTCTTTGTGTTGTTCTTCCCAGGTGTGGCTGTTCAAACAGAAGCCAGAGTACCTGGATTCTCTTGTCAAATACCACAGCTGCACTTCTGGACTGGGGAGATGCTATGTGGAGCCTCGAAAGGTCAATGGAGAGGGAGCTTCCTGCTCCGGGGGGTCTGCCATCTGCTTTGGGCTGGTGCCAAGGATGTCCTGTGCCTGGAGTGGAAGGAAGATGCTTGTTGAATGCTAGGTAGCAGGAAGGGATGTGGGTTTATCTGCAGTGCTTCCTTGAGTAACTCCTGGCTTAGGCTGGAGTCTGGAAGACAATGGAAGTGATGACCAGAACAGGTTAAGTGTGTAATGATACTTTCCCAAAATATGTTCTGGCTTATGCCCTGGTGACAGATGTCTGTAGTTGGCTGTTGGTGAGGGTAGAAGCTCTGGAAATGCACCCTGTTTATCCCCAGAGCTGCCCTCGGTGTCTGCACTGGCTGCCACCAAGGTGATGGTCTCACAGTGCTGTTTCCTTGCCTTCCAGATGGATGTGGATGAAGACACTGCTGAGAAACTTTACCAGAAGCTGATGGAACTGGAGGAGCAGAGTCTAGAGAAATACCATGATCTCTTAGATTAAGTAAAGCTAATCTCAGTGGGGTGAGAGTCTTGTATCAGTAACCTGGGGTTTCTTCATTTTGGTGCTATCTGTGTTGCCAGCTGTTCTGCAGGCACACGGCTTCAGACACAATCTTCCTTCTCGACAGAAGGTGAACAGTTCCTGAAAATGGAAGTGTGAAAACTGAAGAGAAATACTTAGACCTTTGGCTATGGGATTTTTCTTTTGGCATAAAACTGGAGACCTCAAATAGGCAGAGTCTTAACACAGTTGCAAAGTGGTGTCTTGCAGAAGCATGACTGAGCTGTGTGTGATTCAGGAACATCCTCAGAACCTGTGGTTTCCATCTGGCTCAGGGCAGTAAAGGCAGTAGTCTGGGGTGCTGCCCTGCATCTTGGCTCTGCTGGTGTTTGTAGATGGCTCAAACACATCACCTGTGGCTCATCCTGATGTACTTGAAGGCTCACCTTCAGCAGAGCTGTCCTTGTTCACCAAAGCTGGGGCTGGCTCTACAGACCTGCTCAATGAGACTGAACCTTACTGGCAGGCAGGGTCTGCCCAGCAGCTGAAACCAAGCTCCTGAAGAGCCTGCCTGAGAAGCACACGCCTGCCTCAACTGTGAGGACAGATGCCTTGCTGTCCCCTGGGTATGGGCACTTGAGGGTTTTAACCATGACTGGCTTGAAAGGATGATGTTAACCTGGACTCAGGGCCAGTCTGCTCTATTTAGAGCAAGACAGAGGTTACCATGTTGTTTTATCTATTTAATTCTTTTATATAAATCTGTTGTACCACCCATTCTTCCTGTTGTTTTTCTGGAGACCTTCACCGAGTACCTGCCACCAAGTAACTTCAAGTGCTGTAATGAATAAATGACTGAAATTGAGTTGTCCTTAATGCAGTGGTGTTTTTACTCCAATATCCCTCTACTTTTGACTTGGAGGCTTGGAAGGAAACTTAATTGGTGCCTTGTGCTGTAAATCTGTGCGTACTTGGGAAGTGTGGAGTCTCTCTGCCACGGAAGAGCTGTTAACCACCTTTTTGGCTTACTTCTTTAGCTAAGGAAAGACATGAGTGATTTCTGAAGACCTCAGTGTGGTTTTGTGTGCTGAGCACCTGTGGGAAGTCTGAGACTATTTCCCAGCCTTAGGCTCCTGGGAGATGTCTTTTGGTGCTTGCTCATCCTGCTGTGTCACATAATGACGCTTAATGCATTAATTAAAGGCTTAATGCTCCCTGGCAGGGGAGCCCTGGGGCTGCCTGGGGTCAGGTGCTGTAGGAGCGAGGTGTGCTGCATGCCCTGGCTGCTGCCTCCTGCCAGGGTGCCCCAAAGAGGGGCTCTGCTAGGAAACCTGTACAGAGCTAGCAGCCAGGAGAATCCAGGCTCTTCATGGACTTGCCTTGCAGGGATACACATTTAAAGAGTCTTGCTTTCTTTTTAATTTCTTCCCATCCTCCACTGGTTTGGAGCAGAGCAGAGGGGTACTGGCAGCAGAGATGTCTCAGTGTTGCATTTGGGCTGAGGGGACCCTCCCAGCTCAGCCTTGTGTGAGACCTGAGCCCAGCAGCACTGGTGTGGGCAGGAGTGTACTGGGTTTGGCCTGGCAGTAGAACAGAATGAGGAGCTGCCCATTGTGGGGTGGTGCTTCCCTCAGCTGTGGCTGGAGCTGTTCAGAGCTGTGAAGCAGACTGGGCTGTGCTTGTGTGGGTGTTTATTTAAATGCAATAAAGCCGGTCCCAGCACCAGATCTGCATTCTGTGGCTTTGTTCAGCTGTGTCCTATAACACCCTGGGACCAAAGCCCTCTATTTCTGGTGGAGTGCCTTCCCTTCTCCACAGGGAGAGTTGGTGGCTAGTTCTCTTCCCCACAGCATTCTGCAGCAGTCCTTGGCTCCCTGTTATGGAGGAGATGAAGTACATTGCCCTGGTTGGTTTTAGATAAGTACCTTGAGCTTTGCTGTGCTTCTGCTCTGGGCTGTAGCAGGTAACAGTCACCAGCTCCACCTTTAGTATTCCCCCCACCCCAAATGCAGAGGCACTCAGTCATTTGTTATTCCTGCCTCATTTGCTCTCTGGGCTGAGACAAATGAAATAGCAAGTGTTACTCAAAACAGTCTGACACAATTGAGCTGAGTGCAACTTAGTGGGGAATGGGAGGGTCAGGACTCATTCCAAGCTGATCACTTGTACTGCCCTGTGCCAGCTGGCACTGCAGCTCTGCCAGGCTTAGGGTTTGAATGCAGTGAGGTCTGGAGAGCCTAGAAGAGGTAGCTTTGCATAATCTAGTATACTTAAGGAAAATAAATGTCTTCTGGTATATGGGTTTGCTGGTTCTGTTGGGATTTTTTTCTTAAAGCTTGGAAAAAAGGGGAAAATTTGGATGGGCAGAGGTTGATGACAAGAGCTAAGACCTTTTAGGTCCTTTTATCTCAAGTGTGCCTGTAGGATGAAGTTAGACATTTAACAGGAGAAGTGGGGATGGGATGGGACAAGTGCTTTTTGCCTATGGAGCATGCAGTGGCTGATGAGGGGAGAGCATGTGTGACCAGTCTTTATCCATGGCACTGCTGTCAATAAAGCTATGCGTTTGTTTCTGGTTTGTCTTAAAAGCTCTCTGCAGCTCTCCCTTGAGGATTTGCAGCTCAGGGTTAGAGAAAACATGTTTTTTTTCTGTCCTGCTGTGAGCTCAGCCTGCTGTGTGGTTTAGCTTCCCCTTGGTTGCTGTGGTGGAACTTGGTGCACTGAGGTGTGTGTTCCATCCTAGGAGAGGCATGTGGGGGATTCAGGAGTAGAGAGGGATCAGTTGCTGCCCATGGTTGTCCTTGGTGTGAGTGCAAAGTGGCCTCTGGAGACCTCGAGCTCAGCTTCCTGTTCAGAGTGACACAAAGAATGAACAAAAGGTGCTAAAGCACAAGCTGAGCCCTGGAGAGTGGAAAGGCCTGGAAAGATGGGATACACTTGTGATTTCTCACAAGTTTTGTGCTGCATGGAGCTAGAAAGGCACAGCCAGCCCAGGTGTCAGCAGAGGAATCTCTTCAGTGGGAGGAGGTGCTCCACTGCTCTTCAGCCTTGTCACAGGTCCCTGCTTCTCTACAGGGGTTCCTGCCTGCTTTTGTGACCCCAGGCATCATTGTCCATGCCTTTCCGTAGAAAAAGACTTGGCTGTGCTCAACCTCACTTTCTGCCCCTCTCCTCCATGTTGTGAGAAGCTGGATGTCTTTGCAGTCAAAGGATGGGACTGTTTTGTGTGGTGGGAGCCATAACCACCTCCCACATTTTTCTTTTGTCCTGAAAGCACAGGTAGGACCTGGATCCCTGAAACAGGGACTTCCCAAAGGGTGGCTCAGGTGTTGCCTGCCCACCCCAGCTGTCTGTGAGAGGAACTGGCCATTGCTGGGCATGTGCCAGTCTGCAGGGGAGCACGGCGCCTCCTGCTCTGCTCTGGGCTAGTAGATGCCTGTGCGTGGAGATTAATCCCTTTCAGCTGGACCCAACTCCTCTGTGGAATGAAAACAGGTCCTGCCTGCAGCACAAGGCCCTGGGATTCAGGGTGGTGAGAAATTCCAGCTGGGATAGGGAAGAGCTGGCAGTGGCAGCCATGAATCACTGCTAACACAGGATCTTGCCCTTTGTGATCCTTGGATATGGAGCTTTCCAGAGAACCTCCAGGACAGGTCTTCGGTGTGAAAACTCATTGTGGTTGCCCTGTGAAACCCTGCACAATCACCTGTGTGATCTGGTATCTCACAGCTGTGCCTCATCCTGAGCCACTGGTTTTTCACCTTTGTGAGCGAACACATTGCCTTGCTCCAAGCACAGCCTGAGTTCTCCATTGCTTTTCAGCTCAACTGGCTGTCAGCTATGTAGGGCATGGATAACAGGAGGGTGGGTGGGAACTGAGCCCTGACCAAGGAAGGAGAAAGCTTGAGATTGGTGTGTCAGAGCTGAAATCCCATGGCTGGGTGACCTTTGCCTCTCCAGGAAGGGAAGGGAGTGGGATGGAAGAGAACAACAAAGACTGGCGTGTTCCTGTATACAGGTGGATGTAATACAGCCAGGCTGTTTGGAAAGATCCAGGCTTAGTGGATAGCAACTTTGATGTTGAAAGTCTTGGGAGCTGCCCAGAGTGGGGAGAGGAGACACATAGCTCTGAAGGGCTGGGTGAGAAACAGGGAGCAGAAGCCCCTCTGAGAGTGTTGCAGCAGCATGACCTCTCTGTCTGGCAGGGAAGAGACAAGAGGGACCTGGGTCTGGGTGGGTTTTGCTGAGAATGGGAAAATTCTAGAGCCAAGACTGCCTCTAGAGTCAGGGAAGATTGCCAGCACTGCTTTGAAAGATGCAGCTGTGCTCAGAGAAGAAATCAAAAAGGGAAATGGTGGATGAGTTTAGGAACAACTCATGAGAAGAATCAGAATGAATGGTAAATTCCTTGTTAAGCTCATCAGTCGATGCTCCTGTGTACAAGGAGAGTTTGGAGGGACAGTGATGCTGTAATTAACATTTTTGGCACCAGTGCTCAGTGAGATGGGCCTGGAAAGGCTGCCCTTCCAGAACCCCTCTGCAGATGCAAGGGTTTGTATCAAACCAAAGTGCTAGCAGGGGAGATGACAGGGCAGGCAGATGACATTCACCTTGTGGCAGAGCAGCTGAGCTGCTCACTGTGCATTCTTTTCTCCCTTCAAGCTGCCTCAAGCACAGCAAACAGGAGTGTGGCTGTGGGCTCAGGCTGGGCAAGGCAGCACAGATGCTGAATGTGTGTGTAGGACCCTCTTTGGTGAAGGAGAAGCTGCTAAAGACAAAGATGGTGAACCATGGAGGCACAGCTCCAGACTTGGCCTTCTCTGTGTTTCTGTCTGTCTCAGCAGAAGCTTTGGTCAGCTCAGCTGGGATCAGTGGGAGTTGTGTCCTATGGAAGCTCCATGAGTCACCGTGGCTGGCACCCCCCTGGGCAGCACATGGCAGGTGCAGCAATATTTCGCATCTTTGTCATCTGAGCAGAAGGTGGCTCACTCTGGTGAGCCACCAAAGGCCAAATTGGCTGTGATGGTTTGGATAAGCCATTTCCAAGCAGCAATGTGTGAAGGCTGCAGGGATGCTGCTCTGTCCTGGCTGGCCTGTAGAGCCCTGGGATGTGGGAGCATGGCCTCCAGGTGCCAGGGGTTTATTGATGGCCACTAACCCCCCCCAGAGCAGAGCAGATCCTCACTCCACCTCCCCACACTCTGCCTGGCAGCAGCTGCCACAGCTCAAGGCTCAGGAGGGCTGCATCTCATCCCCTGAATTTCTTGGACACTTTTCAGCAGGTCCTGGCTTCCTTGGCTTTGGGCAGCTCTTGGGGTTGACTCAGGCTTTTCCTGCTGCACCCATCTCATGATAAGCATTCTTGTCTGGAGGGGAATGTGTTGTCACTTGGGTCTGTGCTCTGTGGATGGGAGCAGGCAGAACGCTGTGGGAGGCACGACTCAGGTGCATGTGACAGCAGAAGTGTCAGAGAACAGAAGGGTTGGAGGCCAGCTGTGAGGATGGCTCCTCCTCTGGGCCCTGGGCTCGCTGCCAGGCAGTGGCAGAGGGCAAGGCCAGTGAAGTTTGGGAGAGGAGCCCATTGCAGGCATGTTGCCTCATGTTTACGCTGGGAACACTGGATCAAGGTCAGAGAAGCTGGAATAGCAGGAGCAGTTGGCAACTTGGGCCTGGCTCTGTACACAGGCAGTGGCTCACGTTTGCAGGTGTTTTCTTACAGCCCGTGGTGACATGGCCTTTGGCAGGCCCTGGTCAAGGATGTCCCTCTGGGGCAGGAATAGACAAAGCACTGATAACCTGCCTCTTGTCCCTGCAGGGCCACATGGTGCTAGCCATTCTCCTGCTCTCCTTTCATGCCCTGAGCTGTGAGGGTTCTGTATCCAGGGGTTTTATGTGCTGGTCTTGGGCACCTGAGGGAAGAGGTCTGTCCTCTTACCCAGACATTGCTCTAGGGTGAGGGGTCTCCAGGAGGGACAGTGCGTGGGGTTAGTGTAGCACCCAAGTGCTCAGCCATGGGGACACCCATGCCTGAGCTCCCTGCTCTGCACAGGGTGGGAGCTCTGGCATATACCCTGTCCCACAGAGGGGCTTTGGGGCATCCCTCTGCCATATACAGGGGGACCAGAAGTCCTGCTGGGACTGAAGCTTTGCCTTCCTGAACCCCAGGCATGGGGCCAGTGAATCAGCCAGCAGCAGGACAGCCCAGCAGGCAGCTCTAGCTGGGTGTAGCCACCTCAGCCTCATGGGCATGAGTGGCTTCCTCCCACCCAGATGGTGATGGCCTTTGGCACTTCCATCTCCACCAAAGCCCTTCCCATGCTTCTGGTGTCACAGGCACAATGATCATGAGGAGGGACAATGAGGGTAGGGCATTCCTGCAGGAAATGCTGCTCCTCCATGGGCACAGATATTCTCTGTGCAGTTTGGGAGCTGGGTCTGGCTTCTGCTCTCATCTCTTTTCCCAAACCCAAGGACAACACTGCTGGGGTGCAGAGCAGCAGAGTTGGCAGGGATATAGGGGAGAAGGGGGAGCATAAAGCTGAGCTGGTGGGGGCAGAAGCTGGTGGTATGAAGATGTCCTCTCCAACACCTCTTGGGCCCCTAGAAGCCCACGGGATCTTCAGGGAGGTGTGGGCACTGACCATGGCAGAGTGATCTGCTCTTGGTATCCTAGCACAAACAGAGCATGTTGGAACAGGTTCCACAGAATCACAGAGCTGGAAGGGACCCTCAAGGATCATCAAAGCACAACTCCTGGCCCTGCACAGAACACCCCAAGAATCACACCATGTGCCTGAGAGCATTGTCCAAACACTTCTGAAACTCTGGCAGGCATGACCACTTCCCTGGAGAGCCCATTCCAATACCCAACCACTCTCTAGGTGAAGAACCTTCTCCTAATATCCAACCCAAGCCTTGCTGGACACAGCCTCTTGCTGTTCCCTCAGGTTCTATTGCTGGTCACCAGAGAGAAGAGATTGGTGCCTCCCCTTGTGAGGAAGCTGTAGACTGCTATGAGGTCTTCCCTCAGTCTCCTCTTCAGGCTGATCAAGCAAAGTGACCTCCCTGCTCTTTGCATGGCTTCACCTCCAGGCCCTTTCCCATCTTCCTTTGGACACGAACAGGACCCCCAGGTGATGCTGGGCAGGATTGGTGACGCTGGCACTGGTGCCATCCCCGGATGTGCTGCCCATGGCCCCTCAGTGGCAGGTGCTGCTGGTATGTGGTGACTGCTGGAGAAACCTGTCCCAGCACATCCCACTCAATCAATCACCTTCCCTGAATGCTGCTGGTCAGGCTGATGCTCCCTGCCTGAGGAGCTGAGCTCATTCATTCCCCAGGGCCCTGTCAATAGTGTCACTTGTGACACAGGCTGCTGTCAGAGAGAGGTCATGTTTTTATCAGGCCTTGCTAATTCCTATTTTCTCTCCACCTTTTCCCCCTGCCCATGCATCCCTCAGCGAGGTGTTCATCAGGGATTTGATTAATGCAGGACAAAGGGCAGCTTTCCGAATGTTTATCAGAGCACTGCTGTGTGAGCCATGGGTCCAACCATGGTGGCCCAGGCATCTCAGAAGCACTGCTTGGAGCAGGATAGGCTGTCCTGGACCTGGCCCATGCTCACTTTGGCAGCAGTGCTGAATGTTGACCTCCAGCAGCCTTTGTTGGGGCTGGCTGGGGTGTGCAGGCTCTGCCCAGGTCTCCCTGCACAGTCCCCTGAGCTCTCAGGTCCATGGTTCAGCTCAGGAGAGAGAAGAGTAGGGTAATAACAAGGGGGACATCCCAAGGTGGGTACCAGCACAGCTGGGAGCCATGTGGGTCAGCTAGGCTGGTTTCCTTGTAGCCAAAAGAACTGAAGCCAACCAGTCATTGGAGCTTCACTTTTGCCCAAGTTGGAGGTCTCCCCAGAAACTTCTAACAGGGTTTTCTGTCTGAGAGACTGAAACAGAAGGTTTTGCTTCCTTGCTTTGTCCCTGGGCATTTTTATGGCTACCACAAGCCCTTGCTTCCCCTTGAGGGCCCTTCTTGTCCCCTGCCCTGTCTTGGCAGGGCTGCTCTGAGGCCAGCAAGGAGACAGAGCAATGTGGAGGGGTTCCAGGGGAGGGGGAAGGTGTGTGGGCAAGGCAGGGTGCTCCAGTTAGGGTTGTCTGAAGAGATTGCTGTCCTTCTGCAGCAGCATGGTAAATCAGGCCTTGTTGGTGACTCAGGGGCTGCTTGTTGTGACTGTGTCAGGTCCCAGTGCCAGCTGGTGCAATGTGTGGATGGTGCTGGTGCAGCCACCATGCCAAGGGCAGCGAGGGCACACACGTGCAGTGCCTGGGCATGGCACCTGCCAGCCGTGAATCCTCTGCACTCCCTTCCTGTCACAGCCTCCTGCTGAAGTATGGGATGTGCAGACAGAGAGGGGCAGGAGGACATGCTGATCCTTCCCAAAGTGATGGAGCAGCTTGGCAGTGTGTCCGTGTGCTGGGAGTATGCTGTGAGCAGGGCACTGATGTTGGCTGAGTGGCCTCAAAAGCCAGGGACTGTCTTGTGCACAGCCCCACGTGGCAGAGAGGGCACATGCCTCATGGAATGGGATGTGTGTGCTCAAGGAGATTTGTATTTTGAAACACAGCAGGGCAGAACCTTGCCTTGATCACAGGGGCCGGGGTTAATTACAGTGTGAAGTGGAAATGGGTACAATCAGCTGGCATCTCAGGGAGGCTGGATGGAACAGCTGCATCCCTGAAGGTGCTGGGTATGAGTTAGGGTCAGAGGTATGGACATGCCCTTATTTTTATCCACTGGATTTCTTTGTCATCTTCTGTACTGTTCAAACCAGGACTAATAGCCAGAGCTGTTTTGCTGGCTGTGCCATGCATGGGGTAGCCATGGAGCAGGGGTTTCCATGGTACTCTGTAGGTACCAGTGCCTGCACAGGACAGAATCCCTTGATGTGTAGGAAAGCCCAGGTGAATCCCAAAAGTCTTTGGCACCAATGGGAAAATGTCAGTCCCCAGCATCTGCCACTGTTTGGTGAATAGGAACAGGAAGCCAGGAATATCAGTATAATATTATTATAAGGCAGAACTTGTATGAAGTCCCACTTTGCTCACACTGCAGTAATCTGTCCTGAGCTTTGTAATTAGTGCCTGTGCAGCTCAGCTTAGTGCAAGTTTTCCTAAACCCAGCCTTAAGCTACTCTCATAAGTTTTTATGGATGGAACAGAGCTGCCCAGGAAGCCTGGGGCTCTTCCCAGCCAGCTAACCTACCTGACACAGTGCAACTCACCTGGCCTGCTCCTGGTTTCAAAAACCATGCTTGGAAAGTTCTGTTATAACTGGTTTTAGGACATATTTTTAAATACATTTTTTTGTTCTGGCTTGGACAGGCCTCCTCCCCCTGTGCAGGTGCTCTGACAGAGGAATGCTGAAGGGTTAGGCTTGAGTAAGTTGTGGCTCCCGCTCCTGTGGACAGCCCCGGAATGGTTTCCGGAACGTGTGCCTGCTCACCCAGGTATCATTTGACTAAGAGACATAAACAAAAATCTCACTGCTGAGGTCAGCAGGGAAACCTCTCAAATTGCTGTGCAGCTTGGGGTCACGTCACGAGTTTTCCTGCCAGGGTAATTCGCTCCATGGGCTGGATTTCCTCCTTCAGCAGATGGGCGTAGGAGGGAGCTTCCCTCAGCCTGGGCACCCGGGCCAACCTGTGTGGTGGAGCTGCTGCAGAGGTGCTGCCACTGATTGCTGCGGCCCCTGCCCGGCTGTGTGGCCTCCGGCCACCCCAACCACAAGCTGTGCCAGGCGAGTGGCAGCTGCTGAGCACACCTCTCACTTCACACCCGTCCCCGTGGCAGCTGCAGAAGCGTTGCCTTCAGGAGCCCTGGCTGCTGCTGGCAGCAGGCATGGCACTGTGGAGCCCAGGAACGTGGGGACATGTTCCACCTTTTTCTCTCTGTGACCTCTGTAGGCACAGTGCCTTGAAGATTCCTTCATGGGAATACAAACACCACCTGCCTGCTGAAGCTTTGTCTCTCTCAGCACCGTGTGCTGCTGACACCCAAGGCCATGGCACAAAAAGCCACATGAGCTGAGCTTCCCACAATCTGTGGCCTCAGCTCCAGCACATACCAGGAGCATGCAAGGATCAACCACAGCCTGTAGCTCACCTTGCTCACCTGTGGGCCAGATAAGAAGGAAGATGATGTGTCCCATCCTTGTGATGCTAGGGATCTTTCAGGTTTTGACCCTAAGTTCTCTGACATGTGTCCTTTTGGATTGGCAGGAGTGGCTGGCAAGCCAGAGGCTTGGTCTGCCCTGCAGAGACAGGCTGGGGAAAATGGGGTGACAGGAACCTCATGCAGCTCAACACAGAGAAGGGCAGAGTCCTGCTGGGGACAGGAACAGCCCCCGTACCAGTGTGTGCCGGGCCACCCAGCTGGAAGGGAGCTTGGCAGAGAAAGCCACGAGGGTGCTGGCACAGAACAGGTTGGGCAGGAGCCAGGAACACACGTTGGCAGGGAAGAAGGTGGATGGTGTCCTGGGTGCATTAGCTGAGGGCTGATAGCAGGCACAGGGAAGATCCTTCCCCTCTACTCAGCGCTGCATGGGCCACACCTGGAGTGCTGCACGCAGTGTGGGGCTGGCCGGCAGCAGAAGAAACCCTGGAGAGCTTCCAGTGGGAGCCACTGCCATGGAGAAGACACTGGAGCATCTCTCCTGCCAGGCAAGGCTGGGCGCGCTGGGGCTTGTGCCGCCTGGAGGAGGCTCGGCGGGTCGCGGGCAGGCCAGCACGGCTTTCTGGCCCCAGCAGGAAGCGCTTTAATCGCCCGGAGCGGTGAGGAGCCGCAGCCCCGAGCGCCCGGGTGTCCGGGCCGGGCGGTGCCGCACGGGGGAGCTGCGCCCCCGCCAGCGGGACGGGGCTCCAGCTCCGGCACCCCGGGGCTCCAGCTCCCGCACTCCGGGGCTCCAGCTCCGGCACCCCGGGGCTCCAGCTCCCGCACCCCGGGGCTCCAGCTCCCGCACCCCGGGGCTCCAGCTCCGGCACCCCAGGGCTCCAGCTCCCGCACCCCGGGGCTCCAGCTCCGGCACTCCGGGGCTCCAGCTCCGGCACGCCGGGGCTCCAGCTCCGACACCCCGGGGCTCCAGCTCCCGCACGCCGGGGCTCCAGCTCCGACACCCCGGGGCTCCAGCTCCCGCACCCCGGGGCTCCAGCTTCCGCACCCCGGGGCTCCAGCTCCGGCACCCCGGGGCTCCAGCTCCCGCACGCCGGGGCTCCAGCTTCGGCACCCCGGGGCTCCAGCTCCCGCACCCCGGGGCTCCAGCTCCCGCACCCCGGGGCTCCAGCTCCGGCACCCCGGGGCTCCAACTCCCGCACCCCGGGGCTCCAGCTCCCGCACCCCGGGGCTCCAGCTCCGGCACCCTGGGGCTCCAGCTCCAGCACCAGCTCCGACACCCCGGGCTCCAGCACCGGGCACCCGCCCGCCCCCGGGAGCCGCCCCCGGGGTGCCCGGCAGCCTCAGGTGTTCCCAAAGGGCAGGATGTGCCGCCTGTGCCGTCCATCTGTCCCGCCGATCTCAGCACACTCTGGCATCACAAGGAACGGCCCCTGCATCCCGGAGCCACGGCCACACCCCCGGCCTGGCCTGACCCACGGTGTCCCCCTGCTGCAGGGCCCCCTCGCAGGGGCCCAGACAGGCACAGAGAGGCGAGGCACCAAGGACTTGCTTTCAGGGGACAGGTTTTTGCACTCACAGCTCCAGACACAGACATACTCGTTGCCCGTCCTGAGACTTAAATTTCCTTTTACCCAGACCTGGTGGTGTTTGTTCTTGTTGCACTTTGAAGAGCACTGTCTACCTGCATCCTTGGGCAGCCCTGGCTTTGCTTGAGCCCAATAACAGAATGGAGTCAGCTATGGGGATACTGGGGCCTCCTGCCCTCATCAAAGTTTGGGCCAGTTTCCATCAGCAAGACAGAAAAGCCAGAACCACACCTTCTTGCTCTGCTGTCCTCTGCAATTTGTGGATTTGTCTTGTTTTTTTCTTGAAGGAGGAATATTCAGACTCTAGAGATGACTGCTCTGAACCCAAAGTGCCTGTCAGTTTCTCTCCTTGCCCCCAAAGAACAAGATTAAATCCATCTTTAACCCAAACTAAATACCACCATAAGTAATGCCTTCTTCCCCTTAGAAAGAAAATAAATCAGCAAGGTATGTCAGTAACATGTGAAATCCTTCCTTTTAGTTTTGAAATACTGTGGTTGATTTGTTTTCCTTATGTTTTTCCAGCCTTTGAAAGCAATCATTAGGAAAAGGCCTCCACAGTTTTAGGTGCTGTTTGCTGTGGCAGCTCTCTGGGCTGGTGGCAGTGCCATGGCTGCACAGGGGTCTGGTGCTCTAGGCCAGCTGGGCACGGGCTGGGGAAGTGCTGGCCTGGGGAAGCCTGTGCTGACAGATGGGGTAGCTGTCCTCAGGGAAGTTGAGCCATGGAAACAGAGGCGAAGGAGCCTGTGCTCAAGGGACCTATTATCCCTGAGAGAGGTTGGTCGGGAGAGGCTTTTAGAGATGCCTTTGCCTCCCGCAGCTCTCCAGTTGCCAAAGGTTGACTGTCCTTCTCCTCCCAGCCTCCCTGGTGCTTCCCCTCCTGCTCTGTTCTGCTCAGCCCTGCTGCAGGGACCCACACGGCCCTGCCCCCTTCTCGGCAGTCTTCCCTTCCCAGGAAGGCCAGAGGAAAGGGAGGCACAGCGCCATCCCACACGAATCCTGAGGTCAGCGAATCCTGAGGTCAGCGTCGTTCGCCATCCCCTTGCCACAGCCGCTTCCTCTCTCTCACGAGATGTTTTCTTTCTGTCTGGCAACTCATCCCTGCAGAGCTACCGTGGGAGAGAGGGGTGGAATGGAGGAGCTGGAGTGCCCCTAAGGAGGGTGCCTGGTCCCAGGGCTGCAGGCACCAGATTTGGGGTGGTTTTGAGACATGTGTGCGTTAGGGACCATGTGCTTGGCTTGTGCACAGCCTTACTTCAGCAAGAGCTTACATGGCCTCCCGTGCCACTTGCTGTGCGTTTGACTTCTGTGGGCATGTTTGGAGGAAATGTGAGTCTGTGCCATGCCTGGGCCATGGTGCTGGCCTGCGTTGGTGCGTTTGTAAGGGCACCTCGGGTTCCCTTCTGTGTCGGCGAGGCCCAGCCATTGTCACGGCAGTGCAGAGATGCTGTGCCTGTGCGCTCCTCGGGAACAGCGCGCCCAGAACACTTCCGTTTGGCAGGAGGTGCACAAGGATACAGGACTGCCAGAGCACAGCCCTTCCTGAGGGCGTCAGCCTGAACTTCAGTGAGCACATAGAGGTCCACACTCATGGTTGGGAGCCTTTCTTGGAACATGCTGCTTGTGTGACCCCAGTGTGGGCAGTGCGACTGAGAGCCGTGGTGTGCTGCGCCATGCCGTGCCATCGGGACCATTTGCCTGCCATCCAAAGGATGGAGGGTGAGAGCCAGGCTGTTCCTGGAGCTGGAAAAGGAGCCAGACAGGCCGTAAGGATGGCTCTCCGTCCGCCCCAGCAGGGATGGGATGCTCAGGTTCGCCGGGTGCCGACCGACAGTGCAGGCCCATTGGGGAGGCGGGTGGCGGCTCCCCGAGCAGCCCCGCGTGCCGGGGCTCCCCGCAGCCTGCTCCGGGCGGCGATGCCCGAGTGCCCCGCGGAGCCCGAGCAGAGGCTGGGGCTGCGGGGAGCCCCCGCGCAGGTGGGAAGCGCCGCCAGGGGCTCGCTAGTCCCGCCGCCGAAGGGGAGAGGACCGGGAGAGGAAGGGAGGGAGGAGCGGCGGGTGGGAGGTCGGACCGGGAGGGAGGGAAGGAGGAGGAGCGGGGCGGGAGCCCGGGCCCGCCCCTCCCGCCCCTCCCCTCCCGCCCCGCCGCTCCGCACCTGAGCGAGCAGCGGCGGCTCCGCGCCGGCCCCGGCCCCGGCCCCGGCCCCTCCGACGCCCGCCCATGGCTCGGCCGCTGCCGCTGCTGCTCTGCCTGGCCGCGCTGGGCGCCGGCTGCCGGGCAGGGACCCAGCCCGCCGGCACAGCCGGACCCTCCGCCGAGCCGCTGCAGGACGAAGCGGACAACCAGGAGAACATCCTCTCGCAGGTACCGCGGGGACTGCGGCACCGCGGCGCGGGGCTGGCACGGCCGGGCGGGGCTGTGCGCGTCCTGCGGGGCGCTGGCTGGTGCTGCGTGCTGTGGGTGCTCGGCAGAGCTGGGTGCTCCTGAGTGTAGACTTCTCGGCAGTGCTGGGTAGTACTGTGCACACTCTGAGCGATGCTGAGTGTGCGCTGTCGGTGGAGCTGGGTGATGCTGCGCACATCCTGGGTGATGCTGGGTGTACATTCTCGGTGGAGCTCAGTGATGCTGTGCATTGAGGAAGTTCATCACGGAGGGCACAGTGAAATCACTGAAGCCCATCAGGGAGCACTTCACAGACTCCGTCCTATCATTTCTCCGGGGAGACTCAGAAAAAGGGAAACTCCTTGAGAGGAGAATTGGTGGGGCCTCTTTGTGTGCCGAGGGGAGGGATCCGGGCTCTTTCCCTGCCAGTGGGATGCGGTGGAAGTTTCTGTTAGATTTGGCTGATCAGGCAGTGTGTTATTATCTGCCCTCGGAAGTGGCCAACGCAGAGACTATTGCAAATGTACCGCCAAAGTTATTTTTGTGCTTGGGCTTCCAGAAGCGCTGTCTGAAAATCTCCGTAAAGGAAATTCCTGGCATTGTATAGGGCTAATCAGAAGTACTGCTTCACCACCAAGTTACGCTGCTTATAGGGTGGCTTTCAGTCACTCTTCCAATGTACCCTTGCCGTGTTGGCCTGTGTAAAACAGTCTTGCTCTGGGTAGCAGGTGGCTTATTGGGTCTTTTGCACACAGAGCATTAAAAGAAAGCAGAAAAATTAAAAACTTTTGTATTTAAAATTCAAAGCGGCGTTCTGTGCACAATGCAATAAAAAATACAAAAATAAAAACCAACTGAAAGAAGCCAGTTTTTGTTCCCCTTGTCAGTAGCGATTAGCTCTGCGCTCTCTAGAAAGCTCTTTGGCTTGGCAGATTCTGGAAGAGCTGGCCAGTTTCCTTGAGATTCAGGGTATCCAGAGTGTCCTTGTTTGGACCTTGAGCTCTAGGCCATGCTTGTCCCTGGGTGTGCAGAGGACAGGAAGTTTCTCACTGCTGGTGACCTGTGCTCAGCTGCTAGGTGACTATGACAAGGTGAAGGCGGTGTCCGAAGGCTCCGACTGCCGCTGCAAATGCCTGGTCAGACCCCTGGGCCGTGGCGCCTGCCAAAGGATTAACGAGGGCGCCTTCAGAGCCGAGGATTTTTACACGGTGGAAACCATCACGTCAGGACCCAGCTGCAAGTGTGCGTGCGTGGCCCCCCCCTCAGCTCTCAACCCTTGCGAGGGCGACTTCAGGCTGAAGAAGCTGCGGGAGGCAGAAAGCAGTGACCTGAAGGTAGGAGAGCAGCTTCAGCTCCTGACTCTTTGGGGACAAGGTCATCTTATGAAGCCTTTTTTTTTTTGCTGAGCTTTTTCTGGAAAAAAACTCTATTTCCTAACATTTTTCTTAAACCATCTCATAGTTATATTTATATCTGCATGTTTGATATAGAAAGCAAGCTCAGCTTAAGGGATTGAGTTGAGCAGCTGCAGTGGATGATTCACTTGATTCATCCTGTGCTGCCTGGGGTCCACTGTGGCTTTCTGTGCTGAGAGCCCAGTAGGGACTGGGCTGCTCCCTGCCCTCTGTCCAGCTCCAAATGTCCCTGGAGGACAGCTCTGCTCTCCTCAGAAGCTGCCAGATCTTTTTTCTGTTGCACACAGGGACTCCCAGGGACTCACGCAAAAAAGCTGGTTTGGCTTCCATGGGCCAAAAGCTGCTGATGCGTCAGCATGAGGGTGTGATGCACAGCTGGTTGATGGCAGGATGGATTTGTTGTTTTAAATGCTGACACTTCTCTACTATTTAGTATTTTATCTCTCTAGTAATATATACTTATTTTCCAAAAGTGACAGTGTTTGTTTTAAGTACTCCTGTAGTACTTTTACTGGTTACTTCCTTTTGCTGGTGTAGCAGCTGGCAGCAGACCCTGCTGGTTTTCCGGTTTGCTTCCTGTGCCACTGGCTTGGTCCAGTCCCAGTGAGTCCCTGGAGTGGCAGGTTGAGTGCTGGTGGCCCTGGTGCCCCTAAATCCCTTTCAGGTGGGAAGGGGGGTGGTGTGCAAGGTGCCGTGGGGCAGCTGCCATAGAGGCCACCACGATGGGCTTGTTCTAATTAATTTGGAGATTGAGGATGTGTTTCATCTTGCCCAACTGCAGACAGTTAGCAGCTTCTTGTCCAAGCTCCCCTGCAGCTAGGGAAGATAAACAGGCACAGGCAAACAATCCATCATTCCAGGGGAGGATGACTCCCAGTCTGGAGTTGTTTGATGGTCCCTCATCTGAGGAAAAGCCAGGAGGTCTCACATGGCCTTAGATGAGAGTTGTGAGCTCTCTGCGGTTAGGGGAGGGGACACCCCCGAGGCGACAGAGCCACCCCTGTGGTCCCTTGCAGGGAAGCAGGCAGAGCTCCTGCGCCAGCAGCTCCCAGCTCCCTCCTCATCCTCCTCCAGGAGGAGCAGAACTCCTGGCCGTCCCTTGGCTCTGGCAGCGCTTCCCACCGGGCGCTGCTGCAGCCAGCTGTGGTGTGAAAGGCTGTCTGTCTGTCCTCTAGGAACTGGCCCCAGCTCCCCTGCTCCTTTCGCAAGGGCTGGCGGCCAGGCGGCTGCACAAGGTTTATCCAAACACACACGCGGGGGTGTTCTGTGCTGCCAGCGTCCAACCCAGAGCTGGGCAACAGGATTGCCTCCCCTCCAAGCACAGAGCCCCTCCTGGGGTCGGGATCACTGGGAACATCCCCTTCTTGTAGGACAGGCTGGGAAGAAGGAGAGGACACAGCTCCAGTTCTTAAGCTACTCATGAGGAGCAGCTCCCACAACTCATCAGTGAGTGAACCCCACAGCTCTAGCAGCCCCAAAGGGTTTTACTCTCTTTGCTGGTCCAACAAGCATTGCTCTTTCCTGGCCCAGCAGCAGGAAGGGCACAGGGTCATTTGTATGTTGTGTTTTACCAGACTTTCTTATGATCTGACCCAACAGCCCTGGGTACTCCATGTGTGGGAGAGCTGTGGGAAGGCCGCTCCCTTGGGTGGGCTGGAGGATGAGTCCTTGCGGGAATGATGAGAAAGAGAGAGAAATCTAGGCAGCAGGAGCACAGCCCAGGGCAACCAAACTCAGTTGAATGCCTGCACTGGGCTTTCCAGCTGAAGGTTTCAGTCCCATCTGTGCCTTTAGTAAGGTCCAATGGGAATTCATGGACCATCAGACCAGTGGGAGCCAAAGTCCACAGTGGGTGAAGGGAGGGAAGCAGTGAGTTGATAGGAACATCAGTGTGGTGCCTGGGGGAAGGTCAGCGTGGTGTTGGCAGGGAGGAGCTTTGTCTCAGATCTATGTCTGTGAAATGGCAGCATGCTGCCTGCAGGCACAGCGTGAGTTTTGGGGTCTTGGTGCAGAGTTAGTTTAAGGAGGCTGTGCTCAGGATCATTTGGAAGGAGGTTAATGCAGTCTGCAACCTTTGTGCGTTGATGGAAATTCTCCAGCCTGGAGGGAAAGTGGTTGTCTCCAGTGGCTGTCTGGCAGGCAGTGTGCATTGTATCGGTCGTCTCCATCCAGCTCTCAGTGGAAAGTGGATGCACAGCCATAAAACAGCTCTTGTCTCTTAATGCTTTCATTTTATCTGGCCCAAAAAAATCTTTCCTTTGCTGTCAGCTCCACAGGGAGGTTGCAGAGGCTGGGGTGGAAACTCCAAGTGCTGCCAGCAGTGCTGCCTGTGATTCTCCCATGTTTATGAAGCTCTGCTGACCAGTTTGTAGCTGCTGGGAGAAAATGTCACCACCCTGTAGTAATTCCTATGCACTGAGAATCCTGCTCAGCCATCGGGCTTGTAGAATCCACAGCACCGTGCTGGACATGCAGATACACAAGGGGACACGTGGGACCAGGAGGAGGTGGCCCAGGAGACCTTCCCACCAGCCATGCCATGCTCATCACTGTCCTCTGTGGCACAGCACCAGAAACTGGACAAAATGCAGAACAAGGGCTCTGCTGTCCAGATCCCCAGGGGTGACCAAGGGGTGGTGCTGGCCAGGACACAGGCACAGGGGTGACTTAAATACATGGTGTCTGTGAAATGGGTGGCTGCAAGAGAGAGCAGCATCCCTGTGATAGGATTGTTCTTCAGAAAGGCAACTGTTTCCAGGCTGGCACCAAATTTCTATTTCTTCACTCTTGCAATTTGAGAGTATTTAAAAACTTTTAATAGTTTCTTCTTGTTCCAGGAAAAAGAGCACAGGATGGCATGAACTCAGAGTCTGATCTCAAACTGAGCTGCCTTTTCCTTGTTGCCTCTTTTGCTGGCAGTCACATCACTGGTGGAGTAGTTAAGCCTTTGGGCTTGTGGGAGAGCCTGCCTAGAGCTGGCAAAGAGAGCAGCATTTTACCTTGCTCTGCTACTAATCCCAGCACCCAAAATGTGCTCCTGAAGCCCTGAGGCTC
Source organism: Emberiza elegans (assembly GCA_024865655.1). Lineage (NCBI taxonomy): Eukaryota > Metazoa > Chordata > Aves > Passeriformes > Fringillidae > Emberiza > Emberiza elegans. The sequence continues at coordinate 433,854 of JALJVW010000238.1, read as the reverse complement.
TGTGGAGGTGGTGAGTGTCGCTCTGCATGCCATGCTCTGACGAAGGCAGCAGTGCAGCAGGGCTGTGTAAGGGAAACTGCCTTTTAATCCAAATTCTTGCACTCAGGTGGAGTGCACTTGACTTTTTGGCTGAAGAAGCTACATGGGGGTATGTTACAGCAAGTGCTGCTGCCTGACTGTTCTCCCCTTGCCTTGCAGCTCTCCTCCATTGTCGAGATGCTGGAAAGTGCTTTTTATGGCTTAGACCTTCTGAAGCTGCACTCAGTCACGACCAAGCTGGTGGGTCGGGTGGAGAAGCTCGAGGAGGTGAGTCCTGCTCTCCTTCAATGCCCTTGCCCTTGGTGGGACTGACCTCCAGCCAAGTTCCTGCTACCTTTGGTGCATTCAGAGCCACATTGCCTGGGAAAAAATGTTAATTAACTATTTGGCTGAAACTAAACCAGATCAGATTTGGATGTCTGAACCAGACCTGATCACAGGCAGTGCTCAGTGCATCCCCACCCCACCAGCCTTGCCTGACCCTCTCCAGCTCTCGCAGTCCCTCAGGGTTTAGACTGGGAGTGGGATCCCAGCTGTGGCCTCGGCAGGAGCAGCATCTCCTTTGGGTCAGAAGGCCCTGCTGTTAAGTTTTTCCTCTTCTCAGTTTTACTTGCGTGCTGGTGTGATGGTTGCTCTCAACCAGGAGCTTTTGTGCTGTTTGTTTTATGCGAAAGGTTCAAGGCTGGTGCTGGGGTACACTCAGCAGGACTGTGGGGAGCCAAGGAGCTCACATTCCTGAAGGACCAAGTTACGTCTTGGCCTGTGTTAAAACAGAGCAGAACCCTCAACCTTCCATTTAATTTTAGAGCAGACTTCCAGTGAAATAATTTTCACTTCCATACAGTTTAATATTTCTTTGGCTAGCACAGTGTACGGTTTGCAGTTTAAGCTGTGCTCGGCTGTGTAAGAACAGGTTGCCAGATTAAATAGTGGAGTTTTCTCCCGTGGTCCATACCTGGGATGGTAATTCCACATTCTTGTTGGAGTGGAGCAGTCCTGTTTGTCTCCAGCCAGGAGCTGAGAGGCAATGATTTCTAAAGCCAAAATTCCACTTGCAAAGTGTTTCGGGAAGGCACGGCATCCTCCGTCCCGGGGTCAGGAAGGAGACTGCTGAGGGGAGGAGACTTGCCTGGGGGGCTTTGAGTTTCCAAGCATGGAAATTGACCCAAAAGGGGTTTTGAGGTCTGAAAATAACAAAGCACTAATGTTCCCCTTTGCAATCCCACCCTCCTCCTGTGGTTTAGTGCGTTCTTCAGTCATTACTTGGGTTTGCCAAGGGATTGTTTCAGGTGGTGTTATCACTGAACTCTGGCTCTAGTATCAAAGTGGCTCTGCCTACCAGCTAGTTTCTGCAGGGGGCTTCAGAGCCAACAGTGCTGGTGGCACATTGGGCACATGGGGTGACCTCTGCAGCCTGGTCACTCTGCTCACAGCCTGTCACATGGAGGCAGGTGGGCAGAAAGCTCCATAGGGCTGAAGGAGTTTGGCCTGGGATGGAGCTGTAGAGGTGAAGGAGCAGGGAATTCACAGGGGTCTCTAATTTCCCAGAAGTGAGGCTGCAGGATCATGTAAAAGCAGCTGAAGCTGCCTGCAGGCACTTGGACAGGATGGAGAAAGGCAGGAGAGGCCTTGGTTAGAAGGAGATTGCCCAGTGCTTGGGGCAGAGCTGAGCTGATGCAGACAGCAGGTGTGAAATTCCTCCTGCTGCTGGCTTAGCGTTGAGAGGATGTGGAGGAGGATCACACCCTGCACCAGCTGTGGGCTCTGACAGCAGGGACAGCTGAGATGCTGAACTGGAGCCTGGCATGGCTTCAGAGCATCGCCCTCCCAGGCGGGTGTGCTTTTGACAGCTGCTGCCTTGCACAGCAGCTGAGCAGCCTCAGCAGCATCACAGGCCAGGCTTTGGTGCTGCTCTCTGCTCAGGGGAAGGCAGATTTCATCCTTGAGCAGGTCACAAGCCAAACATTACACATGAGAAGCGGTAAGGGCACAAGGCTGTTGGAATCAGTCATCCTCTCCAAAGAAGGATGGTGTCGAGAGCTGCTCCTGCACTGCTCCTGGGAGAGCATCATGAGATGCCCTGCTCCTCTGCTTACTGCAGCAAAACGCTTGCTGGAAAGTCCCTGTGTCATTGGACTCAGCCTCAAATATCCTGATAAATTGGTGACTCATGATTCTTGGGTAAAGACTGGGAATTCAGATGCCTGTGGAAGAGGCTGGGGGTTAACCCTCTGGTTTTGCAGAGCTTGGAAGGTTTCATGAGTTATTTGCAGTACAACGAGGTATTTTAGACCAATGGTGTTGGTAGAGGGAAGGAACTCCCAATTCTTGGTCCATGGAGTGCCTTCTCTAGTGAGGTAGCTCCTCTGCTTTGTTTTCAGCTGACAGCTGTTGCATCAGCTGGCAATTTTGAGGTCACAGATGGAGGTCACGGTGGGTTTAGGAGAAATTAATGATGGAACAGATTGAAAATGAAGGATCAGGGTAACCACTCCCAGTGTCTGTGCTAAAGTGCTTTGACTGATGTGCCACCTATCCAAAGCAGTTGCTGTTTGAGGTGTAGAAGCCCAAGGAGTGATGAGCAGAGACTCAACAATGGGTATGGGGTGTGTCTGTGGCTGGGGGACTGAGAAGGGTAAAGGGCTTTGCCTGCTGGGTTAGTTGCAACCAGCCCCAGCTCTGTCCCTGTCACAGGACAGCTCTCTGAGGGTCACTGGCTCTTGTCCTGTTCCCAGATTCTCAGATTCTGTGGGAGCAGAGGGTGTTGGGGAGCAGCAGTCCCTGAGTGCAGGCACTGTGTGGCCAGGCCAGGAAAGTGGGATTAATAAATGCAAGATGAACTTGCTGCCACAGGTAAAGGGCACCAGGCTGACTTAAGGTGTTTCAGCTTGTCTTTTCCTCTTCCTTTTGTGAGCTGGCGAATGTGGCTGAGGGTGGGGGTTGAAGAGCCTCAAGGCCACTCTCCCACTCCATGGGAACCTGCAGCAAAGAGTGGATCTGGGATACGTACACCAGGAATGGGGGTCCTGGATCCCACTGGGGTCATGGGCATCTTCTTAGCAGCTGAATTGCCTAGCCTCATGGAGAATCCCCAGCTGTGAGTCCAGGATGGCAGCACAGAGGTCCAGGGCTGTGGTTTGGGGGCCACAGAACATCCCTTGTCGTTAAAGTGCCCTCTCCTGCTTTCCTAGGGCATGTCCAGGAACTTGACGCAGGAAGGCCAGCGGGCAGGAGCCAGCAGGGAGGAGGGTCTGCAGGATCCCCCTGGCAGGGAAAACTGCTCCAGGCTCCTCACCAACGGCCTGGCTGACATCGAGAGCTCTCTGCAGCGGGACGCTGAGGCTGCCTACGCTCACTCGGAGGTACAGCTCGGTGTCACTGCTGCTGCCCACGCAGCCCTGGGGTGGCTTCTGGATGTGGCCGCTGCCCCGGGGTGATTTTCTCCTCACTGCAGTTCATGTGCCTCTGACTCCAAGCCGTGTGCCTCGGCACAGCCCAGCTGCTGCTGGGATGGGATGTAGGTGGAAGCAGGGGAAGCTTGCTCCCTCGGCCTCCCCCCTTCCCACGGGGTTGTTGGTTTTCGAGGTCAGCGGTGGCTGAGCTGCTTGGAAAACGTGATGTCATTGTGGGGCCGGCTGGGAAGCGCTGGGAAACAGAGCCTTTGATTAGCAGGGCTTGGGGCTCGGTGGAGGGACAGCCTGTCGCCTGCCTCCCCTCCCTCCCAGCCAGGCAATTACCCCTCCACCACCAGCCCCTGTGCCTGGTGGGCTCTGGGCAGGGGCTTGGGCATCCCCTGGTTCTCGCACCCAGCACCAGACTGTGGGGTCCCCGTGGGTCTGCCCAGCATGGGGACAGCCTTTGCCTGGGGCAGTGGTTTCTGTGCAGCCCCACAGAGATGTGAGTGGGGTGTTTTGGGAAAATGTCTGTCCAGGGTGTCCTGAAGTTCTTGCCGCTTCAGTGGAACTATCTAGGATGGCCCATGCTCCTCTGATCCCTGCTGGGCAACTCCTGGAGTGTCCTGCCCCTCACCCCAGTGTCCCTCTGCAGGGCAACAGGAGGTGTCTGGCGGGGGGAACAGTTAGTGCATAATTTCCAGCTCAAGCAGGGGTGCTCAACTCCTGAGGATGGCAAGAGCCTGTGCTTGCCCTCCACCTCTGCTCTGCAGTTCCTGTGTGGGTGTGGGGATGGGCTCCCCAAGCCCCCGGGGACAGCACGGGGCTCCCACACATGCACTGTGTGTCAGCAGGTAGGGAAATGGCACCAACTGTGCTGTGCCAGCGCTCCCTGCCCCAGGGAGAGCCGTGCCCAGGCAGGGGTGTCAGGCTGTGCTCCCAGCCCCACTCCCCTGCTCCCCACACCATGAGCTGAGCAGCTGCTGCCTGCTGGAGAGGAGGCAGCCACAGCCAGGCAGGGGAGCAGAGCATGGGGCTTTTATTACCCTGAGTGACCTCATTTCCCAATATTCCCCTTTTTTCACTGCTAATTGCAGCAGGGCCCATCTTGTCAGCCAAGTGGGCACTGCTTCAACCCTCAGGCTGGCTTTTTGATTTTCTTTAATGAGATGAAATCCTTCAGACCTGAGCTGTGGCAGCTGGTCCCTGCCCTGGGGGTGTTCCTGGTCCCTGCCTCAGGAGGTTCCCGATCCTACTGGGAAGGTGCCTTCAGCCTCTGTGCCCTGTGAAAGCTCAGTGCTCATTGCTCACTCTGCAGATCAGCTGCTAGAACCAGCCCCTGGCATTCCAGGGAGTGACCCTACTTCTCCTGCCTGCCCACAGGCCCACTCCACAGCGTGTGCCTTATGGAGCCCTGAGTCCCAGAACTGCAGGGTGGCACCAAGGATGTGCAGGAACAGTGCTGGTCTGCCACCCTGCTGTGTGCTGAAGGGCTTCCCATGGCAAAATGGACTGAGGGAGACCCTGAGGAAGGAGGGAGCTCAAATCCTTCTGCTCAGCACCGGGCTGTGCAGCCTGACCTGCCCTTTCACCAAAACATGGCATTTCTAGCCTATCTAAATCCAGGTAACAACCTCCTGTGCCTCTTCCAGGGGAAATATGAAGAAAGATTCCTGAAGGATGAAACCATCTCCCAGCAGATCAACTCTGTGGAATCCCTCCCGGAGCTGCACCTCTCTCTGGAGGACAAGAAGCCTGAGCAGCTCTTGCAGAGGAAGCTGCGGGTGAGGAGCCGGCCTCCTTCCAAGCCCACCATTGTCCGAGGGGTCACCTACTACAAAGCCCAGTCCACTGAGTCAGAGAATGACATCGAGGAGCAACGTGAGTTGGGTATGCAGCCATGGTGGGATGGTGGCTGCATCCCGCAGCAAAGCCAGTGCCTCATCCCCTGGGAATGTGGGGGCAAAGTGTGTGGGAGCAGCAGGGGGAGGTGGGACAGCTGGTACCTCACTGCTGTGCAGTCTTTGAGCTGTGCATGCAGGGCAGTGTAGCATTGTTATTCCATGGAAGATCTCTAGTAGCTAAGGAAATAGCTCACTTCTTTGGTTCAAAACACACAGCATCAACACCTTTCCAGAAGTAAATAGAGGTTTATTCAATATGCTTGTGTTTCAAACCCGCCTGCCCGATGGCATCCCCGGAGGATTGTCTCGTGTTTGCTGTGGTGGAAGGTAGTTCAGGGCTCATGGCCCAGGCTGGGAGCAGAGGATGAGCTCTCACAGACCAGCGGGGCGGGCAGCACGGGCAGGGCAGGACAGGTGCCCTCACTGTGCAGACTGGACCAGCGAGGACATCCAGCCCTGCCCTGCAGGGGTTTGTGAGCTCCTGGAGATGAGGAGGAGCAAAGGGTTCCTGTGCTGGCTGGGGAATCCCAGTGATCCCTGTGCCCTGGCCGAGGCTCCTGCTTTGGATCCTGAGTTAGGTGAGTGGGATCTGGTTTGGAATGCAGCTGGGTCTCCATCCTGCTCATTCTCTGGGAGGTGGCAGGGCAGAATTGATTTCTGTCACCTCCTGCTCTGCCTGGCCTGAGGTGGTGGATGTCACTGTGTTGGGGCCTCACTCACCTCCTGACACGGGCACTGTCAGCCTCCACAGGAGACATGGAGAGGGAACACAGGTGGATTTAGTACCAGCCAGCCTGCAGCAGTGCCTAGGGAGCCGGTTGGAGGGGCCTGGCTCCCCTGGCTGCAGGGCTGACACCTGTGCCTGTGTTTGGCAGCGGACGAGCTGTTCAGCGGGGACAACACGGTGGATCTGCTGATAGAGGACCAGCTCCTGAGGCCCAGCAGCAGGGCAGGCGAGCCCATGAGAAAGCCCTCCCCAGTGGGGTGGCCACCCACCCCTGGCATAGCTCCCACCACTCTGCCAGCTGCGGGCACTGCTGTGACATCCACGGTGCTGCTGTCCCCTCCCACGCCAGACCCCACCGCCATGAGCTGGCTGATCCCTGCCCCGGAGTCCGTGACTGCTCCAGCAGGGCTGGCAGAGGAGGGGACCCCACAGCTCCCGGCAGGCATGGCCAGCACAGTGGTGGCCACAGCCACAGAGAACTTGCTCGTGGCCACCCCCACTGGAGGCTGGAATGACATGGAGCCCAGCCCAGGAGCTTGGGTCCAGGCAAACACCCCCACAACGCCAGTCAGCCCGGCCATCCCTGCCACGCCAAAGGAGGGCCTGGAGGAGGAGGACATCAGGAACATCATTGGTGAGTGCCTGCAGGTGCTGTGCCCATCCAGCTTTGTGAGGGGGGGCTGGCTCCTGCCCACAGTGCATCCCGATAAGCACAGCACACCTGGATTCGGTCACAGGTGGGAGGTGTCATGGAGATGGCAGCTGGACAGCACTTCACTGGGGTGCCAGGTTTAATGATTAACTCTGGAACCTACTGTAGTTTCCTCCCACCTTTAGGGGCTGGTCTGGGCAGAGCACAGAGACAGGACCTCAGATGGTCAGCAGTCTCAGCTGGAGCAGAGACATGGCTGAGGCTGTGGGGTGATGTTTGTGGGGTCTGGCCAGTCCTGCTGGGCCTCACAAACCTGTACCAGAGCCAAGGTGGCAGGGGGTACTTGCTGGGTGAGCAAGGGGCTTGGGATGACTTCAGGGAGAGCATGGCCACCCTGCCTCTGGCCTCACAAGCCTTTCCTTGCCCATGCAGGGCGCTGCAAGGACACGCTGTCCACCATCTCGGGGCCCACGACCCAGAACACCTACGGGCGCAATGAGGGAGCCTGGATGAAGGACCCCCTGGCCCAGGAGGAGCGGATCTATGTCACCAATTACTACTATGGAAACACACTGGTGGAGTTCAGGAACCTTGAAAATTTCAAGCAAGGTGGGTTTGCACCATCTCTGATACCATGCTAGCCACCACCGAGCTGATCCAAGCAGCATCCCCGTTCCTGGGGATGCTGCATTGTGGAGGGATGATCTGCCTAGGGACCTTCCACTCTTGGGTGCTGACACCCGCTGTCAGGTACCCGCTGTACCGCAGGGTACAGAGCATGAGACAGCTCAGGCTGTGGCTGGTGGCCAGGGAGGGAGTGTAGGCAGAGCCAGAGCCGTGGGCAGAGGTGCTGCTGGCATGGCCACTCACCCCACAGCAAAGGGAGGTCTCAGCAGCTAGGTGTGTCTGCCCTGCAGGTCGCTGGAGCAACTCCTACAAGCTCCCGTACAGCTGGATTGGGACAGGGCACGTTGTCTACAACGGTTCCTTCTACTACAACCGGGCCTTCACGCGCAACATCATCAAGTACGACCTGAAGCAGCGCTACGTGGCCGCCTGGGCCATGCTGCACGACGTGGCCTACGAGGAGTCCACCCCATGGCGGTGGCGAGGCCACTCTGACGTGGACTTTGCTGTGGACGAGAACGGCCTGTGGGTCATCTACCCAGCCATCAGCTACGAGGGCTTCAACCAGGAGGTGATTGTGCTGAGCAAGCTGAACGCGGCCGACCTCAGCACGCAGAAGGAGACAACGTGGCGGACAGGGCTGCGCAAGAACTTCTATGGGAACTGCTTTGTCATCTGTGGGGTCCTGTATGCAGTCGACAGCTACAACAAGAGGAACGCCAACATCTCCTACGCCTTTGACACGCACACCAACACGCAGATCATCCCCAGGCTGCTCTTTGAGAACGAGTACGCCTACACCACGCAGATAGACTATAACCCCAAGGACCGCCTGCTCTATGCCTGGGACAATGGCCACCAAGTCACCTACCATGTCATCTTTGCCTACTGAGACCCCCCCCACCACAGTGGGGCACTGCAAGCCAGGGGCCACCAGCACCTTTTATTATTATTTTTATTGTTATTATTGTTATTTTGTACAAATTGAAGAGTAAATGATGGGTTTTGTTTCAAGCTGGTTTTTTATGGTGGATTGTAGATCGATCCCCAGGCCAGAAGCACTCCTTTTGTCTATGCTGTATCCTTGCTTCTGATTTTCCTTCCCAGGGGAAGGAGGTCCTCCTTTGGAAGGGCAGGCCCGGCTCTCCTACCCAGGGAAGAGGAGGTGGCCCAGACACCATGCTCCCGAGGATGTTTTTAGCTGGAGATGATCAGCAATACACCCTGAACCAGTGCAAAGCTGCACGCACCAGGTCCCAGCGGGATGCTGCTGCCTGCTTGTCCTGGTGGAGGACCTGCGTGTCCCATGGGAATGTCCCGTCTCTCAGGACCATCTTCCCAGCTGACGGCCAGCAGGCCCCTTGGAGATCCTGCTGTGCAACGGGGCTGCGAACACAGCTCCAGCACCCCCTGGTGCTGGTGCTTATGTCAAGGACTGTCCCCTCCAGCCGGGGCTCTGCTCTCTGCAGGCTGCTCTGGGGGGCTGGACGCACCCCAAGCCCTCACTCATGCCTGGAGGGAGCTGGCGGCAGGAGGGGGATGCTGTAAATACGTGTAGATGGGTTTTGTTTGTTCATTTTGTAACCCAAATAGTTCCCTTTGCCATTTGCTGGTGAAGGCTCTGCTCAGCTGGGCACTGGGCTGCCTGGGCAGGGGCTGGCAGAGCCCTTGCTGTGCCACTCCACCTCCTACATTCCCTCTCATGCCCATGCCAGCCCTGGTCCTGGACCACCAGGATCCCCTCAGAGAGGCACAGCCCTTGCCCTCCTGCCCATCAGCATCTTGTATTTACCTGCTGTCAGTAATAAAGGATCCAGTACCTTTGCAGCTGTTCGGGGCTTTCTTTGGCTCTGGTTCACCCTCTGGGTGCATGACAATGCACAGGGGTGTTTTGGGTGGGTTTTGGATGGTTGGAGGAGAGCCAGTTTACACACCAGATGGGGACAAACTCCAGAGGGCTTTAGGCTGCTTGGGACTGGTACTGGGGCAGGGTGACATGCCATGTCCAGCCCTCATGGGCTCCTCTGGCAGGCTCTGGGTGAGCAGCTCGTGTAGGCTACCTGCTCTCCAGCAGCAGGAGGAGGACAGGGTAGATGTGCCATGGGCACTGCCAACACTGTGCCAAGCAGAGCCACACTGCACAGCCTAAGAGATGGCAGACCAGGGCAAGTGTTGCAGTAGTTTGCCTAAGGAAAACAGTATTAACAAGCACAATAATGAAGTTATTAGCAATAAATAAAAGAAGGATTTTACTGCCTTCAGTACTAGGGACACAGAGGACAGAATTACAGAGAATGAGAGATGCTCTCCACCACCAGAGCCCAGGGCTGCTGACTGAGGACGTGGTGCTGCAGCAGTCCCGAGCCCCCACCCCCACCAGCAGCCCTTCCTAAGGTTGTGCCAAGCCCAGCCACCACCCCAGTCCTCTCCCCAGCTCCCTGGCAGCAAATGCCCCCAGAGCAGCCAGCAGCCCCTACCCATGGCTGCGGGGGAGCCGTGTGCCTCTGGCTGGGGCACAGCTGGGGTTTTTATTTCTGACTATTGTGAGCTGGCCCACAGTCAGGTGGGGCCAGGCCAGGAAAATGAACTGGTGCGAGCAGCGCAGCCAAGTCCAGCTCCCTCCCAGCAGCGTGAGCGCCGCGAGGACGGGGCCTGCGCTGCCGGGGACGTGGCAAAGGGCACGGCTTCCCCAAGGTGCTGCAAGGCACGTACTGCCCCTCATCCTCCTCCTCACTGCCCCTGGAACTGTTTGTCTTGCTGCGGGATCAACCTGTATTTCCTAACAGCCACACACATACATTAATGATAACAATAATAATAAATAACCCCACGTGAGCCAGTTAGCGCTCAAACCATGAAGGAAAGGCAGCTGGCTGGCAAACTGAAGCTCATCATTCTCTTCGCAAAATGCACAGGGGAGAAAAAATAATGTAACAACATGCTGAAGTCATTATGCAAGGCTGATGCTCTGCTGGCAGCTCATCCCAGCTGAGCTCCAGTGTGCTGGAGCTCCTGGGCCCAGCTCTGGCCTGGGGCTCAGCTGACAGACAAGGAACAGTGAACAGAGCTCCACTCTGCAATGGCAGCAGTGGGCTGTGGCCAGTGTTTGGGGCCAATGGAAGCCTCCCCCGCTGCCCAGCGAGTGGCTGGCTGTGCTGGCGAGGCAGAGAGGGCTGTGTGGTGCTGAGCGTGTTTGACGCATGTGTGGCTTCAGGAGAAGGTGCTGTGGCTCTGTCCCATGGAACTGAAGCATCCCTAGCAAGACTAGTGCTGCTCCAAGCGCAGTTGTTAGCAGTGAAAAGTATTAAATAGCACACACACAAAACCCACGCAAACAAAAACCAGGAAGAAAAAAACCCAAAACTCAGAAAACCTAAACTTTACAAATGCATCTGCTGCATGAAATCACTTCCTTTGGGGCAAGCCTTCAGCCGTGCAGCCACGTGGGCTGGGGAAGGCAGCAGCAGGATCCTGGAGAGGCAAGCAGGTGCGGGGTGGGCAGTGCCTCACCGGGCAGCCCAGCCCCAGGGCAGTGGGGCTGTTCTGCTTGTAGTGCTTTAGTGGTGAGTGAGGGGCCCCAGCACCCTCTTGAGGGGCTGGGCTGGGCTGCTCCACCAGACTGCTGCATCCCAGGGCTTCCTGCTGAGGGAGGCTGCACAGGCAGGATTTGGGAGGGAATGATGAGGAATGGGGCTGTCTGGTCAGGCCCAGCACCTGAAGCAGGGAGCTGGAGTTCTCCTGCTGCCCAAGCACACTGCAGGGAGAGCGGCCTCATCCCAAGTGTGGGTGTCTGCTGCCTTGTCTCTGGCTCATCACCCCACCTCTGGCAGCCTAACAGGGACAGAAATGAAAACCAACCCACAATTCTGGACAGTGCATAAGTAGCAGGGATGGCCTGTGTCCCCCACGTTGTGTGAGGTCCCCAGGACTGTCCCTGGCGAGGAGTCAGCTGAGCTGCATTATCCCGGGCAGGATGAGGCCATTGGGTGACGTCAGGCACAGGAACGGGCTAAAGGGGGCTGTCCCTGCTGTGCCCACGTGCCAGGAGCCCCAGGATCTGCCAGGGAAGGGGCTCAGGCTGGTGGCAGGACCTGCTGCATGCCGGTGCTCCCCTTCCCCTGTGCGCTGTCACAAGAGCTACTGCAGGGATTTGACAATGGCCCTCAGGGCATGGGGCGTCTCTGGGACAGAGGGGGAGGAGCTGTAGAAGGTGTTGGTGTGATTTCTGCGCTGCTCTCGGAGATATGGAGGGACAGATGAACTTTTGATGTGGAGGATCCTGGTGTCCATCACTTCGCAGTCAATCTGCATCATCACCTCGTAGTCCTGCCCATTGATCACATTCTCTGCAAAAGTAAGGATAAAAAAAACCAGGTGAGAGTTAGCCCTGCAAGGTAGGGATCCAACAGCACTAACGACAGAGCTTTCTGGGCCCCTTTTTGTCTGGAGCAGGAGCTGCAGTGGGGGAACTCCCTTTCTGCAGCTGCACACATGGATCTCCATCTCACACAGCAGAGTCCCAGACTGCTTGTGACATCTCAGAGAGCCCAGACCACACTTAGCATGTGCAGTCACACCTAGAAATTAATGTCTTTTATTTCCTCTTCTTCATCTGCACATCATTACTGATGGAGTTTGCACTGTGTAACATTCATTACAGAACTGTTGTACTTGAGCCACTAAAGTATGGGAGTAATTGAAAATAAGGTTTATTTAAGAAAGCGGAATGTTTCACTTTCTGTAACCCTCTTGACACCGGGGACCTTGAGAAATTTCTTCACCAGTTTATTAACAAAAAACCATAAAATGTGATCTCTCAAAAGAATTAACTGTGCCTCATTCCCATGCTGACCTGGCTGTTGTACTTGAGTGATGTGGCGACACTGGGCACTCCCCTGACAGAGCCTTGGGCACAGGAAGACCTTGAGCAGCACACAGGACTCCAGTGTGGCCCCAGCCCAGGACATCTGCTGCCACAGGAGCTGCTGGGCTTACAGGCTGTGCACATGGCTAGCATCTGCTGCCTGGATTTAAAGGTGGGAGACTATTCCCTGCACAGAGAGTGTGCCCAGGAATGCAAGAGCTGAGATTGGATTTCCAGGCAATTTTGGAGCCAGAAGACTGCCATTGGCTGGGTTTCCTTTCTGTGCTCAGGAGGGTGGAAGATCACCTAATGGAAAGCGTATGGACTAGAGGAATGCAATATACATTACTAATTTTTACTGTTTTCCTGGATTAACTCTGACTCTGGATGACAGCTGAGGACCATGGCTGGACCCTGTTGTACCCCACGACACCTGCAGAAGCCATTAGATCAACCATGTCTGGCACAGTAATGAAAGGGAGGAGCAAACCCTTGCTAAGGGGGCTGAGAGCCTGCAAGGGAAATCAAAGCTTGCCACCTGCAAGGAATGAAATGGAAAAAGCTCTGTATGTGCCACCAAGAGACTGAGGCCAGGAGCAGCTGTGCAAGTCTCTGTGCCACTGACCCAAATCCCCAACAAGCACCTCACCCTTCCTGGATGCTGCACTGCTGATAAAGCCCTGCTATGACATAAGGTGCCATGTCCCCAGCTGGGACCCTTTCAGAGGCCATTCCTCCAGGTACCCCTTCTCTCTGCCTTTGGAGGTGCTCTTGGCTCCCACCCACAGGCTCAGGACCAGTCAGCAGAGGGAGCTGGGCTGCTGGTGCCACTCAGGAGAGGGGGCTGGAAAGGGGAGCAGAGGGGCACAAGGGAAAGCTGAAGGGTACAGAGCCTGGAGCCAGCAAATGGGCACAGATGGGTTCCCTGTGACACAGCAAGCTGGAAATAACTCCTCAGCTCTCATGCTGTAGTTGATGGAACCCCAGCTATGTGAGAAACAGTGCTCCAAAGCCACAAGTGGGTGAGGTGGGATGGGATGGTGGCCAGGGCCAGGAAAACATCTTGATAGTGCAGTGAGCTTCCCTGACTATTGGCAGCCAGCACAGAGGGCTATCATTAAGTTCTGGGCATTGCACAAGACAGAGGAGAACAGCAATCCCAAGGGCTGCCCAGGCAAGGCAGGGAGCTGTGCTGTGTGGGTGGCACTGGGGAACCAGCCCAGCCCATTCTGGCCAGCTGGGATCCCAATCCCCCTGTGCTGACACAGCTCCCTCCCAATGAAGTGTGCCAAGATTAAGTAAGCCAGAGCTCTGCTACCCCATGGCAGGAGGGGCTGTGTCTTCTGAGTCCACCACAGAGGCGAGAGCTGGGAGAAATCACTCCCACGATGAGCTTCTCTGGCCAGCAGGCACATAGGGGATGCACACCCTCCCCTACAGACATTCACAAAATACCCAAATCCTGCCCTCGGCCTGTGAGTTAGCCCAGGAGTTAAAGGCAGGTTTGAAGTCAGCATCTGATTATTTCCCTTTTTGGGGCAAAGGCATTGAACTGCTGCAGAAAACCTCTGCAAAGGCTTTGATTCACAGGGGTGAGGGCAGCAGTGGGAATGGCTCAATGCCCACTACAGGCATTTCCAGCAGCCTCTCTCATTACCATTAGCTCCAAACCGACACAGAAGAGGAGGTGGGATGTTCCTCAAAGACCACAGTTACTGCTTGGTGCTGCTGCCAGGCACCTGGACCAGCTTCATTCTAAGGAGGGGTCTGAAAGCGGTGGCAGCCCCGGGACACCCAGCCCACCCCAGCCCAGGGAGGGGCTGATGCTCTGTGAATGCTCATGTGATGGTCCCAGCAGAACAACAGGCAAACGTGACCTGAGTACAGCTGGCACAAGCCCCTGTTTGGGAAGACTAGCTCACTGTCATTGCAAAAAATGATTCCACACGGCTCCGTCCTGAGCTCGATGCCATTAAACTGCTTCATGATCTGGATGAGGAATAGACAGCATACTTAGATTTCTGGAAGATGCTAAACTGGAGAGATTCCAACGACCTTGGAGTGGCTAGATTGGATGAGACTGCAATTTTGATAAAAGAGAGAAGCTGTCCAAAATTTTCAGAATGCATTTCAACCACGGCCAGAGCTGGAAAATGAGTAAAAATGGGGCTGGGCAGAAGTACTACAGAAAAACCTTGAGGACTGCAGAGGATTACTGTGGATAAGCCAGCAGAATGACAGGATTAGAAACAAAAGCTCGACTGCAAGAGAAACATACTTAACTTTGACCAAGTTTCTAATGATAATGAAATACAAGCCCTGGATGAAAGTACCTTGGGGAGATGAGAGGATCTTCATGATGAAGAGTTTTTAAGGAAAGGCTGGAGAAGCAGCTGCCTATCAAGCCCTCGGGTACTACAGCTCCACAGAAACCTGCATTCACTCCTGGTCCCTCTGGCCCTGCCCCTCTGTAAGCTGCAAGTTCCCACTCCTGACCAGAGCTGTGATCAGCATCTTCCTCAAACGGGGCACCTTGAGTTGTGGGTTCTCCACTGGACTCCATATCTGATCTGATTCTCAGAACAAGCAAATGATTTTTCCTGGTGATTCCTGTATCAGATCATTCAAAAACAGCCTTGTCATGCTCTCTCTCCTTCCCGTCCCGTGCAGTACCAACATCTGGAGGCACCAGAGGGGCAGAAGGTGGGTTTCCAGAGGGGCTGTGCCCAGCACTGAGCTCAGCAGGTGCCTGTGGCTGATCCCTGGAGGGGTCAGCGTGTGTAACCAGAGCTCAGACCAGCGTGCACTGCCCTGCCTGAGCACACAGCCACCAGCCTCCCAGTGAGGCACAGGTAGCAGGGTGTCTGTGAAGCAGAAGTGACAGCCCCAGGCTGCTGCCTGCTGCTCAGGTGCTGGCTGGGGGGTCAGCGCTGCCAGTGTGCGTTACACAGGGCTGCCCAAGGGCCCGGAGCAACGCTGACACACAGTGATCTTCACTGTCCTGAATTACTAATGACTGATGTTTTGTGGGATAATGTAAATGAAAACAGATCTCCTGTAGAGGAGAGATAGAGTAATAATAAATTAATCGAGAGATAGATCAATAAACAGATTTATTGCTCCTCTTTGAAGTTCAGAACATACAGTTTTTCACACAGTGCAGACTTGGGGTAAAGAAGCCATCCTTGCTGGGCCAAGAGCCTGTGCTGCAGTTAATTATTTGTTAACAGCTTTAAAAGCCATGCTTCAGATGAATATTTCAAATTAATAGCAAAGGTAATTGTGCCAAGTGTTGCAGCTCTGACTGCACTTTCCCAAAGAGCCTTACTGGCTCTTACAGGCTGTACCATACTCCCAGCATGAGCTTGGTCTAGGGAACAGAAACCTAACTGCCAGCGCTGCTCTCTCTCTAAAAATAATCAAGTTGCAAGATCCAACAGATGAAAGCTGAAGTCTGCAGTCCAAACCAAAACCAAATAGGGCTGAGGGTATTAACTACTGCTACAAATTACTGAGGATGATAGAAGATTGTCTTCATATCTGAAGCACTAGATTTTTAAAACTGTATTACTGAAAAGGCCATAAAACCAAAATCCTCCTTCTTCCCTCAATAGCACTGACATCCATCAATCAGTTGGCTGTTCAAATGTCTGTGAGATTGAGCACCTACTTCAATGGGAGATGCTCTCTCAGAGAAAGGAAGAAGACAGGCAGAGGGCTTGAAAGGCAGGCAATGAAACTTTTGTTCTGCAGTTAGTAAGAATGAATGGTGATGTCCGCTCTTTCCACAGACTTCAACTTTACACATATTATCAGGCTGTTTGGCCCTATGGACACATCTGTCTTAAAGAAGATGTAATTCTAGATAATTTATCCTTTCCTACTTACATCTTCCCCAAAAAGCTTTGCTGCAGCAAATGTTCACTGTGAAAACTGGTGTCTGCAGAGAAACTGAAACAGAGCTCCCCTGAAAGGCCACCTGAGCTTGCTGGACTGTTTCAAACACCATGGAAAGGTTTTACAGCTTTCTGAAGGTGCACTCATGCCACATGTACATTTATAGAGCCTTATTCTACCAGAACTATGAATTTTACTTTGCTCTAGGCAATATCACAGTGTATTACCAAAAAATACTCAGTGGGACCAATACTCTATCATTCAGTGAGGTCCTCAGTCCTCAGGCCCTTTCCAAGGCCCCAGCTGCCTTTGAAGCAGATAATCCATGTACCTACTGGCTGCTTTCTGAGTAGGTGACTTTAAACGGTCAGAACCTGCCTGGCTCTGTATCTGCTGTGCTCACTGAACACACATTTAAGGTGCTGTCAGCCACACAGATCTGGACTACATGTCCTTACTCCTGCTACGGTACAGGAAGGGCAATCACTCACCCCATCCTTATTTAATTACCTGTCTTTGTCAATAAGGCAAGAGAATCATCTCCTCCTTGTGTGGGAGGTGGGGAGCAGAAGGTGACTTTGCTATCCATGGAACCAGTTTAACTTATGTCAAAACAGGACCCAGCGAATCACCCCTGTGTAAGGTGATCCAAACCCACCAACTCTATTAAAGCCATCTTTGCTGAACAGCTACTCACATTCTGTACTTTCCACAACTCCTTCTAAAGTGGAAGTTTGCAGTTTGTATCAGCATTAATCTACACTTGGAGCCCCTTCTGCAGCCCATCTCTCACAGCAGCAGAAACCAGGGCAGCTTTCAAAGAGCCACTAACATGCTCCAGCACCTGGGAGCTTTGTGTGAGCTGCACCAAGCTGACAATAATAAAGTTTAGCTTTAGGAATGATTTAGCATCTAATTATCCAAATAGTTTTTATTGTAACCTGCCCTGGCCCAATCCAGAGCTTATGTTTAGGGTAGCAGGGCTCAGAAAGCATAAGCTTCAAGAGCTGTAGGCACCAGCTGCCCTCTGCTGCACTGGCCTGCTGAAGGGCTGCAGCTGTCCCCACACATAGCTCACAGGGCTCTCTCTACATTGTCACTGCAGCAATCTTCCATCTCATCTCCGTTGAGAAGCCCTGACTGTCCTACCCAGTACATCTGGACAATGTTTCCATCTGAAGGGTTGGTATACACTACCAAATAAGTATATAAATGAAGCAGTGTTACAGACTAAAAATACGCTCACTGCAACAACGCAGCAGGATTGCTAAAACATTTACAGATTGGATTGTTGGACAGGATTGTTTGAAGAAAGGGAGAAAGTTACAGTGTCACCCAAATAACTTCCCTTTTTAAAAGCAAATTCCCACTTGGAACTACTTCCAAACAGAGCAGTTGCAGTGGTTTCACCTCTGTGAACTCAGCTGTCCTCAGTCCCAGGCACAGACTAAGTGAGATCCTGGCATTTCAGTCTCCTACCTCCTCTCCAACTGTGAGCCAGGCATCTCTAGGAGTACAGAAACACTGGATCCACACCATCAAACTCACCCTGACAAGCCATGAGCTGACAGCAGGAGACAGGGTCTCTCTCTTCATGCCCAATCCATTGGAGCAGTGGTGTCAGGGGTTATCCAAGGGAGATATGCACAAGCATGAGAGGTAAGCAAGAAAACCAGAGGAAACAAGCTCTCAGTGGCCTCTGAAGAAAATAATGGAGCCACCAGCAAGGCTGGCACTGCTGTGGGTGAGGAGCATCACCTGCCCTTAGCGTACACCACTGTGTGGTTTCTGGAAGAGGCCAGCAGCACCTGTGAGCAATGCAGTCAGTGGCCAATCTGGGCCAGCTGGTGCTTTCTAGTACCTGCTCTAGACTGGAAGGTCTCAGGAAGAGGGAACGAAAGTTGGTTCTTCCCAGGGACCGTGTCCCACTGGAATGCCCACCTCCCTTTTCAATCTTTCATGCTGCATCACTTCCTCTAAGAGAAAGAACATGAGCTACTGTGGAGACGGCCCAGTGTGGACTCAGTGTGATTGCTCTTGTTTTGGAGAGGGAGCCAATGGTCACCTCAGGAAGAGAAGACCAGACTCATCAGTGTTGACCCTCACAGGCACCTGATTTAAAATTCCCTCAGATGGAGTATTCCTCAGAAAAAGAGAGACATTTTTGACAGCTCTGGCTGTGTATGTGTGTTGTTGGCAGGGTAGCATTGCTGCAGGATGACCCTATTTAAAATCTAACCATCTGTGACAATGCTAATGACAAAAGGCAAAAACCCAAAGAGAAAAAAGAGAAAACAAAGACAAGGGTAAGGAGCTCTGCTGCACAGAAAACTCTAGGGAGTGAAGGAAAGAGGCTAGAGGAAGAGCAATGCTCTTAGTCAGAACCATCCCATGCCCACTTGGGAGGCACTAAAAGGATAAATAAACTTCCCACACTAACTGCAAATCCAGACCTACCCACTTTACAAGACATTAAACTGCACACAGGAGAGTAGCCTAGAAAAGCATTCCAGTAAAGGCTTCTTTCAAGAACTAGGGCTGAAGGGCTTGTGCCAGGACCAGGGCACTGCTCCCTCTGAGTGCAGCAGGGACTGGGAGACATGGCATCTCCCCAGCACAGACCTGTGTATGAAACTACTGGTAACAACCCCTTCACTGCAAAATGGGACTATCTGTTTCCACCTTTTAGAGAGACACTAATCTGTGAGTGAGCCTTCCCTCTTGTCTCACAAAAGCTTGCTTCCTTTCAGCAGTTTCAAAGAATCATAAGGTTTCTGAACACTCTGTATGTTGCTGTGCTGAAGGGAGCACCCTTATCCTCACTCACTCACTCTCCCTCTGGGGCCTCCAATGGAGCACTAAGGTAGGGCTTTCCTCTGCAGGAGCTGTGCTCTCTTCCCAATCTGTTGCATGTGCCAGGACACGCTCAACTCTCACAGATTCTGCCAACTGGTGCAAAACTGAGACTTTGGTTGAAGTAATTTTTTAAAAGTTTGCCTTATTTGTCACCTGTCTGATATTTATACAGCCTCAGTGGTTAATACCAGCACAAGAACACTTTACTCCTTCCTTCTGCAGTGCTGATTTCCACTTTAAGTACTCCTTAACACCTTGGTCCTCCACAGCCACTAGAGACTCCCTGGCAAGCCTCCTCTCAAAAATATTTTTACTATTTCTTTTATGCCTCAGGCATGCTGTTGCTCAGTATCTTTTTTCTGGCTTAACTTCTTATGGTTTGACATTTAGTCTGCCAGAAATTATCTTTTTTTTCCCCCTATTCCCTCATTTGGCTACAATGTCCATTGTTTAAAAGATATCTTCTTACTTCTATGGATTGACTTTAATGCGTTACTTAAGCCCATCGTATTTTTTTAGTCTTCTTTTAAAGATTTTTGCAGTGAGCTTTTAATCTTTAATCAATCTTCATTTGTCAGCATTTTAACCCCACTAGTTTTTCCTTTAATGTTTTCCCATTTTATTTAGCCCCTACCTTTGAACTGTGGCATTTCAAGTTGCAGGCACTTACTGATAAAATTCATTTAACTACTGGACTTAATTTTTATTTTCAAGAGGTAACATCATGTTTGCATTGACATGGACCTTGCCTATCACCCAGTATCACTTGTATCCTGGTGTTAAAGTGTGTCACTGATTTAAGACTGCAGGCCACTGAGAGCCTGTATTCCCTTACAGTTGAAATGTCTTTATAGCTTGGACGGTATCCAAAGAGTGAGCCGAATTTTCCACCTGTCTAACTTGAGTACACAAAGTTACCTCATTCATTTAGATACAGCAATCAGCTCTTGCTTGTAGAAGCATATTTTTAACACCATCTTCTGTCTGTGTGGGGCGAGCACTCTCCTGCACATGAGCTTCTGTGACTCAGTGCATGTGTCAGGTACCAAGGAAAGCACTGCAGAGCCTGAGTGAACGCAGCGCGCTCATAAAGAGACACGGCCCTTGCAAACATTTCTGTCTCCCAGCTACAGCAACAGGAGATTTACAGCTTTCTTGTGCAAGTCCTACTCTGATGCAGGAGTGCCTCCTTTCCCAGGGAGAGGGGCAGCTGGGGCTGGCAGTCATTTCTTCATCCACATTCACCCAGAATGGGGATATGGCACAGCCTGCTCCTCCAGAGCTGCTACAGACTTAGGCAGGATGGAGGGAGATGATTTACTTTATGAAGTGGGGAATGAGCAAAAATGTCCTTCAGGAACTCAGGATGTGTTTTTCAAACAGTTTCCAAGGCCAGAAGATGCCCAGGAAGCACAGCAGGAAGCACCAGGGGTGAGGTGGGCTGTATCAAGAGATGAGGGAAGTGCAGCCTGGAGGACAGGCCCAGGATCTGAGGAGCAGGGAAAAGCCTCTCAGCTCTGCTGGCAGGAGTCTCCTTAGAGACTAACCCAAACATTCCAACAGGCCCTCTGAGACTGTTTTCACCAGTCTCTAGATTTACTCCAGTGATGTTCTCAAGACAGAACTCATAAATGTGAACCTCCTCTACCAGCTCTGTTGCAGCTTTTCATGTTTTTACAGGGTGAGCTCATTATAGGTAATTATGCTTCAGATTGCTGCAGAAATAGAGAGTTACTAGAGTTGGCCCACATATCACAAACATAAAACTGTTTGCCACCTATAATTTCACACCAAGAGGAATTATATAATCTTGAATTTACAACATTTTTAGATATATTAAGGCAGATTGGCTGGGCTGGAGGCTAGAATTACAACATGCTGCACATAGCACAACATAGCCATGATGGCAACAGTAACCTCACAGACTGGGGTGAAAGTTCCCTCTTTGCTTTGCAGCAGAGCTCTCAGCACAGTGCCCTCTGTGAGCCTTGGTAGAGACGTGCCCACAGCAGCACCAGCATGCAGGGCTAACAAACATCCAGAACACACACACATGCTCACTTCAAACCAACTTTGCAACTCCACACTGGCATCTGTGCTGCCAGCCTATGGCACAGGCTTCTTTTTAATTATACTTTGTGGATTTTACAGAAGTATATCATTCCTATGGAAAAAAAAATCTGCTGTAACAACTCAACACTGGCATAGGAAATACTAAATACGAAGTCCAATTAATTTATGACTAATTCTCTGCCCTCTTGGCAAATGGTGTGTTCCCAGCACAATGCCATCTGCAGCAGTACCCTGTCTGCACAGAGAGCACCAGGCATGCTGGGGCTTGTCCTGCTCTAGCAAAACCCATGAAATACTATTTTCTGTATTAATTAAGGGGCAAAAGGCACTGAAGATCCTCTGAAATAACCTTCCTGTTCTTTTGAATGCATAAAAATAGATTACTCATTTAGTAATTTAGGTAAACAGCTCGTTATGAAAATTCATTAGGGAATAAGCCTTCATGATTTCATTTCTTGTTCGTTTCCTGTCTAAATAAATAAACATGCACTCAAGTGACACAGATTCCATTACTTTTGCTCACAGATTCTTGAATGATTTCTTTCTTACTTTTTAAAATAATTTAATCTCCTCCTTTCTGTCAAAGACAACGTATTAACAAACATGGCTGGGGAGAGCAAAGCCTTTCAAAGGTAACAGTTGAAAACTTCTATTTAGGATTTAATCTAGGCAATGATCAATTCTGATCCAAAGAAATGTAGGAAAGTTTGAGGAATATTTTGTTTTGACAAACTGCACTTCTAGATGACTTTGAGAACAGAAATGTGAATAGCAGCATCCTACAAGATTATTAAAATCTGTTGTTCAAATTTCTTGTTAAACAATGTTCTGCCATCATTTCAATCCTGACCTCTGCAGCACAGCTTTACAAGAGCGCGGGAGCAGAAGTACATCTCTGACATTGGCAAATCCTCCTAATTACAGGAGAACCACAGTAATGGTGCTGGCCCATGGCTGCACACAGGACACTGCAGGCTCTCCCTCTGTCCCAGCCCAGGCTCAGGAATCAGCTGCTGCAGTGAGATCTAATCACAGCTCTGACTCTTCCTTCCTTAGACTTTACCAAACGATTTTTATTCCTCAACTGGCAGCTCAAGAAGCAAAAGAATGGCAGTTACAAAATGACTGGAATGACAGCATTGGAGACATTTTTAGATGTATTTCCCTACATCCTGTTCAGAGAACTTGATGGACTCCCAGGTGACTTTCCTGAAAAATCTTAGCAGTCACCCTTCTTTCATCTCATATCTAGGTTCTAATCCCACATACACAACTTCCAGAGTCTTCTGGTCACACACTACAGCTTCTAAGGCTGTGCTGACTTCTCAGCACCTTCTGTTAAATGCAGATAAAAAGCAAAAACACTGAGGGGAGTATCTCTTTATCTCATGCTTGTGCAGCCAAGAGATGTGTCCCCTATACCTGGTAGAGTGGCATTAGCTTCCCAGCCTGGTGCCAAGGACAGCAGCTGTGAGAGAGAGCCATGGGCACCATGACTTGGCTTTTAGGCACAGGGAGAACAATGAGAGACAACAGCTATGGACAGCAGGGACCATCACCCTCCTGGAAACTGCTCTGGAGCTATCCAAAGCAAGAAAGAGCTTCCCAAAATGTCAAGCAGTAACCTTCAGGGAAGGCAGCTGCTGTTCAGTCAGATACATGCTATTTTAGACCCTCCTCAATGACTGACTGCAAATTCTGTTTCTTGCTCTGAAAAAAGGAAATACATCTTTTGTTTGCTTGACCCTGAAAGGCAGAGGAAGTTGAAGACTTTATTTATTCAACCCTAAGACATGGGAACTTACAGACCATTGTCACTTCCCAAAGAGCTTTTATTTTTATTTTCCTCCTCAGCCCGTGTGGGTTCTGTTTGCCTTACAGATTTTTCATAGACAGTTTGCTACTAGTCTGGGACATGTGTGACTTGCTTGCACATGGTTGGCAGTTGAAAGGAGGTTCTTTGTAGCTGCAATGCAAATAATTATACTCCTTGATGACAGAAATCACTCCAGTTTTGATCAAAAAGCCTTACCACTAGATTTGTTTTCCACCTTTTTAATTAGAACGTATATTATTTCAGAGCACTTTTGAAGTCTGTTACCTCAGTATGATGATGGATGGCAAGAAGGAAAGCTGATGGAACTGCTCACGAATTAGAAATTGGCTAACACAACAGAGCACATGGACTCCGCTGAAGTCAGCACTCCATTCCATTTCTGCCTTTGGGAGATTATTTTGCTGTTGGATTTCATGACAAAAAGCAACCCTTAGGAGAAGAGAGCTCCTTAAGAAGGTTAAGGAGGATCGGGTTATCGAGGGTCACACAAACAGCTATTTCAAAAGCAGACTGAAGACAAGCCCCACTGGGCTTCATCAGACTAAGGACCTATCCAGAATATTTATAAAAAATTCAAAACTCTCTCTGTCATGGCCGCTAATTCCAAGAAAATGAGCCTTAGACTTCACCAGGGACTTTCTCATCAGGTCTCTCACTTTTGTTTTTGCCTAGAGTGCAGACACCCACCCCTAGTTTAAAGAAAGTGAATGATGGAAAAACTTTCACGTGTAGGGAACTGTTGTGCACAGGGATCCTAAGAAGAAAAAAGGCCTTTTTGGTCTCTGTGTTGCTGCTAAGGAGACTACACACCTGTATAGACACTTAGAGCTGCTCCTACCAAGAGCAAGTGCAAGCTGCGAGAGTCCCTCACCTAATCCCAGGGAGAACTGCATTACTGAAAGGGGCTTCTTGGGCCAAACATTGAAGTGGCTCTCTGGCACTGCCTGTCCTCACTCCTGTGTGCTGCACAGAGCAGCAGTCCTGCTGCAGACACAGAAGGCTTGTGCCCAGGGTGGGCACAGTGGCTCAGCTACACTGTTCTCTATAGGTCACTTGGATCCAAAGATCCATGTTGCAACACACTGCAGTTAAATAAACAGAGGGCTAATGGCAGATGGTTTCACTTAAACTTCTTAAACTTCAAGAAAGGCACCGCCTATATGTCAATTTGGAATTGGTGTACTGAGCCAACAACATTCTGAATTAAAATAAAAGCAAATTTAGGAATGAAACCTACTGGAGACTTAACTGGTCTCAAGTGCATAGTTAGATTTCTAAAATAATAGCTGCAATCCAGCATAACAAACATGATTTGCTTGAAAACAAAAGCCTGAGTTTAACTGTAGATTGCAGTTTGTTTTCATTCCCATGAGAAACTGCAAGATATTTCTTCTTGGAGTAACTTCTCAGGAAGGCACACCAATGGTGCCTCCAAAACCACATAGAGTGGGACTAGGACTCCCCAGTTCTGCGTTTTTCCTTCCAGGTTTACCAATGCTGAGGCCCTTAGGTACCATCAGGCAGATTTTCTGTGAGCACTGCATGTGGTCACTGGGCAGAGGCAGGTCAGAACTGGGCATGGCTGGCTGCAGGAGCCAAGGGCAGAGCTGTACCATGGGACAGCAGCCAGCAGGGACATGGCACAAGGGCAAAGGACTGCTAGAGCATCTGGGGAGGCAGAAAAGGAAGAGCTGCCAGCAAGCACTGACTGTGAACTGGGGGATGGCCTAGCAAGCTTGGAAAGGGGCTATGACCAGGGAGGAAGAAGGAAAAGGGAGTAGGAGGTGGAGGATCACCATGTAACAATATATAACAAGTTCCTATACTAAAAAAAAATTAAACTTACACATATTTAACATATCTTAACATACTAAACATATTTAAATAGGTGAGTATGTTTCTGTGCACCCGGACAGTGAGGATCTGGTTCTATTCTAATGCTCTCTGAGAGGCGTGGGTGATTCAGGATGACTGTGAGAAGGAGCACATGGCACGTTGCAAGGTAATGGCTGTTTTTACTCTTTTCCAGCACAGAGCAATTGAATACTTGAAAGCAAGTTTTTATCTGGAAAATTAATAACATACTGCTATTGCCTTGTACAAGATCTCCTTTTAAACTTCGATCTTACTGACTGCACACACATGCATGTGCACATCAATTACAAGATTGTCTCTTGACATTTGTCACTACCTCACAGCACAAGGACCGCCACCTTCCTCCCAGAAAAACTCTTCAGGCTGTAACCTTGACTCTGCTTTGTACACTTGTGAAAACTGCCAGATTAGTCTTGCAGAGCCATGTAGGACAGCAGAGGACAACTCATTCCGCTCTGTACTCATTGTCCATACCTGTTCTCTGTCCCTGCAGCCAGCAGTGAGAAGGGCTCAAGCCAGCTAAAGGCAGTCTCTAGTGGGCTTCAGAAGGCACCAGAACAATCTAAGTGTGACCAGAAAAGGATGACTGTCTGCTGGGAAAAGACTGTCCAAGTAGTTCAAAGGGTTGGTTCTCAACTGCCCTGTCAAGTATTTCATCTTTGGAAACAGTGTCATGGGTAAACTTTAGTACACAATGCAAGCGATCACGAGCAAGTGATGAAGTTCTGAAAAAACTTCAAAACAAAGACCCCTTCATTTGTATTCCTGTCATCTCCTCTGCCAGGGCTGTGGCAGAAAAAAAGAAGGGAAAGGAAGTGGCAGTAGAAAAGGTTTCCCTTCTTGCACAGAGATCTTGGCTGAGGCACAGGGAAACAGGGGATAAGTTCTTATACTGAAAGTTTTGCCAATTTCTCCAAAGGAGACTCGTCCTTTTCCAGCAGCCAACTCTCTGCAGGTGCACAAAGAATTAAGGTGGGCTTAAAAGAACAGCAGACAGCTGGGAGGAAAGCTCTGCTGTCAGCTAACTCCAGATGCTTGTGCAGATCAACTCCAGTCCCCACAGAGGCAGAAAAGGGTGGAGAAGCAATTTTCTCAAAGGACAGAAAGGGGTTCTTCTCCAGACAGAACATTTTACGGAATCATTTCCTATGGTTATCAATAGCCAAATTGAAAATCAAGCCAAGGTACCTACTGGCTCTTGTTTGTCTTGTAACTTTTCCCAACACCTGGCTGGGTGTCACAGAGGAATCCATGTTTGATGCTGTTGTTTACTTAATGCTATTCTTGTGTCTCATCTGTTTCGACATCTCTGCCCAAATCCCTGGACATTTTTTTTATTTCCTGGATTATGCTGATGTTCCAAAGAAAAAATCCTGAAGAACTGGTGAAAATATAATTTCACAATGTTTCATTATTTATGGGTAAGATTTGTCACTGGATTCTGATGTGTATTTTCCAAATTATATTTACTCCAGCAAATGAAAAGTTATTTCAAGTAAAAACAGGACTCAGTAAAATGTTAAGAAGAAATAATTTGTAATTTAGAAATAGTGTTTGTACTTCAGTGATAAAGTGCCCACTTGCATGTGGGCAGGTCAGCCAGAAAAGGATTTTTGTAACAGACATAAAAAGGGAGTTTCAGGCAGATAAATGCCAAAAATAATTTTGATACATCTAATAAAAATTCCCCTAGGATAGCTGTACAGATTATCACACTCGGCTGTACTGCATGGGAAAGTGCAGTTATTAAAATGCTGAAAGCCTGAACTGATTCTTTCTTTCTTAGTTTATGGAAATTCGCATCAGCAGATAATGTTTTCAGCGTGCCGGGATTTAACAATAACATTTGGGCTTATGATTCACATGTTAAAGACAGATGTTTTAAAAAAGCATTATGTGCACAGTTGTTCAGAAAGTAAAGTTTACACTGCTCCAGGGTTCTCAATGCCTTTGATGAGTGCGGCAGTGACCCTGTGTCCCAAGCATGTCCCACCCTGGCAATTCCTCACCATCTGAATTCATGATATATTTGTGCAGGTCATGTCCTGTGTCTCGTGTGGGACTGAAGTGCTGACCCAGAACACTTCTGTGCACTAATAAGCCCGTGCTCCAGTGCAAAGCTGTTTTCTCTGCTGTCCTGCAGCATGGTAACATGATGATTATTAATCCTGACCAGGCAGTGCTGAGAGGTCCCACTCACACTGAGTGTTGTGTAACAGCATGGTAAACAGCTGAGGAGGGCTAGGGAAGGCAGTCAGCATCCTAATAAACCAGCAAGGCCAAGGAATTTGCCCTGCTAAGCAAGCGTAGGAGGAACCCAAATGAGGAGATGAGGACAGTCTCCATGGGCTCTGTGAGCCACCAAGTTAGAGGTTAAATCCCATTCATGTAACCCTTAATCAGCTGGGTCCATATCACCAGGACTGGATGACACCCTCCCCATCCTCGAAGGAGCCAAAATGCACAACTGCTGGCCAAGTCCCCACCTCTCCTCAACATCTGGGTGATCAAGCATGGGAGATTTGCCAGTACTCCAGCTCCAGCGGGGACCCTGGCAACTAAACCCCAGTAATGATCAGTTTGACTTCTTTTGCAAAGCTGTAGTGACAGACATTTGGCCTAAGTTTGCTTTTCATGTATGAGTCAGTCACATCTCTTTGAAACTGTTCTCTTACCATTCCCTTACTTCTTTTGCACTTACCATTGATGTTTACAGCTGGCAGCACTATAGACATCTTTGGTCTCCTGGTCTTGTTATGTGTGGTGGCTGGCAGTAGCAGGTGGTCCTGGAAAACAGCAGAAAAGATGTGTTAAATCTACTCTCAAAGCAGAGAGCTGGGAAAATGACTTCCCATTCTCTCTTACTGGCATTCCACACTGTACTTTACAACAGCTCAGAAAATTCATATTGTTGAGGGAGTCTTCCAAAAGTCACAGCAATTGCTCATGCTGTGTAACCAAGAAGAAATCCCTACTGCATGCAGCAAATATGAAAGAGCCTTGATCATGTGGAAAGAGATGCAAACTACTATTAAGCCCTCATTCAACAGAGTGCTTATGTATATGATTAAAGTAATTTAACTTGACTTCAATGATATTTCAACATATGTTTAAGGACCTTGCTGAATTGAAGCTTTTACTTGCACAGCTGTTTACTTTCTATGTAAGTAATCTTGCTCTGTGAAGCTCTACATCACATGCCTTGTGCAGCGGGACTGCACTGCTCAGAGCTGGGCTGGGGTGTGAAACACAAGCTCTGCTGACAACACCTTCCTGGAAGTGGGATTGTGAAGCTGTGCTTTAGTAGCTGACCTTTCCTGGGTGCTGCTGTAAGCCAGCAGAAACTGCCCTGGTTCTGACAGTGGAAGCTGCCTCTGCAGGAAACAGACCTGCCCTGGATACAGACCTGGCCTGCAAGGAGAAACACAGCCTTTCTCCAGGGCTCTTGTGCTGTTGCTGAACTCAAGCTGCTCAACTTGCAGCCTGGAAAAATATGGTTCTTACCTTATCAATGGAACTTAAAAGCTGTGGTCCGGGCATCTCCCATATTGTTAAGCCAGTTTGATGCTCTCCTTTGATGCTTTCCCATGCTTTCCCCATACAAACATCTCATACTTTTGGGCAAGGTTATCTTTATGGCAAACTGAATTAGACTTCCTTCAGGATACATTAATTTATTAATGTCAGGGTAACTGTAATTTTGCCATTTTAAAATATAAACACTACAGTGTTATATGCAAGATTTGGGGAACTGAATTACACACAAAGTTAGGTGTCAAATATGTCAAGATATTCTGTAGATACATTGCAGAAATATCACTTCCTTTCTCTTTTTTTCCCATCAAGAATTTCCCTCCCCCAAAACACTAAATGACTGACCATGAGAAGAAAACATTACTTAAATAAATGTCTGCAAAAAACATCTTGGTAACCAAAACTATAAAACCACTCTGGTATAATTCTCAGATCACATATGTAATTCCCATTTAACTTTTGAACTGCTTAAGATTAAGAAAACATTCACTACTAAGACAATGAACCTTACATAAAAACTCTTCTTGAAACCCAACGTTCCCAAAGGAACAGGCCTA
Source organism: Emberiza elegans (assembly GCA_024865655.1). Classification (NCBI taxonomy): domain Eukaryota; kingdom Metazoa; phylum Chordata; class Aves; order Passeriformes; family Fringillidae; genus Emberiza; species Emberiza elegans. The sequence goes on along the minus strand of JALJVW010000238.1, from coordinate 405,020 downwards.
AGATAAGCTGTCCATTAAATTACATTTTGTAACAATGCCCTTGCCACAATTTGATGACTATTTTTAGGAGACCTTAAAAAATGCTTATACTGTTTGGTTTTTTCCTTTTTCAATGCTTCTGAGAGTCCATCACTACCTACCAAACCACAAGTACTGCACAGATGATCACCTGAGAGTCATTACAAGTAGCAACTGCTTTTTGCTGACCTATCTGAAGACTGGTGCATTAATCTATGCTGCCTTATAATGGCACCTTTATTTACTGTATGTATAAATTGTATTAAGAGCTACCACAAGGATTTTACAGTTGCATTCAAACGTGCTTTGGAGTTGCTGCACAACCTCCCAGTGATTCAACAGCAACTCTGGAGAAAGCAGGCAAACAAAAAGCTCTAAACCCAGACTGCCACCAGGAGCTAATGTGCAAGATGCACTCATTGTCTGGAAGCTGCCCATCTACAAAGAGACATTTTATAAATCTGGAATTGGTGAAAACCATCTCTCGAATCTTCTTTATCTTTCATATGCATTGTGGCAATCAGTGCAAACTTGCAAAGTTACCTAACTACCCTCATTCTTCATTGAAGTCGAAGGGTATGCTGTAGAATATCAGATATTCTGACCACAGTTAGCCACCCACAGCATTCTCAAGCCCAAAGGTCTTCAGGCTGTCCAAACCTTTTATTTGAAAGCAAAACAAAATTAATTCTATGCCACAGAAATGAGTGTACAGATTAGTGATTTGGAAGATATCAGACATTTAGAAGCACTGTTTGAATGCATTTCTAAAATGTCACGTGCCATTCTGAAGGATGCTAAATTGCATCCCAGAAGGGGCTGTCACACTCATCCTTAATTTTAAATAGTAGACAAAAAACCCCAAAACAAACCTAAATTAAAATATTGTTTGTGATATTAACACATAGTATAAAACTGCAAATGAATAAAAGCAAAATTTGCAAGTCAGCATCTGGCTCAGGAGCATGAGTGTCAACCAGAGGCAGAATAAATCAGAACTATTACCCAACAACAGATGGCTTTGGCTTGGAGCAGGAGCTGCACTTAGACGACAGTTTAAACAGACTAAGCAGACCTGAGACTGCTGGCAGAATGACTGGAAAAATATCAGCCTGGAAAGAATATTTCAAATGAGATCCTTGCTTCAGCATTCTCATTTTTCTTTTGATCATCTCTGCAGTTCTGTGATACTGAAGCCAGATGAGATGGACAGATAGGTATAGACACAGATACTAAAAACTCCAGCCACGAACACGTTACCTTAATTCAGTTAAGTCTCAACAACAGATGGGACTGCAACAAGGATTCTGACGTTTCTTGTGTATCAGATCAGTGTTATCAGGGCTCCAGCAGGGATAAAGCTTTAGAGCCTCATGTATGTCTAACCCTACAGCCAAATGGCAATAGAAATCCTGTCCCACTGTGCTAGAATATTCCAAAAGTACTGCTGCTCCTGCAGCTTCAGCCTCAGTCTATGATATGTGGTTTGGTACCCAAAGTCCCTCCTACCTAGATGCATGAAAATATGAAGACATTTTAGCTTTCATTTTCTTTTTTATTTGTTAAAAAATTGGTTTTAATTCTCATAGTTTTAAGGATGTAAACAAAACATCATCACTGCATAACATGAGGCTTCATTAAACAGAGGAAAAAATGCCAGGCATGGATTTTTTTGATTTAATTTTGTTTCTTAAACTACCATCACCTCTAATCTGGACTCTTGCCTTTTAAATTAACAGAACTGGCAATAGTGCTTGTTCTGGCTTTTGCAATGCATATCCCATCAGCCACAGCACCTCCCAGGGAGAAGTCCTGCACCTCCTCCATTCCTGCTTCACTGCGAGACAGAAACACACAGGAATTAACCCTCGCAGTATGCCCACGACAGAGGAAAATATTCCAGGGACTGTTTGGAGGAGTGGGACAGGCATTTCAGGGACGCTCACGTGACATAGGACACAAAGGAGAGGATCTGCAGCCCCGCAAGGCACTGCACTCTCAGCATGAGCTGTCCTTCCTCCTGTCCCAGGCGTTTCTCTCTGTCAAATCAATTCCCCAGATTTTTCTTACCTTCTCAGTTGTTGTGCTTAGGTATGGATAAGTATTTTTCAAAGGGCTTTTCTGAGGTCTTAATTAAGGACTCTTGATTGAGATGTGCTTTGTTAGAGCATATTTAGCACATCTGCCTGTGTGAACACTGCTGGTCATGCTGCTGCTGAGGCTATGGCCCCTCCGGGGGGCTTGGAGCATGTACCCTGCAAAGTACAGATGTGATCCCCATGTGGGAGCCAAGGCTCCAGGAACACAGCCCCCGCCCCACTTCCCACAAAGACTTTGTCAAGATGTCCCAGTGAGCCCTGCTCTTCATTAAGAGCTCCATCTCTGACAAACCTTTTGCAAAAACAAGTGACATTTGTTGCTTTACAGCAATAAAAGCTCAGAGAAGACTGGATTAAAATACCAAAGGAAAACTTTAATGTGCTATTCTGGTAATTTGCCTTGATGAGGAGATTTGATCTTTACCATTGCCTTGGAAACCTGCTCTGTGCTAGAATGTTGCAACAAAGGCAGTTGCCAGAGTAGAGGGGTCAACAGGAGCCAGGCGTGCCAAAGGGCACTCTGTCACTCTGTCCAGCAGCTTCCCAAGGCTTCTTACAGCAAACAAACACTGGAGCTGGACATTTTTTCATCTCCGTTTATGACTAAGAAGTCTCCCAGGGAATTGTGTGCCTCAACCTCTTCCAGCCTGAATCTTCCTGCTGTGGTTCCAGGACCACACTACATCTGCTGCTGACCCAGGCTGAGCTGATGCCGACCCAGGCTAAGCTGATGCCTCAGGTTTTAGCTTTTATATTTTTCATATTCTGTGCTGCTTTAGTGTGTAGTTCTGAGCTTCCTCTCTTCACAGAACAGCTAGACAAAACAATTCCTCCCCTAGCTTGGGACCAAGGAGAACCATCCAAATCTCAGGCCTAAGAGCATAAACAACATGGACTAAAGAGAGAAAAACAAGAAGGAGGGGACTGCTAACCCTAAAGCTGTAGTTCGTCAATGAACTCCAAGATACAAATGGTGCAGAACTTATAAAAGTGAGAGACCCTATGACCGGTCGTGCATTTTGTGACCATTTTGGTCCATCTTGGGTGTAGCCCTGGCTGGGCTCTTGTGCTGCCCAAGGTGGATCCATTGAGGCCTCCTAATAAATCCCTGCTTTATTCTTTAACTCTGTCCAGCTGCTGTTATAGGTCAGCCTTCACATGCTATCAGAGGAGCTCTCCACATCCCACAGAGGGGCTCTGTTTTTCTTCAATGGCACAAATTTTGGCAGTTTTCAACACCTCCTGACAGCTTAAAACCTTATCTGTTCACTGTCTGACCATACCTAGTGAGTGACAGAAAACAAGTGCTTTTTTGATCATACAAAAATTGTGCATCAAATCCATGCACTGTCTTTTGACCCTATTTTTTCTGAACATCTTTAGAGATTTTGAGTCTGACATAACACTGGACCTTCTTCACAGGTATGATTTTCATAGTACCAAGAATCTGCAACAAAAATATGCTCTCCCAGGCCCAATACTGCATGCCACTTCAGAGACTGATTGATAGTACCAATACTCCAAGGAGCTGGACTTCTTAAACCCCTGGGTGGACAGAGCTCCTGAGCCAGCTTTTTTCCCCACAAACTACAGATTTGACACTTCTTTAAAATTTCAGGATCATTGTTTCCAGCCTTTTGCTGTTACCAGAGATGTGATGTGTCTGTCCTGTTCTCCTACACAGGCCACTGACCTGGCCCTGAGCAGCATCCCAGCCTTTGGCACACAACTCCTGGCCAAGAAATGGTACCTGAGAACTTCATTCTCAGGAATGCAGGGCTGGATGTCAGCAGCTCTCCGAACATGAAAGGAGGCTTCCCCAGGGAAGAGAACTCACCAATGTGCACTCAGAGCCAAGAGGCTCATCCTCAACTATCCCAGTAGCTCCAAACAGTGCAAAGCACAGAGCAGGATGTAAATGGGAGTCAGGCCTTGGCATTTCTGGTTTCCTCTTGCATTTCAAAAAGGACATGTATGAAAGTTTACAAATGTGTAGAGGAAATGGCTGTATATTTCATTATTGATTCATTTGGGAGATGGCAACCACCCAGTGCCCTGAGGTTACACCACGCTGGATGCAGCACTGGTCCATCTGAAAATGCCAGAAGTTCCTGAAACACTGTCTTCACCATCAGTGGATGTTAAACTGGGCAGAAATGCAGAGGGGAGGGTTCCTCTGGAAACATTTCTGACCCTTATATCTGAAAAGCATAGGGAGGTTTTTGAGAATAGAAAAAAAAAAAAAGGGAAAAAGAGAGGAAATCAATTAAAACCTCTGCAAAAACTGTGACTCATAGCCACCACTCTAGCTCATCATACCATAACTTAGTAAAGCTGCCTTGTTTTTAAAGTTGATCTGGTTTTTTGTTTGGTTGGTTTATGAGGTTTTTTTTTAAAGGTAGACCTTAGAAATCCAATGAGATTTACTTACCTCATCATAGATCGTTACAGGGAATCCATGACATGAAGAGTATGGGAGCAGGTGAAAAATGGGATAATGACTGCAAGGAACCCACAGAAAACCCACAATAAAATTTCACAAGTTATCAGCCTCTCTGCAGCAGCTCTTGGCAGCACATCCTGTAGCAGCTTTACCACTTCGAGTTTAACAATGCCATTTAACCTAATTTGAAGTTGTACCAGTTCTACCTATGTTAACCTTGATGTTAGCCAGTACACATTAACACAGTTTGAGTTTGCAGCAATTTAAAGAAGAGAGTTTGTAATTGAGAATTCAACCCCTAATCATAGCATCTAACTACTTTTCTAGGTTTTAAGGGATGGGGAGAAGATTGTCCCAGAACAAGAAAGCTCCAAAAAGTAGTGGGAATAGAGATTGTTATTCTGCTTTCATTTTTGCCAGAATTGTTCCTTTTCACCCCAGTGCTGTTTCAATCCCTGTATTTCTGTGCACAGGTGGCTTTTACAGCCTATTCTTTGCACACAGTGATGGAATGAAGTGATGAGATATGATTTTTAATTTAAGTGCTTTACCAGAAATAGCTCAATCCCACAGTCAATAAAATGTCCTCTAGTGTAAGATTACACCTTTCTGCCAATCTGAGACAAATTTTTATAAATAAAACCTAACTGCACTTTGGAACAAGTTCAAGTCACTGTCCTGGCAGAAGAAGGAGTTGCTGTCCAGTTTAGCTCCCACTTGAGAGACCTTTTAATGAAGAAGTCTTTAGTGCCTTTTATTGTAAATTGTGCTACTGCCAGATGTAATATGGGCTGGACTCCAAAAGCAAACTACCTGGAAAGCACCTCACTGTGAGTCAGAGTGCCTTGTGAAAATCCCAGAGACCTCAGAGGAATGGAAAATTCACTCGGTCACAGCTTCCTTCGGAGGAGTTTCCCCCTCTGTCCAAAGGCAGCACTGCTGCTTGTCCACAAGCAGGGCTCAGCTTTGGAGAGTTTTCTCTGTGCAAAGGAGAACCAGTAGCAAAGGATCTCTCCTGGATTAAGAACCTGAAAGGTTATGGAGACTACTAAGGATAACAGAGACCTGCTGGGTTCACAAACATGTGAACGTCCACACTGTGGACGTGCACAAAAGGCAGCTGTAAAGCAGGTGTATAGAGGTGAAAAATACTGACATACTATTCAGTTTTTCTATTTTCATGGTTTATAATCCCTTTGTTCAACATACAAGGCCAAAGAGGAGGAACTATGTCTTAAGATAACACTGAAATATGCTGGTAATCAGGTATCTATAGACTCTACCCCATGGGGCTCTGGGAAGGCACCATGTCTCCCTCCTCCAGGAAGTGGAACACGAGCATGCCTTCAAAGACAAGCTCATCAACCTGTCCTACTGAAACACCTATCTTCACCCTGTTGTGAAGTGACACCAGAGCAGCGAAATTACCAGCTCTGCCAAGTTTCCTGTTCCTCTGCAAATCCCTCATTCTGGAATTACCCAAGATGAACCTGCCTCATTTCTATCCAAGCTATTTCAGTATCATTTTTGACTTGCAAGACATCCAAAAAAAAGAAGCACAACATACCATCATCCTTGCCCTGTGAATAGGGAATGCCCCAGGAAACCATAGTTTGCAGAAGCTTGAATGGAGCACACGACTGCCAGTCCAATTGCAAGGGAGAATGAGGTGAAGGAACCCCATTTGGACTCTATTTCTCTGATAAATGTGTTTTTCCTTGTAGTTTTGTCCTTTTTGATTTGAATAGGAAGGAAAAAGGCCATGTTACCAGGCAGGGCACAGGACAGAGACTGGACAGAAGTCCTGCCATTTAAACTTGCCTGCAGAATTGCTCTGCAGGGCCAAAAGTAAAGAACAATGCATGCATTTGCTGTGATGTAATTTTGGTTTGGCAGCAGATTAAAAAAAAATTCCTAAACGCAAAGTAAGAGGATGTGAGGGACAGAATTCTGTGTGAACAGTTTTAAGTGAACAGTGAACGGTCTTGGTTAAAATTGTATAGGAAGGTTCCAAAGCATTCTTGAAAATGCTTTGGTAATTTCTTTGTGTGTTATTTGTGGAAATTATCTGCATTTCAAAGCAAACTGGAAAAGGTATGACTTCTGTGCCTCAGAGAAGGAAAAAGAATCCCAGCTTGTACTGGTGAGAAAGTTTCTCCATTATGTTTGATAAGGATCAGGTTTTCTTCTAAAGGCTCTCTCAATCTAATCAGCATCATAAAATTACAAATGTTTGCTTCAAATTATCTGAAAATTATGTTTCTCTGCCATTTTCTGTCCTTCCCAGAGGCTATAGAAGCACAGAAATGCAGTTCATCTGTAACTCCCAGCCGAGTCTGTCAACTGTCTTTGCAGATTTTACAAAGTTGTAAGACCCAAAAGGAATTAATTGTTTTATTACTATTTTCCATAAAAAGAAATACTCCTCCTTCTATAATTCACTGCAGCAGAGCTCTGCTTTTGCATAGCATCTGCAGGCTATTAGTTTTGCAACTCCAATCTGTAATTGCAAAAACATGTAATTTAGATAGAGCATGTGAATCCAGTCCAGTAAAACCAAAAAGGATATAGTCCAGATTCTCTGCTTCTCTCACAAAACACTAACTGAAAGTTTCTATACTTGTCAGCATGACCTCAGGTCTTCTACAGAAGACAAAACCTGGATTCCCAGAATTGCTGCTCTGCTGGAGACTGCCCCAAAAAGCACACACAACCCCAACTGTAGAGGAGAATACTCCTATCAGCAAACACAGCTTTTCTGCAGTTCTGCCTTTTGCAGCCCAGCCACACAGCAGAGGTAGCCAGTGCACAAAACCAGTGCAGTTCCATGGGCACACTCCTTAGAAGGGAGTGGGATCTCTTCAGATCACATTCCCATGAAACAGAAGCTGCATGGCTAAAGAGAAATTGATGCCAGGCTTTCTCCAAATGCTGGCTCAACATAACACTGCAGTTCCAAATCCATTTGCTAATACAGCTGTCCTCTGCTTTCTCTTCCACTGACTTCAAAGGACAGTGAAGTACTAGAACACTTTGATCTCACTTTGTGGTGAGATCATCCTGAGAGCTCTTCAGAGCCCACTTGACAATGCCACAGCCTACTCACTGTCAGCAACAGCCTTCTTCCACACAGGAGGCTGGACCAGAATGCTCTTCTAAGCAGCATTTCCAGCATCCATAAGGACCTGAGCTCAAATTTTCAAGTCTGTCAAGACCATACTTCTACCTTGTCTTTTCCCTGACTTGCTGACCTCTCATGGAAAGACTGTGTGAGAAAGATGTTGATAGCAATCAGGGTTACAAAGCTATCAAAGACAGCAATCAGGGTTAAATACACATGAGAAACATTCAAGAATAGCTACACAAGCTCAGGAGAGGTCACACAGCCTGTGACTGAATGCTCTTCTGGCAGAACAATTTCATTTCAAGGCAGGAGAAAGGATGTTTTCTTACAGTGCACAAATGCCCACACATGCAGGCAGCTGGGGATTCAAGAGAACTTTAAAATCCTAATCAGAAACAACTGCTAAGTAGAGTCAAAACTTAATTTTTTTTTTAAATCAAGGCAATTAATTTGATCACAATGTGTTCAGTCCTACAACACATATGGCACAAGAGCCAGCCCTAATCTGAAATTACTGTCTTCTTGCCTTCTGCAGCACCAGAAAGAATTCAAACCTCCCATTCAAGCTCCACACTATGCAAGACAGCTGCAAGCCAAGAAGTAGAGCACTTGCAGTTGTCAATGCAGCAGACTGGGCATCTCAGACAGGTCAGCTAAGGAAGCTGAGACAGTCAGATTTGGACACAAGATGCAGGATTCAATCTGAAGGGCAACTTTTATTAAGTGGATCCAAGCATGTTCCCATGCAAAGAAAAACATTATATATATTACTGGTGTACAGGTGAATATACATTTAAAGCTTCAAGTAAAAATACTACTAGACTGCAAAACTTCATTTTACAGAAGCTGTTAATTATTCTAAAAAGTGTGCACAATAGGCACATTTGGCACAACAGGACCCAACTGTTCATTAGCCCAAAATCTGAGCACACAGAGATGCATTTTTGAATTGAACACCTGGGATTTACCCTAAAATATGTTGTACTGTTTGCAGAGAGAACATACATTTCCTTGCAGACAGGATATCAGGTACTGGATTCAGATCCGGTTTGAGGGAACAAAAAGACAACTGCAGCTTACATCTCACTGTCATTGTGACTTTCTTCCTTTCCTGATCCATCCACTGATCTCTGATTGTTGTCAACTTGCTGGAAATATATTCACTGGGAGGGGTAAACAAACAAATTGAAAGCAAGGCTAATGACAAGAGAGAATAAATTAAGTCTAAATTAAACTCAGATCAAACCCAGTGGGAGCCAAACTTAGGGTGCTCCTCTCTCCTCTCCTCTCCTCTCCTCTCCCTGCTGGGACAGCCCCAGCTTGCTGCTGCTTGTCCTTGAGTGCCTGTCCTGGTTTCAACTAGGAGAGATTTATCTTTCTTCTTAGCAGCTGGCACAGTGGCTGTTTCGAATTCATGTTGATAACTCACCAATTTTTTGGCTGTTGCTGAGAGTTTACCCCAAATCAAGGACTTCTGGCTCTGGCATGCTCTGCCAGTGAGCAGGTGCACTTCTGGGAGCCTGGACAGCTGACCCAGACTGGACAAAGGCATATCCCACACCACACAGTGTTGTGTGCAGTACACAAACTGGGGAGAACCGGCCAGGATTGCTTCTTGGGACAGGCTGGGCATCAGACAGCTGGTGGTAAGCAACTATACTGCGCATCATTTGCTTCTCTCCTCTCTCTCCTTTTCATTATAGTTGTTACCACTTTTATAATAATATTTATTTTGTTTTAATTATTAAACTGTTTTTATTTTACAAGGTGTACTTTTTTTTCTCCAATTCTCCTCCCCACTGGTGGGGGGAGAGCGCATGAACAAGTGGCTGCATGGTTCTTATTTACTGGATGGGGTTAACCCATGTTACTGCCCAAGAGCAGACAGTGGCAGCTTGATTCACATCTGCAGCAAGAGAGATGCTGCTTCTGAGAGCACAGCAGATGTACAGGAAATTAGCAACAAATCTTTCCTAATTGTGGAAGTTGCATCAATTACACAGAAATACATCAGAGGACTGGAAAGTCTGGGTTAGAAGTGTTTGCTGTCTCTCAAATTCTTCAAAAAAGCAACTGACCATGAGCTAAGTTTCTGGGGATCTCCTCCTCCCCCCATCCTTTAGCCTCATATGCTCAGGGTACCTGAATGTCTCTCTAAACCTCTATGAAGTTAATTCCAATGAGAGGGAGGTAATCACCTCCCAAGCAGCAGCAAGAAATTATATTTTAGGTCACCATGATGATGGTCACAGGCAGAAAGCTATTTTATAAACAGAGGCAGTACTTTTATTAAACTGCCTTTGACCTGTTTCAAAAATACAGATCTCATTTGCATTGTCAGTACCTGCTGGGTAAAGCAGCTTTGAAAGCACATTTCTATGGAACCTGAAGAATTGGGTCCTCTGATTTTACTGCTGAAAGCAGTTTCTCCTTTCTTGCAAATCATGCCAAAGCTGAATAAAAGAATACCTTTTAATAAATATAATCACCCACAATGCAAATGCCACTGCCAAGCCCCCAAGAACCGAGCAACATGGGACACAAGGAAAGAAACACATGGAGAAAACACAGAAATAAACACTCTTCTCAGTCACCAGTCAGTTGCATTTTTGCCTGAACCCCCCAGCTTTACCCAGAGCTCTGCAATGACTTCAGCTCAGAGCTGGGTGGGTCTCTGCACATCCTAGCAGGAGGGACAGGCAGAGTTCCTGGGCTGCCATGGTGGGACAGTGCTCTGGCACACTCAGGCCATGGCTGGGGCTCCAAAGCCAAACTGCCTTCTGTTTCCCTCAAAATGCTGGTGCACAGACAACATGGCTGGAATATCAGGATGCAGTGGGCTGAATCCAAGTTCGATGGCAGCATTTTAACATGTGCAATGTGTATTACATTGCAGCTGCTTGTTGGAAAGATGTTTCTCATTCTGCAGATCCCAGGCCATCTGTATGGCTAAGGATTCATCAACTATTAATAGCTTCTTCTAATTAAAGACATATTCAATACAATAATGTTAAAGAAGTTATTGCCTCTGTTAGTAATAATCTCAGTTAAGAGAGTATGAAGATGAAGCTCTCTTTATTTTTTTTGCCTATTGGTTTGTATTTAGCCCAGCCCAATGAGCTTCCTTCTTTTCACATTTGTAGCTAAGTTTCACTTCTAGGTTTCACTTCTAAATCTCAATTCTGAGTCCAGATTTTTTGCCAAACATCTGCTCTGTTTGAATTTCTAGTCTTGCTGAGGAATGCATAAATCAGTTTTTAGAAACAGAGATCATTTTATAAGTGAAAAAGTACTATTAAAAAAAGCATTTTCTCCTAAAAAGAACCCCTCAAACCAAAAGAAGAAAACAATCTGATGGAAAATGGTCTTAAAAGCATATATAAGGTACAGGACTAACTCTTACTTGGAAGCAAAAAGGATGCCTGACATTGAGGATTCTTCGTTAATCACCCCTGAGCTACCTGAAGTGCCCTTCAGAATGGCTGGGCATAGCCTGAGCAATCTGATTCCCATGACCACCTAAAACAGGAGGGTCCCTTCTCCTTCCCTGCCAGCCTCTGGCAATTGTCAGACTCTCCTGAAAGTGCCCTCAACTCCTCAGGCTGCTTTCCCACCAAGATAATAAAATAAAATGGCCCAAAGAGAGACCTGAGTACTCACAGCCAAGGAACTGGCATGGACAACAGGAACCCTCCTTTCTGGTGCTGATAAGCCATGTGAATGACTCACTGGTCTGTACCCTTAAAAAGTCCTGGGATCTGCTCATGTAGCTAGGAAAGAAAATAAATCATCCAGTTTTGAACAGTGTGAGAGTACTACAGTGCTGTACAAGCCACCTGCACTTGTCCATTGTACAGCTGGTAGAAAACAGCAGTTTCCACAAAAAAGCTTTCTTGTGTGACAACAGTTTACTTGGATCCTGCTCTGAAGCCTGAGAATGGATAAACAGAGGTGTGAACTGGTGCATGAGCACCACACTCCTTGTCCATCTCCTGACACCATGTGAGTAACTGCCTGTCTGCCACAGCAATTGAATTAGCAAGATCACAGGCACCAGATTAGATAAAAGAGAGGGAAAGGTCAGCTTTGGGAGGATAAAAATGTGGGGATGCTTGCTTGCATGCTACTCAGAAGACATCAGGCTATTGCTTTCAGGCTGGGCCTGTCTCTCTTCCTGCAGAGTAATATGTTTTCTTCTATCACTACTTGCCAGCTCTCCACATTTAGAACATAATAGCTGGAGCAAATAAAAGCCTTTCATCTCCCCACTCAGGGTGAGATTAATTTTTTCCAGGTTTAGCTCTCTCACAGAGTTGTCTGGGCTCCGTTTAAAACTTACAGAAGGAAAGGCACCTCTGGAAAGAAATGCAGTCCATGGTAGGTGTTTGGGATAGGTGGGGAAAATTGAGAAGAGCTTTTCTGCCTCCATTTAGCAGAAAAGGAGCCTTGAGTGGTGCTTGAGAATTTGTGGTGCCTGGTAGTCCATAAAGTAGCAACAGCAATCTGTGAAATTTTTTAAGAAAGAAAGCCAGATGCAAAGAAATTAAGAAAGGAAAACAGAAGTATGAGAGGAACACTGCAAATTAAGCAAACTTAAGCCTTTATCAGTCCACCTCTCACTTGACATGTGTCAGTAGCATCAAGAACTACAGTAAAGGCTTTTGCCTTCAACAGTTCTAATTAGGTACATTTTGCTAGTGGAAGAAGAAGTCTTGAGTTCATTTCCACATTTTCTACAAACATCCTGCAAATTGTGATGCAACCATATCAAAAGAACCACAGAAACTCTGTTTTCATAAATGTGGGTTTTAAAAATGAAATGCCCCATTCACAACATTTCACCAAGCCACTGGAGTTTTCAGTTTTTTTATTTCAAAATACAGAGGACTTTCAGGTCAAAGAAACCTCTACCAGAATTCTAATCACAGAACAAAGATGTGAGGAATAATGCCTGAAAGGTTTTACATGAGTATATATCAGTGTCCTCTTAGTCACTAAGGGTACAAATACTATGGCAAAGTAATTGATTTTACTACATGGATAGCATCAATTGCATGGGCACTTTTAAAATCACCTAAATTATGCTTCCATATGAACCCTCCCCTCTTTTCTTATTACAGTTCTGGTTTTAATTCTACACAAAACAAGTGAACATCTTGGACTCATGATGACTTCTGCAAATTATCAGAGGTACTGAGCACCCTGAAGGAACCAATCCAAATCTTCTCTTCTAGCTGGAGGGCAACTCAGCTTGCCATTAACCAGTTTAATATGTGTAGTCACTACTCTCTTCATTACCTAAACTCATCAACAAAAATACCTTATCATGCTCTTAATGTGCAGGTCTACAGAGAAAGAGCCTGAGGCTACTTCCTCCTGCTGGATATGCTCCCTTTTACTTCCATTCCCTCCTGCCCTCTGAACCTCTTGTGGCTCTGCAGAGCTATGCCTGACCCACACAAAGGCAGTGTGAACTCCAGGCAGTCCCCAGGCTGCAGATCATTCCCCTCTGTCTCTCTGATCCCACAAAGATCTGTTTGTAAGCACACCAAGAGCATACACAGCCCTGTAACAACTGCACATGCTGTTACTGGGAGGGAAACCCAGACCAGGAGCACAGTAACACATCCTCTGATGGGCCAGATTCAACACTGTAACTTCCTAACACTGTAACTTCCTACAAGCCCTGGCAGCTGCACCAAGGCTTTGTCAGGGCATTTTCAATCAGAAAAAGCACTGTAAGCAGCTAGAGGTGATTTTTAACAGAACTGGACAGAAAGTGCCACAGCTGAGGTACAGGGTTCTGGTTTTTGTCTTTCAGTGCACACTGGTCTTGTTCTAAGATGCCTGTTTCCTAGGAGAATTAAGGTACTGGAAGTGACTTTTATAAACAAACAGGTAAATTCTCAAGTCAACCATCAAGATTTGGAGAGACTAAGTCACAAGGGTATCAATTTTGATTCATGTGAAGAGGTTCTACTCTGCTGGACAGTGCTGGTTAGAACTGCCAGGAGAGCAGAGGAGGAATGGAGTGCTGTAGGGGATTAAATGATCGTTATTGAAGAACTTACAGGAGGTTCTTCTCTCTGGCCTATCCTGCACTCTTTACAGGCACATGTGTGCATGACAATGAGATTAAGGGACAGACATGCTTTTTACATGCATTTCTTACATCCCTTTGACAAGTGCCATGCTGTGAGCAATATCCTCCTCCTGGACTGTCATACCAAGCCAACACTAACCAACTCTACCCTGAAATGAAAATACCCTGTCACAACATTTACCCAGCTGGCTTCACACCCTTTTTCCAGCATTGGTAGTACCACACCTGTGTTTAGCCTTAACCTAAAGTTTCCTTCGAGTTGTGTACATGTAGTTCTTTACACTTTCTTTCATTCTCCTAAAGCTGCAATTACCTGATTTTGCCAGAATTTTACACCAACCAAATGGCTGCATCTGTTGCTTTTCTCCAAATGACAGCATTTTGATGTCTACCTTCATTTTTGAACATGTTTCTCTATGTTGGCACTTCAGAAATTGAGTGGGAAGAAGGAAAGGAAACTTCATGCCTGGGTTCTATGCAGCACTTCTGGTGCCTGCTGGAGAGTTAAGGCTTATAGCTGGTTAGCAAATGCCAAACATATGGACCAGCAAAAGGAAAGAGAAACCCAGAGTGTTATTTCCTTGATGTTAAGGAGATGCCCTTCTGGAGATGGTGGTCCCAGATCACTTAAGACAGCAGACTGGTTTCCTTTCAGCTGCCTTTTCCAGGATCACCTGCCCACTGATTGCCTACTGAGTTCCTGATGAAAAACTGCAGACCTGAGTTCTGAATGCTCAGGATTGTTCTTAGAGAGGAGATGATCTCCACTCTGATTTCCTAGAAAGGAGATTAAACAAGGGCTTCCCAGATGCTAACAAGTGACTCAACCTAAGAATCTCCAAGCTGAGGAACAGCTTGGGAATGTGCACTTCTAGAGTCTCAGAGGAGAGCACTATTTAACACACAGGAGCCTGGCAGGACCCAGATCCTGAGAGGAACGCCTGTGCACCTTCCCACCTCTCTGAGCACAGCTCAGACCACTTTCCTCATAGTGGATATAACCCTCTTTGACACAGCTGACACTTCCAGCCTCGTTTTGGATAGTCACAAAACCAAGGAACAACAACAATCACTTGTGCAATACTTGGTGGACCTTTGCCAAGCAGCTCCAAGGGCAGTGGCCCATGGCATTTAGCATGCAGGCCACTCCTCCATAGCATCCTCATGCTGCAATACACTGCTTGAGCTGTGCATGTGTACCTCCTGCACAGCTTTGCCTTCTCTCCATGAAAAACACTTTCAAGTGCCAGAATTATTCACAGGCACATCTTAATGTTTGCAATCAAAACACAAAGAGGATTTCCTGAACAGTGGTTTCCAGTGTGAAGGATCTCTTAGCTTAGCCCATGGCATTCTGAATTCCTAATCACTAACTCAAAGCCTGACAGTCTCTATTAAATGTGCTGGCAAAATTGGAGTTCATCCAACTGCAGGGTGAAGAGCAAAGCCATGCCAGGCATGAGGCAAAACAATCTCTTCTCACACCCATCACTATTCCAGTAGATAGACCACAAACAACTAGGAGACCCAGAAGCTGAAAACAAGTTTTATGTTCCACTTTCAAGCAATTCCAAAGTCAGTTTAAAGATAAGGATGTAGAGTGAATTCTATCACACTTCTTGTCCTAGAAGTGTCAGCTATTTAAAAATAAAACCTGGAAGCTAGTAGAGTTCTATTCGGTCCAGTGGGAGGTGATGATAATCTGCACACACTCATAACAGCACCTGGGCTCTTACTTCATAAAATAAGCTTTGTGTGCTGTCCAGCTAAAAATCTGGCAAAAGGATTAATTCTAACTGGAAGCAAATAACTTCATCTGACCAGAATTAACTCTAAATGTGTGCCTAAGATTTTAAATAATGCTCTAAAATATAATACTGTCATGATTAATACTGGCTAAAAGGTAGGACACCATTGAAACCAAACCCATCTCTATTATGCATGCTTTACTTTTATACAGACCCTAGAGTTCAGATATAAAACCAGAAAATTGAGAGAAAAATATCACTAGTCCGAAGCTGTGGAAGTGTGAAGTTCAACTAAGAAAGCAAGCAGGGGTACTTTCAAGTGCTCTCTGCATGTAGTCATTCAAGGCAAACAAAGTATCATGAAGGTCATTTTTTCAAGCAGTTCATTCCCATCAGATTCAAGTCAGTGTCTTACTGGCTACTGCAGTTCCAGAGGTAAAGGTATCATTTATGTCTCTGTACAGTTAGGCATCAATCCCATAATTAGATACTGCTACAGATCATAAGCAAGAGCCCATCATTCCCTTCTGGAACTGTTCCGAATAATCTGAGTAAAATTTTCTTCAATGAACACCATGCAATCACAGAAGAAAGATGTACTATTATCTGGCATAAGTAAAGTATTATTAATGCATTATTGAACTTGGGTTATTTCCTGAAGGGGAACTGTTTCAGAGCTCCGTATTTTCACCATCTGCTCTGATTGAGCACAAATTAACTGTCTGTGGATAAACTTGTGATCCTGCTCGCTTTGTGGGTGGCAGTTGTCTGTTCTGTACTCTTATTAGTGCTGTTCTGTACTCTCATTAAGTGAGACACTGCTGTCATTCCTCTACTGAGACAATTCCCACTATATAATCACATCTTCCATGCTTCCCAATTATACTTCTCTAGCTTATGTCCACACCAATTTCATAAGCAGTGGGACTTTTACAGAGGTTTTCCAAACCCAACAATCTTCCTTTCCTTCTTGCCCACAACTCTTTGTCTCTCAAGCATGCAGCACATTTTAAATATATGTATGCTATTACTGGTCACGTCTCCCTGCAACCACTTTGGGTTCTGGAGACATTTCTTGCAGCACGTTTTATTTTCACTGTAATTATCTGCAGTGTATGTTGTCCTTCCAAATACTAGTTTAAAAATAACAAAGTATTAGTTAGATCTGGGATGTGTAAAGAAATTCAATGATGGCATTAATATGATTCATGAAGTTCCAGCAACCATGGAGAAGATGAACGAATCAAGATTATACACACAAAATCCAACAGGAGCTTTTGCTTCATGCCAGACATATTCAAGTTGACTTTCCTGCCTCTGCTTATACATCTGTCCCCAACACAACATCAATTCCTGACTTTATCTGGAGGACAGTGGGGATCAAAGGGACCCAAGGAGATAAAAATCAGAGCAACTAGGACTTTGCTTCCAAAATGCCTTGGGATAGATTCCCAAGTAGGAGCAGCTCTCCAAGCAGGAGCTAAGAACAGAACAAAGGAAACAAAACCCCACTTGCTGGGACAGACATTACTCTCCTTCTCAGAAACACCATTCTGCAATGCTGTTCTGGTCCCTCCTGTTTGCATCTGGTTCAGCCAGGAGGCTGCAGGAGATGCTGCACTGCAGCTGCCACTTGTGGCTGCTCCTCTCTGCCTTCCACCCCCCCACATCTGGGATGTCTCACTGCCTGCTCCTTCTCTTCCCCCTCCTCTCAGGCTGCTTGTTCTCCACAGCGCACACACAGCTCTTTGCTGCTTCGCCCCCCCAAAGGATGTCCTCAGTGACAAATGATGACATAGTCAGGTTTTTTGGAAAATAGGAGAAGGTGTTGACAGAAACACATTTTAAAGAACTGCTGGCCTTTAATTGCAAACCTAAATTAATTTCTTTTGAGCATCCTTTTACCTAACTTGCATACACAAGTATTTTGAGAATCCCAGGACAGAGGTGAGGCCATCTGTGTTCTATAAACCAACAAAAATTTAGAGTTCATTTTAGATTATTAGATTTCTCTCTGGAGGCTTTTAGATTAAGCTCTAAGATGCTAACAAAAGCAACATCTTCCCCAGCTGAATAACAGAAAGAGCACAGAGAAACCTTCTCCCCACCACTTCTCCATCCCTTTGAAAGTCACCTCTACCTCCTCCCCACCTACCTGAAATATTCCATATGGAAAGGAAGACGGTTCAAGAAACACCAGAAACAAAAACAATGAAGCAAGCTTCATTGGACACCGGGGATTTGGAAGGAGAAAATTCCCTGACACAGAAAGAATCCAAAGTCTGGCCAGAAAAGAGGGAATTTGTAACAAAGAATACAACAGGCCAGACTTAATTTTCACTATCGACACTTAGATGGAAACAGGAGGTTTTCATAATGGATTTTCAAATCTGAAAGTCAAATACAGCTGTAGTTTGACAGAGGCTGACTCACTGAGCTTCAGGGCATGCTGAAGCACAATCACACATTCTGTTTGCTTCCAAATTCTCCCAGAGAGTCATGAATCGGCCTCACAGAGAAGAGAGGCTAAAGGGTGAGCTCTGCTTTGAAAAGGACAGACAATTTTATCATGGATACTATGCCCTAAACCTCAGTTCTTTTACCACATATTATTCTCAGCATATTTATAAAATATAGGACAAGATCTAAAAATCCTACAATCCTGGGATAAAGTAACGTTTTTCCTCTGAACAGCTACTAAGGTCAGGCTCCACAGGAAAAAGGGCAGTTTGTAAAATCTTTCAAAAATCTGCATATTAACTGACAGCAGTTGCAAATCCACAGGACTCAAACAGAATAGCTGCTCTATCTCTAGATAGATAGGGCAGCAGGACTGTGTGGGTCTAATCAATTCATCTGAATGAAACACCAAATTACACATCCCAGTCTGCAGAAATCCACAAAAAAGTCAACAGCAGAAAACACTATGTTCAGTAAAAACCACCCATTGTCAAGTACAACAAAGTAGGAGGAAAATATATGTTAGGACTGAATTTCTGGCTGTGAAACATCATCTGAAGCCAACTTCTTCTAAAGCAGTTTTCCCTGCAGGATGTTGATGGCATCAGGAGTGCAGTGAATTGGAACCTGCCTCATTCGAATTATTGTTACCAGCAGTGTGTGCAGCACAGCAAACTGCTGCTGCACAAGCATGTCAAAGCCAGGCTTTATAATCTTTTGCTTCCTGAAAGTAACAGATCATCCCAAATACAATTATATCATCTCAAATACAATTAGCACAGAACAGGCTTGTTACCAACAGAAGCACATTTCAACCTAGACATTTTTATTCCTAGCAAACAAAGAAAGAACAAAAGTTCTGACTGAAATTTGGCTTAATCATTTCAGCAAAAACTTGTTTGCAGAACTTGAAAAGCTGTTAAATGCTTACTGCAGATGTTGGCTTACAGGACCAGAAATTCACTTTCATAATAAGAGGTTTCCCTGAAGCTCTTATGGTTTATGGCACTGAAGCAGAAATTTATAAAGCAAATTCCTGGTCTTACAGAAGCTGGTAAAGGCTTTGCCATTGATTCCCATCAGGGCCAGCATCACTCTTTCTCTAAGAAACAGAAACCATTTAATATCGACTTTTTACTACATTCTATTGTGAGATATTCTATATGCACTGCAATGAATGCAAGTGGCAAACTTTGATATTAGAAGACATTTCTGCTTTGTAATAGAGAAAGTAGTGAGAGGAAATGCCAGAAGTCCTCTGAACTTTCCAAGTGACTTAAACTTTAAACTGTGTTTTCCTTAAGAACAGTAATTACATTCTTACCCTAAAATGTCACTGTCCTTAAATAAGCCTGCAGAGATGTCATCATTGAGTGACCCTTCCAGGATGGAGAAATCTACTGTTTAATCACTCCAAGTTGTGGGGACTCTGATCCTAACCACACAAGGGTGGAATGATCTGAAGCAGCATTTAGAGGCCAAAGTAAATTGGATGGGATTTGTTTTCTCCAACGATTTACTTAATTACTTTGCACATTAAGCTAGCTATTCAGGTAATTCTAGAAACAATTGCAAGGCCTGAGTACTCTGTGGCAAGCCAGATGTGAGCTCTGACAGAGAGCTGTGTGGGTGCCAGGCTCACACAGAGGCAGCCAGGTGTCTCTTCCCTGCTGACAGAGCACCTCAGATCCACCAGCTGGGGTTTTACATCCACACAGACAGTACAGAGCAGAAATCAAGGGGGTTGGCAGAGCAGCAGACTCTTCTTGTTTAAAATGACATTACATATTCCCCTGATAATAGCAACAAATTAATTTCTTTAGACAAAACAAAAGCCCTGCTTCTTCTATGGACTCAGCTGATCCAAATGCTACTTTATTTTCCTCTCTCTTCCTTAAAAAGGAAAAAAAAACAGCCCACATAAACTTTAACTGTAAATATACAGACCTGCAAGCCTTCCAAAACAAAGGAGAGAAAATAAAATTGATGAGATCATGGGAATCTCAGTCTTACAGGCAAGCATCACCAGAAGAACCATGCAGTGTGCAACAGCTTTGCTTCCCAGTCCTGCACTTCGAGAAGTCTTGGCTGAGTCCTACCATGTAAGAGGCAGGGGCAGCCCTAGCAAATCCCATTTTCTAGAAAATCCAAGGAACTCAGGGCATGGCTTCTGCAGTGCAAGTGAGAACACACAAAAAATGTTCCATTTTATCACATGCATCCAGGAGAAATGCTGGGGTTTGTGAGGCTGCAGAGCAGGAAATGGGGACAGAGGATCGAGGGACATCAAGTGGAAGGGAACTCCTGACAACCACAGTCCACCTTCCATTTGGAGCACTACAACCAGAGCCACCCATACCCTGCAACTTTTAACTACATGATTCTTGTTCTGTTTTTTATGTAACAGGGCTGTAACAGCTTATTAAGTATGTGGGAGTGTCTGCATAGCAAACAGTGAGAGAGGAGAATAAAACATTTCATCTCCACGCCTTGGCTTCTCACTTGGACAAGCACAAGCAACACAAGTGAACTTTGGGACAGCAATGGGGAGGAATCAGTCCTCTCACAACTCCTAATCAGTAGAGAAAAGGGAGCTGTGGTCCAGAGAAAATGAAGTCAGCAATCCCCAGGAGGAGGTTAAAGGGCACCTTCCCAGGCTGGGGCCCTGCTGATGGCACCCCTCTGGCTGTGCAGGAGTCCTTTCTTCTGCACTCACAAAAGAATCTAAGCAAATCATTGAAAAGTGCCTCAGGACAGAGCTTGCTTCTAGATCAGGTTTGCCCTGTTAAAACAATAAATGAGGTAATGCATGAAACTGCCTTCTATTTGAGGACACTTCATTCATAAAACAGAAATACCAAAAGCTTTGCTACCAAATAAACTTCATAGATGGGTTTAAAAGGCCCCTGCACCCCTCCCTAAAAGAGAGCACAGCAAGCTGTAGGGATTCTGTGTCTCAAGGCACACTGTTTCCAAGGACAGCTCTGCGACTTGAAATGAGAGCTGACAACTTCCAGGTCATTAACTCAACAGTGTAAACAGGACCTATGGACGTGTACATGCATTCAGGTGGGCTGGAGCAATGGCCCCAAGCACAGAAATCTACAAACACTGCTCTGCTTTTTGTTCAGAGTTTCCAGGAAAACTTTTATTCTCTGCTCCCTTCTCCTCATCCTCAGGATATGTGGAGCCTGGTGCTGGCTATATTTGTGTTGCTAGCTGAAAGAACAGCAGAACATGCCAAGCATTTAATAACAAAATTCCAGCATTGTGATACAACCCAGTAATCCCAAGACTGGAAGCTAACCTCATATTTCTACTCAGCATAAAACCTCAATACTAAGTAGAGCACCGCTATTTTTATTTTGCCTGAACCTTTTCTACAGATGTGCATCTCACAATCAAGAAACTCGCTGTGCAGCAGATGGAATAGGGCTGTATTACCTGTGTACCTATGGCATCTATAGATTGGTAGTTATGACAACACAGGAACTGCTCAAACTAGCTGTGCTGATCTGTGTGTTCTTACACAGAACTGGTTTTAGCTGGGTGAGCTGCTGTTGTGGCCACTACTGATGCCCACTACCTCAGGGCCCCTCTCGGGTCACTCCTATGAAGAGGAAACAAATGGAGCTTTGCAGGGTCCTGGGAGGATCACAGCTGGGTGTGAACATGCACAGAACAATTCTCATCCAACACCCCAACTGCAAAATGGCAGGACAGGAGGCTCAGCAAGGCCTAGGGTCAGCCAAATGTGCATAACAGACATATCTAATGACTCATCAAGACCTCTGCAAAAGGGAGGGAAGAAGTTCCTCCAACTCCAGGTTGGTGCTTCAACCACTGTCTGCCTTGATCATTTCCATCACCAGATCCCAACCAGCTTCTCACTGCTGCAGCTGTCCTGGCTTTGACACTAGTCAGGCTTGCAGTGCAGAAAGTGTCATCAGACACCTGAAATTCCATTTTATAACAGCTTTTACCATCAGTAACTGTGCTGCAGATGTGAGGCTGTGCCTGACAAAGCTGCAGCACAAGCCTCTGCTGTATCTCAGCACAGATAGCAGGCCTGCTCATCTGTGCCAACTTACAAGTCACAAAACAGCAGAAGAATTGTGGCCCTGCACACAGTTCTGTACAGCTGCAATATGTGATACATAAAACTGCAAATGCAAGAGTTTTAGGGGAAGACAGAAACTATTTGTGCAAACAGTAATAATTTATGCAGAGGGTATATTTGTTCCTATACTCAGAAGCAG
Organism: Emberiza elegans; assembly: GCA_024865655.1. Taxonomy (NCBI): domain Eukaryota; kingdom Metazoa; phylum Chordata; class Aves; order Passeriformes; family Fringillidae; genus Emberiza; species Emberiza elegans. Next base: position 382,766 of record JALJVW010000238.1, on the reverse strand, counting down.
AGAAGGTTTGTACCCCTATTAAGTAGCTCCAATGTGTGTTGAACCACAGAGTTCATGCATTTTTGGGCTGTCTTGCCCTGGCACTATAATGTTTCCTGCAAAGCTCTTTCCATTCCCAATATGATGGGCATGTTTTACAAAGACCATGATCTGGCCATGTTACTTGTAAAGGACAAAGAGAAGCATAATTTCAGAAGAAACAAATTTACCTTCAATCTTGACTAAGTCATCTCTGGTATCTCTGCTAGAAGCAATCTTAGGGACCGAGTAAAAGGCCAGTACCAGCCCCTGCTACACTTACTCTGCGGAATGAAACCACATAGAAGGTATCTTCCCTTCGGTGAATTGCTTCAAAGAAGTCTTGATAGCTCCTTGGAGAGGCATAATACACTTGCAGCTCATTCCCTGAGTTCCTGCTGAAATAAAGAAGGGCAAAGGTAATTATTTTAGACAAGACAGTTAATTTCAGTGAGACTTTGGAGACCTCCTTTTTAAAGGAACTCCAGCTCTTCCTCCACTGAGAGAAGCTTGAGGAACACAGAACACAGGTGAAGACAATGAAACTACTCAGTACTTTTTGAAAGTTCAAGGTGTTTCAAAGGTCTTACTGTGGCAGTTTTCCAGATTTGTTTTTGTTCATGCTTCTGAGGCCAGCAAAAACCTGTTTGTTAGCTCAACGGGAAAAACAGGGTTTCAACCTAAAGTGTCTGAAAAATTGTGATGACTTCTGAAAATAAATTTACGGATAAAATGTCATTCTGAAATAAAATATCAAACTATTTAGTAATGAAATAATTTTCTTTTACTGACAAGAATCCAAACCACTGAAATTGAAAGAAGTACAAAGTTAAGCATAAACAAAGCTTTTAATTTACCGTCAAATGACAAATTCACCTTCTTTCTCACCCACATTTCTTTTCTTTTTTTTCTGCTGTGTCCTCTTGTCAACTCAAAGATTTTTCCCCTGGCCAACTCCAAGGTTTGTTCTTGATTTTAATTTAGACAGAGAAGCAAAAATAAGATATTCACATAATTCTGGCTTATCTTTTCCACGGTTCTCATTTTACACATGAGACACAAGGAAAAGATGCTCTAAACCATTCAAAGCCAAAACACTGGCAAGTCCTACAGTCAGGGTACTTATCCACTGTTTATCTTGGAAAGGTGAGAAATTCCTAGCATATACAGCTATCATTAATACTTCCCCAATCCCATTCCAAAAGAACTTATTTAATCACACTGGAAAGCTGTACTCAGGGAAACCATTAGCTGGACCTTCAACCTGTCATTTTAATTTCCTCCACTTTAATAGCACACTGTGTGTTTGGGGCAAGGACACTGACCGGGCATACCTCCCCTCCCAAGCTGTCTTCTGCTTACCCAGGTTTTGAACTATGAGGGCTAATTTAGATTATTTTAGTACTCTTATAAAATATAACAAGGCACAAATCTATCACTAAGAGATTTTCTCAAGCAGCGGTAGTAACAGGCTGCCACCATCTTCTCTTCCACTGCTAACCGAGTCCTGTTACAAGCAGAAGACTGCAGCTGCCAGGCAGTTGCCCTTTCATAGGACTGGGGGTGTAAGTCCTGGGGGATCAGGAGCAGGCAGCTCTACTCTACACATCCCTTTCTGCATAACTATGCATGAAAGGAATCAGCTCCTGTCTTCACACACAGGAAACAAAGACTGGAGCTAATTTGAGCTTGATTACTCATCCACAAAAATATGCAGGCACAGCAAGTCCCTCCTGAGATGGAGCATGGAGCTGGGCTGTGATGAAAGGCACCAGCACTGGAGCTGGGCTGTGGTGGAAGGCACAGCGCTGTACATACAACACATCCTGAGAGCTGATAGAGGGTACACAGAGTTGAGTGCTCGCCCACACTCCATGTGACACAAAAAGACTTGAAAACCAGCCACAGGAAAAAACTGCCCCAAAGCACTTAAAAACCACAGGGTCTTTCCAAAGTTCTCCTGGTTGTGTGACACATTGAGTATGAGTGCTACCAGGGGCTTATTGTAGGTACACAGTTTGTGGTAATTGGGAATGGGGCTGTGGCCAAGCCTTATTCCTAATGGGCTACAACTGTGAAAAGCAAGTGAAAAGTATTGAAAGCAGTGAGACATGGAGTGCCCAGCTGTATTGACCAATCACAGAAGGGAACAGAGGGCACACAGGTACAATGCATGAACAATGAGGGGTATAAAAGGTTGGGCTGAAGAACAAGAGGGGCAGATGTTTGCAGCCTTCTGAAGTGATATGATGTCATTCTGTACGGGCAGACACCTGAAGCCCTCTGATGTGGTATGGTGCTACTCTGTAAGGGCTGAAGCTTTCTGAAATTGTATGATGATACTCTGTGTATCATGGCCATCTCAACCACAACATACGCTGTGGTGTACGCTGTGACACATTGCAAGGCAGGACATCACATCTGCCGATAACCGCGATGGACCGCTCCACCAAAGGGAGGGAGTAAGTCCAGAACCAAAACCAGGTGCAAAACTATCAGTTGTTTTAGTAACATTTTTGCATATTACAAGAAAGCACCATCTTAAATTGTGTATCCCAAACAATGGTGCTGAACCTGGCCATTTATTGGGAGATAAAGAGAACTTTTGTTTTAAAACTCTGAGGGATGCTGCTTGTTATGCATCACAGAGCACTGGGATGTTGCACACAGGCGTGTTTGGGAAGAAATGAGGCAGGACACAGTGCTTTATGCATCAAGAACCACAATCTTAATAGTGCAAAACTTAGGAAAATAACTGGAGAGTCTCATTTTGATACCTGAAGCCTTAAGAAGCACTCTTACATAAGCCCTCAACAAAATCACCTCTGAAAAAAGCTATACAGACTATAAAGAGATGAGGGGTATTAATGATTTTCTTTGAAATCATCTTAAATTTATCTTCTCCACTGCTTTGACTTCCCTGAAATTCTTTTCAATCCTCAGCTTCCTGATGGAGATTACAACGGAGATGGAGACTATCTCTTCTAACAGAGGCATTCAGTAAACCTGAAGTTAAGCCTTTGAGTAGGACATTGGGCTAGAGATCTCCAGAGGTCCTTTATAACGTAAACTTCCCTTGATTCTATGATTTCATGGAGCACCTAATAGCTGGTGGCTCCAAGAGGAACTGGAAATCTGTTATATGCTCTTAGCAGTTTCAGGACAATCTCAGCATGCAGCTGCCATGACTCACTAGTCCTGTTCACATAAACATCCTTAATCTGAAAAAAATCTCACTTCCTTCAGTGTACACAGATGCATGATGTTTCACGCTGTTTCAAATAATCCAGATCATTTTTTTTCAAGAGTAATGCAAGCATGTATATTAAACTGCCTTATGGCTCGAGGCTTGTTCATCAGTGCTCAGTTGAAGCAGCTATCCTTCATCTGCCTGTAGAACTCAAAAAGCTTTTCCTTTTTTTTTTTTCTTGTAAGTCAAGATGTATCAAAATTGGACAGCCTGTCTTCCGTAACATTTGCCTGCAGCTTGCTCTTTTCCCCCAGGCTGATGCTGCTTTCAAAACAGCAGTGCAAACAGGAATGCCACAGCTGTCTTACTTTCCACAGCATCATTTCAGGTGGGGTTCTCACCAAAAGTCCCCTCCATACTCCATTCTGCTCTTACATTCCTCTTTGGCACTTCAAAGCAGACAGCCCTCTAAACAGTTTCACACAGAGATCAGGAGAGAGAAATTTTGTTTCCTAAATCTTTTCTGTCCAGTACTTCCAGTCACCAGGGAAGAGGGACAGGATAGTTATGAGGAGGGGTGGGCAGGGCACATCAGGAAACTATCCATTAACATGCTCCAATAATCATCAGAGAAAAGTCAGCAGATGGAGACAAAGAATGCAAATGAGATACAACGGTACTTTAAGTTCATCATAATAATTTGGTGCAAGCTCTACCCTTGAAGATAATGAGAGAAATCTTTCCCTTACCAGACTCATGGCTCTTTGAAACCTTCTTATAAACTAACAATGTTCTCAGAGTCCAAAGTCAGTCCCCCCCGTTTTTCCCTAAATATTCAAACCTGTTTAGAAAGGGATTCTGGACAGCAAAGCAAAGATTTTCTTAGAATTCATAGCTAGAAAAGCCCTGGGAGAGTGCAGCTGTGATACAGGGATCCCTTCAAGTGTAATATAAATAATTAGAAGCTGTTATTTGCTAAGGGACAGAATTAGACCAAGAAAAGTAGCTGTATTTGGCTTAAGAACCCTGAGAAGATGAAAATGGTCATTCTTTACCAACTGTTGGTGAAAAACTAGGTTACTAAGTAGAAAGCAATAACAAAGGAGCTGTTCTGCCTTACCTGAGACTGGTGTCTGTGTAAGGCATGGCCATTAGCTGGGAATCTGCTTTGTCACTGAGGGAGTTCTGAAAATGGGGAAAAAAGAAAAGATGACACAAAGTGAAACCAATAAGCAATTCTGTGGTTTGCCACTACATTAAATACAACACATAGAATGGGGGGCAGAGGTTAATCAGTACCCTGCACCAAAAATGTGCATTTTTCCACTGAAACACAAGAAACTGAAATGGTCATCAATCAAGCTGGAACAACAAAACCAGCAAGATTTTAATACAGCCAAATTTGAAGCCAACATTCAGAGACAAGAAAGGGAGCTTGGCAACATAGACAACATTTCTAAACATTCCACCATTCTGCTCTGGACATAGGTGAGAAGGATCTGAAGTTTAATACATAACACTTCTCTAGAATACTACAGTCTTTCCCACATTGTAATGCTCAATTCCTTTAAAGCTATTACTATGTGGGGGCCAGAGAACCAGCAAAGGGAAAGCCTACCACATCCTCCTGGAGGGCCAACCCAAGCTACAACCCTTTTGGTAATGGAGAGCAAGAAAATTGACCTCAGAGACCTTTGCGACTGCAGGTTGATTTTATCTACCCCACTGGCCCTTCCCCCTTGCTCCACCCCTGTGCCCTCATCTCACTGGCCCTGGTGTTCTGTCCCACCCCTTGAGATCCCTATATAAACCCGTGCTTTGGCTGCCTGAGTGGCTTTTCGTCCTGGGCTCCTTTGAGGAAGAAGCTCAATAAAGGCTCTCCCTGGAAGCTCACATGAAGACCCCGTCTCTCCTTCTGCGTTGCCCGGGTCCCGGCAGAGTGAAATCAGCCGGTGTGAGCACAGACATGCCATGCTCCCGAAGTGTCTTTTTCAAGGTCGCAGCGCTCCGGACAACCGCCTGCCGCAACATTGCTACATCTAATCAATTTAAATACTTTGAAAATTCATTGTCTTAATTTCAGCCTTGATATAAGTATGCCATCTAGATAAAAGAGATTTTAAAAAATGAGAAATATGAGCACAAGTCTTATAATTCTGTAGTCGTACAAAAAAACCCAATCCCTCTAGCAATAATTTAAACAATAGAAATATTTCAACAAAACGAATCAGCTGTCGCCCTTAACAGTGAGTCAGATAAATGTGCTGTAGAGGTTGTATTTTTCTCCACTAAGCAATTGCTTATCCTTACAGAGAAGCCATAAAAAGGATAATTTATTTAATTTTAGAAAATGCTGAACATATTTTGATGGCTGCAAAAAACAATTCAAAATCCTGAATCCAAGAGCAGGAATGGAAGAACAAATCTGACAATGTAATAATCAACCAAACACAGCAATATAAAATGGGATGTGTGGGCTGCCCTAATTACAGGCACGATGGCCACTTTTGTCTATGATGCCAAGTTCAAGCAAGTGAGGGAGAGGGTTCCATGGAATGATTTTTTGCTCATGTACCTGCGGGACTCGTGCTCGCTGCTGCTGGCTGTTGCTCAGCCGCCGGGACCGTGTGCGCTCCACCTCGTGCCTGTGCACCCATCCTCGCAGCTCGTGGGTCAGCCTAGGAAAGCACAGCATCAGCACAGACTGCAAACAACACTGGCACAATGGTTTAATGTTATACAACAGGTTAGCTGCCATATAGATGATGCCTTTGGATTTTAGCTTGTATATTTTTCATATATTTGTAATCCCACAGTTCTTTAGCGTATAGCTCTAAACTCCATATACAGTGTTAGCTACTGTCTTCACATTTTGGTCAGACACAACAATTCTTCTCTAGGCCTGGAAATCAAGCCCCTGAGAAACATAAACAAAAGTGAGTTGGGGGGGTGCAAACTTGGGTTAAATTACTTCATTACCTGAACCTGTAATTGGAAGATTAACCCCCAATATGCAAATGGACCAAACATACAAAAGTATGAAAACTCATGACCTGTCATCCATTTTTGGGTGTAGGCCCTGGGTGGGCTTTGACTGCCCAAGGTGTACCTACTGAAGGCCTTGAATAAATACCCTGCTTTTACTCTGTTAGTCTTGGGTAGCCTCTGTTCTAGGCGGCCACTACAAGGCATCATAGACACTGAAGATTACTATTATTTCACCTTATAATAACTTGTTTTTAATACCACAGGAAGAAAATACAATTTTAAGATTTATCTATAAAGTATTAGATTCAGGTGTATTCCCACATAAAACAGATACAGTCCTTTCTTTTGTCCAACAAACAGTAATTTTGAAATCACTGGAAGGACTACTTAAATTTAAAATCAAAAGTTGATCAATTCAAGACAAATTATTGATTAAGGGTAAATTTTGGCAAATAAATCTGAGAGAAAGAATGGTCAAAGAGAATGGAGATAAGGTTAGTGACTCATATCTATGGAAAAAGTGAAGCTAAGTGTTTTCGAACAATGAAAAATGAACATCTGCAATGTCAGGTTCAGACTGCTTCTATCAGAAGCTGAAGAATAGAAGACCATCTTTTATATAACTCAGCTGGAAAAGGCTTTTAGCTGGACTTGATTTCCACATCATTAACACTTCTACATATGACATGATCTCTCTTTTAAGTCATGAAAACCCCCCAGACAATCAGAAAATTGTTATTTGGTTACTGAAAATGACAAGTGTGAAAATAGAGTGGTGAAAATCATTACTAAAAATCATGGAAAGATTATAAAGATCCAAGTAGATCTGTCCTTATGACAGCAGGCATTGTGTGACAATGTTCACAGGGGTCTTAGGATGAGGGAAGAGAAGAGGATCTGACTCTGTGTTTTAGAAGGCTTGATTTATTATTTTATTATAGATATTATATTAAAACTATACTAAAGGAATAGAAGAAAGGATTTCATTGGAAGGCTAGCTAAGAATAGAAAAAGAAAGAATGATAACAAAAGCTTGTTGTCTCAGAGAGTGCAAGCCAGCTGACTGTGATTGGCCATTAATTACAAACAATCACATGAGACCAATCCCAGATGCACCTGCTGCATTCCACAGCAGCAGATAACCATTGTTTACATTTTGTTCCTGAGGCCTCTCAGCTTCTCAGGAGAAAAAATCCTAAGGAAAGGATTTTTCATAAAATGTGTCTGTGACAGGCATTGGACAGTGCAGACACTTAGGAGACACTGGTCACGCACTGCATGAACACCATGAATGGACAACAGTATCATCCACAGATGTCCAGCAGCACTCAGCTAACACAGAGTTGATGTATCAACCCCTAATAAACTGTAAATGATCACAACAGGTTGTTTTCTCACCTCAGTGACTCTGTCCTGTTGATCAGAGGCCGGCAGGGGGGTGGTGGTGGTGAAATATATAACAGTGGTTCTTCTGAGACTATCATTAGTGCTTTGTTATCAGATACAGAACGGTCATACCTGGGAAAAATGAACAAAAGCACAGCAAGAAATTGCTTAAAAAACTTTTTCATGACCCTTTGACCAAAGCCAGAGAATGAGCACTATCAGCAGCAGACCCATGAATGTTACAGCTGCTCCTGTGAGACCTCTGAAACAGGTGAGTAACAGTTCCTATCAAACATCCAGTGTTCTTAGTCAATCCCTCAAAGGGGCTTACAGCTCTTAGTGCAGGGCAGATAGATGAGCATTAGCAGATGTTGGATCTCTTCCCAAGAAGGCCAGATATTGATAGAATATGTAATCTGTAAAATATTCCTCATAGTATGCAAACTATGTGATGTCTGCAGACACAACTTTCTTTTTCATTCCAGAGCTGTGCAAGACTTGCTACAGAAATACTAAATTTATTATCCACTAAAACCATGCAGATAGAAAGACCATAACCTATATAACAACTGAGCAGCCACAAACTATATTATAACTGAATGGAGAGGATTTACATCTCTGTCTCCAGAAACTAGCTTAGTTTTGATAAGAAGTGAAAAGGAGAATGTATTTCTCACTACAAAAATCCATAACACTCTCAGCAATTCCTGAGGGCTTAACTATTTATCACCAAATACCTAATGTGGGTTTCTCTCTTGACTGGTTATCAACATAACAGCTTTAGTCCTCTTGATTTTGACAGACTTGTAGCTCCTGAACCTCAACTTCTTTCTGAAAAATCAGGTATAAGAGCTTATGAAAGCCTTATTCATAATCCCCTCCCTTTCCCAGCTTTCTCTCCAACTTCATGTCCGCTTCTCTCTACTGCATCTAGGACTGATAAAAAATATGCAGCAAAGAGCTCACAGCTTGTCAAACCCAGGGTGAAGCAGAGAAAGAAAAGGAGGTACAGGCACGAGCACATCCTCCTAAGAGAACCACTCCACTCTTCTGTCCCACAGGTCGTGGTCTGAAACGCAGGACGTAGGATACAAAGCCCTCACCATGGCTACAGCCTTAAAATGCTCCTGATTTATTGCTTTCTTTTTGCATGGCAAAATACATTAGGGCTTTCTGCACATGTGTGCCTGGCTTTGTTCAACCAGCCAAAACACTCTGCTGGAAAGGGACAGTCTAATAGGATAGATCTTGTAACGGGAAAACATGAGCTGTATTAGCCAGACTTCAATCTGGAGGCAATTATATGTTCACTTATGCACTGCATGCTGGAGATCTAGGAAGCCTGAAAAGCAGTATTGAATTAAATACTGGATAAGCACAGGGATGGACTCAGATGGACTTTTTAAAATGAAAAAGATACTGCTAAGTGCATAGTGTGTTCTTACTCATGAACTTCCCCAGTCTTCTCTGGAGCAACTAAGAAAACAAGTACTCCAGCTTGAAAAGTAAGAAGAGATAGATAACATGACAGCTATCACAACTATGCAAGCTAAAATATAGATCAGAGGAAAAAAAGCAAACAGCTGAACTGAAGAAGGTCCTGAAAGTCTTGGTGACAAGCACTTGAGGATAAGCTCTCTTCCCTAACACTGTGCAGCACAGCCATGTGTACACTTCTGAAGCTCTACACATTGGGTACTCTGGGAGATAAACATCATATTCATTTGAAAAGCAAACTGAGAAGCTTTCAAAACACTGTGCTTAGAACTCAGGTACTCTGTAAAAGCAGCAAGAGCACCGGCCAAAAAGGTGAGCAACGCAGTGAGGGCTAAAAGCACCAGTGCCCCCTGCCACCCAAAATATGTAAAAGGTTTTGATCTCACCTGTTAGTCTTCTCTGAAACAATGCCCTCAGGTATCTTCTGAGCTGTGCTGGACTCCTGGTGAGCTGAGAACTCCAGAAGATTTCTGGTTCGGTGGTTAGAACTCACAGAGGAATCTACTCCATTTGGATCCTTTTCAAATACACTGGAAAACATAATAAACATAGCAAAATGTATCACACACATAAGAGGTCTGCAAGGCACTTTTCTGTAAGGCATTAAACACTCAGGTGTAGAAGTTTCTGGCTGCTGTTACATTACATGGATAAGGTTCATGTTGTATCTACTGTAAAAAAACTGAGGTGTCATAGTATCATTGTTCAAAGCAGGAGTAGTCAAAAAAGCATTCTGTTCTCTTTTTCAGTTTTAATTGATTGAAGGATTCAGATGCTCTAGTTTTCACATTCCCTCACACAAACTTCACGTGCTGAAACTAAGAACACACTGCTTGTAACCCAGGTCTACAGGGATAAGAAAATGATCTACAATCAAGTCAAAGCACACCTAAACTTCAACTTTCATCAGCCTCAAAGTACAATCTACATAGTTTATATGAATACAACATGTAAGGAAAACTTAGCTATCAAATTCCATGCAGCTGCAAGCCTGGAATGTTATGCCAGACACCTACCAGGACTGTACACAAACCTAAATATGTTCAATTCTACTTGGATTTAGAACAACTGGCAGGGCCAACAGCCCCATGGGCAACAGGCCATGGTGCCAGACACCCTGATCTGGTGTGTGCTGGCATGGACTGAAGGATCCTGGTCTGGAGGCTGCTCAGCCAGCCAGGAGTGTCTGTGCTGCCCTCCATGCAGAGAGGGAGTAGCAGTGCACATGTGAACAGGCAACCCCACTACTGCTGTACCAGACCTGCATCTTCAGAAGGGTCAGCTTCGAGGGAGAACTCTCAAAAGCACAGAAGCAATACTTCAATTTCTCCTCTCCAGCGGCTGGCTTTCCTCTTTCATAACACAGTTGCTTCCTGAAATATGCATGTTTACAAACCCAAATCCTAACCTTCTTGGCTGCCAACAGCAGAGCATCACCAGCAGCAACAGAGTGAAAACATAAAAATGCAATGCAGCATGCTGATGAGATCTCTGCCATTCATGCTGATAGCAGTTCACAGAGTGTATTTTAACTCATGCCCCACCCCTCCTGTCCAGCAGATGAGTATTTCCTGGTTTTACATGGCATCACTTTGCAACAGGCAACGAATACAAATAGAGACAGGCAAAACCTAGCAAGGAGGGCAGATTAAATACTCCACAATTAAGCAGAAGGCAGACAAAATTGCCTAGAAATTCCTTCTCTTTTGCCAACACTTTTGCACTCCTGTTAGCAGTGAGCCTATGAGCAAACTGTGTCATGTTCTGAACCAGAGGAGTCAGGACAATCCTAGACTCAGGCTGATGTTGCTTTGATTGCCTCCTCTCCTCCAGGTTTCTAGGCAGCAGCACGGAATGAGGGCAGCAGAAATGCTACAGGCTCTGCTTTCACTTGTGCCAATGGGCAGAAAAGTACTACAGTTTCCTTACTGCCTGTGTACAGTGGTATCCAAACGTCTCATTGCTTCTACTGCACAGAAAGCTGGATGGTTTATTCATTACCTCCTATCAGGTAACACCAGGCCTATCCAATTTTACAGAATCAATCCCTACTACCTACTAGGTTTTATGAGATCACAACTCTTTTCTGCCAACAAAAGCATCAGCACAACTGGCAGCATCTCAAGCCCAAGAACCAGAGATCAAAACTAAGGCTGATGTTTAAACAGATGCCTCACATTCCTGCTGGAAGCCACTCACCTGTGAAATGCCCTTACTGTACTTAATCTGGAGTCATGACAGCTAGAAGTACATGGTACTTTATTCATTAAACCAAGAATATCCCTCAGAAGATCTGAAAGTTGTTAACTCTGCTGCAAATCCCTTCTCCACAGCCTGAAGTGTATCAGCCATTCAGTGTGCTGCTGGACCTCCTGGATCTGGTGTTTTAGCCTATCCTACTTCTCTTCTTTCCCATTCAAAATGACACACAGAACCAGAGAAACTGTCCACATAATTAGTTAATTAAAGCAGAGAAAAAAATGTAAGCAGAAGAACTGCAACAAACTGCTTTTTATCCATGATGCTCTCCCTTCCTATTTGTCTCATTCTGCAAAAGCAATTCTTGTGATTTCAGGTTCCAGCTTGGCGAGGTGAAGAGTCACATACAATTTGTTCCTACTGCAGTTCACCCTGAACTCTGAACAACAGAGACAAGTCCAAACCAAGGATAAAGACACACTGCACCACAGGTACAGCTAATCTTCCTTTCTGTGATTTAGTTGTTTTAGCTACACACCCATTCTAAACCACACACACCACATTTATTGCATCAGCTCTAGAAGAGAGGAAATGTTTATCTTCCCTCTTCTCAAGCATAAAACATCTGTATCTTTTCATCAACTGAGCATGGGATGTTTCAACCTGAAAGAAGGTATCTTCAAAAGCAAAAGGCAAAGGAGGTGAACAGAGTATGCTTTGCCATCCTTACAGGCATAAACCATCGTGCCCACTTCTCACAATGTGGACACAAACTTGAGAACAAGATATGATATCAGGGTATTTTTTCCAATGCCCTTTCCTTTATCAGGATCATTAATTTTTCTTTTGAAGCAGAGCTAGCAGCAATTTCTGCTATATAGGCCACTTTTGCACTCCCTCTTTCCCATTCTTTTTCTAGGACATTGCAAATGACTGTTCCTTCTCAATGTCTCAGATATGTCTGAAAAAAAAAAAGTAAAAATCCCCTTTGCCACAAACCAGGGGAGCAACAATGACCTGAAACCAAAATAACTTTAGTTCTGGATAAAGAAAAGCCCCACAAATTGAAATCCTGCCCCACTTTCACCTTCTAATTACTTGGGGGATTTTGCTAGTTTTGTTAGTTTTTTCCCCATCTGAACAGAAGATGTTGGTCTGTTGTGTAATTTCTTCCTCTTCCCTTCACCTCAGAGGAAACACTAGTGAAGTTTGTCTATAAATAGGGCTCCATCTTCAGGAAACAAATAGGAGAGGACATGCAGGTAATGGTCCATGTCCTCCAGTTTCTCCAAGGTCTTTCCTTGCCATATGGGTACCTGAGGGCCTGAGACAGGGTACCAGAAGTATTCCTCCTTCTTCATCTCAAATTAATATGGGGGAAAAGCATGACTTAGGAGCAAGGAATCCCTTCAAGCAGCTGGGATGATGATGGACCTGTCCTGCAGAGCTGCATCTGGAAACATCTGCTTACCTCAGGCATGCTGAGCTTCACAAGTGCCCAGCAGAACAGCAAAAATACAAGCAGCAACAGGAAGGGTCTACAGAACAGATCCTAGCACCATGAAATGGAAGAGGAAGTAAATATTGGGCATTTGAAAGCATCAGGCAGAAGACGTGAAAAAGAAAGGTAGAAGATCCCATTCAGAGGGAAGAAAGCTTCAGAAAACAGTATTTTCAACTAAGATATCAACAGTTAGTTTAAGAACTGGTTTAATATGACAGATGGCGAAAGCCTTGTCAGTTTTTTCATCCTGTTGAGCTACAAGATGAGAAGTTGGAAAAGGAAGAGCAATTTGGCATACTTGCCCTGTGCAAGTCCTGCTAATTGCAGGAACAGAGTTACTGCCCCACATTACAAGTCAAAAAAGACTGAAGCTGAGAATTGGCTTTACTGGGCAAGGCAGTCTTTTAGAAGTTGGAATCTTTCTTGTGTAGCTCACTCACACACCTGGGGTACCTAGCAAGGCTTTAGAGCCTGCATTTGGACATCCCAGACACCATGAGCATGAAAGGGTTTTCACAAGCCACAAACACCCTGTCCAAGCTGGCTGAGCTCTTGGCTTGCTCAGATGCAAAACCAGATCCAAGAGAAAAAAGAAAGAACCACTAAATACTTCATGCAGATGTTTGTTCCGACGTGTAGATAAATTTGATTATAAGAGGGAAAGAAAAGCAGCATTCCTGCCATGGTTTCTCCAGGCATTCAACGGCACCTGATATTTTAGCTGTATTTTTACTTCTTTGGTTTGAATGTCAGTTTGATAAATGTGAAAGCAAGTCTTGCCAGGAGCCCAAACTAAATTTCATTTGTGCTTCTGGCTGAACAAATCCTGTGCATTTCAAGTTTTGAATACTGACATTTAAGTTGTACAGTAATTTGCAGACAAAAGCCAATAGTGGTACCATAACAAAGAGTTTTCTGGGGACAGAACTCTGAGTATGAGCTGGGAAGTTTCCAACAAGCTAAAGTTGACATTGCAAGGAGACACCAACCAAAGACCTTGTCTTCCTAACTGATTCTAGACAAGGCTGCCATAGTGCCAGACACACTCTGGAAAGTATTTCTCGTTTCTACTCCCGATGAGTGCACCATCTGCTGACAACAAGGCTCTGCCTTCTCCTGAGGGCTGCTCCCCAGCTGCCCTCCTCTGAGTGCTGGGCTGGAGAGAGCAGCCCAGCCTTCTTCCTCTGCAGTGGAAAAGGAGGAAAGCAACCCAAAGAGGAGTTTTTGTATATTTTTGCTGTGTTTTGCATGCTCTGAATAGCAATTAACTTAAATAGCAATTTTTTAATAAAGCCTCTGGAAAGGAAAGGAAGAAAACAGATATTGACACCCAGAGCACTTATTTTTGCTTAGAAAACTCCATACCATTATCTGGTCTTTATTGCCAAAGCTTGTGGCTGTGATCAGCAGAGGACAGAAGAAGGAAACCCTTCCTGCTCCCAGAGTTGTAGTTTGTAAGAAAACCAAAGATAGCCAATTTTATTCCAGCATCAACCTATCAAGAGAAGTATTGAAAGGTCAGGAACCTAGACCCATGTCCAATTCACTCAGCCTGTCCTTTTTCTCTCGATCTCTCCCTCTGTCTTCCAGGAGAAACTACCACACAAGGCCAAAAGTGTGCTGCAGAAGCAGTTTTATATCTTTGGACCATCTCCAACTCAAATGTACACTCAGCTCAGCACTGAAACATGTTCTTTCAGTGTCACAAACATCATATTAAGTTTCCTGTGCTACAAGTGTTAAGAGCCTCAAATGTCTTCCGCTGCTTCTGCTAAAACACCCAGAGGGCTTCATCTCTCCTTGACAGCCAGAAGCCATGGGCCTGCCTTACATGGCACTGTTTTATGCCTCATGCACTCAACTCACAGTTTTTTCTTCACATTTCACCAGTTCCTCTCTATTAGTGAGTAAGAAATTAATAGGCATTTGACTGTCATCATGTATGTAGGTCTACTAGACATCACATTTAAGCCTATCAGCATCCTGAAGACATATGAGAGGCTATTGAGGCTTGCAAAAAGCAGAAAACCAATCCTTTTCTATCCTTCACCAAGTGCAAAAAAAGCCCAGGAGTGGATGAACTGAGGAAAAGAAACTGACCCTGAAGTAAGCCCATGATCTGCAGCTCTCTGCTCTCAGAACCCCTCTTAGAGAGGCTTTGAGCAGTCACTGTGAGTTTGGAAGTTCCACTCCTCCTGCAAGCCATCCGTGGTTCCAACCAACCTGCCCCACTTTGCTCTGGAGTGGAGACAGGAAGGAGCACACACAGAGTCCAGAAGAAATGTTAAGGAAACAAACTGAAAGGCCAAAAGAATGCCATTTGAGCTGTTGGTCACCGCCCTTCATGTTGGGCAGGTGCCAGACTTTAGCCTACTCAGCACATGCTACTCAAGGGGACATTTGGGATGTTTTTGAACATACCATGTCAGTGCTTGAGGTCACCTGCCAGGGCAGCACAGAGGAGACTTCAGACCACGCCAGGACCTTGGCCTGGCAGCTGTGGGTGGGTCTGCACTGACAGACCCAGCACAAACACACGGCTCCCACACCTCTGCAGCAACACAACACTTGCTGCATGTGATGGTATGGGAACACAGAAAATGCTCCCTGCTGGCACTATTCCTGTAACTTTGCAACATCCCATCACTGAGGTATTCCTACGCTCCTGCTGACCATACAACAGGTCTCTTTCTTTAATCAAAGAGTCCAGCATAAAGTCTCAAACAAGAAACTTGCACAAAACCATTGCTGAATGCACCTCAGAATAATCCTGGTCTCCCACATGCCAGCTCAAGATTGCTCAGCTTGGGTAGGGGCACTAGACCACAGTGACACCAATACAGGTGTGCCCAATGGATGGTGCTGTCAGCAGCCCAAATCCTTCATGCTCCAAAAGCTTACCAGATCCCAGTAGTGCTGCTGACTAGCATGCTGCACACTGGGTGGGATGCTAATCTGGGTACTGCTATCAAAGACTTGTGTTTTTATTAATTTATCCTCACAAACAGAAGGTCATGGTAGCTTGAAAACTGAACAATCCTTGGGCAATTTCCTCAGTTTTAGTAAAATATGATTATTCTTAGCACTTCTGCATTTTTTCCTGTTTGTGCTACCAATTTAAGAAGTTAGACACACCCTAAGTCCTCCAGGAATCAAAAGTCACTGCTTCTTCATTTCAAATGACAAATCACTTCTCAGCCAGCCAGGCCAGTGTCTTTATTTGCAACTGCTCAGTGGATCTAAATTTTAAATAGATTATTCCGTTTCCAGGATAGTCCTGTAAAGTAGAGGAAAATCCATGAGGACACCCTGGAGAGGAGGTGCAATGAAATCTCTGCTAAAGGCCAGCCATTCTACTGCAGCTGCTTGAGGTCAGTGAGACACAAGAGGTTTTGAAGCAGCAGCAGCTGTACTGAGCTACATCAATCACCACCTCAGTCATCCTCCACCACAAATACTGCTTTCTGCATATCCCCAAGTCTGTTTTCCAGTTTGAAAGGGATTCCAGCCATACAGAGGTGGCCAACTTGTAAGAAAACACAAAATTTATAATAATACTAAAAAGCCAGTATCACACCACCCTCTCAAACCTCCTGTTCCCATCTCTTGGCAAATCTGCCTTTCCTCCCTCCAACTTCATATTTTTGTTTTCTGTCCACTACATAGCTAAAATGGTAGTTAGGACACATTCTGGCTGGCTGACATCTTAATAAATGCTCTAAGATTGCTGCTAGGTGACAGCCACCATACAAGCTTATGCAGGCTGATTATGGGGAAAGAAATAACTAGCTGAACACTTTTTCTAGCCAAAAAGATAATGCTACAGCCACCAGCTTACATGCTTTGCTGCTACGGTCCCAAGAAGAGATGCAGAAAATTTGTCTTTTGCATCTTCTGTGATTGTTCTCCTTTCCCTACTCTTTACATGTGACTTGGGTTATTTTCCTGCAAATATTTTACTATCACATGTAGGACTTGCATTAAAAAAAACCAAGACAAACATACAAGACAATTTATATTGAAATGAGAACAGGGAAGAGAATCAAAATAAAAATATTCCCAAAATAAATATATGGATTGTTTAGACTAGAACATGTGCTTGGTTGCCATCTGTTTCAACCTTGTTTGTGCTTGTTTAACACATTTTTCGATCTATTTACTCTAAGGCATAGTCCAACACAAATGTGGAAATCAAAGGAGGAGAAAAAGGCATATAGGAACTGAAATAATTTGAAAATGACCAGATTTGATGTTGTAAGGGCTAAAAAAACAGCACAGCTAATTAGATGTTTGTCAATGGCAGGAGCCAGCCATGTCTCAGGGATGCCATGCCAGCTGGGAGTGGGAGCAACACCAGCTCCACAGAAAGTATATACGGAGGCAGGAGAGCCTGGCTCCCAGGGACACCCAGCTCCAGATGCCCTGGTTCCAGCTGCCAGCCCTGCTGTGTGCCAAAGCCTGTGTGCTCACTGCCTTTAGGCCAATGCTGCTGGTTGCCAGTTCCTGCCTTGCACCTCATGGAATGCAAGGCTGGGGCAAGGGAGTGATCTCAGTAATGAGATGAACCAAAATGTACCCTTTTCCCTCCACACACCTCACCAATCACTCTTAAATAATAATAAAAGGAGGTTTTTATATGTGTTGAATCCAAATCCAAATAACTCACGAAGATTACAGAATAGTTCACTGACACACAGATGGGAAATTCCTGGGTGCCTCTCTTCTAAAACACACAGATAAAAGAGAAACACTAACAGAATTTCTGCTAAATTAGTTCTGCTTTTAATAACTGAAAGCTTCAGTTTTCAATACAAAGCAGCAACAAACCCAAAGAGTTTAGTAACACAGAACTACCTAATGCAGAGTGACCACTAGCTCCACACAAGCCCTTTTCACATCTTCAAATTGCACTGGCAATCAATTTCTATATAATTAGACTTGCATTGTTTTCTTAGAGATACCATGGTGCTGCATCAAAGACTGAAGGATGTTCGGAAAGGCTTGTCAGTAATTAAGCAGATTGGGCAGCACTCTCCCTCCAGTATTTTCAAACAGATTTCTTGTGTCAACAGGCCAACTTCCCTACCAGACTTTCAGGCCCACCCCCAAATTCCCAAGTTCAGCATTACGGATTACCCCCACACTATCTGTCAGCATGAAAACCTGTGTCAGTAGAATAATTTTATCTGCTAAACTCGTTTGCCAAGGGCTGCCACATCCTGTACTGCTTTCCATAATCTTAAAACAGCTGAACAGCAGTCTCAGAGTCCTCCATGAACCATTACAAACATCTCACCACACACAGAAGCAACAAGACTTAAGACTGATTAAAAAAATTATGTGTTAGTTGTTATTAGTGCAACACACATCCACTAATGCAGATGAAAACACAGATACACACAGAATGTGCAATCTGAGATCAGCCTCCCATCCAGATGGGATTGTTCTGTGGGATGCTGAGTGCCCAAACACTGCACCTTCACTGATCCACTGCAGGCCAAGGAGGCTTTACAAGACTGCCTGTTCTTCAGCCTCACTCACATCCCCAACCCTAAACAATCCAACTGTTTCTCTGCTTTCTCTGATTTGACAGAAAGAGGTAACCTTATATCTGCTCTTTTGTTTTACCCATAGTCTTCAAAAAATCCTACCACTTCCCACAAGAACTTAAGAAGCATCTTACAATAAAGCCAGCTAAGGGAATTTCAAAGTCTGCTACAGATTTTAGGAGGCGAATTTCCCATGATTTTGCTTTTTTGGATGTCACACTCTCTTTGCAATTGTTCACTGGTTTTAAGTAACAAAATATGCACTGCTAGTATGTTTGGATCAAAACATCCTGAGCCTAAATGCTGGCACACCTCCATTCAGGCGTGCAAGTGAAATGATTTCTTACATAGAAAAATTGGCAACACAAGGTTTCAGAACATATTTACCTCCAGCTAACCACTGCACGGAAATTAAAGATTCCACAGTTAGCTAAGTGGGGGGAAATAAGTGTTTTTGCTGAACTATAAGCTAGCATGGATATTATCACAAAAAAAAAGTTACTTGTTTCTGTAAGAAATTGCAGGGACTGAAAAAAAGGACATATATTGGAAGCTTCTGTTGTTAAGGACTAAGCAGAACAGCAATCCTGTCATGTTCGTGTATGGGAGGGAGTGTATGTATGGGAAGAGTGAAATCTAAAGAAATTGTCTGTATAGCTCACATTCCGGGTCTTTTAAAGAGTATTGCACAATGAAACATTCACACCACCTTGATACAGCCTAGGATTTTAATTGCAGTGTGAGCATTTCTTCCGCTAGGGAGGATAAAAAAAAAAACCCAAGAGGAGTAATTCCTTGCAAATTTGCAATTACATTTCTCTTCATTGCCTAAATCCAGTGCTGATGCAAACCACCTGCTTCAGGCACAGCAGTTACAATGGCATGCTCAGCTACTCTACTGGCCAGGAACAGTCAGACACCCAAGGATTTCTTCTTGCTTTATCTACTTTATTAAACATCAACCTGCCAGGAAGTTAACCCTGTCACATTCCTATAGTTACTGAGTGCTGCAAAGACATGAACTCAACATGACCTTCCAGACCACTCTGATAGCAGTGCCTTGCCATTGAGCTCAACACCTTGCTCATTTTTGGGGGTAGGGAAGATGCCATAAAACTTCAGAGCACTGCGGTAAAGACTTCCCACCCATCTCTCTGTTCCCAAGCCTTTCATCACGAACAAGAATTTCATGCATTCCATCATCTCACTGCAATGCAGACACAAGTACATTTCCCCCAACTTCAGAAAGATGACTGGTTCTAGCAATTCTCAACCAGTGTCTATCTCAAGTGAGTAGTAATGCTTCAAATGTAGATGGGATGTACAAATAAATCCCTTAGTATCTGGAAGATGACTTTTCTGCCTAATAGTCAAAAATCACAATGCAAATCCTAAATACACTAAGAAATTATCTACCTTAACTTCATCCATATCAAAGCAAAATTATCAGCTGTATTTCATTTCCTGATATAAACAGTATTTGCAGTAAGTGCAAATACTTCAGAAGTAATTTCAGCTTTAGCAATTTTTCTAATACTAAAAATACAAACATCACTTTCTAAAAATTTATCACAGTCAGAAACAAAGTCTTCCTCTGTATTTATCCCATTCCTTTAGTTTGACTGGGATTTTGAGGACAAATGCAGACACTGCTGACTGGGATCCTACTGAAATATTATGCCTTTTTGAAAAAGTGAACAGCTAAATCTAAAAGGTCTTTATGTTCCAAAGCAAGTTAAATAGTCAGGTATGTGCAAGAAATATTTCTTTTTATTCCACTGTCTTCCACAGATTTCTTTATAAAGTGTCTGGCAAGTGATGTAGCTTTTCCCTGCTGCCCTCTGGCTTCTACACTCTACTGATAACAGTTCAAACAAGAGAAGTTTCTGATAACCACTTCAGCTAATCAAGGAGAGGGAACAACTTCTTCACCAGACCTGGGAGACAAGGGCTTACTCTGTAATGAGGGAGCTGGACACATCTTAAGAGTCAGGACTGCAAGGTATGGAATATACAGCAGGGTTTCCTGAGTATTTTGAGTACTAAAGCAGCTTCAAGTCATAGCTACTGAAATTAGCACAGGTAGATAAGTTCTCCAAGTCTGGCTTTTTTTTTCCTGAAAGGATTCTAAACATAGTTCTTAATCTCTACAGGCATAAATGGAGCAGACAAACTGCTGTATGCTGGCACTGAATAAAAAAATGCCAAACAAGGAGAAATGAGATGTAAAAGATCCAGCCCTTATCGCCAGGAGGATTCCAGAAGAGGAACCATTATACAGATGCATCTTCCCCAAAGCAGGAGGAGAATAAACGACAGATTTCAGATTTCAAGCTCAAGGCTTTAAAACACAACACTGGCTATTATTAATGATTCAAACAAAAATCTCAGGACAGTAAACTTGCCAAGCAAAGAGGAATTTCTAAGTAGCTTACCTCAGTGGACCATAATTCAACATTATAAAGGCCAGTATCACCATCACACAGAGTGTCCTTCTCTTTGGAGATGATACTTTGAGCTTCTGGTTCTAGACAGAGAAAACAGAAGACACTGAGTAGAAGAGAGGTACACATATGCAGGGGTATGTCAGAAGCCAAGTACATACACCAAATTATACCTAATTTTTAGATTTATACTTGCCTAACTATGTGTGAATACATTCCTGAACTACTTAAAACTTTGGTTTAAACATTATGATCAGCTTCTATCCAGTGAAATATTCAGAAGCATAATGAAGTAAAGAATGAAAAGTCTACCAGATAATGTGTCAGCTGTCCTCACCTAGAGTTGGTGAAAGTCATGCTTGGACTGGGATGCTGGGCTAGAAACCCTCAAAGGTCTTATAGTCAATATTTGCCCAACTCTGTCATAGCGCCTTCCACCTGAACAACTGTCTTCATATGAAATCAGACTTTCATCACAATCTCTTACCTCTAATACCACTTCATCCAGCTGCCTCTTCAGCGTGCTGTTTTCTTTCTTGAGTTTCTCATTCTCCAGCAGGGCTGCCTCCAGCCTGGCCTCCAGTCCCAACATGTATTCCTTCTTTTTCTTGCGTGACTGAAAGGCTGACTCACGGTTTTTAATCATGCGCTGCTGCCGCCTCAAGACATTGACCTGAACACACAATACACAGGCTGTTAACAATCCACAAGTTAAAACTGTCTCCATTCCACACAGAATTTCTGCTTCTCTGCTTTGTCAGAGGTCTGCACAAATAGCTTCCCATACTCTGCTTCAAATGAGCTAGAATGGTCAGCACAGAGGCACCTCAGGATCATGGTACACCCAAGGAAAAAACAGGTCCTGAACTGTCTCTGTTTTCTTCTGTATTCTCAACATTCTATATGCAGGGGTCATCAAACATATACTCAAGTTTGATTTGATCAATCACATCACAAAGACAGAAAATACTTATCTTCAGGTCTGCAAGGCAGCAAGAATGTCTTTTACCTTGACTTCTCCCTGCGCCATTTTACAGGCTACAATCATCTGCTACATTAAGCTATAGTCATCTGCTTTCCTAACAGGCAATTTCTAGGGTTTTTCAATCTGTTCTGTATGGAAGTCATTTCCATACTAATTACACCTGCTTCTGTACTTTTTCCACCTATGCTACACAGTTTTTGAGATTTTGAATAGTGTTGCTGATCTCAGATTGCACATTCTGTGTGTATCAAGCACGTACACAGCAGTTTAAATGCACTCTCTGGGTGCATCTACACTAACATCTTAATTCAGATCAGGAGTATGGCTTGGGTTCACATTTCCTGACTGTCCCATTAAAAGTGTTTCGCTTCACATCACAGAACAGTCTCTGAGAGCACACAAACTGGAGCATGCATCCTTCAGGATGAATCTCAACCAGAAACATGCTCCAGGAGAACACATAATTAATTCTAACCACTATCAGGCATTCAGTCTGCAAGACCAGACTGGGACAGCTCAAAGCAACCCCTCCCCATCCTCCAACAGTCCTGATGACTGATTCTTTTCCCACGCAGGAACACTCCATCATCTTTTACCACTTTGTCAGTTTGTGGTTTGCACTGAGTGGGACGACCCAGACCGAAAGCATCTTGCTGCCGACAAGGATAACAATGGTGAATACTGCAGAACTATGCAAAACTACTTGAAATCCTAAATTTTATACACTAGATTGTTGATTTCCTTTCCCTCACAGATTAGCAACTCTGTTTTCATTAGGAAGAGAAGACTCTCATCACATTTTTAAGCGGCAACTGGATGTTGCAATGACAATTACACTGACAGATAACTGAATGATCCATCTTACATAGAGCTGAATATCCTTCAGTACCTACCAGCAAAGGTTCTGGTGTAATCTCTATCTCCCAGAGCAGGAACATTAAAGAAAAAAGATGAGAACTATTCCAGAAGTATTATTCTAGGGAAATAGTATAATCTGTCACAGAACAGTAACATTAACTAACTCAGATTTTGAGTCTGGCTATGTAAAAAACCTTAACCACAGCTTTTCAACTCTCTCCTTGTATCTACCTGCACACAGACAATATGCTGTTCTAGGGCATTGGCATCTTCAACAAAAAGTGGCCACAAGCTGTTTGAAGAACTATTCTTCTTGACGCTTCAGTTTGGTGACAAAGATGAAGAAAATGTGTTACAGTGCATTAATATTCTGGCTTGCCTCCATGTTGGTCTAATTGCTTTTTATAAAGATCATTTATTATATATCTAGTCTGCTTTCACCAACCAAAGTCTGTGAAAGTGAAGCTGCTTGTACTTACTCCAGTTTCTCTCTTTAGCAGGGAGTGGAGAAGGAAAAGATTTTAACATATTTTCATTAACACTAAGCTTTGTCTTGAATTTTTTAAATACAACATTTAACATAAAAAAGCTTCTGCAGACATATAAAAACGACCAAAAAAAAGATTCAGGCTAGCCAAGAACTGCAGTGTACAGAACACACCAGTCTGGGGCCAGGATCACTTAAACTGTTCAGAGATGAAAAAACAAGGCATGAGTTCACGCAGCAGCTTTGGCTCAAGTTGTGTGCTATTCCAAACAAGGAGTTACATTCCCCTTTCAAAAAAGACGTTCTGCATTATGAACTCAGAAAAGACCAAATTGTTTACATCCATTCTTGTTTGCAGACCTGCTCAGAATTATTCATTACTGGACAGCTTTTAATTACATGTCTGGAACCACTGGCAAATCTACATGCTTCCCTGAAGAAAATAAGGTGTTAGAGCACCAGTGCAGCGGCTCTATACTAAGAGTACATCCTAACGTATATCTGTCACTGTTTCAGATACTGCCATCTACATTTTATGTGTCACTTATCCAGATTGCTCTACTTTACTCACAGTTGTCCAAATGCTGTGAGGAACAGCAACTCTCCCCAGCCTGATTCCAGGTACTCTGTGCAGTATCTGCATTTCAGTATATGCCTCACCAACTACATTTTGACTGATTTTTAAGCCCTGCTTAAATGAAATCCAGTATTTGTGTCCTTAAGTTATTTTGTTTTAATTTGCAATCCTTAAACAGCTTAAGGGCCTTCTTGGTCAGCCCTCCAGCTCTTGCCTGGCTTTTCTCAGGGAATATGCCACAACTGCACACCCAATCCCAACTAAATGTGATGCAGAAAATGGAAAGAGCTGTGTGAGTCAAGTGCTACAGGAATGCTGAACTTGGAAGCAGTATGGTAATCAGCATCACACGGCTGGCCTAGCACCAAGGTAAACATGCCCCCTGCCTGAGCATTTTGATACTCAGGAGGGAAAGGAACAAATTTATAATGTCAGTCTGCTTCAGCAACATTGCTTTGCACAAATGCTGAACCAAGATTAAAGGTAGCAAACAGCTCTGCTAACTTCTTTTACAGCCTCCAACTTTTAAAGTTGTATGGTATTAATGTTCCACTCAAGACAGCAACTACTGGTTCTAAGGAAACACAGACCATAGAGGGAGAATGTTGGCCTTAAAAGCAATCAGTAATTAGTGATGCAACTTCTGCTTTCTAGCTCTGAAAACCACACCACCACTAGCAGAGACACACACAAAAATGCTGTAAATATGGAGAACTGGCAGGTTCATTGCAAACCCTTGCTTCAAAGAGCACTAACCAGATTCAGATTGTCCTCTATCTTCAGAGATTTTACAGAGTCATGCACTTGACAAATAAACACCACTACCTCAATTTTCTTCCAAAGAAAACTCAGTTACGAGCAAAATTTAACCTCCCTTCCAACCAAAGCTGTACTTCTAGAAGCAAGAATGTCTCTCATACTCTGAAGAGTTTTTGTACATGTGCTGGGAAGGTTAACAAAGAGCTGAAAGTACAAACCATTCAATGTAGCATTACCTGGCTTCTTACCTCAGCTTATAAAAGCTGCCCTCTTTGAAGATGCATCTTTGATTGCAGGAATACAAGACATATGCAAGGTTTTTTTGTTCTAATGGAAGTTCTGGGTTTTGTCTCTTACTCAAGAGAACACAACTTGCTTAATGAGTTTATGTTACACAAATATTACACAATGTACAGCACAGAAATGAGGATTCTTCAAACAGAAATCCACATTTATGCTGAAGTTATTTGGCATAATTAATCTTTTTGAGATATTCTGGCACTTCCTTCATGGCTGGTGGGCTGCACGTGTGCCACCAGGACACACGGGGTCTCACACCTACAGTTAGCCATCAACCCATCCCAGTGTAATCCACTGGCAGTCTGAATGTTAAACTAACAGTTTATCCCTCCTAAGCCCAAAAGAAAGTCCTACAGCGTTTCTTTTTATCCTGCAACATTTGCTTAGATTAGGAAACAATAACACGTGTTGCAGAGTTCAAATGACAGTTCCCTCTGGGCAGCCCTGAGCGCCAAAAGCAATTGGGAGATGTTTTAACCCTGCTGGCCCCAGCTGAATCCCAAAACATTAGTTTCTTCTCAAAGCACTTTTTCACAGTATGTGCCAAAGAACAGCTGCAACTGTTTTTTCATGTTGTAAAAAACACAGGTAAGATGTGCGGCATTTCACAAGTCTTAAAACTATTTCCCTAAGATGGCTTTGGGTGGAAATACTAACACAACCACCCTTGGAAACGAACACCTGTTTGGTACCCCAGCTACACATTTGACTCCTGATGTCGTGGATATGGATATGTATGTGGAATATGATGATAATAAGGGGGTTTTGTCAATTAAACCTTACATTCAGACAATGGCAAGGTGCCATGCTAGCCCTGCTTACAGGGAGTCACAAATCTAGTGACTGCAGGTCATTGATTTATGGTCTCTTAACTTTGCATGATGGGCAATTATCATTAAAAAATGCAGCACACTTAACTGCTCTGCCTACTACAGACCTTTGCTTCTTGCACTTTGAATATCAAGTTTCCACTGTACTCTAGCTGCTAAATCATTGGTAGCACAATATTTTCATTACAAAACGCAGCCCACACACAAAAATGATTAGTGAAGAAAAGTTACCATCAAGCCTGAGTGGCAATCCCAGACACCAGGAAATACAGCAACATCCCTCCAAAGAAGCTGAAGGAACAGGCTTCCCACTGCTTTTGGGAAACAATGATCTGCACTGCTAATAAGCAGGTGCCTATACAGTAAAATTCCACGTGTTTTCACCAGTGTTTTCTCCCTTACACTGAGATGTGATAGGACCCTCAGTTCACAACTGTTCTTGGAACACCCCACTGGGGAATGACAAAGTTTTGAAGTCATCAACAAGAAGCTTTGATCCGTTCCACAAGCACATCTTCTTTGGACAACAAAATGCAATCAAAGCAGTTCCAAGTTACTAAGAGCTAAATCAAGTTAACACCCAGCTTGCTAGCTAGTTAAGATGTCAGAGCTGAAGGGGAAAAAAAGCCCACAAACATCTCAAAACTACAGTTTACCCCTACTGCTTACTGTGAGCTACTATGGAAAAACTTACTTATTCACACTGTAGTTGTTGAGAGCTTAACTCTCTTCTACTCATTCAATAAATGATCAAAAGGGAGCCTGAAGAGATTAGGATCATATGGAACTCAGTAACTGAAGTTTCTAAAAGTCATTAGTAAAATCTGGAGAGATAAATGGGTATGGAAAGAATGAGGCATTGAAATTTCCAATTCACCTGCTTCCAAAGAAATGTTTTTACTGTATGGATTAGAAAAATGATTTAGCACTAATCAAAAATCAGATCTGTCGAATCTTCCTGTATGTAAGAGAGGTCCAGCCACTGAGAACTTGCACTTGAGAAGACAAGTTACAGAAAATATCAATCAGCACTGTCTTCTGCCACTACACTTGCACACTTGGTCTGCAGCTCCAGGCAGGCCAGCAGATATTTAGCTGCTCCTCCCTGTTCTGTGCCAAGCTGCTGAATTCCCTGCTTACAGTTGGAAATCCTACTGAGGGTTTTCCTGAGACTCTGAAGGGATCATTAGGTCCCACATGCAGGTAACTGCAAGAGGTGCACAAGCCTTGGTTAGCAGCTATCACAGAGTCAGAACTTACATCCAGCCCCATGGCCGAGGAGCTGCTTTGGAGCAAGGGCTTTGTCACCGGGATTTTGCCGCTGCTGGAGCCGTTCCCAGCAGCTGGAGACAGAGCCTTCACCGTGTGGTTCTGAAGTGCTGGGGCCCCTCCAGTGACTGCAATGACTGGCTGGGAGGCAGGAAGCACCCCAGAAGCCTGGAGCTGTACCACAGCAGGCTGGGGTAGCACCACAGATGGACCTGGAATACAAGAACAGCAGTGCTCAGCATGGATGAAATGGATTTATACATCACCACTTTGCAGGGGCATACTCTCCTGCCCTGCACAGCTGATCTCAAATCCATTAGTATATTGCACAGAACAGGAATGGAAAGAAGTTGTTCCAAAGTTTACAGGACTCTTAATCCATCTTGCAAACCAAAACTACAGACATTAAAGGAATCCAATAAACTAAGCTCTGTCTCAAAAGCTCCTCAAAGTTAATAAAATTCAACACTTGTTATATACATTACTTAGTATTGCTAATACTTGAAGCACTCTGCACAACCTTTTCACAGAATTTAGCCAACTTTCCCCAATCCTTCTTCTCCCTTTTGTCCATAAGTACTGTATTGCTGTATTCAATGGAAAACTTACAACATAGAAGTGACTCAATCCACACAGATCAATTCAAACTAGCAGAGAGATGGAAGATGAACAAAAAAGAGTAATGCAAGTTTCAAAACTTATGCTGAAGCTTCAATTCACACTAAGACCATTTGTTTAGAAAAATGTCTTATGCAAGAAAGTTTATACACAAGCTGAATTGAGCTTAAAGAAAAGCCGGCAGAAAAAATGAGGTAATTTTGACAGTTTGAAATGGAATTAAAAACAGTCACTTCCAAGAAATTTCAGTCCAACAACTACATTTAACTCAAGCAGGTGCTTGAGTAATATTTTGCTGTCTGAAAACACATTAATGTCTCTCTAATCCTTTGTAACAGGATGACCTCGCCAGCTTTCAGAAAGAGCACATTCCAGCTGAGCATTCCAACCAAAATGCTCAACAATGGATTACAGCACTTATCCAGCCTTCTGAAAGTTGAAAAGTGAAGTAATTTACCTAGTGCCAAGATCTTATATATGGGGTTAAACTAGACTTTTTTTTTTTGCAGACACAATCTCAAAGACATCATAACTTAGTACAACCCTGTTTAAAAATCATAAATGATGAATTTGAGATGATTTTTCACAAAAGAGATGATGCTCTAAGACCATGCTTTGTCCTTTAAGTGTTTATAAAAGGGGCTGTGAAAATAAAATTTCTCATGCTTCTTTGAAGATAATGGCATATTTCAAACTGGCATTTCCAACTTGTCATATGCAGGGGATTTAGACAGATGAAAAAAGATCCTTATGGTTTTTGTTACAGAAGCTCCACAAGAGAAATTTTAAACATGCCATCAGTTAAAGGAAAGCATGGACATATTTTCTCAAAAGTATTTCCTCTATACTGTCTCACAGAAACTACTGTCCTGACTTTTCTTCAAGGAAAAGGAGAAGCTGATCTTCAGAGCACTAGACTTGTATCCAAAGAAATCCATATCCGCAGCATTCCTTATTCCAGATGGTATTTTATCAGCTGGAACATCAGAAGGAATAAGAAATAGGTCACGTTGACAATGCTGACCTGTGCTTTAGCAGTCTAGCAATCTTAGGCATGTTACAACAAATGTCAGCATCTCCAGATCTGGCTGAACCCCTGATGGAAGAGAAATCAGTAATGCAGACAAATTTTTCCCAATTGCAATAATTTCTAGATACGTGCCCTTAAGAATTTGTCTCCTTTTCCTTCCGTGCCTCGGCACCCGTGCAATCAACTGCAAGGGACTGTGGCCATCAGCTGGTGAAAGGAGCAACTGCAGCTGGCAAGTGCTGCAAGGCAAGCAGGGTCCCTCCTGCCCCGCCTGGAGAGGGAAACAATGCCATGGCTCCGGAAATGAAAGCTCGAGCTACTTCAAAAACCAGTAACAAGGTAACTGTAGCAATGAAGAATTATCACGGGGCAGGAAGTCACTTTCCTCTTGTTAACATCATCAACTTTTCTAATCTCTGACACAGCTCTCAATTTTTAGCAGATTTCACAACATTCTATTTAATGCTGTTTTAGTGAACTAAAAAGCCATAAACCCATGCTCCCTCCATCCTGTGGAAGAGTTTCACGTGGGTAAAAAAAATGCTTATATCACTTCCTCCAAGCTTTCCAGCTTCCTTCAAGCCATCCCTACTGGATCTTCCTTCAGTTATGACAAGGACAGCACTGTAATCACCTTATGCACCACCTGACATTGCAAGCAGAGCAGAGCAAAGCATCCCTACAGATCCTTCCAAATCAGCAGTTTTATCTCCACCACTGCCAGTGTACAGCACAGCCTCTGTCTTCCAATCCAAATAATGGAATTATATAATCCAGTCTTCCATTTTACACAATGCCCATGTGAGTGCTGTTTCTCACAGGACAGGACGAGAGGAGTAAGGCCATCTTCTCAGCCTAAAGCTTTTCCAGCAATGCATGTAGGACCCTTTTTTCTCCTATTCCTCCTCTTTCATACACCAAACCTAACTTCATTCTATCTGCCATCCCAAACAGACAGTGCTACCACCAAGACCTGGCTCAGTCAAGACAATTCACCTACCTTTAGGAGGTGCTGGCTGGATGTTAACAACTGGCTGATTCTTTGGCAGTGGCACAAGCGTGGGAAGAGTCTGAATAATGATGGTTTTAGCTGGGATGCCAATGTTAGCCTGAGCTTCAGGCACAGCAGGCAAAAGGGGTTTGGGTTGTATCAAAGGCCTGGACACTGTCTGACCACACTTCTTCAGGTTCCTTGCAGAATTATTTGCTAGAAAAGGAAAAAGAGTCAGAACTAGACCAAGAGGCATAAAATACATAATTCAAGCTATAATGAAGTAGCTATTAATGTGGGGGGTTTATCCATCTACAATATTTGTTGAAAATAAACACATCTGATCAAATATCCAAGTCATAAATGATAGGACTCTAGTGTCTGTTAGTTAATAGTATTAATTTGGATGCAAGACAACACACATATTATCTATAGGATGAAAGTAACTCTTTCTCTCATACCAGATCGAGAAGAGATG
This sequence comes from Emberiza elegans, assembly GCA_024865655.1. Classification (NCBI taxonomy): domain Eukaryota; kingdom Metazoa; phylum Chordata; class Aves; order Passeriformes; family Fringillidae; genus Emberiza; species Emberiza elegans. The sequence goes on along the minus strand of JALJVW010000238.1, from coordinate 352,809 downwards.
TTCACAACAGGCTTCTTCCCTCCATCTCCTTCAGGGGATGCAGGGCTTCTGCAGCTCTTGCTGTAGAGAGAGATGGGAGACATCTGGGAGCTACAGCTGAAGTCCACATCATCCTGCAGACAGAAAGCACAGGAGATTAACACTTCAGAAACTCAGAGCAGTATCTACCAGCACTTCAGAGTATATCTGCTTCTCATCACATCTGTGTTGCTCCTGCAGCCAACAGGATAAAAGTTTTATTCTGCAATTTGATTCTAGCTAATGCCAAGTACCACTAAAAAAAACCCAACAAGTACTTCTCTCCATCAGCAGAGCAATGGGAGGCAGAGACCAACCCTGCTAGACCCAGAAGCCTTTTGAAGGCATTTTGTTTGGCAACAAGGCTACTGAACATAGATGAGGAAAGAGAGCTGAACATGTTCTTATTTGAACGGGTCACAGAGAAGAGACAAGAAAACACCACTGACAGGTTTTTGCAAGGGTTGGGAAAATAAGCTATTTCCTCTTATGCCATGAATTTGGTCAGAGGAGTAAATCCCAGGGCTTTTGGTTTGTCAGAGCTGTTGCTGTCTGTGTTACATAGGGGCTTTGCATACAGGCACATTCTGCACTGGAGAGTCCACAGCCGGTGGTGAAGGGACCGAACAGCTGGAAGTGGCTGGTGATAAAGGTTCTGTCTTCACATTTGCATCTGCAAGAGGCAGGTAAAGACATTTCACTGCACAAGTTTGTAGCAATGGGAAAAGTAAAGAAAACACTGTCCTACACCAGATATTTAATTCCCAAAGTAAGGCACAGCAGAAAATGTAGAGAGATTAAAAGTATTAAACAACTTGGCCCGTAGGGCAGCCCTTGCCAGCTGTACCCATCTCCTACAGAAACACAGCCTATCTCTCATCACAGAGCAAAGGCTGTAGGGCATCAAACAGTTCCACATGAGTTTTAAGAGCTCACCCTTGTGAGGCAGGAGGGGAAGAGCAACATCTGCAAAATATAGGAGGTTAATTACCTGCATAAGCATGGCCTGTAATATTCCAAAGGTCCGAGTCCCAAGACATCAAATCCAAATCAAAATGAAAGTTATAGAGATCATTTTCCTGAAATGACAGTTCAGAAAAAGAGACAAGACAAAAAGAAAGATGCATTGACACCATCAGCCATTATGTTCACATTCCTACAGCTCCAGAAAACAAAACAAACAGCATAACTATCAATCACTTCAGGTGCCTTAACGTATGCAGAGCTTAAAGTCCTTAAAGGAGAAATTCTCAACTGAAACACACAAAACAAGGCTTCTTTTAAACTTACACCAGTAGGAAGGGGCAGGTCAGTTTAAGATCATCACTGATTATCGTACTCTTGCTTGTAATTTATATAGCAAAAGTTCTAAGTTCATTGAACCATCTCACAAAAACCACAACTCTTAGGAACCTGGTGCCATCCATCATCTGCCTTGAAAAATTTATTTCATGCTCTTCCACTGTTATATCTCAAAGCACGTTAAAAACAAAAGCAACACCAGAGGCAGTTTACCAGCAGGAAAACAAACACAAGACTGATTTGCCCATGACCTGATTAATGGTATGTGTTAGGTCTCCCTATAATTGAATATACCAATGTCAACATCTAACTCCAAGGACACCAGTTTCCTTTTCCAACAAAAATCAAAACAAATAGGCTAAAATCACTCCATATATATTATTTATCATATGCCCTTTAAAACAACAGTTGGGGTTTTTCTCCATTTATTATGCTTGTGCATCTGTAAGTCTCAGTTTCCTAAGCAAATGTGGCCCTTTATAGGCACTTGCATGAAAAATACAGACATGACCTACCCAGCTTATACAAATATACAACAAAGATTTTCCTGAAATCCATGCTGCAATTATACCTTCCTTTATACACTCAACTTGCCCTGTGAAGGGAGGCTCAAAAAGCCTGCAAATTGCATAGATAATGGTATTTGTAAATTAGAATGAAAAGAAAGCTCATCAAAGCACATCTAAAGGAAGAATGACCAAAAATCTGCAATGTGAGCTGTGTATTAAGAGCCCTCACCCAGGGAAGTAATGCTGACCTGCTGATGGGGAATACCCTTCCCTGTGCAATCAGTCTGTTCCCACATTTTCTCCAGTGACTGGTTCTACGCGTGTAGGAATGCTCTTAGAACCTGGGGTTTACACGAGATGATGAACCCAGGCTTGTGCTGGAGGTGGACTGGGACACAGTGAGCAGAGACATGGCAGGGGAAGAACATGGAGAGGAGAATCCACAAGGTGAATGCCCCGGGAGAGAAAAAGCAATATGGACAAGTGGGGTTCACCTTCACCGGGGCAGTGACACAGCCACTCCTTCTCGCCGGCACCTCGCACCCTTACCCTAACCCCCCTGCCTGGAACCTCCGCTCCGCTTCGCAGCCGTGCCCGCAGCGCTTCAGCCATCGCTATCTCCAGCGCTGACGCGGGGCGCAGGCCGGGCGGCCACGCTCTCCTGCCAGGCTGCTCCGAGGCCCCCCGAGCTGGGCAGAGCGCGGACCCGGCCCTCGCCATCGCCGGTACTCACGTCGGGCTCGTCCTTCGGGGCCGCGGCGCCCAGCAGCTCGCTCAGCTCCTCGCCCAGCACAGCCTCTGCGGAGAGAAAAGGGCTCAGCGCCGGCCCGGCCCCGCCGGGGAGCTCCGCGCCGGCCCGGCCCGGCGCCGGCCCCGCGAAGCCACGCTCACCCCAGTCCAGGCCGCCCCCCGGGGCGGGCAGCAGCCCCGCCGGCTCCCACTCGGCCTCAGCCGCCGCCATCGCTTCCCGTTCCTCCCGAAACACACGTCTGCTTCCGGCAGGGCAGGGCAGGGCCGGGCCGCGCCCGCCCGCTACGGCGGCCGCCGGCGGACAGTCGGCGGGTGGTCGGAGGCAGCACGGGCTCGCACGGGCTCTCTGCGCGCTCCGAGCTCCGTAGAGAATCAGAGCTTCAGCTTGGTTAGGAAAGACCTCTGAGATCAGCAGGTCCAGCCCATGACCCGACACCCCCTTGTCACCCAGACCATGGCACTGGGGGCCCTGTCCAGGTCTTAAACACCTCCAGGGGCGGTGACTCCAGCACTTCCCAGGGCAGTCCATTCCAGTGTCCAGCCACCCTTTCTGTGTAGAAATTCCTGTGAATGTCCAACCTGAACCTCCCCTGGTGCAGCTTAAGGCTGTGCCTTCTTGGCTTCTCAAAAATGACCTGGGAGAAGAGGCCAAACCCTACCTGGTTACAATCTCCTTTCAGGCAGTGATAAGGTCACCCCTGAGCCTTCTTTTCTGCAGGCCAGACAACCCCAGCTCCCTCAGCCACTCCTCATCAGACTTGTGCTCCAAAACCTTCATCAGCCTCATAACCTTCTCTGGACATGCTCCAGCATCTCAACATCCTTCCTGAACTGAGGGGCCCTGAGCCAGACACAGCACCCCAGAAGTGGCCTCACCAGTGCCAAGTCCAGGGGAAGAATCACTTCCCTAGTTGTGTTGGCCACATTATTTAATGAAAACTTCCCCCCCACCCCAGGCACACAGGAGGCATTAGTTAGACAAAGGTATTTATTCAGACCCTGCTGACACAAGCTCATTGGCAGAAGCGTGAGTGGAGAAGCTATTGGGGAATGTCCAAATTCCCGGTGGGAGAATGTCCAAGGGCTGGGTGGCAGGCTGCCCCCAGCACATGGCTCTTGGCCCCTGGTGGGTCTCCAGCTGCCTGCACTGGAGGCAGCTCCCCTTCCCAGGGGAATGCTGCATATGCAGCAAGGCAGCAGTGTCCAGGGGCAGCTCTGGTCCAGGCTACAGCCACATACAACCACAGGCATGGAGTCACTCTGTGCTCCCACAGCAGCTCCTGCTGGGCCTGCAGCCCTGGGGGACACAGTGGGTTTCAGTCTCAGGCAGGCTGGAAGCACAGGAGAGATGGAGCTGGTGTTAGCCCCTCCAGTCCCAAGGGGTGTCCCCACCCAGGAGCACCTCAGCCAGGAAGATGGCCACCCAGGTGAGTTTTGAACAGGGTGCTGCGAGGGTCTCACCCGGCCCCACCTCACAGATTGGCATCATATGCTGAGTTGGTGAAGGTGCCTGGCACTCCCAGGTCACTGGAAGGCAAATACAAGGATGTCACCTTGTGGAGTGCAGGAGTGTGTGAAGGACAGGAGTTAGCACAGCCCTGTCGGCCCCAGAGACGCTCCCACAAAAAACCAGCCTCACACAGGCAGATCTGGTTGTCAGCAGGGTGAACATAGGGCTGTGACAGTCACAGGACAGAGCCACCCTCCTGCAGAGCACAGCTCTCACCTGGTGGGTTTCAGGAGCTTCCTCTTCTCCTCTGATAACAGTGTTGAAATGTCCATGGGCATAAAGCACAAAGAAAAGAAATAACCAGATCTGTTTAGTGAAGGTCACAAGAAGCTGCAGCAGCAGCATCTGAAACTGAGCGGAGTTGAACAGGCATGAGGTAGGGCTGCCTTAAACATTTGCTGCCTTCTTCAGAGTGATGATGTTTATCTGGCTCTGCCCTCCAAACCTGGCTGCTGACATTTTTAGCTGGACCAACTGCCAAGGACCCAAGCAACTCAGCAAATAAAACGTGAATGGAAGCAGTCACACTGTTAAACACTTCTCCCCAGCCTCCCCTGGGACTGTCACCACCTTGCCTGAGAGCTCCTGGCCAAAGCTAGGGTGGGCTGCAGGAAGCATTTCTGTACCTCTGTCACTGAGCCTCTTGGCAAGGAGGGCAATGAGTCCCCCAGAGAGCACAAGACCAGCTACTGCCAGGGCTGAGCCGCTGCTGTAAGCCAGGACTTGCTTTAGGAAGGCACCATCCTCTGAAACAAAGCCACAGAGGCACACATTAGAAAGTTGTCCACACTTCACAGCCCCTGGGGAGTCCCCATCCACCACATTCAAGATATGCTGGGAGGAAAGCTGGAACCCCCACATGCTAGAGGAGCTGGGGTACCTGCACAGACAGGGGGATCCCTGGTCCAGTTCCCCGTGGCCTCACACTGGAGCATCTCTGCTCCCATCCGAACCAACCCCTCCTCACAGGAAAAGATGCATGTGGAGTTGTAGGTGAAGTTTCCATGCACATGAGAGCAGCTCAGCTGGCCTCTGCTTGGAGGGGACAGCACTTGGCAGCTGATGGCTGCAGATAAAGCACAGCAGGAGCATCAGGAGGACAGGACTGATGGCAATGAGATGGGGTTATGTGGGCTGGCAAGCCAGGGGATAAACTGATATAGGCCAGGGTGCTGGGGAGAGCACTCTGCTACAGCAGATATATGTGTGAGATCACAGGATTTACCTTTGCAATGTGTGGGGTCCCCAGTCCAGGTCCCCAGGGCTGTGCACTCACGGCTCTCCGCCCCCTTCAGCACAAACCCCTTCTGGCAGGAGAAGGCACACGTGGAGCCAAAGGTGAAATCCCCATGGAGATGGAAGCAGGCAGCCTGGCCCATCTTGGGGATGGAGAGTGCTGAGCATTTGATGGCTGCAAGGGTAAAGAGGCACAGCTCAGAAAGGAGCCTGGGAGACTACACTGTTGGGACCAAGGGGCTGGAGACACATCATAGTGTCACCCCACGGCCAGTGACAGCCTGAGCTGTGGCAGCAGCTCTACCTTCACAGTGTGGGGCATCCCCTGTCCAGGTCCCCAGGGCTGTGCACTCACGGCTCTCTGACCCCATCAGCACAAACCCTGTCTGGCAGGAGAAGGCACATGTGGAGCCAAAGGTAAAGTCCCCGTGGAGGTGGGAGCAGTTCAGCTCTCCCTTTTCTGGAGCTCTGAGCACTGGACAGGTGATGGCTGCAAGGACAGAGAAACATTTTCAAGCTGAAATGTAGGTATTACAAGTCTAGACTGTTGAAAGAACAGGACCAAGAGGTTCTCTAGTAAACATCCCTTGCTCAACACAAGGCCTGTGACACCTTGAGCAGCAGCAATACCTTCACAGTGTGGTGTGTTCCCAGTCCAGGTCCCCAAGGCTGTGCACTCACGGCTCTGCAGCCCCACCAAGGCAAATCCTGTCTGGCAGGAGAAGGCACACATGGATCCATAGGTGAAGTTCCCATGGAGGTGGGAGCAGTGCATCTCTCCCTGGTCTGGAGCACTGAGCACTGGACAGGCAATGGCTGCAGGGCAAAAAGCACTCTTCAGGCAGTAGCTTGAGGACTATGAGACTGAATTCTTGTGATGAGAGAACTAAAAAGAGAATGTCCCAGGGTCTGCCCAAGGCCAGTGACACCTTGAGCAGCAGCTCTACCTTCACATCTTGTTGCATCCCCTGTCCAGGTCCCCGTGGCTGTGCACTCGTGGCTCTCCGCCCCCTTCAGCACAAACCCCTTCTGGCAAGAGAAGGCACACGTGGAGCCAAAGGTGAAGTCCCCATGGATGTGGAAGCAGTTCAGCTCTCCCTTTTCTGGTGCTCTGAGCACTGGACAGGTAACAGCTGTAGGGGTGGAGAAGCACTTTGAGCAGGAGTCTGAGGACTACAAGTCTAAACTGTTCATCCTGAGAAGCTTCAGGGAAACCCTAGTGTCACCCCATGGCCAGTGACACCCTGAGCTCTAGCAGCAGCTCTACCTTCACAGTGTGGGGTGCCCCCCAGTCCAGATCCCCTGAGCTGCGCACTCACGGCTCTCCGCCCCTTGCAGCACAAACCCCTTCTGGCAGGAGAAGGCACACGTGGAGCCAAAGGTGAAGTTGCCATGGAGGTGGGAGCAGTGCATCTCTCCTTTTTCTGGAGCACTGAGCACTGGACAGGCAATTGCTGCAAGGACATAGAAACAGTTCAAGGAGGATCCTGGGAACTAAAAGGCTAAACTGTTTGGTCTGGGAGACTGGGGAAACCCTAGTGTCATCCCATGGCCAGTGACACCCTGAGCTCCAGCAGCTGCTGTACCTTCACAGTGTGGGGCACCCCCTGTCCAGGTCCCTGTGCCTGTGCACTCACGGCTCTCTGACCCCATCAGCACAAACCCTGTCTGGCAGGAGAAGGCACATGTGGAGCCAAAGGTGAAGTCCCCGTGGAGGTGGGAGCAGTTCAGCTCTCCCTTTTCTGGAGCTCTGAGCACTGGACAGGTGATGGCTGCAGGGGTGGAGAAGCACTTTGAGCAGGAGTCTGAAGACTATAAGGCTAAACTGTTGGAATGAAAGGACCAGGACACTGGAGAACATTCCAGGGTGAACCAGAGGCCTGTGACACCTTGAGCAGCAGCAGTACCTTCACAGTGTGGTGTGTTCCCAGTCCAGGTCCCCAAGGCTGTGCACTCACGGCTCTGCAGCCCCACCAAGGCAAATCCTGTCTGGCAGGAGAAGGCACACATGGATCCATAGGTGAAGTTCCCATGGAGGTGGGAGCAGTGCATCTCTCCCTGGTCTGGAGCACTGAGCACCGGGCAGGCAATGGCTGCAGAGTGAAGAGGTACACATCAAGCAACAGCCAATTCTGGGACCAAGGGGCTGGGAACACCACAGTGTCACCCCAAGGCTAGTGACAGCTGGCACTCCAGCAGCAGCTCTACCTTCACATCTGGGGCATCCCTGTCCAGGTCCCCAGGGCTGTGCACAGCTCTCTGACCCCATCAGCACAAACCCTGTCTGGCAGGAGAAGGCACATGTGAGCCAAAGGTGAAGTCCCCGTGGAGGTGGGAGCAGTTCAGCAACAGCCTTTTCTGGAGCTCTGAGCACTGGACAGGTGATGGCTGCAAGGACAGAGAAACATTTTCAAGCTGAAATGTAGGTCATTACAAGTCTAGACTGTTGAAAGAACAGGACCAAGAGGTTCTCTAGTAAACATCCCTTGCTCAACACAAGGCCTGTGACACCTTGAGCAGCAGCAATACCTTCACAGTGTGGTGTGTTCCCAGTCCAGGTCCCCAAGGCTGTGCACTCACGGCTCTGCAGCCCCACCAAGGCAAATCCTGTCTGGCAGGAGAAGGCACACATGGATCCATAGGTGAAGTTCCCATGGAGGTGGGAGCAGTGCATCTCTCCCTGGTCTGGAGCACTGAGCACTGGACAGGCAATGGCTGCAGGGCAAAAAGCACTCTTCAGGCAGTAGCTTGAGGGACTATGAGACTGAATTCTTGTGATGAGAGAACTAAAAGAGAATGTCCCAGGGTCTGCCCAAGGCCAGTGACACCTTGAGCAGCAGCTCTACCTTCACATCTTGTTGCATCCCCTGTCCAGGTCCCCGTGGCTGTGCACTCGTGGCTCTCCGCCCCCTTCAGCACAAACCCCTTCTGGCAAGAGAAGGCACACGTGGAGCCAAAGGTGAAGTCCCCATGGATGTGGAAGCAGTTCAGCTCTCCCTTTTCTGGTGCTCTGAGCACTGGACAGGTAACAGCTGTAGGGGTGGAGAAGCACTTTGAGCAGGAGTCTGAGGACTACAAGTCTAAACTGTTCATCCTGAGAAGCTTCAGGGAAACCCTAGTGTCACCCCATGGCCAGTGACACCCTGAGCTCTAGCAGCAGCTCTACCTTCACAGTGTGGGGTGCCCCCAGTCCAGATCCCCTGAGCTGCGCACTCACGGCTCTCCGCCCCTTGCAGCACAAACCCCTTCTGGCAGGAGAAGGCACACGTGGAGCCAAAGGTGAAGTTGCCATGGAGGTGGGAGCAGTGCATCTCTCCTTTTTCTGGAGCACTGAGCACTGGACAGGCAATTGCTGCAAGGACATAGAAACAGTTCAAGGAGGATCCTGGGAACTAAAAGGCTAAACTGTTTGGTCTGGGAGACTGGGGAAACCCTAGTGTCATCCCATGGCCAGTGACACCCTGAGCTCCAGCAGCTGCTGTACCTTCACAGTGTGGGGCACCCCCTGTCCAGGTCCCTGTGCCTGTGCACTCACGGCTCTCTGACCCCATCAGCACAAACCCTGTCTGGCAGGAGAAGGCACATGTGGAGCCAAAGGTGAAGTCCCCGTGGAGGTGGGGAGCAGTTCAGCTCTCCCTTTTCTGGAGCTCTGAGCACTGGACAGGTGATGGCTGCAGGGGTGGAGAAGCACTTTGAGCAGGAGTCTGAAGACTATAAGGCTAAACTGTTGGAATGAAAGGACCAGGACACTGGAGAACATTCCAGGGTGAACCAGAGGCCTGTGACACCTTGAGCAGCAGCAGTACCTTCACAGTGTGGTGTGTTCCCAGTCCAGGTCCCCAAGGCTGTGCACTCACGGCTCTGCAGCCCCACCAAGGCAAATCCTGTCTGGCAGGAGAAGGCACACATGGATCCATAGGTGAAGTTCCCATGGAGGTGGGAGCAGTGCATCTCTCCCTGGTCTGGAGCACTGAGCACCGGGCAGGCAATGGCTGCAGAGTGAAGAGGTACACATCAAGCAACAGCTTGGGAAGTGGGAGACTAAAATTCTGGGACCAAGGGGCTGGGGAACACCACAGTGTCACCCCAAGGCTAGTGACAGCTGGCACTCCAGCAGCAGCTCTACCTTCACATCTTGTTGCATCCCCTGTCCAGGTCCCCAGGGCTGTGCATTCACGGCTCTCTGGCCCCTTCAGCACAAACCCCTTCTGGCAGGAGAAGGCACACGTGGAGCCAAAGGTGAAGTCCCCATGGAGGTGGGAGCAGTTCAGCTCTCCCTTTTCTGGTGCTCTGAGCACCGGGCAGGTGACAGCTGCAATGGGAGAGCAGAGCTCAGAGATGGGATAGATGAGGTTAAATCTAATAATTCAGGCTGAATCCAAATCAAATCTTACTCACACTTACCTCTTTGAAACTGTAGTTGATGCAATGCTTTTTCTGCCCTACAAGTGATTTCCTCAGGGGGACACAGTTGCTGCTCTACCAGAGCCCTGTTTTTCTCTTTCACTACCCTGGGACAAAGCCCCTGGGAGGAAGGACCATAGCTGCTGCAGTCCCATTCATCTCCCTCCCTTTACTGGAGCAGAGACCAGCCTCTGGCCTTGTCACAGTGGCAAGAGGATGGCTTTGGGACTGTAAGGCACTGCAATGGCTAAAGAGGTTGTATACCAGCCTCCCCTGCCTGTTCCCAGGGTGTGTTTTGCTGCATGCCAGGGCGATACCCAAAGTTTTCTGGGGTGAGTGGCTCTGCTGCCTGTGGGAGCACCAAAGGTCAGTGCCAGCAGGGCATTACCACCACCCAGCCCAGCTGAGACAGACTGCATTCACTGCATCTTCTGCTTTCAAACTGATACCAAGCACTTTTCTTTTTGTAGCGATTTTACAGGCAATTCTGGTTTCCCAGTCCCCAGAAGTGCCTGTTGGTGAACATGCTGTGCAGGCGGGAGCAGCTGACCCAGTCCCTTTGGGGGCTGGCCAGCAATGGGCACACAATGGCTGCAGGCGAGCATGGGGCAGAGTTCGAGGCAGGACAGGCAGCCTTGCCCCTCAGAGTCCTTGCTGCACCACCAGCCTTGCTCTGCTCATTTCTGGAGTAAGCCCAGCTGGCAATGCTTGCTAACACCATTTTGTTACCAGCACAGGCAACCAACTCACTCATCCGATTGTTTGCAACAAAACAAAAAATCAATCATATTACAGCCTGCAGGAAAAAAACAAGCTGGGAAAGCAAGCCCCTGGGAGCCTAAAAAGCCTGGAGCACACAGGTTCAGCCCAGCTTCTTGGTGGGGATTTTTGCAAAATTGGGAGCCATCTCCTGCCCTTGCCCCTGCTGGGGATACTGGTTACAGAACAGTTGCATCACATCTCCATGCCTGTTCCCCTTAGCTGCAGACAGTTTTGCTGGTCTCAGCTATCTAAGGTCCTGGATTGGACCACAGGCCCAACTGGCACAGGCAGCAGCACTAACTTCAAGGCAGGCTTTTTTTAAAAAGAATATATATACAAAGATGCTTCCCAGTCCCATTCCTTCCCAGTCCCAGCTGTGTCCCATGTCTGCTTGACTCACCCCATCCTCGTGCAAGGCTGCAGGTGTACCACACAGCAGCACAAGAAAGGTGGAGCAAGACTCTTGCACCCCCAAAAAAGCCAGTTCTCTGGGATGCCTGGTGCCTGGCTGCAAACCCTCAAGCCACTGACAGGAAGACTTTCTCTGCCCCTGCAGAATAACATATCACAGCTTTCTCTCCTTTGTGGTTTCCTGCCACACTCTGTCCCACCCACCTTAAATCTAACCTTATTTCATGAGTCCTTATCCCTGTTCAAGGTGGCCCACCCCTGCCAGGATACACCCTTCCCCTGGCTGTGGGACATCAGCCCTTTTTTCCCAAGATGCCAAATGCCTTCCCAAGGCAGATCAGGGTGGGCTAGGGGAGAGGGACACTGCCACAGAGTTGACAGAGGAGCCAGGACACCATCCTGACCCCCCACTTGGTGCACACAGGCTGCTGATATCTGAGTGGGATTCAGGGCAGCAAACATGGGCACTGGGACAGCCAGGCAGAACAGGGCCTCACAGCTCACAGCTGCTCTGCCCATTGCAGTCTCCTCAGGGAATCCCACCCCATGATGCAGCACCAGGAGATGCTTCCACACTAGGTAAGGGCGCAGCAACAGTTGTCTGAACAGCATTGGGCACATGGGGCTGGTTCCCCCAAAACATCAATTCTGCACCCCTAAGACCCCCAACCCCTGCCAGGCCCTACCTGTGCAGGTGGGAATGTTTGCTGACCACTCCTGGGAAGGCAGACACCGCAGCATGCCTGCCCCTTGCCGCTCAAACCCCTCGTGGCACCTGAACTCACAGGTAGAGTTGTATCTGAAGTCTCCGTAAGGATGGCTGCAGTTCATGGGCACTCCCTTGGGCTCCAGCTTGGCACACTGCACAACTGGGAGAGACACGGTGCCACAGCCCATCAGGAGCACCGGAACCCTGCTTTGTCACCAGGGTTTGGACTCTCCAGCAGGGAAGGAGGAGTGGGGATGGATGTCTCACCATCCGTGCACTCAGGGCCACGGAAGCCGGGGTAGCACTCGCAGCGGTAGCTCCCAATGGTCTCCACGCACTCGCCACGCTGGCTGCACAGGAAGGGCTGGCAGGAGGCTGCACACACAGGGGACGGTCATCATGAGCTGCTGACCACCCTGCCAAGGTCCCCAGCCCACCCAATCCAGCTACGGTCTGCGGTCCCCCTGCTCACCCAGGTAGCACAGTGCCTTCTTCTTCCGGTTGCAGGGCTCGTCATTCCACTTGCCGGCCTGCTGCGGCCGCTGGATGTAGATCTCCACGCAGTCCTGGTTGGAGCGGCGGTTGTTGGGTTCCCCCAGTGCCCAGTTCTCTGCCTCCTTGGACAGTGCCTTCCCGGTGCCCACCCAGGTCCAGATGCCACCCAGCTTGCGTAAGCCAATCCAGTAGTAGCGCCCGTGGAAGGGCAGGCTCTTGTTGAGGTACTCAATTTCCTGCTGGTTCTGGATTGCCACCAGGTCGGTAAAGAAGGTCTGGCAGAAATTCCTGGCCTGCTCCCACATGTAGTCCCCTTGGTCACTGTAGTGGTAGGTCCAGGCACTCACCTGCACCCACAGCACCATACCTGAGAAAGAGGATGAGGTCTGGGTTTGGTGCAGAAAGGATGGGAGCTGGGTCAGGGGTAGGATCCCTTGGGACATGAGGGTGGGCTAAGCCTGACATCATGGCCAAGAGATGCCAGGGACAGGCTGGGTGACAGGATTGGATGAAGGGGTGAGTGTGGATGAGAATGGGACTCCATGGGTACACAAAGATGTGGCAGAAGGAGCTGAGGACAGAGGGAGATGGAACAGGGATGAGGAAGGTGGAGGTGACAGGGTGAATGCTGAGATGGGGCAGCATGGGATGAGGCAGGCAGAGCACAGGAGGCAGAAGAGCCCCAAGCAGTGATGCCAACCCTCCTCCAACATAGGGATTGAAAGCTCAGCCCCATGGCCCTGTTCCCCTGCCCACAAAAGCTTCCCAAAGAGGAAAGTCCCGCTTCAAGATGGTTCCATAAACACAGTTCCTTCCTTGAGGGCAGATGTGTATACTTCAGTTTTCTTGCTTTACCCTGCTAATATGAGAGCCAGATTGGAGCAAGGCAGAGCAGCAAATATGCCCTCACCCCCAAAAGCATTTGGACCCCAACCTGCTCATCTGAGACAGAGATGGTCTAGAGTCTTGTAAAACTCAGTGTTGCAAAACAAGGTCTTTCAAAAACAAGCTCATATTATGGTCATACCCAGCAGGCAGGGCAAAGCCAGAAAGTAACTGGAACCCACACCCAGAAGTGAAGGGCACTTTGCTGAAACCCTGCTCTTATTTACAGCATTTCACACCACAACCTTATGCAATCAAAGGTTTTAGCCACAGAAAGAAGCTTCCTCCATTCTCTCCAGGAGCAGCTATCTCCACAACTGCAGAAAGTGATGTGGGGATAACAGATCTCCATCTGTGCAGAAAGGGAGATGAGGATCAAAGTTTGCTCCAAACAACCAGCCTAGCTTACGCTGTATCTCAGGAGAGCATTTTATCACAGTGCAGTTGTGCAAAGATCCAGGCATTGCAGATTAGATGCAAATACACATCTTCTAAAGTCTAATTAGAGCTGTACTTTGGTCCATTGTTATACATTTTTGTAAGTTATTTCCCATAATTTGTCTGGTTTTTCTTGTGAAAGAGCGAACTATCCTCTTTGTTCAACAGAACTGAAGCTGGGGAAAATGTGGTTCCCTCCTTACCTTTTGGGAATTTGGGACTGCAGGACAGGAACTCAAGGCACCTTCTGGGAGCCTGCCCAATCCTCAGCTCCCACCAACCTCCCCCTGGCCCCTGCTGCTCTCCAGCACGGCTCAAGGCAGCTGCCTGCTACCCTCACACAGCCCATCCCCAAACTGAGAAGGACCAAAGTTTGACATCTGCTCCATGTCTGTCCTCCACATGCTCTCTTACCTCTTTCCTCCAGCTCCACCAGTTACACCCTCTCTATGGCACAGCTCATCTCCCCAGTGTTATGCTACTTCCCCCTGCCCCACCTGGTGCTAAGCCCCCAAATGAGTGCTGTTTTCCTGTGGTTTGACCCCTTGTGGCAGCCCTGATACCTCTTCCTAGGGTGGTGCTCAGCAGTTGAGATGCCTTTGCCTTTTTGTTTTCTCTCAGAGCCAAATCTCAGCCTCCTCTGACCGACTGCACTTACCTCATTTCTGTTCCTTAGCTCAGTCACTATGGTTCTTAGGAAAATAATTCAGCTTACAGAGGATTTCCAGGGACAGAGCAGGCACCAGTAGGTTTTGCTCTGTGCAATGCCAGCATGTGAAGGAAATACCCTACAGCAGCAAAACCAAGTTAGTTTCTGTACTCCTGATGTCAATTAGCAGCTCTAATTCTGTGTGGTGCTGCCCCAGCTGTGCTATGAACCCTTACACCCATGGGTCCTGTGACTCCATCCATGACCAACTCCCCAGCACAAGCATGGGTGTAGGCGGTGGGTAGAGCTGCCCTGTCTTTCCCCGGTTCACAGTACAGTTCACAGTACCAGCTGCCATGCTGCATTTGGGGAACCAAACATCCTGCAGGGATGGCCTGGCCCTTCCTGGGGGAGCACGGTCTGCCTGGAGGGAGCTGGCACAGGCAGGGCCAGCCCCCTCCCAGCCCAGAGGGATCCAGCCCTGGGGATGAGCTGATGAGCCCCCAAAATAACAATGCTACATTTCTCCAGTTTCTCAGACCTGCAGACTCCTTGGCAGCAGGGTCACACTGGGCTTACTGAGTGGGTGGTGGATGGCTTACCCCATGTGATGGCAGCTATGCCCAGGCAGGTGCCAGGAGAGCCCAGAGTCTGTGTCCTCCTGACTGATTGCAGTCCCACAGCAGTGCCCTGACAGAGAGGGAGACATGAGCGTGCACATCCCAAGGGGTTCACACATGCACCCACACTACTGCCAGGCAGTCCTGGCTCACACAAGGGCAGTCACTCGTGGCAATGGCACACAGGCACACACGGTGCTCCCAGCCAGGTACAGCTCTGCTGCAGGAAGGACCCCTTGCAGTGAGGCACTTGGGAGGAGCACTTCACTCCTGGGGAGCCCCTAAGTCCTGTGCTCCCAGAGCCCCTTCCTGCCCAGCCAGGGCTGCCATCTACCTCTGCAGTCGCTGTGCCCTGTGTGCCTGGCAGTGTTGCGTGAGCCTGGGTCGCTCAGGCAGGGTGGCGCCGGGGCAGCCTGCGTGTGTCCCACAGCCCCCAGCTGTGGTTCCTGTCAGTACCTGCCCACAGCCCTGCCCTCCCCTAATCTCCTTGTCTAAGCAGACCCTCAGTCATGCCCAAGGAAAGGAGCAGGACTTACCATGTTGGTGCCGCAGCTGCACCGTGCCCAGCCCGCAGCAGCTGCTCCTCGGTGGGCAGTGCTGCTTGCGCTTCCTCCGAGCCTGCAGCACATCACTCCCTGCCCCCGGCCTCTTCCCCTCCCATCCCAGCCCTGCTGCCAGCCCACATCCTGCCCCACACCCCCGCTCTCCCCTTCCCTCTCTAGCCCCAAGAAACCCTTCTCTGAGCCTGGGGCTGGAGGCAAACAGTGGGGTTAGCACTGGCCACAGTCCTCATGGACCTACCTTGGCAGCAGCCCCATGGCATGGGAGCTGGCTGCATCCCCACTGCCATGGGGACATGACAGCCACAGGAGATGACCCACAACAAGCCAGGATTGCCCAAGCACCCCAGAAAGAGGGAAAGGGCCCCCTGAAAAGTGTTCAGCCCCAGTGCATGATGCCCACAGCACCGAGACCTCTCTGACCCACTGTGTCCATATGGCAGCCCCTACACTGGTGGAGGAGAGAGGAGGCTGAGGTGTGGTGAGGTCCCTCGTGGGCTGAGTAGGACAGTGGCTCATCACCTCCCAGCTCCGTGCCAGACACTCTCCTCACATGCAGGTGTTTTGCTCTGGCTGTGAATCTTCATATACCATTTATAAACACTTACTTACACAATGTATTTTTCTGTCTTTGCCTTTAAGTCTTTATGAGAAAGATCCAGGAATATGCCAGAGGAACTTCCCCCTGACTTATTAACATCCTTTGGGAACTTCCACCAGTGTTTCAGGAACATGTCTAATTGTGTCCACCACCCCTTGGATCATTATAATAATTATAAATTGTTTCTTACCCTGTCCTGCTCGTAAGTAGAATTGCCTTGGCCAGGAAATTACTCTGCTCACTTCCAGCTAAAGCCAAACCGGAGCCATGCAGGTCACATGTATTTTCCAGTTCCAAAGAAATCGATGCTGCTCCACCAGGACATTCTAGACAAAAGGAGGAACCCATTCTCCAAGAGCCATAACCCCCTACCATTACTTTATCGTTGGCCAATTTAAATGAACCTTGTTTCCTGTCTCTGGATATCTTCCTTGAAAAATTTTTAATGCAGTTTTTTCTTTCTATGGAAGTTTTAATGCAGTTGTTTCTTTCTATGGAATTGCTGAGTCTGTATACCCAGTAATTCAGGAACACTTGATTTCTAGCAGCTCCTCTGCCAAGAGTGGTCAGTTATGGGAAGGGAAGGAGCAGCCAGGCAGGCAGAGAGGCTGAGGGGCAGCTGCTGGGGAGGAGACCAGCACCAAGTGCTGAGGATCACCTGGGCAGGGTGGGAGCTGCCTCTCCTACTGGTGAGAGACTGCTGGTACTCAGAGGGATGTTCATGGGTACACAGCCCCAGGGCAGAGCAGGCTGTGCCCCTGCCAGTTTCACTTCTGCTGGAACCCAACATGGTAGGGCAGAGCGGTAGAAAAAAATACTCCCACCTTTATTTTTGTAACTACAAATAGTTGTTGGTATTGCTTTAAAAATGGGATCAAGGTGTCTGAGATGCAGAGGCTGTTGCTGCTGCGAAGACAGAAAGTGACCAAGTTTGAGCTCTGTGTGGAGGCAGGTGCCCCATGCCTGGGTTCAGAGAGGTGTTCCTACATGGCAGGATGGATACTTGGCAGGATGGAGGCTTGCTTTGCAGGCAGTGGAAAAAGTACACATGGTAGAGGGGAGAGAAGACCTGAATCAGCTCTGCTGGGAGCTGGTTAATTACCAGGAGCCCTTTCACATCTCAGGTTATTTCCAAGGTTGGCTTCCCTGGAAGGGATTCAGGATGCTGCAGAGCACATGCTCCTGCTGGATTCCTGCTGCTCTGCTCACCAAGGAAGGGCCTGCACAGTGTGGGGATTTCCCAGGTGCCAGGATGATGCATCCTGTCCCCCCGGCCATCCCTCTGAGGACACGAGGCAAGCTGCCAGCTAGGGCTTTGCTCAGCATGGGCTCAAGGGAGCAGGTACAAAGACCCTTTCCTGTGTCACCTCTGCCCTGTCCCTCTAGACCCAAGCACTGGAATGGAGAAGCGCCTCCTTTGCTGTGCCCCAGCGCTGAGCAGCCCTCGGGGCGATGCTCTCAGTGCCCTAGAGCCGTGCCGCAGGCACTGCCCCTGGGGAAGGGGCACGGCCGCGCTTTGTTTAGGGCAGAGGCTCTCGCCCCAGGCTGGCACAGACTGTTCCCCTCCTTGTGCAATGTATCCGCAAACCGCAGAGGAACCGAGTCACTCGACACTGCCCGGCCGGCCGGGCTGCTGCCCGCGATACAGCGGGCACCTTCCTGGGAGCCCCGCTCGCCCCGGGGAGGGCTCAACAGCCCACTGGAGGTACCCGATCCCGCCCGTCAGGGCTGTGGGGTGCTACCGGCGAGGACACACATGCCTGGGTGCAGCCCCGCTGCTGCCATCCCTCCGTTCTTCCCTGGGGACACGGGCGGCTCTCCCCGAGACTTTAGAGGCATCTCCTGATCGCGGGCAGGACATCACTTCCACCACAGGTCCCCAGGAAGCGTTTGACCCAAAGGGTGTCCCTGAGCTGCAGAGTGCCTTTGGGCAAGTCTGCCAGCGCACAGCTCCAGCAGCCGGACCCTCCTCCTCCAGCCTTTCATCAGCTGCTGCCCCGCCTCAAGCAACACCTGATAAAATCTTTCTCACAATTTGAAAGCGTTTGGACACCGGGAGACGCATTAAGGGTGCTACCCTGGCTTGGAGGGACTGAGATGATTGCGAGGATTAGCCATGACCAGAAGTCCAGGGGCAGGTACCCCGTAGCCCCCACTCACAGGGACCTTGAGGCACTGGGACAGCCCTGGCTGTGGAACATAGGGGTAATTTTGGGCAAATCACTCCTGCCCACCCTATCCAGATCCTCTCAGAGATGTTTCTTTGACTTCAGCTGTAGGACAGTTCTCTGCCTCCTGCCTTTCACTGCTAAGCTGGTGCTGGAGACCCTTTTTACTGGGCATCACTGTCACACGGGTACCCCTGCCCGTGCTGCCTGCCGGCTCCCTGGCACCAGCCACATGCGCACGGCACAGATAAGGGTTTACCAAACAGGATGCCTGGGGCATAGATAACACCAACATTATCTCACTGCTTGAGTGACAGGGAGTAAACAAGTGACTCTGCCCACCCGGGGAATCCCAGGCGGCACCTCTGCCCTGCCAGCGAGCTGGGGCACAGGGTGGGTACAGATTGCTGGGGTGCAGCTGCAGGGATGTGCCACATGCAGGGACAGCCCTGAGTGACAGCCAAACTACTCAGCCTACAGCTCCTAGGAACTGTGATTGCTCTGCTTCTGCCCTGCCTGGCTCTCCATGGCACTGTGCATCCCTGGAACACTGAGACCAGCCACTGACTCACCTGGCCCTGCCCCAGTAGAACCCATCCTCCTGGCAGGACAGTGGTACCAGCCATACTGGCTAGGTATGGGGGCAGCCCAGGCACAGGAGGCACTGGTAGTCAATGAACCAGGCCACCCTCACCTTGGACACCACCAGCGCTTTTGTAGCAAGTCTGGTTTAATGCAGAGATTTTAACCTCCTCCCATCTCACATAGCAAACCCAGAACCAGATTCCTCTGCCTGTCACCTCTGTCACCTGCTGTGTACTACTGCGTCACCTGCTGTGTAGTATTGCCGGCTCCCCTCCCTGGGTAGCAGGTGAACTCAGCACCAAGAGCCGTCTCGCTAGCCAGGGCTAGCCCCTGCACAGCAAAAGACATCCTCTCCTCGGGCCAGGAACTCCTGTGGCATCTCCTCCAGCTGTGCCCAGCTGTGTTTCACCTGAGACAGAAGCAACCTGAGGACATTCTTCACCTTCTGGCAGGCCAAGGCTGAGCTTTCTTCTTCTAAAAGTTCCTCTTTCTTTCCCACCTCCCTGCTTCAGCACACAACCTGTCTGGCTTGGCTGCTGCCAGTGATGCAGCAGACACTCTCCTGGGTGATGATTTCTCCCCTGGGATCTTGGTTACCTTTCTGCTCAAAGGAGTTATTGTGTTGTCTATTTGGATTAGTGATTTATTATCTGTAGATAGGGCAGGCACTGGCACAACATCTTTTAAAGTCTTTTTTGTGCCTCAACCACCTTGCTTATGTAGAGCTACAAAGTGCCTTGTCTGCACTGTCCCAGCTGTTGCAAACTGCTGGGCTCTGCCCCAGTGCAGCATCCCTTGTGTGTGACCCCAGGGACAGGGTAGCCCTGTCTGAGTCACTGCCTCTGTGGCCATCCAGCGCTCCATGCACAGGGTGGGTGGCCCTTGCTGAAGCTGGCTCTTCCTAAGAGTCCTGACTTCTGGGGCAAGCCCCCCGCAAGAAAGAAACAAAAGCGAAAACAATGAGGGGAGGGGCTACTCCTAGCCACTTGTTGTCACCTTTGAAATTAATTCTTACTCCTGTGACCTCTTGCAGCGCTGCTTTAAGAGCAAGATGGTCACAGACAACAATTGAATAGCGCTTCATCCATGAGCAGAGGGGTACAAGCTCCTTCACATCTAAGAAGCAAAAGCAAAACGTCTTTTCTCTACTTTTCTGGCAGGAAATGGCAAGGCAACATCAGCAGTGCTTTCCTAGCTTATTTTTATTTACCCTTAAGGAAAAGGACTATTTTGCAAAGAGGCATCTTCGGAGGACTCACTGGCCCGACAGGAGGTGAGGCAGGACGTTCTACCCCCACCCACCCCCGCTGTCCTGTGCGACTCAGGTGGCCCAGCCCCGTACCGGCACCGTACCTGGCTTCTCAGGGCAGGGCGCAGCTCTCCGGGCTGCCCGGCTCCGGCCGCAGCCGGCCCTCCTCTGTTGCCTCTGCGGCTGTCACACCATCATCACACGACGGCTTCCCGGTGCTCTGCAAGGCTTCCCGGTGCTCTGCAAGACCTAGAAACCCGCTTTTGCCCTCCAGGCCCGGAGGCCCTTGGGCAGAGGCGCGGGGCCGGGAGCAGTGTCCTCCCCGAGGGACAGCGGCGCGGGCAGCACGCGGAGCTGTGCGGGCTGCGGCCTCGATCCCGCCTGCCGCGGCGGTGCCGGGACCGTACCGTGGGGGTGCCGGGGGCCGCTGTGCCGTGTCCATTGGCCCGCGGGCCGTTGCTCTCCACGATGAGCCGGAGAAGGCCTGCGCCAGGGAAGTCCATGATGACCACCCCCCAGCGCACGGGCTGGCCGCCCCGGCGCCGCAGGTGCTGGCAGCAGCGGGGATTCACAAAGCGGGCCACCTCCTCTGGGCAGGTGAAGAGCCCATTGCCGGAGCAGAAGGTGAGGTACATGGTGCTGGGGTCTCCACCGGCCGCCTTCTCCAGGTGCCGCCGCACCCGGGCCCACTTGCGCTCCAGTGAGAGCACGTTCCAGGCGTCGCTGATGCTCAGCTGCTCGTAGGGGATGCCCAGCACCTCCCGCGCCAGCGCCTCCAGCACCACTATCTTCCCGCGCACCTGGCCCAACGTTGGCATCTCCTCCCGGCACCACACGCAGCCCTGTCCCTCTTCTAGCAGGCAGCGGTGCAGCTGGGCAGCGAAGCCGGGCCGGGAGAAGATGGGAAGCTCCTCCTTGATGCGCATAAGCACGGCCTCGCCGGGGTGGGCGCGGAGGAAGCGGAGGGTGCGGCGCAGGACGCCGCGCAGGCTGGCCCGCTGGAAGGTGCAGAGGTGGTAGATGCGGAGCTCACCCCGCGACAGCTTGCAGCGCACATCCAGGAAGCGGATGCCGGCCGCCAGCTGGGCCTCCAGGCCCCAGCTCTGACATCGCAGGCGCCGGCCACCGAACAGGCTGAGGGAGTCGTGGGTGCCAGGGATGGAGAGGTGGGAGAGGGGCAGGGCGTCGGGGAGCTCCGCCATCCAGTCAGGGCAGCAGGCTGCCGGCTGGGGCACACAGTCGAAGGCAGCGCTGCGCCAGGACCATGTCTCCATGCCACCGGGAGAGCAGACACCTCAGCACCTGGCTGGCCCCCCAAAGCCCTGCTGTGGAGAAGCAGACCATGAGCGGTGGGAGCATGCATCCCGATCCCACCCCCCCCATTAGCATCCCCACTGTACCATGAAACCCTAGAACACACCATACCCTATAACCACATGCCCCCATATACTTTGCTGCCTGTACTTCTGTCACACTGTACTGTTCCCCTGCCACTCTCAAGCACCCGTCCCAGTACCCCCGAGCCCTGGTGCGCCCCAGCCTCCCCCTCGTTCACGCACCTGGGTTTGCCTGTGGCTGTGGAGCAGAGCCCAATGAGCAGGGCACGGCCGTGGGTGCCGGTGGCACACTGGCGGGTGGAGCGGGATGCCAGCCATTAACCCGGTGACTGTCATGACGCGCGTCCTGCCTCGCAAATGGCACGTGCACCTGGGATTCATCCTCAGCCCTCGGCCAAGGAGCGCACTTGACAGACACACCAGGCTGGAAAACCACCTGGCTGACCCCGACAGCAGCCATTCAGGCCTCTGCACCTCCCTCCCCAGGAATCAGGACAAACGGGATCGTGGTGCCGCGGGGCCCCTTGATGCTGCCCACGGGAATGGCTGTGCAGAGCCGCGGGGTGCCTGCATGCCTGCTCCAGAGCTATGTCCCGGTGGGACCTGGACCGCCCCAGTAAGGATTGGCGTCGTCCCTATCAGAGAGACGAAGCACAGAAAGTGTTCGGAGCGGGGGTCTGCGCTTGCTAGCACATCCCAAGATCTGCTCAGCGAGAGTTCCTAAGGAAATGGGCTTCATGTCCTTGCTCTTCAGGCACCGGGGACTGCTTCACAATGGAGTCACTGCAAGGCTGCCCGGCGGGGAATGACCCACCTCCTGCCCAGGGGACAGAGCTGCCGAGCACCCCGGCCGGCAGCACGTCCTGAACCCAGCGGGGTTTGGAGAGGAGCCGCCGGACAGGTCACAGACCACTCCGAGCATTCCTCCAGCTCAAATCCCCTCCGCCTGAGCGGGGCGGACACAGGGATCCTCGGGGAGCGTTCGGTTCTGTCACTGCAGGAACAGCCAGCGGGGACCGGGCAAGGGGCACCTTCCCTGCGCGCTGGGCGCAGCGCCCGGGCTGAGCGGGGGTCCCTGGGCTGCCCCCGCCCCGACAGCCCCGCCCTGGCCCCGGCAACGGCCCCGTGTCGCGTCCGCCCGCGGCTCCCCGAGCACGGAGCGCCCGCCCGCGGAGCCGCAGCGCGGCCGCGCAGCCGCTCCCGGCCCGGCCCCGCCCGCTGCTCTCGACATGGCGGCGGCGGGCGGCGGCAGGAGCTGCTTCGTGCTGGGTGCCTCCGGTGAGACGGGCCGGGTGCTGCTGCGGGAGCTGCTGGCCCGGCGGGCCTTCGCCCGGGTCACGCTGATCGGGCGGCGCCGGCTGAGCCTGGGCGAGGCGGAGGCGGCCGTGGTGAGCGGGCCGGGGGGACAGGGCTGGTGGCGAGGACTGGGCCGCCGGCGCTGACCCTCGGCCTTCCCGCAGGAGCAGGCGGTGGTGGACTTCGAGCGGCTGGGCGAGCACGCCGCCGCCTTCCAGGGACACGACGTGGGCTTCTGCTGCCTGGGCACTACCAGGGCCAGGGCTGGCGCAGTGAGTGGGGACCCCCTGACCCCCGGGCGAGAAGGGGTCCCGCTTGTCCCTTCCCCTGCCGGCTTCCTGCCCCGCTGACCCGTCCCTCTCCCTGCAGGATGGCTTTGTCCGTGTGGATCGGGACTACGTGGCGCAGGCAGCGGAGCTGGCGCGGGCAGGGGGCTGCAAACACTTTATCCTGCAGTCCTCCCGGGGGGCAAACGCACAGAGCCGCTTTCTCTACCTCCGCGTGAAGGTGAGGGGGCTACTGGGGTGGGCTCCTGATGCTCGTGCAGGAATCACGGGATGCCAGGATGCTCGGGAAGCAAGCAGGAGCTGAGGTTTAAAGATGCAAATGGCTCTGGAGGTCCTTCTGCTGCTGCGGGACAAGGGAAGGGGCTGTCTGGACATCTATGCAACTGGCTTCTTATAAAGCAGCACAACACCTGCATGCAGTGTCTGCCTCCCTCCTCAAACTCCAGAAATATCTTCTGGGGTCTCCAGCCCAACAACAGTTCCCCAGCCTTAAGCTGGGATAGCTTCACAGCTATGTGGGGAGGCTCCGGGCTGTGGCCAGGTGAGACATGAACTATCTCCTGATGGAAGGCCTGCAGGCTCCCCAGGGAGGACCACACCCGTCGCAAAAGCTTTTTTGTCCATGTGTTGTGTGCTGCAGCTCCCAACACCTGTTGGACTCAGAGCTGCCTGCCAGCGCCTTGTGCCACCTGAATCCATCCCCAGACTGGATGCTGAGTCCAGATGCTCTCCGGAGCAGCCTGTTGCAGTTTAGCACAGTTTAGTGATGGTTGCAAGGGCGCACTGCTGACCTGTGGTCTGTGTCCACCACGGGCCCTCGCCCCGGCTGCCTGGCCTGTTCCAGCCTCATGTTGGTGTTTGTGCCATCCTGCCCTCGGCTCAGCAGCCCTTTCCTGCCTGTTCATGGAGGTGGCAGGGATGGTGCTTGTAGTCATCCTTGTCTCCTTTTGTCCTGCCTGGCTGCTCTGACAGGGAGAAGTGGAAAACCTCGTCCAGGCTGTTGGTTTTGATCACTGTACCATTTTCCGGCCGGCGTGAGTAGTGTGGAGGAGGGAGGGCACAGGGTGCAGGGTTTCCAGGGCAGCAGGGAAGTGCTTCATTGGGAGATGGATACATGAGAAAGGATACATGAGGGCAGGGCTGTAGAGGGAAGTGGAGAATGCCAGCAGCTGCAAATGCAGCTCATGGATGAGCAGACTGCTTCCCAGTGCTGCAGGGAGCACTCTCTGCAGTTTCCTATGGCCCATCCCACTGCTAGTGTCATGTGCTGTGCAACGACAGGAGCCTTGGCCTGAAAGTATAGGTTGAGGCACATAGGTCAGAGCTTAGCTCCAGATGGACCTTGACTTTATGCAGAAGGAACACTCACCTGTGTCCTTTCAGGCGTACTGTGCTCTTGATACCTAGGAGAACTGGAATTCTGCTTTCATCAGCACAGTGGGGAAAGGAATTTAGCGTCCAAGGGCTCAGCTCTGTCACATTCCATGACCCTGCCAAAGCCCCAAAGCCCCATGTCAGTTCAGGGAGCTTGTCTGGGTCCTGGTGCAGCTGGAGAACTCAGTCTCTAGCTTTCAGCCTGGATTGTTTCATGCTGACCCACCTCACCTCCTTGCTCTGCAGGGTGCTGCTGTGCAGGCGCCAGGAGTCCCGGCCCATGGAGTGGATAGCCCAGCAGTTCTTGGGCGCTGTGTCTCGGCTGTTCCCCACCGCTTACTCAGTGCCTGTGGAAATAGTGGCCAGGGCTATGGTGGCCTGTGCACTGCAGCCAGGAGAGGGGAAGGTAAAGGTGCTGGAGAACGGGGCCATCCATGAGCTAGGAAAGGCAGTGCCACAGCAGGGTACATAGAACAGCAGGGTGACACGCAGGAGCTTGGTTCACTCTTCAGATGCTCTGTGGGCTGAGGATGAATGCACACATGGGAGAGGTGTGGGGTGCTTGCATGGCTAGCCTGGAGCCAGAGGTACATCCACTTCTTTGCACTTTGGCTGTTCTGTCAAGGGATCAAAAATGCAGGTGCTGGCTGCTGGGTGGGGATGAACAATGTGCTCTGCTGCCTGGATCCATAATACGAATACGGGTAAAGATGATGTAATCCAGGCCTTGAATAAAACCCTGTGACTGATCTGGTTGTGCTGACTTTGTGTTGAAATAATGTCTGTCACCCACATGCCAATAACCCAGCCTCAGCCTCATGTGCTCAGATCATGTCACTTCAGAGAATGCTCACAGGCAGGTGACAGGCACAGGAAGGCAGAGACAAGGCACAGCTGCCAGTGTGGAGGATGCACTTGACAGAGTGCATGGTGGCACCAGTGCTGTTTGGATAGCAGAGCTCCTGGACGCTTGGCAGCAGCTGCTGAGGTGCCAGGAGTGGTGGCTCTGCCTGCAGCAGGTCTGTGCAGACACTCCTGGGCTCATCAGCTCAGGGTGCAGGGCTCTAGGGATGCTGCTACTCACACCTGGCCTGCCACTTGGTACCTGCAGTCACAAAAACACTATGCAAATACTTGCAAACGCACGTCCCTCTGGGCTTTCCTTGCAGGCACAAAAGAGCTTGAGCCCAGCCCTGTTTTCCCAGGAGTGCTCTGCAAGTGCAAAAGTTGAGGTCAGCCCTGTGCACGCCTTGTAGGGGGCTTGCTCCTGCCCAGGTGCCATAAGGGGAGCAGGTTCCTTCTGTGGGTGTGGAGCAGGCACGAGGAGCAGGGCAGTGTCCCAGGCCCTGGCTGTTCTCAGGCCTCGTGCTCAGGGTCGAGGAACTCAGTGGCTCCCCACAGGGGATGCAGAACATACGTGACTCCCAAGTTCCCTGCTGGCCAGAGTCCCAGTGTTCCGGGTAACACTGCTTTCCAGGATTCTCTGACCTCACCCATGGCTCCTGTGTCAGTGACTTGGATGTGGCAAATGGAGGGAGCCTAGATCTCATCTCCTCCTTCTACACAAGCATTTCCATCGTTGGCTTGGGCCTCAGGAAGTTGGTGGAGGCAGTGAGATGGTGTAGGCTTGCACCTAGACAACTCCTCAGCCATGTGAGGGGCTCAGTTCAAAGGGGCCACAGATCCA
This sequence comes from Emberiza elegans, assembly GCA_024865655.1. Classification (NCBI taxonomy): domain Eukaryota; kingdom Metazoa; phylum Chordata; class Aves; order Passeriformes; family Fringillidae; genus Emberiza; species Emberiza elegans. Next base: position 326,967 of record JALJVW010000238.1, on the reverse strand, counting down.
CAGCTACTGATAAAGACTGTCCCAGTGAGAGCAAAACAGCACCTTGAGAGTAGTATTTAATGCACAAAGGAAAGTGAGAGGTAGGCTGGTCAGCATCACGCAAGTATGAGGAACACAAAGGCTGGTCACCTGCAACACTGGGTTACGCAGGCATGGTGCACTCAGTGCTCAAAGAGATTTTTTTTAGAAGGGCACGTGCTTACACAAGGGCGTGGAAATGAACATCCGAAGTGGCAAGATCTTAAAGAAGTGAAAATTGAGATGAAAGAATAAAAAAAAAGAATTCAAGCTCTGGAAAAACCAGGTGAAAAGCAAGCCACAGAAGATATGAGAAAGCATCCTAAAGGCATAAACGTGAATTATGACTATGTGAGAAGCAGCAAGTTCTCCAGGGAGGCTCAAGGAGAGGATGTGATCAGGCTGTATAGGAAGGAATGAGCCATTACAGAAAGCCTTGCTAAGTTACTTGCATTGCCCTTCGCTGTTAGGGAGCTCACACTACCATCATTCCTTCAGGGACACAAATTTGCATGACTGTCCCAAAGCAGGGGAAAAAAATATTTTTTAACACCATTTTTAGAACACATGGTTAGAAGTCTGCCAAAAGGAGCACTCAGATGAATGTCCAAATACTCTCCTGGGTGACAATTGCAGTGATCCCTTTATCAAAAGGTCAATATTGTTAAATATGATGCTAGTTCTTAAAAAGTTCCAGTGGGAACCAGGAAACAGCAAAGCAGCTAGGCTGCCTTCTATAAAAGACACATTGCTAGAAAGGAAAATAAAGTCTGGAAATAACAGGGTCAAGGATAAATTGGATGTAATGGGAGATTCCACATGGCTTTTGAGGGGGCAGTTGCAAGGCACAAGGTTGGAGCCCTCTTGGAGGAAACCAGCCATTATGTACACAAGACAATCTGCTCCTCAGAGTGCACTCAGATCTCCAAAAAGCTCTCCCAGAAGGGCTCTTAAAGAAATTAAGCTGTCGTGGGAAGATGAGAAAGGTCTGTGTAGTTTCTTATTGGAAATATTTTCTTAGCACTCCAAAGCTTTGAAACACACAAAACAAACATTTCTTGCTGAACAATACTCTGTGGAAAATGCAAGCCATTTCTGTGTAACCCTTGTTTCTGCTCAGTGGTAATGGTTTCTTTTTCAGTGTTTCAGATAAATCTGTGTTAAAATGCTCAGCTGCAATCCCAGCACACAGTATAGCTTCCTTATCACCCTCCCACATGGAGTTTCCTTGCACACTCTGGACCTCAGTTGCCCAATTTGCTCTATGCACTCCTTAAACCCCCACCCCAGAGCTTTGGAAGAGATTTTAGATCACTGGTCGCTGAATTACGGCAGAGGGGATTTGCTCACCTAGGGCTGAAAGAGGTGAAGGAGACTAAAGTCTGTAGGGAAGAGACCCAGTCCCTCCAGGGGTTCTCACTGGGGAAAGCTCCAGGTTCTATGAGCAGCAGGAGGTCTGCAGAGATGGAGCCGAGTCCTTGGCACCGTGGCGGGGCTCTCGGATTTCCAAGGGCGCGCAGCCCTGGCTGCGGCTGGTGAGAGAGCAGAGCAGGGAAGGGTGCTCAGAGGCTGCTGGGCAGCAGTAACACAAACCACCTGGTCCCACAGAGCCACGTTCTCCCGGGTTTCCCATGCTGGCTGTATTACAGACGATTGGTGATGAAAGGATAGCAACCTTGCCAAGGGTCAGCAGTGGGGGTTGCCCAGGAGGTGCCCCGGCCCCGCTGTCCCTCCCAGCCCTGAGCTGTGAGAGCCACCAGCCCCTCTTGCCCAGCCCACGCTGCCACCGCCTTCACTCCGAGCTGGGGGCTGCCTGAGCAGCCGGCAAAGCCTCCTGCAAACAGCACCACGCTTCAAAGGGACTCTTCAAAACTGCCTCTGAGCTGGCACTCTGTGACATCCTGGTGACATCCCTGCTAGCAAATGCGTGACCCTGATGAACTCTCGCCCCAAGGGCACTGGCACAGCCCAGCAAAGGTGCAGTTTGCAAGGCTATGTTCCTCCAGAGAGCAGAGGCTGCACCCCAGCTGCTGGGAAATGGGGCCACTGAGCTATCCCTGATTGGGGTGAGGCACCTCCAAGCTCCTCCTGAGTCCTCTGAGAACAGGGCAGAATGAGAACAGCCTGGAAGAGTAAAGGACCTCCATCCTTTGTGGGTGCTGCTCTTCCCTTCCCCACTCTGTGAGACACGAGGGAGGCTGGTGGGCACCTCCATGCCAGCAGAAGGAATGGCAGCCCACCACACCTGGCTCTGACCCCTTGCCCGAGTGCATCTTGGGGGCTGTAATCAGCCCAAGATATTATTATCTGAGCATCTCATCCTCTGAAATTGTTAGCTGTACTTTTTTTCATTCAGTTTCCACTACAAACGAGTACAAAGCCAGCCCAAGCTCTCCAGGGAGGCACAGTTTCCAGCAGACTTCCAGCTTTCACTTACTGTACTCAGATGCCTGAACGCAGGCAGTGTGTTGCTGCATCCCACAACAGGCCCAAAATCCAGCCAGAAGCCAGAGCCAGGCAGGCACATCTCTGACACAGCACAACGGAAAGGGGACCAAGAGCTGAGCTTAAATGTAACCCTGGGTTTCACCGAGGGAAATGGTGGTTGTTAGTGCCCCTGGGTGTGGACAGCCAGGTTGGGAGCAAAGTCCCTATTCCCAGCTCCCAGTGTTAAACAAAGCACAGAAAAGCACATTTTCATAGTCACCCAGGAGCCAAGGTCTGAAACAACATCACGGATAGCCACCACCATTGTTGAAGTGGTGGATATTTTGACATTAGCCACTGCCTTGAAATCAACAGCAAGACTTCTCACAAGCATTTTTATTTTTCTGAAAGTTCAATTTTTCACTCGAAAAATCTCACTTGAATGAAGCATTTCTACCTGGTTCTTCTAAATACTGACCTGGAGCCTGATGAATCATTAAAAGAAATGCTGTGGGCTTCCTGAAGTCCCCTAAACCTCAGCTTGTCCCTTCCAATTCTATTACCTGATCTCACCCCAGCAAATCCACATTTTCCTTCTCCCTGTGTGAGCTTAGAGAGAAGAAAACAAAGCCCAGAAGCCGGCGGGGCTGGGGCCAGCTGCAGCAGGGCGGCCGCATTGGACACAGGGCTGGCGGGGGTCCAGCTGCGGCGCTATATAGGAACGAGGGAGGCAGCCGGGCTGCAGACGGAGCCTCTGCTGCCCGCTTTGGCCATCACTCACACCCTTCTCACGGCCGAGGGAACTACAGCCTGCCAAGATGTGCAAAGGATTAGCAGCGCTGCCCCACACGTGCCTGGAGAGGTGAGAGCGGCCGGGATGTGCGGGATGCCAGGGGCTGCCTGTCCGCAGGGCTCTGCCGGGTCGGTTGGGGGCACAGGGGCTCTTCCTGCAGCCCATCTCATGGGGACTGGCATGATCCAGCTCTCAACGGGGAGGGAAGGGAAGCTGGCTGGGGGTGGCTCAGTTGGTGCTGCGAGTGGCTGAGGTTCCTTGGAGGGATGAGTGCTGATTTGGTCCCGAGCTCCTCAGTCTGCCCTGGGAGTCATTCTGCTGGGTGAGTTTGGGCTGCTCCAAACCCAGCCCTCCACCGTTCTGGGCAAGAGCAGTTAATCCTCAGATCTTATCAATTTCCGCAAAACACGGGGAGGAGAGGAGGAAAAAATCAGGACAGAGGTTTTGCCTTTCTGAGGTGGAAACAGCCCTGCCTCTCCAAAGTGCCTCACAATCCTCTTTTAATTGCCTGCGTGCCACTCACACATGGAATAGCCAGACCTGGTGCCTCTCGCAAGGCTCAGCCCTGTACAGAGCACCAGCTCTGCCCCCCTTGTGGCACCCATCCTCATCTTCATCCCTGTCCACCCTGGTTCTTGCCCCAAAACCTGCCCCTGACGGTGGCATAGGCTCCTCTCAACCCCTTGGGAGCTCAGGCGGGCTCCAGCCCCTGGCCATTTCCATGCTGATTGGAACCTGTGCTCTCCTCTGCTCCCATGGGCTTTGGAGGGGGTCCAGTGAGAAGCAGAGGTGCAAGCACCTGAGGTCTCACTGCAGCAGCAGGGCACTCAATGCTTCACCTAAGGGGGAAACTTAGGAATAGACTCAAGTGAATCCCTCAGTGAGGGTTCCCACACCTGCAAATGCCTTAGCACTGGTTTTTGGATGAGACTGACAGTGGGAAATTCACGGCCCAGAGGGGACCTCCAGAGAAGTTCCATCTGAAATTGTGCCACTGGGGGCTGATGCTGCTTGCCCAAAAGGCAAATTCTCACCACAGGCACAAACAGGAGCGAAAGCCTATGATGGTTTTGTTGTTGGAAACTTGTCTTTCTGTGATGCTCCTGAATGCATGCTGACCTTGCCTGCTCCCCTGCAGTCTCCTGTGCCATGGGCAGCCAAGAGCACTCTTCCAGTTTCATGTGGGTGATCCACATGTTTCTGCTCTGCTATTACCCTTGTTGCCACTCTTCTGATAGTTTTTAACAGTAAATTTTCTTAATAAAGATTTTCTCCCACTCCTGCTATGCTGATGTTTTCATCTGCTATACCCTCAAATCCTCACTCTTGAAGGCTGCATTCACACTTTGACATTCAGAGTCAGGACTGCATTTGTCCCCTGTGCATCACGTTGTATTGCTCTACGAGGCTTTCCAGCTGCTTCACTGCTGTGTCACAGACCCTCCTGCAGCTCCTCCCAGCTCGTTCCCAAGATCTGGTATCTGCTGCTCGCCACTGACCCCTTCCCAGAGCCTGCTGAATGGCAGCTGCAAGCCCGCCTTCCCCCAGCACCATCTCCACCGGTGTGTGTTCCCTTTCCCACACTGCCATCCATGGACTGACCTTCCCCTGCAGCTGCCCATCCAAGGTGCCCTGCCGACCCAAGGAGCTGCTCCCTCAGCTCCCCCCACAGCCATTTGCTGTGCTTTCTGGCCTCTTCAGAGAAGGAGGATAGGTTGAAAGGAATCTCTTCCTACGGCCAGAAGAGCCTTGACTCCTCTCCAAGAGACCATATTTGTCCATGTGTCCACCACGGGTCTGACACAGCTGCCACTGACATGCCCATTCAGCATCACTCTTGCAGATCTAGGGCTCCTCAAATCCCCTCAGGAGGCTTTTGCAGGTGAAGGGGCATTTCCCCTGCCCTCAGACACAGCATCACCTTTAGCTTTCAGCTATGGCTTTAAACTCCTTTGAGCTTCTATTTTTGTTTTGCTTTTAAAGCTGGAATCTCTCCTGGCCCTCCCCAGCAGCCCTTCTTGCCCTTGATATGTTTGACAGAGCCCATATTTTCTATTAATGTTTCTTGGAAGCTATTTCTCAGACTTTTTCTTGGCTTGCTCTCATATGTTCTCACAGTTGACCTTCCACCACTTACAGTCCTCTAGCTTTTTCTCACTTGGCCAGGGTTTTTTTCTTCAAAAGATGCCTTTTTTGTTTATAGCAGCCTTTTCTCCCCTGCCGTTTAGCCTTCCCTGAAGCCTTGCTTGATAGCTTGTAATCCATCTGCTGGAAGACGCCAGGATGGTGACTTTAAATAACCCTTCCCTCCCTCAGCCTCCCGGCTTTCAGCTCGCTCCTGTACTTCCTTGCTTCCTTTTAACAGCCTTCCTTGTCTCTGCTGTCTCTACAGATGTCATGAAGGTCCCACTGCCAGGGAATTGCTCTGGTGCAGGGGGAAGGCTCCTGCTGCTGTCCTCACACCTGCAGGGCTCCAGTGGATTTGGCAGCTGCTGGGGGTCCCTTGCCAACACCACAGGATGGAGCAGGATGGGACTGCTGAGGGCCTCAGTGCCTCTTGAGCCTGGCACTGTTGGCCATGAGTCACTGTCAGGGGGTGGGAATCAGAGAGCAAGGTTTTGAGCCAGGTCTGAGCACTTGTTGTGTGAAGCCACCATCAACTGCATCCAGACCTTGTGTAGGTGTTGGCCTCATCCGCACCAGGGCATGGGGTCCCCAGGTGCTGCTCCAACAGCAGCAGAGTCCACTCCTGTCTTCCCAGCTCCTTCAGTCATCATGGGCTAAGTTTGACTTTCGATGCCCCTGCACCCAGCACGGCTTGTGTTATCCCTCTGGCTGCTCAGGAACTCCTGGTATCCACTGTCCTTGCTTCTGAGGTGGGCAGTCCCTGGCCCCTCGCTCTTCCCCCCTGCTCCTGCCAGACGAACTGCCCATGATGGGACACGTAGTCCAGCTGCTTGGAAGGGACTGTCCCTGCTGCACAGCACCTGGAATTGGCAGGGGCTTGGTCATGGCAACATCCTGACTCATCCCTCTCGAGCACTGGGAGAGGGACAAGGTGGTACCCAGCATTTGTGCTCAGCCCCTCCTGAGAGATGCTCCCTGAGCCTATGTGTCCCCTTCCTGCAGGAACCTGTGGCCACAGGTGCAGATGCCTGGGAAAGGAGAGTCAAGGGAGAGGCCAGCCTGCCCCTCAGCTTTCTTGTGGCTCCCTTTGCACCCACCCACTGCTTTGGTGTTAAGGGGGCTGCCCACTTCACCTGCTCCCCATCCCTACAGCTGTGCCATCCCCATGGGTCAGGGCCATGCCAGGTGGTCCCAGTATAGCAGCACTGGCCAGCGGGGTGCCAAGGGGCAGCTGAGGCTTGCCGGAGAGCTGGCCCCAGGACATCAAGAGCCAGCTCTGGCTCGGAGCACATGTCTGCCTTTTACTTATTTACTTACAACAGGATGAAGGGCAGCATCCCAGACGCTCTGTGTGGGAGCATGGTGACCTTGTCACCCTTTTCCTGAGGTCTTGAGCTGTCCAAGGTTCAGGTTTTCTCAGAAGAACTGACAATGGAAAGTGTCCCTGTAGCTGCTGACGCTGTCCATGACAGCAGCTGTATCTCTGGGTGTGCACTGCCCTGTGCCGCACACCCGCTGCAGGTGGCCCCTGCAGCCCCAGGCTGGGCTGCTCTCTCTGCCTGGTCGTGCTGCCCACCTCCAGCAAGGATGGCTGCTCAGAGGCAGGTATCTGCAGCAGAAATGGGGGGCAGCTGGCAGGGAGCAGAGCAGAGCAGACACCCCTGTGCCAGGTCTCCAAATGTCACCCGTGGGGACTGGTGGATGGAAACCAAAACACAGAGAGAGAGAGTTTTACAAGGAGGGAAAAAATCAAAGGAATTGAAATGAAATAGCAGACATAGTAATGGAGTGATCATCCACAGAGGGCTTGTGAAAATAAACAACAGAGAGGAAAATTGCAGGGAGTCCTGCAGGGAGCTGCAGTCCAGCTTTGCCAGCCATGACAAAAGCTCAGCCCAGTCAGCCTGTGAGGAGCAGTCTGTCCCCTCTCCTTCACCTCCTGTGCCAGCAAGATAACCTGGAAGCCACCAAATGTTTCTGTGCCAGGGGAAAGCCCTGCCCTGCAAAGATGGGGACTGGGAGTGGCAAGGGGTGTCTGTTTTCACTCCTTTATTTCTTCAGCCTCACACAGTACACCTGAGTGTTCCCTGCAAAAGCTCAGCCTGCTCTTGCTGCCACCCCAGAGCTGCAGTGGGGTGTGGGGGGAGCCTCCTTAGCAGTTTTAGATGCTCAGGACCTAATTACTACTTGTACTGCATGAAAAGGAACATTTTGGGAGACGGCTGGGCCTACTGCCAAGCCCCAGGACCCCCTGTTTTCTCTGCATCCTCCAAATGCAGGTCTGGAGCATGGCCTTGGTGCAATGGGAAGTGGCAGTCAGCCTTTGGCAGTCTTCAGCTCCTGAAACATTTTTTCCCTCTCTGCCCAGAGAAGGCAGCACCCAGGAGGTGCCTGTTTACAGGACCCTTCCCATTGCAGATATAAGGCTTATGTATTACTGACAAACATGCTGTATATCTATATAAGGGCTCTGAGTGCTGTCAGCATTGTGTGCTGGTGGCACAGTGTGGGATGGCACCGTGGGGCAGGTGCCCCGCAGCACAGCCACTTCTCCAAAGGCAGCTCCTTCACCTCCTCACCAGCCCCTCCCCAAGCTCATCTCTATAGAGACTGAGTGCTGTACACACACCCCTAATTCAGCCCCAGAGCAGCCTGACAGCCCTGCTGATACAATTATCCTGGCCACAGATGGGGGCAGAGCAGGAGATCAAGATCAAGAGCTGCCGCTAATGCACAGTGCCTGTTTAGAAATGCCGCAGACAGGCACAGCCTTTATAGCATTAAGGTCCATTTGTTCATCTGGAATTAATTACAGAGTGGGTGCAGGGCAGGGACTGTGAGTGTCCCACTGCCCTGTTCCTCTGCCTGACCTGTCTCTGCTCCTCCCCTGCTGCAGGGCCAAGGAGATCAAGACGAAGTTGGGCACACTGCTCCAGAAGCCTGACTCAACCATTGACTTCATCATCCCCTACCCCGAGAAGCCAGAGAAGCCCCCCAAGGCCCAGAAGTGAGTACTGCACTGGGCTGGGCTGCAGCAGTATGTGTGCCCAGCCACTGGGGTGGATACAAGCCCTTTTGGGATGCAGAGGAGCTGAGCCCTGCTGTGGGCTGGCACAGCAGCCTCTACATGGCAGGCAGCTTGTGGCATGCTCCTCGTGACCTGCCTGCTAGGTGCAGGCTCAGGAAGTTATGTCAGAGCAGCATGAGACATGTCAGGTAATACAGCTCTATGGAAACTAGATTTCCCATGGAAACCCAATTTACTTTTGGTGAGATTTCATGTTATTCGATAAAAGTTTTCCCAGAGGCATATGGCACTTGGACTTCTCTGAGTCACCTGCCTCAACCCAGAGGTGCCAGCCTTTGCAGCCATCTGGCTTTGGGGTGGCAGTGTGTCCCTGAGCTGGGTGCACAGCCTCATGGCATGGCTGGCTCAGGGCAGCTTCATGGTGATGGGACCTCCTCACCCTATGGCCTTTGGCTTGACCATTGCTCCCCAGCATCAAGCTGGTGTATAATACTGGGTTATCAACATTATTTAAAGCAAATGAAACATTAATTATTTTGCCTGCCAATCCAGGGTGCAGTGGGTAATACACAGGGGGATGTTTGCCAGCACGGTGCCTGCCTGACACAGCGCTGCCTGGCGAGAGCTGCCTGTGCCAAGGAGGGCTGGCAGAGCCTGGTGGATTTTGTGGTTCTCACTCCATCACTGCCATGCCCCAGATGCCTCCGTGACAGAGACATGTTCATCTCCATTAGCCATCCCTGCAGAAAGCCAGAGAACATCTCCAGTCCCCACTCCCCGCTCTCTGGAGGAGCTGTTTTCTCCTACACTGCATCACTGTGCAGCCCTGGCATCACTCACCTGTCAGCATCTCACTCGCAGTTAATATCATCCCAGGGACATTCAGATAATGGGAAAGTGAATTTGGTTGTTTCCAGGAAATCTGGGTTGTGTTAGGCTGCTGCAGTGATTCCTCTCCTCACTGGGGTGAGAAGTCACCTGACAGGGACATGGGGGCAGGGATAGCTTTGATCCTTGACAGAAGTGCAAACACAGTTCAAGGTCCAGAAAGTGAAGGATAAGAACTGCTGTCATGGTGCCTACTGCTGATGGTTTGGTGACAAGTAAGGCTGGTACCCACCCTGAGCAAGCCTGGCATTCCTGCCACTCTCCTCTCCCTGCTGGATCCACCTGGGCAGTATGACATGGCTGGGCACCAGCACCTGTACTTCCCCCAGACCCACCACTGAAGCTCCTGGGCCCCCAGGACCAGGATAGGCTGTCCTGCCCACTCTCCCTCCCTGCTCCCAGGGTTGCTCTGCTCAGCCAAGGAGTTTCAACCCCCATGTGTGGCCCCTGCAGCAGCAAAACAAGAGAGTGCAGCACTGCCTTCAAGGAGTGGAGAAGGTCCTCAGCCAGCCCAGCATTCAGTGCTGAGCAGGGGGCTTCCCTTGCCCTCCAGCCAATGTTGGCAGGGGTGCAGGGAAGGAGTTGGGAGCCCAGGGCAGTTTGGTGAAACTCCTCGGGGCTTAAATAAAACAACAAAAAGCCACAAACAACAACAACAACAAAAAACCCAAACCAACAACAAAAACCCCCCAAACCCGTTCAGTCTTACTGCAAACATCGCATTGAAAAATATATTAAAGAAAAAAAGAAGAGGAAAAACTGTGCAGATGGAAAGCGCTGGAGGTTTCCAGTGGGAAGGGCGCCAGTGACCCGGGCCCCGCAGGGCGTGGGAACGGGGCGGGCCGGCTGTGGGAGCCGAGGGCTCTGACCCGGGCCCAGCAGCTCGGGGCCGCAGTGACCAGGCCCCTGTGGCCAGCGGGGAGCATCTTTCCCCATCCCAGCAGGAAAACACAGGGATGCTTCCCAGCCGCCCCCAGGGCCCCTGTGCTGCCCTCCCGTGTGTGGGCAAGGAGGAGCCCTGTGGCTGCAGGAGGGACTCGCTCTAGAGCTCAGCCGCAGCTCTGCCCAAGCACGGGGGAATTCGCCTTCCCCACCCCATCCTCACCCTCCCTGCACTCGGCTATCACCCTGCCCTGGGCTGTGATGCAGCCGTGTCCCCATTCCATCTCCAGACCACTGCCTCCGCTCTGAAAGTCTCTGCAACTTGTTACTCCGTTCCTCCCTGTTTTTAAAGGAATTATTAAAAAACCTGGAGCCCAGATGGGGCTGTGGGGTAACCATGGACCACCTGGGCTTTCTTTACTCTCGTCAGGCCCTCTCCAGAGGAGGCTCTGCTGTGGCGTGATTCCTTGGAGAAGCTCCTGCAAAACCCCTGTAAGTCCACATCTCCCTGCTGGTGGTCACCTCCCCTCTTTCCACATCCCCTGGGGTGCTCAGGGAGGGCTTTGCCCCCCTGGAACTGCCAGTGCTGAAGCGAGGGCTCACCTCCCCCTTGCCCCCAGATGGGCTCGCCAGCTTCCGCAGCTTCCTGCGCTCCGAGTTCAGTGAGGAGAACGCTGAGTTCTGGGTGGCCTGCGAGGACTACAAGAAAACCAAGTCCCCTGTGAAGATGGCAGAGAAGGCCAAAAAGATCTATGAGGAGTTCATCCAGACTGAGGCACCCAAAGAGGTCAGTGGCCATGGGGCAGGAGATGGTACTGGGAGGGATGAGGCTGCAGCTCTGTCAGCCTCCATCCCAAAAGACAGCGATGGCTGCAGAGCACCTCATGCCATGGCTGAGAGGTCAGAGGGCTGTATCCTTGTCAAGGGGCAGCCCCATCCCCACGTGCTGCACTCCCATCCTTCACAACCCTGGAGCCCCTGTTTGCATGCTCAGCCTCTGCTGGGCTGTCTCCCTCCATGGGCACCCCCAACACATGCCTGTCACCACCCTCTCCAGGGAGGTGTGACATCAGTCATAAGGGATGACAATGTACAGTAATCTTCCTCCCCAAGTTAGCTTTGCAACAGGACAGAGCTCATCCTGACAGCTTTGCCACCAATAATTCTACCAGAGAAATGAATCTGCTTCAGTCCCTCCCCTCACCCTTTGCGTGACTGTTGGTGGGACAGAGCGGCAAGGGGAGACCATCACTCAGCCCTCCAAAGGCAGGCTCCCATCCCTCTGACACTCTCATGACAGGTGAACATCGACCACTTCACCAAGGCTGTGACCATGAAGAACCTGGTGGAGCCATCACCAACCAGCTTTGACATGGCCCAGAAGAGGATCTTTGCCCTGATGGAAAAAGACTCCCTGCCCAGATTTGTGCGGTCGGAGTTTTATCATGAGTTAATCAAGTAGCAGTGCAGCAGGGCTGTGCAAGGCATCCCCGCTGCTTCTGTCTAAACACCTGCCCCTTCTCCTGCAGCTGCTTTGCTTTCTTGACACCACCTAGAGCACTCAGAGGTGTTGCTAAGCTGCTCCCCCCCATGCTTTGGACTGTCTGATGTCCTGGTGTTTCTTCTCTTACTATCTCTTTTCTCTCCCACTAAAGACCAATTTTCAGAAACTCCCTGGAGTTGGGACCCAGAAGGGTGAGGGAGCAGCTCCAGCTCTGCAGTGACCAGGAGCCATGTGGCCAGCTGACACATCCCTGGTGCTGCGGAGCTTGGCATTAGCTGGAGGCTCTGAGGTGCTGATTTTGCCTTCTTAGGGCTCCTTAGAATATGACAATTTTTCTCACAGTGTTGCCCATGTTGCCAGTTTGGCCCAGGCTCGCTCCCTTCTCCCACCTTCCCCGGCTGCTGCTGAGACTGCACAGGTACCTGCAGGTGCTCCCCTCCCTGGCCAAGGTGACATGAGACACATCCACTGCATCTACTGCCCAATTTGCATCACCCTCCTTCCGAAGGCAGCCAATCAGCAGGCACAGTGACAGCTGGCCAGAGACGGGGGCACAGCAGGGACACCAGTGACGCTGATACGTACAGCAAGGATGGCACTGTGACAAGGAGGGCAGGGACCACTGTACGGTAGAAGCAGGTGCTGCAGGGTATGCCTGGCTAGCACCAGGGGTGAGCAGAGCAAGCCTGTGGCACCTCTTCCCCAGCAGCTCCACTCTGAGTCAGCCTGTTTGCTTCCCCCTAAATACAAAACCAAGAGGATAAAATGAGACCTGTTGGTCCAAAACACTGGGACTGCTTAGCAACCCAGAACTCCTGCTCATTTCAACCTTTGCACAGCACCCTGAGCTGCCAGGGCACATCCTGTGCCACATCCCAGTGCACAGCCCTCGTGGTGTGCTGGGATGCAGCTCTGGGGGCTGCCACGGGGCTCTCTTGTTTCAGTTGCTTCTCTCTGCGCTAGGCATGCCAAAGCAATGCTCCTGCACAAACCCAGCATCGCACAGGAGGAAGGGAAGACATGCTCGGGAAAAAGAAAGCTGAAATTCCAGTTGTTCAGATCCAATTCGAAAAATCCAAACCAAACACAAACCCATCATTGGAAACATGAAAAATAACCCCTGGCTTCTAGAACAGAATCTAGACCCTGCTGAGTTTGTGTAGCCTGCATCTCTCTCTGCTGTCTCCTCTCATCTACCCAGGCCATGTGTTTCCATAGGCTGCCTCTAAAAAGGACTAGCTGCTTTCTAATGATTCAAAGCCAGCCCTCTGCTAAGAGAATAAATCACACCTGAGTATAGGGCAAGGGCATACATGAAAAGCAGCCCACAGGGTTTCATTTCAGCTTTGAGGGAAATGTGACAAACCCCTGCTCCACAGGGCCCAGATGGTTCATCCCTGAGCTGGTTTCCTGGTGCATCATCCACAGGGTCATGGCTTGCAAAGAGCTGCTTCAACCAGCAGCCTAACAGGTGCCAGCAAAACATCCATGGCCCTGCTGCCCACAGGCATTCGGGGCTGCTCTGCCTCACTGCAAGTCATGGGACTCTATGCAAAATGCAGTAACATAAACAATGGATTTGCCAGCCTTTTCAGGACTTTCAAAATCTGATCAAGACCCCGCCAGTCTCAAATATTTACACGTTGTCACTATGGCAATGAAGAAAAATACATCCCAAGCAGCAGGAAATGGGCTGTGTTTTCTAGGCAGGAGTGGGGAGGCAGGGGAAGGATGGAGGCAGTCACAAATGTGACTCTTTTTTTGAGCTCTGGAGCAAAAGGCCTGGGAAAGTTGGTGCTGGAGCAGCAGGGTCGATGCTTACAGGCATTCCCCTGGGGTGAATGCAGAGGGTGGCTTGGTTGACCTAAAGAGTCCAAGGGAGCCCATGAGCAGTAGGAGGGTCCTATCAAAAGGGCACAGGACGCCCCAGCAGTGTCCATCGTGCAGCTGGGCAACAAGGGGGAGCAGAAGCAGGGCTAAGTGCGGGATGGGGGGCTTGGCCAGCCCTTCTGCTGCAGGGTGCTCCCCCCACCTCTGCCTGCACATGCTCCCTGCACCCTCCCAAAGTCTATATGAACTGGCGTCAATTCAAGTAGGTTCAGCATTAATTTACAGCATGACTCAGAAAAGCAAAACAGAACAGGCTTCCCTGCAGGAAGACCTGGATCTTTCATTTCTGCTTAATCCTTTGGCAACTATTTCCAGATTCCCTCACATGTTTCACAGTTAAATGCCACCACCACCACCACTGCCATAAAGTGGGCATGCTGCTGGAGGCTCTTGCTATGCACCATTAAATCCTGGGACGTCACTGCTGCAGCAACGACACATGGGGCAGGGAGAAGGTGTCTGAGTATATATGTGCTGAAAAGAAAGGGACAGGCTGGATTCAGGAGAAATGCCACAGCTCTGTTGGCAACCCCTCCATGGCTCAATTTCTGTTGAAATGTTGGAAGTCTACTCTGGGGGCTGCCCATGAACTACTGGGTGGCCAGAAAATGTGGCTACTAAAGCGTTTTGGAGCTCTAGGGAAGTTGTGTTTGTGTAGAAGGGCCATTTGGCTAATTACTCCAGCAGGCTTGCCCAGAAAGGTGACAACACCTGTACCAGCCCCATGGCCCAGCTTTCCATCAGCCCAGAGGTATTTGCTATTGGGCTGATGTCAACCATCATATTTCAGGTAGGAGATACTTCATGTATTTTATCACTCTAGCTCTTGTGAAATTTGGCATATATAGCAATATATAACAGAACATGTACATCTGTATTCCTGTATTCATATATACACGTACACACACATATATACTTGTAACATGGGTATCTTGACCCCCTGAGAGTCAGAGAGCCAAAAAGCAGAGTTTCCACACCACAAAGATGTGGTGTTTGGGGTCCATTACAGAGAGGAGTCTGTGTGGGTTTTGCATTGTTCCAGACCCTCTTGAGGGAAACCTTGGCCATCCAGCTGAGCGAACACAAAGGTGCATCCTTCAGGATCACCCTGTGCCCGTGGCCTCTGTGTGCCATCCTGGCACCTGGGCTGGTGCAGGAGGCAGATCTCGTGCCCCTCAAGGGACCCCTATCTCTGCCGTGGGGCAAGGCAGCCCCACGCTGCAGCCAGGGGCATGGGGCACCAGGCACTGCCTCCATGCCACCCTGGCACCCAGTCCCTGCCACAGGCACATGTGGAAAATGGCTCCCTGCAGCTGCATACCCCAGAGGGACACCAGAAGATGGTTCGATCTATGTTTTATGGTGACTTCAGCAACCTGGAGCCTCGCACCTCATGAATCACAGGGAGAACCACGCAGCTCTTGCCCTGCGTGCTGAGGCTGGGCACCACCAGGGCTGCCCAGTCCCAGACTTGGGCACTGCCAAAGCCCAGTGGCTGAAAGCATCCCAGAGCTCATCCAGGCTCCCCTCAAGCCTTGGTCACTCCCTGGAGGGTGCAGCATGCTGTGGCCAAGGGCTGGAGCAAAGGCAGGAGGGCACACCAGCTCCTCCCACCCATGAGCTGTAGGTTTTCAGTCTGGAGTTCTCCATGGGATAATCATGTGGGGAAGATGTGAGGAGCTGGTGTGCACTGAGGAGTTGTGTTAACCCATATTCATGTACCACTCAGTAATCCATACATAAACGTGTATTTCTGCTACTGTCTCAATGGACTGTTCATTTTGTCTCTTTGTTCTGAAGGTGCAGCACTTTCTTACCCACTACAGAGCACTCCCAAAACTTATACCCAAAGGCCCTGGCAAGACCAAAAGTCTCTGGGAGCTTCTGCTGCAATGATGCAGTGGTTTCTCAGTGAACTGGAAAGGGAATCACCCCACGGAGCTGATCCAGAAGAAACACCCCAAGGCCGGTGCAGCACAGGCACCCCTGGTCCTATGCTGCCTCAGGCTTTGGCTCCCAGGGTCAGCTCAGGCTCCAGTAGCAGCAGCTGGGGTGCCCCAGGGGCTGGGGCTGAGCAAGAGCCAGGCCTGCTCTTTGCACCCACAGGGCATGGCCCAGGGACAGGCTCTGCTGTGGGATAAAATGTGTTCTGTCCAATTAGGGTTGCAACACATCTGCATCAGGGAAGGGCTCCTTGATCTTCCCCACTCCAAAGCTGTCAGGGGGGGCTCACACTCACACCAGAGCCTTGGTGAGGATGGCTAATCCCCATGCTGAGCTGATGGCCAGGCAAGGCATAGACCCATAAAAACCCCTTATCCCCCCGGCTCATGGTGCTGAAGATGTCTGAAAGATATAATTGTTGTTGCTTCATCTGCTGTTTCATCTTTCTGTGACTTAAAACAATCTCAGAGTGAAGCCACTTGTAACAAAACTTTTAAGAGCGACCTTGTCCAATTAATTGGATCTCCATGCATTTTCTTTTGTTTACATAATAGCATTTTAGAAGGGACTAACACAAACATTTTATTTAGACTGCATTCATCATTATTTAAATATTGATACAGTTTTTGCAATAGTTACCAAGAGGTACCGGGGGGGGGGAAAAAAAACATAGCCACATGCTTGGCTATGTTCAATGCTTTAGCAAGCCTCTCCATCTCTTAGCTGAGCATGCAGGGTGATAGGTGTTGGTACATTGAATAAATACAAAATAAAGCACATGTTAAAAAAAGAAGTTTCTCTATGGGACTGGAGAGCCACAGCCTCCTCCTGCCATGCCAAAACCCCGGTGTGAGAGCTGCTGTCTGGACTGGGATGCAGAGTGCAGGGTACACAGTGGCCAGAGCAGCAATACCTAACGAAGGAGAGACCAAGGCTGGGGGACAGTGAGACACCTGTGCTGCAGCTCACGGCCACAATCCTGCAGCTGCCTCCTGTGCTTCCCACTGTAGGTCAGTGCCAAAGCTCACAGCAAAGGCTGTATCTCACCACAGCAATTAAAAAGCTGCCTTCTGGCAAAGCCTCAGAGCAGTAATGAGATAGACACATTCCTCCTACCATCTTCAGGAAAAGTGAGCCATGCTACTACTGAAATACATAAATAACACCTTAAAAAACTCCAACATTTTCAGGTACTCCCAAGCAGGGCCTTTCTTCTTCAGATATGGTGGTCCTATTTCCTCACAAACTGCTTCTTACAAGCCAGGACAGGCAAACATGAAATGGCACTCCCAGAGTCAGGAATAGAAACCTGTCTGGGAGAGAAGGAACATGTTTCTGTTCTGCTCTGCTGGACTATTTAACCTGGGAGCAAGAAGGTTGCAATTAATAATGTAGGAAATAATGAGCCTCCCCCAAAGTGACAGCTCTGCACAGCCCTAGGGAAGATTCTTGGCCAGCATAAACAGGGTGCTACAGAGGGAGCAGCAGCCAGAGGAAAGAGCTTCCTGTGATGGCCGAGGGAGGCTGAGCTTCTCTGCAGCTGTGGCTGTGATGAGTTTTGGTCTCCCTTCAAGAAAGAGTAGGAGGTCTTCCTGTGCCTGATACTGCAATGCAGCACAACCTGAGCTCTGAGCAAACACTCCTGACAGCCTGGACATTTGGGAGTTACGAACATCTAAGAACCAGAGCCAGCCCTTTTCACCTAAACCTTTGCAGATTAGAAAGGGGAGATCACAGTCCCCAGCACTTCCTTCAGCTTCCCCTCTGCCCTGCACCTCGCTGTGTGTCACACGGTGACCTTGCCAGTCTGGTCCCTCCGTGGGCAGAGCCAGGGCTGACTGGAGCTCCCCAGCACCCTGCTGAGCTCACAGGGCTCGGCACACGCAGCGACTGCCCCAGCTCCTGCCAGACACAGACCCCAGCGCTCCTACACCGACCCATCAGAGGAGGGTTTGCTACACACACTGAGCCTGGATTGGGTTACAAATGCTGGCTGCTGCATGACATGGGATACAACTGGAACATTAGACAGCTACTGGAGACAGCTCTGTTGCTTCATGCCAATGAGTGCTTTTGCTGCCACATATTCTGCAAGAGCCTGGCCCGTCCCTGCCTTGCTGCAGGTTCAGGCGCACTGAGAGATGATGTTGGAGTTGCAGTCTAAGCTGTGAGTGTGGTTTCTTTTGCAGTTTTCGGGCCCACAGCCAGCACCAGGTGGGCTGACCAAGTCCAGGTAGTAAGGGGACTTGAGGAAGCGACGGTAAGAATCCTTCTCCATGAGGGTGAATATTTTTCTCTGAGCCTCATCAAAGCAGGACAATGTAGGCTCCAGCATGTTGTGGCTCGTCTTCTCCCGTGTGCATGAATCCAAGTTCACCTGTCAAAGGGCCAAAGGGACAGTGTAAGTAGAACCTGTCCCAGATGGGGCATAGGAAAGGGAAAATCCAAGTGTCTCTCTACCATGTGTGCTTGCTGAGCAGTTGTCTGTAATGGCTGTTTGACACCCTGTAGCCTCAGCAGAATCTGTGCAGCTGGATACCAATGCATCTCTGCTACCAGAAGAGCTGTCAGGGGAGACTGACACATACATCCCTCTGTGATGCAGCTAGCCAGGAAACTCAAACTGCATGGGAGCAGCTGAAACATTGGGAATCATGGTCCTCTTGGACTTCTCCCATTTCAGTGTGCACATGGAATGGCCATGTGGTTGTAACTAAACACACTTTCTCTCTAGCCAAATTTAATATAAAAATCAATAAAAGACCCACCATGTCCTTGCTAACTAGCAGAGAAGCAGAAGCCTTCATCTCTTGTAAAACTATTGACTTCTGCTTGGCTGCGCTGCTGGTTCAGAATTTAGGGTGGTGCCTTTGCCCAAGGAATGTTCAGTGCACATACCTCTTTTGTGGCCTGCACTGAGATGAACTCATCATAGATCTTCCTGGCCTTGGGGCTGAGCTTGGCTGGTGACTTGGTTTTCTTGTACTCCTCACAACTGACCCAGAACTCGATGTTTTCCTCACTGTACTCAGATTTGAGAAAAGCACGGAAAGCAGCCAGTCCTCCTATGGATTGTTCAGAGGAAAACCAGGTCAGGCAAGAGGGTTGGTCCTTGAACATTTGTACCCCTGAATCCCAGCAAACAGTGATTGTGGGTTCTCCTTCCCAGAGCTGAATGAAGAGCTGCCCTGGGGCTGGCAGTGGGGAGGCTGGAATGCAGACAGGTCCCATGGGGATGTCACACATAGGGGCCCAGCTGCCTGTTCCCCCACTGTGACCTTCAGTGTCCCTGCCAGGGGAACACAAGCAACTCGTGTGTTCCCAGGAGGCCTTGAGGAGACAGCCAGTGTGCTCCACAGTCTCAGACCATGGGAACAACGTGAAGGAAACCTCAAGGACATGAGTGTAGCCCACAGCTGATGGGAAGGCAAAGTCTCCCATGGGTTCAGCTGCAAATAATATCTCCACCTTTTGGTTCTTGTTTAACCCACCACTAACTGTGTGTCCCAATCTTGCCCTCCTCTTGCACAAGGGCTAAACCAGTTGCTCTCACAAAACAGACAGCTCAGCAGTAGGCCAAAACCACACTCATGATGCATTGAGATTGACCCTTGCCTTGGATCTGAGCAAGAGACCCCTTCCCCACCCCTCCCAGAGGTCTGCGTGGCCAAAGGAGCTCCTGTGTGCCCCTAAGAGACAATCAGATAATGTCCTGTGTCCCCTCCCAGTACTGTTTAGAGCACACATGCTCTGCAGGCAGCATAAGAACCCTCTTCACTTACTGTCATGATGGATCAAATTTTCCAAAGAGTCTGCCCATTTTCTTACTTCCTCTTGGCTAAGCCTAAGAAGAGACAAAGGGAGAAACACATGGCTGAGTTAAAGAGAGTACATAAAGGACAAATTTGGTTTGTTTCTCAACACCACTAGAAAAATCTTTTTCCCTGATTGTTGTAAGAACATACACAAGAGACTGAGAATGAAATATCAGCTTGTTTTACAGATACCTCCAGGGATCCCAGATCTAACCTACAGAAATTTTGGTTTGCAATCCTCATCACCAGCCATGGGCTGGAAATGAATTTTCCTGGAAAAAAAATGGTGTGGAGTTCATATTTATTTTGTGCCTGGCTGCATCTCTTGCTGGAGCACAGATCTGGAATCACTCTTAGAAGTCATATCAGTGAACTCCAAAGGACTGGTTCCTTTAACCTGTCAGGGGAACAGTAGCTATGTGGAAAAGAGGAATGTGGGAACTGGAAACACATGGGGAGCACATCCTACATTCATTCCCTCTACCATACTAGAACACCCTAGGGCTCATCTCTTCCATTAGCAAACCTTGGCTTTTGGAGCCCTCTTTGGGGAGAACACAGTGTCCTTGCAGACTGGGGAGAGCAGTGACACCCTGACAGGCTGCTGGCTGGTTTGTCTGCCTACACCTCCATGCAGCTGTGGACTGTAGTGAACCCCAAGGATACAGGAAAAGCTCCTTGGAGAATTGAATGCTGAGTCATTCCTGAGCAAGTGTTATCCTGTTCCTCTGACCCGACCGTGTTGAAACCCTGTCCTTTAATCAGTTAAGACAATACTATTGTAACCCTTGTCTATTGGTCAGTTAAGGAATATGCTTAAACCTGCGGCTATTGGCTGGTTTTGGATCCATGCCAAGGCTATAAAAATAGCCCTCTGTACCCCCACAAGGGGAGAAGAAGAAGCGCTGTAACCCTTCGCAGACCTCCCGAATAAACCTCACTGCGGAACTTCGGCGTATTCTCTTCCCCTCTCTCTCTCCGTCTGCTATGCCATTGCCCCGGGCGATCTTCCTAGCAGCAGAGCTGAACTCATGAAAGAGCTGACGATCACTATAAGCTGAATATCACTAGCTCGCTAGGAAGTAGCTCGGTGGCTTGGCCCTTGCTTAACTCAGCTATTGGGTCTCTGCTAAAGACTTGATCTACTGAGCTAGCTGGGCATATTATATATAATAGTGGACCACTGCATAAATCCAGCCCAAAGAGGCATGGGATGCTGATTCTGCAATGTATTCAGTTGCACTGGGTCTGGAATGGAGTCATTCCCCTGTGCAGGACACTGTACACACCCTCCCCTGTGCTCATTCATATTGAATCGCAGAAGTGGTGCCAGAAGGGACTTCTAGTTCAGCATTCTTCATGGAAATTGAAGTCTTCAGGTGTTGATAGTCAGTCAGCTGACAGGACTATCAATACCTGAGGGCTATTGCCACACTAGCTCCAAGCACAGGTGTTCAGGAAGAATTGGGAAGCAGCACCAGAAACACTAATGGAGCCCAGCTTGGTGAAGGAATAAACAACATGCTGCAGCCAGTCTGGGATTCTAGGTGACACCACCTGCTCTTACCTCTGGCTTGAAGATAACTTCTCCTTCTTGCCCTGGGAAGAGCTGTAGTCACAGGAATCTGACTTCTGCAGCAAGAAGCCCAGACGGTGCTTCATGTCTTTGGCACTGAAGGAAAAAAAAAAATCAAGGAGGAGATGAAGACAATACTTTGCACTCCCTCTGCAGCTTCCTCCAGCATTACTCAGTGACACAAATGCAGGTCACTGACAGGGACTCCAGTGCTGATTTTCCCCTCATTGCATAATGCACATTTTTCATTCTAGACAAACACAATGCCAAAGAAGTCATTTTTCATGTTCAACAGCATCTTGCTGAGAAGGTCATCAGACTGGAAGCAGGTGGCAAAGGGGGAGAAGCTGCTGTTTTCCTACTGTTTACAGTAAAAATATTGTGATAGAAAAGCATCACATGCTGTGTGTGTCACCTCTCCTTGAGCTTATTTGCCCAGCTGCCAATGTGTGGTTCTTACACCCTTACTAATCCCTTCCTGCAGCCCCTGCCATTTCCCCACCTCACCAGCTGGCACAGGAACAGCAGGGCCATGCCAGGCCACCCCACCAAGTCCATGACACAGAGGGAAGGGAGGAAGTCAATGGCTTGGAGCAAGACTGTGGGGTGAAGTCAGGGGATGAGCCAAGAGCTCCACCATAACCAGCCCACACTGGCTGCAAGCTATGCCCTCACTCCACAGCAAGCTCCTCTGAAGATTCATCCTTAATTCTGTTCCACCTTCCAGCTCAGGACAATCCTTTCTTCACAGCAGCTTCTAGGTATGCAGCTGATACTGGCCTTGGCACCTCTCTGGGTTTCCTTCCAGTTTAAGAATGGGGGATGGGTAAACCATGCCTGCTTGCTCAGGGGCACAAGCCCTGGCCTGCCCCAAGGTGCAGCCACAGTGTAAAGCAGGAAGTTCTTCTCCTTCTCCTCAGATGTGAGCCTTGAAAAGAGCAAGAGGCTGTGCCACAGGGCTGAGCTCTGGTAGCTGCTCAGCCCCTCCGCACCACTCTCTGCTCCAGTGCCCTGTTAGGGGTCCTGGCCATACCTGATCTCACTGCTTGCCCCAGAAATGTTCCCTTAGCTCCAGCACTCGGGGAGAGCAAAGGGAGCTCACAACTGCTTTAGAGCAGGGTGCCTGTGGCCAACACCCACACCCAGGCTCTGTGCAGGCACCCATGGGGCCTCTGGGCTGCCAGGCTTGGGCTGCCTGGTGCTGTCATGCTCCTTGCCCAGGAGAAGAAGACTGCTCAGGTTTGCAGGAGGGTGGCAGCAGGAGGAAACAAGACACTGCTGCTTGCAGCCAGTCCCACAGCTTTCTGGAAGAGAGGGATTTGGCTGGGAATCCTGGACAGAGGTGTTTAAAAGATGTGAACTATTTTTCCTTGCATTTTTCAATATTTTTTTATCCTTATCAAATGTTCCTGCAAATTGGAAGTATCAACACTTTTTCCTTGCATTTTCAGCATCTGTTTTAAAATCCAACCCCCATGAGCAGGAAGCTTTATCCTCAGATGATAGGATAAAGCTGTCATCTTTAGCTCCCATCCCCGGATGGGAGCCAGCTGAGTCTCTGCTTGCGTTTTCCCAAGCCACTGCACATCTGCCGGGAAGCAGCCTCAGGAGTGCTGCTGCAGGCACGGGTGGGCAGAAAGGCAGCGCTGCACCAGCAGAGACCCACACGAGTTTGGATGGGCTGGATGAGAAGGGAGCATTGTGCCTCCCCCCTGGGCATCTCCAAGCTCCAGAGCACCTGAAAGGGAGTAACACCCCTCCAGGAGGGCTCATGCCAGCCTAGAGCCCCCTCGTGCTGGGCTATGGGGAAGGCCATGCTGCCGAGGGCACACCTGGGGCTGTGCAGGCTCAGCTCTGCTGATCCCACACACCGGGATGCAGCCAGGTCCTGCAGGGCTACAGTTCAGCCCATCCTGACTGGCACCACGCAGCAGGGGTGTGATGAGCTCCACAGGGCTGTGCACTGGGGAACAGCCTAACCTGGCCTCTCACCATGGCCCAGGGAAGTCAGGATCATCCTACACCAGCTGGTCCCGCATCCACATCCACCGTGCCCGCATCCCTGCCTGCTGGCACACGGGTCTCTGGTGCTGCCACGCTGCATATCTGCATTTGAAATGCATTTCAGGGGATAATCCTTGATTGTTATCCTGTCTGCCTTGCTTCTCCCTCAAAAGAATCAAGAAAATTTAGCAGAGAAGAGCCAAAGGAGAAAAGGGTGCAAAGACTGCAGCAGAAGCAGCTGACAGGAATCTCAAAATATCGCAATGCTAAAAGCTGCTGTTTGTGATGATGGGGACGATGGGAAGGAAGGCTTTAGAGTTCTCTCAGCTCCGTACAAAACCTTTCTGCAATTCTGCTTCTAGCTGAAAAAAACCACAAAAGCCTCTAAGCAGTCATTTGTATCTAATCTCGCAAAATAATCAAAGCCAAATCCGTCCTCCTGCCTCGGACACAAAGCTCAATGCATCAGCGTGTCTCCGGGCTAAAAAGACCATTACCAGATGCTCAGAAATAAACAGTACCTTTTTAAGCAAGTGGCTGGCAGTGCAGCGAGTCCCTTGCACATCTTGCTCCCAAGGTCGGATCAGTATTCCAGGAAAAACAACAAGGCAGGAGGCGGCAGAGGCTGCGCACGGTCCTGCGCCGACTGCGGGTTCAGTCCGGTGTGCGCGGCAGCTGTGCTGCCTTGGCTCGGTTTTATAGCCCAGCCCGACAGCCCAGCAGCTCTGGGTGACCCAGTCAGGAGTCAGCACAGCAGCAGCACCCGTCCCCTTTTTGCCCACCCAAGAGGAAGAGGGTGACGTATAAAACCCAGACAAAGGGGTGAGAGAGAGATTGAAAACCTTACCAGAAACGAAGCTCGATGTCTGGCTGCAGAGGTGGAATCTTTGAAAAGGGCTCAAAAAGCTTCGGGGACTTCCTCTATTGCAGGAGGTTGGGATGGTGCAGATCAAAAGCAGATTTTTGTGGGGGGACACAAATAGTAAAAAAGGTCATAGAATCAATTCTGAGACGTGAGATGAGCTTTGCTGGTTCCTCTGTTAATTTCCTTTCCTCTTCTATTTAAAGTAACCTGGATCAAGAAAGGGACAAGAATTTTAAACAGAAAAGGTTACCATAATCCAAACGAATGCAGAAAATAGAGCTCTTAAGGAAAGAAGAATGTAAATTCACCAGGGAACTACCCAGGCAGATGAGACTTTCCTGTTTTATTCCAGAGTCATGTGAATGTATATTTTTGGTGAGGCTGCAACAAAAGCCTGGGGGGGTGCAAGGCACTATTGGAATATAAAATGTGCATGTCTCAGCACATAAATTTGAGGACAGCTCACATACACGCATGGAAAAAAGGAATTTAGGTTGGCAGTGCATCTGCCTTAGATATGGGTATCACTGCAGCACCTTTTCCATTTGCATTTGCAAAATCAAAAGTCAGACCCAGGGACTCTGGTATCACCAAGGAAAGATTGTTAATTAAAATAAAAGGCTTAACTGTGCCTGCCCAGAAAGTCTTTGAAGAAGTTCTGAGGGTACTTCATGCTAAAGAATGAACCCATGAAACACCTGTGGGGGTGCCTGCACCGCCCTGGCTCTGCTGTAGTTCCAAGAACGGGATGACTTCAGCTGCTTGTCCTCAGCCCTTGGATGGTACAGAAGGCATCTCTCTCCCTGCCCCTCCAGGGAGAGAATTGGCTGATATTTATCAAGTTGCAGCTCAGCACAGCCTGTACCATCCTTATCAAAGCAGGGAAGGCTTTGGGCAGATGGAGGTGCATATGGGCTGCTGCATTTTAAGTCCTGCTCCCACTGTGAAATAAAGGAGCTTCTGATTAGCAGCAGGCTGCCTGCCCACACTATCCACTGCTGCATCTCCTCTCCCAGAAACCTCTCAGTGCTTTGCTCATGATCTGCAGAAGTTGCAAGATGAGCCTTTTCCTTCTGTATCTCTAAAATCTACAGCCAGCAGCATCGAGTCCAAATCCCCAAAGAGTTTACCTCCCTGGCATACTGCAACCTCTCAGATCATTAATTGTGCTGGAAGGCAATGCTCTAATTAACTGTAAAATGCTTTTGTAGGAACAGGACTGTCCTGATGCCAAACCTGAGGCAATGAGCCTGCGAGTCCTGCACTGTTTGGACTAAAAATCAGCTCCAGCTCAGGGCAGTGTAAAACTTCACCTGAATGAATGCCCTCATCCTTTTAGTGTTGGTGAGTTGACAGCCCTTGGGTGGATCTGTAGGAAGCAACTGAGCACTGGTAGAGTTCATGCCTAAGCTCTGTGGTGTCTTCTGTCTGGGGAGAAGTTGAAGGGCAGAATATGGCCAACAGAAAAATCTTAACTAATTATTTATTAAAAATATATTTAATTTCATTTGACTATCAAACTTGACTGACATTCAAACTTACTGACATTCAAACAAGTCAAGAGCTTGTCTGGCTGACACAATTAAGGTGTTTGCAAGCTCTAACCTTGCTCCTCTCTCTGGCAAGGTTACAGCTCTGGCTCAGGTGGGTCACTGTCTGATCGGCTGTCTGTCTCTGTCGGACACACGTGTAGGATGGTTTGTGGGCAGCCCGCACTGAAAAGATGAGACTGGACTCTTCTATAGTTCAGTCTTTGGTCTGCTTATTGTTTCTTATCTAGAATGCTTTTTCTCTGGCCAGCCGAGGTCTGACCAGCAGGGCAGCCACAAGCACTCTGACCGCCCACGGGGCGGCCGTACATTCTTATAGTGATAATTGCGTATGTGATATTTACAATTTTCTCCCAATGTCCCTCACCTATGTTAGACAGTGAACTACTACCTTGAACCAATCTGAAAGTGCCAACGTCACCCAAAAGATGGATGCCAAGAAGAAGGAGAAAAAGCCACGAGGCCGGGCCTGAATCCTCCATCTTGCCTCCATTAAACCCCCCTGTACCAAAATCATAAAAGCTATATTCTACCCTAAAAAGTATCATCCCTGCACCATTCAAACCCTAGAAACTTTCAGATCCTCACACCCAGGTGGCACATCCCTTGAAGGGTCGAAATCAAGCCACCAGGAATTCCTTGCCACATTCCAGGACTCCTGAGCCCCCCAAGGGTGTTCTCGGGGACTCAGAGCATCCGAGGTGATGTGCTAAGTTCCCACATCTCCCCCATCTCTTTGCACAAGAAGCACTTCTTTGGTAACTCGATTCGCTGCATGCCGTACACACAGAAAGACACACGGCACGAAAAGTGTGAGGATCGCAAGAACTATCAAAATGTAAAAACCTACTCTTAAAAGCTCTCTCCATAAAGGTGAAAGGTCAAAAAACTTCACCACGTCGTCAATCCAAGATCCAGTTATTTCACCAAGCTTTTTAATACTATCTTCTATTCTTTGGATATTCTCATGAATTGATCTCGAATGATCAGAGAGATTCATGCAGCACATCCCAGCAAATTCTTCGCACCCGTGTCCATGGGCGAGCAACAGATAATCAATTGCTGCTCTATTTTGGAGAGCCACTTCCTAGGGAAAGGAACTTCTGTGCAGAACACAAAAATTCTGCACTTTGTCTGCAAAATGTTGTATAACCAGATTTAGGAATGTCACACTTCTCTGTGGATTGCAAGCATGTTTGCTGCATGGCTCTAATGACACTCAGATGCTGATGTTGTCGACATCAGGTCACTTTCTGCATTCCCCAACTTCTGTGTGAGCAGGCTGTAATCAGGAATTTCTGGCACTGCCATCACAACAGCCAACCTAAATGGCTTTAAAATAAGGACCATTCTCCCTGGACTGGGCATGGAGACTCCTAGAAATGCTGCAGTTGAAATTTCTCTTTTTCCAGTTCATTAACACTGACTGGCTCAGCCTGGACCCCATGAGAGGGGTTTGGGCTTGTGCACTGTTTCTCCTCTAAGCTGTGTTTTCCAGCTTTTGCAGTTTAGTATCCTCTCAGCTACCCCAGCTGGTCTCCAATCTAAAGTATCCCCTTCCATCTCCCACCATCACAGGCAGGCCTTTTCTTCCAGGGTACAGACGGTGCTGTGCTCAACACCAAACTCTCTCCCCCCTCTTCCTCCTCCTCCTCCCTGCCAGCTCGTGAAGCAGCAGCTCAAGCCACGTTTTACGCCTGGCACGTCATCCCTGCTTGCCTCACCTGCTCATGGAGAGCTCAGCGGTGAGGATCAGCTTGGCTGCAGGGCTGGGGGTGGGCTGGGCTATCCCTAGGCCGTGCAGGGGCTCTCAGGAGCCAGCACAATTGCAAACGTCTTTGGTACCCATGTGGCATCCCTCGCCCCCTCCTCCGCTTCATCCCTGCTGTATGTCGAGCAGCTGGAGATGAGGCTCTGAACGGAGCTTTCCCTCCCACCACTGCCAGGGAAGAACGTCACACACGTGTGCTCACCCTGCACAGGAGCGCGTGTGGGATGTGTCCCTCGGCTCCCACAGCCAGAGGCAGCCCGTGGGAGGAGGCAGGGAGCACGAGGAGCGCTGCTGCTCCCGTGGTCATTGCCCGCAGCTGAGCTGCCCCAGGTTGTTGCCCTCCTGCCTCAGTCCTGTCCCTTCTCATCCCAGAGCAGCTGCCGTGGGATGGGAGGGCACCAGGAAGCTGCTGCTGCTTTGCGTCACTGGGACCCGGGAGGGCGTGACATGGGGCTGTGGGGATGGGCTGCTGGGCCAGGGCCTCTCCTGCCACAGCTGCCTTCCTTCCCCAGCGTGGCTTGCAGGGGCTGTAAGCCACTCCTGCTCCTCTGCCATCGCTCACAGAGCCAGCCAGGCACCTTGGGAAGGAGCGAGCAAATGCCCAGGTGTGCACAGTGGACACTGGGCAAAGCACTGCACATCTTTCCCACGGCCAGCCATATCCAATACGTGTCTGGCAGACAGTGTTGGTGAGGAACTGGAGCATCTCCTACACAGCTGAAAAGCATCAATGGGGTTGGCATTGGTCCCCAAGCCCCCAGGCTGCAGAAGCCCTCTACATGTAGCCGCTCTGGTGACATTTCTGCCCAGGCGAGTGGCCACAGTGGTGAGCCCTGCTGTGGGGAGGGGACCTGTACACCTGTTAGCAGGTAAGATTTTCCTTCCAGCACTGAGAGCTGCATCTTACCCATGCAGGCATGTGGCTTGAGCGAATTACAGCTAATGAGCTGGTAGCAGAGAACCCTGGAAGGACCACTGGGGTGTGAGCTTGGATGGATGAACTCAGCCCGTGTCTGAGCCTGACACTGCATGCAGCCATATTTCCTGTCCCAGGGCACTGACTGCAGCCTGACCTCCCTAACAGACACACAGAGAGGCCACACTCATTCCCATAGGGTCCCCCAGCCAGCGCTGGGATTCTCAGAAATAGCGTCCCACAGCAGAGTCTGAAGGGAATTGTCCTTTCCCATGGCTCTGCAATGCACCGTGTGACTCCACACATGAGCACGGCTCTGGCTCTCGTGGCCAGCCCCTGGAGGCGGCCTGAGGAGTGGCCATCTCCCCCCAGCTCAGCCCTGGCAGGAGGGATGAGTCACCCTTCTGCAATATGGGTCATTTGCCGCTCACATGGAAAATTTCTCGATTGCATGGATGTACCTCCAGCCTGACCCAGTCCCCTTTCTGCTCTGCATGCACGAGGCAAAAATGGAACTCTTAAAGGGAAAGCAGCTTTAGTTTGCTGTGGTAGTTTCTTGATAAGCCTGCTCTTCTCTGAAACAATGCTCTGTAGACATTAGCACATTCGTTTGTAGTCTCCCTTAGCTCTAGCTTTGCACAGTTCATACAACTAAATATGGAATCCAGACAATTTCCCCATGCTCTCAATTGTTTCCTACTTAGATGTGCACCTACAACAGCCTGCGGGGCCTTTTGTCATCTCTAAGGGCTTGGAGTTTCCTAATCATTCTGAGGGATTGGTGGGAGTCATATTTTTCTTCACTTCAACCCCAAGGTTTTTGGCTGCCTACTTGTCCTGTTAGTACCCAGAAAAAAAAATTTCAACTTGTGTCAAAGGAAGAATTTTGTTTAGCCCAAATGGATGGGTTTTTTTCCCTCTCCTGCTTTGGATTTGCTAATGAAATGTGTTGGTTTTTTGTATGATTTTTTTGGTGGGTTGTTTGTTTTTTGGTTGATTGGTTGGTTGGGTTTTTTTGTTTTGGTTTGGTTTTTTTTGGTCTGGCTATTGTTCTTTTTTTCATAGCCATCAGACCACAGGAAAATCTATTATTTGAGTAGCTTGCCTTCCAATTTCCCAAATCTCTGTCTCCTCATCCATTTTAAACATTTCCTGCTAATCACTAAGACAATCACTGCACCACAAACCAGTCAACATATGGCTGTTCACTGATGCTTCCTCATACAAAAATCACTTTGAAATGTCTCATTTAGCCACTTGTAATCCATTTAGTATGGATTTTATGACACTTTAAGCCAAATATTGATAGCACGTCATATTCACTTATGAATCTATTTCACCACCATAACTTCCTCATGAAAAAACTATTAAGCTCATTAGAAAAGGTCTATTTTTCCATTAGATCGTGTCAGCTGGTATCAATGACATCACTGCCTTTTCCAGTGTGTCCCCATTGTCCATACTAATAGTGCTCCTGAACTCATCAACAGGTTAAGAGCTATGTGACTGCACAGATCACCCTTTCCTAGGGAACCACTTTAATTGTGAGGACTAATCATGAAGAATCGTTAAGGTTGGAAAAGACCTCCAAGATCAGCAAGTCCAACCTTTCACCAAGCAACTCCATCCCAACTAAGCCATAGCACTGAGTGCCACGTCTGGTGATGGTGATTTCTCTACTTCCCTGGGCAGGTAGTTTTGGTCCTTAACCACCCTTTCAGTGAAGAAATTCTCCCCGATGTCCAGACTGAACCTCCCCTGGTGGAGCTTGAGGCCACTTCCTCTCATCCTGTCACTAGCTGCCTGGGACAAGAGTCCAAACCCCACCTGGCTCCAATTTCCTTTCAGGCAGTTGTAGCGAGTGATAAGGTTACTCGCTTCAGGTCACTGAGCTTCCTCTTCTCCAGGCTAAACACCCACAGCTCCCTCAGCTGCTCCTCACAGCACTTGTGCTCTCCAGAGCCTTCAGCACCTTCATTGTCCTTCTTGGACCTACTCTAGCACCTCAGTGTCTTTCTTGTAGTGAAGGGCCCAGAACTGGAAACAGTACTTGAGGTGTGGCCTCACCCAGTGCCCAGTACAGGGGGAACAATCCCTTCCCTGGTCCTGCTGCCACACTATTCTTGATCCAGGCTGCATGCCCTTGGCCTTCTTGCCCACCTGGGCACAGCTGGCTCATGTTCACCCACTCTTCACCAGCACCTCTTTTTCTGCTCGGCAGCTTCTCAGACACTCTGCCCCAGCCTGGAGCATTTCATGGGATTGCTGTGACCCAAAGGTAGGACCCAGCACCTGGCCTTCTTGAGCCTCATACAGCTGGCCTTGGCTCATGGATCCAGCCTGTCCAGATCCCTCTGCAGAGACTTCCTGCCCTCCAGCAGAGCAACACTCCCACTCAACTTGGTGTCTGTGAACTTGCTGAGGGTGCACTCGATCACCTCTTCCACATCACAGATAAAGATATTAAACAGGACTGGGCCCCATAGTGAGCCCTGTAGAACTGCACTGCTGACTGACCACTAGCTGGATGTAACTCCAGTCACCACTACTCTCTGGACCTGGCCATCCAGTCCATAACCCAGTGAAAAGTGCACCAGTCCAAGCCCCAGGCTTCCAGATTCTCCAGGAAAATGCTGTGGGGAAAATCAGAAAGCATGGCTTTCCAATTCCAGTATTGTTTTATTTTTAAATGAATGAAAAAGAACCACTCTTTGTCCAGAGCTCTTTGGTCTATTCCTCCAAGAATCCTAGTGCAAGCCAGTTGCACTTAGCTGATGCCAGACTGTGTGGATCATTCCCAGGGCTGTGTAGCCCTAGGTGGGGAGACACTTGCTGTCTTTACAATGGACACTGAGCTGCTGTTTATTTAAATGCACAGTTCTGTGTTCCTTCCTGCTCTTCACAAGCTTTTTGCACTACTTGAGGCTTACTGGGAAATGCCCTTGTGAGAAACAACTGTTCACTTTGAAAATTTAAAAAGGTTTGTTAAACCTTGACAAAAATACAACAAAAGGACTATATAAGGAAAAATTCACAGTGCTGGGAACTGCCTGCATGCATACCATATGGCTGGTTAATCTTCAAGATAGATGCTCAGTCTTTTATACCCCTGGGGGTTGCATCAACCAGCCCTAGCCCTTCCCAAAGTCTGTCAGTCAGCTCTTCTTTGCCATTTATTGGTGGAGACTGCTTTCTTGTAACTGGATTGGAGCTCAGGTGTTGCCATGCTGCACCCCCTAAGCACCCCCAAGCTTTTCCATTCCCAACTGCCCCAGGTAAGGGACACCTGTGCAGCTTCTTTGTACCTGTCCTGGACAGCCCAGGCTGTCTGATGGCAACAATACAGGGGGGAAAGGGAACTGTGGGGAGAACAGAGGACATCTAAACCACAATAACATAACTATACATCACTAAAGCTTTTCTTAATATTCACACAATAGTTATCCTTTAATTGCAAGAGCAAATCATCTCATTATCCATCTATAACACCCTTGAGCCAGAAGCTGTGATGAGTGGTGGTGGGACTGCTCAGAGTGACCCTGTGAGGCCCATCAATCACTGTTTGCTCACAGTCAGTGGTTGGCACACACCTCTCACTTGTGGGCTGATTGCTTCACCCTAAGGTATAGAGTAGGAGGAGGCATCAAGGGAGGCAGGAAGAGAGTTGATGCATCAGAAATTAAGATGTCTTTATGTACAGTTTGCAACAAAACCACTTCTTGTGCCTTCTGCACCCTAGCAACCCAGCTGTGCAGCAGCTCCTGTTCTCCAGCTTTAAAAAGCCCAACCCTTCAAAGTGAGTGAACTATCTTCTGCCTAGACAAGCACTGCAGGATGAGAAGTTATAAGCTACTAAACAAAATCTTTCATCACTGCAGATGTAGCGGGATCTACTCTCTTAACCTCAAACGGACCTTTCTTGCTCCCTTCCCTCTTATCTTTGCAGTGGCAGCTCAGCAAGATTAGAGGTGCCATACTGCAAGGCCCATGTCAGGGAACAAAAGCTAGGGCTTTATTGGCTCGTGAAAAGCCCAGGGGACGTTTTGTCAGTGAGGTCATGGCCCTGTGTCACAAGCACGTTGCTTGCTGCTCCGATCACAGTTTAGTAGCTGAGTTCTTTAAGGCAGCTCACAAAAGGTAGCTTGGAAGCAGCAAGCATCTGTCAGTGCCTGTCTCAAGGTTATGTCTGTTATTTAAAAGGCGACTTCTTACAAGCCTGTTAATGGGGTGGCAAGATCACGATTTCAGGCTAAAGAAACACAAAAGCAAGGACAAGCAGCTGCAGCAGAGAGACAGCACCTTTTCAGGGGCACTGCGTGATGCCAACGTGCTACATACAATGACTTGAGAAGAAATAAAAGGTCTTCATGCCGCCCCAGCCTGAGGGACAATTCTAAAAGGTGCCAGGTATCCAATGGATCCGTCAGCCCTGATGTGCAACTCACAAACAGAGAGAAGAGGAAACGCTGACAGCAGCTGATTCTTGGCTGAGGTTTCTTGACCTCTGTCTTGGAGGTGACTCGGACAAATTAAGTTGCAAGTGGCAAACATCCAGTGTAGCAAAAATGTGGAATACTACAGCGGGCAAATGTAGTATTTGAATTGTGGGCAAATATAGTATTTGAATTGTAGTATGTAGAATTGCTGCAGAGACTGGTTGCACGGGACTGCATACCCTGTATAACAGACATGCAGAGGCTGTTTGCCGAGCCCTGTTTTGTCAGGACATCTTGCTATATAAAATTTATGTTGCAGGAATACTGAAAATCTGGGCAGATCTGAGTTTCACTGTGCCACAGAGAAAGATTTTAAAACAAGATAGAGAAAGAGCTGTGAGCAAAATCTATGGCACATGGCTGTACCCAGCAGCTGAAGCTCAGAGGGATCACGCTCAATGCTTTGTTGCTCAGAAATTTCTGCTTTTTCAAAAAAAGAGGAAACAACTGTTTCATGTTGTTACATTTTATCCTTCTGAACTTGTCAGCAGGATGCAAGTGCCTGAGATTTTACTGTCTCTTCTGAAACCAGTCGTTTTTGTACTCCAGATGCAGGCTGGATGCTAAAGACTGCAATTACTGGCTCAGCAGATGAGCCACCAGTAAGCTGCTATCCCAAGGCAAATTCATGCTTTGTCTTTCAACTAGAAATAAGTTTTGAGGAAAAATATTGGCTTCTACACATGTTCTGAATCAAGCCTCCAGTGTATCCATAACTGGCTCATCTAACACAGGATCACTTGGATCACCCAGGAATCTGACCAACACTTACTGCAGCAATCCTAAATGGTCATCCATAGGGGACTTGTGGTTCTAAGGACGTAATGCAAAAAAATCAAAGGAGATACTCTGTTGGATAACCTTATAAATGGAGCCACAAAGGTACGTTATGGACCTGGACTTCCTTCCTCAGATCAAGTATGTTCAGCTCCAGGACACTGTCTCTGATCACTGAGAGAAAGACAAGTCAGCTCTAAAGACATGCATCACACTGAAAGGAGCAGCAATGCTCATTATTGTCATGGTACAAATCATGCGCAAAGAGTTTTATAGTCCATAAGTACAGAGTGTTTATCTTATTTGTTCATCATAAGAAATTGCAGTTTGTGGCAAATTGCGTTTTGCCATTTTGTGAAATTATGCTGCAGTCCCAGTCAGTCCAGCTAAACCTCACCCACCGAAATCTAACATGAGATTGCCACTCAGTTTAACTTCCCTAATGGACCTGTCCCACCTGGAAAGGATTGCCAGACACAGACCTTGGGTTGTTACACAGAGCACTAGATGACCATCAAAACATGCCCAACATCCCATCAGCCAGGAAGTCCTGCCTGTTGGACAAGACATTGCTTGTCCTCTGCCCATATCACTGGGACAGCTGCACACCACTGCCATGCTTCCCTGTGCATTCACCTCTGCTCCATGGGCCGTGTCCTGCCCTTGTGCTGCCACCAGACACCAGCTGTATTTCTCCCTGTCCCATGAGCACCAGCATCTTGTGGTGCCTGTGAAGGGAGGGCCAGGCTGAGAAACAGAATGGAGACACTCTGCCTGGGAATGGGAAAGGCTGGGGTCATGAGAGCTGGAAAGGGAAAGAATACCCAGTGATGTACAGAAGGAGCAGGAAGCTCTGTGAGGAGAGGCCCTGAGATGAGCCATGGGAAGGAGGAGGACACATCCCACAGCATTTGGACAAAACAATCCTTGGGAACACTGTCCAGCAGCCAAGGATCTCCAGGGACATTCATCTGTCCCTGGAGGGAGCATCTGCATGTGCTGAGAGGCCTTGCTGACCTGCAAGAGAGGTCACAGTGAGCTGAAAGCAGCACCCCAGTACTTTAGGACAGTGTAGCAGGATCTTTAAGAGAACTGTGCCACATATGGGCTCCAGAATGAGTCTTCAGCTCAGCAACACCCAACCATCTTCACTGTCATCTTGTGCTTGAGATGCACCATGGAGAATAACTTATATTCGGAGTGGGAGCAGCTAAAAATAGTGCTAATATAACAAGGATGAGAGATGAATTTCAAAATGGAGCAAGAAAATCCAGAATCCCCTCACAGTCATTATATACTCTCACAGCTTTCAGACATGCTTTGAACAGCAAATGCTATTGCTGTTTGTTAGATAAAGAGGCAAATTGTTTGTGACAGTGGCAGATGCCTGGAAGGCTTCATGTTGGAGTGATTTCATTTTGTCCCCTCTTCCTTCAACATACCTTGTTGCTCTCCATCTTTTAACCCCGTTCCCTGTTTCCTTCAACCAAAATATATAGGGCTGAGCTGCCAGCAGGCATGCAGAGCATCTGGTAAGCTATCACATCAAACCTTTCACTGGCACACAACAGAATGGCATCTGTAAATATCTACGTCAGCATCAACAAGGCAACTCTCCCTGTCTTTTTTCAGGCTCACCCTCCGGGTGGTGCAGTTTCTGCCATGTGCAGAGGGTCTGTCCCTTCTGATGTGGGTTTGTGCATCTGCAGCACAATCTCTGAATAAGCACTGCGGATCTGTGAAATCTTTACGAATTTGTTGATGAGAGACAAGCAGAAGGCTCAACCAAGAGCTCAGGCTGCCATGATACCCCAATCCCTGGTGCTCACACTCCTTCAGGTGGTGCAAAAGGTACTCCTGACTGAAGGAGGACAATCCACTTGCACCTCACCGAATTAGCTGCCTAGAGACCTCTCAAAAGCTACAGAATCCCTGAGTTTAAGCCTTATCTTAAGAAAAAAGGTAATTTCTCTCCCTTCGTCGGAGCTCTTTGAATACGGTGACCCCTGTCCTGGTGCTGTCTCTCACCTGTCTCACACATATGCTGGCTCCCCCCACACTCTGCAAGCCCTGCACTGCCCCTGAGCAATCCCTGCCTCGCTGCGACTATAATGCAGAGGAAGTGGCTCATCTAAACTCTCTTAACCGTTCCAGGGGCTTTAGGGGGTGTTTACCCCTCCTGTTCTAGTAGACAAGGGCTCCAGGGAAGCTACCTTGAAATCCGAGCTGTATTTAGAGTGACAGGCAGCTGATGCAAAACAGGCTCAAAAGGCAGTTTGGAAAAGATAAATTGGGTAGAGAGAGGCCTGGCTCACTCCTCCCACAGCCACAATAAAGTGCTTGATGTGTCCCTTCTCTGCACTCGATCACGTTCCTGCTGCCTGTTTCATATTATGCAACTGATTGACTTCACAAGATGTGAGAACAGAGCGTCTCCTTGCCCTGCTCCCTGATATGTGCTAAGTGTGTTAGACTGGAAGGAAGAAGCAAAAATCAAAACAAGCCCTGAAGCTGCCTGGTTTCCCTGCTAATCGCTTGTGCTCAGATCCTTGAGCTACAGTAGTCTGAAGGCACCACCCTGAGCATGTTTCACGGGCCTGCAGAGCTGTTCTGCTGCAGCTTCCCAGTGAGCACTGGGATATTTTCTGTACCGAACAAAAACTGTGCTCAAACAGGACTTTTCTCTTTGAGTGTTAATGAGCACCTCTCGAAGCAGACTCTGCTCCATGAGATGTGTAGGAAGGCAGCAGGAGGCACAGAGGCCAGCTGTCTTGCCAGCTGCATCCCCATCACACAACATTAAAGTCACAGGGCTGTGGCCAAGGGCACGACCTGCCCTGAGAGCTCAAGGCATTTCTCATGGAGGCTCAGACTGCTCCCATTCAGGAATCCACTGCCCTGGGGCCAGCATATTCCACTGTAGCATCTTCAGCCTGGTGCCACCTCCCCAGGGATAGTCTTCAAAAAGCACTTCTCACCATGATGCTCATACTAGGAGGGAACAGGATCTCTCAACAGAGGACACCCACGTTGTGTACTCTCATGTCCAAGGTACACCACTGTGATCTTGCTGAGCTTCTCAGAATAACATTTCTCCATGAAATCTAGTGCTGACAAGAGTGGGTTTGCTACTGTATTTTTCCATTTTCCAGCAGCCAGCTGTGGATTGCCTTTACTTATAGCTCATGAATAATAGAGGCTGAACCCCACTATGCTTTATAAATTCTCCAGTAAATGCATACTTGGTCCAAACCCCATCAGGGCAGTACAGAAGGCAGGCTGGACTGTGTCAGCAGCAGAGACCAAAGTAGGCTCAAATTTTGAAGAAATTATCTCTAAAATCCTGCTTGTCTTTGTTCTGTCTGAGTCACACAAGGTAATATACAGTACATACGGGAAGGGGAATGGGGACAGCTCTAAAAGCAGGATTTTTCTTCCCCCACTGCAATTTTCCTCTCATATATTGCCTGGAGTTGTTCATAAGAGGGCAGGATATTCTGCCCTCAGCCCTTGACCAACAGTCTTGCGGCATATAATTCAGTCAAATGTCTGCTTAGTATTGTTAATAGAAAAGAGGACTGCAATATGATATTGGCTTTCACATTTATAGATATTATTTTTTGCATTGATCATAAGTATTCAGATATCATATCATGTACACCTTTATTTAGCTGTTTGTCAGTATAACAAAATCTATGAGTTTAAGTATGTCCTGCATAGTTTATAGAAATAGTAGTAGGGTGAATATACCATATAATAGGCCTTAGCTGAACACTAGGTGTTAAAATACCTCTATGTAACCAAACAAATGGTGTAAAGTGATCATGCTGTTCCCCTTTCCATTGACTGAATCCTTCAAGTAATAAGATAACTGTGACAAAAACCAGAGCACCAGAGGACAATT
This sequence comes from Emberiza elegans, assembly GCA_024865655.1. Taxonomy (NCBI): domain Eukaryota; kingdom Metazoa; phylum Chordata; class Aves; order Passeriformes; family Fringillidae; genus Emberiza; species Emberiza elegans. The sequence continues at coordinate 289,792 of JALJVW010000238.1, read as the reverse complement.
TAAGAATACCATGTTAAATTTAAGGAGGACATACAAAAATCTTACAGAGGATGTGAAACAGCAGGATGGAGACACAAGAAGAAATAAAATATATTGACCTGACACACAGGATGTTATGCAGATAAGCTGGAGTGTGAAAAACCCAAACAAAGAAGTTCTCAAAACATCAGAAAGTCTACAAGAATATTTGAAAAATGTATGAAACACATGAATATGCATGTACCTCAGGATGTAATCATGTAATGGATGTAACCATATAAAGATAACACTGTCACGACAGGGCATGTTCTTTGGCTGCCTGCCAGGAGCACCCCAGCACTGGACTTTTGTCTCTTATTTTATCCCTTAATAAACGCCACAAAAATTCTTTATCTTGAACTCTGTTTTCCAACAAAACAGCAACAGACCTGGAACACAAAATCAGTTATTATTATATAAGGACAGGGAAATTATTCCAAGTCAAAACTCCATCAGATTTTTACCCAGCTATTCTGTGTTCTGCAGCTGCTAACGCTTTTTCAGTTAACCTGTTTCAGTACTGGTGTAGAAACATGAGTATCTCAACCAGCCTCCACTCATTAACTAACTGGCCTAACCATCCAGGGTTTGCAATTCAGTGAAGCTAATACTTTGTTTAGCAGCAAGTACATCTGACCCTCCAGGGATTGTCTGGAGACACTATCACCCTTTCCAATCCATCCAGAATCCCCAAATATGCAGCCATGGAAGAGCAGTGCTGAACCTAGCATGTACAGAGCTTAGCAGCAGTTTAACTACAGACTGGAAATGAGGAAAAGCATGGAGATTCAGAACATGAGCAATCCCGCACAGGGAACAAGGGGAGGGAGAGCAGAGTGTGCCATGCACACAGGCAGGCTGCTGGAGGTCAGTGCAGGATGAATGGATGAGACACAGAAGCTATCAATCAACTACACAGCTAAGCAGACAAATTTTTTTTCCAGGAGGTAAAAGGCTAGCAGGCTGGGACCATGCTGCCAAGAGCACAGGACAGTGTGCAGAAATGGAGCCTTAAACTGTACACACTGCCCTTCCTGCCACCAACAGAACAGGCTAAACTCTTCAGATTTGAGGCTTATCTGCTTCTCCTAGTCTGGACACGTTTGCTTTCCTGGTGGCCCATCAGGAAATGCAGTGGTGTGTGAATTGCCATTCTCTTGGTGGGACGTGGGGTCTTGCGATGCCTTCCTTGTCTGTCAGATGTGATCTGACCAGACTGCAAGGTCTTTTGGTCATGACATAAACACATTCTTCAGTTTTACAACCAGGAATAGCATCCTAGAAACTCAGTTCTGGAAGCAGTGCTCTACCTTATCAGTACAGGTCATTCTTTTAATCCTCACCCTCTTGCTTTTCTCTCATTCTTTACACACTACAATTCAGGCTTCACTTCAACCTTAGTATTTCTGTTACAAATCTCTTACACACCTACACATGGGATAATCACAGGGCTCTGCCTCCTTCAGACATTCAGTAAGAGGCTGGAAGATGGATATTGTTCTTCAAGGAGGCTGCAGACTGACTGGAAAGAGTCCAGAGTGCAGACCTAAAAGATAAGATGGAAGAATGAGAGTTTGCTCAATCTAGAAGTGGGCAGACCAAAGGGACACAGGGTAACGATACATGAAGTACCTAAACATCACAGCCATAAAAGGCTGCAGTTATGGAGAGGAAGATGATAAACTGTTAGTGTGTCCATGCTGGGTAAGGACAAGAAATACTTGCCCTCAATTACACCAAATAAGGATTAGATTAGGCAGCAGAACAAGATATTTCCAGCCATAAGATCATGAAGTACTAGACTGGATCATCTGGAGAAGGGCTTTTAACACCACATCAAAGAACTCCCACTAAAAGTATAATTTATCTGCCTCTGCCTTGGAGCTTGGTGAAGCTGTAAATGGCCTTTCTGCATTCTTTCAGAGAGGGTTTATGGGGAGATGGTAAAACAGGAGTTTAAATTTCAGCCTTGGTCTCCATGTTGGTGGAGATTTGTGGCTGAATGTCGGGGACATGGCATGTCCTGATCCTAATGATCCCACCTGGCTGCCTCAGGGACAAACATCCAGCTCTTGCTGAATACCAGGGAGCAGAGACCCACTGGCTCTGTACAATCCTGACCTTCCCATTCTTCCCAAGCTTTGTTACTCTTTGACCACTGCCATAAACCAAGCTAAGCCACATCATCAAAATGGTTCTTTTTTTTTTTTTTTAAAGCTAAATGGATTTCCACCTACTCTGCAACCCTGGGAGAAAAGAAAGTTGAATTTCTGGCTAGAGACAGCAGTTCACAGTGACCAGTCGCAAGGGAAAGGAAAAGATGATATCAATGTTTCTGAGTTTCCAGTTAATTGTGTTTACTGAAGAATTCATAGCATTACAGTGCCTTGAGCTTTGGCCAAGTCTGTAGAAGTAAATAAAGACAATTCCAGCCTAATGTTAGAAAACTGACCCTTGGATTATTTCTGAGTTCACTTCTTCCAAGAGCCAGAATAAACTCTGATGTGTATATGATACGTGAAATAGGGAGCATTAGACTTATACCTTATTATTTCAGCAAAGAAATGTGTTTGCTGTAGGGAGAAGGCACCTCTCCTCCAGGTGACAGGCCAAAAACATAGCAGTCCTTTCCTCCCAGGGCTTGTCTGGTGACCCCTGTGCAGCTCAGCAGACTTCCAGTGACCTTCTCAGGAGGATGTGCTGCAAATGTGCTCTGTAAGGAGGCAGCAGCAGGGGAGATGCTGTCCAAAGGGAAACAAGGCAGGAGCTGAGGATGACCCCAGCATTGGCTGTGTCCTCACTGAGGGCACCATCCCACAGCACCTGAGGAAAGCAGGTCACACAGGAACCCACCAGTGTCCATCCACAGCCCTGGGATGGATCAGAGTAGGGGCCTTTTAGAGAGGTCTAGCAGGAGATGGGGCTGGAGACAGACCAGCCTACAGCAGAGCTTAAGACCTGAGTTTAAACGGAGGTCCTGGGCCATGAGCATAGGGTGTGGCTGGGGCTGGTTGGGGCAGCTAAAGCCCCTCAGTGCCCTTAGGGGCTCTGATACACTGCCCTGCACCCTGAGCCTGCTCCCAGAAGGGCAGAGCCATCTCTGCCCTCCCACGAGGAGCTGTGCTCTGCCCAGAGGCCATGGCAAGCATCAGGTGCAGGCCAGTTCCTTTCTGATCCCTTTCCAGCCCCTCTTCCCCCTGGCACGCCGTGCCAGCCAGGGTCCTGCTGACTCCTCCTATGCTTTATGAGCACACTTTGCAGATTGCTCACAGCAACCCCAACACAGCCATTTCTACCCAGTACAGCCCCATTAGCCAGCAGCTCCCTCCTCAGTCTTTAATGATTCAAACCACAAAGCCATTTGTCATGCTACATCTTCTTTCCCAGTGAGTAAAAGTCAATTAGTGTTTTCAACTTTGCTCTGAAACAGCCTGGCTCCCTCCTGCTTCTTTATGCTACCAGGAAACCATCTACAATAATGACTTCCTTGGATGTCTAGTGCTGTGTTGCTGTGAATTACAAGCTCTCTAAACTTCTCTCCCTGTGTACCAAACACCTTACACAGAAGCTATGTTTTGCTGCCAGAAGTCCATGATGAATTGGGTTTTGAACCTGTCATATGGCTGCTTTTTAAATTTTAATTTTTATGGTCAAGAAAAGAAATAAAATTTTGGCTTCCAGAATCTTATTTCCTAATTCAAACATGTAGTTTTTAATCCTGCCTTAGTAGAGGAATAAACTCTTCAAAAACAAATGCTCCAGAAGATCTGCAGAGTCAAAGCACATGGGAGTGCTGTGGCTGCCAGTGAACTCTGGTGGCCTGCTGTCACCCCAGGGCCCTGGCCAGCACCAGGTCACACAGCCCAGGCTCCCTGTGAGTGGCTGGCTGCAGCCCACAGGGGCTTCAAACAAGGGGCTTTGCAGAAACAAATCAGCTCCAAACACAAGCTCAGAGTTTCTTGTATTAGTCAGTGGTAGGATGTAATAAGGCATTAAAACTTGACTGGCACATGATAATTGTATTAGAGCTGCAAGGGTTTTAAAGTTAAGAGACAGTAATGTTCCTGAAATGAAAAATTCAAAACTAGTTTTTTATCATATTGATATTTTTATTTGAAGGAATAGCCATTAATCAGAGCTAATTGAAATAAAATAAGATTTCAAAAATTAAGTTATTTAATTGCCTTGTCATTTTTAATTAAAGAAAGCAATTCAATTATTAAATAAAATCAGATGTTTTTAGGTTCATTGCTGGTCAGCAATGAATTTATACATCTGCCTGAATTTCACAGAATCAAGCAATGGTTTGGGTTGGAAGGTTTAGCATACTACCCCCTCGTGAGCAGCAGATTCACAGCAGGTGAGTGGCACCTGAGCTCCTTGACTGAAGTCTCCTACCCCACCAACATGCCAGCATCCTCCCTTCCACATTGTGGAAGAGCTGTGAATGTCCTTCTATTTGCAAATATCCCCTCTTGGGCAGGTTGTAGTGTATCACCTGCCTCAGAAAGCCCACACAATAATTCCTGCTCTATGGCTAATCGACAGGCAGGGGCTGGTCTTTGAGTCCATGGCATCCCTTCTGGCACCTCCTGGGGCAAGTTCCATGCAGTGCCAGGCTGCTGGTGCTCTGCTGAGTGTGCTTCCTGGCATCCACGTCTCTCGCGGCTGGATGGGGCTTGCCCTGGGCAACAGCACCTGGGGCACAAAGCCGATCCTGAGTCACTTTTGGGGAGAGCAGCCGCTGTTCAGATGGGGCCAAGCACATGTGTAGGGAGTGTTTGGGAGGGTTCTGCTCATCTCTGATTCAGCCTTGAAAGCAGCTGGCAAAAGTCACTGGGCCTGGCTTCAGGCCCAGCTCACACAATTAGAAAAGTATTAGCTGAACTTAATAGGAAAATCAACATTAAGCAGATCGGAGCTGATACAGTTGTTAAAGACTATGTAGTGTTTTTCCCTGGCAGAATCCCAGCCTAATGGAGGGCTTCCAGCACCCAGAGCAGTCTCCAAATGAAGGCTTAATTGGCCTCTGAAGCCACTCATATAATTACAAACACTTTTAATGAAGTATGAAAAATACGAGAGCCTGGGACTGGGACATGGAGGGAAGAAATCACTCATTTCAGAAAACAAAGCAAAGCTGCTTTACCTTCCTCTTACATTGAAATCTTCCCAGCTCCTGCCTGGCCAGCAGACTCCCGTCAGGTGCTAATTTCCAGGGCAGTGCTAAGACTGAGGGGAAATCTAACACAAGACAAAACTTCTGCTTTCTCCTGGCTGTGGGGGACACCCCTCTAGGCCCCCCATCCCCGGGGGTGGGGTGAACACTGGGTAGACACGGGGATGGACTTGGACTGCCCACTGCTTGTGTGCACAGCACAGCCCTGTCTGCAGCAACACAGCTGATCTGGCAGAGGATTTATTGTTTGATTCTGCCGTAACTTCAGCTAAATGGCCTCCCTAATTTTCTTCAACAGCTCCTCAGTTCCTATATTGGATTGAGACAAAGATCAAGGGCATTTGGGCTGGTCTACGATTTTCTGGTTTGCTGGGGCAATTTGTTGGCTTGTTTGTTTTCAGGAAGACTCTCAAGTCTTACTGACAGAGTAACCGAGGTCTGGAAGGGAGTCAGAACCCATCTGGTCCAACATTCACAAAGAGCAAGGAGAGATAGGACATCCTATATCCTTTCTATAGATCAGGTGGCACCTGGTCCCACCAAAAGGAAACCTCAATCAGGAATGTTAGGAAGGATCCACAGGCAGATCAAGTTCAATCAAGAAGGATTCCTCCCTGTATATATGAGCAAAACAGCTGTAGCAGCACCACACCCAGCCTTGTCCAATTAGCCATGCCATCATCCTGGCTAATTAGCCTACTCAGAGCTTTGCAGGGCCACAGGAACGTTGCTTATTCTTTCAGTATCAGTTCAGACCACACTGCAGACTTCACCTTATATTTTGTCCCAGTGTTTATGACTAAGGCCAGGGTCAGGAGCTGTGTGTGTCCATCACCCACACCCCTGCTGCCAAAGCTCACAGCTAGTAATGCAGGGAGAGAAAAAATTCAGGAGAAAAATTCCAATAGTGTCATATGGAAGGTGAAGGGATGGCACAAGTACTACCAAGGCTGCCAGAAGGGCAGCAAGGAGGCAGCAGTCAGCTGTGCCTGCTGTAGGGTAGATAAACACCCCTGAGCATCACTTTGGTGCAGACTGGTTTTCACCACACACCTTGTGGGATTTGAAGGCTCATGGCCCTACACACATCTTGGCCTTCCCTCTTGGACCCTGCATTCCTCTCTTTGGAGAGCTCCAGTGCTCATTTCTCATGTGCCAACACACACCCTAAACAGTGTCCATACAAAGCCACTGAGTCACTCAGACCAGGAATGAGAGACAGGAAATTTCCATGCTCTCCAAGAAACTGATTTTGGCTGGACTTACTCAGCGTCCTGTCACTGCTGTGGCATTCACGTGTAGTTACACACTGAGAGATGGACACTGGTCACTGGACCACAATTTTTTTCATATGACTAACACGGTTAGCTAGCAAATTCTGTCCAAGAATTCTAGCCCTGCACAGGCCAGACTGTGTCAAGAAACGCTGCAGGATAATCTCACACGTAGTATTTCTTATCTTAGGGGGCACCAGGCATTCTACTGAAGCAGGCTGAATTCAAGCAAAGGGCGAGCATCCTCTCTCCCTTTGGAAGATGGTGATTAACAGCTACAGTTTCCCTGGCACAACCTGGACACAGTCAGACCCAAAGCAATGACTTTTTCCTTGGCTTTGCTGGGTTTTACTTTAACAGTTAAAATGCTAACATTTGATCAAATCACACTTGGCTAGAGCAAGACCTGTCATGAGCTTAACTGCCCTCAAGTGATAATAAGCAGGAAGTGCAGATAAACAAGGCACCTGAAGAGAAGCACGTTTTGCAGCAGCCAGAGTAAGACTTCAGAGAGGCTCACTTGTGCAAGGAGGCTTTCCCTCACATGTCCTAGGCACAAGCCCGGGATTTTGCTTTGAAGTATCTGCTCTGACTCTGCCCCTAGGGCTTGCTGGGGTTCCCTGTTTTCAGCTCTGCTCAGATAACCATCACACCAGCTAAATGAGTACAGCATGGTAAGCATGGGGCAAAGCAGTGCCAAATAATCCTTCAGAAGCCAGACAAGGACCCCAGGTCCCAGCCCACCTGGTTTTTTACAGCTGAGATGACGTGGGTTCCCACATGCACTCAGCTGCCAGATAATGACTACAGGCGCAAACATCAAGAGAACCGTTGTGTCTCTGGCCACGTCTGCACAGCCCTGCCACAAAAGTAACAGAAACAGAAAGAAACAGGGCCTGTGCCATCTATACGAATGGAGATTTGTCATTGATGGGTCTGTCATTGGAAGAGGGTGACCAGGACAGCAGTGTATGATCACTCACTCAGCTCTGGAAACTGGAGATCCATCAGAAGTGAGCAGGTGATAAGAGCATCCACAGGTCCTTCTCAGCAGGAACAGAAGGGTGCTCTGATACAGATGATCTTTAAACCGAGAGTTGATGGTCTGAGCTTGCACAGTCATGAGGGCCACCAACTCTTTTGCCCCCCAGGCAGCCGACAAGGATCTTCACCTCACGGCACATGTCTGAGATGAATTAGTATGAACCAGGCAGCAAAACTGCAAGTACAAGGGAAGTCTGAAAGGAGGTTGGAGCCAGGTGGGGTCCAGCCTCTCCTCCCAGGCTACTTGTGATATGACCAAAGTTTTAAGCTGTGCCAGGGGTGGTTTAGGTTGTATATTAGGAAGAATTTTTTCACACGAAAGATGATTAGACACTGGAATGGGCTGCCCTGGGAGGTGGTGCAGTCACCACCCCTGGAGGTGTTTAAGGACTGGACGTGGCCCTCAGTGCCCATGGTCTGGGTGACAACGTGTGGTTGGGTCAGAGCTTGGAGTCGCTGATCTCAGAGGTCTTTTCCAATCAAACTGATTCTGTGATTCTGTGTGACTCAGCAGGGATCTGCTGGAGGTGTGGGATGGATACATGGGGGTACCAAAGCTGCTCTTTCTGCTGGCTGCAGGTCTGACCCTCTCACAGACAGCTCTGAACCTCGGAGGAAAACCGAGGCAAGCTGCAGCAAAACTACCTCTAGAGAAGTAACAGAGCGGGCTAATGAAAGGGAGGAGGGTAGGAGGGCTGGGAGGAGCTGTTCCCCGGGCGACAGTGGGAGCTGTAGTCCCGCACCCTCCATGGCTGCACCTCAGCCTGTGCCCTGTTCTGGAAATCAGGCTCTGTGTTTCCTGGAAAACCCCAAACAACTGACTCCTTTCACCAGGGAAGCACCTGGAAAGAAAATTTCCAAAAGATCAGATTATTGCACTGCTTTTCTTAGTCCTTAAGAAAGGCTGCTCTGTTCATTGCTGCTGAACCAAGCCCCCCTCACCAGCATGAGCTGGGGAGGATGGAAGGTACCAGCAGCAGAGAGGGACAGCACACAGCTCTTTTGGGTTTGACTAGAGAACGTGTGGGATGCTGATTCCTAGGCAGAGGTGTTCATGTCCCCTTTTTGCGAGGGAGAAAGGACATGTCAGAACTTTTCCAACAGAGGGAGCACCGGGACAGCCGTGGCTACTGTCAGCCACCAGCTGCGGCGCCTTATTTTGGTGCTGGAAGGGCTGGGTGCCCATATATCCATCCTCTGGGCAACATGTGTCTCTACTACAACATGTAACATCGGTCAGGATGAGACTGGAATTTGACAATCAGAAAGCAAACACTTTAAACTTGGAGATCATTCTGGGTTGAAAAAAAAATACTTAGCCTCAGTGAAAATCTCTAAATTAGGATTTGAAAAGTTAGTGGATCAAGTAAACCAAAGGGTCTCCTGATCTGCAGACCTTCCCTAGGAATTGCAAAAAATGGCTTGTGGTCACTGCAAACTGGAATGGAAATTGTTTCATACATGCCACAAGGACACATTTCAGATCAACGGTCTGTCCTCAAGCAATCTAGGCTGATCAGCAACAGATGAAGTGCAACATTTGTATTAGATTTGGTGACCGCAGCAATATCAAACTTATTAAAGATTCATGTTTATCAAGTTGACAGCAGAAGCTGATAAATGATCACCTGTTTTCACTCAACAGAGAGACTAGAATACCTCCCTTCCTAGTGTGCATACTGAAACTGCAAATATCATACTTCCTCTGTTTTAAGGAAGCACTTTTGGCAAGCTTTGCAAAACTTATTTTTGTGATTCCAATTACTCTAGCTGTGGCAGAGAAACAGAGAGGAGAAAGACAGGAGCAGCAGATTGGGCCTGAGGAGAATCTGGTGTGAAAACAAGAGGTCACCAAGGACAACTCGTGCAAAAGCTAAGAAGTGTATCATCAAACCCACAGTAATCATGAAGCATGATTCAGGCTAAAAGCCTGAAAAATTCGAGGAATGGATAGTGCCCAAATGGCAAGGTCTTTTGTCATGGTAATAACAGCACAGGTTGACAGTGAGGAATTCATAAAATGCATCCTGCTGCCTAGCAGAATTAAGGATGGGTTCAGTTGTTTCTGCTGTTGCTGCTCACATCTGCTGGGTCCCAAATGTCTCAGATCTTTGCCAGATCACACAGTCTCCAACACAACACTTCGAACAAATCAGATAAGATTTCTTGCATGACTGGAATTAAACACTCACACAAGGACTTTACTAGAGTAAAGCCTTGTCTCTGCTATGCCTGAAGTTTCCCTGAAGGCTCTGTAGGACTCACAGCCCTCAGCCTCTTACTGTGTTAGGTAACCAGTACGTTTTCTTGACGGTTCCTGCAAATCTGAAAAAACTGGATAGCAGTTTCGGGAAAGTTGGTACCCTGATGCCTGGTGACAGAAGGCTTTTGTTGGAAATTCTGGTATTAGCAAAGAAGAAGAGAGACTATGACTGACTGGTAAAGGCTGACAAGGAACGTCCCTGCCTCAAAGCCAAACTCCTCATTAGATTTCTAAGTTGAGGAGGAGGAAAAGAAAACCACAACTGCAAAACTTCCATAATCTAGGAAGTAAAACTATTCCAGCTTCCATTTTAGAATACAACTTTTTTCAATCCTCAAAAACCAGTTGAACCTTCCTGGAAAATTTCTCAGTCATTCTGAAGATTGCACTGAAATGTGATGTAACATTATTATTTTTACCTAATTTTTGTGATGAACGTCTTTGGGTAATTACTGAAGAGAAAGATCAGACTGACATGTAGCTTTTATATCTTCAGATGCTTTTTACAGACTTTGAAGATAATATATTTACATATTCATATGTAAATTTAGCTATATATTTTCAAGTTTTTTGGGTACCAATTTTTTTTACTGCTCTGATGGGAAATCCACTATACCACTTTGTAAGCCCTTGGACTATTCAACTCAGCTAAATTCAGGATGCAAGAACAAAGTGTTATCAGGAAGAAGTAACAATAAAATATAACATATAAGCTGAAAAAAAATATTGCAGAATCACTGTGGAGGTTTGACAATGCCTGCCCTGGTAGCTCAGCCTGGGCTGCAGCATCCTGAGATGTTCCTGATAGTCTGCCTGGAAGAGAAGAGATGCCTGGCATTAAGCATGTTGGCTCTGGTTAAACCACCCAGTGGTCTAGTGATAGCGGACTCAGTCCTGATGCAACACAGATTGTATTCCTATATGCTCTGTAGGGAGTTTGATATTACGGTTATTACGGTTAATAGTCAGTGGATTAGGAGTCACAGCTCTCTTGTGCATGACCAAGCAACAGTCCCACATCTTTCCCAGAAGGACCAGAAAACTCTCAGCCCAAAACTTGCCCCAGTTTGCTCCATTGCCATGGGTTGATAAAATCTGTCTTAAAAAAAAAAAACCCTAAAAAACCTCTCAAGATTAGGTTGTCATGTCATTCTGGGTTTCTGTAAGACAGAAATAAATCCAGTAGTGCAGAACTCCAGTAGGAAGGATATTTTGGGCAGGATTTAGAGAACATTCCCGCCTTCAGCATTTCCGGTGAACAGCACAATGAAAAAAACACACTTTAAAAGAGGCCTGTGAGTGTGGAAGGTGAACCTTTCAGGAAGCTGGTCATTAACACGCCATTGTCTAATGAGCACTGATGTCAGAGCTGGCTGCAAACACCGCAGGGCTCAGCCGAGGAAACGACTGCCTGAAGATTAATGGTGACAGTGATGTATGTCACTTGTAAACAGCACTAATCAGAGATGCCGGCCGGGAACCGCGGGCCAGGCAGGAAATGAATACAGCTGAGAACTTTGCAGACTCACTTTCTTATTCTGACCTTTCAAAAGACCAAATAAATTAATTCAATTTAGCACGGATGTAAACACTTTCCCCGGCAGAAGTTCGGATGAAGCTACAAAGACTCCCAAGCCTGCGCCACTCTTGAGTTTTCATCACAGATGGCTTAAAAAAATCCTTCTGCAATGCCTGGCTAGCAGACCCCAAAAGCAAAGTGTTATGTTCCTGTTGTCAGTGCTTCATATCTGAAACAATGCAATTTTGTTTCCTTCCTTTTAAACAGCAACAACAAAGGAGAAGAACACATTTTTCAACGTGAGCTGTGTGCAGGCGTCACAATGATTCTCCTCATCTAACTGAAGAACCCCACATGACAACCTGCACCCCTGGGACTCATCTTTTAAGGGCACCACTAAACAAATTCCCTGAATTAGCAGACAGAAAGATCCTCTAGTCGACATTTCCAATAGAACTCCTTTCCTTCTGGATTTGCTTCATGGGAAAGAGATAAAAAAACCAACCATTGATTGGATCATATGATTATTAAATTTTACGTCCAATTATTGTTTCCAATAAGGAATAAACAACATAAATATTGAGGAGTGATAAATTGGTCAGAAGTGACTGAAGAGCAGAATTATTAATTAAAACCAAATTAGTTCAAAACACATAATTTTAGTTTTCAAGTCTTCAAATGTCTTTACATGAAAATGAAATATGGAAATTCATGTTTTCAGCCCATGCTCTTCAGTCAAGTTTCTTTCCATGCTTATTTCTTCCTGTAAGAAAAAAACAGTAAAAACACTATTGGTTTGTGTATTTTGTTTTTCTTCTCACAAATACTGCTTCCCTTCAGCAGAAACCTAACCCAACAAAAGCCATACTGGTTAGATTAGATTTGAATAAGAACAGTGCTGGAGCTTGGCTGTGGAGGAGCCTGGGCAGAGCCAGAACATGAGAATGGAAATGGAGGAGGCAAAGTTTGCATTTACCTGGGAAGTAAGGAAAGCTTACAGCTTTGGAGAGAGATGCTCTGGGACTACTGACAAAGGAGGATTTCCCGTTCTCCAGCTCTTTGTGCTCAGCTGAACTGCTCAGTTGGGGCTGCACTTCTACTCAGCTGGACTGAAAGCCTGAATCTCTCAGAGACTCCCTGTAAAAAGGAAACATTGCATTCTCAGTGTACAATACAATGGCCCTGTTGTTAACACTGTCAGTCAATATTTCTTTTACAGAGGGCAGCTACTGTGTTTATACAAATCAAGCATGACCTGATCATCAGCTGTGACAGGACCTTATCAAACACCAACAGAAGCCAGTGCAGACACTTTTCAGCCAAAGAACAGGAAGGCCCAAAGGATCAGGACATGACCTCATCATCCTGCACTTTATGCTTTATTCAATTTTACTTTTGTGTCACATGAAGATTGCTATGACAATACATTTAGCATTCATCCAACCATTGAAAAATGTATTTCTGCAAGTAACAGAACATTAATTCAATATTGTTCTCATATTTCAGAATCTTGATTTGATGGCTTAAAAATCAGCAGCCTCCTTCCCAACAGATTTGTGAATATATTTCAGTGGTTAGAGAAATGGTTGGGAAACAGGACATTTAGTTCTCATCACAAATTTTTTTAGAGCTTTCTAGATCTCTAGTCATGTCATCAACATAATATTGTAGGTCTGCTTTATCTGGTTTTAAAATAACTTCTTCTCTTGTTTTCCTGTATCATCATCCTGCAGCACCCAAAATGGCCCAGAAGCATTTACAGGGTCATTAATACTGTTACTATAACTACTGTAGCTTACAATTCAAAACAGGGATGCTCATTAGCACCAGCAGCAGTGCTGACAAAACACAGATTGACTTGGATGTAATTTGGCTACTTCATGGCCTAGATTTAGTATAAGCTTTCTATTAATGGTGGGGGGGGAGGGTGGTTAGTGTGGGTGAGTAGGGGAAAATTGTGATTGTGGTTATTACAGTTAATAGTCAGTGGATTAGGAGTCACAGCTCTCTTGTGCATGACCAAGCACTCCTCTCCACACTCCAGATTTCTAAGTGAATTCTCAGGAGGTGCAGAGCACACTGCTGCAGTCAGGACTGACACAATTGCTTGCACTGTAGTACAGGAATAATTCAATCATCTAAGGCATAAAACCCATGTAGAGTCATTGAAGAGTGAGTTGGACAGGCCCTTCAGACCATGGCTGGTGGGTGCTGAAAGAGGGGACACAGCTGCTCATCCCCATCTAGAAGCTGCCTGGAACAGTGGCCCCTCATAATTCACTTCTGAATTATAGTCCATCTCCAAATCTTCCTTAAATCAGCTTAGATAGAATGTGGAGGCTACAATTACAAATATTTTCCAGGAGCTAAAATCAGCAGGTAACAAAATTATGTTGGCACGGACAATATTTTATACACGTAATAGATAAAAAAAGCTCATGTGACCACAACTATTGCAGAAAAGTGAAATAAAATCATGCAGTCTATCTTTATTTACTTATCTGTTAAAGGCAGAATAAATTATTAAACACAGCTGTGGTTAAAGTCAGTTAAAAATATGCATGATATAAACCTTCTCTGAAATTGAAAATTAGGTTTAAACTGTAACCCTGCTTCCTAAAGTCCCTTGGGTTACAAAAGGCAGTTCTGCTGTGTTCCCCATTCAGTCTGATTTTCAAATTCGTATCACGCATGTGACACGAGAGTTTTTCAGTTAACTCTTAAAAAAAAATCACAACAGATTACATCTTATTCTTCTTTTAATATTTCACAAATTTGGTTTCCTAGCAGAGTTGGGATTTTTTTCTTTTCTTTTGAATATTAGTATCTTCCATTCCCATTCTCCTTAGCTCCACAAAAAAAAGGCCACAGTGGGACTCTCACCAGAAGTACCCATGGAAGTAAAACACAACAAAATTACGGGAGGTGATGAGGTCATGTCTTCTCCTTCAAGCTCAGTGTCCTACCTGAGAAATCAAAATTAGACACTGCCATTTAAAACATGAGAACTATTCAATTCTGAATCAATTAACTGCAGTAATTTTAACCATTTCCAGTGCATCATTCAGCTAATGCCGAAGATGTTTCTTTATTAGATGTATTGTTCTTGTGACACCTCCAGCAGAAACTGAATTTAAACCCAAGAAAATTAACTGACATCAGACTTGTATGTGAAGAGATAACTTGTGCTGATGAACCTCAAAGATTAATATATTTTTACCTTTTGTAAACTGAAATAAGAAGTTTTGGGTTATTTAGTAACAAAATAAAATTTAGAAAAACACAGATTTTTTTTTTTCTGAACTAATGACTTTCTATCCTGGGTGGGAGATTGCAAGTAAACACAAATCCACAGAGAAGTGAAAGAGGGAGCATTTTGTGGACGAACTGGAAATTAGAAGTGGGTGGTTGTCATTTCTGAAGATCAGTGCAAAAATTAAAATATCTGCTTGCAAAATGATTGATCAGCCAAAGCTTGGAGGAGACGCTGAGAAACTCTGAGTTTGAAGTCAGGGTGCTGTGGATGGAGCTGTGTGCAGCACATGGCACTGACGCTGCAGAGGGCAGCTTAAGGGCAGATGGGGTGCTTCTGGGGGCTGAAGAGAAGGCTGGATGTTATTTCATGTGACATTACTGTCATTAAGGTTAATTTTAGGAGCCGAGGACATGTACAGGTGTTTGGGGACACAGGCTGGTGTCACCCTACCCCGAGCAGGAGCTGAGCTGTGCGGAGCAGCTGCTGCTCTGGGCTGCGGTTTGTAGTGTGAGCCCTGTAGAGCTGCAGTGTCATTTCCCCAAGGGACGAGGGCACAACCAGAGCAGCCCTTAGAGCCCGGCGTGGGCACAGCTGCAGTGGCCAGTACAGAGCCACCTCCTGCCACCACCTCCTCTGGACACAGGGCTGGGGCTGGCCAGGGCAGTCCAGGCTGCTGCAGCATGTGAGAGCCTGAGCCAGCACGCACCGGGGGTGAGGGAGCAAAGGGAGCCTTGCTGGAAGCTTCTCTAGAGGAAGATGGAGAACCCACTTCTTTTATTCCCCCAACTCAACATTTCTGCTTCAAAGGATAAACCCTATTACAAAGTCATGAAACCAACGATTAAGGAAGAGCCAAACAAGGCAAGCAAGCCTGGGTAAGTGTTCAGGTCATGCCAACCTTCTGTGTGTTCTATTTACATGGAGGACTCTTCTACCATAGTTTGTGGGGGTGAATTTAGGGCACAGCTAATCTCATTTTTGACATATATGTGAGAACTCATGAACTGCAATCCTAGAAATTGTATGTGTAAAATATTAACTCTTTAAGAAGAGTTATCTCAAAGAACTCTCATTTTTTTTTGAGGACAAGGAACATAACAAATTAATGATCTAAAAATACTAAGAAAGAGAGGTTGCAAGAAGTTCTGAGAAACGCTTCTCTAAAGCCTGAATACGATCCGGGAAAGCTTGTTTCAAAAATTTCAAATGACAGGAAGCAGTACTTCCTTTTTTCTTTGTGAAACATTTAAAGTAGAAGATGCTGAGCCAACTATTTACATTGCCTAATGGGAAGTTTGGCCCCTCATCTTTAAAATAAATTAAAAGGATGCTGAAAATCAAAGGATTTCCATTTTTCTTTGCCAGTGCAAAATATGTGCTAAGCTATAAAGAAAAAACCATTAATGTGAATAATATATGTAGGAGAAGTAACATCAACATTACTGTAAGTGAAAATAGGGAGCTCTACAATGCAGAAGCAGAGAATGTTTGAGAGGGAAAAAGCAACTTTCTACAATGTTTCTTGAAAAGCTACTCCAATTCTGTCGTAGAGCTAAGCAGAAGAGAAATAGGCTGAGCCTGCTCCTGCAGAAACCTGAATTCCATGAAAGTGATCACTTTGGCAAACCTGGAAACTTGACGAAAGCAGCAAGGTAAACATTGTAAAAGACTGGGCTGGTTGGGGATTCCTTCCAAGAAGCACCTGTGTGACTTGGGATGTTTCCTGTACCCATGTGTGCATTCAGACTAGGCAGAGTAATACTTTGAAAATTTCTCAGTGTAACCCAAGCATGCAAACACTACAGAATTACCTGGTATGAATCGAGGTAATCAGCAGTGTTTTCACACCACTTGGTCCCTATACATTTGCAGAGAGGTTTAAACCTTGTGCCAGCAGCCTTGGTATGAGTCCACTGACTGTACAGAGCAATAATCCAGCAATAATCCACTCAGAAATCCAGCTGGCAGGAAAATCATACAGCTCCTGGCAAAGCAGGTTTTCCAAATATTTCTGTGATGCACAAATGCCATAGCTGTGTTAAATAGTGAATGCAGAGTTCCTCAGTAACTGCAGTAATTGTTGAACACTCTTGTCTTCAAAATTCATACACTTTGGCAGTATTGTCCCTAGTATTTACCATAAAGATGCAGGGTACAATCTTGGGTTTACTGACTTCCATAAGAGTTTCATTCCTCACTTCAATGGAGTACCAAGACATCACTGCTATATTAAGAATTGCATTTGTAGCTCATGACTGAGAAGAAGAAATACGTAGAATGCTACAACACTGTGGCCAAAAGAATGTGTTGGCCTTTTCTTTCCATGACAAATCATTCCAGCACACTTCAGTGCTTACCACAGCCTTTTCTCTTATTCCAGCACTTCCCACTTTCTGGACCAAGCTGCCTGCTTTGACCAGAGCTGCTTCTACAAGCCATTAATGTGCTAATTAATGAGCACGTGGTAGAGGTCACCTAAGGGCCCAAACTCTGCTTCCTGAACGGTGGAAAAGTGGCTGGGGAGGGGGTATCTAAGCAATCCCACCAGTGCATCTGAGTCACCAGGCTGTGTTTATTGCTCACGTTTTGAGATGTCCTGGTTGCAGACATGTCAAACCATTCTAAGATTGCATCTGTAAACAGAAAGTAGAGGCAGAGAGTGCTGTGTGGCTCACATACCCCAGGTATTTAATGCAAAATACAGCTATTCACTGTGTTCTTACAATCTTCCAGATGGTACTTTCAGAGCAGTAACAATTCTCTGAAGAATTTCCCCCTTTTAACATCATTTCCTCATTCAGCCAGCTATCTTTTACCATGTTACTCTCAGCTGGTGCTGGACTAACAGAGATTTGACTGTTCTTGAATGAAAGAGAAACTTGTAGATTTCTGCTGGTCTTATATTTGGATTAAAGTGACAATTATATTTGTCAAAAATGGAAAAAACCCAACCTAATAAATTTACTCTTTTTCAAATAATAAAGTGAGATAATAGTTTGATATTTATTAAGTGATTTACTTAGCTTTTATAATTTCCAATTTTCACACAGAGTTACTAAAATAAGTAGAAAGAGGTTTTAATAAAACACTGCAGATGGAAATTGAGGTGATAGTAGAAAAGTTAATTAATCTGTTCATTTAAAAGTTTGGTTTTAGTTTAAATGTCAATCCATTAGTTTAAATTAGTTTCTTCTCATATTTAGAAAGCGGCAAAGTTGATTAAATCTTGGTTTCTGTTATTATTGCACAAGCTCACTGCTGCACTCAGGTGTTGGGGGCTTGTGAGGTTCCCGGGTTGTTGCAGATGCTGAAGGAAAACCAGAAACTCACAGTAGGAGTTTCCAAACCCAGCAAAGATCCTCTCCAGCATTTCATGCCTTTGTGAACTGAGTATGCGGTCTAAAGTTATAAGGCTTTATCTTTCACTATGGCCAAAATAATTTCTGTAGGTACAGGAACTGCAGCTGGCAGAGTTCACTCTACTTTCTGTAATTCTCATAACTAATAAACGCTGTAAGGGAGTGAGGTCTTGTTTCCCTGACTCCAGAATTCCCCTGCTTTCCCGAATTTCTCATGAACTCTTTTCTTCGCCCTAGTTAAAATTTTCATTCCTGCAAGAAATTACTTCAGCTATGAAACATGTGACACCTATTAAAATTTTAAAAACCAAAACAAAACGCATACTTTCGTGTTTTGTGCAAACCCAGAGTCATTATTGGCTTAAATTCCTTACCAAAGAGATTGGAATTTCCTTTCATCTAACCTTCATGTGCCTCCTCCCTGCCAAGGAAGCCCAAACTGTGTAAATCAGGAAACAGAACAGCAAGCCATGAGGAACTGGGATCAGGTTCCAGAAACGTTTGGTCCATAAGCAGTTGATTTGATCAACTAATCCCAGACCAGTCACTTACTGATACTTTCAGTGTCCTGTGATTTGTCCTGGAATGAAAATGGTTCCAAACATTCACATCCACAAAGCAACTGATAAAAATTGCTTCTTTTTCCCCTTTCTTTGCTGTTTCCTAGGGCAGATTTTTCAAAATTGACATGAAACATGTGCAACTTGACATACTTGACAAAGAACGTGAGGAGTTTTATAACTGAGGCACAGTGTCTCAGAATAACATGGCATTTGAAATGTTTGTGGTAAACAAACCAGACTACACATGCTATTGTCCTGTAAAACTGACACCTAAACCATATTGCTACAGTTTTTTCTTCAAGCTACAGAATTCTGTATATTTCATTAAAAGCAGACTGTGGTAACAGCCTCAGAGTGAGCATATTCAAAACTACATCTCTGCATGACTATCTCAAGTTTAAATAGCTGACAAGACCTGCTTCCCTTATGAGTTTTACCATGCTACATGGTCTCAATTCCCTTAAAGATTAGTAGGACAACACAAATACCACAGTGAAAAGCCTCTGCTCTGATGTTTTTATAAAAAGAGAAAAGAAATATAACTCTGAAGGAAAAAAATGTCAAGAGTGAGTTAAAGGAAATGTTTCTGAAGCCCCTAAGAGAATGATCTCCCTTAATGAGGTGATCTATGTTGTAGTGCGCTAGATAGTTTATTTAGTTGGTGTCTTTACCCTGGATTATGTAAAGGTCACATGGACTGTTCCGCCTTTCCTATCAGATGGTATGTTCCCATATGCCCCCTTTTCCTTGCTGGTCGGTTCCCCAGGTGTCCCCACACCTGGCCCCTCCCCAATGCACCCCATTGGCCACAATTCTTTTCCCCCCGCCTCCTCTCCCTTGGGGACAAAACCAGCCACAGGTCCAGGCCACGCTCTCTTTCCTGCCTGGTCTCATCCCCAGGTGTGTCCTGACGCAAGCCAATAAACAGGATACTCGCACCACGTGGAAAGAGCCTTCTCGAGTCTTTTGCCTTGGTTCATGTGGTTTCATGGACCCTGGGTTTGACTAGCCGGGAACATACAAGCCCAGGGACTACGTTACAGCAGATCTAATCAAAGGCTTTGTGGAACAGTCCTGAGCCACAACGGTGACAGATAATGTGTGTTACACAGCTTCCTAAATGCACAGTATGAACAATTATTCTAACTCCTTTCTGTTTCTTAAGCAGTGTGTCTCCTGAAGAAGCTGTGAAATGGGGAGAGTCTTTTGACAAACTACTTTCTGAGAAAGGTCAGTAGTTTTTCATCTCTCCATGCAGATGGTTAGGATGGAAAATTGATGGTAAAGGATGGAAAATTATAAAATCCAGTTATGCCCTTGAATAGACATGCCAGTTACCTAAACTAGGTATGATGGGTCATTTATGGCAGCATGTGTTTCCTGTTCTTCTTGTCTTCTTCAGCTATAGCTTGCTGTCAACTTGTGAAAATAGTTTAAAATAATTTTTGTGTTTGGTGTTTTATTGAACAAAGTAATACAGCAGACAGATAAGAGTCCCTTCAGTAAACAGGAACATTTAACCATAATATTGCTCAAATATTCCTTACTGCATATGGTCCATGCACTTAAGAAAAAACTTTGTCCCTCTGGACATTTTGTTTCTAAGCCAGTGATTGGATCCAAGCTGGCCATCATTGAGAGGCCCTGCTGCTCCCATAATTATCAAATGCACGTATGTTCCTGCCTTCATTTTGGAGGGGCACATGTATGGTTCAGCTACAGTGCTGGACATTATGGGCTTTTCAAATCTGTTCCTTGAACAGTTCACATCCACACAATTGCATTACTTCCACAGATGAAGCACGCTTGGCAAAGAAAATTTCCTCAGCATAACAACAGCAGGATAAAGCCAATTATAGAGATGCTGAAAGCCATCCATTTTAAATTGCTGCTGAAGAGTAGTTTACTTATGAGCAAAGATTCAATCAGATTTTTGATCAAGCTGAATTGATATTCAGCTGGAATAAAGTCCACCACTTCCACATACTCCCATATGTTTTGCTTAATGTTTTTTCTAAATTTATGAGATCTTGGTAGCATTTTTTATTGATGCTGAGAATTCTGTAAGGAGAGTTACAGGATCATAATGGAGAAACTGCACTTATTTACAGAATTTATGTATTCTAGGATAATGATCTATAATGTGGTATTATTCCAAGGGAGCAAAACATATTTTACTACCTTGCACAGACTCTTTGAAAGAGTAACTGTCTGATAAGGATGTATTTTTTTAATGCAATTCAACTTTCCCTTTTGTAGCTGGGCTGGATGCCTTCACAAAGTTTCTGAAAACTGAGTTCAGTGAGGAGAACATCGAATTCTGGATAGCCTGCGAGGACTACAAGAAAAGCAAAAGTGCACATGAACTTCTGCCAAAAGCCAAGACCATTTTTGAAACATTCATACAGAAAGATGCTCCAAAAGAGGTAAAGACCTTTCTCATTATACATAGTGTTTGATTGACAGAAGTGCATCTGGTGAAACTTTCTTTTGAGAAGTGCATGCCCAGAAGCAGCTTCAAGAGCTAATCCTGCAGTCCCCTGATATAAGAAGACTTTCATAAAAGTCAGAACTCTGGAAGGAGCATGGACTTGTCTTGATTGACTCCCTTTCCCTTTTCCACCCCTCCACCTCCAATTGTATATCCCTGGTGTGTTACTGTCAGCACAAAACAAAGTTGATATGACAATCCTCACGAATGCTAAGGCCTTTTCTTAATATCCTAAGAATGAAAAAAGTTTTCATATTTCCAACTTAATAATTTTACTGAAGTTTATGAAGGGTTCATAAACGAACAAAAGAAATAATTTTTTGCCTGCCCTAAAAAGGAGATGAACAAGTTGGGAGATCATCAAATTTCAGTGAAATCACAAGCAGCCTCTTGAATAGGTCTTTTTGACTTACATTTTCCTTTAATTCTATCACATTTGAGTAGATCAATAGCTGTATTTTTTATTTGCCAGAATAGGAGAAGTTATTTCCTAGGAAATGCCTACTTTTAAGGACTTATGTCTCCCTTTCCATTCCTTTCCCTGCTGTCTGCCTTTGGTGAGAAGCAGCCCTGGACAGATAACAAGTGCTGACACTGTCAATGCTTGAGGCTGATTGAAGCAAAGAGATGAGAAGGAGAAAGCTGAGGAGAGGACAGGGCAGGGAAGTCATAGTAACATAACAATTTCTTTCTCTGCCATGCTTGAGTGTGGTGCAGGCAGGGTGGATGCTGTGGTTTACCTTGGACACTTGGCTTTGGTGTGACTTCCTCCCTTGTGTTCAGCTGAGACCACATAGCTCTGGAGCTTGCACATCTCCTCTGACTCCTTGTCCAGCAGAACTCTTTTACACAAATTTCTGAGCCTACAGTTTGATGGGATCATAAACTTTTGGATGAGTGAACCCTTCTCTGATCACTAATTGCCCTTCAGCTCTTAGATCTAGACTATATGTTCCAACTAGTTGTATGGAAATGACAGGCACCTCTCAGGGAGGAAAAGAAAAACATGAGAGAAGTCACTTTTTGATTGGGTCAACAATTAAAAAAATATATTCTACCTTATTTTTCAAAATAACATGCTTGAACCAGTGCCTGTCACTTCATTAAAATTCTTATACTATTAAACATTTCCCAGGGTGAATGCAGCAGCACATGGAGTAAATAGTCATTTTGATATACTTTCCCAATCTAAAGCCTCCAGAGACCCATTTAAATTAAAAAAAAAAAAGGAATTTTTTCACCTTCCTACTACACAAAGTACACAGAAACCAGAAATTTTAACTATTCACTAATGTAATCTTATTAGAACAAGTTCTACTTTAATCCTACATGAGAGCAGGGGAGATCTGTAATAGTCTGGTATTGCAAAGCTGGGAAGGTGTGACTATACAGTGTTCACTGTTAGAAAGTTACTTCTAGTCAAATATCAGAGTTTTTCTTCTGTTTCCCCAGTTTTCCATGGTACCAATGATACATTTGTGGAGACTTTCTGAGAGCCACCACTGAAGGCGAACACACTAATTCTGTGGTGTTAATATCCTGTTGTACGGGGGATTCAATGTCCTCCTCATGCCTTGAGAGGCTACTAGAACAGAGGCTGGGCAGAGTTAAAGGAATAAAATAGAGATTTATTAAAGGCCTTCACGGGATACACCTTGGGCAGTACAAGATCCAACCATGGCTACACCCAAGATGGATGACAAGTCACAAGTTTTCACACTTTTATGTTTTGGTCTATTTCCATGTTGGGGTTAATTGTCCAATTCCAGCTCCAGGTTATGCAGTCCCACCCTCCCAGATTGCTCTCCTCAATTCCCTGTTGTTTGCACTTTTTGGGCCTGGGGCTGCAACCGTGTCCTTGGCTCTGGGGCTGGAAAAGGATAGTTTTGTCTAACTAAGCCGAGGAGAGAACTTGCAAACACTTTATAAGAAGTTCAGAGTTATGAACTAATGCAGTACAGAATCTGAAAAATATGAAGGCTCAAACTTAAGGCTTCACTCTTATCAGAAAAGTCTTTTCCCGGTGTACAGTATCAGTGCTGCAGATATAACACTGGATATGCATGAATGTACATTAAACAAATACCCTTTTCTTTGTCCTCCAGGTGAATCTGGACTTTCACACCAAGGAAGTCACAAGCCAGAGCATGGCGCAGCCCCTGCGCAGCACCTTTGACGCGGCGCAGAGCACGGTGTACCGGCTGATGGAGCAGGACAGCTACCCGCGCTTCCTGCGCTCCGCCGCCTACCTGGGCCTGCTGCAGGGCCGGCCCACGGCCCGCGCCCCGCTCCGCCGCCGCTCCCGCTCCTTCACCGTCAGCGACTTCCAGGGCGTGCGGCCGGACCTCACCGTGTGGTGACAGGCCAGCTAGGCTTTCCTTAGCACCGTGCAGTGACAGCCCAGTTCAGCCCTCCTCACCCCCTGTCTCACCGTGTGGTGACAGCCCAGCTCAGCTTTCCTTAGCGCCGTGCGGTGACAGCCCAGTTCAGCCCTCCTCACCCCCAGCTCGTGCAGCAACCCGGGTGTGTTTTAAACCCCAAACCCTCAGCAGGTGTAACTAAGTGGTGAAGCAAAAGAAAATTCACTTACAGCAGGTCAGAGTTCTGGAGCAGAATCTCACTTTCATAGAAAAGTAGGTGATATATTGGCAAGTCACAACGTGGAGTTTTCATATAGGAATTTTTTTATTTTTAAACTTGGGCAAAGGCTATGATCAGATTTGGGGGAAAAATTTGATTTTCCTGCTTAAAAATGTCTCATATAGTGCCATTTGATATTACCCAACATGTATCCTGGGCCTGTACTTTTAGGTCAGAGTTTCATCACAGTTAGAATATCTGTATCCAGTCTTTGCACACATTTATGTTTTTGCAATATTTCCTACACTAATAACAGAGAATTTGTGGTATTTTCTGATATGTAAAACACACAGGAACATTATTAGGTATAATGCACAGTTACATTTATTTTAACTAAAGACACTGTGTAATTAAATCTATAATTAAAATGTGGCCATTGTCTATTTTAAGAGGAAAGAAAAGTACCTATTTAATTTTTTACATTACATTTTTCTTATTCCACATGTCTGTTGTCTATTTTTAAGTTATGATGTATATATTAGCTTTGGCATCAAATGCATGTATTCTAATTTTTTGCAACTAAATGAGCAGCAGCAAGGAGACAAGAATGCTATTTTAATGCAATGTGTATCCTAAAATACCAGGTGATGTCTATGTATATAAATATAAAATATTTCTACTTTTATTTATAAATAGTCATGGTATACCAATTTTGTTACTAAACTTTGTTCTAATTTTTTTCTACCTTTTGTTTTGAAAATGTATCTGAAAATTAACAGATCTTGGACTGGGCCAGGGCAACTTTCAGTTCCATTGGACATTTATATCCTCTCTATAGGTTATAGAAGAGGAAGGAGAAATCTTCTTTTTTATTTCTTTACTATCAAAGACAGACATATCTTTTTTATAGTCAGCACACACAGTCATTCTGTCCTTTTCTTTCACAATTGATGCAGACATACCTTGAAGCTTGGGGCAGTTCTTAAAATCTTAAACATTGGTTCAGTTTAGGAAGGGGCTGCAGGATTTATCTGTAACTATGACTTGTATATTATGTTGTTTCTTGTGGAATTTAAGCTTTCTCCCTTTCCCTCCCCTTTCTGTAAATGGTGAAGAGATGCAGTTCCTGAGGATGGGACTTTGTCTTCATTGTTAATTTTGGGTGTATAAGAACTCCTGGATCTGCAGGTTTCCCTGTCTGCTTTATTAACTTCCAATAAATCTGATCTGCTTAAAGAGTTGCCAGGATTTGATTTATTATCAGTACATTGATGAGGAAGATGTGAAGACTTCACTTAGGGTTCAACTCTAGCTGTAATCACTACCACATTAAACAAATTGTTATTGTGCACAGAGATCCAAACTCACGTGGAAATGCTGCTGAGCCACGGTGACCCAGGAGCCATCTCCAAGCTCTTACCTTTACCTGGGGAACAGAAAGGAAACACATTTGTAATGATGATCCATGCTGGTTTATTCATTGCCCTCCCCTGATCTCAAAACACCAGGCACAGGCTCTTTCTGACAGTGAAAGCAGTCAGGACCTGGGCAAAGGGTTTTTTTCACTGAAAGAATGGTCAGGCATTGGAATGAGCTGCCCAGGGAGGCAGTGGGGTCATGGTCTCTGGAAGAATTCAAGAGGCCACTAGCTGTGGTGCTTGAGGCTATGGCTTAGGGCTGACTGTGGTTGGGGGAGGTTAATGGTTGGATTAGATCTTGAAGGTCTCTTTCAGCCTTGGGGATTCTGTGATGAGGGAGTCTCTAGTATCACCAACAATGTCTGAATGCCAGTTCTCAGATATTTAAAATATGCAAGTTCCTGTGTCATGTACGAGGATCCGTGTTGGAGGAAGAGATTTGAGAACAGCCCCACCTGAGTGTTGGCACTGGCCTTGTTGTCACACAGACATAAAACCTGCACACTTGCAGCTAAATTCTGCCCTGGTGTGATTATGGTCCCTTCATATCAGCGGAGAATCCATATCTTGGATGGATTGCCATGAAGGAAAGTAATGAAAAAAGTACATATATTTAATACTGTTCCAGAATCCAACCAAATTACAAATATAGTACCCTGAATAAGACATTTTCATGTTAGCAAAATCCCAGCTGCTAGTCAGAAGGGTCTGCAATGATAAATAGAAGTCAGCAGGTGCCTTTTATTTCATTTCACAGACACATGGAAAATTTTGCTTATCTCCAGGAAGGTCTTCCTCAAACCCATCAGTCTGCGGTACTGACAGTGCGAGTCCCTCTTATGAGTTTTATAATGAAAACAAATTAATAAGATATTCCTGGTAGCTGTTTATGCATGTGTGTTTTTCAAAGATAATTATGAACCCTAGCTGAATTTACAGCAGACTAATGCCATGGGAACTACTGTAAAAAGAAAGTCAAGATAAACTCAGAGAAAGGAAGGCAAAGGACACAAAGATAAACCAAAATGACATAATTATCTGGCAATGGGTTTTTTTTCTAGAAGAGGGTCCTTTTAGCAAGGAAAAATGAGCACTCTACTATTTAGTGCTGTGCTGCAGTCCTGAAGATGAACTAGGCATGGATTTAGTATAAGTCTGTGATGCTGTTCCAGGATTGATCAGACTCACGACTGGCCCTGCACAGATGTATTTACAAACCTCTGGGTAGTACCAGAGAACACACTCAGGCTTCTCTAGTTTTGGCAGAATCTATACCACAGTTATGTAAATCCTCTTGTTGAGCCACCCTAATGCAAATAATACATATACTAAGCCTGTTGGCCAAGTACTATTATTGGAGATTGTTTTATGTAGCAGCTTTTTATATTTATATGTGCCATTCAGGGTTCAGCAAGAGCTCCCAAAATATTCCTCCTGTCAACACAATAATTTACCCTATCCAAACACTGCACTCCTTACATAGGTGAAGTGTCAAGACACAAAGCATGAGGGAAACAATCTGCTGCCTTGTGTGGCACTAAGGTTTTTCTCCTGTTTCAACACTTCAGTCTAATTAGATGCTTTAAATTGGCTGAAGGTGCTGTTCTTGTTTAATTTGAGGGAGGTAGAAATACACAGGACCAAATTTCTTCTTCCGGTTGTGGATTTGTTACTGAACAAAAGACAACTTGACTGATTTTTCAACTGACAAGAAGAAGCAAGAATGAAATCTAAGATAAAGAATCTCACAGAAGACTGATTTCCATTTCCCAGTGAAGCAGGCAATCAATAACATGGCTCTTACATGCTTTTACATGCTACAACTTTTAAGTGACTCACAAACAGCAGATCATTTTCCTCTCCTTTTGTCTCCAGCTGCTCAGCCTGCCTTAAATAGCTACTGCTTTGAATGCAGTTCCCTCTCCTTTCCACACATGCTGCCAAAGACATCAGCTGAGAAAAAAATTGCAGAAAATCATCTTCCTCTCATCAGTGATTCATATGCTCATGAACTTACACCTTGCTCAGTTGCCTATCCCAGATCCCACTCTGTTCTTTGCATTTTAGTCAAATGCCTCAATCAAATGCACTTTAATCTCCTGTGTGGCTCTATGCCAAAGAAAAAAAATTATTTCCTCTATCCACCACCTGAGCTTGCTTCCATTTTTACTTTTCTCCTTGTTAATGTGTTGCTATCTTCCATTTCTTGTGCTCTTATCACTTAGAGCTGGTCTCATAAAAGCTCCTTCTGGTTTCATACCAAAGGAGTGAATTTCTCTCTTCTTTTGTAAATATAATCTGTTTGTGTAACGTCCTCCTAATTCTCCCTTATACTTTACAGGAAATTATCTGGACCCCCAGATTTACAATCTAGCCTCTACCATTGCCTTCTCCATGAAGGGTAACTAAAATTAACTAGCAAGAAACACAATCCTACAGCAGTCATTTGAGAGTTTTCAAGCAGGACAGAAGATAAGGCTGAAGCCTAAAAAAAGATCAATTCTGAACTCTCATTTCTTCACCATAAAATTTGCTTGTAATGAAGACACTCTTGTTTCTTCACAGCTTAGTGGCCTCATTTTAAATTTCTGCAGCTAATGTTATTCCAGTTTTTCCTGGTTGTACATTTTCTTGAGAATTGTTTCCAGTTATTTTCCAATGGAGGTTTGTGATTGTACAGCACTTGGAAATCATGAACATGAGGAGCCCAGAGTGCTGTAAAATATTTTGACAGCTTGTTCTTGAAATCAAAACATTTCACCTGAAGGGCATAGTTTGCTTGGGTGGAAAATAACAGCTCGTTTTCTTATGCAAAACAACACTGTGGCATACTGAAGGCACACAGAGTTATTCACATGGAAAAATATCAATTATTTTGTGAGTTGCCCATGCTGTGCAGTGCTGTGGGAAGGTGGGCATTTACATAGTATTCTGATTAAGGTGTATTTGCATCCCTGTGGGACAGGCATTTCCATGTTCTTAGGATGCCAGCAGTGCTTGGATCACGTTGGCTTCTCCCAACATAAGGGATGCACCCAAATCCCTGTGGGCTTCGACTGCTCGGGGCAGCAGAACATTAATTTTTTTTTCTGCTGAGGTTACCTTGTACAAGCCAGCACTATCCAAGCAAATCTCTGCATGGAATGGAATGGAATTAACAGGGGCCAAGTGCTGAGGAGCATTAACACACTGAACTGCTGGGAAACACCAGCACATCCATTGGAGAGTGTGAGCTTTTCTCACTTTGTGCTCAGGTGAGTACAAGGCAGCCTTTTTAGGAACATATGTAAATGGAAATGATTACTTAGGTTAATAAAGCGATGGTTTGAATATGTAACACTGATTTAGATTGTCTATTGTGATTAGTATTCCGGTCAGATGAACAAAAATGACAGCTCTTATGGCCCGCAACAGCCAATAGCTTTTCATAAAGGAAGATATTTCAGTGAAACTAAAGATAGTTAAAGAACAAAAGGTGAGCATCAGTAAAAGTCAAGCTCTGAGCCTAAAAGTTCTAAGGATTTAAATATTTAATAAATGTGGGGTCCTTACCAAGTAATATTGGCAAAGTTGGGAACGTTAAATCAGATCCACATTCCCTTTTCTAGAGTTTCAGCTCGCCCATGTCATCAAAGGCAGAGGACTCAGAAATCCATAGCCCAGTCCTCAGAGTTACTGGAAGGTTAAGCCACAGGTCTGACAGATAAAGACAAAAATATCCTGCAATTAGCTGAGCAAGTAAGGGTCTGAGTGACTCTGCAGGTCCAGTCCCAGCTAGGACCGAACTGCAGCTATAACTGTGTGTGTCAGCTGGGTCCAGCAGTGTCAGCTGGGTCCAGATTCACAGAAAGTTTAGCACTAATTCTATGTGCAATTTCCAGCCCATCTCTACTATGTATTTCATCTTGTTTGCTTGTTGCTGTTTATTATGAATAGCCAACACACTCGCACAAGCAGCTGATGCATTTGTTTTAATACTAAGATCACTTTTTCTTCAATGACATTTCAGTGAAATATTAGAGTTTCCTTCCAGACACTATTAAGTTCCAAGCAGACGAAATACAGAGAAGTACAACCAGCTGGTTTCCATGGGAAGTGGCTGTGCCTAACTTTGGTTAGTGAACTTATTTTCATTACCCCAGTACAAATATCACAACAATTCTATTAACCTGTTGCGTACCTAAAATATTTTCAGCTTGCATAGACTGAGCAGTCACTGACTGCTCAGAATGTTGTACAGTGATGAGAGTCCCTCACAGCTTCTTTGTGGTTTTGTGGATTTGAGCAGTACCCCATAAAATGCAAAAGCAATCTGACTGCATCCATCTGTTTATTGTGTGTGTAAAATATTCCTGGGTTTTAGCACAGTTCTGTGGCTGCTAAGACTGACTTCAAAAATATCCATCAGTCCTGAAGAATCTTGAAGAGATGTTCATGTCTGCTTCATTCAGATAACAGGCTATCAGGTAGAAATTTTAAAAATGCATGTGTGGCACTATCTGGAATTTTGTTTTGAAATAAACGTATATTATCTGATGATTTTAATTAAAAATAGGCACAGGTCCTCAAGCTTCCCTCTCATAGTTTCACAAGAGTTAATGGAATAATGATATAACAATGTTAATACCGCTTTTAAAAAAAAAAAAAAAAAAAAAATCAATTTATCGTCACAGTTCTGAGGTGGGTAAATAGAAGAACCACTGGGATTAGACACAGGGCAAACACTGAGAAATTAACAGAGCCAGCCATAAATTATGAATTGCCTAATTTAGTGTCACCTCTGTCCTCACAATTGGACTGGACTGACTTTTCTGGCGTGACACTGTCAAAAATTCAAGCTGTAGCTGTTTAAGCTCTGCCCAGCCAGAAGCTCCACAGATAAATATCAGTTGGATTTTGTATGATGTTTATTTCCTTTTGCCAAAGCTCAAACCTGGGACTGAATCAGGCACAAAGGATTTGATGTCAGTGCAGATGCTGAAAGTTTTCTCCCCAGCTGTAAGATTCTGAAGTTAGTCTCATGAGCACAATGCACAAAAGGCTTTCGGTCCACTCTGGCACACAAGATGTTCTCTAAATAAGAAAAAATGACCAATTAACATTTCTGTTCTTCTGCTATAATATTTAGAAGCAAGCAGATGCAAAGCTAAGGAATTACAGAAAGTATTAGTATTTTGCTGCCAAGAATATTTTTTAGTAATGTGTGGGACTAAAGGGCATCTTAGGTCATAATTTCTAGTGTTCTATTAATGAAGACAACAATTTAAAATAATCTCATAATTATATGAAGCTCTATCTTCAAAGTACAGAAGAATAGAAAGGGAAAAAAGTTCTACTGGAAGACTGCAAAAAACAACAGCTTGTGAGGCCTTATTCTGGTTTTCAGTCTGAATTTGTTCACTGGCTGCTTCTATACATTTTTTCTTTCGTCAATATAACCATTATGCTAAAATATTTTTTTTTCCTCACCAGGTTACCTCTCTGTATTCAGAGGGCAATCATAGCTCCTCTCTGCTTTCATCTTAGAGACAAACTGGTCTTTCATTCTTCTCCTGCAAGACAGTTCAATTCTCCTGCTTGTCCCACCTCTCCATATCTGTTTCCATCTGATTTCATCTTCCTGGAGCACAATTGACCAGATTCACTGGTTTTTGTCCCATGTGAAGTTCATAAAATAGACTGGCCTGAAACTTCTTTTACAGATCTACAAAGGATAAGGATAAGGAATAACCTCTTATCATTGCTAAGGGGAAACATGGCATGTGGTGCTTGTGTTTTTCTTTCTGCTCTTAGAAGATGAACATGGCTAAAATAAGAAAGATGTTCTCAGGCTGGCAGGAGACAGCTTTGCTCATGATTGTACCACAGAGGAAAATCAAATGAGACTTAAACTCCTAAGGCTGCTCTGGTGTAAAATATTTTTTAGGTGTAAAATATTTTAATTTAGAAGACAAAAATCCCTAAGTCCGCAAGTTGGGAGAACTGGGATCCCAGTTCCTGAACCACTGGAAGTTTATGCCAAGTGGAGATATTGAGAACCAGGAATCTGGGTAATCTGAGTAAAAGATTTGGCCTCAGCACAAGATTTGGAGGGAGGCAAGAAATCAATCAGTAAACTTGCTTGTTCAGGAGAGTGAGGGACAGCAAGGGTTATACAGAGGGAGGCAAGAGCTGGGGATGAAACAATAATTATCAAGAGCAAGAGACAAATTACATAGACCAGCAGCTGGCTACAATCCCTTCTCAGCCAGTTCCAGGGAGCAATAAGGTCCCCTCTGGAGCTTTTCTCCAGGCTAAACACCCCAGCGCCCTCAGCTGCTCTTCATCAGACCTATGCTCCAGCCCTTCACCACCTGCTGCCCTTCTCTGGACTTCCTCCACCACCCGTGACCCTGGGCAGGAATGTGTTGCCATTGCCCCCATTCCTTTTGTATTATAGCCACTATTAGGTGAGAGTGGCACTGCTTAAAAATAGGCCACGTTTCTGAAAGAAATAGTTTTAAAGAAAATGTTGAGAAGGTTTGTCAGTGTGCATTGTCCTGTTTGGTGATTCACATGCCAACTGTATTGTTCCTGCAGTACCTTCAGCTTGAAGATCAGTCAGAAAACGAAACTCTGCCTTCCCTGAGACAGCCAGACAGACAGTGGAACGAAAAATGCCAGTGAAGTGAGTTGCTGTTTATGGCTATTTTAACGGTAGGAGATTTATGTGACGGGATGACCAAGTTTGAATAATCTGTACAGCTTTATTTTCCTTCACCCTTTGAAGGGGATATGACTATTCTGATTCCTTGTTGTCAATTCTGCTTGCCATTTCCATTCAAGTAAATCCCACACAGTCAGTGAGATCATTCTGACTGGTGAGTAAATATTAAACCAACTAATATTACCCATAAGAACAAGAAGCAAAACTGTCTGGTTTATCGTGGTCTTTCATTTTGCTTTTTTGCTTGACAAGAAAGCTAGTAAGCATTTAATAAAAATCCTGAAAAATTATCATATATTTGATAAAAGTTTCTTATTGTTGCTAAAACAGATTCTCTGCTGATTAATGCCATCATCATGATGTCTCACAAAATACAACATAATGCTGTGTTTGGTTTTCATTTGTGTTTTCACAGACTTTCTATATTTGCACTCCAGCTTCCCTCATGTATGTCTTTATATATACTTATAAATATGCACATTTTTTTTGTTGCTTAAATATAATTTCTGCACTCTGGATACAAGTAAGTGGAGAGCTAAAAAACTTGCTTGTTTAAGGTGTTACTGTCACCATCCCTTGTAATAATTGTAACTACAGCCACATAATATCCTGACACTATTATATGATCTCTTTATAAATTTGCAATTAGAAAATACCATTACTGATGATGCTGAGAAGTGGCTGTGGAACACAGCTCTCAAACCAGCCTCTATAATTCAGAGAGCAGGGTTTTGATAGCTGAGCTCTCAGAGCTCCCTTAGGAACATCAAATGTTTTTTACAGAACTTGAGAGCGTTTGTGATTGTTTCTAATGCTAAGTTGGGTTTTTTTTGGTTGGTTGGTTTTTTTTGGTAGGGTTTGTTTGTATTAAGAAAACTGGCAATATTTTATACAGAAGAAAGTGTTTACCCTCATGTCTAGCAGAAGCCTACAGCAAGTTGCAGGGGAAGAGTCAAAGCTATGAATTTACTCAATTATTTATGCCCCCTAGAAGCTCATATGAGGCCCATGTTTCCTATTAGTGTTAACTTGGTAATATTTTTAGATAATTCCTGTCATTACAAGCAAAAAAAGCCATATAAATTAATGCCTAATCTTTTGAACGCGAGAAGAAATTCAGTGCACTCTCTAGAACATTCCTACCTCTCCTGTGCCTTATTAGAGCTCCACCAGCTGCAAGCATTATGAGTATTTCCAGGATGAATAGTCAAGTAAGCAGTGACAATATCGCTGTTTTGCTGTGCGTAGGGTAGGAGGAGTGGCTGAGCCCCTCTCCCAAGCAGCCAGCCACACCATAGGCTCTCAGCCACCCCAGGCTGCACAGGGCAGAGACCACAATGCTATTTTCAAGGGCAGATGTTGTTTCCACAGGTCAAATGCTGGGGAAACCATGGCCTGGTCTGAGTCTGTGGATACAGTACTATCCAATAAAGGTAAGAAGGGATGGAAAAACATATATGTTTTTAAAACATTTGTCATCCCATTTACCAAACATTCCTGCCAGGTTTTCACACTGCTCTCCATTCAGCTCCCCACATGCACTGAACTGACCAGAGCTGCTGCTGGAGGTGGGGGAGCTGCTGTCCTGAGAGGCTTGTCCAAGCTGCAAACACAACATACCTTCTGTCCAGTGCTCAAGGACAGGCAGAAATGCTATGATTTAGGTTTTATTAAAGTAACTGCTAAATTCCCCTTGCAGAGGTTTCATTTTTAATATTTTTTTTTCACAAAAACCCACAAACATTTCCTCAGATATTCCTGAGAAATATGTGTGGTGTGCAGTGACTTCCAGCCAAACAAAAAATTACATATCTAAAGTCACTTCTCCTAGAAATGCCATTTCTACAGACCTGACACCACAAACCACATGCAACTTGGACATTTCCTTGCCCCTGCCCCATTTCCCAGCAGTAATATTGTGGCCTGGACCTTGGGATGCCTCCACCCTGTTCCTGGATAGCATTAACTTGACTAACACAACTAAATTTGGGTACTGTCAGCTTTCTTTACTCAGAGGTTCTGATTTGGATCGATTTAAAAACCATTTATTCTAAACAAACCTTTATTTGTTTCATTTTTTCCCCTTTAAAGTGAAAAAAAAAAAAAGAGGAACAAAAAAAGTAACAAAAGTAACAAGGAGTCCATCTTTTATCGAGGTCTTAATCTTTCTTTGCAAGGAGATGGAAGCCCCATTTGGCCAGGGAACCTCAGCTGTGGGGGAAGCACACTAGCACAGTGTGACCTACATTTCTATTTGCTTCTCACCCGAGGAGTCAGCCTTTAATCTCTGATTTCCCAGCCACTACAAATCCTTTTGAAACCAAAACCTCTAGGACTCCCTTTTAACAAATGTACCAGTGCTAAAGAGACCAAACCACAGCAGGCAGCTGTTGGGAGCAATCCTTGGTTGGCAACGTACTGAAAAACTCTCTTAGTAGTCCCCTTATCAGCACTGTAATTTAATCTCCTATTTATTTCCCCTGCAGCAGCTTCTCCAACCTGATGGCTGGCTGACATGTAAAAGAGTGGCAGATACATAGGTTACACTATGCACATACTGTAAAAAAAAAAAAGTAGAGAGATATATATGTACACACACACATGTGTGAGTATGCACACACATAAATTGCAGTGGCCTTTCAGTTTTCCTCCATCCACTATCTGATGCATTTCCCCCAGAGGGCCTGGCAGCTTTTCGGACATTTTTGAAGTCTGAGTTCAGTGAGGAGAATGTGGAGTTCTGGCTAGCCTGTGAGGACTTCAAGAAAACCAAATCCTCCACTAAGATTGCGTTGAAAGCCCAGAAGATTTATTCTGACTTTATACAAGCTGATGCTCCAAAGGAGGTAAAGAGTTTTTTCTGTGTGTGCTTTGGATACTGAGGATACGGATGAAGTGGAACGTTCAGATTGGTCAAAGAATGACCAAAAATACAATTCATCCTGGTTCTAACTCCCATTTTAGTGTCCATTATTTACCAGGCAAACACCTTGTGCAACTCTGTGAAGCAAAGATGTTATGGTTTACACTTCACATTCTTTACATTCTTCACACTGGGAATAAGTTTACCTCGTCTTCTGAAATTTCTACCAGAAGTTTTAAGGATGTTTATGCTCAATATAATTTGTTTTCTCTAATAATTTTTTGTAATGCAGTAAGCACCATCTCTTCTGTACTCAATGTACCAGAACATTAGTAGGTTTATCATTGCATTTCTTCTTTTGTGGAGGTATTTTTGACATGAAGAGAATACAAAAATTTCCATCACAGAATTCAATTTTATAATTATTTCAAAAAGGCTTACTGTGAAAGACAAATTGCTTATTAATCATTATTCACTTTCTGCACCTTAAACATTTACACTGATGTTTTTGCATTTGCTAGCAAGAGTGCTTTAAACATTCCCATGTATTACATATGATTGAAATGTAATCATAGCAATCAATAATAAGATGATTGATTGATATTATTGTTAAAAACAAAAAATCCTTTAAAAATACATAGGGTCAAAGTCTAAAATGATGCTGAGTACCTTCGCTTTTAATTTAGTCTTTGGTAATCAGTACTTCATGGGATTTGGTTTGGCAGAAAGATGAGAAGGAAAAGCAAGTTTTTCCCTTATTTTTTTCAGTGATGCCATCTTTTTAAGAGCCAAATAAAATGAAGAATTCAGTCTGCTAGAAAAGGAAGGGATGAGCTTCCTGTTTATTTGCATCAGTCAGGTTATTTGGGAGGAAATTCAAATGCAGCTTGTGTCCTGGACACAAACAGACCTCAGCTTTCTGAGCAAACTGACACTGCTTTCATGCTCCTTTCTTCCTACAGATTAATATTGACTTCCATACCAAAAATGACATCTCCCAGAACATCTCTGAGCCCACCCTCAGCTGCTTTGATGCTGCTCAGAGCTCAATCTACTGTCTCATGGCAAAGGACTCTTTTCCCAGATTTCTGAGGTCAGAAGTGTATAAGGAACTAGTGAAGAAGCACCAGGACAGAAATCAGAAGAGATGGCTCCCGTTTCTGTGAGGAAAAACACTGAGGCTTTAGGAATTTATAATGTCTCCCATTGCAATTCAGTACAGATAATTATTCATTATTAAAGGGATTGCAGAAGCCACTTTCAATAATCACCTGTGCCAACTTGTTTTTAAGTACAAACTGCACGTGATGGTTTCTAATAACAGTAGAGAAATATTCAAGAAGCAGGATGGAATATGTTAGACACTTGAGCTACCTTCCTAATAAAAAACTTTGCCATTGTTGTTTTTTTCCAGTGTTTGCTTCATTTTTCAAAGCGATTTGAGATTTTTAAGCATAATGTTTTGGTTTCCTTGTTTGCTGTTGATTCCTCTTTAGAAGTACAGCCTGCAAAATAAATCCCTTTCAGGAGACTTGAATACATTTACTCCTTCATTTGTCACCTTATCTGAAGCTTGCAAAAAAATTTAAATTCTCTTTTAACTTGTTTTATGCTAATTCAAAATAGGAGATGTAGAAATATGGTCGATAACACACTATAATATTTAATAAATAGGCAGCTGCTTTATAACAAATGTTCTTGGCATTCAGAGCAAATTAACGTTTCACAATACAGCTGTCTTCAATGAGAAGGTCTTCAAGTTTCTTTGTGTTAATTTAATTTTTTATTGAAATGTCTCTTATTAATTGCATAGGCATCTGGGAAGAAAACTGCAACTGAGTAAATCTTCCTTTGTGCAGTTTCAATTAATTAATTTTCTTTGCTTTTCCAAATATTTTGGTGGTACTGTCCCCCTCATATGATGAAATAATTTCATTAATTGCTACCAATGAAATTCATTTACTAATTTCATTTCAATAAAATACAGATAAGCAGAAAAGTAGGCATAAGAAACAGTTTTAGGCTGTAAAGTAAACATGTAAATCAGGATTTAGTAATGGTGTTATCTTTCAAACCAGCAAGGTATGATTGGAACCTGCAATCTTCAGGTATTTACAGATGCACACACTGATCAAATTCACTGCTCTTGGAGGATTTATTGCACATATTTAGATGAAAGGAGGAAAGTTGTGTCATGGTATTGAAGAAAAAATATTTTAAAGAAATAATCTTTGCTTTGGAAAAAAATTCTAAGTACAAGAGACAGCAATAAGAGTTTTCAAGAAGAAAAAAAAATCTTTAATTAGATGCTTTTGAGTGCTATAAATCTCCAGGAATTTTGCCCTGCTTGGAGCTCTGCTCATACCTTCTACACACCACCACATCCTGGTCCTGGGTTGACTATATGATGCTTTTATCCCCAATTGTCTTGTTCTATTTATGCTGAATAATAAGTTCTGCACCATTCAGAGCAAATTAACGTTTCACAATACAGCTGTCTTCAATGAGAAGGTCTTCAAGTTTCTTTGTGTTAATTTAATTTTTTATTGAAATGTCTCTTATTAATTGCATAGGCATCTGGGAAGAAAACTGCAACTGAGTAAATCTTCCTTTGTGCAGTTTCAATTAATTAATTTTCTTTGCTTTTCCAAATATTTTGGTGGTACTGTCCCCCTCATATGATGAAATAATTTCATTAATTGCTACCAATGAAATTCATTTACTAATTTCATTTCAATAAAATACAGATAAGCAGAAAAGTAGGCATAAGAAACAGTTTTAGGCTGTAAAGTAAACATGTAAATCAGGATTTAGTAATGGTGTTATCTTTCAAACCAGCAAGGTATGATTGGAACCTGCAATCTTCAGGTATTTACAGATGCACACACTGATCAAATTCACTGCTCTTGGAGGATTTATTGCACATATTTAGATGAAAGGAGGAAAGTTGTGTCATGGTATTGAAGAAAAAATATTTTAAAGAAATAATCTTTGCTTTGGAAAAAAATTCTAAGTACAAGAGACAGCAATAAGAGTTTTCAAGAAGAAAAAAAAATCTTTAATTAGATGCTTTTGAGTGCTATAAATCTCCAGGAATTTTGCCCTGCTTGGAGCTCTGCTCATACCTTCTACACACCACCACATCCTGGTCCTGGGTTGACTATATGATGCTTTTATCCCCAATTGTCTTGTTCTATTTATGCTGAATAATAAGTTCTGCACCTTTAAGACTTGTTGCAGAGAGTGAAGGGGCGAGAGAAGAAGCAGCAGTTTGTTTTCAGACACTGCACTCACTCCTCCACATTCCTGCTCCTGGACTGTGTTGTCTGTGGATGAACAGACAGCGGGACAGAGCTCTCCTTTGCTTTTAGTTGAGCTAGCTGAGGCAAAGAAGTTCCCTGGACTGTGGGGTTTTTTTCTTTTTTCCCTTTTCTTTGGGCCTCTTGAAGCCTGCTCTGGACTGAACACCCAGGGGAGCACCAGCAGCTCCACCTGTGGCCACCGGGCCAGGCCTGGGCCATGGCGTTTCCAGCACCGGAGGGACTGATAAGAGCCTGAGTGAGCTGAGCTGCAACCCGGGGAGGGACTTTCTCAGTTTGTCATCTCTTTTGGAGCAGCAAGGGGTTTTATTGTTTAATGCTGTTTAGGTTTTATTGTTTAATAAACAGTTTTTTCCACTTTTCTCCAAAGAAGTATTTTTCCTGAACCGGTTGGGAGAGGGGCCAATTATATCTGCTTTTCTAGAGAAATCCCTTTGGAAGTTCTCTCCCAAATTTGCCCTGAACCAGAACAGTCCTCTATGCAAAATATCCCACTTTATCAAACTACATTAAGGAACCAAGTCATTTAGACCAAAAAGGATATTAAGTAGCCTGAAAACCTAAATACACTCCTCAAGTTATGAACTGAGGTTAAAATCCTGACACATCTTAAGCAGACAGGGTGAAAAATATCTATTCTTTGATACCCAACTTCTAGTCTATCACCTAGTTCTAATTTTTGCTGTCTGCATTTCTTTTTCTCTTCTTTTCTTTTATCCCCAGTACTGGTGGTTAGTAGAGAAATGAATAGGAAGGCTGAGTTTAAGCTGCAAGGAGGATGTGGGCTCCTCTGGCCGTGCCACAACTGCCTCTGATCTCACTGTGACATTTCTGGGGACAATCGCCCCTCCTGCCTGCGCTGCAGCCTCGGGGCCATTTCTGCAGCTTGGAGTCACAACACAGGCAGCAGCCAGGAGGGCCCAAATTATGGCATTTACTCAAAAGTGTAGCAAGTCATCTTCCCTTCCTACAAATCCCATTTGCGTTTTCAGAACAGAAAATTCCCACAGAAAGGAAGAGGTGGGATCACACCACTTTTTGTAGTAGGTCACGCAAATAGAAACCTGAAATTTTTGTGCTCCCAATCTTTTGGAACCTGAAGATAAAAAAGTGCTTGAAAACAAATGGGTGGTAATGAAATCTCACAATTCTCTCTGTGCCCCTACAAATCCTCCCACTTCTGGCTCTGCCCCAGCAGAGATAGAAAGTGCCGGAATGATGGCTGCCAGGGAGCTCCAGCTCCTGGCCATTTGAAAACACAGCTTGAGGAGAAGTTACAAGCATATATAAAATAGTCAAACATGATAAAAATGATGTGTGCCATTATTCTGATAATTGCATGAAAACAGTATCACAAAACATGACGTCCACATTATGTCTGGCTGATCCTCTGTTATCACCAGCACCATTATTGTCAAAAGAGGTGATAATTCCTTACATTTTCACATATGACATTAATTTTAATAATTATACTGTGAAGAACCATTAATGAATTTAACAAATTTTCAATTAATTTATAATATTTTTACGAGAAATGTAAAGGAATGGCACTTCTAGGGGGTAGATCCTTGACTCAAGGGTGAATTAACAGTACTAATTCTTTCATAACCTCTTAATGAAAACTTTGGTGCTTCTAATTCACAAAGTTAATTA
The DNA here is from genome assembly GCA_024865655.1 of Emberiza elegans. Taxonomy (NCBI): domain Eukaryota; kingdom Metazoa; phylum Chordata; class Aves; order Passeriformes; family Fringillidae; genus Emberiza; species Emberiza elegans. The sequence continues at coordinate 250,286 of JALJVW010000238.1, read as the reverse complement.
AACTTTTGCTGTTGATCAAGCCTCACAACATTTTTATTAATCTGTTTCAGATGCTAAACATGAGATGAAACTTGGAGAATTTAAAGAAATTATCACTATAAATTCATATATCTTTAAGGGCAATTTGAATGCCATTCACAAGTAATTTTTCAAGCTCTCAGAGAACTATCTGCCCATATCATATGCAATTACACAGAAGAATCTACAGCATATTGAAATGGTTTGGATTTTAGCAATCAAATTTCTGAAAACTTCTGTAATGCAACTCATCATTTAAGCATTATAAAAGATCTATTTCAGAAAGTGTTTGAAAACACCCACCTGTGAAAGATGGGAGGCAGTAGTCTTTATTTCTCTTTATTTCCTAGGTTTAAAATTGCTGCTTCATACTCCTACATCACCAAAAAAAGGTCACAGCTTAGCATTCAAGCTCTGAAAATTTGACTTAAGAAAGGCCAAGGACAGAAGTGTGATCTAGAGGATTTAGATTGAACTTTGCCAAAAAGACTCAATCTTGGCCAGTGCAAAAAGGCGGGTTTACCAAAAAATCCTGTCAAATATAAATGAGAGTAAAAATGCAAAGTGAATACCACATATTTAAAAAAAAAAATCCCAATTTCTTCACGCAGTGCCAATCCTAAAGCTCCAACGGCATCTAGACTCAGAGATCCCACCATATTTATCATGCTTACATCATGACAGGACTGTTCCAGGTTTAATTTTCAAGGCATATAGTCAATGTTTTCCTTCTATTCATATATTTTATGTTTATAAAATATGCATAGAAAAATAATAGGCATGTACGTCAAGATAATAAATGCAAATTAGCCCTCAACAGAGGATGGATATCAGGATTGTTCTGAAGCTCAGGACCACAAACTAAAGGCAGGCAGGTATATTTTCAGTTGCAAACAGGATTATATAACACTCTTTGGTATGTCTTGTCAAAGGTTTGTTAAATTCAACACATTTCTGTAAATTTTGGAGATGAAAACTCAGTATTTCCTCTTTTGCCAGAAAATTCTCTACTAACACTGTAATGCAAAAATGTACTTGAACAGACACACATAATTACAGGCTTTGCACAAGAACTTCTAAGGCTTTTGTTTGCATCTTGATCCAAACAAAAAAGATCAGGAGGTGGAATTCCTGAAGCAGTGTCTCCTGCTAAGCAAGACAACCATCACTCTAGGAACCTAAGCTCCTAACCTTTGAGGAGGATTTTCAGTGAGCCATTTTAGTTGGCTTCTGCTCCTGAGGCGTTTGGATTGATGTCAGAGCCCAGGGCCCTGTCCCCATGGCTCACCCCCAGCCTGCTCATCCTCTTCCTCCTGGAGCTCTCCACTGGGAAAACAGTGCCCTTCTCACATTGCCCTTACTTTCTGTATATAAAACTCTCTCTTGGTGAGAATGTCTGCGGGTGATTCTTGACCCAGTCCAGCTCTTCTGAAGGATCCATCTTTTGAAATGAACCTCAGTCACAGAAACAGCTTCAGCAACATCTGCAATTTATCCAAACACAAATGACACCGGTATGGCCAAACCATTCCAGTGAGCAGCAATTACAAAATGTTCCATTTGACAACTTCCCTACATGTGCACGTCAAAGCTGGCGAGTGACTTCCTGTTTTTTATCTTCTCTCTGCACCACATACCTTTAGAGATGCTCCAGCTTGTGAGAAATTGTGTGAATGATGCCCATGAGCCAGGGGAAGGGCCCCTGCTCACCTCTGTGGGGGTTAGATCAGACACAAGACAAGAAAATCCAACCTCAACTAGGTATATAAAAGTTCCAGGAGTTCTGAAGACTACATGCCAAAATTAACCATTTTTGATTTAAAAACTCCCTGGATTTTGGGGAGAGCAGGTGCTATGTCTAGACTTTACTGCTATGTCTTAGAAAGGGAAACCTACCGTTTGTAATTTGACTCCTGCAAAGGCAATACAGGGGAATTAACTTAATGAAATCACTTTAATATCTTTATTTCTGGAGGATAATTACACTCTGCAGTGCTGGTGGAATTTTAAAGCACATTATGTATCTGAAATTGAAGCATGTTTTCTGCCTTTTGGTTTTCTGAAAAGCGAGGCAGGGAGAAAACCATGAAGAGAGGCATTGTCACAGTTGTTGACACCAATTAAAGGTCTCATGTAACTCAAGAAGCAGCCTGTGCTCGTTAAGACAAAATGAAATGGAGTAATGAAAAAGAGATCCTCATGCATATTCACCTTCATTCAGTAAATAGTGTGCTGCCTAGGAGCGGCAATTGTTTGATATGGTAATTTTGAATTTTATTTGAAATACTTATTTAGTAACAGAAAGTGTTTTGGCGAACTGACAAGTGGCACTAAAATCACTAAAAGCTCTACTTTAAGTATTCTTAAGCTGTTCATTTTGAGAAAAAAACACCTCCCAGCAAAGTTTCTTTTCCATTTTTTTTCCCAGCTTTTCAACTTCTACAATATTAGGCCCTGGAAATTAGACTCAATGCATTATTATATATTTCAAAGAAGGCCCTGGATGCTTTGATCTTTAGTAAGAAAAATGAGTCAATACTAGATCAAATGCTTCCCTACTTTATTTTTTTTTATACTGTTGCTATGGTTTCTGAAATGTCATAATTTCTCTGTACTAAAAGAGACACATGCCTTTTAATTTTTTTTCCTGTATTGCACGGGTTAGGTTATTTGCATATAAAATGAGTAGAGCTGGATTTGTCTCTCAATCCATATCTGTTTCCATTTAGGTTTGCATGGAGATTATTTTTACTTCTATGAATAGTTTCCCTACTATGCATAACAGTCCTGGAAAGACAAACAAAAGCAAGTACTCAGTAAAAACCATAGGGAAAACATTTTTTTCCTAACACAGTGGTTACAACTTACAGGTTCATAAACCAGGGAAGAAGAGGGGGAAGGCAATCCATAAATAAATTGTTTCTTGAATAATTTCAAATATGCTGTGCTTCTAAATGTCATGTTTTCATGGAGAGAATAGAAGAAATAATGAAGTTAAATTATTTGGTATTTTGGATAAAAAAATGTTGAAGAAACCCCTCCATGACCCCAGCTGCATGGGGAATACAGCTAGACAGGATACAGCGAGATTTCCCAGCCCATCTCCCACACTGGTTAGTCACCCAAAGGCTGAGCTGCAGAGGATTCACCTTTCAATTCTTGACCAAATTCCAGCAGCAAAAAGACTTTTATTAAAATGCATTATGTTTTATCCTGACAAAACATAGAATACCTGCACTGCATTAACTACAGGCTACAGAGGCCTTGGTCTTTAAGCCCCCACCACTCATAAACAATGTTATTAATAGTTATTATCATCTGCTTGTAAATTTTTCTGCCATCAGCCTTGGGAAATACCCAGGGTTCCAGGGGTAATTACTTCTATATTAATTATCTAAAATAGAAAGAACACGAAAAGAAGTGGAAATATCACAAATTCAAGAAAGCTCATTCTTCACGTCACAGAACAGGGGAAGCTCCTTTGAAAGGCTGAACTAGTTTGTTATGTAAAACATTATATTCAAGAGAAAAGATGCATAGGCAAATGCAGGCTGAATGGGCGGACAACAGAGAACCTAAGACATGCTCTTGACACTGTAAAGTGACATCACATGAATGAGGAGATGTCAGCCCATGGCATTTTACCTGGTAGTAGGACACTGCTGTTCATAACACCAGTATTTTCCTAAGTTCTGCACTTTGTTTTCCCTGTCTCTTACCCAGGCTCCTCACCATGAAGGGACTGATCCCACTACAAGCCCATTTTGAATTTTCACAGTGCTACCACTTTATCTTGAAGTGTCATCAGCAACTGTATGACGGGAATGGCTTCAAATTGATTAGAATTTAATGTCCAGAACAAATGGACTGGATTTTGATCTCTGTGCAGTCATTTTGCCTGTTGTCATAGGATAAAATGGCCCTGGCAAATAGCTCTTGTACTTATTGAATTTCTTGCCAGAGCTGAGATTTTTAGGGGAATAAAATGAAAATTGCAGCTTGATAAACGGCATAAAAGGGGGTTTTTGTGACATGGTATCTTTTCATGTCAAATGGCAAGTACAACATATTCCAAACTAGACAGACTCATTAATGCTGACACCTTCTACAGCCCCAAATGTTTTTCACTGTTGAGAGTGACTCAGTATTGGAAATTATATCTTCTGAGACAGGAATTACCAGAACAAACTGTACTTGGATCATACTTTACACTTACTGATATTTATCCCTTTTTCCAGCTTTTCTCACCCTTTATGTGCATCCCTCTGCAGTGACAATGCTTTTTTTTGTCACAAAGACATTGGTTTTCATAGCAATATTGCATTTTGGCATAAATTTTAAATAGAGAATAATTTGATGTTTTTAAAATATCCTTGATGGTTGCAATCGCCTATTAATGGTAATCCTCCAAGCTTGTTCTCCCATTTTTATTAGGACTAACACTGGGTTTTGTTTGCCATGCATGCTGAGGTGATAAGTCTGTATACTGGACCTAAATTAGAATTAGAGGAATGGTAAAGGAAGGCACAAATGGAAGATTCTGGTTCATAAAAAAGCTCATAAAAATCTCCCCAGGTTTCTGTGAAGCAAATTAATAAAAACACATGCCTACCACCATTATTACTTTATAACCTAAAAATGCATTTTACAGGGCAATGGTACATATGGGTTTAATTACAAAAATAAACCCTTTTGTTTCCTTCTTAAAGGGAGCAGTGTGGTTTGTTTCCTTTTAGAATGGGTGGAAATATGAATTAACTCACACTTTGCTGTCCTCTGTATAAGGAGGGTTTTATGCATAGGAATTGTCCTATGAACTTTAATTTCTAAAGGGCTGTTTCTAACCAAAGTGTTTACAGAGCAAAAGTGTTCACAAAGTGTTACAAAACATTGCAGTATGTGCTACAAAATTGTCTGGTTTTATTGTATAAGAAAATTGTATCTCATGTTTTATTTTTGTAATGCATTTCAATATTATTTTGTGTAACTACTATTTTTTTTAAAAATTGTGTACTTAAAATTAACTGAGGGATTGATCTTTTGTTGGCAGACCATATGAACAAAAGAGAAATGACAAAAGGAATTACAGCCCACTAGAGTTCTCTTAAATTCTTCAATTATATAAAAGCGAGGGAAATTAATATGCAAATTGAATCTGCTGGCGTTTAAAAGGGAGGTGGGTACAATGTAATTGCAGAGAAGCTGCATAATGGCAGCAGGATAATGACAGAGAAATATAAATGTTTTATAATGCTTTATAAATGTTAAGCCGATATAACTGAGTAAAGAGCTTGGAATGTAGCCCCTTGGGCAGAGTGGTACCTCGTAGAGTTGGAATGCAGCCCCTTGGGCAGGTGTTAGCTCATAGCAATGTTCTTGAAAGACATTTTGTGCCTTGGTGTAGGAACTTGTTTATTCACGTGTTTGTATTAACTCCCACCAAAGCCATCAATGTGAGCCCATAGATAACGTTTATACAATGCCCCTTTAGGTTTCAATGAGAGCACAGACTCCAGAAATCCAGTTAGAGGGACATGGCCTTGCATTAAGAACAATCCACTGAGCTTCTCTTCAAGGATTGAAAGCAGTTCAGATGGATCTGCACATACAGACCCACACAGAGTCCCAGAATTCAATACACATCTAGAATGCTGCAGTTTGGAACTATTTAGGGCTCATTTCTGTTTTCAAAATCCTATCAGCATGCAACAGAGAACTGTTGCTATCTAAAATTTCCATACCATTGGCATTTTTAAATCGGAGGCACCTCAGTTATCTGAGAGATGCAGGAAGTCAGTGACTGGGTAATTAGGGCTACAGAGGTTTGATTTATGAAGAAACATTAAAGACAAGAGCATAAATATGTTGTCTAAGTCAAGGAGATGTGAAGCATGGATTTTAAAGTAGCTTACAACCAAACTACAGGATGTGTCTTGTCACATGGAAGGTGATTCAAGGGACTGGATGAATGGGCTCACAGCTACACAAGACATTCTGAAGCTTTGTGAAGATTGTCAGTGTTGGTTCCAAGGGAAAGGACAGAATTCCCATGAGACTGGATACTCAGACCAGAGGAGTAATCCTCACTGGCACAGCTGCTGAACTTCCACCACGAAAAAATTCCCTTTTGCCTGTACTCCAGTGGACACTGACCCCACCTGACATGGACACTAAGCTGGTGTTTTATTCCCAGACAGCAGAATTATTCAGGTTTCTCGTTCCCTTGGCACTTAAATATCCTGGCATTTTCAGGGGAATGTCTGCTCAATCCAGGCACAGCTGAAAAACTGGAGAACCTTAGAGTGGCAAACGTGTGGGAGAAGGAAGGGGAAAAATCAGGACAGGCATCATAATTTACTTATTTAGGCAGATACCATTGTTAGGAAAACATGAATCTGCTTAAATTTCAACACCTAAACAATCCATCTTGCATAATTATGGCATGAGAGCACACTGCAAATATTGCTGCCCAGTTAAATTGGTGCTGTCAGACAGACCCAACTGCTGGTGCCTCTGCAGTGCCAAGTTCTGCAGAGAGCCCCTCTGCAGCACTAAAGGGATATTATCTTCAAAGAAAAGGCATCTTTTTGCATCCTCATCTCTTCTACATTGCACCTCTACTAAGAAAATAGTTGTTTTAATACAAAAATGTCAAAATCTTATAAAATACTGTGGTACCACCTTGTGGCAGCTTTACAGATAGCTCTGTTGGCATTAAGACTGAATGACTTTTAAAATTAAATTAGAACAGTTAGCATTTGGTCTCATTAGAGTTTTGAGCTGTGTTCTGAACCATCTGCATCCTTCTATTAATTAGAACACCTGGCATTTGAAGAAAATTTTAAATGTATTCCAGTGAATACTGGATATCAATGTTCCAACACTATGTAAAAACATTTATAGAGACATAGAAGCCTCTTTCTGAGGCACCACGGTGGGAGAAGACACCAGGCTTGTCTGTCAGGTGGGACTGACAGCTCAGGAAGCTGCTGAGAGACTGCAGGTATCAGCAACACAAGAGGCAACCAAAAGAGGAGCCCACGTTGCCTCTGCAGTCTCACAGATTTGCAAGGAGAAAGCCAGTATGAGGTACTGAGGGAGGACACAAACAAGACAGCAGCTTCTGCTCTCATGATGAAAATTAGAGGATGGCATGGAAAGCCCTGGAAGGTGAACAGATGTGTAACGGAGCTTCCATGGTAAATGTGATATTTTGGAAAGCAAACCACAGAAATCCAGATACTGCTAAGCTAACTGGAGGCACCAGACTGAAAAAAGCATTTATTTTAGCTGGCGTGGCTGAGCCAGCAGCTAATTAGCTCATCGGCACTCTCCTGCTTTTGCATGCTTTTAGAGACTCCAAAGTGTGACAAGCAATACTGTTACCAGGACCTTTTGGGTTGCCCCTCCCACAGCCATCTTTAGCCTTCTTTTACACAGCACTGCAGGAAATGAGACTTTTTCCTTAAACAATATGAACCGTCTGTTTACACGTTGTGCTTTGGTTGAAGACTGTCTCAGGGTATTGAAGTTTAGGGACAAATTCATCTCTTACAGCTTTGATTTGAAAACACAGAGCAGGAAGGAGAACTTCTTGTGTTTGAAAACAGGAATTCACAAATTGTTTATTATGTGTACAGGGAAGCTCTGTGTCTTTTCAAATTAATGCTTCAAATATGAAGCAGATTGCCACAGCCCAGCTTAAACTCAGGTGTGCTTCTGTTTCATTCACACCAGTAAGCACAAGTTTAAACCCCTAAAACTGGCACAGAAATCAGGCATGAACGACCAAATTTGAAGCAAAGGTTTTTGACTCTGTGAGAGCTGGTTCTCCAGCATCCTGCTTTTCCATTCCCAGCTGAAGTTCCAAGGGAGAAGCACTGGGATTGTGCACTGCAGCTATCGATTAAGGTTAGCGATGAAATATGAAAATACCAAATGGTTATGGGTTTGGTACAGCATGAGACTAAAATACAAAGTAAGAGAAGTGAACAAAAGCTCTTACATCCTCTCAAGAACATTCTCTGTGTAGGTAACTTCCTGTCACACTTTCTAATCTCTCCAACGCCGTGCCTGTGTTATCTGCCTCAGATTTAAAGAGATCACAGAAGAGGACCAAGGTGGCCATTAGAGGAGTAAACCTTCTTTCTCCTGGAGCACCCAGATGGACACTGGCTCCTGCCAGAATAATCAGATTTGTACTTTTTGACTATTTCTCTCACTTTTAGAAGTTGCCCTTTGAAGGCTCACACCACCATGTTCCCAGTGTCCCAGGCTGTTACAGCAGTAAAACATTTTTCTGCTAAGGAGGCACTCACGTACCTGGGACTCGTGGTTTTCAAACTCTCCTGCGTACTCTATAAGGCAATGTTGATTGTGACCTGTCAAATAATCTCCCAAAATATCCATCATTTATGGGAGCTATAAGCCTGTGCCTTGATGCTACATTAAATAACTCGTAACTCATCGCAAGAGAGGCAGCAGAAAGGGAAGATATATCGAGCTAATTAAAGGAAGGTTTCTTAAACAGTTTCTTTAACCTCTACTCAATAAACACCCATTTATCACTCTGTGCTTGCAACAGACCACATCACATGTCCTCTCCTCAGGAAAGAAGGCCAATTCAGAAAGTGTTTAAACATGTGCTCACCTCCCAGCTGCTGAGCAGAAAGTCAATCCTCACTGAAAAAGCCTGATGAAGAGAGAGAACATTTTGAGAAAACACAGCATTTTTGGGTTGGTTTTTTCCCATGCTATAGACTGGGCTGAATACTGTCTCAGTAGGTTGGATAAGGAAGCTGTAAAACACGATGCACAAATCATCTGCAAAGTGGGGCATAGAAAGGTGGCAGGGACGCAGAGATATTTCATCAGATAATTGCTGTAATAGAGAATATTTTTGGCTCTCAACTTATTTGTAGCTCATTTGTCAGCAAGAGCCTGATAAGTTCAGATCCTGGAATATGAATGAACAGTCTGAAAAAATTTCTGTTCCTGAATGTCACGGCCAGAATTTTTCAACAAAAGCTTTTTGATGGGAAAACGATGAGTGAACACCCAGGCTTCCTAAAAAAATTTTTAAAAATGTATGTTACAAAAGGGCTATCCTGAGATTTTTTCAGGTTAAGGTTGGAGAGGAAAGAACAAGAATAAAAATAATTGTCATCATGACTGCAATATTTCCTCCCTCTTTTGGAAATAACCAGAGATAACAAACTAAGCTGGGATGTGTGGAGGTGCAACAGAGCCCAGGACAGCTATCGCAAGTCTCCCTCACTCCAGCTACTGCTTATCTTGTGACTAACGGGTACCTGTCTGAGTGGTGTGGGTTCCTCTGTGAACACACTTTCATTTCTGGCTTGGGGATTTTTTTACACCAAACTCTTTGTCCCCCCTCTTGCCTTTTTCCTTGATTTGGAGCACTTTGGTTTTTGAGGTCCTGGTGACACGATCCCACGCTTGGCTCTGCCCACAGAGGCTGAATGTTACTCAGCCTGGGGGTGGACTTGTGGCCTCGTGTGCTTTTTTTGGTTTGTCTGCCTCAGGGGAGGGTGATAGAGATAGCACTCTGGCCCACACTTGAGCCTCTCCATCTATATATAGATGTATACTTGTGATATTTCCACAACTGTAGGGTTTAAGGGCCATCTCACTAAACCAGAAAGAAGGTGGTGACTTGCATGGAAAGTTTCTGCCAACGCGCCCAGCTGTTCTGCAGGCCTGAGTCATCCTGGAGTGTTCTCCTCCTCACCACTCCTCACCTGCCCATCCTGGCCCAGGCAGGGGCACAATCCCCTTTGCTGCTTAAAGACATCTCCTTCCCAGTCTAGGAGAAAATACCTAAAAACAGCATTTGCAACACCCTTTTTAACAAGCTGATGTGAGAACCCAGAGGCCAGGACAGCTTCTTTTCTCCATGGAAATTGGTGCCTTCTATTCTTAGCATGACAAATTCTCACCCTGCTTCCACCCGCCACCTCACCCTCACATAAGGTTCCATTCCTTGCACCCACAACCCTTCTCCTTCACACCTTCTCTCCCTGCTGCCTGCAGACCTCTGGCAAGGCAATAGCAGCAGGGGAGTCAGAGACACACTGGGGCCTCATTGACCTAAGTCACTCAAGCACAGGCACAAAAATAAAACAAACACCAAATTTACCAAGGTTTAAAGGGACACAACAAACATAGTTTGCAGAAAAGTGGGCTCAGACAAGCCTAAAGGTTTTTTCAAAAACTTAAAGGTTTGTATTAGTTACCAGCAGAGGACAGCAAGGCTTTATACATGCAGAGAGACTGATTTGCTTCTCTGCTCTGGGAGAAGTGACTGGTCAGTGTTCAGATACCCTTAGGCAAAGGCTTCCAAAGAGAACGAGTCAAGAGTGTACATAAAAGAGCTCCAGAAGCAAAAACCTCTTGAGAAATGATGGAGCCATCCACTTGGCACAGCTATTACATCATCAGGATACTGAAAGCCTCAGTTCTTAACCCTGTTTGCCTTCAGTGTCAAGCTCAAATTCAGCCAGAACTGTGGGATAAAACAAGAAACACCTGGAGTACAGATCACAAGGCCAAATCTTGGATTAGAAACACAACACCTCATTTTACATCACCAAAAGTATCCAGGAGGAGAATTATTTTTTTATTTACTAAAGCTATTTAGTGCTATTTTACATTCTGAATGGGTTCCTACTTGCCCTTAGTTGCTATTTCAGAAGGGCAGAAACTGCAAGTTCAATGTCACAGCTGACAACCCTGCACCTTCAAAATTTTAGGGCACTTGGCAGTGACAGTATGAACCTATATTTAGGCAGCTGCCTCACACTCTCTGGCTCTTGGATGAGGAAGAAATTTTGAAATGCACGCAGTAATTTTTGATCATAGCTCTCCTTTTCCATGACTTCATATTCCACAATACTTAATGACACTTTATCACCAAGGAATGACAACATTTACATAGTTGCCCATCACAAAGTAAAAAAATCCTCTATTGTGTCTTTAAAAATCAGGACAAGAGATTTCTTCTTTAAAAGACATGGGGAAATCAAGGGTTCTTCTTTTCAACCTTGGCAAACAAGGAGCATCCTTTTTGAAACACTCTCAATAAGACATTTTAACTTTGTTAAAAATATTTTCCAAAAACATGAACTACTCTGTAAAAATCTCGAAATATGGAAAAATGAATGAGAACATCCCCAAATGCAATACAGCATATGTATGTGCACTCCAAATGTGATTATGGAATTAATTTTTGTACTTTGATTATTCATGCAGAGAGACATTAACATCCTTGCATATCAAGTGGGACATAAATACCATCCTTAGTTTTGATCTCCATGCGTTGAAATCATCACTTCCAAATTTAAAAGGCTTACAAAAAGAACCAGAATTGGGGCCCAGTAATCTTCTTACCAATAAAGAAACAAAGAAATTAAATCAATTTAATTTGTGATGGAACAGATCAACAAATGATGTGATCATAGCCTATAACAGAAATACAAAAAACAGGATCAGTTCCAACTAGAATGAGACACTGTTTAATGACAAGACCACGTTAAGACACAGTAGACTGGTACTAAGCTTTAAATCCAAATTGGATAGCATTGTAAAGAATGTTTTACTTGCACACAGTTGTAAAGCTTTTATTTTGCAGCATGTCAAACTAGGTCATCTAGGTCTTTTAGGGGTTTATAAACCTTTGAATCTACTATATGAATTTATTTTGTAGGTATTTTTTAGCCCTTTAATCTTCTCAACACTTCTGTGATCTGACATCTAGTCTCACTGTACTATAAATCCCATGAATCTCAGAGCTCCTCACATGGACTTCAGCACTAGCAGGACCAGTTGCTGGTTTATTGTTATTCACAAGGTACATTAAGTTGCAGCATTGTGCCTGTCATCTGTTTTCCCCTTAGTACCTCTTTCTTCATGCAAGCTGAATGTACCAAAATTAATCAAATAATGTTCAAAAAGAGAGAACACAGAACACCCTGGCTGTTGGACATTCATTCTATGATATGTACTGGTTGCTATTAACAGCCAGAAACAGTCTTAAGCTTCTGGCAGCTGTACTGTTTCATTTTCAGCAGGATTTGTAAGAACATGAAAATCATGCCAATGATTCATGGCCCTGGTTAGGGAGCATTTCTTGGGAGCATTTTTGCAGCTCCCAGTGAAGTCAGTTGAAGGTCTGAGGGCTGAACAACTACAGACACCGAACCAGGGGATTTTATTTCTTAGAGACTTCATCTTATCTTGCCCTTATTATCAGGAATGTGAAATTAAACTACAGCATTAATATAAAAGTCCAGAAAGATGACCAGGTTATGATGCATTTAAAATGGAAGGGAACACATATGAATGCATCTAAATTTTACAAGTTCACTTACAACTGGAGTCATAGCTCTCTGAACCAGGACAGTGTGTCCCTGTTGCATCTAATTAAAAAACTCCAAGTCATAAATATCAAAAATGACTAGAATTTCCTTTAAACTTTTATGTAGTCTTGTCCAAGGCAAAATTTAATAAACCTGATTGTGTCTACACATATTTATAAGACTAAAACCTGTGTCAGTTTAGTGTGCTGAGCACCTCTTCTCTTTTCTCAGCCACTGGTATTACCAGAGGCAGATGTTTCACAGGTACTTCTGCAAGTCTGCCCATAGCAAATGCTTTATTCCATTCCCTGGGGTTTGGTGCATGGCGAACATTACAGAAAGGGGAAGCAGAGAAATTCCAAGGCCTCTGTGACTTGGTGAATTTTTTAAACCTTTCCATACTTCTGTGGGGAGGGAGACACAAGAAACTTAGGAGGGAGGCATTAGCTTTCAAACTCCAAGAACTGATTCTGCAGTGTTTTGGGCTAATTATCTTTTTCTTGGAATTACTGATTTGTGTGAACACTCAAAATGTATTGACCAGTCTAAAATATGTCCTTTTACAGTCTTGTATAAATATTCTCCAAAAGATGTCACTTTTCCCTCAAAAAAATGTAGCTGGAAGTAGATAGGGCTCTGTAGATGGAAGCCTTTGTGGGGCAGTGGCAAATATTTGCTTCATTTTTTGATAGGAGTAAAATCCCTTTAATCCTTTGTCTACAGATTTTCTTTGTTTATTCATTAACTATTTTTATCAAAATGCATAACTTTCCAAAACATTTGTTCCCGCAATGAGTGGTATTAGGGGGACTTCATGATTTTTTTTGGCAAATATCAGTCAGGTAAAAAGACCAAACCAAATAAACCTAACCCTCCTCACCCTCTCCACAGTCCAAACAGACAGAACTCGCATCACACTGCACAACTAAATGTCACATACACAGGAATCACAGAAGTTTAAATTAAAAATTGATCGGTCCTACTTTCCTTGATAAATTGTCTTTTGCGCTTATGAATCACAATTGCATGATTGAGCTTGGGATCATAGTCATAACACCATAATTGATGCATTTTAAAGAAGCATCATTTAAATATAATGAAGATCCTTCCTTCAGTGTCAGGCTTACCATCTACTTCATCCTCAGATTCAAACACTAGAATAAGTGAGGTAGAAATTTAGTAGACCAGGTCTTTATGATATCTTAGAACATTTTTTCTCAGGATTAACTGCTGTAATATTTGTTAAAGTCAGTCATTAAAAATTGAATTACACATACTAAAAATACACACTCTTATTGGTTCAGTATCTAGCATGAACTATAGTCCACCACACTATTAATAAACCTAAGAGTTTCCCCCCGCCTTTGGAAAATGACTTACAAAGTAATTGAAGAAAAGATTATATCTTTTGGTCTTACGAAGGTCTCTTGGTGTGGACATATGCGGTCACTTTATTCACGTAAAGGAGAGGGGTTTATAAATAGCAATTTAATAAATAAATGGATTTATTTGATGCATTCAGTTAGATAAATAAATAGTTTGGATGAGCAAACCCTGGTTTGGTCATACGAGGGGACGGTGGTGGGTGGCGTGGGCTGGCTCTGTCTGGCAGCAGCATGTGCTTCTGTGGGATGTGTGCCTCCAACGCACTGCCTCAGACTTCTGCTCCCCAGTTTCCTTTTTCCTGCCCCCTGCAATGGGGCTGGGTGGAAGCTGTCTGCTTTCGTTTTAAAAGGCTGACTAATCAGCCAGCGACTCTCTTACTCATTGCACTCGATGCTTGTAACCTCGTGGTGAGATTTATAAAAAAGCTCAGCAGGCAGAAGAGTTCCAGGAGCTCTCTGATGTTCTGCTTTACCGATGGGATGTGGCAACAGCATGGAGGAAGCACAGGACCCCCACATTCACCTCTTGAATAAGGCAGGAGAGGGTGTAAATTAAGGAAAGCAACTATAGTCATATTTTAAGTTAGAAAAGGAAACAAGGAAGGCAAGAAAAATAGTACTTTTGCGCTTATAATTATCTAAGGAGCAATAAAGCAAAGAGAGAAAACACACTTTAAAAGGCATTCCCCAAAATCAAGGTACAGGAGTGGATAGTGAGCTGCAATGCAGGGTCTGTCAGTCTGAGGCTGCTTCAAGTCTTCGAAACATCCAGTCAAACCCAGGCCAAGTACCTTTGGCAATGTCACAATAATTATTAATTAACTTCAGAGCCACATTAATTTGAATTAATAGCCTTTTAAGCTCAGCATTCCTGTTCCAGGCTAGACATCTATATCCTGAACAAAACCAGCTCAGAGCCTGGGGGTTGTGTGAAATGCAGACATCCAAATATGCTGCTAGTAAAACTCAAAACTGGTCTTTGCTTACATTAAACTATGCCAAGGTTCATTTCACATTTTCTCCTTAACAAGTTTTTTGTTGGATCTGCATTGTTCTACCTACAGCACAGCTGCTAAACCCCACACAAATCCTTTTCCTCCAATTTCTATTCTTACCCCTGAGCTTATGGATAGCCTTGTTATGTTTGCCCAATTATCCCCTCATAAAAAAACCCAAACAATATTTGAGATAGCAGCAGTTTTAATTGAATCGTTTAGAAAATATATAAATAAGGGATAGTTTGGTTCCAATAATAAGGCATAAGCGAAAAAAAACCCGTGGGGTATATGGAGTGAAGGGCTCTTGGACCCTTGCCACCTTGCGTATGAACTTGCCAAGGGAAGATTTTTCCTTATATGCCATGTCTTAACGACATCTCCTCCCATTTTAGGTTGTTCATTTCTCCATCTCCGCCCTCATTACCACTTTTACCGCACATGCGCCACCACTCAGTTCGGTGGTCGCACAAGTCTTTTGGGGGTCTTCTGATGAAGATTTCGTGGTCTTCCTCTGTGTCCTTTGATTCACCTTTGGGTTACACATGCACACCAAGCCAGTACAATGTAAGCCAAGAGTAACATATCACTACATCTGAATATCGAGGCAATAAATCCCTTATAATTAACATTTTTCTGGGACCCGACCAGGTTTTTGTTCCTTTCTGTTAATTTTTAGTAACTGTTATCTCTTGCTTTTTCCTGCCTTGAACATCTGCAGGGGGAGGGGGGGGGGGTGGAGCCCCTCATCTTCCTTTCTTTGGCATTACAACTTTTAACTGTTTTATTATTTCCAAATATTAATTATTATATGATAAATATAGATTACGGTTTCAATTTTATCAGCACAAATCATACCTATTTACCACAGCCAGTACAGTAAGCACTTTCTAGCTTTTTATTCCTGTATACAGATGATGCCAGGTTCGGCCTTCCTTGCAGTGGTGTACAGGATCTAGGGCTGTGCGTCCATTCCCAGACACAAGGTGGGAAGACAAGTTCCTCCATGGCTCACAGGAGAAACATTCCATGCTTGTAAAAGGAGCTCTCCAGTGTCTAAGGTGTATGGAAACAGGGCCAGGATGGCAAATTGTTACCCGCTAAGTTAGAGAAAAATTTGATTCCTTTTTATGCCACCAATAAAAATTGATAATTGTTGAAGAGCTTAAAACCCCCTCCCCTGTAAGTGAATAAAGTGGCAACCCATGCTTACACCCTGCTACTCTAAATTTAATTTTTCCTCATTATAACGTCACTATTCTATTTTCAAACCTCTGCTAACAATGACAGCATTGGCTGATTGTTGTTTATTCTTTTTTCCTCTCTGCTATTACTTGAGAGACTGAATTATTTTTGTGAATTCTCAGAAAAGGACTACTGGAAGACTACTATTGAGTTCACACAGTCCCTTTATATCTTCTACAGCCTCTGGAAAGCTTATTTAATCTACTCAGTAGGGAGGACAGAAATTAAATGGAACAAGAAGCAACATCTCCTTCCCTCATTTTACAGGTGTCAAAAAAAGATCAAAGACTCCATTCCGTGGCCCACACAGTGGTTTATTGACACCTGACACCCCCCATGTAACACAGGATCTTCACTCAGCACTTCAGCAGAGCGCAGGGCTGCCCCAGGCACTGGGTCACACTTGCCAGTGCTGCCCAGACTTTCCAGACACCCTGCCCCAGTGACTGATGACAACCTAGCAAGAGCAACTTTTGCTCTAACTCACGCAGGAAATCCATGGTAGCCACAGGAGTTAGACGCAGCTTACTCAAGTTTTGGCCCAGAACTATGTGACCTCTGGTACTGCTGCAATGAAACTTGTTTAAGCAGATCACCCCTTTCTGGTGGTGAGAAACTGCGTTTGTTTTACACATATGCTCTAACACCAAAAGCTCCACACTCTATCTTCTAATCACTTCAACACCACTTCTCAGCTATTTTTGTACCCAACAGTTGATCTATTCCATCATGTTCTGTTCTGTGTCATGTCCTGTTCTGTGTCATGTCCTGTTCTCACTGCTGTATCAGTAAATAATGTTGATGTGTGACCAGCACACTGATTCAGCCCCTCTGAAGCTCTAGGTTTCCTGTCTGCAAATGTAATTCTGCAGCAGCACATATGCAGTGTGCTCTCTGGCAGGGAAACTGGGGCTAGCAGATAGCAGGAAACCCTAGCTTACAAATAAAACCAGACAAAATGGATTTGAATTCAAAATACACAATTTCCCAATCCTTTAATTATTTTGAAGGAGCAAGCTGGCCTGCTTTCTTATCTCATGCCTGCACAAGGCTGCTTTGTCACCAATTACAAATGTCTTTAATGTGTTTTGATATTCAGGCAGGTTCACAAGGCAGTTTGTGTAAGAATCACCACTTTTGGATACTTGTTCTTCACAAAACTTCAAACAGATTACAATTTAAAAACGCATGGGTTCAACTTTTGCAGGCCCAAGGCACAAAGAATTTAACACCTTCTACCATAATTAGTTTGTTTGCTTTTTTTTTTTAACCTGTATCAGTGGCACCAGGTGTGTTACTGTGTTACTCTCAACAGTTGTCCCAAGAATATACAAAGCACATTTTGCGTTGCAAATGTAGAGTGGTATACAAGTTGGGATTTAAGATCAATATCCCCCAGAACAGAGCATCCAAACTTCTTGGCTGTAATTTTGTTAGTGTTGGGATTTTTTAAAATTTTTGAGTAAAACTCCAGCAAAATTAAAAGAAATAAAAATCTCTATTATGCAGAATATACCTCTATATAAATAGCCAACAACTAATAACAACTCTGTGTTAAAAAATTACATCCTTGGCAAACAGGCTGGATAGCATGTTAAAATAAGAGTGCTTGCATGGTATTACTCCAAATTGTTCCTGTTTAAGAGAAAAACCACCATTAGCAGGTTCCACAGTGATTATGGAATTACTGAGCTGGAGTTTTGATAATGAACCAGAAAATTTGTCTCAAATTATGTTGAGAGAGTTTTTTCATTAATACAGGTACAACTCAAGTATTGTTTTTAAATTAGAGCTTTTTAATTAAATACACTGGAAAACTCCAAGTCTGTCTAGTAAGAATGATAAATACACTTCCTAATGCTACTGCAGCAGTATCATAGATTTCTTAGAGATCCTTTTATCTGGCTTTGAAATAAGATCAGTTTTTTTCACTGTCAGGGTAAGCTCACAACAGCCACTTATTCGTACTTATAGAGCATCCTACAGTTCTGTGAATGCTGCATAAAACTTCCTCATCTGCCTCTGCAATATATTCTGCAATAAACAAATACACAGCAGAGACCCTACCAAAGGCAGGCAGACTCATTTATGTAGAAGGAAGTAAAGAAGGGGAATGGGCCACTGCTAGACAGGCACTGTGAGTATGTGACAGATTTTCAAGTTTATTCCAAAGAATCTTGGCACTGGGTTTGTCCTAAACCACAGGTATGCCCTCCCTACCACATCTTGTCAGCCATTGTAGCAATGAAATCAGCTACCTTTGTAAAAGGCTGATCAACATTGCCCAGACAGAGGAAAACCACTCATTCTGAAGTGGTTTCCTTTTGCCAGCCCCTGGGGAGAGCAACTCGGATGCTCTGGTGGCCACAGCTGCTCCAGGTGTTTCTGAGAGCACAGCGCACGAGAGGAGTGCCTTAAAGCTCTGGCATGAACTCTGGAACAAACAGTTTTCTGCAGGCTGGGGTTTCTGTACCACTCCTGGAGCCAGGCCATGGGAACGAGATCTCACTGCCCTGCTCAGGAGACTGAGGAGTTTTTTATATGTTCTAAAACCTCACTTCACACATCCTCGGAAAGTTTTCCATTTGGGACAGTGCTGAGCTTTCATTGCTATTTTCACAGAACGTGAAGATTCAAGCTGAACTCTACTATCAAAGTAAGGGAGAAAAATCAATGTGAGAGCTTTTTTTGATTACTGCCTTGTGAAAGAACAGGGTTGGGACTCATTCCACAGCACAGCAGCAGATTGTATGGGAAAAGTGCCCTCTCAGTCTTTCAATCTTTTGCTTTTATCTTTTTTATCATCTCCATTGTTTCAGTCCCTCTCAGCCCTACCTCCCCCACTGCCCTTCTTAACACTGCCATTATCTTGACATTTAGAGGGAGGCTGAGCTGAATAGTCTCGAGCACTGAAGAGATGTTTCATAGAAAGAAGGGAATGAAAAGCCAAAGTTGATGGTCTAAGGGGACAAGAATCCAGATAAACTTCAAGTCCAAGGTGATACATAAAAATATACAGGTTTTAGGCAATTATGCTTTTTCTTCATATCAGCCCTCACTTTTTCCCTTGAAAATGCAAGCAGCATATACAGTACTGGGAAATCAGACAAGAAATCCCTACTTCTTTGTGAGTCCAAGACATAGCACAAGTTAGGCAAAAAGGCAACAGGTGTCAGTATGAGTCACTGAAAGCAAGAAAGCAAAATTCACGGAAATGACATTTGCAGAAATAGCAGAATGGTCTGAAAACATGTTTGGTCTTGACCTGAGCCTGTCAATGGGCAGGTCAGGTAAACAGCATCCTCATTCCATCGTAAGCCATAAGCTTCATAAAATATGTAATCCATGTGTTGTAGTGCTGTAAGGCCTTGGGCCAGTTTTAGGCTCTTGGGTTCAGGGATCATAATTTTCCAGTTGTTTTGCTCTGTGACTGGAACCACATGGAGCCTTAGGCTATGCAGTTCCACAGTTCCCTAATATTTGTAATGCTCCATAGCAACCCACAGAGAGACTAAACCAGAGGACAAGTGAAAGTGGTCCTGGTTATTCAATGAACGTAAGAGGAGTCAAAAGAAGGTTGGCTTATAAAATACAAATCTTGCTACAACAGCAGACAAAGCAAGTTATAAAAAGAGAATATTCAAACAGTATTCTGAGTTTCAAATGATGCAAGTTGGTGTTGTCAGGTCTCTCTTTTATTAGCAGCTGACTTTACAGGGTTATTTGCATGAGCCGTAAGAACACAGAATGATGTTTTAAATGCTCATCATGTTTCATTGTAGCTTTCTGTTTAGTGTGTTCTGCTCATACTCTCATAGAGGGCCGAAGTTAGAATGGCCCCATTATGCAGAATGTCATTTTATACATTTCACCCCTGCCCAGTAGTCATTAAACATCCTTATTTTGTCATTTTCCAAGCAGCAATATTTGTTTATGTGAGGGGAAGCTGCCACATGCAAGATTCTAAGCAAAATATAACCAAACAAAAACATTACCATAGGAAAATTTTTCCAATTGGAAATAAGTTAATAATTCATAACTGAATTACATGAGAAATAAGTGGCAGGGCATGCCAATTCACTAGAAAAAGACAAACAAAGAAGGCAAAGCCCATTTTGTATTGATAAGAGAAATTTGATAATTAATTTTCCACTATTTATCTGTGTCCTGGGGCAAATGAAGTCTTATTCAGCTCAGAGTGGAGCTTTCTTATTTCTTACCATTGTCTTTACTTATTTTGGTCATAGATCCCAACCTGTATATTAAGAAAAGTCTTGGACATATCTTTCCCACACAAAGTTTAACAGAGCAAAAAAAACCCCACAATGTAAATTTGAGTTGCCTCTGTTTGAATAACACCAGTGAGAGGAAAGAAGTAACAACTAGAAAGAGCTTCCGAGCTGAGGGAAGTGTCTCTTACCATCACAACGAGGGGGAAATTTGGCAGTAATCAGTCCAGCTCCCTGACTTTAATTCAGACTGCATCATTACTCAACTTAATTTTTTTTTAGGAGTAAATAGCTGGGGTTATTCTTCAGTTTTAAAAAATCCCAACCAAATACAGTGAGCATTAGGACTTCAAAAGCATCAACACACATGTGAAAATGACAATGTGACACCAGAAAACCTAAGTTACCTTCCCTTTCCTTCACTTGCTGTGGCTATTCCTACATTATGTGAATTCATGGTAAAGTGAAGGGTGCAATAAAACTCTAAACAATTCTAAGAAAATTACATCTGTGTTTCTGTACAGAACAATAATAATTTTATTGCATTTTATTTTCGAACATCAACAGGTTTTGTCCTTCTGTCCATCACTGAACACATGGTGTTCCAATTCAGTGCTTGAGTGTAAAACATGACATGATTTAAATGAAAACCAAGAATAAACTGTGTTTGAGAGGAAACTTTGTGACATGGAAGTTACAAAGTGGCTTTTAATATGGATAAAACACACGTAAATATCTACAGATACTTCCTAACAGGTATTTATTAATCAGATCTGGTGCAAGCATTCTGGTGTTATATATCACATGTGGAAAGATAAAAACCCTTCTAACATTATGTTTAAAGGGTTGTTGGAGATAATGTCAAGTTCGATATACACATATCAATAGCCACACATGTTTTTACAAGTATCTACACTCTTAAAAAAAGGAAAACATTTTTAGAGGTCTCTTCTTGCTTCCTTTTAGCACTTGCCTGGGCAGTGCCAGCCAGCAGAACAGGTATCTCTCTAAATGTTTGTTAGCCTGTGGTTTCCAGGCCCCATAGCTGAGGTTAGAAGAACATGTACGTCAGTGTCACATGACTCTTTCAGAGTAACTCAGAACTATTATTGTCATGAAACTCAGTGGGTTCTGTTTCCTGCTGCTCATATAAAACCTTCCCTCCAGATTTGGTTATCTTGCTTTGCACACTGAATTTTTTTTTGTGTTCATCTTCAAATTCATTTCAAAATTAAAGGGAAGTGGTCGCATCTATCAAAGCTCACCTGGTTTACTGACATGTACAGAACACAGTTGGTGGGGAATTCCAAACCAGGCAGCCCACACTGCAGGAATGGCAGTTTTAATTGTCTGTGGAGGAGGTCAGAGAAACAAGGCTGAAATAAGGAGTTTTCACCACAGGTGGGGAACTGGTGGGACATGGGAGTTTGGTTTTTCATAATGACACATACTAGGAAAATCCAGTCTGAGTATATGACAACTTCTCTTTTGCACAAAGGTTATATTCAGTACTTTTGTCAGCCAAGGTGTGTGGGCTTCCAGATGGATAATTAACAAGAAACTGAGCAGTAGTTCTGAATTACAAGGGCCCATGTCCTGCAATTTAGATGTAAATTGGAGCAGAGTCATTTCCCACATACTTTATAGAGAAGACAGAGATGCAGGGACACAAAGAAGTGCATATATTTATTTTAGCAAAACTGTGGGCACGTACATAAACTCTGTTCCTAACCCTGCCAGGAGAAGGTGTGTGAAGGATCAGGCTGTTCTCAATAAAACTCAGACACTAAAGGCTTGTTAAGCATGCACTCATTCTTGAACACAGGTGCCAAGCACAGGCACTCGTGACATGGGTGAATACATTCAGGAACATTTGTGTTGTCACACATTTGTTTGTTTGACAAACACAAACAAACGTTTGTTTCTTACTAATAACTGTCTTTAACTAAACGCTGTATGATCCAGGAGGAGTTCTGTTTTCAAAGAACTACAGAAGACTTGCATTTTAACAACAAGCCTTTGCCCCCATTCTTCCCAGGAACGATAAGCTAGCTGCTGGAATTTCCCCCAATGCACAGAGGTGCCATCAGCTCACCAGCAGCACTGCCAGTCCAGTGCAGGCATTGCATAAAATCCTAAAGTGGTTTGGGTTGGAAGGGGCCTTGAAAGGCCACCTGGTCCAGCTCCCTGCCATAAGCTGGGACACCCTCAACTGGACCAGGTACCTCAGAGCCCTGCTCAGCCTGAGCCTGAGCGTTTCCAGACATCCCAGTGTTTCAGGGGGTGTCATGTGCAAGTCATATGGAAGGGAGGGAGGTTTCACCAGTAGAATGGATAGGGTCTGTCCCTGTGACATAACAGAAAACTGCAAATAAAATAAATGTAAGGAAATTCAAGTCTTTCTGTTGCAAATATTCCAGTTCCATAGAACTGAAATTAAGCAGGTGAGATTCAAAGTAAATGACAGGAAATACAAGTAAACTCTCTTCCTTTCCTGGTTCATCACAAGAAGAGCTAGTTTTCAGAGATCATAATAAAAAACATGTAGCTTTTAAATCTTTATAAATTTAAATTGAGACCTCATACCTATCTTCAGTTTTCCCATTTCTTGAAGCAACTTTCTGCTACTTCATCTATATACCAGGCAAGTATTTTCAGAGGGAGACAGAAGAAATGGTGATTTGAATGTTGCACTTCCAGTGTGTAGTTCTCATCCAAAAAAGTCAATCTGGAAACCTGTATTAATTTCTACAATTGCCATTCTTTCCCAAGTAGTTCTCTTCTAACTGAATTAGACTTCTATATGCTAGCCATTATTCATTAGTTATACATAGAATCTCAGGATAAATCATGTTGGGAACAAAATAAGGAGGGAACAAAAGTTGGGAACAAAAATCTTGTCCACCCCCCCCTGCTTTAAGCAGGATCAGCTAGGAGCTTAGATCATATTGCTCACAGCTTTATCCAGTCTGGTCTGGAAAATCTTCAAGGATGGAAACAACCCAGCACTGCAGGCTGCCTGCTCCACTGCCCTGAAGAGGGAAAATTATTTTCTGTATATCCATGATCTAGACAGCGCTTCAAATTCCTTCTATTTAGCACATCCATTCTTCCACTCCCAGTATGCTGTTGAGTTTTTTGGTTGGCGTTTGAGGAGGATTTTTTTTGTTTGGGGTATTTTTTTGTTTTGGGTTTTTTTTTGGCGTTGTTGTTGGGTGGGGTTTTTTTTTGGGGGTTTTGTTTTATTGGGATTTTTTTTGTGGTGGGTTTTTTAAATTTGTGTGGTTTTGTTTTTTTTACATCTGAGCACCATCATGAGTTCCTTGCTTTGCCAAGATAGTCCCCGGATGCATCTGCTCATTCTCCTGAGTATCAGGACAGATCCTCCTTGTATCTCGCATGGTTTCCAGTAAAAAAGCAATCTTTGGATGAACCCAGCCTTGTGATGGTTTGTTTTTTGGGTTTTTTTTTTGTTAAAGAGAGCCATATCTGGCTGGCACTGAAGTAAAAATTCAATCAGAAAATTCATAACACCAAGTATAAAACAGACACTTAAAAGTGCAATTCTTCAGAGAATTCTTCATCAGCATAACTCCATTAAAAGCTTCAAGTAATATTTCTACTGTTTAAAAGTTCTTAAAAACATTTCTTAAATTGATACCTTGAGTTTCAGCTTGCTGTGTTCAATCAAATAGTTTGTTATAATACTGAACGATACAGAATTTTGCCATCTCAGAGAGAAAAAGCATCAGATTTTTCTCCATTAAGATTCAGATGAAACTGAAGCCTTCAAGCTTTGAAAGCTAAGCTTGTACTGTACTCGCATATCACATTTTCATGCTGACAGTGGAAATTCAGTAAACTGCTTCACACCCCAGTGCCACAGGCCCTGGTCTCAGTCTGTTTTGCTTACTAAGACATGAGAAACAAGTGCTGGTTCAGTGCAGTGTGGGACTCTTGAAAACATGAGGAGATAATGAGAAATGTGTGCATTTCCCAGATGGTGAGCGATGAACACTTCCTGCCCAACCCAACAGCAGATACAGGAAGCATCACCCTCGGCACCCAGAAGTTGCTGTACTACAGATTTTTCGTTTTTTTTTTTTTTTTCTTTTCTTCATCCAGGTGTCAGCCAGACTGGCTGAGAAACAAAAGTCCCCTGATTTCACAGAAATTCAACAGTTAATTTATTTCAGATAGAAAACCCCAGAAAGAAAAGGATCAGGTTTCTGATAAACTGTGTAAGCTTGATACAGTCTAATTAAGAAATGGTCATAAAAAAGAGGGAATTACTGAATAGGCATGTCAGTAAAATGTGCTTTAGTAGTGGGGAGGAAATACACATCTAATTCCTTGCACTGACTGTCATATAAACACAACCCTTAATGCCAACAACATTTATCATAAAATATTCATAGCATTTTTCTGTAAAGTTAAGTCATGAAAGTTTGCAAAGATGCTGCAGAAAAATAATAACAATAAGAAAAATTTTATTCAACAAAGTTTCAAATCAAAGGCTTCCAGTAGGTAATGGTGACTTACAACAGCCATGTGAAGCAGTCAGAGAAGATGGGGACACAACTAAAGTCACAAAAGCTGAGAACACAGCACCCACGGAGACATTTAGAGGTTGAGACAGACAATGGAAAGACCTGTTGTCATCTCTTTACAGATCCAGTAGGCCTACGAGAATGGATGCAGGGACTGGATTGCATTTTAATCCCCACGTGATTCATAAAAACAGGGAAAACATCATTGTGTGCTCTCCACAATGACTTGGCTCTTGCCACGTTTCTCCTTCACTGTCTTGGTACAGAAAAAAACCCCCAAACTTCACAAGGCTCCCTCAGAAGCTAGGGGAAACCCTACCAAAAAAAAAATCCCCTTAAAGCATTCTGCAGATACTTCAGAGACAGATGGGCGATTTTGGGCTGAACTGGAATTTTGCAGGAACGTTCCTGCATTGCCATTTTCTAGTGAGGAAGTGAACAAGCTAAAAACAGATTTCAGCAAAGCTCTGGTCCCTTGTCCTTAGAGTCAGATCTCTCATAGACCAAGTGCCACAAGACACTCTCAGGTGGTGGATCATTACTCAATGATTAGCTTGTGGCATTCCTTGATGCAGGTTGGCATTAGGCTCCACTTATTTTTCAAATCCACAACTCTTCCTGAATTTTGAGGAGTCTGATGCCATTCAGCCCTACTCATGCCTTACTGGCTGCAAAATTAGAACTCATTGAATTAATCAGGAACAAAATCTAACATGGGGAACATCTTAACTTCAAAAAAAACCCCCAAACAAATAGCCTTCAAAAAGATCCAATCCTCAATCAAATCAGTCCAACACCAAAAATGAGTCTGCTAAAATCAGTAGCAAGATTTTTATCTTGGTGGCTTCAGGATTTCTTTCCAGAGCAGAAATTGTAGCAGAAATTAATTCTAAAAATAATTCATGATGGCTACCATGGCTACTCTGTTATGGACTGACTACATAATATGAGAGAAAATGTTAACATTTCAAAATAATATCACTGCAGCTCAAAAGCACCCACCACCCTTTTTTTTTTCTAATGCACACTATTTCCTCTCCCACAGAAATTAGTTTCTATTTCCCTTATGTGCTAGACAGATGGATTATCAGTAGCTGATTTCTTTAGGTCACATAAGAGACAGATGCATTTCAGAGAAATCACTTGCTTTCACAGCTAACACTCAGCTATGTGACGGGCAAGGGCAGTTCTGCAGTGGGGCAGCACTGCCTGACTGGGCACTCGAGATCAGCACAGATGGGGTCAGATTAACTCCAAGGAAGTTTGTGCTGAACAGCAAGAGTGCAGCAAAGCTGAAAATTGGCCCCATATGGAAGACAACAACTTGCCTAAGCCAAAACAGAACAACTCAGAAACAAAGTGGGGCTGAAATGGAGAATGAGTGAGGGTAAGGCCAGAGAAAAGTGACCAAAAAGAAACAAAAAAGAAGTCAGAAGCAGAAGCTAGAAATAATTTTGACCAGCAAATGGGACTTGGAGTTCATGGAACTTTTTGCCCTCTTTGCTTTAATCAAGCCTGTCCAGTGTTGAACCTTGGAAATTTTCTCACGTTTTTTTCACTTTATCTCTACCAAGTGGTCTCCAGAAAGAATAGAAAACTGTAGTGAACCCTAAAGATACAGGAAAAGCTCCTTGGAGAATTGAATGCTGAGTCATTCCTGAGCAAGTGTTATCTTGTTCCTCTGACCGGACCGTGTTGAAACCCTGCCCTTTAATCAGTTAAGACAATACTATTGTAACCCTTGTCTATTGGTCAGTTAAGGAATATGCTTAAACCTGCGGCTATTGGCTGGTTTTGGATCCATGCCAAGGCTATAAAAATAGCCCTCTGTACCCCCACAACTTGGAGAAGAAGAAGCGCTGTAACCCTTCGCAGACCTCCCGAATAAACCTCACTGCGGAACTTCGGCGTATTCTCTTCCCCTCTCTCTCTCCGTCTGCTATGCCATTGCCCCGGGCGATCTTCCTGGCAGCAGAGCTGAACTCATGAAAGAGCTGACGATCACTATAAGCTGAATATCACTAGCTTGCTGGGAAGTAGCTCGGTGGCTTGGCCCTTGCTTAACTCAGCTATTGGGTCTTCGCTAAGACTTGATCTACTGAGCTAGCTGGGCATATTATATATAATAATCGGGCCTACCTAGAGAGGCTCGCTTTATTATATAGAAAACGATGCACAGAAACAGGCTGAATATTAGCAAATATTTGTAAGCATATTCTGTGCACATAAAATTGGAGTAATTACTCATCACAAACCTACAAGGAATCTGGAAAAGAGTAGAAACCAGCTGGTGACAGCCAATTATGGTGCTGTTCCTGCAAGAAGTTTTCTTGTGTCCTTTTACTGGACAGAATCAACTAAGACAATGCCAACCTTAAGACAAAGAGGGTTTTGTCTCAAATAATGGTATTATTCTAATAAACCCTAAAACTGTAAGGCTTAAAATATTTTTGCAATTTCCTGTAATAATAGGAAAAGAGAACAGTTATTAAGTGAGGAAGTATTTCCAGCAGCAATTGGCTGTCATGCATGAAATAAAGAAAAGTATATTTGTAGATTAAGTCTGTGGGAGATGAAAAAGGCAGGTCTGTTACCAACCATCCCATGATGAAACTGAAAGAAATCCAGAAAATTGGGAGTGAAGAAGTTACATGAAAAGCTTTCTGCTGTGTCAGAATATGACTATTCCTTATGGTATCATGTAAAATCCCACTAGACATTTTCCTCTACAGAAACAGTGACCCAATATTCAACATGGATGAATGCATATAGGTTTGAAGCATTGTATTTTTAAAGTTTAAAGTTCAAATAAGCAGCACTTTCATCACTAGAAATGTCAAGTCAGAGTATTCAGGAGAATAGAATCATGAAAACTGTAGGGAGTCAATATCTAATCCACCTGTGCGACCAACTCTCTCATAAAGCAGAACCACTTACCAAAGTCAGAGTTAGCAAAGAATTTTTCACTTAGGAAACTACATGCAGGTCTGTCCCTGGTTTTTCTGTGGTCTGTAAAAGGAGAATGTTGCTCCAGCAATAAAACAAAAATTCTAGCCAGCGCTATGAATCTTACAGTTCCTCTTTTCCCTCTCACTTCAGTTGTACATGTACCTAAATCTCATACATAGGTTTTCCCATTGTTGAGATTGGGAAATTTGCACTGGGCTTTTCAAGTAAAACCTTAAAGATGTGTAGGTTTGCATAAAAGAATGAATCAGAGTCAGTGAAATATTCCATTGAGAAAAAAAGGATGCCTGAAGATCAAAGTTACTCAGAGGAAGAAAGGATTTGTCCACAACATAGGAAAAAAGGGACAGATAATCATAGTCCCACATTGATATGTCTGCTAATGGATACAGTAGGCTTTGGTTTTGCAGAGTTTGAGCAGCATTTACAGGAAGGCAGGAGGATATTGGGGCTTTACATTGTCTTTACACTTTCTAGGACCCTAAGCTAGGAGTTTATGTGGCAAATGTTCATCCTTTCTCCAAAGCAGACACTCACAACACCCAGTCTTCTTTCTTCATTTGTACATTTCTACATGTACCCTCTTGCATGAATCATTACACAAGTTTACAAATAGATCTGGCTTAGGTTAAACCAGAGAGACAGCACTGATTTTTTTTTTTTTTAATGAATTTGCCCAGAGATAAGGAGAGCAAGTAGCAATGCAGAGATTGGGGTTTAGTGATATGGAATACTGGAGAGGACTCCCCAGTGTGTTAAGAGCACTGTTAATTTGGGATATGAGAACAGCAGAACATAAGGACATCAGCTAATTCCAGGTGGTCTGCTTGCCAGGCACAACTTTTTCCTCATTCACAGTATAGTATTCAACCTATTCCTACTTCACTTTTGACTGTATTTGAGTCCAATAGCACCAAGACTGCAAAACAAAGGTTAGCACTTCCCCTAGGGTCCAGTGGTGTGGTGTCTCTGCAAGCAACAAGTCACCTAAGAATTATCCCATACTACCACTGGCCTCCTCCAACAAATAAAGTACCTGGAAAGCAATTCAAGTATTGTGTGACCTGGAAAGCAATTCAAATGCTGTGGGACAGCAGCATTACCCTGATGTAAATTACAAGAATGCTGTTTTTTCTTTATTCAAGACAATATTTATTGCAAGAAGGTGAAGTGCAGTGAGACTCAGTAGCATGAGAATTCCTTTCTACAGGAAGGTCTGATGCAGCACCTGTTGCACGCATTGATATGTTTAACAAATTCCAAAGTTAAAGACAGTAATTTCATTTTAAATGGAGAAAAGACATTTCTCGTCTAGCAAATGAACTGTCAACAGCCCATCATTGATAATAGGTACAAAAAAGCAAGCCATCCTGTACCCTCACTCTCACAGAACTTCACTGGTGGATTACTTGTAATGACTGTAAGTTCAAGACATTGCCCTACTTTTAGCCTGAGGCTACAGAGCTCTGGGAGATGAGATGGGAAATTATTTTCCCAGATGTTTTTTACCCTTTTGTTGCCCTCCTCTGAGAAGGGTTTGGATGCATCATCCTTCTGACCTTGCCAGCAATGGAACATCCCACCGAGGACAGCTCCTAAGTGAGGGAGCGCGATGAGACGCTGAGGGGGGCAGAACGTCAAAACCGAGCAGGTTAGATACGAAAACACACCCGGCACTGATAACATCTCTTCCTTCCTTCCTTTTGCGCCCTGTTCTGGGGGGTAAGAGCCGTCAGTAAACACCTCTGCCCCGGCACAAAGGGCAGTGTTCACCTGGAGATAAATATTTCCTGCAGACACATTTTTGTCACTGCCAGCACTCGATGGACCGGCAGCCACTGTGGCTAAACCCAGCCTGAGGCTGGCAGTCTGTCCTCGCACATCTGTCTGCAGGCGGTTCTCGGGCTCCCAGCCCTTGGCACCGCAGCTCCAGAGGAAGCTGAGGATGTGTCAGCAGTTATCACCGTCATACGCAGCCCTGCACACATCATTTACGAGCTATTCATAAGTAATCAAAGTTGCCCACGTTATTTATAAAAAAAACCCAAAAAACAAAAAACCAAAAAAACCCCAAAAATCAACAACAACAAAAAAACAACACCAAAAAGGAAAAAAAAAATTGAAACATCACAGAAAAAAAGAACCCAAGCAAACTAGCAGAAATTGAGATGCTTAGGGGCCAGATTAAGTATTTCAATGTCTAAACCACCATCCTGGACATATAGAGAGTTATGCTTAATTTTTTGTCTTTATATCCATGACTGGTTTTATGCAGTGGAGCTTAAGTATGTACAAACAACTCACACCTCCCTCAAACAGCTTGTAATTTTCACACTGTGTTTACAACAACAGCTCTAACTTAATTAATATTTATACATGCCAAGTCACTTAAAATTAGGGAGGTATTCCTGAAATATGGCATTGTGCTTCCTAAGAACCTGACTTGCAAAAATTAAACCAAATAAATAAGTTCTTGCTGCTTCAAAACCTCTTCCTGAGAAAACCACATTGAAATATTTTCACACAGCTTGTCCAACCAAACCTGTCTAAGGTAATGTTCTAGTCTGAAGAGCAACAGGGGACTTGCAAATAGGATGTTGCATATAGAACTTTATTACTGGGGTATGTTAAAGTACCTTTCCTTTGTCTTCTGCTGAGCCCACCTAACCAACTAACAAGTACAAAATTGCAGGACACGGGCATGCAACAAGTGAATTTTGTCAAGAAAAAACGGCAGTATTTGCAGTTCTGTTGATCAAACCAAAAAATACTTCTGACTTGCAAGTACCCATCAGAAACGGACAAGAATTCAAAGTTCTAGAGGCTTTTGTTGGTGTTTTTTTTTTTTTTTTTTGTAACAGACATACACAGTGACACATAACAACCCCAAAGCAATTCAGCCTCATCTGGTATAACCTCAACCACGAGACGCTGCTGTCTGTTTTTTTCTCAAAAAAGACTCACATCACTGAGCACTGAAAGGGGAACTTCCAGAGTTTGTGATGAAGATACATGATAAACAGCTCTGCTCACTCCAGCTACCAGAGCTGCCTGCGTCAATAAAAGGCAGCAGCAGAGGCAGGGAGCTGTCACTTGGGGCTGGAGGATCCTCATGGCCAGAGGTGCTTCATGTTAGAGCCAAGGAAAATGCCTGGATTCTTTTTCTCCCATAACAACATGACTGAATCAAACAGAAAAGAAGATTGCAAGCTTGCAAAAGGCAAAGTTCATAAAAAGAAGCAAAAGGCTTTGTGAGTATATACAGCTTAGTATAAAACTTAATGTATTAGAAGTGCAAATAACAATCTACTAATTTTGGAGATTAAGAATTAGCGCTGCAGTTCAGTCTAAAATGAACAAAACTTACTCAAAGCCCAGGACTGCAACATCATTTTAAAAAGCTTGAGCTGAGGCATACCAATTAATTGATTACTTTAAGTAATCCAAAACAGAGTTTGGATACAGTGGGGGCCCTCAGTCATTTTTTAAAAATTATTTGGATATGTAACTTCCCAGACTTCAGTCATAGATTGGAGCTCTCTCTGAAAGTTTGAAGAAAATTTAAATAGAAGTTAAGTGCTACTGCAATTCTAATGGATTAAAAGATGTCTGTTCATTGTTTTAGTGGTGCAGATCTCAAAAGTTATTTGAAGTGCATGGTGCCACATATTGAATCCAGGATCAAGACTTCCAGCTCTAGAAATGTCATGTAAGTACAGAAACCCACCGAGTTATAAAATACAATCATAGCTGTATTAGTGCATAGTAAATTACTTCATTTCTAAACTACTTCTAGAACAACAAATATTGTAAAAGCATCTAGAATTTCCAAAATACAAGAGAGGTGAACATTAGTAATTAGAAACTACTCATGGAGTTAAGCATTTTTAATTAGTGATTTGATCTGTTTGCATCGAACAGTGAGGGAGAAGACACTTCACTTAAATCCATGTTTATCAGAGGGACATTGTAACTGTTCTCTAAAGTTTTACAAGAAAAAATGCTTCTCACTTAAATGAGGAGTAGGGGTATTACCATTCTTATTGCAAAAATATGGAAACAGAAGTACAGGTACAAAATAATTTTATCATAGTTACAGCAAAAGACTATTTTCCTGGGAATAGAATTCAAGATAACATCCTAGTTCCATATTTTTTTCCATCTCTGATTATTTTTCTTGACATGGCCTGTTTCCAGGATCTCAGATTATGACAAAGACATAAATTTAGTCAAATACCTGGAATATAATGATAAATTATAAAATTGACTCCTTCAGACATACAAACAAACCCCCATGGTTTCTTCCCTAAAGCCCTTTCTTTTTCTTGTCACCTTAGGCTTTCTGCAGAGGAAGTTATTCAGTGGTCACAGTCTTTGGAAAAGCTCTTGGCCAGCCAAAGTAAGTCTGTTACCTCAGTATGACTTGGTTCTTACTCTAAGGACAAAGTTTTATCAAATCTCACCAAACAGGCAAAGCTGTAGCATTGTATAGAGGTCAGACAATGGGCAGGTATACTTCCGTTTTTTGCAACTCTAGTGTAACTTGGACACTGCTACAGCTTGGCTTCCAAGTTGGTTTTGGGGGTCTTTTTCCATTTTCAGTATAGCTATTAACCCCCAAATCGCTAATTTTGATCAGTCTTCAATCCTTGGATAATCAGTTTAATCTGGAGCTTTCTCTCCACTTATACCCTAAAACAATTCATTTAGGAAGGACTACAATCCATTGTTATAGGATCAGGACCCAGAGTCTAGATCTAAAAACACTGAACATAATTAGGAAGACTCCCAACAGCCTTAATATTAGAATATCAGTTGTATGTTGGAGAAGATCAGTGTATTTTGGCAAGATTTTTCATCAGATTTCAATACAAATCCTGCTATTTATTTTCTCCTCCCTGGTCACAAGTATCATACAGTAAATGATTAATTATTTGTGTTTGCTTTAGGTGGTCAGGGTGTCTTTCAGGAGTTCCTGAAGTCAGAGTTCAGTGAGGAAAACATCGAGTTCTGGTTGGCTTGTGAGGATTACAAGAAAACCAAGTCTGATCACTTACATGGCAAAGCAGAGAGGATTTACAAGGAGTTTGTACAGTCAGATGCCATTAAGCAGGTATGTATAAAGCCAGCCTGTGCAGAATTGGAAGGGAGAAGTATAGGTCCACCGAGATGCTCACACACTCACTCAGGGGCATTAGAAGACACAGACACACTTTCAGGTCCCTTCTTGAATCACAGCTACCTGCAGTGTAACATTATCAAACCTCACAAATAGTCACAGGCAGCAGGCCAGTACTGGGAGAGCCCCCAGCAGAGCTCAGCAAAGGCCTCAGCACATGATGCTCTTCATTGAGCCAACCCAGCTTGAGTTGCTGATGGTATTTGGAGATTCTTTGTGTTTGTGAGTGGAAGCATCACAGAACAGTTCTTGTCTTTCAAAATATGCTGACCTTCTGGAAAAATTAAAGTTCTGTATGTTGAGCATATCTGAACTGGAGACATTCAACACAGGATTTCTTTTAGTAACTGGAGGTTGTTCCTGAAAGTTGAGCTGTATTAATTCTGACTCCAGAAGAAACTACATTTTTATAGTGAACAACAACTTTTGTGCCTAACTGGGATACAGATATTTGATTTCCCCCAATTTATAATTATTCTGACAATGAGCTGTCGTAGAATTCTAAGGCTGCAAATGCATGTATTGACAAAGAGATATAGAAAAGAGACTACATTCAAAGTTAGGTTTTAAACCACATTTTTTTTTATATTCCAGATCAATATTGACTATCAGATGAGGGAAGCAACAGCCAAAAAGGCTCAAGACCCAACTCACACAAGTTTTGATGAAGCCCAGAAAACAGTGTATATCCTTATGGAAAGAGATTCGTATCCCAGATTTTTAAAATCCAAATCCTACCTGAACCTTTTGAACCAGCTGCAAACCAACACTTCAAAATAAAGTATCTGAGGCATGAAGAGCCAAGTAGACTCTGTCAAATATCCTGTGAAAAGATCCTCCACAGTGGTTGGCTCTTGCCAAGGAAAATCCCTGTCTTGGGAGATGCAAACAGCTCCACAGGCAACAGGATGCAGGTTAAAGCTGGTGAGATTGTCATAAGGGCGAGAGCAGCACAGGGAGAAAATCCCCTCCTCCCACATGCCACAGAGTCAAGGCAGGATGTGGAAACCAAGGTTTGACCTGCACTATGAACACTGAACCATGTCTTAGATCCCAAAGAACTGCTGATTGTTAGGAAGTGCAAGACTTGCGAGCTGAGCATTGGGAAAAGATTATTAAATTCAGAAGAAAAACTAGGATGACTGACAATTTTTGGCATAACACAAAAATGCCAAGACAATGACATCTCTTTTAAAAATCTGTGAAGTGTTAATAGGTGTGAGTTCCACAATGCTGTTGTACTATGCAAATATATTCTAAATTGACATGTCTTAAAATCCATATGGTTTAAATTATGTAAGGTTTGTATAAGCTTTATTTTTATTAAGTTGGTATTCAACAGGCAGGTATGTAGCATCTTTACTGTTTTATTTATTGAAAAATAATAAGTAACTCTTCATTAAAATACAGTTAAAATAAAGATTTATAGTGGTCTTACATCTTATTTGAAGTGATTTTTCCATTGTAGTTACTGACATACCGAAACACACAATTCCATTCAGTCTCACTGTGTTACTACTTCTCATCTCCATATTCAAATACTAATTTTACCTTCACCACTTCTCTCTGCAGCTGATACTGACTTACACAGACCCATCCTCACAACCCCCAAAAAAGAAAAGTTGTGATTTTGGTTGAAATATGTAACTAAGAGCAACAGCACTCCCAAAACTCTAGTGCTGAGGACCTTTGTGACATTGGAGCTTATAATGAAAATAAGTCACAGAATATCTTGGTTTTATGAATTCCCATCATGAGACACTGGTATCACATGGTTGGCAACACAAGATTTTATCTCACCCATGCAAATTCTCTATTTTTCCCGAATAACATGAGCTTTGTGAGCTCCGCTCTGTTCTGTACCAAAGGGAGAAGCTATAAATTCAGAGACGTCACCTCCTGGCCAGAACAGACCGTGTTCTTATTGCCACCCCCTGGGGACTTTGGACCTGCAGGGGAGAACCAAAATCTGTGTCAGATGCAAAACAGCTGGAAGGAATATAGAAAAGCACCAACCCCCACTATCACAACTCAACAACTTTGGCTATTTTCAAGTCTCTCACCTTATTTGCAATACAAACCTAATAGCAACAGCAAAAATCAGTTGCCCAGATTGTTAACTCTAGAGATATTCCAGCCCACTTGAGCATCCCATACAACATCACCACATTTCACCGAACAAGTAACAGCAGAAATTCAGGCCTGGCTCTGGGATGCTGGAAGCCCAGTATTATATGTCTGTTTCTACTGCAGGCCTGTACAAAGTGGTTGCTTTAACCTGGTCTGAGGGATGCGGATGACTCAGAACACACAGATGCTTTCTGTCACCCTTGGCTCATGTACAAGGTGGGTGCACTCATGTCTGTCCACCCATGCTCAGAAACAGCCCCAGCGTCACATATTGGTTTCACAGCTGTGGGTCGGGCCTTTTTCTTAAACTGGATTTCACTTTCCCTCTTTGGAAAAGATATACCATGAGAGAATGGAAATCTGCTGTTACATTCACTGTCTCTAAAAAAAATGGCTGAATCAGGTTGGCCATCAGCTACAGAGCAGTGCAGGAAAAGAGGATGAAGTACATGGAAAGCTTTAAGATTTAACGGTAGTGACTCAGACTTTTCTTTAAGTGTTCTATCTTACTCCTGAAAAAACATTTTCATTGTTTGTTAATGTTCCAGTGGAAAAATCAATCACTGTGCCATCTTCAGGTACACTTTTGAAGTGAATTATCTCCTCTCTGTTTCAGTTTTTTTTATGGAAGGACTCAAGAGTCCAGCAGACCCTGAATGTGTATTTAGCAGACTAGCTTTGAACTCTCCTATTTGGAAAACTTAATTAACCAAAACAGATATTTTTAATATTATCCTAAATAAAAATATGGTATGGCATAGTATAAATCTCTCCCATATATTGAACAGGCCACCCATGGAAATATTGCATTATTACGAGCAGTGAAACAGGAAGGCAATTAAAGCTGAGATCATGATGAACAGTTTAAATTAACCACTACAGACTCCTCAGTGCCACCCATGCCTGCCCACACTGAAGCAACAGGCTTTTCACATGTCCCTTCTTTATGGTTGTGAAAGAAGTTTGAAAAGAAAAAAATAGATAGTAGAGCATGACAAAATTAGATCATCTTCCTTTCATAGAAATGAGTTTGTTTTATCAGAGTGTGTAATGTCTACAGATGAAGCTTTTTGAAATTAAATCTTTAATCATTAAACAGAGGCAGAAATCAAAAAAAATTCTTGCTTAATATAAATTGGATTATTAAAAATTGCCTTGGATGCTCAGAAACAAAGTCAGAGGGGACTTAAATTTATCTCCTGGCTTTTCTTCGGTAGATAAAGCCTCCAAGATTTTAATCATTAAGGGGATTTAAATCAATCAAGAACCAATGTGCCTATTTTGAAAAGAAACCCATCCCCCCTCATTTCTCAAAACATCCCCAGAAATTACCCTCTTGAAAGACCCCAAAGATGATCAACATTTACATTTTGCTGAATGCTTCCCTTCAATTTCTTCAAGCACCACACAGCCTAAGCACCACACTGCCTTAGAGCTCTTCTCTAAACTACTTCAGTCACCTGCCCTGTGAAAGTTACATGGTTCCTTTCACTAATGAAATTAAAAATACCTTGAGTAGAGCATGAAATGCAGAAATGTAAACCTTTCAGGGCAGCTCTAGTCCTGTGTTCAGAGAGAAAGAAACAGAGCAGATTAGCAGTGCTTCTCTTCATGTCTGTGACACAGCCAAAGTACTAAAGTGTCAGCAGGACCTGCCTACAAACTCATCATCTCTGGAGTCACAACAGGTTTGGGGTTTTTTTCAAGTCACTGTGGCCAGAAGGCTTCTGCTATTAAAGGGTTAACTTTAAAACAAGACTCTCTGCATAACACCAATAACTCAGTAACCCACAATTTCTGTACTACCTATGGAAAAAGTCTGCAATGTATTTACTGTGGTAAATGATTTGTCAACCATGATTGTCAAGAAGGCAGCTTTAGATACAGAGGAGAAACTAAATATTGAACAGAATTTCACCAGCCATGATTTTGGGAGCATGCTTGTTGTTTATGCCAGTCTAAAGGAAACTGTGGACACACTCTGGGTGTTCAAACAAAGCCCAAAGTCCAGCCAGGAACTCTCCAGGCACTAGAGCAAACATCTGGAGGAAAGGGGAGCCCTGGACTAACATAGACAAACATTCTGACTCGGCCCACACTATAATCAATAATGAATCTTGTCACTGAATTATGACAAGATGAAGAACTGGCATCTTCCAAAGGAGGACACACCTGCAGGGAGTGTAAGAAGCCCTGTTCACTGCTGAGCTGTGGTGGAAGTGTGAATGCAGAGTCTCACGGCACACAGTGCTTTGTATCCAAACGACAGCACACCTCTGAGAAGCCTGACTGAAGGGGTAGGGTGAAAATTACTGTAAAAACTTTTTTTTCCTCTCCTACTGAGATGGCTACAGACCATCAGGCTCACACAATGACATGAAAGTTTGACAGTTTTTAGGAATAAAAAAAGGAACAGAAAGGTCACAGAGTACAACTGAGGTCAGGTTTCCAGAAGTGCTATCTAGACTCCAGTGTGCTCTCATTCAGCAGGACAATAGCTAAGAGAGTTTACAGAAATGGGTCACAGTGTCAGATTTGTCCAGCCTTATTGATGAAACCTAAAGCCACGAATATAGAAATTATTCAAATTCCTCAGGCAGTGACTATTAGCAGGCAATGCCAACTTCTACCCAGAAACAAAAATCACTTAATCATCCCTGTATCTGTGGACAACTTATTGGTTGTTTTGACATACTGTAAAGACTGAAGCTGTGAACACTGTTCCCTGTATCCCTGTGAGCAAAACTTTGTTGCAGAGAGAACCTAATTTTTTATGAGGCTATTTCCAAATATATAGCAAGAAAGCATTTTCTCAGTTTTGATACTTCTCTATTTCCCTTATTTTCTTTCTGGAAAGCACATCCAGCTCAACCACTGAATAAACCAAACAATAATTGATTCCTGTGTAGCACATCCCTTCATGATCCTAGGGCTGTTCCGTGCCCTACACCCAGCAGCACAAGGAATCCAAAGGGAAAAGGCCCCATCAGAAGTTACCTGCAGGTCTCAGAGTCTCACCAGGAGTCTTTCATGCTAGAAGGGACCATTTGTAAAGGTGTCACTGCAGTGTCCCCGCCCAGAGCCTGCACCCACACCCACCCTCCCCAAGGCCAGGCCGAGCTGATGGAGACGGTGGTTCAAACCTTCTCCTTCAGTGTGGCACCAGATGACATCTACTGGAATTTGTATGCAATACAAGGAAGGGTGGGATTTCGGTTAAATCGTGTAATTTTACAGTGCAGCAGCACACCTGGTTAAAAACTAAACTATCCACTCTTATGGGCTGCAAATATTCTGGAAAGGGAAGTAGATGGGTAACTTTCTGGGTATCAGGCTATAAGTGATCATAGTGGAAAGAGCTGACACAGAGAAACACATTGCTAGATCGTTTTTGCAACCCATTAAGTTTCAAATTTTTCTTTAGAGCATGGTCAAGGATACAACAAAACATGAAATTTGCAACAAATCCTGCACCTAAATAACCCCCTCTGTACAAGGCAGCAGAGTTTTGCAGAAGTATTTTCTTCAGTTTAATAGTAAAAAATAAACTTAGGGAGAAAACCCCAGGATGAGTTTATTTCAATTTAAGCAGTATTACAGCACTTTTTAATGCCTGTAATACAGAAAAGAAAATGCTTGAACACAAAGTCTTTGGTTACTGATTCTCAGTCACTGCACAATTTAACTCCACAAAGATATAATCTTATATGTGGTCCCCTGAACATCAGCAGATAGGGAAAAAAACCTAAATAGTTCATTATTGTTCATTTTAAAATGAGATTTTAAATGAGCTTTTCTTTAATGCAAATAAAGTATAGGGTAAAAAATAAGATATAATTCAGGCTTTTGCAAAAGAATGGCCATAAGCCCATGTAAGGTTTTTTCAAATCTATGTTTATCAAATAGTTAAGTACTGATACAAATCACGAGAGACTATTAACATAATTGGGATTTTCATTCTGTAACTTTTCCAGAGTCGCAGTTATTAATAAGGGGCTCTTTTCTTTTTTTTAAATTTAAGGAGTTCTACAAATTAGATTCTTTATAGACATATTTTAACATGTCAAGTTCTGGCCCTCAGATACTTTATATATTTGTATATATATTTAATGTATATAATTGCCTGTATATGAAGCATTAGAAGTATGAGGAGGCATGGAACAAACTTGAAACATCTCACTGTTGTGATTATTTGAACAATCAGCTCAAGTTAATTTGTTCCTGCCCATTCCCATTAGGCAAATGGAAGAAACTACTCCAAAATCCTGTGTAAAGTTGCAATGAATATAGAATGAGATTTAATGAAATGGCAATCAATAGAAAATAGATCACAGTGATATCTGCCATTCCCTAAGGACAGGCCAAGGTCTCATGTGATGCTGCCCTGCTCTGCCACCAGGTTCTGCTGGAGGTGAGCACACCACACACATTTCCTCCCCAGCAGAACCAGTGCTGTGGGAAAAGGGACGCACATCTCATACACAAAGCCTGTGTACCAGTAGGGTGAGCTGCAATAAAATAAATGAGTGTACTGCATTGTTGGAGGCTCAACCTCAGTTGAGTTCCTTAGTTTAAGTTCCAATCCTACATGGTTCATGCTCTGCCTGGGAGGCTCTGTAAGAGGAAAAAAAGATGGTCTAGAGCAGAGAGACAAGATTGAAAGATATCACAGCACAGAGCTGGATTGTTAGAGGGAGCAGGGACATGACCAACCTTCCCCTCCCAACAGGCTCACTCTGTGCCTTGTAGACAATGGCGAATTCCCAGAGATCCCAAGTCACAACCACCCCAGGAAAGACAGAAAGCCCTCCAGAAAGATCCCCTGCTGTGACTAATTTGCAGCAAGCAGCTGAGCCACTGCTTACTCTCAAAGCCCCAGCATCACTGTAAATCTTGTCAGTCAGCATCAGTCTCCCCCTGACAAACAGCAACTTCAGTGCTATCGCACTGCACAGCTCCTTTCAAACACTTGGCTAGAGAAGAACGAGCAAAACACAGATGTGTCCCAACTGAAAATGAAGCCATAACCTGGGCAACAGCCATAAGAAAAATGACAGAGGACCTCACATAAGTTTTAAAAGTTTTAACATTCCTTAGATGCTGTGCAGTAGCAGGTTGGCCAGGCAGGAGCACACAAAAGCCTGACACTGATGCGTCTGAGCAGAAAAAGGTTCTCCCAGTGTTGCGGTGTGAAGCAATATCCTGTCCCAGTTCCTCCCTCAGGTATGCCAACCTCTCCCTTCCCTCCCCTTGCCTCCTGCTAGGAACTGTCCGTCAAGCTTAACATTCCAGCAAGGGTGTCGCGTGATTGGCAGAAATTCAAAAGATGCTCCTGAGACCTGGGGTCATTGGCCTGTCTAAGTGTCATTGTCCCCTGAGAACCTCCCCCTTCCACCTGGATTGGTGGCTCACCTAGTGTTGTGATGTGTTCGATTGGTTTGCCCCAGATTCCCCTCTGTTTGTAAAATGGTTCTGCCCAAGTTCATTTTCCCGCCTCTAGTTCTGCCAGTCCTCCTGTCATATTATGTATCTTTTCGTTCCCCTCCCTCCGGCTTCCTTATGTGGATGTACTCTCCTCCCATTTCTCCTCCCCTGGCCCCAGTCAATCACTCCCTACTCCTCCCTATCATCCAGAAAGTTCCCTCTCTTGGGAGCCATGATTGGCTGTGGGACCAGGGCCCCACCTTCCCGATATCCTTACTGGACTCCCCCCTTGTCATTTTTGATGGTTTCTATCCCCCATTGGTTACTTTGTGTACTCCTCCCCCGACCCTCTGATACTATAAAAACTGTAAGCCCCGATGTTACTTTGTCACTCCCTGGTTGACTCTGAGCAGGCAATAAACCTGACAGTCCCCAGTGAGTGTCCGGCTCTCTGTCTCGCCTCTTCTGCAGCCAAGCTCTATCTAAAGCAGCACGATCTCGTCCCCACGAACACAGCCTGAGGCCCTTGACGCCGAAGGGTGTTCGTAGGAGCAGTTCTGGGGCCCTGCCACCGGGACTGACTCCCAACTGCTGCAGTGGCAGCTGGCCGCCCTGCTAGCCGGACGCACTTAGATTTTAGGCCGCTGACCCCGCTGCAACCTAGCCTTTCCCTCCCAACTCCCTGTGGGCTTAAAAGGACATTGAGGACATGTGGTCTGGATTCTGTTGGGAGCTGTTACCATGATTCAGAGCTCTATGACCCTGGAATAAAACTCTGGATTTAAACCCTCCAGCAGAATCCTCTCCTTTTCTCTTCACCTCGCCTAAGGACTTTCACCAAAGGTAAAACTGAGTTCCTACTACCCTGCACTTGTTCCAGTGCCTAGCTGCAACATCCAGTCAGCCAGAGGTATCTCTGTGGTAAAATACCACAGCTGCTGCCTCTGGCCAAGCAGCAGGGGCCAGACGAGCCCAGGCACATTCCATCCGGTAATATTGGGATTATATTACAATATCCCAGGGCACTCCAAAGTGCTGTCATAATGCTGCCTGTAAGAATAAAGCTGGTTTCAGTGCAAGAGTACTCGTGCTCTTTGTCTCATTTCAACATGGACTGCAGATTTCATAAAAAGAACTTTGATAAAAGAATGGAAAACATTGGTCACAGGACTTGGACATTACATGCAAGATTTCAATGAAGTAAATAAAGTACAGCTTCATGTCATTAGAGCTGATCAGTAGAGATGTCAAGATAATTTCAGTGTAAACAGGCTCTTCTGTCAGTGGAGCATAGGAGGCCAAAGGAGCTTTTTCTGACAGAAACCACAGCCAATGTTTGCCTGTGATATGTATAAAAGAGGAGTCGGGCACTATTATGAGCAGCACAGACACGGAGAGTGGGTACCAAGATCATCCGCACTAAGAAAATAACAAAACAAAAAAGCAGGTCAGGGAATTTGGAAAGCTACCCCAGCAAATGCAACTACTAAATAAAGCTTTTCAATCAAAGGAAACAACCCAAAGAAGTTTCTGTAAGTATGAGATTTTGCACTTTGCAATATTATCAGGAAAATGTAGCATAGGTGGGGGAACATCTGTTTTTTCTCTTGGCATGTAAAGTTCTCAGCATAGCAAAGGCATTCATGTTAGAAATGTTTCTGATGTATACCCAGATTTAACCCTATATAGGTGAATATTCTGTGTAATAGCTAGTGCAAAATAATCTGAATTATTGGTGAGGCTGCACCTGGAGTGCTGTGTCCAGTTCTGGCCCCTCAGTTTAGGAAGGATGTTGAGACACTGGAGCATGTCCAGAGAAGGGCAGCAGGGCTGGTGATGGGCTTGGAACACAAGCCCTGTGAGAAGAGAGTGAGGGCTGTTTAGCCTGGAGAAAAGGAGACTCAGAGGTGACCTTAGCACTCTGCACAGCTTCCTGAAAGGAGGCTGTGCTCAGGTGGGGGTTGGTCTCTTTCACCAGGCAGCACTGACAGAACCAGAGGACACAGTCTAAAGCTGCATCAATGGAAATATAGGTTGGATATTAGGAAAAGGTTTTTAATGGAAGGAGTTAAAGTTCTGGAATGGCCTGCCCAGGGAGGTGGTGGAGTCACCATCCCTGGATGTGTTTAACAAAGCCTGGACATGGCACTGGGTGCCAGGGTTTAGTTAAGGTGTTGGGGGCTGGGTTCGACTCGATGATCTTACAGATCTCTTCCAACCCAGTGATTCTGTGAATTCTGTGTGAACTCTACATGGGCAATCAGTGATAACTTTTATATAGCAGTATCTCTCTGATGAAAGTTATGCTGTACACTAAAAGCTGTGGCATCTAGTAATTTACAGACTCATTGGCACAGAACAAGGGTGCTCAGAAATCAAAATGTGCATTGTAATTTGAAAGGTAAATAGATTTTTTTTCAATGTACCAAATCAGTTTTCCTGATATTTCTCAAATATAAAATATAAAAACAGTTAAAGAGTCATTTCCAGATCAGCACTGCTTATATCCTTAACAGACATGAATAACTCCAGCACTTAGATTAATTTATCATCAGTCAGGCAATTCCTTCTGCAAAAGAGTTGTAGCCATGTGGCTTTTTGTTTGATTACCAGTCCTGCAGGTAACACACAGCTCCTACACATTAAAGAGCTTGTGGCCTTGTTGCAATAGTATCTTAGAACAAGCAAAGAGAAAGGACACTACACTTCATAAATATTGGGTGAGAAGAGTTTCACCATCCAAATCAAGTTATGTGAACACTGCAAAGCTGTAAGGAGTAGTTAAGATGCAATTTACCATTTACAACTGTGACAGGTCATAGGCTGCACCTGTAGGAGTTCAATGATCCAAAACTAGCACCCTGCTCCAGGGTAGCTTTTGTACTGCTCCTGCCTTGTTCTAGGGTTAAGACCATTGTCAGCAAAAACACAGTGTCAGACTAGTGAAACATAGACTATGGCTCAGTGGAAAGATGGTCCAAATAAGCACTGGCAAAGATAAAATCTCAGCATGCTCTGTTCATTGGTCTATTAGGGAATGAGTCTGACTAAAAAAGAAGAGAACCACAAAGCCCTGGATGTTTAAGCTTGGAAAATGTGTGTTCTCAAGAAGTTTAAAGCTTCTAACTCAAATTAAAATGGCTCCTCAGAACAATAGCATTTCCTTACACAAATGTCACTTCGTGCAGCCATCACTTGGAGAAAAAAATAATAATTGTCCCTTCGAATTCAGATGGAAGTAGCTGAACTAGATTGCTTAATATTGCTTCATCTAATATTTCTTGAGAATCTCTGTATAGTAAGAAGCCTACATTAATTTCTCCAAATTGCAAAAAAGCCACAAAGGCTGCATTTCATTTACATCTCAGTGGATAGAAGATGAATGAGATTGCAACATGGAAATGGCCAAAATA
Source organism: Emberiza elegans (assembly GCA_024865655.1). Lineage (NCBI taxonomy): Eukaryota > Metazoa > Chordata > Aves > Passeriformes > Fringillidae > Emberiza > Emberiza elegans. The sequence continues at coordinate 206,374 of JALJVW010000238.1, read as the reverse complement.
GAGGGCATTGGACAACATAGCCTAAAATAAGGTGATAAATAATAACCATATTCCAGAATTTAATGCATAATTCCATTAAATATGGAATATTGTGTAGTTTCAGACCGTTACTTCTAGGCAGAGGGTGAGATGCATAAATTCTAGTGGAACAATTCAAAAGACACGGAGACCTAGCAGAGAACATAGATGAGAATTCTGAAGCAGGCAGCAGCCACTGGCAGTCCCACAGGGCTGCAGAGAATGTGAGCAGGAGTTGCAATGTAGCAGTTGGACAAAGTTATGACATTTCAATACCCTGCAGGAAATGTACAAGGCAAGACCCTCATTTGATATAAAACTGAATATAGACCTCAGGAAAACAAGGAAACAATACTAAAGGCAAAGGAAGCATTTCACAGCTTCAGAAAGCTGGGAGATAGAACCTTGTCCTATGTTTTCCTGTGTGCTTTATTTGGAAGGAAAAAATTGGTCATAGTTATAATATGTGCCAGTCAACCCCAAATCTGAAAGAAACTCCAAGTTAAATAAATAAGGTTATTTTGATTTCAGGCAGGCCTATACAAACTTACAGTCCAATGTAAATTCAGCATTTGGCATTGCTTGAAAGCCAAAGGAGAAGCACTAAACATACCCCATGTCACAACAGATTTTTTTATTTTTCTTTTTTAGACAAACATTTACAACTGCCTCATCCTAATAAACTACATTGTCTCTTATGTATATCATATCTATAAAAAGGCAAGTTTTATATGACTTTTATTGACTTTGAGATACATGTTGACAAATATCAGTGTTAATCTCAGACACTTAACAATTTATTCAGCATTGTCCAGTTTACATTGAGCTCTGATCTTTGATCCTGGTCACCCTGAGCTTTCAGGGAAAAAAAAAGACTTCTAGTTTCATTCTGCTTTGGATCAGGCTCAACCCTCAATCCCCTTTCATAACTGGAGAAGCAAAGAGGGAAAATTATTAACATTTCTATTTTTCCCTGAGAGACATTCACTGGACGGCCTGGTAATTTGCCTTTTTTTTTTAAGTTCTTATCTTAGAAAATATATTTTTGTCAAATGCTTCAGAAATGACTCATAGATAAAGATCAGATGTACAAAATAAGAATACTGCTAGAACTGATTGCACTGCTATATGTATAAATTATAAGTTTTTATTTAAGAAAGCCACAGCTCAGCAGAGGAGATTCAAAACTCACATATTTTCCATTTAGGAGAATGAGTCCAAATATTTGCTGGCTTTGCAAGATATTCAGACCAGAAGAAAATGGGATCAGTTCTAAATAAGTAAGGATAAGAATCTTATGTTCTGCAGTCCATGCAGCTGAGCAGGAGAAACAAACCCCTCAAAATTCACAGTGGAGATTTTAATTGTAAGCTTAGGATCATGCAAAAGAGGGCAACACCTTCACAGCTGCCCCAGCCAAGCAGCTTCTGGCAGCCCCTTCCTCACCAGCACATGGATGTACACTGGCATATCCCACTAGGAACTCCCTTAATGTTACACAGGCATAGCCCAGACTCACCCCTGGATTAAGTTCAGATTTGGACCTGGGAGGAATTAGAAAACCAAATATTTGCTCCATCTTTTAAAAGAATTCAGGCTGTTGGCAAAGGCTGAATATTCATGCAGAGCATAAGAGACATGGCCAAGTGGCTCCTGCAAGTTCTCGGGTGCCACCAGGCTCTGTGGGGGCCAAGCACTACCAGGAATTTGGGGGACATGTCCCATTGGGGTGGTGGAGTGCTGCCATCCAAAATGCCTTCTACTGGTATCAGATCAGACACAGAATTGATTTATTGACACACATCCCCCACGGCAATACTAAGGAGCACCTGATGACCCTGAAACTGCCATTTGGGTGAAGTCAGGAGTAGAAATCCAGACAGTGTTTCCAGCTACTGGATGAGGACTTCTGCACCATGGTGGTGAGGGGAGCCACTCAAAGTGGAGGGTGTAGGATAAGCGAGAAATAGCTCCCACAGGACACTACAATTTCAGTTTTTGAGTCCCAGCTATAAAGCCTTTGTTATTTTTGGAGAGTTTTTTTTTTTTCAGTGTAATAGATGTGCTTCAGCAAATCCAATCATATTGCAAATCAGTGCAGCAAGACATTTACTATCAGAACAACAGCTACTAAAAGGGCATTAATACAGATCATCATAACCGATTCCCTTGCTGCCCTTCATATTTTCCTGATTGTTAAAGGAAAGTAAAAAGGTTTTCCTCTGTGACAGCTGCTCCATCAGGCAGGTTTTTTTCTACTTCACAGATTAATGCTAAAGACAAATAATCAGAAATGGAAATAAGATGGCTCTCCTGATGATGTTCAGTGAGACAGACAAGATTGTCAGTCATTGTATACGAGTGTTGTTGCTGACAGGTGAAAAATTCTCTGCATCAGGTGAAATATTATCTGCATCAGGAACAGCAAATATGACTCAGAAGTAGTTTGTAAGGAGAAAAAAAATCATTAAAATATCTAGAGAGTCTCACTCCCCATAACCCCATGCTTTATGAGTTTTTACAGAGAGAATGCTAATAGCTCACAAGAACGAAAAAAAAATCTTTTAGTGGCAAGAGTTACTAGAGAGTTACTGACACCACAGTTCAATAGTGGTAGCATTTCTCTTACTCTATATTTCTTTGATTATGTAAAACTGATCACAAGCCTGAGAAAATGATCACATAGTCATGTACTTTTTCAGAGAAAGAGGGAATTGTGTCAAGTTATAAATAAATTATAAATCATTACCAATTAAAAAAGCTACAGAGCTGGTAATGGCTGTTCTGCAGCAGAAATTTATAAAGGATCATGCAGCACTCATATAAAAGCCAATTTTGATTTAAATTTTAAAAAGCCCTCTGTGATACTAAACAGTTGTTGACAAAATTACAGCTGCCATAAAAAGCAAATACTCAATGAGAGGGGACCATACTCCAAATTTGGCTGAGGCATCATGGAAAACACCCACTGGAATACATCCCCTGTCCTTTCTTTTACTAACAGAAGTATAAGCATCTCTTCCAAGTTACCAGCATTGGTGTCCTAAAACTTCAGTGATTGAAAATATGTTGGTGTAAATGGAACTACATGCACTCAAATGGAGATACTGCCCTCAAACATTTGTTTTTCCTTAAATTGTTTAGTCTCTCACCTCACTACTTCCATGCTCTTTCCCAGAATCAGGCATGAGACTCCCACAAGCTCATGAACTTACTGTTTAAGAATAGCAAACATGAAAGTAAAATCTGACTCCAGCCACTTCCAAGGGCTGTGCAAATTAGTAATAATATGTCACACTGCATTGTAAACAATTGGTGAGAGATGGAAGTCTCTTCTGGCTAAGATTGCATTAACTTTTCATTATTTACCTTATTCTTGGACCTTATACTCAGCTCTCAGATGATAAGTCAACTTTGATGTTAAAGGCCTTGAAATACTACAATAGGTTCTTGTGCCCCCAAAGACCTGGCTACTAAATACAAACATCAATACTTCCTGAATTCTATGATGATTTCTGTCTCCAAAGAAGTTGCTGTCTAGAAAAGCAGTACTTTTCTTGTGTTTCTCCTAAGCACAGTTTAAATAAGTGAATGCCATTTCTAGAGGAATTACATGGAGCACCTTGAAATGGAGCTGCATTTGTTACAGCAAGAAAAATATTTGTCTCAACATAGTAAGCACAAGAACTAGAAGATGCAAGAAAGCCTTTTAAAATGTAAGATTCATAAACCTCATATTTAAATAAGGGAACAGATTTTCAACAAGGTAATTAGGTTTTTTAATACTTTGAGCCACGGCTAACCCTGCAATAATGACCTCCTTTTTTCTAAAGGGTGTCTTTGGAGGAAGTGCTACAGTGGTCCAAGTCTTTTGAAAATCTGGTAATGAACAAATGTAAGTAATTGCGTGCTTGTGTCCCAGATGGATTGCTGAGAAAAGTTCCCACAAAGCAAAATCAGTAATGCATGCTGCATAATATATGCTGCCTTATACACAACTAATGAAAAACAACTTTGTGACATGCCTAGCACACATCACACTGGAAATAAACATAGCATGTTGCAAACGCTTTCCCAAACTTCCATTTCTGCAATCATGTGTAATTTCTGTACAGACACATAATGAGAGCATGGTTTGTCTGCCACATTCCCACTTAGAATACTGAATAGCACCTTATATTGGCAGAAAAGTGATAAAGTTCACTTGGGAAATCCTGCATACACCAAAGAGACCAGATAATGGCATATCTATTCAGGGAAATGCCATGGAAGGCAGGTCCAATATTCAGGGATGGGAAAAACTGTAGATGCAGCAGGAATTCTGAACTTTCCCACTCCATCCCCCTCTGCTTCATATAGGCCTCAGAGCTCTGCCAGATTTCTTGTATGGGCAGCAGTCCAGACCATCATTGCTGAATTACATTTTTTAAAATAGTGATGAAAAACTCACAGCAAAAGCCTCTAAAAATTACTCCTGAGGACTGGCATTATTATATTTTAGTGCAGAAAAATTACATAGCAGAAAGATTTAACAGCATTTTTAACTTAAACGATTTTGCTGTTAAAATCTTAACCAAGTGTGTTACAGCACAGGGAGAAACTCCTCAACAGAAAACTGCTAAAAGAGACAAAATGACAGCAGGAACAGCAGGCACACATGTGATCACCCCCTCTGCCAGATGACAGGCTGTGCTCAATATCTTCAGAGATTTGAAAGGCCAGAATGCTGCACCAGCAACAAAGTTTGCTTTAAATAAAACACCTCGAGCTTCCAGCAGTAATCAGAATGATGTCCTTCTTAAAATGCCTCCTTCACTGCACTTAAAAACACTACTCATTGAATTTTAATTAATTTAAAAGCTTTATGACACTCAAAATGGAAAGGTGGACTCACATAAAAAGACAGATACTCTAAACCCAGTGGATTTGCAGCTCTTCAAGAAACGTAGGCAAAGCATTTGCCTACCTTAGATTTACTGTGGGATTAGATTTACTAGGGAGCCCTGCATGTGCAGGAAAATGCAAGGTTGAAGTGTAGGGCCAAGGCACTACTTTTTAAGTGTCCCTATTACCTCCAAAGCATTCTAATGGTAATGCATGTAGACAGGCAGCATAAATTTGATTTTTGAAATATTTCCAGATGTGCCTATAATCTATAAGACCTACTTGAAGACAGAACACAGTGATGAAAACATAGAATTCTGGCTTGTCTGTGAAGCTTGTGAGAAGATAAAATCACAGAGGAAAAGGATTTCCATGGCCAGGAAGCTCTTTATGAGTTACAGCCAACCCCAGGCTCCCAACGAGGTGACTACAAGATCACGAGCTCTTTATTTCATAGAAATGCCTGAAGTGTCACACAGCAGACCAACAGCAAATGCCTAGTTCCTCTTGCACCAAAGGGAGTGAAAACTTGGATCCATCCTCCCCTCAAACTCTTTTCCACACAGAATTTTAATATTTGAATCTACATCTCACCTACAGGCAAATCTTTCAACTACATCCACCAAGAACACAAGCAAAATGCACAACTCAGTTAAGAACCAAATTAATGGATCTCTTTTTTTTTTTTTTAACATCAGATCCAGAGGCCATTGATATCACTTCACTATATTTTGGATTATCCATTACTACATATATCTACATCTATCTATATATCTATATCTCAGTCTGGTCTTTGCAAGAGTAAATATAACTGAGCAAAGTAAAAACTCTGCCCAGTGCTGTCCCCTTTGCAAAATGGGTGAAAAGAAAGATTTCAAGACACATTACTTTTTTTTTCTTTTTTTTTTTTTTTAAGAAAACAGCAAATTTGTATGTAAAGTATCTGGGTTTTTTCCCCTGACAAATGGCTATAGAAAAAAAGTCATTCCTACTCAGCCAAACATGCTCTGTGACCTTTAAACATTCCTGCTTATTACTCTCCTTGCAAAACTAAGCCAACATTGGCTTTTACTGCCACTGCCTCTGGCAGGCTGACATAACTAAAAAATCATGCTACATTATTTTCTGGTTTATGTGTAACAATGAAATTATTATAGAGCCTCAAAATGCAGCCTCCCTGCTGGCACCGGAGGAGAGGCCAAACCCAAATCAGCTGGATTTCCAAATGTTGGCTGAGAGCTGTTGTTGCTTTAAATGACTAAACCACTCCCTCTAATCCAAATCTTGAGCAAATTTTAAAGTTCCCTCGGTTGGTTTTAAGTGCCAAGTGGCAAAATAATGCATTCTTGTCCTTTTTTCTCAGTATTTTTTTTTAGTATGTGCAGCTATAGGGAACTCAGCAACACAATTGCACTTGCAAAAGAGAAATGTCAATACTGCCAACCCCAAATTCCTTAATCAAATGTAAGGAGCTTAAATCAGACAGTTATAAATAAGCTGTGCATTTTTTTCTAAAGTAGTGTGCATTTGAATCTTTCTATTGGCTGTCTGGTTTCTAGAGCTTCAGGACAGCACAATTTCCCATTTTCTTGATATTCGCTATTAATACAAAAACTATGTACCACTTTAAAAACTAGATGCTCATGAGAATATGAAACAGTTTATGTTCAAATTACAGCAGCATTTAGAAAGGGGCCACTCAAATGACTCCTCTGGAGGAGGAAGATCTCAACCCATGAAAGACATCAGCACCAACCAAATCTTCAGAGGTCTCCTCTCCACACTAACAGACAAGGTCAAGCTGAACACAACCAATAGAACTCATCATAAACTGATGGACTTTCAAAGGGTTCCTTTTATATGGTGTTTATGCCAACCACCAGATCTTTCTGCTGTTACACACCTGCAGAGCTTCAATTTTTTTGCTACAAACCATGAATTGCAGCAGGAAAACTCTAGGAAGGAAAACTTTTCCCAAACAAGGTTGATATATGTCTTGGTTTGGAAAGCCAGGAGTCTGCTAAGGAAGGCAGGAGCCTCCGCTGAAATGGAGAATGTAAACCCTCCCCACTCCTCCAAATTGCTAAAAATTTTAAATTAAGGGGCTCTCAGGCAAAAATATGGGAGCAGGAAATAACAGTTCTTTAATAGGGAAGGAAAAAAATAAAAGGATATAATAAACAATGCAGTGCACTAGAACAACACTGACAGAGTCAGAACCCAACCTGACACCCTGTGGGTCAGGGTGTTGGTAGCAGTCCCATTGGAAATGTGGCTGCAGCCCTCCTGCAGTGTCAGGTGTGGTTCTGTTGGGGCAAGGGGGTCCTGTGGAGAAGGATGTGTTCTTCCTCTGACAATCCAGTGGAAAAGACAGCTGCTGTTCCTCTGGGGAATCCCTGTGGAGAAAGCCGTGCTGGTGTCTCAACAACCTCTGGATTATATCTGGGTAGCAATGCTTGGCTCCTCCCTCTGGACTCACATCTCCCAATGGGATGTTACAGTTCTTATCAGTCATGCAGTGACATTCAACAGTCTGTTATCAGCAGAGGTCCCCTCCCGAAGGGAGGTGTGAATGTGGTCACTCAAAGAGAGAGATAATGCAAACTGCCCACTTGACAAAAGATAATCTGCCATACAGATGGTAATTGAAAACATCTTGCATTGCAATCTTCAACAATATATATGTCCAATTTTATCTCAGGCCATAACACTTTTAGTCCTTTTTTTTTTTCCCACTGGTACTGTGCACTCAACAGGTTTATTCTGGAACCTAACTGTAGCTCTAGGAACAATTCTTAGCAGAGGAAAGCTGGGTTGGATACCAGCAATTTTCAGCTACTCCTTCCACTGCAGCCACTCCATCCAAACCATGTTGACAGGACAACTCCTGCCTGAATTGTCCCTGTTCTCTTATTCTTTCTAGAAGTAGTGAACAAATCAAACTCATCCTGCTAAACTCCCTCACATTTGGAGCCATATTCTGCATACAGGCCCAGCAGCACAGACTCCACTGCTGCTCTCGACCTCCACTAACCACAGTAGTCAGGACTGAACTGGCTTTCCTGCTTTTGTTTCAGACAAACATTGACAGTCCTGCAAGGAAAGCAATTATGAGGAATGTTCAAGAGCCAACACAGTCCTGCTTTGATGAAGCACAGAGAATACTCTACAGGCACATGGAAACAGATTCCTACCCCTGATTGCTGGAATCACATTTCTACCAAAAGCTCAAACACAGTCTTCAAACTAATGGCAACAATTCAATGGGAAATTGAAGAGAATGGTTGAAAATGTAAAAGGGTTTCTTCTGGCACCCAAATGTTTAAGGTTTAAAGAAGATGGGAGAAATCAGGCAGAAGAGGAATCCTATTATTAAACTATTCTGTTGATGTTAGAATTCACAAGGCACTATCTTCCCCCTCCCCAAGGAAGTCTCCTTGTTTTGTTTTCCTCATCCCACAATAAAACCCTAAAAACTGGGTTTAGGGAAAATGAAAAATATTTTTTAAAAAGCATTTTGCTGTTGGGAAATAAATGTTTATTTGACTATGCATTACAGGAGAAAAAAACATCTGCATTGCTGCATTTGCTGTTGTTATAGTCTTACAGTTTTTCAAAGTAAAAAGATAAGTATAAAATACAGCTGTTTGCCTAAACTATGGAGTATAAGTATTCATGTGTATTCATTGGTGTAGAGTCAAGTTTATGCTGATTATCATGTAAAACATGTGCTATGAAGGCATTTGATCTACAGTGTACTAAAATAATACCAGCGTCTTCTGGGTTTTTCTTCACAGATAAAATGCATTGGTATTTTGGGTTGTTTTTTCTGGGTATGGACACACAAACACATTACTTTTCCTTCAGACTCCCTGATAATTAGATACAAGCAAGCCTGACCTTGAACATCCTCCTGCAACACAGACATGTGTAAATTAACAGGAGTAGACAATAGAGATAATAATTGTTTTTATCTTCTTCTGTCTGTGCTTCTTTAGGAAAAAGCCCTGAGAGAGAGAATTATGTTTCTCTGTTCAGAGAATGTGAATGCCACACTGGTTTACATCAATAACTAATCTGATAATTTCAAAGCTCTTTAAAATTGGACTCTAAGCAGCACTATTATTGTGGGGCACAGCACAGGCTACTCCTGCAGAGAGACAGTGATTTACTGATGACAGGTAAGTATGCTAATCAATAAATACCAAATGTACAATATGATGTCTGGCTTTGCAGGAAGTTATATTGGTAAATTGTAATTATATGTGGGCCCTAATGACAACATGTGATGGAAGTGGACATCTTTAATTTATCAGTTATCTAAGGCCTCAACATCCATCATTTTTTATTGAATTCTCAAGCTAGGATTGATGTATATGTCCACAGCAGAATACAAAGTAAGTCTGAGCATAACCACCACCAGAACAGAAAGCTTTAAGAGAATTTGGTGTTGTAAGTAAAGGGAGTGCTACTATAACAGATAATCCTTTCCTTTTGCAGTGACCCCATATAAAGGGATTATCATACAAATATGTGATTATGCAGCTCATAAAACCACTCAGCAAGAAAAGACTTCCCAGGAAATCCAGCTGGGGATAGCTTTTGCTGCTGTTAATTCCTGATGGGCATACAGAGAATTGGACTTCAGTTTGATTATGCCTGCAAGATGCCACAGCAAAATAAAAAGATTATACAATCTCTTAAAAAAAGCAGTTCCTGCAGTTAAGTAAATAGGTGACAAAAGCCAGCCTGAGCAGAAGAAAAAAAAAATCAACAAAATACACACAGTAAATAAACCAAGGATCACATTAAGGAAAGACTTCCCACTTCTGTTTGACTTAGAAATTGAGAAGACCTTGATATCTGTGTCAAAGTGGAAGAGCCTTGTGGTGACCAAGAATAACAACTCTGCATACCCAAACAGGTTCAGCACGCACAGCTTTCCAAAGGGGTCACTCAAAGGGCTGCTCAGGTCCTAGGCTGATAGAGAGACCCTTCCTCCCTGAAAAAAGGAGATTATCCAGAAGGAAGAAAAAACCTACCCACAGAAAATACTGAGGGAAACCACAGAGGGACGCACAAACGTGTTTTTATGGCACAAAATGTTTAGTGGGTATCTTACAGATCATGAGTCTAACAACTCTTATTCTTGGTGGGCTTATTAATTTTATATTTCCTTCTAGAAATAAATAAAATGTTGGGATTTGAGGCTTGGTTTCCTCTCCCCCGTGTTTATCCAACACTCCCCAGCTGGAAAAAAGAAGAGGGTCTTTTCCCCAAAATAGATTTGTTGTTAAATGCTAGAGATCTTTCTCTTGCTTGACTTTTCTTTTGGGTTACCAGCTGCAGGGCAGTAACACAGTATTTCATCAGGTCATATGATTTATAAAACAGTAACTAGTGGCAGCTGCAATAACAAATCACTGCTTCTGTCATTTTCATTAACAGCACTTGAACGAGCTCAGGTATACTTTTCCACTGGCAGACAAACCTAAAAGGCATTTGTTCACATTAATCACTCAAAGCTACTGTTAAAAAAGATAAAAAACTTGAAAATAGCTAAATTGGCAGAATTCTCCTTCTTCCCTCATATATTTAAGAATGAAAAAAAAAATCAAAGTGGTGATTTTTCAAATATTAAGTTTGGCAAGATTAAAATGCAGATTAATAAAACCACTACAGCAATTAAACGTATTCAACCTTGGAAACTGTTGACCTATGGAGGCTTCCTTAAGAAAATCATAAAAAACAACCCATACTGGACAGATGGTCTAGGGCTTTTTTGGGTTTTGTTTTCAAAAGAGCTGACAATTACATCTCTTTTCCTTTGTAAATATGAGCTATGTTGTCCTACTTTCTTAATAACAGCTGTGAAATTTATACTCTATCATTATACTGTTATTTCCATGAATTTTGCATCAACTCTTCGTGTATAGAGAATTAAGTGTAGAATTAAAAATGCCGATTGTAGATCAGGTCTATAAAACAAAGTAAAAATCTGCTTATAATTAGTGTCACCCAAAATAAAACTTTAGAAATAACATAGCCTATTTGTTTTTGTACAGATGGGTAGTAAATGACAACATAAAATGTCTCTCCACTGTGCACTCCAACGATTTCAGAGAATAAGTTGTTGGGAGGATTTTCTCTCAAGTTCTCATTATTTTTGTACTTCCATACTAACTCTAGATATCCCTTCTTTCAACTCTCAAGAAATGAATGTTAGGCAGTCCCACTCTAAGTGCAGCCATGAGCCATTACACAGAACTTGGTGCAGTAGACAAGCAATCTAAACAAATTGTGAGCAGAGATGTTTATCACCAATTACAGGCCAGATGAGGATGTTTGGGAACTTACATCTTCGCAGGAAAGGGAAATGACTGCAGCATTTCCAAGTATTACCAAATGTACAGTACTGTTGCAATCACAGGCCCCTTCAGAAACCGATGTTTGAGCTAACGCTCACTAAACAGAGAGCAATGGAAGAAGTCCTCCAAAAAGGACATTTTGCTGCATGTGCTGATTAGCTGCAACCCATGGCTACAGAACATAGCTGGTTTTGGGCAAAGACTGCATCCTGACACAGGTTTACCTACAGTCTCCTACGATGCAGCCTCACAGAGATGGTCATCTCAGTAGAATTAACCATTTAATTTATGTCAGTAGTTTTAAGAAGCTTTGCTATTAAGATTTTAAATCTCAAATTTTAAAAAGGCTTTAGAAAATATAAACTTAAAAATTTCAAATTTAAAATAGCAGACCCAAATCAGGGTCTGGTTAGAATACACAAAAGATTCTAACTTTTTTTTAATCAAAAAGGAAAAATAAATGGGTGAAACAAAGAAAGATAAAAAGATGCAAGAGGAGCAAACTATGTATTGAGGAAGCAAATAATGCAGTCCACATTCTTTGAGATATTACACATCATATGTACACAGATTCTAAGAACTGTGAATTCTCATTACACCCAAAACAAGATCTCAGCCACTTGCAGCCAAACTGTGCAATGGGTTCTTCAGAAAGGAATGCAAATTATTAGGAGTACAGTCATGTCATATTCTGGATCCCAGGCAGTGCCTTTCTGTTAACTTTCATGTGCTACATGTCCTTGTGAGAGCTGTGATGTGAAATGGGATGCTGTGAAGTGTTCTGCAGCTGCTCAGCATTACGAGCACACACATTCTGCCTTGGCTGAGCTGCACTAACCATTCATAGTGTGTGAACCCCTTGGGATGTGTGGGGCTTCTCCTGGGACCAGGACATCGGCCACAGGTCACTGGACATCCTGTGCATGCCCTGCTAGTAGGTGGATGCCCCAAGGGGTCCTAGAGCATCTCTGTAGGACCAGAAGCCTGCGCTTATGCAACTGAATCAAGCCTGCTTCTTAACTCTGTCAGCTGAAGGTTTCATATGTGCCAGCCTTTACCTACCACTGCCATCTTACAACAGCCTTTCAATGAATGACTCATCTATAAACTTCTTTTTCTCTCCAGAACTGCCATGACAATTATCTCAAGATTCCCGTGCCTCAGATTTCACTCAATTCAAAATTTGACACAACTATGCAGGGACTAGGAGCCACTCCTCACTGTAAGGACATGCACCTCACAAAATTGAGAAATAGGGTAGGTCCACACTGTGGAGATCAGTCAAACAGGAGGTTTCAACCATGGCAAACCTCCACCAATGAGCTACAACCATCCTTCCCAACTACGGTCTCCAATGCCATGTGCTGTCTGGATTTCTGCATTAGGTACACACACCTGAGGATAAGGGGGAAATCCTGAGGCTTTACATAAGGCCAGGAACAAGGCTGCAGTTCCTCTTCCACAATCCCACTCCCCCATAAGTTGCAGGATCCCACAGATCCACAGCCTCTACTTCTCAGTGGGAAACAATGCAGAAGCCAAACCCTAAAAGAGGGTACCAGAGGTTTGGTGTGAGCATTGCCTTCCTGCCCAGCTCTGCCACAGCAGTGAGAGCATGGTGCCAGGCCTGAGCTACAACACCAAACCCCAGCTGGGGACTGCATTTGTGATTGCTGGCATTCCCGGTGCTTGTGAATTGCAACTGCCTCTGCATCTGCTAGCTCCTGAAGGAACGTGGCGTTCAGCTCCTCACAGAATTAGTTTGCTGTCTAGTGTCACAGCTTGCCTGTCTCTTGAGTCTCAGGCTGCTACCTCAAAACTTGCCCAGAACATCCATCACGAGGGCTGTCACTACACACAGCACCAGCCATGGCAAATAGTTTTTCCCCCCACACTCCTCACATGCAAGTGTTGATTCCAGTAATCACCTCAGAAACAAACAGGTGAGTAAACAAGAATGAGATATCCACACACCACCCCCAACCCCCAAAAAATTGTTACATGCTCAACTATTTCATGGAGTTATTTCCTTCCTGACATGCTCCACTTTGCCTTTGAAAAGAAAAAGAGAACAGGGCTGTAACTTTACTTGCATAAATTTCAAGGAAAGAATTCCCAAAATTTGTAAAAGCAGTTTTCAGACATTTGCAATTTTTAAAGATTTATCATTCACAATACATGACCCAGTCAGTTCTTAATGAGTCTTTCAGGACCGTGGCAGGTTACATTAATTCTGAACATCAGTAACCATTCACATTTTCTATTAATTACTTTACCAGTGAATACCTTCTCAGTTTTTAATATAATAATTCAAAAAACTCCACATTTAATGAAAAAACTTCAAAAGGAGGAAATACCTAGCCTGTGAAACATTGCCCATGTTTTCTTTACTCATAATTGCGTCTGTTGCTGAAATGATCTTTTTAATAATAAAAGAGGATTTTATAGCTAATACATATAATCTCATTTCAGTTCACATGCCAGTGCAGACATTACTTGTTTATTCCTCATTACTTTCTTCACACTCTCACTGTTTTTCATTTTAGCTGTACCTTTGCAACAGTTTCTGCTGGAAGGCACCCTGCTCTTGTGTCCTGGAACATATTCTCTTTATATATTTATCTCAGTATCTCTGCACATTCTTTCCCTTTCTGTCTTCTATATTTTTTACATCCTTTTTAAAAGCATATTTAACAGTCACATAATTCTGGATTTTAAAGGCTTTGACACTTGTTTTAAATAACTCTGGAACCACATGGCATTGGCTCCAGATGAACATCTATCACAGCTCCGCTGGATGAGTTCATACTCTCTCAGGAGTAACCTGATGCTACTTTAAAGACCTCTCTCCATTCTATCCCTACAGATCCTTCCAACATCACCACATTTTTGTCATGATCAGGCTGGGTAACGTGTCCCAAAGCACCACTAAAACAGTGCACAGCAAAGCTCTCAGTTCCACAGCTCCTCCGACAAAATTACAGTGGGGCACCTCTGGTGAAACTTCTGCTGCTGCTACTTCAGTATGGCAATTACTTCCCTTCAGCACAATTTGTGCTAGAGCAGAATAAAATTGCTCAGAGGATGATAAACCTGTATTGTCTTTGCAATTGCAGTACACTTAAATATCAGTTCACTGACATTTAAACCAGGTCTTTTACGTTGCTAAGTATGGAAGAGTGGGAGAAGTCTACCTCTAGAGTCAATTACAGAAGTGGGAAGTTGCAAAAAAAAGTTACCAAGATAATTATGCTCTGTCTAGCTCTGCTTCTCTAATAAACTTGCTAAGTATGGCATTGCAAAATCTTCAGGGAGACTTTTTAGGAGATTAAACAGTGAAGATTAATTCTGGCAAAGACTTTATCTGTTTCAACAGGCAAATGCTTAACAGATTATGGTAATAATTTTGCCTTTAGCAGCTTAGCCTGGAATTACTGATTATTGTGTAGTGGTGCATGAAGTTAATTGTCTAAATGATCCAGATAGTAGTTCTTTCACAGATCTTGAAAGAATTATTTCAATTTTCATACCTGCACTGGGCCATTTTGGCTAAAAAAGAAGGTTTTCTACCCAGCATTCAGTGGTTTGCAAGCAAAGCCAGCCAGCTGGAGTACACCCGCACTTGTAGGAAGGTATTAATCTACTCCACCTGCACTTCACATTAGCAGAAGAAAGACCATTTCTAGTGCCAAGAGCTACCTGACCCCACTAGCAGAAGCTGACAACCATTGCTGAGCAGCTGCTTTGATTAAAGCACTCCCAATTCTGAGCCTGTCAGGCTTTAGCAGTGATGTAACTTGAAAGGATTTCTGGGCACAGAGGACTTGACTGTCATGTATTTACATTATGTTAATGCTGGTAGTCCTCATGGAAAGCCCCGGACCATTCATACATGCTGCTTAAAGAAAATAAAAACAAAACAAAAACCAACATGCAGAAGAATCAAAAGAGGTAAGAAGCAATGAGACTCAGGGGCATTTCAGGTTTCCTAGGGGAACATTGCCCCAAATAAACAGCAGAAAGGAGTGAGGGTGAGGGCCAGCTCACCCCAACCTGACCTTCTCCCCTGTACCTTCCTTTTGGCCAGGGCCACAACTTTAGACAGCACACTCCAAGCCACAACAAACACTTGAGCCCCTCCAGATATCTCAGGAGCTGCAGGACACCTGGGTGAGTTGCTATCAGCACTCACCAGGCAGTGGAAATGGAAAAACCACTACAGCAGTCTGGGGCTCTTTACCTGCTACAACCAGACAAACATCACACCCACGAGAAAGGGCAACTGAGTCTTGCATTTAGTGAATCCATCAGCTACAGGAAAGCTTGAGGGGTTACTCCCATGACATTAATGGTAATTATTAATGTTCAAAGAAACAAGGTTAACAATTAGGACACATAAATAAAGCTCTTTATTAAGACAGATTCTCCTAAGATTTCCATCTAAAGACGATATCCACATTACCACATCAAGCCATCTTAAATTACAGTTTCTATTTCAGTAAGAGTGCATAATTCTGTATTTTTTACTAGAAAATTATTTTTAATGTGTGCAGCTTAAAAACCCATAAAACAGTTAATCATTTAATTATACAGAGGCATTCAGAGATGCAAACTGCACCAAACATCTAAACAGAAAGCAGAAATTTAAAGTTTCCAACAGACTTTCCTCGTTCCATTTTATTTGACCTTTTTTTCATTTAAAAACACAACTAACATATGTTCAACAGGCTTCAGAAGGCAGAATGTTTTAATTCGGACACCACTCCTGCAAGACCAGAAATAAGAGCTAAGAAAGCAGAGAAACAAAACTATAAAGAGACCTGGCTTCCCGTTTAGCCTAACACAAAACTTTCTCAAACAATTTAAAAACTAGCACATGTGGAGGATTGAAGAAATTTGCTTCTCCCTCCCAGCTTGTGCACAGTCCATTCCTGCAAATGCACCAGCACACATTACACCAGTAATATCCAAAAATGCTCACCTTTAGTCCAGATGCACAATAATATCATTAAAGCAATGAAAATAGTATTTACAATCAATGCTGTAAAGGGGCCAATTTTAATCCAATGGAAAATACCATTATAGAAACTCAGCATTCGTTTGGTTTTCAAATTGCTTTTGGTCTGTTTTCCACTGTTGCTATTTTTAGTCTGTTTGAAGCATCATTCTTCTTTCTTTTCCTTGGCCAAACAGCTCTGTTGATGGATGTACAAAGCAGACCTGCCTGGACAGGCAGAGCAGAGCCTTGTCTTAGGTGATTTTATATATTGTAGCAATTTTATGATTCATACATTTATATTTCATTATTGTATCGGTCCTGCACTGGTACTGATCCATACTGATCAGGAGAGGGCATGGACAAGAGGTTGTGCCTGGACATGGAATGGTAGAGCAAAAGAAGAATACAGTGATACAGAAGCAAGGTTTGAAAGGTAGCTTCACAAAGAGAACAGCATTTAGGGAAAAGATCAGGAAACAGGCAAGTTATTCCCTTTCACAGTTCTCCTTTCCAGCCCCTGCAAAGCTGCATTGATTGCAACATGCAAAAAGGACCAGTTATGTCTCTCAGTTGCTTTAATATTAAGTCAAATTGGAAGCCATTGTAGTCATTGCTGTTGAGCCCAAACTGCCCAGAGAGAAGGGAAAGCCAACAGCTAGACACAGCCCATGATTTCTGTCACAGAGCTATGGGTCTTGTGCTTCCCTTCCCTCCCTTTCTAATTCATGCTTTTAAAAGTAACAGTGCTGTCAGAGATCTGTTTGAATGCCCCCAAAGGCACTTGGAAGGCCTCACCAGCTCCCAGAAAGAAATTACCCAGCACTGCTTAAAGCAGGACTACAGCTGTCACAGCAGTTCCCAGGGAACATGTGGCTAATTTCACACACACAAAAATCCCAACTGGACTCCCAAAATTAGTAACTTCACTAAGAGCATTGACAAAAATCACAGCCTTTTTGGTGTATAAAAAGATGTAGTTGTCTTAGATAAACAGTCATTTGTTTCTTAAACCATTATTTGCTTCTGTACTTGTTTCAACTCAATTTTCTTGTTTCTCCTCTCATTCCTTTTTGAAGATAACATTTAAAGATATGCAACATTCCTTGTTTAATTACAAGTCCTAATTTAGTTCTCAAATTCAGCATCTTCCATGGGAGAAGTTTTACTTCAAGTATAGTTGTATCTTTATAACCAGACCACACCTGCACAACCTGCTGCTGTAACCTTTTTGCCTCTTCCTGTGAGTAATATAACATTAAAAAACATGAAAACAATTCCATCTAAAGAAAACTATGTCAAAGCATTCCCAGAACTGTGTCCAGAGTGGGAATGTATAATAGGTACTGTATGTGGACGAAAAAAAACAACAAACAAAAAAAAAACCAAACCAAAAAGGAAAGCAGTAAGCACACAAACTTAGATTACCTTTCAAATTCTTACTGCATCAACTTCTCCACCCACCAGTACATTCTCAAGGACCTAGGGGAAGTTTTTGTTTTCTGGTTTGGTTTTTCTACTCCCCACCATTAGAAGCATCTGTCTTCAGAAAAAAAAGTCCTGAATAGTCCAGCTAATTCAAGCTGATTGACACTGTTTTGCTCCTGTGCATGCCTCTCTAGATTCTCAACACAAGTAGTCATGTATTTTGCCTTATGTTTTTTAAATTACTTTTACCTGCCTGGAGAAAAATCTGATATTTTATTACAGTGTTCAGATTTCAAGAGAGACCATTTATCCCTGCCACCTGCTTTGAAGATCTGTGCAGCTTTATTTGTTATTACTACAAATATGTAGCACATAAGAAGGCCTCAGCATGCTAAGATGGTTCAACTGCTGCTTAAATAATAGACAATTAACTGTTAGTCTTCAAAGTATGAATCAGAGCTGTTAGGCATGCCATTAGCAAGACTGATTTTTAACATGCTTAATATTTATACATGTGTTATACAAAGATCCCACAAATATTTACATTAAGCAAAAAAAAAGCACAGGGAATGGTCCGCATTTTGTTACAACTACCAATATTCTGCACGGCAGAAGACTTCAAATATTATAGGCATGTTTGATGTCTCTGCTTTTAATTGAAGTTGGAGGACTGTGCAGGGCTCAGTTAATGAACCAAGCCAAAAATGTTTTTAAATACTCTCCAAGCAATCATCCAAGTCTAATTCTTAGACTTGCCCATAGATTCTCATTGAAGACCTAAAATCTGTTAAACCTCCACAACTTCCTTATAGAAATTCTTTCCAGTGATTGATAATGGACTCCTAAAACTCTTATAAGCCAAATTCTTTTTTTTCTTCATTCCCTCTTAGACTGTAATACTGCCAAAAGCTCAGCTTGTCCTTGGTTTTGTCACAGTTTAATCCATATAAGGAAGCCAAACCAACCTGTTTGGAATGAAACTTGTGTTTACCTTCCCTCTGAGAACATTGTAGAGAGTTTGTTCAGCAAGAGGAAGGTGACGTAGCTCATAGCTGACATTGCCAAAGCCCTAATGGGTACACATTGCAGAACACTCAGCAGCCAATCAAGCACCTCACTCAGTTCTAACACAAATATATATAAAGATGTGTCACTTGTGTTCTCTTTTAGTAATTCCTTGAAAAGGTGCTGTTATCAGAAGTGCAGCTTATCTCTGCCTTCCCACCACTGTAGGAAATGTAGCTCTGCATAAGGTTTCTTCAGACACTTCTACATGCTGGAAAATTGCCAGCTATTACTCAAAAATAGATGTATTAATACAGATATGTGCAAAAGGGAAAAACCTTTAAGTTCAAACACGAAGAAAGCTCAGTAAGAGTCAGAGTAGTGTTGTGTCTAAATGGCATGTATTGAAATTTTAAATAAACACAGACTGAACTTCAGCTCCTCTATTGATACATTTCCTTGACTCTCTGAAGAAATTGAGAAGTCATACAGAAAATGGCAGCATCAAAAAGAAATAACACCGCAAACTGATGAGCATATTAAGACAATTTAGGACCCATATTTGAAGGGAGGAGTGTGGAAGCAAACTTTTCAAAATTCCCATGCAAGTTCCCTAGATGTTTAGGGCCTCCTTTCCATGACCATTATCATTTCCATTTGGATCACTTGTCAGCTGAATATTCTGTGGATTTTTTTTCCAGTTATTCCTTGCATGGCAGTTGTGCCCATTTCCTTCCCCATGAAGGTCTACAGTGTTTCTGACCCAGTTATTCCAGCCTTTCTCACCTGGCTTCTACAAACAGTGGCACCAGAGTTGTTCTGAGCACTCACACCACTGGCTGCCTCCTCTCCTAAGTGCTCCAATTACCTGCTACAAAAACCAGCTTGGCTCCATCATCATATGGGAAAGTGTGTTTTAGTGCCTGGAATAGAACCTGAATTCCTTGCCTCTCCTCAGTTCCATCCATTGCTGCCAGAATAAACAAGGAAGAAAAAATCCCACATTAATACTACCTGAAAATGAGCCCTCAGACTTTGCTACTGCCTGATTATACACTGGATACAGAAATTTTGCAATTATAAGTTTGTTTATTACTCAGAACTCCTCCACAAGTGCACAATACCTAGGTATTTTGGAAAAATAACTTCCCACTTAGCCTTTTATTTATTATCAATAGATATTATAGCTTTTAAATTTGTAATTTGCTGCCTTGAGAAGATGAACGTACAGTTTGAGCCTGCAGATATCTGCACTTACAGCTTAGGTTCAGTAGGAAACTAACAAACAAAATAGGAAGGAAAATGCAAGTAATTATCCTTTGAAAGATCACTTCTCTTACTCCAGTTAGAAGAGACAACACATACAAGAGCACACCATCTTCCTAGCATAATTAAACATACTCTAAAAGGACAGATGCAACCCCTGTGTTTGGCAAGGAGCCTGGAAGCATTTTTCTGTCCTGATAGCAGCCTTGGAGGTATTTTCATATGTAATCCTTTCCTTCCCAGAGGTTACATGTCTTCCAAAAAGCACACAGGCTTAGAACTAGCTGATCCTAAAATAATGCCTTTCACTGCCACAATATGCTAGCTATGATTTAAAGAGAGGCACTTAAATACCCCTTCAGAGGGTATGTAAAACTCAGGGGTCTAATTTGGCAAAAGTTGTTGCCACCAAACAATTTTCATTGAAGGAATTCCTACTCCACAGCTTTTCACATAGTCAATCACTCTTGCATTGCTCACAGGAAGCAGGGATAGGATAAAAAACCCAGCCAAAACATGCTTTGTAAAACTAATAACATTCCTTATTGGTGTCTCCACACATTGCTGGGAGCTCTGTCAGTAAAAACAGTGGGCTTTTCTGTATTTGAAATGTTTCACTTTTCTTCTAATGTGCCTTGCCCACAGTCTTGTAAATCTCATTTTTCATCCCTGCCTCTAGTGTGTGCCATTTTCAAGGTCAACCTTTGTTCCACTGTCATCAAAGATCCCTTTCTTCATGCAGATGTCTGAACAGAGCAGGTTTTCCTCATGAAACTGTGCAGGGGTTCTTGACAGCACCTCCTGAGAGATGTGCTGGTACCACAGGTTGGAGAATTGACACATTTCACAAAAAGCTTCCCAGGCGAAAAAAAGGAGCCAAAAGCATGTGGCCTCTGGTGCCAGCTGGAATAAGCTGTAATGAGTAAGAGAAGTAGGACTGCAGAGTTAGAATATGCCACTGTTAGTTTGTAACTTCTCAGAATAAACTGTCTTCTACCATATTCCAGGAATTTTACTAAATAACTGCAGTATATCAGCTAACAGTGTGCTGGTGACATGGAGTAACAGTTCAAAGGAACAAAACCAAGGAATTCAGGGTTTCACGTGCTAATGCTTCTGGAAAGCTCAGCCACCTAACTCTTGGCAAGTTATCAAAGTACTAAATGGCAACATATCCTCAAATAAATTGAAATTGCATAGTGCTGGCTCATCAATCCAAGAAAGAAAGTGTGACTATTACAAAGCAAATATCTTGATTAATTTGTTATGATACACTGGCTCCAAAGTTGTGGTCTATTAGGCACTAATCCAAGATAGATCCAAGATTATTAGCATCAGACAAAAAAGTTAGCATTTACAAAGCAGAATTTTTCTGTAGCCCCCAAAAATGATCAGCTTTCTCAAAATCAGATAAAATGCATGTTGCTCAGGATACTGGCAGTGGCTGAGGCTGTGCTTAATTTCAGCTGCATGGTTTCCAGGGCTCACCTCTGGAAGGCCCTCACAATCTCCCCAGCAATTTCCTCCAGCCCCTTCCAATGCCCAGACTGATGGAAACACTGCCCCCCCCCTTCATCCATGGTGAGCCCTGTAATCCCCTTGTCAATGGCAGAAAGATTTCTCCTGCAAGCACAAGCTCTCCAGGTGATCTCATGAGGAGCAATCACTAACAGCCAAATTTCATTAATAAAGCATTTAAAAATACTGAAACAGTGTTAATTGAGGCTGAGTACAGGCTAGGAATGACATCCATCAGTTTTGGATGCCCACTTGTGTTTCCAGGAGCCAATCACATTAAATAACAGGCTACCAGTCCATCCTGTGCTCATTCAAAGCCAGAGCTTGATGTCTAAAATCCCCACAATACACAGCTTTGGGTTATGCCACAGGGAGCTTCCAGATCTCTTGGTGAAATGATGGTTTCATCCTCAGCTGCTGTGTGGAAGAAAAAGTCCCTGTTAAATTTGGTTACACACAGCTGAACAGAAGGGAGCTGAGACAGCCAGGAATCTGTTATTTTAGACAGACCTCTGAAAAACAAATGGAGGACTTTGGGGGTTCAAGCCACCTCAGTGTCCAGGCAACAGGCTTTAAAAGTGTTTTCCTTTCAACTCTGGAAAACAATTTTACCACAAGAGCTAAGAAATCTTTACCAGCAGCAGCTCAGATACCACTGATTTTTATCAAAACCAGTAAGACTACTGAAATTGCCATTTTCGTCTTCCAAAAGAAAGCTACCAACAGCTTCTGATAAGGAGAAAGCATTAATATACCAAGAGCCTGTAGCCACTGAAGGGGTCAGCTGAGCAAAGACTTTAATTTCTGATAAGAATTCAAGCAAGTAATGGAGACATCCACAGGAATGTTGCCGTTGGTTTATGCCAGAGAATCAGAATAACACAGGAAACCAAACTTACTGATCTTGCTTATTAGCAGGGTGAGAGACCAATGAAGGAAGGAAAGGCAAGAAAGCTGAGGTTCATCAGGTACATCTCTAACTGCCACATATCTCCAAGAGATATTTGCCCATAGCAAGTTGTTCCATTACTCATCATATGGATCTGGTGAACAGTCTGATGCTAAGCTTCAATTCCTTTATGTCAAGCTTCAAATCCTTATATCATCGAGTCCCCCCAAAGTGGGGGGAAAAAAAGAGCACCATTACTACATGGACTCATCATGCTCCCTTAGGAGCATAATCAGATTACAGGTGTAATTGAAATAAATCCGTCCTCACAAGTTTAACGTCTGTGATGCTGAACCACAGGAATCCTCTGAGGCTTTAGATGAGATGTAAAGATTGCCCCCGTTATCTCCTCATCCTGCACAGCACACCACAGGGCTGTTCTGTCCCTTCCATCACATACAGGCCAAAGCCCTATCCAAAAGCAACTGAGAGCAAAGTTAGTTAAATTAAGAACAAACTTTGCATTTCCAGGCAGCCCTACACGAATTACAATACTTGGAACAGAAAGCCCAACAACAAAAGTGAAATGGGCAGCATGTACTTGCCACTGTAACTGGAATAAGAAAGATTGAAATGTCTACCCACTGTGCAAATAAAGGATCAAAGCAAACACCATTGCTTCCTAGTTCCCAGGAGGTGGGTTTTGCTTTTTTCTTGTTTGTTTAAATAAAGTGTTGTTTATTCATTCTCCCATCTTTCAATAGAGCCATGAATGTCCCTAGTCAATGAGGCGTGCTTCCTCCCAGGGTACTTGGAAAAGCACTGCACGTTTAGAGAACTATGTCACAAACATTTATTCAATGGTTTCTTCAGAACACTATTCATGTGATCCCTCTAAGGTTTTCTGTTTGGCTATTTTTTGCCTCCCCTGAAGCCTGGACTGCAGGAGAAAGAGCACTAGCTACCTGGTGATACCCAACAGGCTTGGCCCTACAGAAAACCTCTTACTAGGGAAAGGAACAAGAGGCCGATAGCTTCCACAAAAAGATGTAAAATAACGCAGGAGTAATGATGCAAAAATTACACCCCACTCTGCACCAGCACTGCATCCCGAGGAAAAACTCTGCTGTGCAAGTTTTTGCCTATTTTCCCCTGTGAAAGATCCCAGCTGCAGCTCATGGCCCTAAGGCAGACAAAGCCTCCTGAATGAGAGACCTCACCTTCCTGCCCAGAAGGACACCAGGAGCAGCAGGTGCTGGGAAAGACAGGGCCTTGACTACTCTGCCCAGGCTACAATGTGTGTCAGATTGAGACACCAAAACCACAGTAAAATTGAATTAAGACAAAAGTTGGGGCTTTCTGCTGCAGTCAATTGATTTTGGTTACATTTAAAACCATGTTTCCCTTCTAGCTTCTGAAAAGACTGACTTAAAAAAATATATTTGAATATATTTTAGAAAAGGAAGATTTGTATGAAAAGGTGAGTGATGCCATTCAGAAAGACATAATTAAGAGATAAATAGGTTTTAGTCACCTGACCCAGCACATGGTACTAACAGCCCCTACTGATTTAAATCCTTCCAGACTCCTGGCAGATTAAGGATACTTTGGTTTTATACTGTAAACAAAGAAATTAAAAGCAGTTTATGTGAGAACTTTCACACAAATCCATACATAGAGAACAGCATAGGAATACCAAGCCTAGTCTCCAGAAGAAAAGTAAATGTAGCAATTGGCTTCTCAGTAATCTGGTCCTGACAAGCAAAGCTGTACCAACTGCAGGCCACAAAGATCTTGCCAGATGTAACACACAGAAAAAAAATCACACAAACACAAAACTTGCTCCAGCTTACCAACATTGCTTTTCTGCCAATGCCAGAAGTACAAAACAGTTTAGAACAAATTCAAATTTGTTTGCAGATTTATGACCACAACATCAGTCCTCTGTGGCACTTACTTTTTTGCCCTGTTTTTCTTTACAGATATTATTTTCTGCAACATGGTAGCAATATACCAAAAAACATAACTATGCACAATCTTAACTAATGAAATAAATGCCAAATTCCCTCAAGGAAGCTTAATGAGAAGGGGTAATTGATTAAGCCAAGCTAGGTTTCTGTGACATAAAACAAAACCACAACTTCCTCCTGTATACATTTCCAGTATCAAAAACCATTTCATCTACATCTCCTTTCTATAATTCTTTCCAATAGAACGTTTCAGATTAAAGTACTCCAATATTGATTTTCCAACTCCAATGTGCTCCAACATTAATTTTCCTCAAGAAAAATCTTAGTGACAAAAATGTCAGCATTTTAATTGGTGACTTTTCACAATAGTAGTACATCCTCAATATCAGTTTAAGAAAGGGGGTGGAACAAAAAGTGCATCTGATGCCCATGAAAATATTTTCTTTCCAAATCCAATTAGTCTCTAAAATATGCCTTATTGATTAAATTCTGGCATCAGGCTAAGAATTTAAATAGCATCAGGCATTCTGGCATCAGGCTAAGAATCTAAATAGCATATCCCAATGGCTTTTTTTTTAAACTGTGTAATCTGTAAAAGGATTTTTAAAGTCATTAAAACCCCAATTTTTATGCAAGAAAATATGTGGTGTAACCTGCTCTCTTTTTCTTCTCCCCCCTCTTTCTTTATGGCTACAAAATGCAAACACTAAACACAAAGGAAGACAGAAATAAAGAACACGTAACATGGCTTGCTCACATTGGCAGGTGGTGCACTTTTTGGATAAATGTGACTTATTTCAGTGGAAAACCTGACTTACCTGTTGTGATGCACAAATTTGAAGATAATCAAGCCTGGAAAGCAGAGCTGAAAATATAAGAAACAAGAATATTAATGGCATTCTTCCCAAAGGCAGATGGGGGGTGGAACAAAAAGTGCATCTGATGCCCATGAAAATATTTTCTTTCCAAATCCAATTAGTCTCTAAAATATGCCTTATTGATTAAATTCTGGCATCAGGCTAAGAAACAGTCAGAACTTACAGGAGAACATGAGACAACACTAATTTTCATAAATTTTGTGGTTCAGTACATTCAGTTTGTACTGCAGCTTTTTCAGATTTATTGCAATTTCTGCTCAGCTCACGAGTGTCCTACACAAAGGAACTGTTTTACCTACAGTCTGAGCTCCATGGAGATGGACAAACAGAACTGTGTATACTTTCTCCTGCTTATCTTTCACTTAGTTCAGTCTTCAGTATTTGTAGCATTTATAGTATTTTTGCAATTCACAAATACTGCCCCTATTCCTTAAGTTCCCTTTTAGCTCACAAAAGGAAGGGAAAATGTTTCTGTGGAGAAAAAAGAAATTCCTTTTCAAGAGCACACTAAGCCTGTGGGAAATCAGGACTCCTGCATGACTAACCAATATAATTAAGCAGAAGCTGTTTATTGTTTACATTATGCACTTATTTATAAATTCTAAGCCTACTGCATACAGCGATCACACATTTCTTATTGGAGCCTTTGCTTGTCCACATGTTCTGTATGCAGTTTTCAGAATATGTGATTGGTTACAGTCCAGGGGACTTACAGCTTTCTGTTATCTCCTTCTTGTGATCTTAGAATTCAGTTTATCAGCTTTTTCTTTCTTACTTTAGCACAGTTTATGTCCTAATAACCATGATGACTTCCAGAGAGCCCTGATAAAATTCTTATAAGGAAGAGTTACAAGTGAAATGGCTGGTACACCCTGTAGTCTGAGTGGTCCAGATCCATTGCTACATAAGCCCTACAACCCTCCTTTTAGATGTACAGCTCAAAACTCTGCAGCAAACCCTGGTTGTAAGCACAGGCATTATAAAACTAACCAATTCATCCTCAAAGGAACTGCTTGCAAAATTTACTAGTCCAAAACCAGCATCCCATTTCCTATTCCACTCTAAACATGCACACGCTTGAAAACAAGAAGTTATGGCACTCTTCCATAGCCCACATTTTAACCAGCATCCTTCCTGATCTCCTCAATGTCTCTTTCCCTTTTTCTACCTCTTACATTTTGGTGCTACCATTTTGCTGTCTTGCAGTTATGTTCTCAAATAAATTACCTCCAAATTTTATCTTTCCCCTATTAGAAGGACCATTTTGTGCCCTGCGACCTAACTTATTTAGGCTTTCCTTTCCTATTGCAGGGATTACTCAGCTGATAATGAAACAACTGCTAAAACCTCACAGCCTAAGCCAGCAATTTTAGTTTATCCTGACGTGATATGCTGCACATCTTGATAAGAGTCTTGGGTGCTGGCAGCTGAGTTCTCATCCCTGCAGACAGCTGAAGGCAGGAGCTGCTGTATTCATCCAGAAAATGAGGTCCCTGCTCTTCAGCTGCATTTTAAGGACTTTTTTCACAGACTTTGACAGGACTGCAGCAGTTCCATGTTTTTGTCATGAGTTTGCTAGTAAAGCTAGTCACACATGCTAGAGGAAGTCACTCAGACCTTGAATGCATCCTTCTGTGTAAGATTCCTAGTATCATCCCTAAGAACTGAGGATTAAATAAACATTTTGGTTAATAATGAAAAATATTAATTTTATGCAATGTAACATTTATCAGAGAAGTTTACCTGGAAATAATGGCCAATGATTACCAAGATAAAGTTGGGAAATCACAAACAGGAGAAAGTTGTTATATTTTATGGGTTAAACAAGTCCTCTGACTCATTCTCTGAGAGTTAAAAGACCAAGCACAGTGCTTTTCTGGCCACAGGGTAATGGGACTGCAATTAGACAATAAGCAGAGGGCTGTAACAATATGGTCTTCCTGGAATTAGTTCCTTACAGTCATCAACAATATTTGTGAACAGGTTGCATTTTGTGTCTCAGTATCTCTATGGCAATGATTATTCATGAGGGCTCTATATTCAATCCATAGGGAGTAAGGAAATGTTTACAAATATTGGCACATAAGAGAACTTCCCTGGAGACACTCCGGCAGGGGAATTGCCCCTCTAGCTTAGGAACTGCTGCCTCTGGGCCTCTGGACTGTAGAAGTTTTGAAATGGGTTTAAATCCTCAGCCAGTGTGGCGGGGTCATGCCTGAGAGGCTGTTCTTGGAAAACAACAAAGTCCACCTTGCTGATTATTAATTATTATTATTATTATTATCATTAAATATGCTTTTGTCACTAGGTGTACAAGCAGTTCTCCCCCTAGACAATGAAAAATTTGAATGTTTGCTCTCATGAAGACAGAATAATTTCTACCACACCCACCCTTTCCACCCTCCTCCAGAACAGAAGAGCAACTCCTGCCTGCAAACCATCCTGTCATTTTCTTGGGTTTTTTGGGGGGCGGGGGGGGGTTTAGGGTTTTTTTTATGTTTGTGTGGGGTTTTAAAAGTCTTGTTAGGGTTTTTTGTTTGATTTTTAAAAAATTTCTTTCCTTGAGGGTCAGTTCTTCGAATCTGGCTTATTGCTGGCATGGGGGCGCAGTCTCGCTTCCACGGCCACTGGAGCTGATGGGCCGGCTAGCCGGGCTCGGTGTGACCGGTGGAGACCACTGATCCTGCCACTCCCAGGTTCTCTGCGGGAACCCCGAGTAGTGGCTCTCTCTGCAGCGTGGTGACGCAGGTGAGAGCAGGACTGCGAAGAACTGAGGCAAAGGAATGAAGGAGTTGTTATGTTTGTCCAATTATCCCCTCATAAAAAAACCGAACAATATTTGAGATAGCAGCAATTTTAATTGAATCGTTTAGAAAATATATAAATAAGGGATAATTTGGTTCTAATAATAACACATAAGCAAAAAAAAAAAAAAAGCGGGGTACGGAGTGCAGGGCTCTTGGACCCTTGCCACCTCACATAAGAGCTTGCCAAGGGAAGATTCTTCCTTACATGCCATGTGTTAACATCTTCTCCCAGTTCTGGTTCGTCATATCTCTAGCTCCGCCCTCATTAACACCTTTACCGCGCATGCGCCACCACTGAGTTCGGTGGCCACACAAGTCTTTGGGTTTCTTCATTGATGAAGAATTGTAGTCTTCCTCTTTGTCCTTTAATTCACCTTTGGGTTACACATGCGCACCAAGCCAGTACAATGTAAGCCAAGAGTACATATAGCTGCACCTACATATCGAAGCAATAAATCCCTTATAATTAGCATTTTTCTGGTACTTAACCAGGTTCTTGTTCATTTTTAGCATCTGCATCTCCGGCCTTTCCTGTGGACCATGGGAACATCTGTCGGGAGGGGGGGGTGGAGCCCCTCCTCTCCCTCTCTTCTTTTGGCATTACAACTTTTAACTATTTTATTCCCAAATATTAATTACGGTACCAATATTGATTACTCTTTCAATTTTATCAGCACGAATCATACCTATTTACCACAGAGTGGACACATATGTGGATGACGAGGCACTTCATTTGACCCAAGCGGGGCCAGTAATGGTGTCAGGTAAAAGCCGTTAGGGAGGCACTTATAAAGGGGAAGGGGGTAACAGAAGGAGACACGAGGGACCAATGAGCAAAACCCAGGGGAGGAGCGAGGGACACAACTGAACCAATAGGAAGGGCCCGGGGGAGGGAAAAGGCTCAGGGGACAAATCATATGGTAGATGAGGGATGATTGACACAGAAGATTCTCAAAATGAAAGGGGACGGTTACAATGACTGACAGGAAACAGGTGGGAGGAACAAGGACAGTTACAATGACTGACAGGTAGCAGGTGGGGGGAACAAACCATTAGGAGGGAGAACGTGGGGGGGAACCGAGGGTCAACCCAAAATCTTTAACTTACAAAAAATAACCAACTTTATAACAAAACCTATATAAAACATATCATGCTACTTGGGGGGTTTTGTCTTTTTGTTTTTTTTAATGCAGTCCAAGTGTGTCCTCTTGCCTACCTGGCACTTCTAAATTTTCTGAGATTATATGAAAGAATTTTCTTCTCTCCAAACAGTCACCATGATGCTCTTCATGTCCTTCCCTGGGTTTCAGGAAGGAAGATGTCTCTGAGACTGAGCCTAGAGCCACACGAAGAAAACAAGCCAATGACTCCGCATAATTTTTCCTTTGCTTCCCCTGTTTACAGACAAACTATACAGATGTTAAGTGGGACTATCTTAAATCTTCTGGTCAACACTGTGATTTTGCACAAAAGTGTGTTATCTTTCCATCTTAAACAACTATCAAAAAATAAGCTAAACTAAACAATGCTTTTAGTCTTCAATTTTACTCCAGTATCGGAGGGCTGTTATTCAAAAAACATCTCAGTGGAATAGGGTTTCATAAAGCCTCTTCTGTCTAGTTATGAGATGAGCTGAGGTTCAGGACGCAGAATGTCTCCTAGAAGTGTTCAGGAACACATAATCACGGAATGGTTATACGCAGGTGCTTTTATTGAAGAGCTCTGGGTGTCAGGGGTACAGACCCAAAGCTGACTCCAACATGGTTTTGGGATGAACACGTTTTTGTACCCTTATCATTATATAACTACATATTAGTTATTAAACTTATATTGTTCTACTGCATACATCGATTTAATCCGAGCATGGATTTTGTAATTTCCATCAAATGCCCCAAACATCGTTTTTCATGATTCTTGTTACGATTAAACAATAATTATATCCAATTACCAAGCAATCATCGCATTTAACAATCATATCATTTATCATAGTCATTAAATGATTATACAGGCGCGGTTTCGCATGATCCAGTAAAGCCTAACATTTTCCCAGGGCCTACCCTAACATTTTCCCCGGGCCTATCATGCCCAACTTTTTTCCAACTCCCCTGAATATCCCATGATTTTAGAAACATTTTGTCCTTATACTATCAGAAGTACCACACAATCTTAGGTGAAATGGAAGACAAATGTTTTGGAAATAAGGCAAGAGTTATCTTTTCCTGAGAACAGGAAATCTGGTCCTTATGGTTGGCTCCTGTTAGGAGAAGGCCCTCCTGGATTCCTTAAGCAACTTTGCCACTAATATGTAATATCTCTAAGCAGAAAAGCTGTACAGCATAATAGGTTTGACTGTTAGTGATCCTACACAATGAGAAGAAAATTACACATGACAGAAACAATGCATTTTTGAATTTTCAGCAACCCCATGACGACCATTTACAGCAAACCAACCAAAACTCCCATGTTTATACCACCAAAGCCAAGCTAAAACACAGCCAGTAGAAACTAGATTATACAGTTCTATTTACACTCTTGCAGGCACTGAAAACTTTCCTGCATGAATATCTGCTGGTAGTTGTTGATACCTTCTGAGGCACTTGCTGACTTATTAAAATTAGGAAGCAATAATTCTAGAGGACAGATCATATTC
Source organism: Emberiza elegans (assembly GCA_024865655.1). NCBI lineage: Eukaryota > Metazoa > Chordata > Aves > Passeriformes > Fringillidae > Emberiza > Emberiza elegans. Next base: position 175,697 of record JALJVW010000238.1, on the reverse strand, counting down.
TTACAACTTTTACACACATCCTACAAAGCTGGCACTTCAACAAAATATTGGGTTGCAAATTTGGTGTCAAGTTGTTCTTCTAATGAGGAATTTCTAGTTTAAAAAAACCCAGACAAGGAGTTGATCTTATTCCAGTTGTAGCAATTCTCACATTGTTAGAGTGAGCCTGGAGATGCAAGAGCACCCTCACTGCCTGGTTAGAGAAGGAATAATTTTCAAGTCATTCTTAGAATATATTTGGAGAAAAGAAGTTAAGACAACACTCTTGTTATTATTTCTTGGTTCTTTCACATAAAACTTGCAAGAAGAAACTTTTCTGGAAAAGGAGCTCTGGTTGCCTTCCTTTTTTCTGCTATTTTAAATCTACCTGTCATCAATCCTTTCAATACTGCACTGCAAGAGACAGGAACATTTAATTCAAGCAGCCCAAAGAGCCTTTAAATATCATACTGGGAAGTTTGTTTTCCACTTTTAAAATATGAGATTGGATTATTTTAGCATCTTCCTGCAGTGAGACTCCTTGTCTCTTTCTGATTTTGGAATGCATGTGATCAAAATAATATTAATGTTCTCCAAAGTATCTTCTAAAAATGTAAGATGTATGTGCCTCTTGGAGCTTGTGCCTCTCCTGTTCCTTCCCAGGGACTGCAGGAATGTGAGAGCTTCAGAACTGAAATCTTCACTGCACAAGTGGTTTGCTTTTATTTTTAACAAGCACCCCAAATACAACTTGCTGTGCCCTGTGTATAATAAACATTATAATAAACCAGCACTAAAACTAAGCCACTGCCCCTGAAGCGTGACCACAGCAGAACCCATGACAAGCTCAAACCCTGCGCCAGAGATGGGATGTGCTGTTGAAGCTCCTGCTTTCTGAAATGTACCTGCAATCCTGTCTGTAGTGGTCAGCCCATATAGCACGCACACAAAAACATTCCTTTCATATTGGACCCTGTTAGCCAAGCCTTTGGGCCACACCAAGTCCTTCAACAATATTTACAGCCCCCATCCCCAGCTCCATCTCTTAATAAAATGCAGCTGAGGTGACCACCACCACCTGCTCTGGCAGCTTTGTTGGCCAGCCAGGATCCATCTAAGCAGTGCTGTCGCCTGCCTGTGCTGATCCCTCTGCTGAGGCTGACAGCTGCTGTTGGAACATCTGTGTAGGCTGCACTGCACTGGGATTCCTGACTCAGCGCTTTTGACCTGTTGCTATATTCCCAAGAGCTAGTTTGTTATCTTGGGAAAAAAAAGTTAATAAACAGGACAAATAAATCAGAAACACAGGCATATTTTTATTTGAAGGTTAAAACCTGGCCATCTCACAAGTACTCTGAACTGTGCCAAGTGTATTTTAATGGTGCACATGATGAAAAGAAAAAAGAGTATTTTATGTCATCTGTATTCATGGTGAAATTTGCTGATCAGAAATATGGAAAGACTGGTGTTTTCTGCTTGTAAAGGAAAGAAATAATAACCAGCTTCTCCAATGTCCATCAGTTCGGGGTTAAAAGGAAATGTTTCACAAGACAGAGAAGTTTTTTAAAATGTTTTCCCTAATCCAGATGCAAACAAAACATTGTGCCATAGGACCACTTCAAATCTTTCAACCCAATTCTGTTTTTCATTGTTACAAAACACGCTTCTGAAAACTGGCTTCATTCTTATTGCATTGATTATCACCAAAAAGGAGAAGTCACTTGATCAACAAAATACCTATTTTTCCTTCTAAATGTCTGCCCCTCAGAATATCATTTGTAGGTGCTCCAAACTCCAGGCAATGCACAGGAGTAATCTTTACATTTCTTAGGGTATAATGTCATCCAGCAAAGGCAGTGCAGGACATAAAGATGCACTGACAGGAGCTTTACCTTGAACCTTCTTCTCATTATTCCTCTCAGGTCAGATGCAGTGACTGGAAAGGGACAAGAGCACCAGTTGGGCAGTGGAGTAGCCAGCTGGACCACATCCAGAGGCTATATGAAGGTCAGACCCAGAGAAGCAAGACCACCCCCTGCAGAAACAAATCACTATTTGGTGTGTTTAGCTGTCAGGTGAAACCCCAGCCCTCTACATCCCTTTTTTGGATGCACAGAGAGTAAGGCTGAGCTGGCGTCTTCCAGCAAGAACATCTGGGAGGTATAGAGGCTGAAATGGCTCATGTTTGAATTCACAAATGGTTGTTCCATCCCATAATAGAAACATTGTTCTGTAAACTTATTTTTTCCCTTTTGCAAGAATTAATTGTCAAGCAAATGCCCCATTTTTCTTCTTCCTTCCTTATTAGGACAGTAGTTTTCATATGGAAAAGACAAAGATGAATCCAAACTTTCCACCCTCTGAGTAAATTAGTCCTTACACTGTGATAAACAAATATAAGTGACTTCTTTGTTTCTCCTTGAGGTAAAATCTTGCCTTGCCTTCCAGGAATGGCAAGTCCATGGCTGACATTTCTTCCAATCTTTTTCCCGGAATATGACTTGCTGAGCTCAACATTTTCATTGCCTCATATGTTGCAAAGTTTTAACATCCATGACACAGAGATATAAATTACCAAGCACAAAATAAATCTCTCTGATGGAGAACCTGTATACCTCAGAGCCAAAAAAGTTACAAATGTTATAACTGAAATAAGGACCTGTTTCCCAGTGAAGACAACATGGTTGTTTGCTCCTGCCCTGTCATTCCAGTAATACTCATGGTTGTAAAAGCAGTAAAACACTCAGCTAAAGTGACAGTTTAGGTTCAGAAAACACTCAAAATCATCCCAACTTATGATATGCCTTTAGGCACAATCCTGTGATTTTTTAAGAGGGGTGTTTGATAAAAAATGAGGTATTGAAAGAGATTAGCAGATTTGGCAAAGAAGAAATGCAGGAGCCTGGTGTTGCAAGGTGCTTTCCTGGCACGTCCCTGTTTGCCCTGCTGTCACCTCTGATGCTTTTTCTTTTCTCTTTTCTGCCCCTATCTCCCCACAAGTAGCCTGAATAATTAGATTTGATATATGCCCTAAGCCATGAAACTCACAAATAGATTTTTTGTATAGGCACCTTCCTCAACATCTTTTGTGCCACAAGTCCTGTTTCATAAACAAAATAAGGGTGAAGCTTAGCAAACACCAGTAGATATTAGTGTACTGCGAAGGGCAGCAGGCAATATTTCAGAAAAACACTGAAAATCCCTCTTGATGTCCAAATGAATAAACAAGAACCTATTGACATTTTTCTTGCTGGAGAAAAAAAACATCTGCTGTATTTTCTCTAAGGGCTTTTCTTGCCTCCAGGCTCTTTGTATATTAATGAAAGAAGATTTTCTATGCAGCCTGCAAAATATTTCAAACATATGAAAAAATATCATCTGCAATGGTAGACTTGGCCAGACAACAGAGTCAGCTGATGTGACTGGAAGGACAGACATGGTCGCTGCAAGACCAGCTAGGAGCCACCGAAAATCCAGCAGAGGAAGCTGGGAAGAGCTCACCTCTGTGCCATCTGCCTGGTGACTACCAGAGAGCCTGGCAAAATTGAGGAATAGTCTGGGCACAGCACAAAAGACATTCTTATTGAGATTACATATCTTAGCGAGATGTTATCCTTTGAAAGAATCGGCCTTTTCGATCAGAAAACCAATCAGCTGGAACAACTCCAAACAGCTCCAGTATCCAGCTGAGTCATTCATGTTTTTCTACCCATCTTCCAGATAATTACCTCCAGCTAAGACAACACATTGAGATTTTCTACCTCTGCAGGTAGCATCTCTTGGGGAGATGTACACAAACTGCTGAAAACAGGATGTCTGTCAGCAGTTGCTGTGGACTGTTTGTCATCATCCCCTGCTGCTTATTAAACACAGGCTCCTGACCCAGCCATTAGATGTGGTTTTGTTTCTTGCAAAAGATTAACTTATCTTTCTCACTTCTTTTATTTTTAACTGATATACATTTTACAAGTGACAGGATACTAAATAATTTTGCTTATCTGATTTTATCTATGCCTCATCTTCTAAACATACTTAGAACATCTCTTTCTAATTTTACCCTGGCTGAAAGTCCTTGGCACTTAAAATCTCTCTTTTGGCTCAGTTGACAGGACTAACTGGACGTGATTATTTATACAGCTGTGTGAATGTTCGTGGTCCTCTTTAACCAAATAAAGTATAGGGTCTGAGTCTAGCAAAATCTTGCACACATACAAGTTCTTTACTTGCAGAGTTTTCAAGTGTAAATGCTTGTTTAACCTCTAATTTTATGGTGGTCTGAGCAATAAATAAAATTTATAAGGGCACAGAAAATGCCACAGTGGGGCAGAGCACTGCCTTTTCTATCCCTGCACTCATTCTCCAGTGGTGGTGAATTAAGCAGTCAGGGAAAGCACAAAAATCCAACCATTTTTCTTGCTTTGTTCCACTCACAGTGGTTCTGCATTCACACCTATTACAGTAGGGATTTTAGAGCATCCCCATCCTTTTCAGCATCTCTTTGTGGATCTGTTGTCTATAAATTTACTTGAACACAGTGATTGGCCCACCCCCACAGCCTCCCATGGAAGCCAGTTACCGGTGGTCACTACCTGTTGGCTGAAGACAGGTTTGCTTTTATTCTAATTGCTCTCTTACTGCTTGTATCAAGTGATCCCCTAGCTGTAGTTTCTCCTCTTTGGTCATTGTAATTTCCCTTCTTTGCACTGTCTCCTTCCTCATGTTAGATAAGCCCAAACCAACTGTCCTTTAGTACCCATAGTACAGACCTATTGCCCATGGACATCCCAGCCCGCTCCCAGCAAGAACTAAGGCAGGAAATAAGAAAAAAAACATGGAAGATTTACCATCACCAGATTTTTCTAGTGGCTCTGAACATGACATTCCAAACAGGGCAGCAATTAAGCGTCAAACACTAATTGCCTGGTAATATTTTTTGTCTTGCATCTTGAACACTCGCAACAGTTCTTGAGTGCATGCACTTTCAACTACTGACTAAAATCTGGTTAGGGAAAAATGAAAAAAGGCAACAGGAGCAAAAGTAATGTTTCAGTAGTTCACAAAATGCATATGAAAATGCATGTCTAGAAAATGGAGTGTCTTGTGGAGCCCTGAAAATGGCATTGGAGTAACTAAGGAACTAGCAGAAAAGAAACTCAATTTATCCAGGAGCTGATGAAAACAGCCTGGTAATGACTGAGCAAAGGCTGACTGTGTCAAAGTAAACAACACAAATGGATATCTCTACCTAGAGAGGATTTTGTCTCAAAATGGTTACAGAAACAGAATCATTGACGCTTGCAATCTCTCTCTCCCTAAAACTACCCTAAATTCCAAAGAGCACAAAATGTTGTTATCCCACTCTGAGAACATTCCAGGTCAAATTGAACTTGGCTGAAGATGAGGATAATTTTACATGCATTGGAGTCTGCTTTATGAAAAGGTTGTTTAAAAAAAATATACCTATTTAAAACGCTCAAGTGGATTAAGCAGGAAGCTCAAGGTAATTACATTGCTGGCTTAAAACATTCAAAGGTTCCATGTATCTTAAGGAAAAGAAGTCCTTGAGCACATAAACTTTTGCTAATTAATGACAAAGACATGAGACAAAAGAGAGAAAGCAACCTCTACTTCTCCAAAAAGTGATGCAGGTCAAGGCACCCGCATGAGTTAGTACAGTGCACTTTCTTCTGCATTGTTCACCACGAATTTAAAACTTCACCGTGTTCCTCAAATGCATCCCAGCATTCTGTGGTTTGAGTCAAAGCTAATCCCTACGCTCTAGGAAGGGGGTGACAAACAGCAGGGCAAAATACAGGCCAATATAGAAACTTCTGAGATTGCAAAATCTAACAGTCCTCTGTTGCTATAAAAATAAGAGGATGCTTTGCAGATAACAATTTCTTTTTGATTTCTGAAAAAAAGTAGAAACCTAACTCAACTCTCCTTTATGTACTCCAGAAGAGGTTATGTTCCAGACAGAACCATTTTAACTCAGTTGGTAAAACACAACAGTTTTAAAGTTCATTAATTTTGCAAAAAGAATGTCTGCTGGCATTTACATTATCTACTTTTTGCAAAACATTATATAACATTATAAAACATTATACTCTTACAAAACAGTATATAATTTGTTAATGCAATGAAACCTCTATTACTATTTAATCTTAGTGACCCAGTCCTCAGATCACACTTTCAGCTATGTGCAGCTTATGCAGAGCAAAGTAGGTGAGGATAAAGCTGCAGCACAGGTTAGAATAACCAGTATAGGCACCCAGAAATTTTCAGGATGCTTCATATCTTTCAGTTTTCCCCAGTGTATTTATGGGCTGAAGGGAAATCTTGGAGTTGTTTGTTGGCAGCTTTCTTACCTAAGAAAGCTCACAGAGCTGGAAAATTGCTGTAAAGCTGCTAAATGGTACCACATGACCAAGGACGTTAGGGGATTGGGGAAAACATTCTCAGCTCCTTGTCTCATTATCATTTGGGTAAATATTTATAAATAAATATGCCCTTAAACTTGAGCAATTGTGAATGGTAATAACCCACTGCTTTTAAAAGCTTAAAATATTGGGCCAGTATTGCTATTTCACCGAGGGCTTGAAAAAAAGAAAAAATAAATATAATCAGAGCAGCGCAGAATGCACAGTTCTCGGAGTGGAGAGAAAACATGAAAAGTAAAATAATAAAAGTAAAAATACAGAGAGAGAAACATTCAGCCTCATTATTCAGAAGGCACTTTCCAGCTGCTAGCACCACTTCAAAGCTCTTGCAGAGCCTGGGGGGGTTCATACACAGGAAGAAAGACACCACAGATTGATTTCTCTACAGAAGAGAAGCCACGAGTGAACACCTGTCTGGGAAGGGGACAGCATCCAAAGGGAGCTCCCAGCCTTGCAGGGCTGGCACTACCTAGCTCTGCCCTCGGACAGTGACACAGCCCTTGCAGGGTGACAGACAGCTTGTGACCAAGAGAGGGCTGGAGCCAGGGCTCCTGGGACTCAGCCCAGCTGCGTGGGACATTGGCACCAGGCTGTTCCACACAGAAGGTGCTCCTGGGCTGGCTGCAGGAGCAGGCAGTACAGATCCACGGTGGCAAATGCTCCTTTCTCACCCCTCCATACAACCTCTTCCCTTTCTGGCCACGACTGTGAGTACACATTTGCAAAGCAGATTTTCAGCCATGCCAGGGAAAATGGAGGTTCATGGAGAACAAGGAACAACCTGCAAGCTTCTGAGGGCTACTCTGCTCAGAGGGCGTCCAGTCATAATAGGAGTTTTGCCAGAGGTGCCAGCAGGCTGGGTCTGATCCTGCCGGAAAGCTACACAAACACATGTGCCACAGCTGAGAAATACTGCTTTTCACCTCTACAGCCATCATAGTAACCCAGCTCCATCGACAAGACAGCCAGCCCAAACTACAGCAGACACATTACAGGTCTGACTGTACCTGTTCTTCCCTGATTGTCCCGGGTTGGCTGTATGAAGCTTATATCCCCAATCATGTGTTCTCTTTATGCTGAATAATAAGTTTTGCACCTTTAAGACTTGTTCCAGAGAGTGAAGGGGGGAGAGAAGAAGCGCGCAGTTTGTTTTCAGACACTGCACTCACTCTTCCACACTCCTCCTCCTGGACTGTGCTGTCAGCAGATGGGCAGACAGCAGGACAGAGCTCTCCTTTGCTTTTAGTTAGTTTTTAGCTAGCTGAGGCAGAGAATTTCCCTGGACTGTGGTTTTTTCTTTTTCTTGGAACTATTTGAACCTGCTCTGGACTGAACACCCAGAAGAGCACTGGCAGCTCCACCTGTTGCCCACCGGGCCGGGCCTGGGCCGCGACATTTCCAACCCCGGAGGGACTGATAAGAGCCTGAGTGAGCCAAGCTACAGCCCACAGAGGGACTTTCTGAGTTTGTCATCTCTTCGGAGCAGCAAGAGGTTTTATTGTTTTATATTGTTCATTTTTTTGTGCTGGTGAATGCTTTGCCTGCTAAATAAACAGGTATTTTTCCACTTTCCTCCAAAGAAATCTTTTCCTGAACCAGTTGGGGGAGGGGCCGCTTGAATTTTCTTTCTAGAGTAACCCCTTTAGAGGTTTTCTCCCAAATTTGCCCTAAACCAGGACACTGATCCACTTTCCCCAGGTCAGAAAGGACTCACTGTAACAACATTACAAATAGATGTTGATTCTTCACTCAGAAACTTAAAAGAAAGCAGACAGGCAAGCAAAACCCAGTCTCACTAGATTTCCTCCGATGAGGGAGGAAAAAAAACCTGGGGATGTAGTTTAATGGAAACCTGTTGATTTCTCAGCTGTATTTAGCACCAAAAACAAACAAAAAAAAAAAAAAAAAAAAAAATGAGCTGTCTAGTAATGCATTATAAATGTAAATACAAACTGGCAAAGAAAACAAAGTAGCTCAATTTGAGTGCATTTTTAGTTGTAACAAAATAACATCTTGTTTCAATTTGTTTTAATAGAAGCAAATTAAATAATACTGGCAGATAGTACTAGTAGAAGAATATTTAGCCAAGATCCAAAGTACTATGCCTGTATGATGCACACAGGGCAGTTGTGTAATACCTGCTGCAAACCCAGCAGAGAACCTCACCACATCCTTCTTTATTCTCCATTTACTTGCAGAGAAACTGTCAATGCAAAAATACTTTCTAGCTTCAAGAAGCTTTCCCTGTGTTTATTCTGTGTCCAGTTCCAAATCTTTCTTCACTGCTTATTGTGTATGGATTGGAGTAGTTGTCTGAAATAAAGAAAATACTTATGCAAAGAAGTATCCCTCAAATAATACACAGAAAAAAATTGTCCTAATGTCTCCTGGAGGCAAAGCAAGCAGGACATAGTCAATACAGTGGGCATTAGTTACTCAATGGATATTGGTATAGGACACAGCAGAAGGTAAATTCCTCCAGATAATTTTTGTTCTTCTTTTCATTACCCCTTGCAATTCAAAACCCCTATGCATCCTATGATTCCTAATATGTTCATATATATCCCAGAGAGATGTGAGACCTCTTGTCTGCTGGTTTCTTTCTCAGTCATAAACTTGCCAGGAATGTTGTCCCATTCTTCAAGTAACCATTTTTGTTGGAAAACTACCAGAAAAACAAACTTACTTAAAACAAAGACATTAGGTAAACAATTTGATTAAAAAAATCCATAGCAACTAAACACTAGTTTAATGTTAAATGTGAAATAAGTTCACCATTCCAGAGCTTGAATGGCAGCTCATGTGCCATACCTCAGAGCAATACGCATCAGAAAAAGTATTGAAAGATCTTGTTTTGAAGCATGTGTTTACAAACTGCCACACAGTTGGTTTCATTTTTGAAAGAGTTAAGAGAAGCTTCCCGGAAGGAGCAGGTGAAATCACAGAGCACCCCCTCCTCTGCACTAGTTCATCTTGGAAAAGATGAACCTGCAAGGTGAGAAGTGCCTAACAGACATGTTCAACTCTCCTCTCTGTCACCTCCAATTAATCTGTCCCTTTAAGAACTGGCAAGATTTCCTTTTTCCCCTTTAAATTATCTATTTGGTACATTTTAGTACTTATAGCCAGTGAAAAAATGGTAAATTTTTGTTGATTCTTTTGTTAAATCAGGTTTCTTGCTCTCTTTTCTCAATGTTGCATCAAGCAATCCTTGAAGAGCTTTCTTGAGAAATACCTAGTGCTTGATGTAGAGATCTCATCACAGCTCCTAACTGGAGGCTGTGTCACAGTGTGACTCCTTTAAAAAGGAGGTTGCCAGAACAGTCAATGAGTTATTTGCAGCCTCTCAAAATTCTGAGTGCAACCCATAGTAATGTACAGTCCTGCACTGACATTTTCTAGCACTGCAAGCAGCCCAGAAAATGCAAAATTTCTTTAATGCAAAATTACTTGTCACTGCTGTTTGCTGTGACAATAAGTGTTCTGACTACATCTAGCACTGCAATATCAGCAAGAACAGCTTTACTAATTTCTGTGGAATTTTACCCAACATTTATTCAGACAGAAAAAATTCTTTTATCATTCTCTCCACATATTTTTATAGGTTTGGACCTGTATTTTCCACATTGAATGAGTCACCTAAAGTCATCTATGAATTGCTCTGCTCTGAAGGCCTGTTAGAATGCTGAACTAATTAAAAAAAAGTTATTGGGGAACCATGTACCTGCCTGCAGGGCTTGGAAGATTGGGACATTATTTTGCAACATTTAGGGAAGGACTAATCTGTCAAGGTACTTGGCTATGTCTGTCTCCCAGACTGCCCCTAAAACACCCTGGTTATGGTCCGACCTCCTCAGTGTACTCTTAAAATAGGCAGGAGGGAATTTCCACACTTTGATGAGGACAAATTTCATCCCATCTTTCCTTTCTCTCCAAGCCTTCACTCTGGGAGTAGCCCACAGGGTGCTACTGAGGGATTAATAGCCTTGTACAGGGAACCTTCATTCTGGCCTTTTCTGACTCCAGAGAGTTTGCCCTACAAATCTGGAAGTTGTTTTTGTCAGTATGATGACTAAAAAGGGTGTAAGGCTGCCCTTCCTGAGATGCCTCCTGACTCTGATAAGCAGATTTGCTCAGACAGTGTTTCCTCTCCTCTCCATTGCCATGCAGCCTTTATCACATCTCAAAGACATTCATTACCTTTCTACTCTTCACTGAAAAGCCTATGTGGCAGCACTGAAAGTGATAAAAGGAAAATATCACCCTAAAATAATTTGAAAGAAATGAAAAAATTTCCACTGACAAATTTGAAATTTTGCTACTGTTTTTGTTTTCCACTAAAAAGTGTAATTAAACTTCTGCTAGTTCTATCCAGCATGGAGATCAGGGTGTCCCAAGAAGTGGGCTTTTTAAAACTTTTTTGCCCATTGCAAAATAAGAAAGAAATTTTATCTCATTTCAAAAGAAGTACTTGTTTTTACTTCTTATTTTCAATGCTTATTTAAATTTGAACTTCTAAGGTGGTGCACAAACAGTTATACTCCTATGCTCTGACCTCTAGCTTTCTTGCTGCTGTGCTTGTGACAGTATCCACCTGTGGAAGTTGTAAAAGGGAGTGATTCTCTAAGCCACAGAGACTTTCTGAATCAAAGTCTGACTAACACCATTCAGGTATTTGCAGAGACTTTTATTAACATGGATTAGAGTCATCAGAAGGGCTGTGTGCTGACTGTGTTACATGCAGATAATATGATAAAGATGGTGCCCACATCCAGATTTAACAAACATATTTGACTGTTTAATGTCCCTCTGCACACCCAGGTTAACAAATACTGTCTTGGGGGGGGGGGGGGTGTGCAAAGAGGCTGCCAGTGGAAAAGGACTTGGAGTCAGTGTTCTGCATTACCTGGCTAACCTCAAACAAAATTAATCATGTCTCTTCACCTGAGATGGTGGCCCAGCTTCTATCTGCTAAGAAAACTTTATTGTTAAAAATAACCTGCTTCTTGATAAGCTGCTTGCTTTCTGGATTGACAAAAGGCATAAGGAATTTGAGAATGTCCTGTTCTTTAGAATGCAGACTATATTAACAGGTCTCTTTTCAGCTTTTTTTGCAGAAGGGATAGAGGAGATCTGATAAAAGCAGGACAGCCATCCCTGCTTCCCAGAGAACCTGCTGTTCCAATTCCTGCCTGCTGCTGTCCAGTATCTCCTTCAAAACCAGCATTTCCAAATGTCCAGGGGCAGAGGGTGAATCACAATTTAGGCTCAATGCCTAAATTCATATTTCTTTCACAGCATCACTAAAATAGAGACCTACACATCAACACAACAGCAACCCTGTATGTAGACACACAGTCCCAGCTGATCCACTTGACAAATTTCAGCTCTATTTTTAAAACTTTTATAAACTAATGTCAGTGTTTATGTAAAACAAGGTGGCTGAGGACTGGGACTGATGAGCTCTCAGAGAACCCTGTCTGGTCTATACACTACTCAGAGGATTTTGCTGCTAAGTGAAAAAAGATCTATTTGTAATGAGATATTTTTTATTTTTTATTTAGGAAAGACTGAGCATATGATTGGTCCAATGTTAATCCATAGTAGTGCTAAATTTAGATCCAGAAAAGGCTTCTGGTGATTTGCACTTCTTGAGCTTTATGGCTGGAAAATAATACTGGGGGAAGTACAACAGCCTGTCAGGCACAGCCTGCAGGGCCAGAGTCAGAGACTTCTCCAAGCAATTAAAAAAACACAAAACAAACAAACAAACAAAAATTTAAAACCCAACAAAAAAAATCCAAAGAAAACAACACTCCTACTACATGTAATTGAAATTCTAACAGGAGCTAGAAAGTCAGAATGCAATGAACAGGATTAGTATTAGACCTAGGGTTTGAGGGAACTTCTTATTAAAAAATGAGAAAGAGTGGCAATTTTAATATTCATAATCATTCATTTAGAAATTTGTGCCCTATCACACAGCCTGAGCTTGGCTGCTATTATTCAGGATTGCACAGCACAAAGCCTTCACTGGCAACATAGCTGGGCACATCTATGCTCCTCTTCACTGATGCAGATCAGTCCTTGCACTTCAGAGAAGACACAGACTGAAAGGGAAGTAAGAACAGAGAGTCACGATGTGGTGTGCTTTGCTGATCTCTTGTTCTGATGCTTAGATGAATCATCTCACAGCACAGTACAGGATTGTACAGCTGTACATTCAAGAACAATAAAAATACAGGAAACTTCACCTGTGTCATTTGCAATTTGCATTACAAAACAAAAAGACATAGCTCAACATCTTGTTCCTTCTTTTGAATATGATTTTTCAGCTATTCATAGCTGAGGGTTCAATAAGACATCCCTCAAATAATTCCCAAAAACCAATTGCACGGTTTCAACTACCATGCAAAAGCATGTTCTATCCTCCTGGCTTTATGAAACTCAGCTATAAACTCTGGACCACTTTTCCTGTGTCCTACCAGCCAAGTAAAAGAAAGAAACAAGAGTTGGCATTTCACAAAATGCAGACATGGATTTAAGTATCATTCAGTGAGAACAACTCACTGACGACTTCAAAAGATCAGCGTAGCTATTGCAACGTAGAATATAACCGAGATAGAAAAATCCTAATCTTCTCCCTGGGATGTTTATTGCCTGTTTTACAGTCCCATGTACATTCAGCCATCCCTGGTGCCTGTAGGAATTGTATAAGCAGAAAAAGAACAGAACATTCCCAAGAAAGGCTCTGAAAAGCAAAGTGTGATCTCCAGGGTGAGCACTTGTGCCATTAAATGTCTGACATCAGATTTTGCTGCAGGCAATGGCAAATTTGTCACCGACTTCAATAGCAAAGTTTGGGCTCTGAGCTCTCTCCTCCCACTGCTTTATCTCGGCCTTGCCCTTTGCCAATGAGATCAGTGGGACAGAAATATATGGAAGCTTTAAGGAGGACGTAAAGGAAATGCTTGAGCACTATGTTTGCATTTGTCCTCAGCCACCAAGAGCTTCCTTTTTTCCAAAGGGCAGAGGTCAGCACACCCAGAGGCAGATCTGCACTGCTTGGAGCCACTCACCCCCATTCCTTCGAAAGGAATCACACCTTGGAGACACAGATTTTCCAGCAGCACTCCACATTGTGCTGCGCTAACACACCCGAACCTGTATTGCACTTGCAACCCAGGGCTTTTCTTTATGACCCCAATTCCTAATTTTCCTGGAATATTTCAATATCCTGTTGCAAGATAGTGCAGGACAGGGCTGAGATGCCAAATTGAAACAGAAATTTTAGAAGTTCACTTGAATTAACAAAATGAATTAACCTTTTACTTAAGAAACCTCTGCTATAGTACAAAGGGCATAGGAAATGCAAATTTCTGAAGCTTCTTGCATAAAGAACAATACCAGAGGAGACCAAGGGACAAAAAGAACACAGATAAAGGGGCTCCTCTGGCTCCAAAGTAGTCACGACTGACAGACAGACTTGGATAAGCACCAAAAGACCTAAAGCACATGCGCAAAGGAGAACAGTTCAACAGTTCAATCATGAGGAAGACCACAACCTTCAGCCTCAGAGACCACCAAAAGACCCCCGTGCGACCACCACAGTGAACCACGCATGCCCAGAAGGGCGGGGACCTATTTAGCATACAAAGCGAGGACAGGCGGGGCCACGGGTTGAATATGCATGAAAAAGTTGTGTAATGTACTGCAAATGGAACACCTCTGTGAATAAAGATGTGGGTCAGACTGCAGCTCGGGGCACAAGTTTTCATGAGAGCTATCTCGCTTGTGCCAGGCGCCGACATACACACCCACTTCATAACTACATCAGGTTGTGGAGTCTATTTATTCCACGTATCGCTTCAAAATCTCCCTTGCCCAGTCAATGCATGGTACCGGTGGTGTGAAATAGATCCCCCTTCAGAAAGGCAAGCTAACGACCCGAACAATTATGCCATCTTGCTTTGAAAAACCAGAAATTGATAAAATGAAGTAACGCCTGGGTTTGGTACCTTTAAAACTGCTCAGTGTGCCCAAACACTCTTGCAGGCAGTGCAGCCATGCAGGGCCACTTCGTGCCCACAGCACCTAGAGAAGTTCTCAAGGAGAGAACTTAGCTGGCCACCTCCCAGCAGCCTCTTTGCTTCCATCCCAGCCCTGACTGGGTCCTTGCACAGCACACTGGTGACATTGTGGGAGATCAGATGCTTTTTCTTGGTCTTTGAACATAAATGGAAAACACATTTTATCATGCAGATGTGTAATTTATGTCCTTGCAAAGGTAACTGTCCCAGCCAAAAAACTCACCATGGTGAAGTGAAAAAGTATTTTGTAAAGTGTCTCTTTTACTGGAAAAAGCAGTAATATCCATTCTTTAAGAGTATAATAAATATATAAACCAAAATATAACTAACACACCTGACAATTTTAATCCAGTTTTTAAACCAAATGTTACAATAAGAATTTTCTATAAGGTCATCTAAGCCCACAATTCCATATTCAGCTTAATTTTTTAGTTGTTTTTTCTACACTTGAAAGATATTACACATGTTATAACTGCCTTCCTTAACTGGTACGTCCAATTTATGTGTTTCTGAAAGACGCAATTAAAAGTTTGAAATAGAAAGTATCAGATAAATACATGATTCATGCTGCAGTTTTCCATATGCTGACTACTGCCAACTTTACAACTTGGCAGATGCGGGGAATATCCCAGCTCTACCCTTGCAATCCTCCTCTAGGACCAACAAGAAAATATTTTGTCAGGATTTAAACATCTTCTGGATCTCTCATGTGCTACGGGTAATCTCCCAAATTATAATTGCCTGGCCAAACCTTACTGTAGTTTGCTAGACTCTGAAGTTTCCCACTTCCCAATAGCTGGCACATTTTCCCCCCTTCAGCTTTGAGAATCAGGTAAAAGAAACTTGAAACCAGCATCCAAACCAGGGAAATCTGCAGTCAGGTGGCAGGTGGGGACGTGCTGTTCTGCTTTGCAGATCATTTGATCCTTTCCAGGGGCTGCAGTGTGGGGAAGGCCAGGGCTGAGTTTCCCGGTGTTATTCCAAGCCTGCCTGTGCCAGGCCCGCACATGCGAACGGTGTTCCCCCGTGTCACAGGCTGTCCCGCAGCCCCGGACGGTGTTCCCCCGTGTCACAGGCTGTCCCGCAGCCCCGGGCGGTGTTCCCCCGTGTCACACGCTGTCCCGCAGCCCCGGGCGGTGTTCCCCCGTGTCACACGCTGTCCCGCAGCCCCGGGCGGTGTTCCCCCGTGTCACACGCTGTCCCGCAGCCCCGGGCGGTGTTCCCCCGTGTCACACGCTGTCCCGCAGCCCCGGGCGGTGTTCCCCCGTGTCACAGGCTGTCCCGCAGCCCCGGGCGGTGTTCCCCCGTGTCACACGCTGTCCCGCAGCCCCGGAGCGCTCACAGCTCACCTGGCCCTGGATCTCCACGCCAGTGATGAATGAAGCGCTGGAAGGCAGTCAGCACACACCCATCCATCGTCCTGGCACTGCCTGCCCGCTCTTTGCTTTGGCAACTTCACTCCACAGAGCTTCTGGAATGCATGCTTTTACACCACTTAGAGCCCTCCTCTTTCCATACTTTCTGCCATGGTAACCACCTTCACAATAATTTTGGTTTATGTACATACAGGACTAAGAGCTACCTGTCGCAAAATCATTTCAAGTGATTTGTTAAAATTTATAGGATTGAACTTTATTCTCCTATCAGATCATCAATATATACTGCAAGGTACAATCAGAAGCAGTGAAAAGTTGTTTAAATGCTGTCACAAATTAAATGTCACAAATTTTCCCCATTTAAAGCAAAATGCTTTAGTGCGGCTTGTGAGTGTTCAGCAAGCAGGGGTTGTAAGGACACAGTGATTATCTCAAAGGATCAGACATTTATGCTACATGATTGTGTTGAAGTCAGCTGGCATTTTGGGAGTCAGTCTCTCTGGACATTGGTTTTTTTGCAGGAAAGACAGGCTCTAGGGTATTGTGGAGAGGAAGATACATGCAGAGAAAAGAGCAGAAAAGCAGAGAGAGGGTAAAGAGAAACTCACATGGTTCCTAAATCCAAATTATTTGGACATTATACCCTCCAGCTGGACTCTGCTGAGAAGGACCACATGACCTATTCAAGCCGAGTGCTCGGGTAAGGCGCTGCAACTTCCAGTACTGGGAGTGATTTACAAAATCCACTGGTAGGTGGCAACACTGCCCAGAGCTAAATCCTGTGCAGACACGGGGTGGAAGGGATCCACAGCCTGGGTTAGCAGAGGGGCGACACCAAAAGCACCGTAAACTCAAACTTAGATCTACTTAAATTTTTGAAGAAATATGGGTAAGTCCTTCCTTTCTCACGTACCTGTCACCCTCAGAAATCTGAACCTTAAAAGATAAACCTCCAGAAGAGCAGGGTATGTTTCTGACTGGCGGAAAGGACAGCCAGCCCTTTGGCGGTGTGACACGCTGAAAGATTTCCAAGCAGGGGGTAGTAAGGAAAAACAAAATAAAGGGGGAAAAGCAGACGTGATGCAGAAGAGAGCCCAGTTTGCTATGACAGGAAAGACAGGCAGCCGTGGCTGGCTCGGTGCCGCCCTAAGACCAGCCCGGCCCCGCCCCGCCCGGCCCGGCCCCGCCCGCCCGCGGGGCCATAAGAGCGGGCGCGGCCCGAGCGGCCGGAGCGGCCCGCGATGCAGAGCGCGCTGCTGCTGGTGGTGCGGCACGGCGGGCGCATGGAGCGGGGCGGCCGCCGCCGCAGCGAGCCGGAGGAGGCCGACAAGGGCCGGATGAAGAGAACGATGTAAGTCCCCTCCCCGCCCGCAGGACGGGGAAGCGTTTTCCTTGCCTTCAGGGGCTGTGGGTGACTACTGCTGCAGAAGCCGCCTCAGGGAAAGCGCTGCTGTCTAAAGCTCTGCGCTGTCATTTTAAACGAGCATATGCCTCTTCCTTTTTCCAGCATTAAAGATTGGAAAACAAGACTGAGCTACTTCCTGCGGAACTCTTCCAACTCTAACAAAAGGAAATCTAAGAAGGCAGGGAAACACCGCAATTACTTCAGGTAAGTTATGAGAAAGAGACTGTTTAAATAACTTGAATGTTCTTCAAAAGCAGTAAAGCTTCAGCAGTGTAGGCTAATGTTCTCACTCTCTTTCTGCAGACCTTCACCTGAAGAAGCGCAGCTGTGGTCAGAAGCCTTTGATGAACTGCTTGCTAACAAATGTAAGTTTGTCTTGAAAAAGTAACATTTGGGAGCAAAGGGAAGGAGAAGTTTATATATCTGTAAGAGTTTGCTTTCTTTCATGTCGGTATTGTACCTCTCACATAAAGAGCTTTGATTCTGGTCTTGCAAGTTAAACACTTTTAACAGTTTAAAGCCAAAATACATAGAAGTGATTTTTTTAAAAAAATGTAAGCTAATAATAAAACAAAGAGTATCTCAGTAGATTTTGTTTCTTTCTTGAAACCCCCATAGCTAAAATCATACCTGTTAGCTTGGCTTTGCCAAATGGGAGAAGGATGTTTCTTTCCTGAGCTCACTGCATAAGCAAAGCAAGTGCTTTCCAGTAATGTGGGAAGGATCATGCAACATGGGTTCAGTGATCTTGGGGTTTTACTGTAGCTCTGCAAGAAGCAGCATTCACTAGCAAAGCAAAATGACTAAGAAATAATATTACTATTTGCTCTTTGAGTTTTAGTCATCCTTTCCATTGAAAGAATATTCCAGAGTACTGTAGCAGTCATTTACTGCAGTGTAAAGGTTAACAGAGGAGAGCTTATCTAGAGAGAAATGGTTTTTTTAATGCATTCTCAGGCATTACAGAAGGAAACATAACCATAGAAATGGTTTTATTTTTTGTTTGCCTAAGAAATGGCAAACTCAAAGGGACATCTGCCAAGCTGTTAAAGCATTAACTTGCTTACAAACATAAATGATGGATTTTTTTTATTGCCATGATATTGCTGAAAAAAATAGACCTACAACAAAGCATTCTGGTAGAAGCTGATATAACCAATAGGTAAAATCAAGGTTCCTGAAATAGTTAATTGATGATGAGTATTTTTTTCTTTCCTTAGATGGTCTTGCTGCTTTCCGAGCTTTTTTAAAGTCTGAGTTTTGTGAAGAGAACATTGAGTTCTGGTTGGCCTGTGAGGACTTCAAGAAAACAAAATCACCCCAAAAGCTAACATTGAAAGCAAAGAAAATCTACAATGACTTCATTGAAAAGGAGGCTCCCAAAGAGGTAAAGAAAAGCTGCCTATACATAAATGCTCTGCTGTATGAGTTCTCACATTGTTATTTCTTTGAACTCAAGATACAGATGTCAAACTGCATTGTGCATAACCTCCCTGTTAATGTCTGGGTCTGAATGCATGTGCCTTTTCACCAAGCTGGAAAATGGCACAAGCAGCATTGCAGAGAATTTCCATTTTAACTGAGAAAAGACATATCTGAATTAGCTTTGGTTTTGTGCAAAAGAAGAATTTTCTTAAAGAAAATTCTCCAGTAATTTGACCCTGCAGTAATGGGGTCTTGCCTTTTTCACCTCTTCAGAAGTTGTACTGTGTATTAACACTTACTTGAATTCTGCTCTAAGGAGTAATCTTTCTGTATTTCAGATAAACATAGACTTCCAGACCAAGAAAATGATTGCACAGAACATCCAGGAAGCCACCCATACCTGTTTCAGTGTGGCGCAGAAGAGAGTTTACAGCTTAATGGAGAATAACTCCTACCCACGGTTTTTGGAATCTGAATTCTATCAGGAACTGTGCAAGAAGACACCTATCAGCAGAGCGGCCCAGGGCACATGAGAGATGGAGAGGAAGGAGAAGCAACCTCTGGGCTGGCGAGGAAGCCAAGCCACAGCTTGGAAGCATCATCCTGACCCAAAAGGCTGGGGCACCGAGCACTCAGTCTGTATGCCACAGTGCAAGGACAAATATTGGCTTTGGTGCAGAGCTGATGGCCCAGAGTGACGCTGTTGGAGGGTGTTCAGGGGAGATGGCAGAGGTGTGCCAGCCAGCTGCTGGCACTGCCCTTCTCTGTCAGAGCTGCAGCAAGAGGTGGCTGTGCAGGAGCCCTTCTGTCATGGCTGAGGAGCGATGTGGCAGGTCTGGACATAGCTTCCTTCTTGTGAACAGAAGCTGCTCTCTGCACTTGGGCACTGCTGGGAGCTTGAGTAATTGGTTGCCCATTTATTTTTCCTAAACATGCTCCAGTGGGATGCTGTTGTTGGTGGCTCGGTGTGCTCACACCGGTTCTGTTACTGCCTCGAGCTGCCAAGATCTGTGCTGGGTTTCTGTGTAACCTCTTCACAGTAACAGCACTGTGAGGGGAGGAAAGGATAGAATAATTTAGTTCCCAGAGGAACAGGTTCTGCAGCTAAAGTATGCAGGGCTGGGTTGTGTCAGCAGGGCTGTTGGGGCCAGACTGAGGGCAGAACTTGGCCAAGGCGAACAGGAGCTGTATAGTACTATATTTATATGTGGATTATGATCATGTTGAATGCTGCAATGTCATAATTCTGTCTTGAAGACAGCAAGCTTCAATGAAGTTTTGTTTTTAATAAACTATTTTGGTACAAAGCTTCTTTTGTTGCCCAATGTGTGCTGCACACACAGACAAACGCTGTCTGGCACTGGACTCCAGAGTATGGGGACTGTGGGTCCTAGGTGGGATCTTAATAGGGCTAATTTTAAACCAGTTAGTTCTTAATCTATGAATTGAGTTTTCTGTTTGTCTTTTTATCAACAGAATAAAAACCTTCAGAGCTTGAAAGCTTAACAGGGAGACATGTTCAACCACATCCTCTGTCCCAACATGTCTGTGAAGCCAATCTCTAAGACATACTAGGCGCACATTCAGCTACCCATGATGCCAGATCAAACAGAGCTGCAATGCTGCTGTAGCTCACAGGATGACATTGGGAACATAGGCACCATTGGTACTGCGCTTGCTCCTGCCCAACAGCTCTTCTTCAGAGAAGGTTTAGGAGGATTTTAATATCACAAAACCTGTGCAAAGTCAGGAGAGGCAATAGTACAATAAAGGCATTTGACTCCCAGCTAGGTGACAGTTGCTTGGGGGAAAGTTACTGGTCTCTGTTATTCCATGTACTATTTTTCCCAAAACCAGTCTCTAGTTAGCTTTGTGGCATCTGCATTTCAGGTCTGTTTAGGTCCTGGCTCTAGCTATTTTTATTCCAACGCTCAGTTTCTCTGCTTTAATTGCTCATTTCATGTATATCCACAGCAGTCACTTCTATAACACTACACCTTTCCAAGCATCAAGGAAATTCTAACTATTGTTTTTCCTACTTCAATTACACATCCAAAAAGCTGTTCAAAAGCAGCTCCTTCAGGTCTGTATATATGCATTGCAGGAGAGGAGCCTACAAGAAAGATGAAGAGGGACTTTTCACAAGAACATGGAGTGACAAGAAAAAGGGGAATGGATTCCAACAGAGTAGGTCAGACTAGATTAGATATTAAGAGGAAGTGCTTTGCTATGAGGGTGGAGAGGCATTGGACTAGGTAGCCCAGAGAAGCTGTGGCTGCCCCACCCCTGGAAGTGTTCAAGGCCAGGTTGGGCAGGGCTTTGAGCAGCCTGGTCTGGTAGGAGGTTCCCTGCCATGGCAGGGGGGCTGGAACTAGATCATTTTTAGGGCTTATTCCAACCCCAACCAGTCTATAATTACATGAGAGTTCTATGTATAGTGAATGCATACATACCCGCAGATATACACGTCTATTATTCTGGCTCTGTGCACAGAAATTTATTTGGTATGGCCCCCACCTTGCCATAGGTGGCGAGGGCTGTGAGAGCCAGCTCTCATGTAGCTACATTTGCTGATCAGTTAAGTCCACATAAAGAAAGCACAAAAAAAAACCTCATCCCAATAATTTCCTGCAACAGAGGTTTTTTACTAACAAGGGAAAACAGATTTGGGCTGATAATTGCTTTTGTAATATAACAAAATAATAAAAATAGCACACAGTATACCTTTTAAAGACTCAGACCTGGGGCAGGAATAATTCCATGAAGATTCAACTGTGACAATTTGTGATGTGGTAATTACCCACATTTGCTGGTGTCTTGTTTTAAGGAAAGAAACATTTCTAGTTTCAGCAGATGCCTGAACAACTCATAGCACAGTATGTAGAGGAAATTAAGTGGGGCTGTTAGGCCTGGCATCCCTGCCTGAGGCTGCCCTGGGGTATTTTTAAAATCTGACTTTTGAGTACTGAGCATTAGTAAGGCCATGCAGGCAGCTCTGCAGCTGCCACAGAGCAAGCCACTGGGCTCACAAAGCAACCAAGCCATGCTGAGGCCTGGCACAGCCTGTCTGCAGCACAGAGAGGCCTGGCTCAACAGCCAAGCTGTGCAGCAAAACAACCTTGTATCAAGGGTTGGTTAAAAAAAACAAAACCCTTGATAAAAGAGAAAAAACACTTTAAAACATCTTGTTTGTAAAATCCAACACACAACATTCCTTCCAATTGCTGCTTTTCCATTTTTAATGTTTTCCGAACTCCTCGGAGGAAGCTTCACTAGAAAACCAGGTAATACAGGCATATTGGGAGTGCTGCAACTCGAGACATTGCTATAAACATTTCTTATGGAAATAAAACCCAAAAAATTGCTTTAAGAGATGCTGGTTCTGTACTCCAGGCAGCCTTACAGCTACAGTTAAAATTGGTACTCTGGTATCAGTATCCAATGGCAACAAATAATAAACCGCTCCTTCCCCCACAGCCTGTCCACATTCACACACCTCCAGTTCCACCAGGCTGCCCACAGCCAAACACACTATGATGCCAGGGATAGGACTGACATGGGGACAGGATTGGCATGGAAGCAGCAAGGGGAGAGGGACAGAACTGGGGTCCTCTGGGCCAAGGTCTGGGTACTGCTCAGCAGCTGGCCAGAGCACTGTCCATTTTTTAGCTTCCATCAGGTTATAAAGCTGCTCCTGCCCACATTCACTATTTGGGATACAGGCTGGAGCTGCCCAGGTAGAAAATAAGAAGGATCTCAGTGAATAGCTGCAAAGGAGCACAGAACCTGGACAAATATGTAAACAAGCCTATCATTGCTAGGTAACAGACATTCTGCAAAAAGCTGAGGAGTGAGAAGTGGGCATCTGCAGGAGGGCACCCCAGCACCTGGGTGCTGCCTCCAGCCACACAGCAAGCCCAGATTGATCCCAAGCAAGTCACTGCCAGCCCATGCCATCGTAACATACCTGATAACTGCACATAGGTCTGAGGATCTGGAATTGCTGAAACACCCCCGCTGTTGGAGTGCATGAGACAGAAGTCTCTCAGAGTCCTTCAGAGAGAGAAAGAAATGTAGGGTTTGAATTAGACCCTTTAAAGAAGCTGAAATATATAAAGCCACCTAGATATGAAGTAGAAGTGTAACTCTAAGTAAGTGGAGGCAGCACTTTAAGTAAGTGGAGGAAGCAGTTAGTTATAGTTTTAAGTAAGTAGAAATATATCTTAAGTGCCTTGTTAGGCACTGTGTTAGCTAGTAAGACCCTAAAACCTAGTTTAAAGTTCAGTAACTTAGCTCCAGACATAATGAAAACATAGCAGAACATTGCTTGCATTTCCAGATAGAATAGATAGAATTATTCATGCAAACAGATAAAGCTATATGTGTAAATAGATAAAATTATATGCACAAAACATTTAGGTAATAACTGACCCTACTTTCATATTAGTTTTGTACTACTTTTGTACATTAGAATTATGCTTAGATTGGTTTAGAAAGAATGTTTTAGAATCGTGTTTTTAGCTGATTGGTTGTTTTATGAATTAAATGCCCCTATAATGGGTTGCAAGGAGAATGATGAACAAGAAGAAGAAGAAGAAAAATGGCTGTTATTCCTCCTGCTGCGGCTTCTTCTTCTCCATGATCATGATCATGATCATCATCATCAAGAAGAAAGAAGCCTGCTGCTGCTGCTCCTTCTCAGAACTTTGGACTCTCTGCCAGGTAGCAGCTGCTGCTGCTGCTGCAGCTTTTGCTCAGGAATTTATGCTAGAAAGCTTTTAGCATGGACTTTAATACCTTGAACTCTTTGCCTTCAAGACCCAGCAAATCTGGAATAACAGCAACATCCAGCTATCCACATACAACTGTTTTTAAATCACAATGTCAAAATAGTTGGTATTTTTCCTAGCTGCTAGAGGTAAGCAGTTTCCCTGATCATGTATCACATAAAAATACATCTGTCACCTTTATGACAATGAAGAGAAATTCATAATTGCAAGTGGCGTATCTCTAGCACTTCTTCAAATAAGAACTTGAAGCAAAGGCTACACAATAATTTTAAAAAGCAGTAAATCTAATTTTTTAGGCCAACCACATCATTTTGTGAAACTAGGTCAGGAGTTTCAACTGACCACATCCAGCAACAATCTGGGTTTTGAAGGGCTTGCCTAGACATCACAGCACAGGGCAAGCTGAAGGAGAGTCCCCTGTGCCGCCAAGAGGCAATGTGCAAATTAACCTTCTAAAGAACAACACCAAGGCTGCTGACCCTCATCAAGTGCTCTGTGGCGCAAAGACTGGAGAGGGCCTCTGAAAGCAGGGTGAGCTCAGCAGCGAGGATGATTCACCACTCCAGGAGAATGGGAAAGCAATGCCATGCAGAAAACAAATGATAGTGCAGGGATCTTGCTCCATAGATTTGTGTATTGTGGCTGAAAAATAAAACCAGACTATAAATCTGCTTCTCCACATGAAATTGCATTTCTCCCTTTGGAAAAGGGGACACTAATGATGATTTAAAGGGTTGTATAGGCACACATGTATGTGTGTGGAAGGGTTTCTGGGATGAGACTTTCTGATTTGGCAACTTGAACAGAGAAGAAGCGTGACCTTTAGAAATAGTTTTAAGGTCTTCATGGGTTTGAGGTTTTTTGGTCCAGATTTAACTTACTGTGATTCAAGACGGAAAAACTGGTCAGAAGCTGAGACAGCATTCCAAATTCAATTTCCTTCAGGTGGCACAGCTAACACATGCCAGAGAGCCGCAAGGCTTCAACATCAATGCAAGGTGCTTTGCAGAGACAGGCCAGAAACAGAGCTGGTGACAGACCTATCTGCCTATCTGCAGCTTAGGATGTTGATCCATCTGGGAACAAGAGCTGTATGGGAGGCTGCACCTACGGCAACATTCACAGGGGGAAACAGAGGCATCTCAAGGCTGAGCTTAAATGGAGACCCCTCCAATGGGCAGCAGGTGGGGAGTACAGGAGGGAATGGTCAGGGCAGTTAAACCTTAGGGTCCTGACACAAATATGCAGATACCCTTTTCTGAAAGTTCTTGGGCCATTCATATGAACCCATCAGCTCAGACTGTTTCTGAGGGGTCTCCACAGTCAGATTTGTGCTACAAAGCTACAAAGTACCCATGAGCATATATTAAAAAATGTTCCATTAAAAATATTAAATATTCCATTCAAGATAATCTAATTGACATAAATTAGTACTTATGTTTCCCAGCCAGTTTTCCCACTTGGAATCTCATGGAATAAGTTGCATTTCTGTGTTACAGATTTAGACTAGAGAGCAGCTTGCTGGCTTTTTGGATGGGAGCCTGCCTTTGGGCTTCAAGGGGACATGGTACTATTATGACTTTTACAGGGCTCGGAAAGTCAGCTGTCCAGTATCGAAAAGACTTTTGGGAGCAGAGTGGGCAGTTTAATGAGCTGAACACCCTTTGCCTTTGTGGGCGTCCAAGGGAAATGGAAATACCAGGAGCGCAGCAGAGGGGCTGTACTGGCACCCTCTTGATTTGACTATTACTTTTAAAGGCCCTTGGGATTAGCAGGTTCGATGGGAGCGGCCGGAGCTGGTGATGCTGAGCCTGGAGGCGAAGGGGCACTGGGGGAGTGCCGTCCCCAGTGTCCCGGGGCCATCCCAGCTGTGGCATGCGCAGAGCTTGGCAGGTTCCCCGCTCTCAGCAGGCTCTGTATTGCGTCAGCGAGATTCTGTGCCGGGTGTGGTTGCCCTGCCTGGCACCTGCCCAGCCCCAGCACGGCTGTTGGCAGAGCTGAACTGTCTTCTGTACTTGGTTTCTGCTGTTTGCTGTCTCTGATACCTGCTGTGGGCTGGGTCTAGGCGTCGGCACACAGGGAGGAGTGCCTGCCAGGCAGGACAGCACTCTTCGGCTGCCATCGGTACACCGAGATGTCATTTTTGTTCCTTGTCCCCCCTGCAGGCTGCTGGCTTTCGGAGCCGAGTCCTATTTTCAAAACGAGAGATCGGCTTGGTCAGCAGCCAGAAGCCCTTCAAGATGAAAATGCCAGATAAATGTGCAGCGTAAATGGGTCACAGTTGAGAGCTGAGGAAGAGATCAGCCGTGACTTCAGGAGCAGAGAGTCACAGAGCTCTGTGGAGGTCAGAGTGCAATGACATAGTTACACAGTCCCGCTGGCTGCAGCTCTGTGATGCTGTGGAGATTACGCATATTCGAACAGGCCAATGCCTGTGTGAATGCATAGTTCACTACTGCAAATATACAGAATATCCCAATAAAGGCTCCTGGCTTCACTTTTTTTAGAGGGAAACACAAAGTGCTGCACAGAGCTGGCTGTAAGAAGGGGTTGGGTAGCTGTCTTGTAGCTGTTTGAAGAAATACAAGAGCCCGCAATTTCTCTGAAGTGTGATGTTGTGAAACACAAACTTGTAAACAGCTTGTCCTTTTGTATGTTTCCTTATAAAAACAAACAAACAAACAAACCACAGTGGTATAAACCCCACTGTGCTCTGGAACAAGCAGCTTTTGCACACTGAAAGGTCTGCTCCTGCCCTGTAACTTTTGGAGAAGGTACCTACACCTCATATGCAAGAACTTTAGCAAATCTCTTTGTAGTTTTTTTTTTTGTCAAGGACGCTAATTTTGGGAGAACCTCCTGAAAGGGGCTTTCACCTGCCTTCCCTTTTCATGGCTGGAATAGGAAGAAATATGCTTCATTATCAGCTCTATTGGACACCACAGTTATCAGTAATTTCATTCCTGTGAGAAAACCAAACATTTATCAGGGCAACAAACTAATGACAATGCCTAGTATCGAAAGGAGCAGCAAGAAGCAACTACATGATTTGCAGCCCAGATCCTGGCTAATGCACCTGTCCTGCAACATGCCTGCTGCATTTAACCAAGACTAATTATTACGTACAGCCTACTTGAGCAAAGTCTACTTTTTATGATGTTCATCAAGGGTTTGAGCACAGTGTTGGACCTGGTGCCAAATAACCCCAGAGCAGCGCAGAACTCCTGCCCTGTGCAGAGTTAAGAGTCTGCAGAGGGAAAACCAGCTCAGCATTGCCCAGCTGACCATCAGTGGGATATCCTGCATCCAGAGATAACCAGGGCCCTTCTCCAGCCTCCTTTGAACAAGGGCCTTGACACCCCTGGTTCATCCCCATGGCCTCACTCTGTGATAGAGATAGGGAAACCAAATTATTGATTGTTAGCTAAGCGATGTACGTAAGACCTAGAATGATATATTAGGAAATATTAAATACAGATCCTCAGTTTTGTGTGGGGCACTTACATCAATCTAGAGCATCCAGAAAATCTCAGTTTATGCAGTATAACTGAAACAGCAAAGCAGGAATTATACCCATAATAGCCAGCTCCTAAAAATAGCACCTGGAAACCCCAGAGGATGGTGAGTCTCTCTGAAACACCCCCCGCAGCAGTCACTGGTACACTTTTTAGAACAGGAGTATTACTCCAGCCCAGAAGCCTAGCCTAATTACAGGAGTACTGGGATTGAAGAGAAGCACCCCTGGCACAGGAAGTGGATTCCCTAGGGAAGACAGAGCATTCCCACCATGCCAACCACTTGGCTGGCAGCATGGTCAAAACAGGACTTTGCAGAGGACAGCTGGCCACTAGTGAGGGGAACAACCTGCCAAGCATTTGCTTCAGCCATGTGAATCACCACTGAGTGAAGGTTTCAGGGTCAGGCTCAGGATGGGAGTCATCCTCTGTTTCCACATGATCAGGTAGAATTAGCATGGACTTGGAGAGGAGTCCCTGTGGAACATGTTTTCCACTAGGAAATAGTAAGTGACTAACGATGATGGCAGTCAACAAGTTAGGAAATAGTGACCAAAGACAGCAGCAGCTCCTCTGAGTAAGCACAGGATGGTGGAGTATTGCCCTGCAGCTGCCCAGGGGGAGGGCTGGACTCAGGCAAGTGCTGCTCGTGACAGCTGGAGGGCCAGGAATCAATGCTACCAGAAACAAACAAACATGAGGGGAACAAAGTACTATTTACAAGCAAAGAACATATCATCTGCAGGTTTTGCATGGGGTCTCAGTGCCGCGAACAACAGAGGAGAGTGGAAGAACTGTCACTAAGGAAGCGTGGATGTAGCTGAGAGCAGACTTCCAGAAGATGGGAAATATTCCCCCCTTCAGATCAAGGGGAGCTTGCACTCCCCAAGGGTAGAAATAATGCAGCTGCTTTGCTGCTTTGCTGACAACAAAGCATAGCTTGTGCCTGTGGAACTTAGTATGGCCTAAATTACTTTTTCCAGGGACAAGTCACTTGCAGAACTGACATAACCACAAATGAATACACAGGGTTACTTTAATAGCAGTTTACCCCAGCCACATTGGTGCAGCTTTTTAAAATCTCAACATGCTGTTAACATCAAAGGACCTGGAGTGACATCACCGGCTGAGCGACAGCTGCTTGGTCATATCCTCCCCAGTCCCACCACACCAGGGGACTGACAGGGCACAGGATATGCCTGTGCTGGGACAGCATCAGCATTCTTCTGTGAGCTTTCCACAGGGTGTTGCTAGCTGCATGGATTCAGGGAACTCTCCTCAGACAAACGAAGGATGTGTCTCTCGTTACGCTGTGGTCTGACGCACCCAGAGCAGCTGCTTTCCCGAGAAGCGGGATGGTCACACTGTCACACTCCCCCGCTCCCTGCCTGTCCCTCACTGCCCTTGCATCTGATTTAGCCGCTGTGCAGCTGCTGTGGAGCTGGATGAGCAAGCTGGTCAGGCAGGAAACTGTTCTTTTTTTGGTGGATTTTTTTTTCCACAGAATCAGATCACTGATCCAACTTAGCCTGCAGCCACCCAGATGCTAAACAAGGGTGACAGGGAAGAGAGGGACACACTGGTGAGACATGGCCTGAGATACAGGAAGGTGTGGCTGACTGACGTTGAGGTTCAAGTCCCTCATCACCGCTTTGTCATACTTTTCCCTTTAGACTCCACCTCCACCTTGCTTTGGTGCATCTTCACAAGGAATGCCATCCATCTGGAAACAGCATTCTTGATTTTCTGCCCCCCCTTCCTTGATAACCCAATGAGACTGGTCACAGGGCAGCACCTCAGGAGATATTTACAGACTGTGGGGGCAGCTGAAATGGATATCACCAGCAAAACTGTGAATGTGGTGGTGTTCAAACAGAGAAGGGACATCTTGGGTCATTCATTAAGAAAGAGAAGGGCTGGTTGGCTGGTTTAACCTCCAATAAATAATTTAATTTTACAGATCACCTGAGCACCTACTGGTGTAAAATCAGAGGTACAAGGTTCAATTATGGCCTGGAAATAATTTTAGTACATTTGTAACGTGACCTGACCTGAGTCACTGGTGTAATTCAAATGGGCAAAAATGTCAGTGGACAAAGCTGCTCAGAACATTACCATCCTTTTCCAAAAGCAGCCTACCTGGCTTCCAAATAGGGCTGGAAAAGCACTGATGGAAATTCATATCTTCCAGCAGTACATCTTCATTTATTTAGTGGCTTTCTGAGGATGAGCAGTTTCCAGAACAAGGAAAACTCATGCTGTTATGGAATAGGATACACTGCCTACAGTGTATTGATTTTTATAAGGAAAATATAAGACTACAAATCTGCTGCCAGGAGACTGTTTTAAGTGATTTAAGTAGCCAGCTTTTTTTTCCTGCTTTCACCAAGCAGTGATACCTTCCCAAACTAGTTAGGACCATACTGATTTACCCAAGGATCCAGTATATTTGAGATAAGGGTTAGTTCTAACTTACTGTGTTGCTGCATCTTTCTTCCTGCAGAGATTATAACTATTCTGCCCCTCTCAGGCACTGCTCATAACACATAAAGTGGTTTACTGGCAGCAGGTACAGCTCAGCAACAGCAGCTGAAGCTGATGTTATTATTGACTGTAGTTACTGATTACATTTTGACTGGGGCCAAACAGTTTTAATTGAAGCAAGCACTTTAACTGGTCTTGCTTGAACAGCTTCAGCTTGCACCTAAATTTGCTCAAGTTTCAAGGAAATTTTATTTATGGCACATGTATGTTCCTAACTAACCAGTATTTCCTACTTTAGTCTCTCCCAAAGAGGCAGAGATGCATTACTTGAAAATGGGGTTGAAGTAAGGCAGTGCTGTGATTGATCCCTGATGCAGTTTCAGGAATGCCAAAAGACTTGGATAAACTGACATAGCAGATTATTTCCCTTTCCCAGAGCCTGAAGACTGATGATAATGATTTCTATTCTTGAATTCTTCCCCAGCTACCATTTCTATTTACTGCCATAGCTGCAGTATTACAAAACTCAGAGAATCCTTTTCACCCACATTTTCCCCTTGGCAGGAGTAAATGACGTCAACAATACCAGATATCTTTTTCCCTCCATCATCCTTTTATGAAGAAAGAACCCAATCTGTCCTTGATCACTAAGAGCTGGATCTGATGTACAGAAAATAACTGTGAGACCTTGGAGCCACAATTCAAACAAGGTTTCTAGTTTGAAATGTCTTTGAAATGTAACTTCTCCGTATCACCAAATTATGGCAGTTGCTAACAGGCACGTCTTGAGCTGCAGCACAGCTTTCTTTCCATTAACCTTGGCAGCCGCTACCTTCCTCCCAGGAAGAGGATCTGGTGTTTTCCAAAATAAGATACCTCACACAAGCAGCATTTATATTTCCCAATTAACCTTTCACAAGAAGTCAGGTTTTGTCTGAAACTGGTTTTGGAAGCTCAGCTAACATCACTTCAGTCACATCACACCTGCAGTACTGCCCTCTTGCTTTCTTCCAGGGTGAGGATCAAGCACTCCAAGACCTACAGCTCTATTGGAAAGTCTCAGCTTCAAAACTTTCCTTCATTTGTCATAAAACCATAGAATGGTTTGGGTTGGGAACTTAAAGATCACCTCATTCCCGCCCCCTGCCATGGGCAGATACACCTTCCACTATCCCTGGCTGCCTCAAGCCCAGTCCAACCTAGCCTTGAACACTTCCAGGGATCCAGGGGCAGCCACAGCTTCTATGGGCATCTTGTGCCAGGGCCTCCCCTCCCTCACAGTAATATCTAATCTAAACCTATTCTCTTTCAGTTCAAAGCCATTTTCCCTTGCCACTACATGCCCTTGTAAAAAGTCTCTGACACAAAAGGCTAACAGGTACAGCTCTTGATTTAGACCCAAAATAAAGCACAGTGAGTTACATTCCAAGATACTAGAGCACTCTGGAGGTGGTTTAAAGCATTTTTCTTTCCAACTGGTGTTATGTAATAAATCCAAGTTATTAATTTGTAACTAGGTTTATAAACCCCTTGGCACCACACCATTGAAATCATTACACTCATTTCAATGATTGACCATATACATCTACCTATCAGCTAGTGTTGGAGAGTAGTTACAATCTGTAAAGTCTGTGTTTAAAATACAAGTGTTCATTAATATTAAAATAAAACATATGTGAGATTGCAACTCTTTTGAATAAATAGATATTCCCCTCAAGTTTAGCCTTTCAGAAAAGTCTGAAACGCAAATCAAGCAATCAGCCACAGAAGCATTAACTTCATCTTTTCTCATTGTTCCATCTGACCATGTGTACAGGGATTTCATAAGCATGCAGCTAAACACATTGAAGAGGGAGTTATTTATTTTTTTATTTTTAAAATTAAAGCTGTAAAGACAAAAAAAAAATTGAAGCAATGCAATACTGGGTGTTAGGAAAGGCTCAACAAAGGGCACAAGAAACTAAATCAATTTAAATGCATACATTATGCTTACCATCCTTTGATATTCAAGACTAACCAACACTGTTTCAGGAAAAAAAGTATTACCCTGGACATAAAAAGGAAGGTTTTGTTCTGCAACATTAAGCACAACTGTTGTACTAAGTTCTGGGCCATTAATTTTGAGTTAATTTAGCATATGTGCAAACTCAAAGTTGTCACTTAAAACCTAGCCTCTTGAAGAAAAGCTAGCCGCGTTTTCATAGCCAGTGTGGTGTGATGATGGACAGCCGTGGCAGCAGAGGCACCTTTCATCCTGTCCTGGAGCAGTCCTAGGTTATCAAAAAGCTTTTCTCTCTACTCTACCCGCTGTTAGCAGCCAACGCCAGCTTTCCAGCTCTGCAGATTTGTGGGTTTTCCTCCAGAAAGATATTTGCTGAGAAGTTGTGCCTGATAAATGGTGACCATGTTCAATAATTAAAGTCTGGGGAAAAGGTGAGTGACACAAAGATCTTTCAGCTTCTCGGGTGCCCAGTCACCTGCAAGGGCATGTGAGAAATAGAGATGAGAAACCTCATTTTGGGGACAAATACAAAGAAATAAGAAAATACACCCTGGCTTTGACTTGACTCTGCCCTACAACAAGGCTGGCACATTTTTGTTACAAAAAGAGAAGTTATTGCAGTATCTTTCTTGCTTCTCAAACTAAAATGAGGCCTTTTAAACAGAGTATAGGATTTTGCTAAAAAGAGATGGTAGGTATAAAGACTGGCATTTATAAATATCAGCGTAACAGAATTTTCTATCCAAAATATCCTCTCAGTCCCTTAGTCTGGGAAAATATGAAGCAATTCAGTGAGGTTACAGTGATGACTTGATTTACTGGAAAAAAAAGGATTTAATTCTTTCTATAGTTCCACTAACATTTTTTTCATCAGAGAATTTTCTGGAATAATAAATGTGAAATAAAATAAGCCAGAGTATTCAGCCCAGAATAGAAATACTCAGGTGCTGATACCCAGCTGTCTTTTCCTTTTCTTTTAGTTTAGCCTATTCAGGGAAATACATTAAGCTAAAATGGACTTTCATATGGATTAAGGTTCCAGGAACACAAACACTCAGGAATCACTTTAAATCTAGGACAAACCCGAGCTAACTCTAAAGCAATTTCCTAACACTAGATCTTATTTTATTGCCATACGTTACTGGGAGGAGGTGGAAAATAGAGAGACGTACGAAATGCCCAGGAGACATTAGAACAGCTTTCAAAAGCAATTTTAGCATCCCCGTGCTCCCACTGCCTTCAGCAGCCAGCACTTAAGAAAAATCCTGTTACCACAGTGGACAACTTTCCTTTTCAGAGATTTGTTTCCCATAGAAAAGCCCATGGGAACAGGACGAAAAGCAGAAAGCCCTGGATTGTGAAATCAGACCGATGTTCATCTCCATGCTGCTCTGGGAGCTGGCAGAGGGTCTGTCCTCAAGAGGGATTTCACACCTTGTATCCCAACAGCTAGCTGGGGATACAAGGTGTGAAATCCCTCTTGAGTTTTGACAGGTTTTAATATTTTAAGCCAAGAAAAAAAGTGGCAGAGGGGCCTGTTTATAATTCTGCAAATAGTGCAGAGGAGTTTAAAAAAAGCCCAACAAAACAAGCCCTCCCTGCTTCACAATGCGGGAAGTGTCTGGCACCCAACTACATCTGCTGGGAGGCACATCTAAAACAAACAAGAGGGAACATGTCCTTGCACACTCTGTAATTAAACTCTGGATCATCCAGAGGTTGAAAGTATCAACAGCTTTAAGATATGACAGGTTAGATTAAAAAAAAAAAAAAAGAAAAAAAAAGAAAAAGAAAAAAAAATTAGGCTGAGTGATTACTAGAGCTGATGGCCGGCTTTGCAACAAATCTCCAAGCAGTCATTTGCTGCCACAGTGCAAAGAGAGAGGGATCATCTTGTCTTTGCTCCCTTCAGCTATGCTAAGGAAGACAAGGAGCCAAGTTGTGTGCCACTGTGCAGAGCCCCCCTAAGAGTTATAGGGATCAGTTGACATGTGGATCTAGGGACGGGTTAAAGCAAAGTTGAAAAACTTCTCAGACTTTTGCTGAGGTTGTAACCAGGACACAGGAGCTTTGTATTTTCTATGTCCTCCCTGTACACTCTCATAAGCACACACAGCTGGTGGTGCCAGCTGCTGAATTCTGCAAGCTAAGGAAGGGGCAAAAATGCAGCCATCCACAAAGAGTAAAAAAATCAATGTGATTAAAAGTTCTCTTTCTGAATTATCACTGCAGGAGTCCAGGACAAGCTCATTTAACATCACAGACAAGGACAGGCACTCTAACATGAAAGTACTTGCCCAGCTTTATGGCAGGGATATGTTTCTATATTATGACAATGTTGCTTGCACAGCCAGGGCTTGAAGAGCACAGCACAAAGCACTTTAGAAAGAGGCAAACTCAGCACTATGCTGCAAAAAAGCAGTCTGAAAATCATGCACTATTGTCAGAGACTGGAATGCAGTCCCACAGCAGCGTAGCTGGGGACTTCCCATCTATATTTAGGGTGTTGCAATGCCACCCTTTTGCCCACACGTCCTCACCCCCAGCAGGATGCCAGCTCTGGCATTCCTTGCACAGAAAAGGAGCAGGCTCTTGCATCTCCTTCCATGGCGGTCGCAAGTATCAGCATTTAGTTGGTGTGCAAACATATGGCAGAATTTGGTGGCTGTCCATCACTTCCACCTACTTATGTGGTTGAGAGAAAGGTTAAGGAGTGACTCAGAGCTGTCACACATTTGCATGCACACGGTGTTAACCTGTGTGCGCCGTTCCCACAGGAGCTGTTTGCACTGCTCCCACAGCCTGACCTGCCAGGTGGGCTCTGACAACCTCCTGCACTGACAGCCACACCAGGATGGTTAACAAGTGCTTGCACTTTACCTGCAGGATGGTTAACAAGTGCTTACACTTTACCTGCACGTTCCCCCGAGCATGGAGGGGTTATTTACACCGCGGTAACTGTGCACGTTCCCATGCTTCCAGCCTACAGAAACAGGGACTCGCATCCAGTCCCCATCATCACACACTGTAGAAAGGTGCGCCCTTTACTGCTCACACATCATTCTGCACAAAATCAAAAGGAATGTTTGGTTTAAAAATAGAAACCTGATGCTCCCTGCTTGTTTGCTTTGCTGTTCACATAAGCCAGCCCAAAAAGTGGAGGCGCAGTCTTTGTTCCCCCTCTGTCAATTTAAGGCTTACTCAAACAATTTTCAGACAGTACAAGGCTTTTTTTAGTGAAGCCGTACTTACACCCATCACTCCTACACACACTGCTTATTATGCCATTTCTTAATACTTTCCATATCAGTCAGTGCTGCACCCCAGGATACACATATTGGCATTTGCCTTTCTCTTTTGATTCACTGGGAGATGTCATCATGCACAGCTGTGGTGTCAGTGAGGTGGCACTGACAAATCCTCATGTCACAGCTTCCTGAGCAGAGCAGTAAAAGCAGGGCAGTGAGGAAATAACTCCTTGCTGTTACCAGAGCAGTGGCAGAAAACAAAGAGGCATGCTAATTAACTGGCTATTCAGTGCTAGAGTGAGATTATTTGACAAGTTTTGGGCAAAGAAAATGGAAAGTGAAAGTTTAAGACTTAAAAGCAGATGTTGATCAAAAGCACATTGAACTTGGGCAGCATTTTTAACTTCTCTGGTGTCCTTTCTGCTTTATGGGAGCTATAAACTATTGGAGCAGTTGCTTAAATATAAAACTAATTAAATTTTCTTTTTAAAACATATTTATAGCATTTGTGGTTGCAAAGCAAAGGCTGAAATGTGACTTTTAAAAGCACAAAAGACTACAAGGCTAATAACTTACACTTTTGTCCCCAAATCCCCTTTTTTATTATTTAAGAGATCTTAGCTTTTTCTTTTTAATTCTTATTGAGTGTTTAGGACTAAAATAAAATGGTGTGATGCCATTGCCCTTGTCTGGAGCCCTGTTGCTGCAGCACAGAGAATCTGCTGGGGGTGATAGAGTCACCACTGTGGAACATTTAAAAATTATTATTTAGACCTAGTTCCAGAGGGCCAGAGCCAGACTTCTGGCAGCATCTTCTTAAAATAGCAACAGCTTTACCGGGTTTATAAATCTAAATACCATGTATGGCCATAACCCCTCAGCCAGAGGTGATCCACCTTTGATGTATGAACCTAGTGCTTCAGACTCCAAGAATCAAATAAAACTGATGACATACAGGCACATCATGAAAAAAAAACTACAGACAGACAACAGAGGGGATGTACAAGAATGGAGCTGTGCACAGACCCAGAAACAGGCACTGGATCATTGCTCATTCAACACCTACTGGAGTGTGAGCACCAAGGGTGAAAGAGCCCCATGTGTCTACTGGGGACAGACACATGCCAGCCAGACACCAGCAGCAGGGATAGCAGTTCCCAGGGGCTCGAGGGGTGGGAGGACCAGCACACACTGCTGCAAGAGCAGGCAGGAATTGCCTCCATGATGGCAATGAGTGATTGCTCAATTAGCACAGAAATGAAACAGGCTGCCATGTTTGTCACCTCTCCAGGGAGTATTGCAAGGCCTGTGCATCCCTTGCAGCAACAACTTGTACTTCATCCAGTACAATCAGCGTGAGGTCCCAACAATGAGGGGTTTGGGGGTTTTTGTTGGTGAGGTTTTTGGAGGGTTTTGTTGGTTCTTTTTTGTTGTTTCTGTTTAGGGTTTGTTTTGTTGTATTTTTTTTGGTTGGTTTGGTTTGGTTTGTTTGGGAGTTTTTTGCATGTAATTCTAAATGGTTTTAGGGCCTGAAGATTTTCAGGGTTTTTGGAGTGTTGGTTTGCAATTTTTGTTACCACAAACTGGATACAAATAGCATTTCTCACATTAAGCAGCACATTATTCTGGCTTCCAGAGACTACCTGTGGAGTTCGACAGGGAGATATTACAAATGCCGAGTCAATCCCAGGATAAAGACAGCCCTCTCTTGAAGTAGTTCTTTCCTACTGTCCAGCCCTCACACCTACATTAGGATCTGAGCACACAGATGTCACTGACCTAAATATGTTGGGCCTCCATTTCTTTTTGATCACACATCTTCCTTCCACATTGATGACAGGGCAATGAAAAATTTGAAGAAAGAAAAAATAAAGTCCAAGTAGCATTTACATAAGAGTCCGTGAAATAGCACATTTTTAAACAAGCGCTGAAGTTTAACTCTAAACTTGATTGCATCTTTGTAAATGCAAGAGGCAGACAATAAGTAAGCATTAAAGATTATTTATATTTTCTATCTAAACATTTCAAGAGACAGAAAGAGGATCGGGTAGGACTGGGTGCACAAGAAGTTAATGTACGACAACATTGTTTATAAATAAATTCTCTGAGGAATGATACAAACAACTTTTCTAACACAAGGCTTAAATTCTTGCCATATTTTCCCTAAACACTTTGAGGAGTTTTGATTATTCTTTCAGAAAAACTGCCAGTGTCACATACAAATCTCTGAGATAGTTTAGCAAAGTACTACGAGAAAGGTCTCCAATGCCTATTTGCTCTTTGCTGCTGGGAGTCACAGAGGAGTTGCTTCCTGGATGAATTTCAAAGTGATTTAAAAGCTTCATAGCGACTGAAAGAGCTTGTTCCTGCAGGACATGCAGACAGTAGTGCTGCAAGCCACTGCACTGCAAGGTAAAAAGACATTTCCATCACCAGCCATGCCCTACTCGGTGGAAATGCAGGTTTTGTTTTGGGTGTTCTAGCTCTGACACTGTCCTGAAACCACAGAAGGCCTCTGCCTGTGTAAAGTGAATAATTGAGTCCCTTTGATCTGTGCAATGTTTTGCCCTTTTGCCTTTAAACATTAGGCAGAACCTTCCCCTCATCCTGCCAGCCAGCCCTGATCGCTGGCAGAGGCTGGGGCTCCTTTCCTGCATCACTGGAGATAGATTGCCTGTACATCAGATTACTGCAAAGTCCAGACCAGACCATTCTTGTTTGGGGAGAAAATGAGAAAGTACAAAAGGTGACTGTGGGTTATGTTTATAGACGTTCTGTGCAACAGCAAAGCCATACAGAAACTAGAGAATGCACAAGGGCACCAAAAATACCAGTTCCATGCGGATTTTGTATGTCACCTACCTGTGAATTATCTGCACAGGGATGGGGGTATGAGCTGGCCACAGCCCTGCCCAAACTAGGACAGCAGCATGCATTCAAAGTTTCTCTGGAAATCAAAGCAGTACTTCAATTCTAGATGGAAGACTAAGCAAAGTTTTACAAGCAACCATAATTCAAGCATTTATTTTGCATGCCCAGTTTTACAGCCTTTTTTGTCACAGATGTACCTGTGACCTGTACTTTTACACACCAATGCAATATCTGGGTAACACACAATGCTCTGTACATTCACCAGAAGTTCTCAGGGAGGAAATCCTGACAGCTTGGCACTGCCTTTTGCAACCTGCCCTTCCTTCCTCCTCTGTACAGTGCAGAAAGTACAGGGGATGTCCTCTGCCATCAGCTGCACAGATCCCTTCTTACTCACTTCCCCAGATGGTTCAGACTCATTTACACTGTTCACAAATAGATACAACATGTTGTCAGATACAATTTCATGGCATAAACTAGAAGTTACCTTATCTCTCTCCTGGCTCTATGGCCTCCTCTTTGTGCTTAGTACATAAAGAGTAAATATGTGCATTAAAGGTGGTATTTTGTCTCTGGTTTTGAAAGTCTCCTTCTTCTAGATAAGTAGCTCTGAATGTTTGTACTAGATCCCTTGGAAGAATTCATCTTGCAGTAGGATCAGTAGATTCTCACTATTGACTTCAAAGGACTTTAAATATAAGCAGTAGAACCAGTATTTTGAACTAAATACTTCTTGTTTTTACAACAGAAACTATAATTCTTGATACTCTTGCTAGTGCTTTATCCACCCGTCATGACTCTTGATAAAGTGTTTGATCGGGACTAAAAAGGCTTGGAAAGTGCAGGGGAGGGAATGGAAAAACCCTAGAGCTGCTGGCTTGACATCTATCTGAAATGCATTGATGGATGCTTATAGCACGTAGGAACACAGCTGCAACAAAACTGCCACCAAGATGTCTATAAATAAAAGAATACTGAAATCGGCTCCTCCGCATCTAGCTCTTTTCAAAGGAGGCAAATTCTAACCTCATGTTGTATTGAGATTTCTCCACTGAGTTCTCAAGTAGTTTTTGAGAAGGAAAGACAATCTTTTCTGTAGACAGAAATGCCAGTAACTCCAAAAGCAGGTTTCATCATCTACCTATGTTCAGTTTTTCAAGTGTTGCACATTTGCAAGGAGAGGTTTACCCTTCCAGTGTATGCCAGCAATGAATCATTTGTAAGCAGTAACGTCCAACTCTGAGCTATAACCTGTATGCCATCGAGCATTTGCTGTCTGCCCATTTCTTCCACATTTGGAAACCCTTACTGGCCTTGCAGCTGCTCTGGGTAGCTGGAAGAGAACATCATCCACACAGAGTCCATACAAATTTACACCTTCCCATGTCTCTGTTTTTCCAACCTGCATGCACATCTCCCGGGTAGTGGTGCAAGATAATTCTCACCAAACACAAGCATCTCTGCCCAAATAAAAAGTCTCTTCCTGACTGGAGGTCATACTGCTGTACAGCAGTGAGAGCCTCGCTAGTGCCAGGGCTGATTTATTACTGGCTGGTGATTCTGACCCGATAACATTATTTGTGTTGGTAGGTGCTCACATGTCAGGATTAGGGCAAGACACTGAAGAAGGAACACAGTGTTCTGCTCCTATTTATGTTTCTTGCTCTAGTTTCCTCAGAGACTAACATTATTAACTTCCCCTGTCAGACAAGGGACACTCAATTTCAGGTCATTTATACCTGTGTCTTACACTTCAGGAGTTGGTAAATGAGCTTAAAGTCTGATGGAAAACTGAAGTATAAATGTAGCAATGTGTAATACACGTATCTACATCCAAGTAAATGTTTGTGGGTGGCTCCGGTCAGAATTTAGGACCTCAAGTCATCAACAGAACATTAGGAAAAGCTTCAGTGACTCAGTGGCATTACTACGCTTTGCTAGACCAAAGTGCTCCTTTTCTGGCATTTTTGAGGAACACAGAAGAGAAATCTGGCATTCTGGCAAAGGGACACACACTTCACAAGGTAGGGTAGCCTCTAGGTCTGTTCTGCAGAGCCCCAGCTTTCCAAGAACACCCCTAAAAGGAACTCTGCTGGGACCAGTGGCATTGCAGACATCTGCAAGGGTGAAGCAGGAGGAGATCTGCAGAGAAAAGTCTGCAAAGGAAGGCTTCCACTTATGGCCAGTGCTGGGACAGTATCTGCTGCATGTGCTGTTGGCTGGGAGGCACCAAGCAACCAAAGCCCCAATACCAATATATCAACCGTGATGCGCACACAACCTGCACACAGGACACAAAGCAGGCAACAGGCTCAGGCTGCTGCCACACATAGAAAACAGACCTACTCAGTCAGAGGCTGACATTTTTACAGAGCTGCTTTCCAGAGCCCAGGCACGCTCCAAGCATGGAATAGTTTCCACTGTTTCCCTTTCACACATGCTCAGTTTTCCAAACCATTCACCTTTGGCAAAAGATTCTAGTCCTGGCCCCTGCTAGAAGGCCAGCTTGTTTTGCAACATGAATTAAACTCCTTCATTTGTTAAAGATCTGGGGCTGCAAATGAATCTGCTTTTACATCCCAGGGTTTTTTACTTCATCATTGTCACTAAATTTGTACACACATTTTCTTTCAAAATGTATAGTTCATTTTAAAAGAGACTTTGGCAGACTGATAAAGAGAACTGTCTCCTAATAATTCAAATATGTCCAAGGGAAATTACGTCTCTCATTGCTACATAGACTTTTTTTTTTTTTTTAGCAAAACCTATTTTGGTCCTGTACTTTTTGTGCCATTGTCAGATTTTTTGCGTGCGCACAGTGACATTTGCATAATTTCCATGAGGGAGACTGAAACCTTTCAGGGAAACACAATGCAAAGTCCAGGAAGAGAAAACTTTTCATACAGGGAAAAAGGAGACAGAAGTGCCAAGGTTAACCAGGCAAGTGCTTTCCGCTGTGCCTTACAGGGTTTGCTCCCTGCTCTGGCTGATTCATCCTAATACAGACTCAGAACACTTACATTTTCACCAAACTGGTGTGTTTTGGACAAGTTCCTGTTAAGGACACTTCCCTGTCCAGCCATCCAGGAGCTACTCTGGCAGTCACACCTGCACCACCTGAGCCGGGATTGAGGTGCCTTCCCAGCTACACCCCCAACACTCACAGAGCCTCATCCAGTTTCCTCACTGGCTTGGCCCCAGGCTCCCATTGCAGCATCTCAGACATCCTGATCCTTAAAGTAGTTTAATTTTGGTGCAATAATAAGTGAGAAATCAACTGTTTATGCTGATGTCTCTGAGAAGGGACCCTGTGCAAAGGAGACTCTGAGCTTCTACAGCCTCACAATCTACATGTTTGGGGCCATCAGCTCCTTGTGCCCCCAACTGTCCTTCATCTGGCTGTGCCACAGGTCCCCAAGCCCTTTTTTATCCAAGGGGTCAGCAATTCAAGGCCTCCTGGGCCTCCTGCCTCCTCAAATTATCTGCACTGAAGATATTCCTCAGCATAACAAATGCAAACAGCCACAAGGACTTGGCTCTCTTGACAGAACTGATTAATCCCTCTGCACAACCATTATTTTCCAGCCCTCCCCCTGCTCTCTCAGCCAATTTGCCCAGCTGGGCTTCAGTATTCATCAGGCCCTTCTTTTTTAACTCATTGAAAGGACAGAAAACAATCCAGAAAAAAGATTTTACCATATTTTATATTTAGTTAGAAAGATAAATTAACTCAGTTACAGCTCAGAACTCGCTCAAGGATGGGGCAGGACTGCCCAGCCAAGAGTGAGCAGCGGAAAGGGCATAGGAAGGAAGAGGTAGGGCAGGGATGAAGAAGAGGCAGCAAAACAAGCTGTTGCAATGCCCAGACTGTAAACGAAGTTGAACACCTCAAAAATTTCATCCTGTCCATCAAGATATACCCTGGCAGGAACATGAAGAATAACAAGGAAATATAAGAAACAGTCAGACTTATTGAAATGACAACAATAATCTTAAAAACCTCAAGTGTACAATGATATGATTCTTTATCATAAGTTAGCATGTTAGCAAATGGAAACAGAAAATCATCTGAGAGACCGTATCAGATTTAGACCACACTGGAGCTATCTTCTATTTCCAACTTTCTTCTGTTTCTGTGATTACACTTTGTTAACTCCAATAATTTATTGCACGGCCTCTACAAATGTTGCGCATGTTTGATCATTTTGTCATTCAGTTTCCATTTCCCACAGAGACCCCATTTGTTGTTCTTACCAAACCTCCTTCTCTTGAAGTCATTATTATTTGACTGCAATGGGAATGATGTTTCAGTGAGAAGCACCACCACCACTCAGTATTTCCAGTTGTCCCAATTACACACAAATGCAAAGCCAGGAGCAATAAAAATAAAGTGGTTGGACATTTTAAGAACAGTACCTTCATATATGCAACCTGTACCTCAGCTTCCACTCATCTAAAGTCAAAATCTTACATGACAAAGTTACACAACATATGCAATAGCTCAGAAATCTAGAGCTGGAGAAAGATCAGGAGCCAGAAGCACGCTAGGAAAGAAGTCTAGGACAATTATTTTTCTAAAATTACCAGCAAAGTTGGTGAATTTTAGTTTGTTTTACAGTTAAAAGTCACATTAAAATGTAGAACACAACAGGAAACTTTCATCTTGGGACTATAAAAAGCATTCATGGAAATAAATAAAATTCATGAAAAAAAAAAAGAAGAAAATAAATAATTCTGTCAATATAGATCAGAAAATGATCTTCATTACACCAGGGAAAAATACTAAAGAAATTTACCCTGATGACACAAAAAGGCAAGCTCAGAGTTTAGAGCTGAATCTTTAATCTCTAGCGCTCACTTGGCTATTGCCTGTTGTCCTTTCTCCACCTTTCTCAGAACACCAGAAATATTCAGCATTACTATTTTGACCATTCCTTCCTTACAGCTATTCACCACAACATAGGTGAGAAATGCGATCAAAGACTAAAATACTTCAATTCCAAAATAAGCCTCAATATTTTGGACTCTATTTCTATACCTTTTTGCTTCCTCATTAGTGAAACTTCTTTTTTCTTTTTTTTATTTTCCTCTTTTAGCCTCAAATTAATTTCAAATGCAGCAAAACACTATGTTAGTGTAGGAAAATGCTCTTATGGCCTTCATGGGGTCATAGTCACTTCACATTTCTTACACCACTGTACAGTCTTCATTTACTTTTCATAGTTCTTATAACTATGTTGCACAGCTACAGAGTGAATCTCATTTATTTTGTGTTTTAGAAGGAATTATGTTTTTTCCACTATCACGTTTCAAATTAATTCCCCATATGTACCTCATTCTCTTCATCTTTTCATACAGGCCAAAAACTTTAATCTTCTTGGTAATCTAGATTTATTAAAAATAAAGAGCAATAGTGAAAAAAGTGACAGAGGACAAGAGAAAATACACAAACCCACAGCTGGTCTAACACTTTGACTGTCACAGGAGAATGGCACTGGCACCACCAACTAAAATGAAAGGGTATTGCACATTTCAGCCATCCAGCTCTGACAGCCAGCAAAACTTTGGAAGAAAAGTTTTACTTCTCCAGAAAATCCATGCCTAAGCAAAATGCTGAAATGTTTGTCTTCTTGTTTACAACATTAATTCTTTTAAAAGAACACCCCCTGCCCTACAAACAAAGAACTCAAGCATTTATAATAATATTACGTATATAGGACATGAATAATTTAAAATTGGGTTAAAAAAATCTGGCCTGCAGTGCTTAATGGAAGATGGAAAATAACACAGTCAACAGAGAAATATTATACTGCACAAGAGAAATGTTCTAATCTATTCTTAACTCATTTTTATCAATAATCTCCATGACTGGCTTCTGGCCATCCCACATGAATAATTTAGAGCCAGGAAAAAACAGAGATCTGGACAAACATTGTCCACATCTGTAATTATCTGCCTTGCTATATTAAGTTATTCACCTGTTAAAATCCAATTTCCTACAATATAGTTAAATATGCTTAATGGTTACACAGCTAAAAATAGCACTGC
This sequence comes from Emberiza elegans, assembly GCA_024865655.1. NCBI lineage: Eukaryota > Metazoa > Chordata > Aves > Passeriformes > Fringillidae > Emberiza > Emberiza elegans. Next base: position 132,024 of record JALJVW010000238.1, on the reverse strand, counting down.
CTGCAGTATTTTCTATACTGTAGAATACATAAATTATCCTTGTCAGTATGTTACTTTAAAAAAGCATTGGTTTGTATTTCTAGCAGAAGGCATTTCAAAGATGTCAGGGGTTGCATTTTGGTCAAATAGCTTTGCAGCATGTATAAAAGTGCATAGGTAAAATCACTAAAGACATTTTATTATTGCCACTAAATTGGCAGGAAAAGATACTAGGGTTCTCATAGGGAATAGTAACACATGCCTAAAACTAGTGAAATTATGACATTTTGGTTTTGGGTTTTTTTTCCTCTTAAAGGATTTTTCTTTTGTAGGTGCTCTATGGCTGAACCAACTTCAACCTGCAAATCTCCTTTCTGCAAGGCCACTGCCCAAACATGCTCCTTCATGAAGAAATCTCCACTCCAAGCCTCCTTGAGCAAGAGGGAATGTGGCTTTATTCCACTTTGAAGCCATGAATAAAACCATTTGCAAAGCTCTACACGTGAATCACAGCCTCTGCGTTGCTGTTGCCACAGCCCTGGTAGGGCTTTTTGGAATATTTATTGTTTGCCATTATACACAAGGTGGAAAAAATGCTCTTTGACTCTTGGGATCCCGAGATGACTTTCACTGGCCTAAAAGTGACAAAGGTTTTGATCTGAATCATGGATCTGGAAACCACTGATATGAGGAGATAACTCTACAGCCTCCATCTCCAGTGGCCAGGACATCAGCCTTCAGTGCCATTCAGCAAGGCTTCACTAGAAATGAATGAAGATGTCTGCATACAGTCATTGTCTTGCAGCTTCCTCCTCCTAAAGAAAATGCAGCAGAAAAGCCAATTTGTGGCAGAATGCCAGTTCCATTAAATACAAAGCATGCAGGTAGTAAATTTTTGCCCATAAACCAACTTATCCAAGGGTCAAAAAAACAACGGAAAATTCTAGTTTTAGTGTCAGCACTATGCCAAGTATTGTCAGAAACAGAGAAGGTTTCTGCTCCAACCAAGCAGATGGAAAATATTCTATTGTTCAGAGATAAAGCAGAGTTCCCACCCAGGCCCTGGCCACATATTTACATCTCTCTGTGTGAGCCCAGCCTTTCAACCACCCCCCATGCAAAGCAGCTTTCGAGAAGAAAATCTAATACTGCAGCTATTTTTACATTTGTTCCTTATTTCTCTTGTCCAAAGATGCAAATGCAAGGATGACTGGCTCCACAAAAAACCAAGAAACTTCCTTTGATAAACAGGATGTTGGGTTTTCTATGGAGTCACACACACACACCTGCTCTCTTTATGGCTGGATAAATATCCTCAGCTCCCCACAGATCCTTTCACACACTGTGCACATCAAGCATCTTGCTCCAGCCCTGTTCCTGGCTGGGGTGCAGTGGGAGCAGCCAGGGTGTTGCTCAGGGTGCCCACGTAGTCAGCAGGGTACGTTAATCACTCCATATCTTGTTTGCCCAGCTGAGACAGACAAGCGTAAAGATGAACACGCCAATCCATTCACAAACATTGCAAAGAAATACTCAAGTTTTCCTTTCAGCAGAGCAAATATTGGGAAGTGAGCTACAAAACACAAGGTCAGCTGGCATCCTGGTCTATAGAATGACTTATATTTACTTTCTCTTGCCTTATCTCCCTTGAATAACTTGCATTCAGGATGTAAGCATACATTCATGTTTATCTTTTCGATCATGGCTGGAGTAAGCCTCTGCTGGAGTGAAGTTCCACTCAAGTCAGTGGTCTCCAGCCATGTTCCAACATGTGGGCTGGGTTAGCTTTTGTTTTCAATCTTTAGATTACATCCTTAAGCAGGGCTTTAGCTGCACTGAAGTTCAGCACTGCCCACGCTGCCCTTCAGACACAGGGTGTAGGCATGCCAGCCTCTGCTTCCAGCAGGAGGCTTTGGAATGCCAAGCTCACAGGGACCAGTGTCCACCTCTCCTCACTGCTGTGGTCCACACCCTTCACTCAGTTTTCTTTTTCATAGCTCCATTTCTCTCCACGTCTCCAGCTTCATATGGGCCTTCAGTTGCTCATGCATCCCTTTTCCCTGCAATGTCCCCAAGAACCAGACAATCCTGCAGGACAAGCCTTGGCTGCCTTTCTCCAAGGAAGTTTAACTGCAGCATATCAGCAGAATCAGAGAAACATGAGTTACTCAAGAGACAAAGACAATACACAGCAGAGAGGGCATTACCCTTGAGGCAGGAGGCTCCCGCAGCAGCAGAGGTGTGTGAGCTCTCACCAACTCAAAGCTGATTCTAAGCAAGCGAAAGTGCAAATTATTCCCTTTTAAATCAAAGTATGTGACAGTTTACCAGCTTGAAGAAACCTAGGCTGGCTTAGGGTTCTGTGTAGACAAACAACAATGGTTTTATAAGCTTAATGAGTTTAAACCTCATGAACTCATGAGCTGCAGTCGACTTTTATCTTTGAATCATTTGACTCTGAAGCTTGAACAGTAAAGAAGTAGCATAGTTATGGACCTGAAACTTTCAGGCTTTGCACATATCAGATTTATGAGCTAAAGTAAATTAAATAAGATGAATGCTTTTGTTACAGCAGCTTCTTTTTAGAAGTTGTTTCCCTGATAGACACTGAGTGGATGGTGGTTTCAGAGAGGTAAATGCAAGCCATCATCTTGCTGTTCATGGAAAAAAAGTAGTCCTTTGTTACCAGCACCTTGGAAATGAAGTAATAAAACAAAGAACACAGAGGTGTTTGATGGCTGTTCTGGATTCATTAGGCTTGTAATTCAGCTTTTAAATTCAGGGTAGGAATTGTCTTGTAAGGGAGATACAATACAGGCAATAAATGACAGGCAATCTTAAAACATTTATAATCTTAATCAAAACACAAGGAGAGAGACAGGAAATCAATACATTACTGTTAGAAATAGCATCAAGAACAATGATCTGAGGGAGAATAATAAGAGGAAACCGAGAAGATAAAGCACACTAGGGTAATTTTAGACAGAAAGGCGACAATAACAATCTTCTAATGTAGCAAGGGAGCTACAGTGAGCTGATCTGGGTAGCTACAAGTTATAAATAGTATGAAACAATAGAGACTAAGAAACATCAGAACTTTTCAAGCTGAGGGAGAGAAAAGAAAACTGAGCAGCTGTTGTATTTGTGATGCCCCCAAACGAAGGGAGGAAGGAATGATGAATCTGACTCCATATTCTAGAAGGCTAATTTATTATTTTTTGATACTATAATATATTAAAGAATATTAAACTATACTATACTAAAGACTATAGAAAGGATACTTACAGAATGCTAAAAAGATAGTAATGAAAACTCGTGACTCTTTCCAGGCTCCTGACACAGCTTGGCCCTTTGTGGCCAATGAGTGAAAACAACTCACACCAGAAACCAATAAAACAATCACCTGTGGTAAACAATCTCCAAACACATTCCACATGTGAGCAGAGCACAGGAGAAGCAAATGAGATAAGAATTTGTTTCCCTTTTTATCTGAGGCTTTTCAGTTTCCCAGGAGAAAAATCCTGGGCAAAGGGATTTTTTCAGAAAATGTGAATGTGACAAGCAGTCCCATAAAGTTATTTGTGCAGTAACTAATACTCATGTAAGTGGGACACTAATTTTTTTCTCATCCATGTTTACAAGTGTCCCTCTCACTACATGTCAGAGTTAGAAAGACCAGAGCTGAAGCAAAACCTTACCTAATAGCAGGGTTACACTCATAAAGCCACAGGGCAAGATCAGAAAATTTGTAATTGAGCGTTCCTTTCCACAACTCCTGTTGCCATGATGTGGATGGAAATGATGGATGAGCTCTATGACTGGCTCATCTTTGAGAAGAACCATTCAGGTCTAATAAGTTGTTCCTTTTTTTTAGAAACAGTCATTTCACAGGGATTACTTTTTTCTCTTCCTGGGAATATTTTACCAGATTATGATACCCTCTGGTATCATTTGCTTTAATCAAGCATAAAGATACAATAGGTGCAGACATTTCTACTACTCTGCAATATACAAGGAGAAGTTACAAACAAGAGGACATGAGAAAGAAGAGATGCAGGAGGGGCAATGGTAGCCAAAATAAGAACCATACTGTAATACTTCATGTGATTTAAGAATTCTTCGGTATTCCAGTAGCTCAAACTCAGGCAATCCCATCTCCCAACACATTTAATGACTTGCCCAAATCAGCACCTGGACATTTCACAGAAACCCTTTATTTACCTTATGGAAACCTATTTATAGCAGTCACTGTAACCATGCAGTTTGCAGAACTTTCATGGATATTTCATTACATTCTCTGTTTCCAAAATGAGTCATTCTTCCTTCAGAGTAATTTTTAAAGATGACATTACAATATGCAGAGATAATGCAATATTTTCCTCCCTACAGACATTTTCTCATTTAATTTCTTATTCCATTTCAGAGAACATTATAAAAATGTGTAATGGCATATCCATTGTACATGGGTCATCAGCTGCTTTTAATCAGCAGAGTTTCAGTTCAGTTACAAGTTCTAATGAGATTTTTCCACTGAAACTGATGCCTTAAGAGGCTACCTAGAAGAGAGGCTAGACCATGTTAAAGAAATAATAGGGATTTATTAAAGGCTTTCAAAGGATACATCTTGGGCAGCACAATAGCCTGGCCATGGCTACACCCAAGATGGACCCTGGGTCATGATTTTTCACACTTTTATAAGTTTTGGTCCATTTCCATCTTGGGGTTAATGTTGCCGCTGCTGTAAGGGCTATGGGCATGGTGTCCTGGGTCAAGCACAGCTCGGTGGCAGCACCCCTGCCACATGGACCAAAGCACACACTGACACCAATGTGGTGGACGGTGAAATGGCCTTTATTAACGGTCAACCAGGGTAATTTGTAACAGGGGGTAACGGTAGAACAACGGTAAAAGGGGAGGGGTTTCGCCTGAGCATGATATTGCGTTATCTTGAGTATGACATATCGCGATATCTTGAGCCCCCATTCCCCCCCCCCTTTTATGACCAGTTAAAACATAGAAAATGAAATTGACAAGTGGGAAACGTGTAACTGGTAAGGTGCAACAAACTTGTAAGTGCAGAAGTTTAATAAACGAAAAGCTAACTATCTCTAACTGGTTTTCCTGAACAACAACATGAACTTGTTTAAAATGTAAGGCGACTAGTCGTGGTGCTGACTGAACCATGACCTCTTCACAGGACCTCCTCTTTTTGCAGGACCTCCTCAAATTTTTTTTTTTTGACAGACACCACAGTACCATGTCCAGCCTATTCTCCCAGAGTCTGAACCTTGTTTGACTTTAAAATTTCAAGGGAGAGAACTTGGAGAGTTCAAACTCATGTCCAGATACCATGCAAGAACTTTTGCTGAAATTTTTTCCCAGTCCTTCTTTAAACCTTTAACGCAGGAGAAGTCTCTGGGTTGATTGATTCATCCATTCAAGTAGAGTCAGAACTTGGCTGTGATCCAGTCTCAAACAGACTTTACAGATTTCATTAGTTTTTTGCCCTGAAGGTCTGACATTGACTTAAGATTTTTTTACTATCTTTCTTTATGGCTGTCCCTTCTGTGTGAGTACCAGCCTTCACTGAGTTCTCACTTTTAGATAATTTCATCCACCTGTCCTGTTTGTAGTCGTATTCGGTTGTTTCTGTCTTTCAATGTAACAAGTATTCAGGTCTATTTTGAGGTATTCTCATTTGAAATGGTTTGCCATACACCTTTTCTGTAGAGCTTTGAGGTGTATGCAATCTTGATCTAGGGGTAGTTTTCTTTTGAGGATCCATGTTCCCTGTAAGATAAATAGCTTACATCTACCTTTTTTCTTCTTTATGTAGTAACTGAAGGTCAGGTTTTATTGTTTGTTAATTAAGGGGTGTCTTCACCCCATTTTAATTTTATTATCTTTGTGTCATTAAGCAGGGCGTTCTTGTCTCCCTCACCCTGAGTGTGAGTGGGCAGTGTATGGAAGGGGGAGACTGCCAGGACCCTCTCCTCCATAAGCCTTAACCATCCTCATGCTGGCCCTTGCTGCGCTCTGAGGCCAGCTTACTGCCTCCTTTAACACTATCAACTTTGATCAGTGCCAGGGACTCCTCCTTGTGCGGGTTCAGGGCATTGGGCAGCTCCTTCACCTCCCAAAGATGGGCAAACTGCCCGTGCTTCAGCACAAACTCCATGTGCCCAAAGCTCTGCACCAGTGGCACCATGTCCAGGCCCTGTGCCCATGCCCAGCTCAGCAGCACCTGGAGGCCCTCGGGGATTGAGCCTCTTGGTTCCAGTGAGAACACTTGAAGATGAGAGGGGACAGCACTTCTATGGCTGGTCTTGATGAGCTGCCTCCCTGACAGAAGGGGTGTTTGCCTTAGGTGATGTCTCTGGGAGCAGCAGAGAATTGGTCTTTGCCCCATTCCTTTCAGTTCCAACAAATGCAGCAGCCTTGTGGGAAGTGATTGAAGCCCTCAGTATTCCTGTTTTCATTGCACAGGAGCTATTAAGCACAAGCCCCCTTGATTACTGTATGCTTCTGCTGCTTTCCCCATGAAATTCAAAACGTAATTTGTCTGGATGGCAGCATAAAGGAACTGTAATCTTTCTTATCAACCAAAGCCCTATAAAGATGTGGCTGTAGCTTCTTTTATCAGTATTGGCTTGCCAAAGGCATGGGGTTCGTTCCATTTTATCTTTATGAGAAATTCTCTGAAGTGTGGTGATCTTTGCTTGATCTATATGGAGAAAATGCTTTTTCTTGGTGTGCATTTCCCTTCAATTCTGGGTGATTGCCTCTGGCCCAGCAGAGAACTCCTGCAGCCTGATCAGTGGGATCTGAGCCACCTTCTCACCTCCTCGGGTCTGTAGGTGGCGGGGGCCTGCACCAGCTCCAGCGGCCCCGAGTAGGGGAAGGTGTTAGTTTGCTAAACAGTAGGCTGCTGCAGGAATTTGTGAGGAAAGGTACTTCAGAAGAGGATGAACTTGAAGGAGACTCAGCTCTGCAAGATACCTTGCAGAGTTCTCTGTCCTCACACAGATTCCACATCTCTGAATATACTGAGGGAGGAACTGGTAGATGGTTGGGGCTGTTAGGTCAAAACCCAGCACTTTGAGAAGCAAGTGTTCCATTCTTAGCAGCTGTTTCTTTGTATAGGTATACTTCACAGCCAGAAGCATTGCTGCTGTTCCCACAAGCTGTAACTTCCCTCTGAGAACAGACATGCAGGAAAGAAACCTGTCCGGGAAGTTCACTGCCAAGTACAAAGCCTCTGTTCGAAGTTTATACTCTTCCCCTACTTCTGCCAGCCAGTCTACCAGGATAGCATGCATTCCTGTTGTGATATCTGGCTGCTTCTTCATGTAGTAGGGCTTGGGCCTAAATCTTACTTCTGCCTCTCGGAGGTACTGATGAATGTCTTCTGTATACGCTCCCACAGCCAGAGTTACAACATCTTCCATGTGATCCTCTGGCTGGGATTGGAAGGATGTGTCCACTACCATAGGAGGGCCTGAACTCAGATCCAGCAGCTGATGAATACTGGATGTCATTGCACTGGTACCCAGTTCACAGTGGCTTAATTACGTAAGAGTAGCCTCATTTGCTCATATCCTACATTTAATTTACATTTTACTTTGGTAATAGATTATTTGGTTTGTTGGAGTGCCAGAAGCTTTGACTTCTATTTCAGCACAAGGATAGTTGAGGAAAACCATCTTATATGCAATGATTTTCAAGGAAGTGGGAATATATTGTTCTAATCAGGAAACCGTATGCTAGAAACATGCTGTTTACAGCCTGTATGGACTGCAAATGGTAAAACACTCTGCAAGCATTTACCCAGTGTTTCCATTACTCAGACAGCCCTGGTATTAGCTTGTCCTAGCATGTGGATCTTTTAAGTTCTTCCAGCTCATCTGATTCAGAGGTCTAGTGTTACTACAATACGTTCACAGCAAGAATAGCAAAGAAACTGGAGTCCACACTGAGGTTCAGGTTACTGATTTTGTGTGGCAACTGGACAGCCCTGCAGAGCTGAACTCTCAGAGAGCAGTCTGGGTGGCTTCTGTAGCAGTACCTGAAATCAGTTCACTTGGGAGCTCCGAGTCCACCCTCTGCCTGCCTGGGCATGTCCCACTTTGTGCATTTGGGCCCCTACCTTCTGGCTAGGCAGTTCACAGATGTCTAAGGAAGTACCTAAATGTCTCCTAACTTTCCTGGGTGAACCATCAGGCATGTTCAGAATATGTCTGACACGCTGGACCAGGAAAATCTAGAAGTTATTATTTACATTCAGAAACAATTACTCACTATCCTCGTGGCAGCCAACCAGTTTGATCACCATCCTAGATACTCCCCTCCTTGAAGGGACTGAGTCTATAGCTCCTGGTGACAAATCCCTCTGGCTTGAGGTTAAATGTCTGAAGCTTTTCCACAGGAAATTACAAACAATTCACATTTTTTGAGTTAACACTCATTGTTTTACCCTCTTGCTGCTTCTTGGCTGTTTTCTTCCCTGCAGGAACTTCAGAGATGGGCACAGGGCTGACAGGTGGGAGACGTTAAGCTCAGCAGGCTCAAGTGGAAAGAGTTAAATGGCTTCAGCTGGACCCTGTGAGACCTCCTGTGCCTCTGGGAAAAGACTCTGATTGAGTCAAGCTAAAAATGCTCTTGCTGGGAGCGCTGTGTGGTCAGGGCTCCAACTGCTTGACTGGACCACTGTTGTGAGGAGCAAAGGTGGGCAGGGCTCATCTTCATCCACAAAGTCACTACAGGGTGGACTCAGCAGGTTTCTTTGTTTTCTCCACATCACTGAGATTTGTGAAGTGTTTGCATCCAGGCTCCTATTTTCCTATTCCTCGTTTTGCCTGATTAACACACGCTGCATTTTACTGTGGTGGACACCAGCCATGAGGTGGCTTTCCACAGCAGCTGGGCTACTTCACAAAGAGAGGGAAGGATTTGTGCTACCACAGGGAAAACAAAGGAGGAAAGTACACCTCTATCTGCCAACACAGATGGTGATTACCTAAAAAGTCTTAGACTCTCTTTTGCTTCCACCAATGCTTGTAGATTTATTCAGTGATTGACTTTTTAATGTGACATTCCTAGATTAAGGACTTACATAATTTGTATTTCATTAGCATCTAGAATCCCTAACAAGGTTGATCTCTAATATTCTAGTCAAGGTATTCATTTGTTGAGGGTTTTTCTGCTCTGTCTTTTCAATAATGCTAAAGCTTTGTCAGAGTTAAACCTTGCTTTGATGCAGCACTGATGATGCAGTTGGGCACTTCATCTTTTCTAGATGAAGCGATGGCGTTTTCAAAGCCAAAGAAGCGCTTGATAACAGCAGCACCCTGGCCGCCGGGCCGCTGCTGCTGCTGCTGCCCGTTCTCCGTCAGCGCCCCCAGCACGGCCCGGCCGCCGCTGCTGCGGAGGGGGCGGGGCAGGACTCCTGCCGCCCCGCACGGCTCTTCTCTCTGGTGCGGTGTGTCGCCCCGACGTCGGTGCCGCGCTGCCCGGCTCCGCTCGCCACCGGCCCACGGAAGGGTCCGGCCGCCCTGCGCCGTCCAGGCTGCCCGCCGGCCCTGCGTAGGCGTGGCCGCTGGAGGCAGGGGCTGGTGGCCGCGGCCGGTTGGGAGCCCGGCAGCACCACCCCGGCGCGCCGCCCCGCCGGCCGCGGGTCGCCATGGTGACCCCCCCGCTTCTGGAGCTCGCCACACCCTGCGGCGCGTAAGGCGGAGGCCCCAACGCGTCAACGGCGGGGCTGCGTGCCCCGGAACTAATGGCTGCGTTACGCGCCCCCGACTTAACGGCAGGGCTGTGCGCCCCCGGGCTAATGGCCCCGCTCTGCACCTCTGAATTAACGGCTGCCACTCTCGCTTCCTCCAGCAGCCCATCCCAAAATGACCGCTTTCTCCCTGCGGCAGGGGCGTCTGGGCTCGGGAATCGCGACGAGCGTTCCCGCGGCTGCAAGTTCTCACCTCCAGCGGACCCGCGATCGTCCGCATCCTGCCGGGGGCCCTCCACTTTCCCCGCTCCTGCTGCACTACCTGAGTCTTTTGCAGAGCCTGCATAACCCTGCCCCATAATTTTAAGCTGCGCCCCGAGCCCGAGGACATAGCCTCCTCTGCTAGGGCTCCGGTGCAATCGCCCCACACCTCCGTGTGGAGAACATCCCCTGGCTGCCCGAGTACCCCAATTCGCAGGAGCCTTGACACAAGGATAAAATCTCCTGGTTCACAATCTACGCCCCACTGCCTATGGATTTTTAAAATGACCTTTGAAAGGGACTTCATCCTCTCCCTCACTAGCCCTCTGGTGCGAGACCTCCTCCTTCACCAGCCTAGCGCGAGCCCGCCTCGTTCACCGATCGCGATGCGAGACCTCCTCCTTCATCGACCTTCGGTGCGAGACTTCCTCTTCCACCACCCCAGGGCGAGACTTCCTCTTTCGTCAGTCCTTCGGCGCGAGTCTTCCTCTTTCACCAGCCCTGGCGCGAGCCTTCCTCTTTCACCGGTTTCCAGCGCGAGATTTTTTCCCTCTGTCGGTCCTCTGGGAGCGTCCTCCCCCGCCAGAGACAGTCCTCCTGCTCCGGCTGCCGTTCCTCGCCCAGGCAATTCCCGCTTCCGGGTGCGCTCCCGGGATTCGGCACCACTTGTTGCCGTCGCTATAAGGCCTATGGGTGTGGCGTCCCGGGTCGAGCACGGCTCGGTGGCAGCACCCCTGCCACACGGACCAAAGCACACACTGACACCAATGTGGTGGACGGTGAAATGGCCTTTATTAACGGTCAACCAGGGTAATTTATAACAAGGGGGGTAACGGTAGAACAATGGTAAAAGGGGAGGGGTTTCGCCTGAGCATGATATTACGTTATCTTGAGTATGACATCTCACGATATCTTAAGCCCACAGGTTAATTGTCCAATTTCAGCTCCAGGTTATGCAGTCCCATCCTCCCAGTTTGCTCTCCTCAATTTGATGTTGTTTGCACTTTTTGGGCCTGAGGCTGCAATGGTTCTGGGGCTGGAAAAGGATTGTTGTGTGTCCCCGAGCTGTGAGGAGAACCTGCCAACACTTTATATGAAGTTCAGAGTTATGAACTAATGCAGTAGAGAATCTGGAAAATATAAAAGCTAAAACTTAAGGCATCAAAACTAGTGGAATGATACAGATAGACATTCGATTAAGTTTCGCCCATTACACTATCACTTGTAAGCAAGAAATTATTTCTTTGTTTTTAAACACTTAGAGAAACAACCATTCATTTTATTACATAAAAAAGATTTAGAGGAGTATAAATAGGAGGAGCGCTGAAACATTATGACATATGTGAATACAGTAATCTAAAGGGGTAGGCAGAATTCTTTTGAATCAACTAGATCAAACTTAAAAATCCCTTGTGAATCACTGGGCAGTTTTCCCCCCAAAAGCAGTGGAGGACAGCACCTTCTAGACCAGCTTGGTCTAAATCTCACAGTTTGGTAAACATAAATTTGAAATATTTTAATAAAACAAAGTCACTATATTGTGATATTTTCCTGTATTTTAGACAAGAGGGGAGAGAGGAGGTAAAGGACACGATCCAAGCTTCAGTTTTGCCACTACCACAACTGGCATTTATTTATGTGCCTAAAAGAACCGTGGCCTTCCTCCCAGCTATCCAGGAGGCATTTGGGAAAACTCGTAAATCTGTGACCACCCAAACAGTGCAGACATGCAGGATGCTCTGCACAGGTCACTGCCAGATCATAATTTGCAAGTGTTGATTAAAGAGTAATCTTGGCTATTTTTAGATCTAGAAAACCGGCCTAACAAGGACAGACAAACTATTCTGTATTTGGAAACTTAGTTGCTGACAATGAGTTTGGCTTCCTTTGCCCTTGCTCTGTTCTGACCCTGGTGATTCCATATTTTATCCTCATCTTCAAACTGAAAGACCAGGACAAGATGCACTTGATGTCTATGACTGAGCTCCTTAAATATTCTAAAAAATTCTTGTCTTCTCTCTTGCATCTCCTCCTTCTTCTTCTCTCCTCCAGGCAAGAAACAAAAATATCTCAACCAACTGAAAGCTCTATTCAACCTCATCATAAAAATTTCAGTCAGAAACAATGCTCTGACAAAAGATTTTGTAATACAATCCCTTCTGCTCTGCTACAGGAATAACTTTCACACTGATTTTCATGTAAATAATAAGAAATATGAAAACTATAGAGGTAGTTTATTTCTCGACTTTCTTTATCATCAGCTGGTACATTTTGTGACCAAGAAAAAGAAAAACCTGCATTTTGTACAAACCCATGACATTTAGTTAGTTTCAGTGAAAAGCACACAGTCCCTCTTTTGTCCCCCAGAAATATATACAGGTTGTAGTATATCTGTAGAAGAACCCACAGCATTCACTTCTAAAGTCAAAACTTCCAAAGTGCTAAAGCTCTTCTAAGTCAGCAGAGCAGATGGTCTCAGCAGCCCTTAAAATAACTACTGACCAATAATAAATTAGTTAATTGCTAAATGTCCTACAATGTAGAAGACAACTTTAGCCAAGAGATCATCATTAGTCTTTCAGACTTATTTAGATTATATTGACATTTAACATTTGCTAGATTTAAATTTGACAATTCAAGATTCAAACATGTCCCACCACTGTACGCATTTTATATTCAAATGATATTTACAACAATGTAATAGGTAATTATTTTTTAATCCTTATTTTCATTTTATGGATTGGGGGATTGGGTTGGTTCCTCAAGGCATGTTAGTATGTGTATTTGTTTTCTGCTGAGGTTAATCTGACTTTTTACAGATATGAGTGTGTCTCTTAGAGAAGGACAGATATAGAAAAATTACTTACTCATTACTTCATTTTGTCCTTAAGTAGCATCTCTGTTCTGTATTCAGCTACTCCAACTGGCCTGAATCTGAAATGGCTTGGTTTGGATGAATGCCTGTGAAAAATGGACAAAATCAACCTTTGTTTACTGTTCCAGCACTGGTTTTAGTTGCAACCAGTATGTCCTACCCCACAGCAATAAAAAGCTTTAGATTTCTTGATGGTGGAAAATCCTGATCTCTTGCAAGAAAATGCTTTTAGTAGCCTATGAGAAAGTGAGCCCCCCCCCCAATAATTATGGACAGTTGTGTGTCTGGTGAGATCCCATGGAAGCAGCCGCTCATTATTTGTAAACAAGCTGTACAATGAAGGGGTCTGTGCTTGAGTATCTTGCTCTTTCATGGACCTAACAGTGCAGTTAAACAAAAAAAACCACTAGCCCTAAGAGCAGATTTCCCATGTAATCAAATGTTTCCCTATAGTTCATCTGACATTTGTCTAGTATGTAGAGTAAAATCATACTTAGAGACAGTAAAAAGAACGCAGCATGAGGAGTCTTCATGAAGTCCTACAAGAACTATTGCGAATTCTGCAAAAGCAGAGAGGGAAAAGGGTGCAAGAGCTGCTCCCCTTGCAGGCATGGAGTTTCTGAAATACCACAGTTCCTTTGCAGCAGTCCATTTTCACAGTGTTTATTGTGTTTAAATAGTTCCTGAAACATTGGTAGCACAATCCCTCATCTCAGTGCTCTCACCTAGAAATCTTAAATCTTGCATTTCCTTACAGAGTGTATCATACAGGACCAATTACTAGCTTTATAGTACTTTCACCTGTAAAAGTCTAATGAAAGACAAATTCAAAATATATTCTTCAGTAACATAGCATCATTCTCTCTAATCTCCAAATTGAAAGAAGCGAGACTGTCACATTTTAGCAAAGCAGAAGTTGGAAGCATAGTGGAGATAAGAAACCTCTGCTCCAAAGCTGAGGATAAATCAACAAACCAAGGTTTTTCATGAGAACCTCATCCTCAAAAGGGTGAAAAAAAGTTAAACTTCAGAGTTTAATTTCATCTTATAAGTTTGGGCATAACTTTTGAGGCAATCTGAAGGCAATCTCTGAGGATGCAAAGTTCACAGACGTGACTGCAGAAGTGTATTAAAAGGTCAGTTGTATTTGCTTTTGCACATAAATGGAAATTATTCCCATATGTATTTACTGGGCTCTTTGACAACATTATGGAATTGATCTGGTCAGTCAGAAGATTATTCAGTATCTTTCAGTGTATCATATGCTTTCCTCAAAGCCATTGCAAAATGGAGAGAGATTTCTGGATTAAGTATCTGAAGACACAGGGAATTTCTTCAAATAACCTTATTCAATAGCTTCCCAGTGATCCCATCCTTACTGTAGCTCTGATTGCTTCTCTCTCCTATCAGATGGGTACTGAAGATAAAGCTGTGCTCAGTCACAGATGTGGGCTTATTATTTCAGCTCTTATTCTGACAAAATGAACAATACTGCCATGAACCTTCCAGCTAAGCCAGGCTTGGTAAAACATCAAGATGCATCCAACTGAACTTCACATCTCTTGACATTTACGCGGGACAGCAAAAAACTGCAGGTCTGCTGCCCCAGGCCACTCAAAGGTACTTATTTGCAAAAGATAATTCTGTAGGCAAGGAACTGCACACCTCAAAATCACTGTCTTTTCAGATTTTGGGTTTGTCATTTTAGAAAAGATACAATCCCAATGGAATTTCTGCATACCGCAATTCTTATACAAGGGAAATACCAAAATTATCAAAATGGTTATTGAAGCAGCTTATCTGCCAATTTGGCTCAAAGTTGTAAATTGTAATAGGGAAGGTCAATTTTTTCTCTCTGCTACCATGCACTTCAACAGGACTAGGGTTGCAACAAAACAAGATTTGTGTCACTTGCAATAAATAATGGCCAAGTCTCACTTCTCTTAAGTAGGTTTCATTTCAAGTAAATAAAAACTCCCAAACCAATCCTGGCAGTTTTGCATTACAGCATTCAGTGAACACATTACCTCCACCTTATTGAATAATAACACCAATCACACCCAAGAAATGTCTGGACAAAATTTTCCTTCACCTTACCCATAAGGAGGAGGCTTTGCTTTCCACCGTTTGAATGTGAGAGCAACTTAGAACCAAGGTGTTTCTTAAAGCAAGTTCAGTTACTCATGTAAAAATATTTTAAGAATCTGCCTTTAATTTATTGCTGGAAGAAGCAAGACTGTTGAACCTCAAAGCTTTTGCACATTGTGAAAGCTCATAAAGACTTGAGAGCTTTGTCCACAGACCTCACAATAACTATGACTCATTGAATATTGTTCTTCTCTCAGTATGCAATAAAGAGAAATATTATTTATAGCAGCATACAAACTATTAAGAAACTGTTTTTCTTTGAAGTTTAGACATAGCAAGGGAATAATAATTTGGACAAACAGCAGTATTTACAATTTCTTTGAATTGGGGCCACACATCGTATCATGGCAAATATGTGGTTACTATGTAGTTTTCCAGTTTCTCAAAATAGCTCTGACATCCACAAGTTTGCTGAGGTCTAATATCTTATTGTTTTTGGCTCAGAAGTGACTTGAGCCCTAAAGCAATTTTAAGAGTACAAACAATAGAGCAGTTTCCTTGCCTTAAGGCTCTCACTTCTGTGCCTCACATTAGATCTTTACATACATCCTCAAAAAGGTCCTACAGTTCTCAAAAAATGTTCCTGGTTGTATTTGTCAAAAGCCTTCAGCACAGACTCATTTGTTCCCACTAGAATTTGTGGCGAGAGCTTGGTAAAACCCACTAGAGCAGACAGTTGTAATAAGTTGTACATTACATGACTGCTGCTCCACTTATCAGCTGTGCTCTGAGAACTTAAATCATGCAAGAAATCATTCACCAGTGTTCATGTTAGTCCAGACTAAAGAGAGAAAAGAATTCTTCCCAAAATGTCCCAAAGATGAGATTTGAGGCACAATCGGCTGTAACAAAATGTTCTAGAATGGCACTAGGTTTGTGGCAGATATTTCCTACAGAGAAAAAATGCTCTTTTTCTGAAGCTATTAGGAAGACCAGGAAGTACCTTCCTACAAAAAATAAAAGGGAATTGGTTCTTTCATATGTAGCAATCAGAGGAGAAATGTACATACAATTAGAAACAATGCAGTACCTTTTAACTTGAGCTATAATATGCAGTCCAAAATGTGAGCATTTAAAGCCATGCCCAAATACATCAGTTTCAGGCCTACTCTATTTAGGTTAAAATCTCTTTCTTATGACAGCAGCTAAGTTGCATTTTCAAAGTTAGTAATAGTTACATAAGACAAAATACCCACTGCACAAACACCCCACCCTCTCTGAAAAGAAGTATGATAAAGGTCTGTTGAAGAGCAGACAGAAGAAAATGGATGTGACTCCCTCTCTTTAGGACTTTCTTCATTCCCCAGGCTCCTGTAGTCAGCGAGGAAGAGAGGAGCCTTCATTGGCAGTCCAGCTAGGAAAATAATGAAAATATCACTAGTTTACTCCTGGAGCAAAATGTTTTCTTCAACAGCTGTTCGCTGAAAAAAAATTCAATTTGTGCTGCAGAGTTTAGATGAAAGATTAAAAAATGTGCTTACTTTTGATTTTGTCTTCCCTACCTTCCTGGCATGGTGTGAATTCATACAACACCCACAGACCCTGACAACAGGTGACTTTTCCCGTTATAAACAGAATATTGCCACAAGATTTTGCACTTCCTGTGTTTTCATTCAGTACAACAATACAGGAATCAAATACAATAAAAAGCCATTGCTGAAGCATGTTCTGAAAACTACCTGGGTTGAAGGAACAACTGTCACATTTTGCACACAATTCAGAAGGGCATTTGGGTTCCTGCTGTCACCAGTTGTATTTTAATCACTTCAGAACATGATATGCCTGAAACAACCATGCAAGAGCCGCATAACAGCCAGTAATTTTTCTCAGGTCATGTCAGGCAAAAAGTACCAGTTTCTTTTCTCCCCTTCTGATTTTCTGCCACGTACTCAGAAAGTTGTCTGGCCTTTCTGTCCCTGTGATATATTGCATCAGTCTGCTGGTTCCCACAAGTTCATATTTAAAGAGCTTCTGTTCACTTATGCCTGCCTTGTAAAAGGCCTCTTGTGTTGTTTTTCTCCCCACCTCCTTCAAGAGCAATAAACATTCTGCTAAGGGAAGGCTTTAGCATCAATCAGATTTCAGTGCTGATTAGAGGGGAGGTACTCTGGCTGCATTTGAAATGGGCCTCTTTTGACTGTGTTTGCTTCTAAAATTCTAGAATTAGCTGGGCCATTTCCTGAGAGAAGCCTTGGGATAGATGCAGACACCCCCACCCACACTCCCCCTTTCCCCCCACCCCAGCCACCACGCTGGAGCTGTGTCCGAAAGCACAGGGAGAGAGTTGCAGAGCTGCTCAGAGTGGCTAAGAAAGCTAGGAAGCTGCTCTCCTCCTGGCTGGCAGTGGGGCCATGGAGAGCCCTGGCTGCCAAACCCAACCTGCAGGTCACTGTTTCAAACAATGAGTGTCTGAGGCACCAAGGGAAGGCCTGAAATTGCAGCCAAGGACAAAACCCTGCTCAGCTCCAGCCCCTGCAGAGCCAGGGCTGTTATTATTTATGCCAGTACTTGTTCTCCCTTTGGTTTGCTGCTCAGCAGTCACATTTCTGTGACAGCATTTCTGCCAACAGCAAGGTCTGCATTTCCCAGGGATTGCCCTGGGCGCAATACTGCAAAAAGGCAAAGGCAGCAATTCCTAAAAATGTTTCCTGCCCCCATGCACAAAAAGATACTCTACCTGATTTTCTAGGGGCTGTTGAATTCAGCCCATTTACTTAGTTCTGTGAAATTCAATAGAGTAAGTTTTGGACCAGGGCACATAAGTTCCAATACCCACATTGTAAGTAATGCATGTATCTACGTCAGAATCTGTGCAGGCCCTATTTAGATAGGTTTACATCCTGATAGCAGGACAAAGATAAAAATATGTTGCAGTTACTTTTGCAAGACACACAGGTCTGTCTTTGCTGGGGTTTGCTTTCTCCCACAAGCCAGCCCCTCTTATGAAACAAGAGACAAACATTTGCTTCAGGTCACAGTGATGTGTGTCTCATGCAAGGGATTTAATAGAAAACATTCCCTTTTAAAATAAAGACCTGGAAAAACATGTCCTGTTATGGAGAGCTCTGGAACGATGGGCTGAGCATGGATATTTAAACTAAATGCAGTTTCTGACAACAACTCAGAAGACGACAAGTAAGACAGTGACTCCTTTTGAGGTTCTGCTCTAGCAGTATTTATCAAAAGTAATCAAGTTGTAACAGAATAGGGGGTATAGCTAAAATAAGCATATAGATTCTTTATCTAACATGTACTATATCAATAGAGAAGATCTTCAGTAACTGAATGAAGGCTTTTAAACAAAAGAGACTCAGCCTGAGTTTCCAGGGAACCAATACTATAAATCCTGGGCGTCCCTTTGAAGTACAGTAACTTGGCAATACTGTGAGAAGCACCTTCAGGTTTTTAGGCAAAGTTTGGGATGAAAGAAAGAGGTAGAAAATCACTTGCTCTTCTGTTTCTTTCTTCTTCCTGACACAATAATTAAAAGATTTGAATTTTAACTTTGAGGATTATTTTTAAGATCAAAATTAAGATCAGAAAGAGAGGAGGGAGGATCCCTTTGCAGCTTTGTTATTGTCTTTATGCACCTGAGGTTTGATTTACACAAATTAATGTTTAAATGCAAGCACATGTAACAGTCAAAACCAGTTTAATTTTTTTTAATTACTCACACCTACATATACAATAGGAATATTCCCACTCCTGTATTTCAAATTACTCACACCTACATATACAATAGGAATATTCCCACTCCTGTATTTCAAATATATATTTCAATAGTAATATGCAATGCTAATATTCATACTGCTTCTGCTCTTGTTCTGAATTTGTTGACCCAAAAATGGCAATGGGAGGAAATAAAAATGAATAACAAAAGGTAAAATTTTGCTTTCAGGAGCTTCATTTAGATTTTATTCCCACAATTACATAAACACATGGGAACTAGTGCTGCTGCAGACTGATTTCACATCACTGAGTGCAGAGGAGATAAACTCAGTGATGCCATCTGAGATTTTTGCACACTGTTATTAACTTCTTTTGCTAAATTTATACCACATCTTTTGTGCCATATCTATTAAGCCTTAACTGCAGCCTTTCAGAGGCCACTGCACTATCAACAAGAAAGGACTCCTTCTGAATGCACCTATTCAAAATAAACTTTAAAAAATAGAATTTTCCAGTCTTTTCAGGAAAGTGGCTAACTGATATTTCCAAATTTGTATTATAGGTAATTTTTTTCCTGCTGAAATGAAATAAAAATTGGAAGTTGTCATAACAGTTTTTTGGCAGATGCACTAAGGATTGAGTGAGCTAAACCCTCCACTTCAGCAACAGCAACCATAACTCAAGCACTCACAGCTAAGCTCCACATCCAATTCCTCAAGAGCTCTACGGCAGACGTTAGTTTGAAATCGGTGAATGGCATTTGAAACCCTTGTATTTTTCCATATCCAAAGCTAAACTTTGCAAAAGGAATGTTATTTTGGACAGAAAACAAGTGAAACACCATGTGAGCTATGCGTACCAATGCAAATAGGATTATTGCACTTGAAATGTCACTAAAAGCCATTTTTCTGTTCAAAACAGCTGTGGAATAATGAAAGTTCTTGGTGTTTGTTGAACATACAGGTGTTCAAACCCAGAATGGATGTTGAGAAACAATGCAGTGACTGACAAGCAATTATGCTTTTCTATGTCAGCGGATATCTTATCTTATCTTGCCACAACACTTTTTTGATTTTGGTTTGGCTTTTTTTTTTTGGTGGGACGAGAACCTTTCATAAGTGATAACATATCAAAGCCATATCAATGTTAATGCAGTATCTTAAATGCAAATTAAAGGTTGATGAAAAAAAATTATCAAACTGCTCACCATGATAGTGATATTGACAGCTGTAGGCCAGATTTTTTTTATCTATGTGAATACAATGACATAACTATTTAAGAACATAAAATGCAAAGCCTGCTCATGAGAGTCATAAATAATCAACTAAATAAAGATTAAAAAGAGAACATTGCATCAAAAACCCCAAAGAAAACCAGAAAGCAATTAGTTGCACATCTTGAGGCAAAAATGAGAAGCTGCTACCAGAGTGAATTTTTTTCAATCCCGTTAAGGATTTAGACAGTGTTTTAACTATAGGCATGACTACTGTCTTCAATAATTTGTAGGTGTCAAGGACATGTAGAAAGAAAAAGATGCAGGCAAATATAAGGGTGATTTCAGTCTAATTGAGTTAATATTAACTTCTAAGAGTTTGTGATTAATTTAATGTACTCTCTAAATCTGCATATAAGACTTGTCTACACCAGAAGGTGTACTGCCAACAACTTCCATATTATGATTTGGTCCAATTGCAATTAAAAAACTCTTTTTTTTTTTCTCTTCATGCTTAAAGCCTAACCATATTATGCTCTGTAAATTAAAAAGTAATTATAAACAGCACTCAGCTTCTTGTAGCCTAGAACAGGCAAATCCCACATGCTACAGAAGTGCCTTGTGGAGATGGGGCATGAAAATATCTAGCAGGTACTGAGCAGCAGTTCAGTGCAGTCCTGGCTCCACCCAGACCCAGTCTTGCTCTGTGCAGTGATTCTCCCCACTGCTGTCAGTGAAGAGATACAGGTCCAAAAGCAGCACATCGTGTAAAATGTGTGCTGCCAAGGAAGACACCCAAAATGGCTGAGGGCAGTGATTTTCAGAGAAACTCATGGCATCCAACTCCATTAAAGAATCTGAAAGTTTAGGTCTGTATCTTTTAGTCACGTCCTTTAGTCTATCTTTTAGTCTAAACTCCAGTGAAATGTTCACTCCTACAACACTGAGGGGGAACTTAGTGTCCAAAACACACCCAAGAAGACGGAAACACCTACAAGTGATCTATCCAACCCCCAGTGTAGTATTACAAAGGGTCACACTGTGTGCAGAGTCCAGAGAACACCTGATGAGCACGATCCCACAATTTCTGCTCCAAACAAGAACAGGATTAACACTTTTCTTCTAAAGATGTGCAGAGGAAGAGAGGAGTGATGGTGCTTACCTCCTCCATAACCTCCTCATGATTAAAGGATTCTCCAAGGAAGAAAGCAAAAATTGTCTCATTTTTCCACAGGAATTGGGAGTAGCATAACAGGAGGGGCAGGTGTACCTTCATCTAGATAGAGGCAGAAAACAAGAGCTCAATAAAAACCCAGAAATACTGTCCACCCCAGCAAAGAGCTTCTACAAGCAAAGTGCCTTCTACATGAATTTCTGCTGGCTCCAGTTTCTGCATTTTCACTCCAATAACCACAATAAATTACAGTTACAGTGCAGCCATCTTAGAAATGCAGATACTGCCTGGAAATATGAACAGCAAACAGCTAGAGAGGATCCATTGCTATCAGCTCTGTTTTCTCTTAGTTTAGGACAAAATATTCACTGGTCAGGGTGTTCTGAAGGCGCTTATAAACCAGAAGTGGCTCCACCTCAGGAGAATATCCAGACCTGGTGCTCCCCCACGTGGATGAGGGAAAGAAAAGTCCTTCTCTGCAGCAAGCTCATCCTCCCAGGCTCCTGACATGTTCAGGCCTACATGGCATCCAAGAAATGGGGTTCTCAAGTTTAAAAACCTGTTACTGCATGTTTTACCCTCTGAGAAATAAAAATGCAAAAGCATACGTTAGGACTGGATTAGTTAATTAGTCTTTCATGCACAGCAGAAAGATTATTAGTCTAATATTTTGTAATTTTGAAGTAGTCTTTGCACCTATAAATATTACTCAACTGTTTTTCTTCAACTTCTTTCTCTTTGGAACTCATAAAATTAATGAATTTTGCTAGGCCATACTCCAAAAGAAAAAAGGTCAGGAAAGCAGTGACAAGAGAAACAAAGAATAAGTTTAGATAAATATGAGGAATGGGAACAGTATATAGAAAATTTTTTATTCATTCAAGAGATGGTTTAGCAGAAAAATGGTGACCTCAAAACATTGAGAGCTTACAGTAAAATATAAAACCTCTTATAAATAATGGACTAAGAACAAAATGAACTGAAGCCCAGACTAAATTAAACATCTCACTTTTAATTCATCACTCTCTCAGAGCTGTTTTGAACTTAGTTTTGTTTACAGTGTGAAAGAAAACGTTGAAGGTATTTCTCACCCTCTATAGTTAAGACACCAGGATCTCACATTTGAAAACAATTTAGAAATACAGTGAGCAGTTCCTCAGAGACGGAAACAAATCATAAACTGGACACGCAGGCATGAACCTTTCTGCATGTCTACATGAGCTGTTTATGTAAGAAATTTGTCTTTAGTAGGACTGTTCAAATGCACAGACTTTCAGAACTAAGAATGAGTCAAACTCTAGGGAAAAAGCATTCTTTGTATGCTAAAATTTCAAACAGCTCATGACAAGCCCTGTTATCCCGGCTTTGTAAGGGATTGAATTGAGGTAAAAATCCTCCTTTCCCCATCGTTTGAGAGTTTTGAAAAAACCACTTCTTTTCTCCTAATTTAGGGGACTAAATTGAAGGGAAGAAGGAGAGAACACATTTATTTGCCACTGTATTGGTTTAAGGTGAGCTGAACACGCCCTGTTGCTGCAGATTCGGGGCTCAATTGCAGGAAACTGCAGCTCTCGCAGCGATTGCAGGGCTGCAATCGGGCGGTGCCGCTGCATTTGAGGGCGCTTCTTGTGCCCGTGGCCGGGCCCGGAACGTTCCCGCTCGGGAGCGCTCCTGGCACGGCCCGGGCAGTTGCCGGGGCGGACGGGGAATTTGGCGCGGCCGGGCCGGCGCGGCAGTGGCGGAGCCGCGCCGGTGCGAGCCGTGCGGAGCCGAGGGGAGCCGCGCCGGGCTGGCAGAGGCGGCAGAGGCGCTGCTGAGCTGGCCCGGGCGGTGCCGGCCGCTCAGTCCGCTCCGGGCGCGGGGCTCGGGCGCCGCCGGGGCCCCCCGGGCCCTGTGGCGGCCCCGCCGGGCAGAGGGGAGCGGGCGCGGGTCTCCGGGGCGGGGCGGCGCCGCGCCTGCGGGCCGGAGGAGCCGCTTTCCTGCCGGGAGCCGCGCTCCGTCCGGGGCCGGCAGCGCGGGGCCGCCCCCGGGCTCCGGGCGTCGCTGCTCCCGGGGCTGCCGTGGCCGCCCCGGTGAGCCCGCCCCGTGGAGCGGCGCCCGGTAAGGGGAGCTGGGGGACGCTTGTAGCTTGACAGCTGCGGAGTGTGCTTTTCCAAAAGGAAAAGGGGAAAACCCTGACACCCCAGGCTTTTTGTCCGTGGGCTTTGTCAGTATTGCTCTTTAACCGAGCCCCACCTTTAAATACTGACTTGAGCACCTTCTAGAAACAGTGCTCAATACATTCTGCATTCTCTAATGAGAACTTAGGGCTCACGTTTTTCCATTGCTGAGCTAATGCAGGCCCAAGCTGACAATATCCGTGCATCTGATGTTCATTGATCTATTTGTGGTGTTCATTTTCTCGGGGTGCAGAGTTGGGCTTTTTGGGCAGACAGTGCCCCTCAGACCTCAAGGCTTGTTTAATCCTTGTACACGATTTTATGAAGACACAGGCTGGGTGAGGACTTTCTTGTTGCTGCACTAGGGAATAGAATGCGGCAGGTTCCTGCGATATCCCCATGGAAGCTGGAATGCCGGAGGGTATCGATGGGACCAGTTCTCAGGGATGAATCTCGTTCCCGGGCGTCTGTAGCGTGGAAGCGTAGGACACAACAGAGCAGGGCCTGAGGGATAGATGGAGGGATATGAACAGCCAGGTGTTTCATGCTGGTAGCTGAGTTTAGTGTCGCTGATGTTTTCAGAGCCAGAGCAGATTGATTTGATTCCAGTGCACTGGAACAGGGTCCAGACCTTAGAAAGTGTCTCGGTCCAAGACAAACCAGGAGGAAATGCTTTGAGATGAATGTGTTTCTTCTGTTAAAAGGGCGGGTTTCAGTCATTTTTTTAATAGGCTTTCAAGGAAAATTTTTGTAAAGAAAAAGTGAAAAGACTTGTTTCTTTAGTAAGTAGAGTGTATGTAGGTAAGAGAAAAAAAAAGAATTGCTAATGTTAGGTAATAAATTTTCTGTTGTGGAGAAAAAATCAGTAGATGTTGAGGTATTTTTGCAGGTGTGGTTTTGCTTTTTTTGGAGTTGGGGTGTGGCGTGGGTTTTTTGGGTTGTGGCATGGGGTTTTCTGGTGGTAGCTTGGTTTTTTGGATTGGAGTAAAGTTGAATGGTTTTAGAAGAATAAGTTACCATTTTGGGAAATTTTTTTTGGTTTAGCTAATAAATGCGAGATTAGTTTTAAAAAAAAGTAAGAGTTTTTTGGTTTTTTTTCCTTGGTGTTAGACAATATAGCTGAAAGATAATTTGGGGGAGGATGTGAATATTGTATATAAATTGGTAAAATTACAAGCACAAAAATTTGTATGATTTTTAATATCTACTACCACATTTTCTACTAATACTATATCACAAGCAATTCTAAAGCATGCGCACCCATTGCTTATATATATAAGGACTGTTTCAGAAGTCTTGTTAGGATGAATTTCTAAATGACAGATATTTTGCTCTGTGTCCAAACAAATGTCTTGAACTATGATTGCATTGCTTTCACAGATGAACCGTTGTTGTTCTCAGACAATACAAGATTCCAAATTAACATTTTGCCATTTTTCACCAATTTGACAAGCCCATTCTCTATTTTCAAAAGGTAGAGAGTAGATCCATCAGGATTCAGCCCTAATGGAATAATAGGAAATATCAAATGTGCTGAAGCATTGCATATGGTTAACACAAGAGCTGTGGCTGTGTTTGAAATGGGGTCATAAGTAAAATTCACCAAGTGCCACCAGGATTGGAATTCTCTTTCAAAATCAGAGGCACTGTCCCAAATTATTTTCTGAATTTCAGTAGGAAAAGTGGCTTCTTCTCCTTCTCTTATAATTGAGGCAGCAACTGACTGCATCCACAGTTATGCCTGTATACAGCTAAGAGCCAAAGAAATGTTCTTTTGTGTAGCACCAAATGCATCAATTACCAATTTGTAATAATTTACATTTACCTTTTCCCAATTTGGTAATATGTTTGATAACAACCACTGATGTGTTCCCAAAGCCAATAAGGATGACTGCAGTGGTTGTAATTAGGTCAAATGTAGGAAAGGCATTTTGTGCTGTTCTTGTGAGCCAGTGAAGGCTTTCTGAAGATAAGGAAAGCCCCGTATCTCTCTTGAGGAAGACACCAATGTTGTCAGTATGGAGACATGGTGAAGGAGGGAAAGTTAAGAGATACGGACTCTAGCTGGCTCATAGAATGATGTGGCTCCCTGATCACCCCCTGAGAACTTTGTTTCTTTCCTATAACCAATGGGCAGAGAATGAGTATGTTGAGTAAATGTAAATATCCTGTAAAACCATAGAGGCAACGTGTTGCTATAATAAATCTCTCTTATGCACCCTTCTGAGCTGAGTCTTGGTGCTTGCACCGTGTCACGCTCTATAGCGGCATCTGATGGCCACCCTGCGTGATTGCGACTGGACTGTAAAAAAGGAAAGAAAAAAGGGAGAAAAAGGAAGTTGAAGGGTACTCTAAAAATGAGTGAAGGCAGCAAGGACGCTGCAGAGGTCTGGATCTAATTCAGACATCTGATTTGAGGTGAGTGATTGGGAAAAATAATGGGAAATAATTTATCAAACGAGGAAAAGACTGTTTTGTCCACATGGAAAAGACTATTGAAAAGAAAAAATGTTCAAGCTTCTGATTATGCTCTTCGTAGATTAGTGATATGGTGTAAATCACAGGACTTTGAAGCTGATGACAACACTGCCTTCAGTGTCCAGGCATGGAAAAAGGTTGGGAAGAGACTATGGGAAGTGATATCTAAGGGGGATAAGACGGTTGTTGATTTGGCTACTACCTGGAGACTAATGTATGAGGCATTGAAGGAATGGGAAGCAGAAAAAGATAGAGGGGAGGAATTGGAGGAACAGGAATTAGAGCAAGAAATGGAAGTAGAAGAACAGGAGGAAGATGAGGCTGAGCCTGTTGATGTATCTCCCCCTGAGGAGGCTGCTGCAGCTGCTGTGGAGTTTCCCCCAGGGTTTGCTATTGTGTGAATCAGACAGCAGGCTAAGACTGTTCCTCTGTATTTATCTCAAAAGACTGTGTTAAACCTGTGTATACTTCGCCTGCTCAGCAGTTAGTTGAACTGAGTACTAAACCAAAGTATCTTACACCTGCACAGCAGTTAGCAAAAATGAAGTTACAGGAGAAGCTGAAAAACAGGCTGGGTCATTGGCCCTTCTGTCTCTCCCTGACCCATTTGCTCTACCCTCACCCTCCTCCTCCCCTTGGTCGGCTGCTCCCCTCCTCACCCTCCCGTGGCTCAGCTGCTCCCCCCACCTCCACCCACCCACCCACCCCCCCCCGATTTCCCTTGAGCCATCTGCCCCTCCTCTGCCCCCTTTGAGAGTCATCTACCTCCGCCCCACCCCCTTGAGCCCTCTGCCCCCCCCGCCTCCCTCCTGAACTGGTTGAACAAATGCAATCTTTAACATTGTGTCCTTTCTTATCTAGTGATAGTTCTGACGATGAACTGCCGGTTATAAGTACATCTAAAAAGACGGAGGAATCTGTTTCTGTTAGATCTCATAGCAGATCCAGGCCTGCTGTTTCTTGGACTCTGTGTCCCTGCCAGGTGGCTGTGACTCCTCAACACCCTTTGCAGTTTTGGGAGCATGTGAGAATGAAAACAGCTGAAATGGGAGATTGGAATTTGTTAGAGAAAATAGGTCCACCTAAAAGGATGGAGATGGCTGCTGCTGCTGCTTCTGGTGGCCTGTGGCTTTTCCTGTTTTCAAAGCTGCTCCTAATTCAGGACAATAAGATAGCCATCAGGTTTTTGCATGAAGGGTTGTACAGGACCTTCAGTCAAAAGTAGATCAGGTGCTAACTCTTCGCAGGTGATGCAAGTGTTCTAAATGCTGATGTACTTGCACCTTATGATATTGTTCACCTTGCTACGATTCTGTTTCAGCCAGTGCAGTATGGTGTGTTTCAAGCTACCTGGAAACAAATGGCTGAAAGAGTAGCTTTGGACAAGATGCAGTTACCTCAGCACAATCCATGTCACGCTGTTGACGCCTTGCTGGGCAATGGACCGTTCTCTAACCCAGATTTGCAGGCAGGATGGGACCCCCTGGTTCTTGCACAGGACCAGCAGCTGGGTATGAGTGCCTTACTTGAAACAATGGAGATGGCAGCTCCTAAACCAAGGTATATTACCATCCAGCAAGGAGTGAAGGAACCTTTTCTGCAGTTTGTGGAGAGGGTTGCTGCAGCCCTTGAGAAGCAAGTAGAAGATGATGAGTTGAGGCAAATTTTATGCAGACAACTAGCATGTGAAAATGCGAATGATGATTGTAGGAGAATTATTGATTCTTTACCGGGAGATCCCTCACTGTCTGATCTTGTAGTTGCTTGCTCAAAGGTTGGTTTGGTTGAACATAAAATGGCTGCTTTGGCAACAGTCATGAAGTCCTCACCCAGATGTTCTGCTTGTGAAGAATCAGAGCATGTGAAGACCCAATGCCCTCAAACTGCTGGACGATGTGTACACTCTAGGGTAATTTGGACCAGTAAAGTGCCTTGTTACCATTGTGGTAACTTTGGCCATATTGCAAAATTTTGTAAGATCTTTTTCAGGTGGTCAAAAGTGCAGGGAAATTAGAAGAGGAACACGAAGGGGCACGTGGAGACACAAATACCCCGATGACAATCATGAGCCCTGCCAGCGCTACAAAGCTCTCCATTTGTGACTTATACGCAGGGGCCGCGGGAGGCTCGGCAGGGATTGATATACTGGTAGCTGATACAGTAGCTATTTTGACAAGAGGTATATGTAAAGTGCTTCTTGATGCTTATGGTCCAATAGGCCAAAGTTTGAGTGCTTTTCTGATGGGAAGATCTAGTAGCACTATTCAAGGTATTAATGTCCATTTGGGTCTTATTGATTCTGATTATGTGTGACAAATTCAGGCTATGGTGTCTGTTAGTGAACCTCCTGTTGTTATTCAAAAAGGTACTTGTATTGCTCAACTTGTTCCTTTTATGAGCTGTGTTCCAACTGTAGTGGACCAGAGTCGTGGTACTGGAGGTTTCGGATCTACAGGACCACCTCAGGTTCTCTGGACTCAAAAGGTGACAGATGAGCATCCGGTAATACAATGTTTGATCACTGCTAAGGGATATCACCCAGAAACTACAACAATAATCGGGTTTACTTGACACAGGAGCAGATGTAACTATAATTTCACAGCTTGTTTGGCCTCCAACATGGCCCCTCACTCAATCAACCTTTGGAGCTGTTGGGTTAGGTGGGTCAACTGCTGGTGCTTTATCTGCTATCGCGGTCACTGTAACATATATGAAAGGCCAACAAGCTAACATTAGACTGTATGTTACTAATGCTCAGACTAATTTATGGGGACATGATTGCTTAACCCAATGGGGTGTTAAAATCACAATGAATTTTTAGTGGGGGCCACTGGGATGCAGGGCTTTGAACGTCCAGTTGTGTCCTTGACATGGCTGACAGATAAGCCTGTCTGGACTGATCAGTGGACTCTTCCTATTGAAGAGCTTCTTGGACTATGAGGCTTAGTGAAAGAACAATTACTAGCTGGACATATTAAAAAATCATTTAGCCCATGGAATACACCAATGTTTGTAATAAAAAAGAAATCTGGTAAATGGAGACTTTTGCACTATAAACACTGTGATGGCCACAATGGGTGCTTTACAATCAGGTCTCCAAACACCTACAGTGATTCCACAAGGATGGGAAATAATTGTCATTGATTTGAAAGATTGCTTTTTGCAGCCCTTGAGAAGTAAGAAGATGATGAGTTGAGGCAAATTTTATGCAGACAACTAGCATGTGAAAATGCGAATGATGATTGTAGGAGAATTATTGATTCTTTACCGGAGATCCCTCACTGTCTGATCTTGTAGTTGCTTGCTCAAAGGTTGGTTTGGTTGAACATAAATGGCTGCTTTGGCAAGAGTCATGAAGTCCCTCACCCAGATGTTCTGCTTGTGAAGAATCAGTCATGTGAAGACCCAATGCCCTCAAACTGCTGGACGATGTGTACACTCTAGGGTAATTTGGACCAGTAAAGTGCCTTGTTACCATTGTGGTAACTTTTGGCCATATTACAAAATTTTGTAAAGATCTTTTTCAGGTGGTCAAAGTGCAGGAAACTAGAAGAGGAACACTGCAACGCATTGGAGACACAAATACCCCATGACAATCATGAGCCCTGCCAGCACTTTGAAGCTCTCCATTTGTGACTTATACGTAGGGCCAAGGGAGGCTCGGCAGGGATTGATATACTGGTAGCTGAAACAGTAGCTATTTTGACAAGAGGTATATGTAAAGTGCCTCTTGATGCTTATGGTCCAATAGGCCAAAGTTTGAGTGCTTTTCTGATGGGAAGATCTAGTAGCACTATTCAAGGTATTAATGTCCATTTGGGTCTTATTGATTCTGATTATGTGTGACAAATTCAGGCTATGGTGTCTGTTAGTGAACCTCCTGTTGTTATTCAAAAAGGTACTTCTATTGCTCAACTTGTTCCTTTTATGAGTTGTGTTCCAACTGTAGTGGACCAGAGTCGTGGCACTGGAGGTTTTGGATCTACAGGACCACCTCAGGTTCTCTGGACTCAAAAGGTGACAGATGAGCATCCGGTAATACAATGTTTGGTCACTGCTAAGGATATCATCCAGAAACTACAACAATATCAGGTCTACTTGATACAGGAGCAGATGTAACTATAGTTTCACAGCTTGTTTGGCCTCCAACATGGCCCCTCACTCAATCAACCTTTGGAGTTGTTGGGTTAGGTGGGTCAACTGCTGGTGCTTTATCTGCGATTGCGATCACTGTAACACATCCGAAAGGCCAACAAGCTAACATCAGACCATATGTTACTAATGCTCAGCCTAATTTATGGGGACGTGATTGCTTAACCCAATGGGGTGTTAAAATTACAATGATTTTTAGTAGGGGCCACTGGGATGCAGGGCTTTAAACGTCCAGTTGTGTCCTTGACATGGCTGACAGATAAGCCTGTTTGGATTGAGCAGTGGCCCCTGCCTACTGAAAAGCTTCTTGCCCTATGAAGGCTTAGTGAAAGAACAATTACTAGCTGGACATATTGAAAACTCATTTAGCCCTGGAATACACCTGTGTTTGTAATAAAGAAGAAATCTGGTAAATGGAGACTTTTTACACTATAATAAATGCTGTGATGGCTGCAATGGGTGCTTTTACAATCAGGTCTCCAAACACCTACAGTGATTCCACAAGGATGGGAAATAATTGTCATTGATTTGAAAGATTGCTTTTTTACAATTCCATTGTCTGATCAGGATAAGGAAAAATTTGCCTTTACTGTACCTTCTTTAAATCATGAGGAACCAGCCCAGAGATATCAGTGGACGGTTTTGCCTCAAGGAATGATAAATTCTCCAAGTATTTGTCAATGGTTTGTGGCACTGGCTTTATCTAAAATATCCGAGAGCAATTTTCAGCAATTGTTATTTTATCATTATATGGACGATATCTTGACCAGTGGGGAGGAAAATAAACAACAATTGCTGGCTCTGCGAACAATGTGCTAGGGAAAACTTAGAGGCCTTTGGTTTGGTTATTGCCCCGGAGAAAGTCCAAACAGATGCCTGGAAATTTTTTCCTCCACTTGATAATCCTGGCTACACAAATTTCTGCCTCAACCTATAAAGCTGAACATTGATATTAAAACTGCTGTTGATGTGCAGAAATTGGCCTCCTCACCAAGGGATTGAGACAACACCATGCTGTGGGATAACCAATCATCAACACAACCTTTCCTACGACTTACTGTCAGGGATAACTCCCCTCCCAATCAGGGACATTTGAGTGCTGCAGGGGGAAAAAAGGCTGTAGAAGAAGTTGAATTGGCTTTACCATCTAAATTTGGACATACCAGGTTGGATGTTTCCTGTTGGTGTGCAATTGTTGATTTTAAGAGATAATGAAATACCATGTGGATTGTTGTGTCAATGTAATGACAAATGGGAAGATAAATTGGGCGTATTTTGAAGTGGATATTTTTGTCTTTTAGGTCACAGTAAAACCCTTCCAGGTCTGTATGAACTTTTGCAGACATCATTATCAAAGGTTTCAGACGCCCCGGCCCTGAAATCTTTTTCTGTTGTGATCCTGTAACTATTGTCATACCAGTTTGAACAATGGTATTTTGTGCCTGTTTTCAAAATAATCACGAGCTGCAATCTGCTAAAATTTACAAATAGCAATCATTCATCTTCCTTTGGATCCATCTCATCCTTTAGCATTTTGACTTTTACTAAGGAGATTCCTTTTCAGGGAAACAACTTTGTTCTTCAGTACCATGTGGAAGGTAAAAGTTTTTACAGATGGATCTGGTTAGAACTGGAAAGGCTGCTGTAGCCTGGAAGAAAGATGACCACTGGGAATATGAAGTAAAAATGGTTCAACAAGGGTCTCCTCAGTTAATTGAACTTTGTGCCGTACTTTTGGTTGGTACAATATTTCCTAGGCCATAAATATAGTTACTGACTCTGTTTATGTTGCTAATTTAGTAAAGCAGTTGGATCAAGCTGTGTTGTACAATGTAAAGGAGAAACCACTATTTGTCATGTTGTTGAAATTGTGGACTGTTATTCGTAATCGCCTTGACATTCTTTTTTTATTAGCATATTCGTTTCTGCTGGTGTGGATTCTTTGTTGAAGAGTGATGCCTATGTGGATTCCTTGTGGCTGCCTCAGCATGTAAAACGGTGCCTAATGTGTTACAGCAAGCTGTTCTATCTTTGTCAATTTTTTTCATCAAAACAGCTCAGGCACTGTATGAGCAATTTAACTTATCACATAGTGAAGCGAAGTCAATTATTTCTTTGGCTCCTGATTGTCACTATGTCTCATGTCTCAACAATATTTTTGGTACTAATCCTAGAGGCTTATGAGCTGCAATCTGGCAAACAGATGTTACAAAGATGCCTGAATTTGGCCTTTTAAAGTATGTTCAATTTCACAATTGACACCCTTTTCCCATGCCATGGTCGCTCTTCATTGGCAGTGGAAACAGCAAGATGTTATTCGGAAGAACTTTGCCACGCCTTTTCTATCTTGGAAGAAATCACATGTAAAGACGGATAATGGTTCAACGTATGTTTCCTCAGAAATTGAACTTTTTTTCATGCCTCTTGGCCTTTATCTTATTTCCTAGTTCTGGTGTTACTGATTGTTTATGTTGGTATTCCTTTGGCTCCGACAGGCCAAGCAATAATTGAACGTGAAACATTATTTGTTGAAGTTGCCAGGTTGTGGAAAAAAAAAGGGGAATTCTTATTTTATTATGCATATTTGACTAGACAAAGCTATTTATGTCTTAAACTTTTTGTCCTTTACCTGACTTACAAGTGTCTCCTATATTCTACTATTTTTCATCTTTGAATTCAAAACAGTCAAACTTTAAGAAAGGTATTAAGGTATGGGTAAAAGATTTAATCACAGCAAAGTGGACTGGCCCAGTGGAATTAGTAACATGGGGAAGAGGATACGCATGTGTTTTAACAGAAAATGGCTCTCATTGGGTCTCTGCCTGTTGTGTTAAACCTTATTTGGAGAACACAGAAAAGGACAGGATGGGGGGTTCTACAGTGAGAACAAGATGAGTAGGTAATCGCATTGTTTGTTAGGTGGATGGAAGCATGGACCCTCAAGGAATGTGTGGTAAAGATGGTAACTCAAGACAGAGCAAAGGTAGTTATAGGCTTACACTGAAAATCCAAAATTTAAGTTAGTGGATGTTACTTTTGCTTTTTTTCCTTGAATTCTCTTATAGAGAGGTTGGTACTATTGAGAAGTGTGTCTTGTACCATTTCCTTTTGCAGGGCACCGACAGTCTCAAAATAGGGGAATTTGATGCACCTAAGGGAGAAGTGTTGCCTTTGCATAGGAGTTGAATTAGTAGCTGAAGTCTGCACTTTTAGCAACTAGGTTGGTTGCCCATTATGATAGCAGCAACCAGTTGTAAAGTTAAATGGATGCTGTTTGGTTCTAAGTGGTGACTAGGCAGATAACTTGGTCTCTGATTCTGTGTGGGAGTAATTTGATTAGAGGTGAAGGTGTCATTCTGCTACGAATGTGTCATCGGGAAATTGTGAGGTCTGTAACGGTATTTGAAGATCTGTCTTTATGTGTTTTGTTTGTATATGAACCTTAAGACTCTGAGGGTGTGTGTGTTGTGGAGTTGGTAGAAGTTAGTTATCTGTAAGTGAATGAAGAATGGATCCTCCATCTGCTTGGATTTTTGCAAGGGCCCTGCAGAAGTCCTTAGTTGTATTTGTGGGTCAAATATAAAAAGAGGGAATTGTAGGAAAAGACATTCTGTGCTGTTCTTGTTAGCCAGCAAAGGCTTCCTGATGACAAGGAATGCCCCATATCTCTCCTGAGGAAGGTTTTCACCATGGAGATGTGATGAAGGAGAGAAAGTTAAGAGATACAGATTCTAGCTGGCTCACAGAGTGACTGGCTCCTTGGTCACCCACAGAGAACTTTGTTTCTTTCCTATAACCAATGGGCAGTGAATGTGTATGTTAAGTAAATGTAAATATCTTGAAAAAGTATAAAAGAAACATGTTGCTGTAATAAATCTCTCTTGCACTCTTGTGATGGAGTCGTGGTACTTTGTACTGTGTCGTGCTCTATGACGACAATTTTCTTTCACATACTTTGAAGATTACAAACAACAGTTCATATGCACATATTTGTTTTTATGCACATGTTATGAAGGAAACTTTAGGCAGCAATCTGTTAGGCAATGCAGAGATTTTCTCATCAATATGGAGAAGACTGCTTTCAGGACTCGTGAGCAGCAAGGAGAGAGCTCTGCAGAACAGCTTTGCAGCACCAAGCAAGGATTTACTTTTTTTGGGTTTCTGCCTTTTATGAATGTATTTGGAAGTTGCGGACTCTGGTTTAGATCCATCAAATTAAAAGGCTAATATGGTTTACCATCCCATGTAATGTAGATGGAAATTATCTGAATATGCTGCATTTACTTGTATTATGTCTGAAGTATCTCACAATATCTGGAAATGTATGCTGCTGAAATAAACTGTAGAGCTCTGAACAGCTCCATTTAATTTGTTCAAGAATCTCCCAAATCTTTGAAGCTGAGGTTGTTCAGGGTTAGCTTGCTCAAAATGTTTCTTCCTGATATTGCTTAGGAGTTGTGTTTCACAAAATGCCTTCCGAGCCAAATTGCTGATTTCTGTTGGTTTTTTTTTTTTTTAATTTTCCTGTATATGAATGTTACAAATTCCATTACAGTGTACTATTACAGCCTCCGAGGGGGTTCTTCATACAAATGTGGGTTCCTGCAAGCAGTAAAATATTTCTCTTGACTGTCATTTGGGCAGACACCTGCTGATATTTGAGCAATTATTCCAGGTGTAATATTTGTAAAGCAGGGTAAATAATTTGCATGGCTTGTGGATGCCAGGCACATGCTTAAATAAGCTGCACCAATGCTTCTTGAAAAAGCAGAATTGATCCATGCTGAAATTACAGTGACTGGTTAGGAGAGTCATTGTTTTGGTTTAGGGCAAATTTGGGAGAAAATTTCTGAAGCGTTTTTTTTTTAGAAAACAGATTCAAGTGGCTTTTGTTCAAATTGGTTTGGGAAAATATTTTCTTGGAGAAAAGTGGAAAAAATTGTTGATTTAATAGGCAAAGTATTCACTAGTACAAAAAAAAAAAAACAATATTAAAGAATAAAGCTTCTTGTTGCCTTGAAGAGATGACAAACTTAAAAAGATTTTTTGTGGGTTGTACTTTCCGCTTACTTAGTTTTTTATTAGTTTTTCTGGCATTGGGAAATGTTGTGGCCTAGGCTAGGCTTGGTGGTCTATAGGTGCAAGTTGTTGGTGCTCTTCTGGTTTTTCAGTTTAGAGGAGGTTCAAATAGTTCCAAGGAAAACTATAGTTGAGGGAACTTCTCTGCTTCAGCTAGCTAAAAACTAAGTAAAAGCAAAGGAGAGTGCTGTCTTGCTGTCTGTCTGTGCTGTAGTCTAGGAGCTGGAATGTGGAGGAGTGAGTGCAGTTTCAGAAACAAACTGTGTGCTTCTTTTCCCCTCTTTTGCTCTCAGAACCAGTCTTAAAGGTGTAAAATTTATCTTTGGGCTAAACAGATGAATGGGGATACAATTCAGCATCACAAAGTTATCTAGGACATTTCACCCCATATTCCTGTATCATCAGCTTACTACTACACTATATATTCTATCTCTACAAACACATATATTATACATACATTATAGACAATGGTAGTAATATTTAGCAAATAGTGATATTTACACATCATTCTTGCTTAACAATCAGATCTTTTTGAGGTATATATCGTGTTGTTTTATTTTTTTGTATTATTTATTATGTGCAATTTGGTTTCTGAGCCAAGACAATCCCACTAATGAGTTTGTCTGTACTTGAGGCAGAATTAATCTAAATAGTTTTTCTTAATAAACTTTTGATATGTATTACTGGGACTTTGTTTTTGTTTATTGTATGTAAGGGTTTAGATTGGGTAGGGCATGTTTGCTTCGTGGAACTTTGGGTGTTAACTAACTAGGTGGCTTTTGCTAAACCTTGCTCTTAATTGTTTGTAGAGGTCCATTTAATATTTTTAAGGTGGTTTTTACTAGTTTATTGTACTTTTCTATTTTGCTTGTAGTTGGTGTATGGTAGAGGATATGGTATAACTTAATGCTATGTTTTCTAGCATAGGTGTTGATAACATTGTTCTTGAAATGAGTCCTATAATTTGATTTAATTTTTTAGGGGTACTATGCTTTTAAAGGATTTGGTTTTTAAAGCTTAGGATGGTGTTATGGGCTGTAGCGTGAGGCACAGTGTAGGTTTCTAGCTATTTTGTGGTGGTTTTTACTATTGTAAGTACATAGTACTTGCTTTGATGGGTTGGATGTAGTGTGATGTAGTTAATTTGCTAGGCTTCTTTATACTTATATTTTGACTACCACTTACTATACTGTGGGGGTTTTAACTGCTTGGCTTGCTTGATCACAGCACACAACTTATAGTCATGGATCATTTGAGAAATATTGTTTATGGTTAAATCTATTTTTTGGTCTTGTGCTTATTTATAAGTGGCATTTCTACCTTGATGACTTGAGGCATCATGAGCTTATTGACCTAGGAATAACTTTATTTGTGTTGCTAATCTATGTTTATATTTGACAGTTCTATTTTTGTAGTTTGATTTACTTGTTTATTGTTTTGGTGTTTTTTATTAGGTTTTTCTCTGGGCACATGGATATTTATATGGCAGATTTTTATAGATAGCTTTTCTACTCTGGTAGCGATGTTTTTTTACTCTTTAGCAGCCTAAACTGGGGATTTTTATGCTGTTAATTAGTTTTTAAATTTTTCTTAGCTATCTCTATAGAGCATTTGTTACTACCTACAAATTAGTGTAGAGGTAGAGTTTTTGCTACTTTTCTTTTTTAGGAGTGTTTAGGGCTAATTGAACAGTTTGGAGTTTAGCAAGTTGGCATGATTTTTTGAGTACCTTTTGCAGCTTGTTGTGTTGGGTTTTATATGGCTGTTTTCTACTTTTGTTTTATTTCGACAATGCGACAAGAACTGTCAGTGAAAAGAGTGAAATATGTTTCTTTTGCTGACAGTTGTATGGTGGAGTTTGTTTAGTACTTTGTATTTTTTGGCAGTGAGACTAAAGTTTTTACTTTCAGGCTAATTTGTAATTATTTCTAAAATCTTAGGGTAATTTTTTTTTTAGTATGGGTGTTTTGTGTGATGACAGCAATGTACTTGCTCTGTGTGGTATGGGTGGTATGGTGGGTAGAGGGAATATTTGTTTTGAATATGTACTTTAGTATTGGTAGTTGGGGTATTAGGAGAAGTTGTGTTTTAGTGCTTATTATTTTTGAGGTGGTTTGGATATTCTATAAGCTGCTAAAATTTTTCTTTTCTTGGAGTGTAGTTGGCTTCTGATTTTTTTAAGTTTTAATTCTAAAATCTCAATGGTTGGTTTTGAGTTTTATTAGGTATTTTTTGTAAAAGGCTTTAGGACAGATTATGGTTTTTGGTTGTAGAGTATGTTTTTTTTATATTTGGTATTGTCTTGATTGAGTTAAGGGCTATGGTATGAGTGATTTCTTGCTTAATTTGGGCAAAGGTTTCTTGTTGTTTAGGGCTCTCTTGGAAAGTGTTATTTTGTGGGTAACTAGGTAGAGAGGGCTTACAATTTGGTTGTACTTAGGAGTATGTATTCTCTAAAATCTTATGGCACTTAAGAAAGCTTGCGGGTTTTTTCGTTGGTGGTGGTGGAGGTGTGATTTTGTTGATGACATTGGTGGGAATTTGATGTTGTTTATTTTGTTATTCTTAGTAATTGGATTTTTTCAGTAGGTTTTTGGACCTTTTTTGATGGCAAAATTGGCTTTTAGGACAATTCAGATGATTTTTTAAATTTTTTTTGTTTGTTTTTTTACACAATTATATTATTGATGCACTGCAGATGTTTTGGAGCTTTACTTTTTTTAGTGTAGTTTGGATTAGTATATGGTAGATGGTGGACTTGTGTTGCTGTTTTTGGGGTAGTTGGTTTTAGGTATGTTTTATGTTTTTTATGGGAAGGCAAACTGAGTCTTGTATTTTGTTGTTAAAGGAATGGAGAAAAATGTATTTCTAATGCTAATAGTGTTGTATTACTTTGTTGTCTTGGATTTTAGTTTGTATTGGAGTTTTAATATGTTTGGTACAGTAGTACTTGATGGTGGAGTTACTTCACTTAAGGTATGGTAGTTTACAGTTAATTTTTTTTAATATTTGTGTATAGGCTAAATGGGACTGTTGAAGGGTGAATGGGTTTTGTTGATTACTTTTTGGTTTTTTAGTTGATGGATTATTTTATGGATGGGAATTATATTATTTTGAGTTGTTTTGTATTGTTGGTGGTGTATTGCTGAAGTGATAATCGCTATTTGTTGTGTTTTTAATTTTAGGAGTTTTATTGTAGATAGGTTTTTTGATAGTTTAGGTAAGGTGTTTAATTGATGTTTTCTGGTTTTATAGCTGCTATTTGAAATGCTTACTTGAGTTTTTTTTTGGGTTTTAGAAATATTTCTTTTGGAGGAAGTTTATGCTTAAAATGTATCGGGCTTTTGGGCTAGTTACAATAGGGTGTTTCTTCTATTTATTTTTAGTCAGGTTTGCATTAGCTTTTACTAAAGTAAAAATCTTGTGATTTTCTTGTCATGTTAGCAATAGAAAGAGATTTTGTCTTTACATGTCTTGATGGGATTAATGCGCACTGTGCACCAGTGTTGACTAAGGTTTCATATTTTTGTGGTTCTGATGTGCTACTCTAATGAATTCACACAGTCTAAAAACCACAGTTTTCTCTAGCCTCTACTTGGCTAGAGGCAGGGCCCCTCTAAGCTTGGTTTTGGGTTTTTTTGGGCTTTTTTTTGGAGGTTTTCTTAGGGGGATTGGACATATCATCGTCATTATACTTGGCAGTTCAGCTATGGACTATTGAAGCGACTTTTTTTTTTGGTGGCACTTTTTTACTGAGTCTTGTTGTTTTTCAATTCAAGCACTTGTGCTACAGCAGTAGTAGATTTTCTATCTCATCTCTTCATGTTTTCTGTACAATCACGCAGGAAGAACTACAGCTCAGCTTGTGGGGTATACTTTTTATCTTTATTTGGGGGACATTTGTGTTTGGTACTAGAACTTTTGATCTGTATTGCTGAGATTTGGAGAAGGTCTTTTTTAATCTCTGTTATGAATGAAGTTCCATATGTTTAATTTAATAAACAACAAAATTGAATTTAGCAGCAATTATAATTGAACAGCAATTGTATATAAATGAATACAATCAAGTATATTAAATATAATCAAGCACATACAAAAAAATTTGGCAGTGATTAATTAAGTATCATTAAGGTTGGTATAAAGCATAAGCAAAACCCACTGGGATACAGGGAGGGCTTCGCACTCTGCCTCACGTACAAAACAAAGTAATCCAAACTAAACTTACATACTGTATGCAAATACATATTGATCAATTTTTTTCGTAAATCTCCTCCCATTTTCAACTCTTGAAATCTTCGTCACTATGTGCTATACTGCATAGCACATACTCCACTTGTTGTTAGGGGGTCTCCTGGCCTTTTGGTGGTCTCTTCAGAGGAAGGCTTGCCGTCTTCCTTGCTGTCCTCTGAATAACCTTGCAGGTTGTGCATGTGCATTAAGCTTTGTGTTAGGTAAGTAAGCATTATGTTCCAAAAAAAAGCCTTATTATTTCATAGATAAAACCTCAACTTAGATTCCATACCTGGAATCATCCCAGCTTTTTTCATGTGAAGGCCGATTCTGTTTTGGGATCTAGCTTATCTCAATACTGCATCCTGTGTCCTATTTTTCACATGTAACATCTGCAAAGGGGCCCATCTGCTTTGTGACTCTAATCACATATACTTTTCCGTTATTACTTTATAACAATTATTTTCTAAAATATCGATATACTTACAATTTAGTTAGCACGAATGGTATCCATTTATCACTATTTCCCCCATTTCCCTTTTTAATCATATTGATTAGTGATTTTTATTAAAAAACTGAATCTTGGTATCTTCTAAATTCCCAATAATGCAGGTTTTCATGTTCTCTCATTTCTGCTTCTAATTTTTCTAACATCTCCCATGATGCATCAAGCTATTTGCACTCTTCCTCAGATGTGGTTAGCATTTCTTGTGCTAGTGTATTCTCTTTACATTTGGTCAACCTCTTTTCAGTTTCTTTCCCTTGAGTGTGAGTAGATCTTGCTTTTAATATCATCAAAGAATTTGGTTTCTTTTTTGCTGCCAATTCTGGATCAATGGGCATTGCTGTAATTTGCAGTCCTTGAATTACTGAGTGGATTAGTCTAATAAGGCATGGAATCATACAAGGTAAAAACAACAATCCTAAACCAGAACATATTAGAATAAATCCCAGCTTCTTCCACCAAGCACCTCCAAAGAGGTTATCCCACCAATCAGCTTTCAGAATAGAATTCCACTTTTGAACTGGTACATGTGTCACTCAATTTCTTCAGCAAGTTTTGTGATAGCTTCCCCATGATCATCTATCTCCACACAGCACTCAGATTCGTTTAATCTTCCACAAACTCCCCCTTCTTCTGCTAACAGATAGTCTAGGGCAATTCTGTTTTGATATACAAATGCTTGCATTTATGAATGCTGCTTGGCCAGCAATTTTAGGGCATTAGAAGTATGGTTTGAAACAACCTCAACTACTGCCGGAAGCCTTATCAACTGATTCAATAGATAAATTTGGGTTCTACATCCCTAAGATCCATCCTCAGCCCAAGTAGCTATGTCATAATAGGCTATAATTCTTTCTGCAGGCCGTTCATCTTCCCCCAGTTCTGGTTTCCTCCTGCTTTTGCAAAGTTGAGGTTTAAGTCTCTTTTATTCCTTTCTAGGGTTTCATAAAGTGGTGTTCCTAGTATAATTCTCCTGGACCTTGGTATGATGAAGAAGGAGGGTTGTATAACTCCTAAGGTACAGGTTCCTTCCCACTTTTGAGGTAACTCACTGTATGCTCATTGCCCACAAATCCAATATATTCCATCTGGGGTTTCCATTTGTTATCTG
The DNA here is from genome assembly GCA_024865655.1 of Emberiza elegans. Classification (NCBI taxonomy): domain Eukaryota; kingdom Metazoa; phylum Chordata; class Aves; order Passeriformes; family Fringillidae; genus Emberiza; species Emberiza elegans. The sequence goes on along the minus strand of JALJVW010000238.1, from coordinate 91,270 downwards.
TTTTATCTGGTTGTTCCCAATAGGATTTTAGGTCATTTATGGGTTGGTAGGGGTTAGCTCCAGGACTTCTATGCCAGCAGAAATCAGTTTGATTATCCCACTCACAATCCATTTCTTTTGTTATTCCCCAATATCCAGTAGGAATTCTGGATCACCAGGTCTTAGCATTATTATCTGAATTTACTACTAAAGTAGATATACAAGGAGTATATCCCAGCATTTCACTGTATTTCCTTCCTTCTCGAGTTATACAAACTGTTCCAATTACTTGATGACTCAAAATCCATCCCCCAGGGTCATTTTAATGTCTTGGAAATTTGAGTATGATTCCATTTTAAAAATCGTTCTGGAGCTAGACTGTCACCTCTCCACGGCCATCTTTCAGCCATTTTAAGTCCCCCAAAAATCCAGCATTTGGATAATCCTAATTCCGTGGCAATTTCTTGCATCAAACATAGAAAAAAGTTCTTAGTTGAGGTTGGCAAATCCCAGTCGCTATACTGCTGTTTTAACTGTTTGTACAACTCATTCAGTTCCTCCAATTCTTTCCCTGTGATCCTTTTCATATTCCTTTTTGTTTCATTTTGTTTTTCTTCTATTTTCTCCTTTAATGCTTTACCTCTTACATTTGTACTTGAATCATTTCCATTCTCATCTTTCGTGAAACAAAAAAATGTTTCATATCCAGGACAAATTTGATCATTGTAAGGATAAGGAACTTGTCCATTGAACCCTAAGTTTTTCCCTACCCAATGCATTTTTCTATTTTTAACACAAACATCTATAAAACTGCTGCAATCGTAACAGGCAGCACTAACATATGGATGTGCCATGAACACAGGTTCCATCTTGTCCCTGACTCACATAGAGTGATTGCATTTGTCATAGGGATCAGAATCATTGGGACTTTGTGTTGGGGAAGATGAAACAGGAAAGCCTTATAAATATGATTGCCTGGCAAAAGATTTTGAGAATATAGAAACTATAAGCGAGATTGAAATGAAAGCAAGCTCTGAGATCCCTTAGTTACTGAACAACAGGAAAATAATGGTGTGGCCAACTGAAGGTAATCCCCTTTTGATGAAACAAGACCCTCTGCTTGTTGGCAGGTCCAAGCGTTCGAGTAGACCCTACCAGCTTGGCAGAAGGGGTCCAAAGAGTAGTTTTTAGGGTTTAAAATGTAACACAGTATGGTAATGTAGTGATTCTTATAGGCTGTATGTAAATCATATAGGATTTGTATATTGTACTAGATTGGTTAGTAAGAATAAGAATATTCAACACAGAAGAAGATTTATTGTTTTGTAACAGGAACTTTGCTCTCTTACCCATTTTACTCTCTTATGTTTTTGCTCTCTTACCCTTTTACGCTTTTTCCCTCTCATCCTCTCTCCCCCTCTCTTCTCTTGGACCTGCTCTGAGCTGTGGCTGGCAGCTCCCAGCAGGGCCCTGCACCCAGGCCCTTCACAATAAACCGCAAGTTCCACGACCTGGCTTCAGAGATCTCTCGTCTCCATCCCTCCCAACCGCCCTACCCCCCAACGCTCCTACAACTTTTTTTTTGCATAGTTTGTTTTCTCATTGCTTGTTCTTGCGCTGCTTGTTTTATCATCGCTTGTTCCTGCATTGCTTGCTCCCTTCTTATTTCTCAGACTCTGTGCCAGGCAGCTTTATGGTTTTGGCCAGTTGCCAAGGGTATCATAATAAGCACAGTGAAAATTACCCTCAATAGTTCTCACTTTCTACCTTCCTCAAGGCCCCTTGGGTTGCAGCCAAGGGCCAAGATGTCAATCTTCTTGGTAGCAAAGTTTATCTCCTGGGATCTACTCACTGGTACATTTGGTCCCCCTGGTACCCTTAGCCTCATAAAGTTTGTATGAGCCATTTTAACTATTTTTGTTTCCAAAATGGCACAGATTACTTAGAGTTTTGCAGCACTGCCCTATCTCTCTCTCTCCCTGGGTTAGTCAGCTACTTCCTTTTTTTTTTTTTTTTTAATCTAAATCACCAAAGCTCCTGAGATGTGCCAACTACAATAAGATCTGCTTTCACACTACTTCAGCTAACTATCCACTTTGTTGGTCGCTTTTTGCTCTGAAGTCAGGGTTTGTTATTAAGTCTTCATTGCCACCAATTGACACACTCGGAATGCCAGTCTGTGTCAGGAATGTGTCTGTGGCGTGGCACACAGATTCCTTCTCCACAGCAACTGTTAATTATGATACACTGGTCTATAATATTATGGATTGTTTGCTCTCTTACCCACTCAAAAACTAATACAGCAACGATTCATTTAAATTCTAAATTCTCTATTAGTCGAACTGCTGCATAAAAGGTTCAAACTTCCTGTCTCAAAGGTGTTCCAAAAAATCACTAAAAAGGCTTTCTAAAGTTAGCTGTTCACACATGCTATCTGTTATGAACAGAAAAACTGATAATTTTTAGTGTGGAGAAACAAGTTACAAATAGCTAATTTAACCACTTTTGCTACTAAAGTGTTATCTGTGTTATGTAAATTACCAGTCGTTCTCGCTAATGATTCCTTTTGTATTAGTGGCCGAGGCCGAGCTGAAAAGCCTTTTGTATTAACACTAAAGGTGTGAGAGAACTGCCCGGGGCAGGGACAGTAAGGGAGAGATGAAACTTGAGGCGGGGACATGCAAATTAAACTGTAAAAGACCAGAGTGCTTTGAGACACCGCGACCTCAGACATACAGAAGAGAACCCCAAAACAACGAGCCAAAATGAAATTGAGAAATTAGAGTGATGTCCACGTGTGAGGAACAAGCTACTGAACTTACAGAGACGCTGAAAACCTTAGGAGCCCCTCGCCCTGAGTGCAAGAGTCATACAAAGCCGGGACCCCCGACCCCTGGAGAGCAGCCGAGTAAGATCGGGCACGCCCACAGCTCCTACGAGGACAGGACTTGCAACTCTGCCCCCAGGGGACAAAGCTGTGACTCATTCTCGTCCTGCGAGCTACCAGCTACCTGGAGGAGTCGACGGAAGCTGCAGACCCGTCGAACCACCCCTATCCTGAGCTGATCGTTTTTTAATAAAGGCATTAAAAGGAGAAAAAGTCTCCTGCCCTGTTTATTTCACTATCCAAGGAAGCTAAACAAATCAATTGCCTCTCTTTCTTCTGCTCTGGTTACTCTCCACCACAAGGTGAAGCAAAACGTACAAATAACACAAATCCATGGGCGACACTCTAAGCCATGCTTAATACACTTCCAGTGTGTTAATTGTTTTTGGACTCTTAATAACAGTCTCTTTTTCTGGAATTGCAGCTCCTCAATAAATTCTGTTAGTGTTAATTGGTGGAGGCCTCTGAGAAAATTTTCAATCTGCCTGGACTGTTCCCACTGATCAAGGAAGTGTCAACTCCTTTCCCATCAGCATTGTTCTGGCTCCAGACTCAACAGAGTTGTGATCAGCAGCCAATCCAGAATGCCTAATTTTTCTAATAGATTAAAGATAGTTGTGATTACAAAACACAAACCTTTAATGGTTAATTATCAAAGGAGTTCTGTGGTCTGTATTTAAACAGATTAAGTGAGACAATTAATTATCTTTTTCTGTTGTTTCTGGGTATCTCACTATGTCCACATCTCACTTTTATTACTCTTTGTTGTTCTTGCAGTGTTCTCAAAGCCACTAATCGTTCTGCGTGATATGCTAAGTAAATAAATGCTCTTTGTGCTTGATCTTCTATTATAAATTGTTGCAAGTAAGTATCAATGCTGGTCTGTGCTAAAACCCGATTGTGCATTCTAAACTCTTGCTCTATTATACTAAAACATCATGAAATAAACAGGGCAGGAGACTTTTTCTCCTTTTAATGCCTTTATTAAAAGTGATCAGCTCAGGATTGGGCAGCTTGATGGGTCTGCAGTCTCTGTCGTGTCTCCCCGAGTGGCTCGCAGGAGGAGGATATATGCAGCTTTGTCCTCGAGCTGGAGTCTAGTCCTCGTGGAAGCTGATTTGGGCATGACCCAGATGTTCTTGTAGACTGCCCCTCTCCCCTCCGGGGTACTGGCTTCGGGATGACTCCCACAGTCAGGGCGAGGGGCTATGAAGGTTTTCAGCATCTCTGCAGGCTCAGCCCTCCACTCCTCATGCTCGGACATCACTCCAATTTCTCAACTTGATATTGGCTCGTTGTTTTAGGGGTCTTTTCCATACATTTCAAGTAGTAGCTTCTCATGGCATGCTGGTCCTGAAGTTTAATCTGCATGTCCCCCTCCCACATTTCGTCTTCTCTCCCCACTGTCGGAGGAGGTCCACGCCTTTTACTGTCTGTAGAGAAGGGCTATCAACTCAGTCCCGGCTAGGGCCTTCACCGATACAAAAAGAACTATTAACGACAACGACTCGTAATTATCATAACAAACAGGTAGCACTTCAGCAGCAACCCTGGTCTGACTTAGTTTTTGTAACTTTTTCTTCACAAAAAAAAAAATTGGCAGTTTTTTTGTTCATAACAATCATATACAATTAATCATGAAAGCTACATCTCTTTGGTCCCAAGGTGTCACGATCCACTCATACAAGCAGGGGTTGTGATGGTTCATTTTACTGATCTCGGGGTGCAAAACACAGTGGGGATTTCAGTATTAATGAAAACAAATGCACCTTTTATTGAATGACCACAGCAAATGCGATAGAGAGATTAAAGGAGAGAAAAAACATAGAGAAAGGGGAGAGAGAAAGAGGGGGGGTTGAAGATACCAAACGCAGAGATGAAGTCCTTTGCAGTCCAGCCAAGGATCCACCTGTTACATTGGGGAAATCTTGAAATCTCTGGTTAACTCAGGGGGTTTTATTATGATAAACCATAGTGGAGGGGGAACAGGTAAGTCTATTGAAAATTGCCGAGGGGGAAACAGATACAATAAAGAATAGATGTAACAGGTAGTCCATGTTCTCAGCAGTAGGCGAGAACCATTGTCTTCTTGGTCCAATGGCCACACCTTCAGGCAAATATCTCGCTTTGGTCAGGTTGGCTCCCCCACACACCTCCCTCATGATAGGTGTTTCAGTCTCAGTCTTTGGGAGGGGGGAGCTTCTCTGTATAGATATCTCATGTCTTGGTGCTTGAAAGAGAGGCTTCTTCCATCTCAGTCCATCTGTCACGGTGGTTGAAAAGCAGATGAGGGGTCTTCTGTGGGGGAACCACCAAAGGTCACCCCAGAAAAGTCCAACCAGGCCAAGAGGTGGGGAAATTCACATGCTATTGGAGCAGGACCCATGAAGCAGGTGCAAGCATTCAGGGCAAGTTGCCCCCATTTACCAGGCTCAGTGTTCCATGGCAGCAAACACACCTGCAGCCAGTATCTTGGTAAACCAGCAGGGTTCTCAGGATCTCGGTGAGCAATCATTTCAAGCAAGGCCAGAATTCTGACCAGGGTCTTTTCAGTGGTCCAAGTTTCTGTCCTTTCATCTTGCTTGTGAGGCAGATGAGAGAAACTTCGGGCAGAGACTACACAAGGTACAGCTGTTCTGTGCCAATATAGTTGTCTTAACCACTTCATTTTCACCACTTTACATTTTACTATGCAATAAGGGGCACATCGATGACTATGTTTGGATATCCTGGGGTTGTGTTATTCTTTTGACATGTGGGTAGCACACCAAACGTATCACAGGATTACATGAAATCCACAGCCGAAAAGGATTTTCCATATGACCTGTAGCCTCTGGGCACCAAGTACTCTCATCAGCCATGTCATGGATTAATTACAATTTCACTTTATTTTTGGACCTTAGTAAAAAAGGTTTAATCAATTTTAAGTCCTTTTTAATTTTACTTTCAGATCTCCTGGTGTCGAAATAATTTTCCAATCTTTATTGGGTATAGGTCCTTTTACCTGTGAAGCACGAGTCCAGCCTCTTTCTGCCATTCAAACTGCGGTTTCTGTGGTTAAAAGAACAAGAAACAGTCCTTTCCACTGAGGTTCTAAACTTTCCTCTCCAGCACTTTATTGACATACTGTCCTGGTCGAACAGAATGTATTGGAAAATTGAGGGGAGTTGTCTGAGCTAAGATGCCTTTCTCTCTTAGCTCCCTCAAATTGTTTGCGATAGTTGTAATATACCCCTGAATGGTTTTGTCCCCGATTACTGAGGGATCCATTGTCATCCCTTGAGGGTAAGGCAATCCATATAACATCTCATATGGTGAGATCCCAGTTTCAAAGTGGGGCTTGGTTCTAATATTTAACAGGGCCAAAGGAAGGCACCTGGTCCAAAGCAGTTTGGTTTCTATCATTAACTTAGTTAGTTGCCATTTAATAGTTTGATTCATCCTTTCAATTCATCCTGAGCTTTCAGGATGCCATGGGATATGATATTCCCAAGTAATTCCTAATGTTTGACTAAAGTTTTAAATTATTCCTGATCCTAATCAATACCCTGCACTAATCCAAATCTTGGAATAATATGCTCCAGCAAAATCTTGGCTACTGTTTGAGCTGTAGCTTGAGCCACAGGGAATGCTTCTACCCACTGAGCCAATTGATCTACTGTAACCAATAGATTTTTCCACCGGCCCACTCTGTGTAATTTGGTAAAATCAACTTGGATCTTTTCAAACGGCCTGTAGGCTGTCCAGCAGCCTGCAGAGGGAGGACTCCTCAACACCTTTTCGTTCACTTTTTGACAGGTGAGACATCCCTGAGTAATTTGTTTCCCAATTTCAAATATTCCTATACACCCATAAAATTTTAGAAAGTGATCACAAAGTGCCTTTGTTCCCCACTGAGTCTGTCAGTGTAAGTTGTCTAGGATCTGTTGGGCTAAGGGCTGTGCTACTATATTCCTACCATCAGGGAGAATCCATTGTCCCCCTTTCAGAGTTGCCCCTAGCTACTTTATGGCTTCTACCTCTGCTAAGGAAAAGCGTAGTGTTTCGTTCTGTGTTTCTGCTTCATGAAAAGTCATAATTACACTGCTGTTTTCCCTCAGGGCAGCTTTTTTAGCTTCATCATCAGCCAAAGTATTTCCTCTTGTTTTAATATCTCTCCCTCTCTGGTGTCCTTTCATATGAACTACTGCTATCTTTTTTGGACCCTTCAAAGCTTTGAGTATTTGAATTACCAATTCCTGGTGTATTAATCCTTTTCCTTGAGTGTAAGTCCCCCTTTCATTCCAAATTTTTCCAAAAGTGTACACTACTCCAGAAGCATATTTTGAGTCTGTGTAAATGGCCCCTTCCTGATCCTTTAATAATAACAATGCATGAAATAACACATAAAGTTCACAGGCTTGTGCTGACCAGGATGGGCTAAGGGGACCATGTTCTTTTACTCTAGTTTTTCTCCACTAATTATGGCATACCCAAATTTTCTTTTCCCATCTATCACTCGAGATGATCCATCTATAAATAATTTTTCTCCTGTTTGTATTTCCTGTTCTCTTAGGTCTGGATGTATTTTTGTTTGAAGCTCTATGACCTCTGTGTAGTCATGTATTAATTCTTCCTCTAGGACTCCCTAGAGAAACTGGGCAGGGCTCTGTACATTTGTCACTCTCAGCTCTAATTCAGGGGAGGTTGTCAAGATAGACTCATATTTTAATATTCGGCTATCAGTTAACCATTTTTCAGCCTTTTGAGTGAGAATTCTTCTAATATTGTGGGGAGTGTATACTTCCAATGGTTCCCCAAAGGTTACTTTTCAAGCCTCTTCTACTAACAAAGCAGTTGCTACTAGAGCTTGTAAACATGTTGGCCAATCCTTACTAACTGGATCTAGTGATTTGGAATAATATCCTACTGGCTATCGCCTTCCCACCCAGTCCTGAGTCAATACTCCATAAGCTGTTGGACCAGTTGTATTAACAAATAATTGAAAAGGCTTGTCTAAAAAGGGAAGACTTAGTACAGGAGCATGCAGTAGGGCTTCTTTAACTTGCTCAAAAATTTCCTGATCCTTTTTGGTCCATTTTAAGGGATTTGATGTTAATTTATCATGTAAGAATTTTACTTTTCCACTGAATCCTTCTATCCACTGCCTGCAATACCCCAGAAGACCCAAAAACTGCCTTATTTCTCTTTTTGACTTCAGGGGTCCCATGTTTAATATTCCTGAGAGCCTGCCAGGGTTTAGTTTTTCCTTCCCTTACTGATCCAATGACCTAAATACCACACTTCTGACTCCACAAATTGATAATTTTGACCTGAATGTCTTCAGCCTATTTTCTCCCAAAAAATTTAAAAGCTTAATAGTACCCTTTCTAGTTTCCTCTTCCGTTTCTCCTGCTACTAACAAAACATCTACATACTGTAGCAATTTAATTCCTTTGGCCAACTCAAAGAACTTCAAAACATTTTCCAATGCTCTCCCAAAAAGATTCAGTGAATCAGTGAAACCTTGGGGTAGTACTGTCCACCTAAGCTGTTCTTTTCTGCCTGTGTCTGGATCTTCCCACTCAAAACTGAAATAATCCCTGCTGCCTTCATCCGGAGGGCAAGTCCAAAAAGCATCCTTTAAATTCACTACACTGTACCAAGTGTAATTAGGTGGTAATTGGTTTAGTAATGTGTATGGATTAGCTACTACTGTAGAGCAGGTAATGGTTCTTTGATTCACCACTCCAAGATCCTGAACTAGTCAGTAACTACCATTGGGCTTCTTTACCAGAAGAATGGGGGTGTTAAGTGGAGACATACAGGGTTCTAATACTCCCTGATGTATTAAATTCTCAATTGCCAATTTCAATCCCTTCCAACCCTCTAATGATATTGGATATTGTTTTACTCTAATGGGGATTTCTGGTTTCTGTATTTCAACACTAATAGACTGAATGTTTAACTTTCCTACTTCATCGGAATACCATACAGTGTCACTAATCTCCAGATTATCATCTTCCGTTAAAGAATAGATTTTAAGTTTTCCTTCACAAGGTGTTATTTTAATCCCCAAGGTTATTATTAAATCCCTTCCGAATAAATTATTATCAGCCTCAAGTATAAGTAACAAATCATTCAATCAAAATTTTTTTTGCACATTTCAATTTGCACATTTTTAATCACAGTGACCTGAAAATCTTCTCTCTTAACCCAAATTACTGGGACACATCCACAGCTTATTTCACACACTGTGATAATTTTCTAACTGTGCATCTAGAGACCCCTGTGTCCACTAAAAATGTGATTTCTTCATTGTGAGGACCTATCTCCATGTTTGCTGTAGCACACACCTCCCCTGGTGGACTTGGATGTCCGCGAACCCCCTCCCCTCCCTGGGACCAAACATCCGGGTGCCCCCTTCCCCCGGCCCCCTTTCCCCCCCCCCCCGCCGTGGGACTCAGGCGTTGGGAAATATTGACTGACGGGAGGCTGGGGGAAGGGGGGACACCGAACCACCCACAGCAGGACAGGGTGGGAAAAGCCTTCCCCACCCCCTCACTGCCCCCCAGAATTTTCCCAGAATTCCCAGGATTTTATCCCAGGTCACACGCAAATGTTGTTTTCTCCCAGGTTTCATTTTGGGGGTGAAAGCACAGTATTGGGACTTATAAAAATCCAGGTTTTCTGGATCTGAGGCTGTTTGAGGATGATGCCAGTGATAGGACCTGGCCACCCAGTGAAATGTCAATTTTCCACATCTCTGGGTGGGAAGAAAGGCAAAATCAAGGGGGACTTTCTGGCAGTTTCCCCCAATTTAGGGTCTTTCCCCCCTTTTCTGGACTTGTTATGCCCATTTTTTAACTCTTTCCCCTCTGTTATTCGTCTCTTTCCCCAATTTGAGAGTGTATTTCCCCCCTTTTTATATGCTTTTCCTTTATTTTGGAATCTTTTTTCCTCCTTTTCTAATGCTTCTCTCCCACCCCTCTTCCCCCCTTTGTGGGGGGTTCTTTCCCCCATTTCTGTTGTCACTCTTTTTTGTCTCTCTTTCCCCCTATTTTTTTGCATTCTTGCTCCTTTTTTAATATTCCTTTCCCCCATTCTTGGGTCCTTCACTCATTTTTGGTGTCTTTCCCATCCCTTTGAGTTTCTATTCTCCTTTGGGGGATCCTTTACACCTTCTTTTCTCTTTTTTTGATCTCTTTCCACTTGTTTCGGTTCTTTTCCTCTGTTGGCTCCTTTCCCCATTTACGGGTCTCTTTTCCCATCTTTTGGGGCTATTTCCCCCACCCCCCCCCCGCTCTTGCTCCTTTTTTTGGTCTCTTATCCTGAATTTTGGGGTCCTTTCCCCAGTTTTGGCTCTTCCCCCTCTTTTTGGTCTCCTTTCCCATCTTTTCAGGGCTCTTTTCTCCCTTTTGGGGAACTCTTTTTCCTCTTTTCAGTCTCTTTTCCATCTTTTGGGCCTTTTTCCCCTTCTTTGGGGGATTCTTCCCCCTTTTTTTAGGCTAATTTTCTCCCCTTTATTGGCACTGTTCCCCCTAGTGCCACCCACAAGACACCCCAATCCCCCCTCTCCCAGTGTCCCCCTGCTGTCACCCACCTGGGTGATTGTGGATGTGACAGCCTGATCAGAGAGAGAGAAAGCTAGATAAGTTTTCCCAGAATTGGCCTGGGGAGGTTTAGGGAGCTGGGGATAAACAATGACAGCCAAATATTAAAAAAGCCTGCAGGTGGTGTTTTTCTAATAATCTGTTTTTCTCATAAGATTGTTTACAAATGGGTGTCTTGTTAATTAGCCAATCAGGTGAAATGTATTGATTAAATGACCAATCAGGTCCACCTGTCACAAACTAAGCTATAAAAGAAGCGAGGATGAAATAAACGAGAGTTTTTGCCACTTTGCTTTCTAATCCGACTACATGTCATCTCTGACTCAATGGCGACAGGTGAAGTCGGGTGCCCGCCAGGCCTCGGCCAGTGCCCGCGTGTCGCTCGTCACCGTCCCGTCGGGCCCTCGCAGGTCATTGCTGGCGGCACCATCGTAGTCGCCACAGAGGCCACAGAGCCTCGCCCGCGCCTCCCTGGGCACCTCCACTGTCACACCCACAGTGCCCAGTTCCACCAGAAATCCCGGGGTTAGACTGATCCGGAGGGTCGTGCGAGTCTCCGTGATGGTCAATGGTCCCAGGAACTCCGCGGGCAGGAGGGTAGGGATCCCGTTGAGCTGGAAAACACCGAATTAATGGAAAAAAGGGGATTTGGGGCGATGCAGGGGTGAAGGGTAGTTAGAAGAATCTGGGTGGAAAAGAGGGAGTTTATGGACAAATGATGGGATGCATCAAGGCATGGTGGGGTAGGATGAGGGACAACCCACGTAGGTGATTCTCTGACATGAAATTGGGAGAATAAAGAGCAATTTTGGTCAAAATTATGGGGTGTGTCAATTTATGGATGTCTTTTAGTGACCATGACCCACACAGGTGCTTCACTGGCAGGAAACTGGGAGCATAATAGAGCAATTTGGGAAAAATTAAGGTAAGAACATCCTGTGGTGCTGGCAGAATGGGACAACCCATGTGGACTCTTACCAGGTCTGAAATTAGGGAAAAATATTAATTTTTGTTTAATTAAAATGAAGGCTAGAAGGATGTTTAGGGTGACAACATGCAGTAGTGACAGTATTTTTGGGTACCAGCCAGGGTGGTGAAAACTTACCCAGACTTTCCCGTTCCTCTGCACAGTGATGAGGCCGTGCCGGGTGAAGAGGTGAAGTGCCACCACTGCCGGCTGGTCCCCAGCATCCCTGACGTCCCCCAGCAGCCGGAACCACATGGGGTCCCGGGGGTCACACACGCTGGCTACCACATAGATGCCAGTGACCAGGATGGGCCCAGTGACACCATCAAAGGTGACAAAGCGAGTTGCAGGGGACAGAGCACAGCGCCCTGGGTGTGCAATGCAGGTACGGGTGCCATCATGGAGGCCGCAGGTGTGGCCGAAGGGGCAAGTGAAGGGGCGGCACTGGAGGCTCCCGGGCCCTCGGCAGGTGCAGGATTGGGAGCAGTCAGAGGTCAGGATGGTCTCAGCAATCTATTTTTCATGGATAAAATGTGAAAAGTGGGGAAAAGTGGCCTAAAATGGTCAAAACATGGGGATGATGATGCTGTGAGGTCTCATGGGAGGAAGGAAGGAGGCCCATGGCTCACATATCCCCTGTGTGTCTCCATATTCCCAATGGGTGCCCTTGGGGACCACCAGCGTGCCCCCAGCATGTGGCCATGTCCCCACACATGCCCATGTCCCCCATGGGGGGCACACTGGTGGGACTGTGACCTGCTGGGGGACACTGGGAACACTGGTGCAGACACAGAGAGACACTGGGACATGCTGGGAGACACTGGGAAGGATACTAAGTTACCCCACTAAGAAGCTGGGATGCATTGGGAGGAACTGTGGAGGAAACAGAGAAAAATTGGGAGGGATTGGGAACACTGGGGAAGAAACTGGGGGAGAACTCGATTGCCCTGGGAGGGACTGTGGACAATACAGGGAATACCAGGGGAGACTGGAAGGGAAGAGAGACCCTGAGCTCTCACTGTGAGGTGAGACCCTGGGCTAAAGGGTCCACTGAGGATGTGTTTGGGGAAAGTGGGACACACAAGAGGAAATGGTGACATAGGGGATACTGCAGTGTACTGGGAGGGACTGGGGACACTGGGGGGGCACACTGAAGGGACCCAGGATCATCATGGGGTGTGGAAGGGGCTAATAGCGGGCCTGTTAGCTAAAGGAGAGAGAAGAAGCTGAGAAATAAGAAGAAGCTGATAAGGAGCTCTCTCCAAGGCTGTGACCAAGCAGACCAAGAGAAGAAAGATAAGAGAAGCTTGCAGCTGGACAAAGTATTTTTAGAAAGTTAGTTGAAGTCACTATAACTTTTCACCAATAGCATTATGTTGACTTACTGTGGCCAATAGTTAGGGTAGAAGAAGCATAAACAATTGGAAAGTGTATAAAAGTCAGCCATGTTCAATAACAAAGAGCTGCCAACTGAGACTGCTTGTGGTCTCTGCTTTGTGTTGTGACTGCCTCAAGAGCAACAATGGGGAGCTTGGAAGGAGCTAAGGCTGGAACTGGGCTGTACTGGGAGGCACTGGGGCCACACTCACCTGGAAGTAGCGCCCCTGGTGGAGGCAGCCGCAGGTGCCCGGGAGGACGCAGCGGGCCCCGTCGAACAGCAGCCCCTCGGCGCACTGACACCCCTCAAAGCAGCGCTCACTGCAGGGGGGCGGGGCTGACACACCTGCACAGGTGTGCTCACAGGTGCGGGCACACAACTGGTAGTGGCTCTTGGGAGGGCAGGTGAGGGCTGGGAAAAGGAGGGAAGAAACAAAGGGAGTCAATGGGGGGCAGTGGAGCTACTGGGGGGTCATCTGGGGTCAATAGATGTCTTCTGGGATCAATGCCATCCCATCTTTGGGGTGGGTGCTCCCATGGGGCTCCCATTTGGAGATGAGGGGGGCCCCCACTGGCTGTACAGGGTTCCCCCGGGGGACACAGGCTTCCCATTTTGGGGGGGGTGGTCCCCTCTGGGGATGTGACTTGGGTATTCCCCAGATGGGGGCTTAGTAATACAGACATGTACCCCTTTTTCCATGCAGGAATGAGACCCTGCTCCATTCCACTCCCCCAGACCTCCAAATTCCCACCCCCACTAAAATTTCAACTCCCTGCAGAATTCTTGTCCCCACAAAAATCCTGACCCGTGAATTCCCATCCTCCTGAAACTTCACCATCCCAAATTCCCAACTCCAATCTTCCTGTCACCTCAAATTCCTGACCCCCTCCAAAATTCCCAAGCCCTCCATGTACTCACAGCAACCCATGGCCTCCCGCCACTCCCGGAGTGCACCTCCAGCTGCCTGGCACGCGGCTGCATAGCCCTGAAAGCCGGGGCAGGGGTCTCCATCCCCCCCACACACCTGGCGCTCACAGGTCACCAGGTATGTGCGGGGCGGCACTGCCCCGTGACACCCCGCAAAGGGCCCCTCGGGATCCGCGAGCACTGCGCAGCGCCTCGCCTGGGCCGGGGAGCAGCTGGGGGCGGGCGCCAGGTGGGTGCAGTTTGTTGGGGAGCTGCCCAGAGCCTCTCCGTCAGGGTCGTCATCGTGTGGGTCCCCGTTGAAGTTGCCACAGAGGCCCCGGGGGCGGTGGGATGCGGGGGGCAGCGTCAGCACCATATACGCATTGCCATCGTAGAGGATTTTGGGACCGCCCTGGACCTGGAGCAGCCGGTGGGACCCCACCTGCGCCACCCCCACCGCGCCCCCACGCAGCCACAGCGGCAGCAAGTGGCGCTCGCCATCCACCTGGGGGAGACAGGGGTGAGGATCTCGAAAGGGAAGTCGGACGACCAAGGGTGGGTTAATACTCCAAAATAGGTTTTGCATCCCCAAAAACAGGGTTTGCACGCTCAAAACTAGCGTCTGGCCTTCCTTCTGTGCACCTCAAACCCATGGTCTACATCCCAAAAAGGGATGGTGATTACACTCCAAAAAGAGAGTTTTCAACCCCAAAATCATGGTTTCCACCTCAATCACATGGTTAGCACACCAGAAAGGATCTGTACAGCCCAAAAGTGGTGTGTGTACCCCAAACAGGGTTTGTACCTGCAAAACCAGGCTTTCACCCCCAAAAGCATTGCCCCCAAAACATGGCTTGCTCCTGAAAAACAGGGTGTGCACCCCAAAGACAGAGCTTTCACCTTAAACAAGGCCTTTCTTCACTGCTGCACCTCCCAAAACCCTATTTCCATCCCCTTTTTTGCCCCCCAAGTATCTTTTTGCCCCCAAAACCAGGGCTTGCAACCCCAAGCCCCCAGGGCCTCCACTCACCATCACCTCCCACTGCTGTCCCCTGTCCATCACCACAGTCACCCCATGCGCCATCACCGTCACCCGCTGCACCTCCGTGTCCTCCTGCTCCAACGCCACTGTGATAGGCTCCAGCTCTTCTTCAGGCTCACCCCTCTCCAACTCCAGCAGTAGGAGGCTGCAGGACCCCCCAAAATTCCCCAGGTGCCCATCGAAGGTGCTGTAAGCCCCTGCCCCCAAAACCTGGCACTGTCTGCAGGTGCGGGGGTGGCACCCCAGTACCCCATCCTGCACTGTGCATTCCTCGTCACTGGAGCAGCCTGGAGTGGGGTGACACTCCAGCCTCCCATTTTCGGAGCAGATGCAGCGCTCAGTGCAGGGGGGCGCAGGGTAAAACTGTTCTC
Source organism: Emberiza elegans (assembly GCA_024865655.1). NCBI lineage: Eukaryota > Metazoa > Chordata > Aves > Passeriformes > Fringillidae > Emberiza > Emberiza elegans. The sequence goes on along the minus strand of JALJVW010000238.1, from coordinate 76,148 downwards.
CCCGGGGGTAGTAGCGGCCCTTCAAAACACAGCCACACTGGGGGAGGGGCACACAGTTATCCCCACTCCGGAAAAATCCGGGATCACAGAAACAACCTTCAAAGCATGTGGAGGCATCAGAGCAGTCCTGAGGTCCAACTTCGCCTTGGCAGGTGGGAGGGCATGGGGGGCCGCAGAGCTCATAGTGCTGGTTTGGGGGGCACACAGGGCCTGTCAGGAAGGGAGAAGGGTTGGGAACACCAAAAGCCCCGCAAAAACTCCCTGCAAAGCCTCAAAACCCTAACGGACACCACAAATTCCCATGGATTTCCCAAAACTCCCTTGTCTGAACCCTAGAATCCCTCATCCAGGCCTCCCCTTGTGCAGACCTCAAATCCCCCATGGACACCCCAAAACTCCCTGTGTTGACCCCAAAACCCCCACTAACACACTAAAGCTCCACATGGCGACCCAAAAACCCCTGGGAACACTTCAAACCTGCCGGAAACCCCAAAGCCCCCACAGACAGCCCCCACTCCCCTTCCCCCTGCAGACACCCCAAATACCTCCACAGACAGCCCAAAACTCCTTGCCCAAACCCTGTGTCCCTCTCTGCCCTCCAAAACCCCCCTGCACTCTCCCAAGCCCCCAGGTCCCCCCATACTGCAGAAGGCAGCTGTTCTCCATGGCCGCACGGCAGCGCCCTGGCTCTGGCACGCAGCAACATAGGTGGCAATGGTCGGGCACACAGTGTCCTGGTGTCCCTCATACAGGCAGGCGTCAAAGAGACAGTCATCCAAGTAAGGGCCGGGGTCGATGATGTCATGGCAGGCAGCAAAGGGCCCCCGTTTCTTGCCCAGCAGCCCACAGTGCTTATCCCCACGGTAGGCACGTTTCTGGGCATCACTGCACACCTGGCAGCCCTCGCTGCACCCAGCTGAGCACCCAGGGACATCGCTGACCTTCCAGCTGTCCCCTAAGTGGGTCTCATTGTCAGCATGGTGGCCATCACGGGTGACAAAGTCGTCGTGGGGGTCACCATTGGCGTTGCCGCAGAGGCCACAGACGGCACCAGCATAGGTGTTGGGGATGATGACACGGGCATAGCTGTACCAGTCAAAGGTGACAGTGACACCCATCTCAGTGGTGATGAAGCCATGGACACCACGGAGAGACACCTGGAGCTGATGGTTGTGGGTGAAGGGAAGGTCCAACAGGACACCATTAACCTGGCAAGAGAGTTGCAGGTGGCATGAGGTCACCCAATGAAGTTGAAACCCACCCAGATATCATAGAACGACCCTGAAGACCACCTAGATACCACATTATGACCTTGAAGCCCTCCTGAAGACCATACAATGACCTTGAAACCTAACCCAATGCCATGGAATGGCCCTGAAACCCACAGATGTCACACAATGGCTTTGTAGCCCACCAAGACACCATGCATTGACTTTGAAGCCCACCAAGGTGATTTTGTAGCCCACCCAGATGGCACCCCAATGACTTTGAAATCCACTTAAACACCTTACAAGGACCTTGAAACTCCCCCCAAGTGTCATGTGATGACCTTGAAGCGCACCTGAGGACCATACCATGACCTTGAGCCCTCACCAGATGCCATGCAACAACTCTCAACCACCCCCATCATCTCCTTCATCCCTACCTTGACCTTCTGGGGATGTTCCTGGTTGAGGCTGAGGGTCATGTTGTACACCTCCATGGTGACCACCTTGGTGAAGGAGACCAGGTGGCTGCCACGGTGATTGTTCTCCACAGTGACAGCAAAGGGGATGAGAGTGGGGTCAGTGGAGCAGAGCCCAGCTAACAGGTAGACACAGGTACCCATGAAGTCGTAGCGGCGCCCGTCGAAGGTGGTATAGTGGGGGTCACCAGTGGCCACGCAGATGGAGTGTCTGTTGGCCACGCACCGTCGCACGCCCTTCACCACTGCACACACCTCACCCGGCTTACACCCGGAGTCCTTGCACACCACCATTCCCAGCTCCATGTCACACCTGCACCTGGAGTGACAGGTGTCATCGCCCCAAAACTCCTCGCCAGGATGGTAGTAGCGGCCATCACGGGTGCAGCCACAGCGGGACACTGGCACGCACTGTCCACCACTGAGCACATGGCCAGTGTTACAGGCACAGGTCTCCACACAGGGCTGGTCACAGGTGGCTGGACTGTCCCAGTCGGAGCAGGTGGCTGGACAGGCATTGCCACAGGGCTCATAGTGGCTGTTTTCAGGGCAAGGTAAGGCTGCAGGGGGAGGAAACTGGGATGAGGGAGGGATTAGGGGAGTGGATAGCATTCAACAGAGTAGGTGGGGATTGGGAAAGGGTCTTGAACATGGGGAAGGGTCTGGAAAACAAGAAGGGCCTGGATTGCAAGGAGGATGGTCTGGGAAATGTAGGAAGAGACTGGGACAAATGGGATGAGGTCTAAACCATGTGGCAAGGCTCTGGGCCTTGTGGGATGGGGTCTGGAATACAATGAACACAAGATGAGGTCTGGAACACAATCATAAAGGCCTGGAACATGTGGGAAAGATCTTGAAAATGTAGGATGGATTCTTGGAAAGATGGGGTGGGTTCTAGGATACAAGAAGCAGCTGGAGCACCAGGAGAACTTCCAAGGATCACTGAGAGATCTGAAGGCTTCAACCCAGGATGCATCCCACTCCATTCCCCTCCTCCCCCACTCTGGCTCCTTCCCTTCTCAAAGAAAACCCCAGCCTTACGGCATCCTGATGGCGTCCTCCAGTCATGGACCGTGGCCCCATGCTTCTGACACGTTGCTGCGTAGGTCTCCAGCACCTGGCAGAGGATTGACCTCGCCCCATTGCTCAGACACAGGTCAGACAGGCAGTTGCGATAGAAGTCATGAGGCTTCACTATGCCATGACATGCTCTGAAGGGCCCCTGGAAGGATTTTTTGATGATCCCACAATAGTGGTTCCCGCCATAAAGCTCCTTCTTTTTCTCATCACACACTGGGCATACTCCATCACAATAATCCCAACAAATTGGGTCATCAACCTCAAAGTCAGCACTTTTCCAGTTTTTGGCCCATGTGACAATTGCAGTGATGTTATCACCAGCCTCGGGGATGTCATCAAGGGGCTTGAGGTTGAAATTCCCGCAGAGACCACGGACATGACGGTAGTAGCTGCTGGAGAGGTTTATCTGGAGGTGCCAGTTCCAGTCATAGGAGACCTGGAGACCAAAATCTGTCTCCAGAGCAACACGGAGCCCACTGGGATGGACCCGCACCTTCCCTTCTGCCATGAGCACAGGGAGCAGCATCACCTCCCCATTCACCTGCCAATGGCCCAACATTCCCAGTTATCTCAATGTTTTATTCTCAACATACACCAATATTTTATTCCAAATATATCCTAATATTTTATTCCTCACATATCTCAATTCTTTATTGCCAGCATATTCCAACACTAAATATCATCTTATCACCACATTTTACATTTTACATATCCCAACATTTTATTCCAGGGATATTTTATGACTGATAGGTTGCAATATTCTATTCCCACTATGAGCTAATATTTTATTCCCAGAATATCCAAACACTCCACAGTATTTTATTTCTGTTGCATCCCAACATTTTATTCCTGAAATATCCTAATATTTTATTCTCTAGACACACCAACATATCCCAGTTTATTCCAACATCTTATTCCTAGTTTTTTGCTGACATATCCCAATATTTTATTCCCAACAAATCCCAACATCTTATTCCAATGTTATCACAACATTCTGTTCCTGACATATCCAAATATTCCATTCCCCATATTTTGTTCCCATCATTTCTCAATTTTTTTTTCCTGACATATCCCAACATTTTATTCCCAAAATATGTCAATATTTTAACTATCAGCCTCCCAGTCTGACTGATTTATCCCAAAATAACATTGGCACTACTGGAGGAAGAAGGATGTAGGGAAGAGCTGGATGAAGCAAAAAGTTGGGAAAAAGCCCAAATTCTCCCATTTCCAGTCAACTCACCCGGACTCTTCCGTTTTCATTCCGGTGGAAGGAGATGCGTTGTCCATAGACGTCAACTTTGACCAGGGAGACATAGGACACAGATTGGATCCCACCACGGATGTCATTCTTGGCCTGGACCCTGAAGGGCACCAGCCCAGGGTCATTCCCATGGGATTCAGCCATGGTGTAGGTGCAGGTTCCTTGAAAGTCAAAGTCAAAGCCGTCGAAGGTTCGGAAGTGTGGGTCACCCCATGCCCAGCATGTGGCGACCAGGGCTGGGACACAACGGGATTGGGCACCGCGGGGCCGGCAGCGCTCCTTGGGGCGGCAGTGCAGGGACTTGCAGGGGTCTGGGAGGGGAGGGAGAGCAGGATGAGCCATGGGCTGGTTGAAATAGGAGATAAACATTGAGGGAAGCCATGGGTTGGGCAAAAGGATGGAGAAGAAAGTGGGGGGAAGTCATGTAAGAGAGAAAACTGCAAGATGGGAAAGACCATAGAATAGGAAAAATCACGGGATGGAAGAAACTATGGGAACAACCATGGAATGAACCATGGGAGAAATCATAGCATGGAAAACCATGGGGAAAACAATGAGAAAAAGCATGAGAAAGATCATGGAAGAAACCATGATGGGAGAAAACATGGGAGGAACCATGGGAAACATCATGGGATGGGGAAGAAAAACTAGCAAGAAACCTTGGGAGAAACCGTGGGAAGAATTGTCCCATCCCTGACCCTTAGAGGCAGAATTCTGTTCTCTCCATCTCCCCTTCCCTTTCTTCCCCAATAATCCCTCAATCTCTCCCAGATCCACTTTGCATCTAAAACTCCCTTCTTCCCTCAATTTTTCCTCACTTTTTTTGAAGCATCCCAAGACCCCTTCCTGGATTTCACAGAATTCGTCCTCAGTGCAAGCGTGGTCATGGCAGGTAAGGCCCTGGCCAGGGACACAGGTGCAACGGCGCTGGCAGTGATCCTGGAAAAGCATCTCATGGGGCTGCAGAGGGGAGAAGGGAGAAAGGGAAATCCATGAAAATAGGAGATAAAAAGAAAAAATGCAGAAAAAAGGATGTAAGTGCAGAAGAATAGGGAAGATAGTGAACAAATTGCTAGGCAAAGGGATGTACATGCATAACTTCCCTATAAAAATGGGGGGAAAAGGGTAAATGCAGGGATAAAAGGCATAAATGTATAAAAATACGGGGGAGATACTGGGGGAAAGCATAAATAAAGGAAAAATGGGGAAAATGCAGAAAAAGAAATGCAAATGCAGAACACAGAGAAAAATACAGGCAAGAAAAAAGATGTAACTGCCTAGAAATAGGGGAAAAGAAAGGGAACACAGGGGAAATATGGCATAAAAATAGGAGGATGGAAAGGGGAAAATGTTGGGAAAATGAGAAAGAAAAGTAGAGAAAAATGCAAGAAACAAAGGCGTAAATGCATAAGAAATAGAGAAAATGTGGGGAAATTAATTTTTAAAATATAAATACATTAAGCCAGGAAAAAAAAAGAAAATGCCATGAAAACAGGGGTAAATGCAGAGAAATATGAAAGGAAAAAAATGCAAGAAAAATATAGGTAAGGACATAAAAATAAAAGGAAGAAGGAATATAAGGAAAAAGGAAGTAAATGTATAAAAATAGGGAGAAAATGAAGGGAAAAAACACACAAAAGGCTAAAAATACGGAAAAAGGCCAGAAAAACTACCTTATAGTATTCCCCATCCCTAAAGCATCCGCAGTAATCCTTGGGAATGCATCTGTGTCCATCAAAGACAGACCCCTGGTGGCACTGGCAGCCCTCAATGCAGGTTTGGGGACAGGTGGTGGTATTTCCGGTGCAGATGTTGGCACAGGTGTTGGTGCAAAGGGAGTAGGTGCTGTTGGCTGGGCAGGTGGGGGCTGGAATTTTCATGGAATCATGTATTGAGTTGGGTTGGAAGGGACCTTAAAACTCATCCCATCACCATCATCCCATGTCCTGTGTGTCAACACTGTCACCCAGACCCAAACAAGGAACATTCCCCACCTGTGCCCCGCCAAACTCCAGTATCACATGGAGATCTTCCCAACTCCAAAGAGGGGACATTTGCCCCTGGACCCTCCAAAACTCACGGCAGAAGGATGATGTCCTCCAAGCCCCCACGGTGACACCAGCACCTTGGCATGCAGTGACATAGCTCTGGATACTCTGGCACAGGACATGTGTGTCCCCTCCCATCATACAGAGGTCATGGATGCAGGATTGGGAATACGGGATGGGGTCAATGATGCGATGGCAGGAGCCAAAGGGACCTTCAGGGGCCGTGAGTAGGCCACAATAGTTGGGTTTTTGGAGGACTGCCACTTTCTCCTCTGCGCAGGTGGGACACTCATCCTTGGGACAGGTGTCATTGCAAGGTGTATCTGTTGTTTTCCAAGCAGATCCAAAGGCTGTTGCATCTGGAGCCAGCTGGCCACTGGAAAGCTGGAACTCATCATTGCCTTGGCCATTGTAGTTGCCGCAGAGGCCACACAAGCGCCCCATGTAGGTCTGGGGGACCGTGACCATCACGTGCTGGATGAGGTCGTAGTGGACAATGAGGCCAAAGTCAGTGCGGAGCAGGACACCTGTCCCATGTGGGTAGACTTGGACCTGTCCCTCACTCAGGATGGTGGGGAGGTGGTGGGAGATGGAATCCACCTGGGATAGAGAAGGAAGAGTCCTCCAGTGAGGAGGTGGGACCAAACATTTGGGGGAAACACCTTCCAAACAATATTCTGACAGATTTGTGGATCCCCCTTGGAAGAAAAGGTTTGGATGAGAATGGATTAGTCTTGGAGATGGGGTGAGGGCTGCACAAGGAAACAGAGTTTTGGGGTTGATTGAGGTAGAACGAAAAATTTAGGGAAAACAACTTCCAACCAAAGTTTTAATGCATTTACAGATCTTGCTTAGAAATAAAAGTTGGACTGGGGTGGGAGATGGGCTGAGGTATCCCTTCTATAAAGAAACCCAGTTTGGGGGGATCCCATGAGATTTGGAACATAAAGTGCCACGTTACCATGACATCTGCGCTTTTTCCTTGTTTCAAGGTCAAGGTGACCCCATAGACTTCCACAGACAACACTTGGATCCTGGAGACCTTCCCCTTCTGCCGTGCCTCCTTCTGGATTCTGACAATAAATGATGTCACATTGTCACTTGTGCAGGTCTGGGTGAGGATGTAGGAGCAAGTACCAGTGATGTTGAAGGCCATCCCATCAAAGGTAACATAGGTGTGGTCACCTGTAGAATAGAACAATCTGGGGCAAAATTAAGGTAAGAATGTCCTGTGGTGCTGGGGGGATGGGACAACCCATATGGACTCTTACCTGGTCTGAAATTAGGGAAAAAACATTGATTTTTTTTAAATTAAAATGAAGGTCAGAAGGACGTTTAGGGTGAAAACATGCAGTGGTGACAGCATTTTTGGGTACCAGCCAGGATGGTGACAATTTACCCAGACCTTCCTGTTCTTCCACATGGTGATGAGGCCGTGGGGGGTGAAGAGCCACCACTGCTGGCTGGTCCCACCCATCCCTGACCTCCCTCAGCAACTGGAACCACACAGGGTCCCAGGGGTCACACGCTGGCCACCACATAGATGCCGGTGGCTTGGGTGGCCCTGGTGATGCCGTCAAAGGTGATGAAGCGAGTGGCAGGGACAGGGTGCAGCGCCCCACGTGTGCGATGCAGGTGTGGGTGCTGTCATGGAGGCCACAGGTGTGGCTGAAGGGACAAGTGAAGGGGCAGCACTGGAAGCCCCCAGGCCCCCAGCAGGTGGAGGACTGGGAGCAGCCAGAGGTCAGGATGGTCTCAGTGATCTCTTTTCCATGCATACAATGTGGAAAGTGGGGAAAAGTGCCCTAAAATGACCAGAAAATGGGGATGAGGTCTCATGGGAGGGAGGGGGCCCATGGCTCCCATGTCCCCTATGTGTCTTCATATCCCCAGTGGGTGCCCATGGGGATCACTAACATGTCCCCAGCATGTGGCCATGTCCCCACACACCCCCATGTCCCCCACTGGGGGCACACTGCAGGGACTGGGACCTGCTGGGGAACACTGGGAACACTGGTGAAGACAGAGGGAGACACTGGGACATGCTGGGAGACACTGGGAAGGACACTAAATTCCCCCCCTAAGAAGCTGGGATGCATTGAGAGGCACTGTGGGGAGAACAGAGACAAATTGGGAGGTATTGGGAACACTGTGGGGGGAAACTGGGGCAGGATTCAAATACCCTGGGAGGAACTGTGGACAATACAGGGAATACTGTGGGAGACTGGAGGGGAGAAGAGACCCTGAGCTCTCTCACCCCTGAAATAAAGGGTGATCCACTGGGGGATGTGTTTGAGGAAAGTGGGACACACGGGGATAAACGGTGATGTGGGGGATGCTGGGGTATACTGGGAGGGACTGGGGACACTGTGGGAGGCACACTGAAGGGACCCGGGATCACCACGGGGAGCCTGGAAGGAGCTAGGGCTGGAACTGGGCAGTGCTGGGAGGCACTGGGGCCACACCCACCGGGAAGTAGCGCCTGTGGTGGAGGCAGCCGCAGGTGCCGGGAGGATGCAGCAGCCCCGTGGAACAGCAGCCCCTCGGCGCACTGACACCCCTCACAGCAGCGCTCGCTGCAGGGGGGCGGGGCCGACACACCTGCACAGGTGTGCTCACAGGTGTGGGCACACAGCTGGTAGTGGCTCTTGGGGGGGCAGGTGAGAGCTGGGAAAGGGAGGGAAGAAAAAAAGGGGGTCAATGGGGGGCAGTGGGGCTACGGGGGGGTCATCTGGGGTCAATGGGTGTGTCCCAGGATCAATGCCATCCCATCCTTGGGCTGGGTGGTCCCAAGGGAAATCCATGAAAATAGGAGATAAAAAAAAAAATGCAGAAAAAAGGACAAAAGTGCAGAAGAATAGGGGAAACAGTGAACAAATTGCAAGGCAAAGAGATGTACATGCATAACTTCCCTATAAATAGGGAAAAAGGAGAAATGCAGGAAAAAAAGACATAAATGTAAAAAAATAGAAGGGTGTGCACGGGCTGTTTGTATACAGACACGAACGGAACGGGACCACTGGGAATAGTGTCTGAGCTATTTATTTTTTCAGCATCAGTCTCATTACATGGCTATGATAATGGAGAGATGCAAACAGCTTGCTATCTAGGCAGCAGGTCAAAGAAACTTAATGTTACAACATACCATAAATCAGTCTTAGCCAACTACATAGAGCAAAAGCATATTGACAGTAGTTCTATCTAATCACCTCAAGCACACGTAGCTTTGGTTAAAACAATAGCGGCCTGTTCTCTCATACAATGGTTCGTTTATAAGAGACAAAGCACAGAGCCCTATTCAGACTTAACCTTCTAAATGTATACTAAAATATACTGGGGAAAAGTATAAATATTAAAAAAAATGAGAGAAAATGCAGAAAAATAAATGCAAATGCATAATACAGAGAAAAATACAGGCAAGAAAAAATATGTACTGCCTAAAAATAGGGGGAAGAAAGGAAATGAAGGGGAAATATGACATAAAAATAGGAGGATGGAAAGGGGGGAAATGCTGGGAAAATGAGAAAGAAAAATAGGGAAAAATGCAAGAAGTAAAGGGGTAAATGCATAGGAAATAGGGAAAATGGGGCAAAAATAATTTTTAAAATGTAAATACATTTAGCCAAGAACAATAAAGAAATGATACGATGACAGAAGCCGAAGGGACTTTCAGGGGCCGTGAGGAGGCCACAGTAGCTGGGTTTTTGCAGGATTGCCACTTTCTCCTCTGTGCAGGTGGGACACTCATCCTTGGGACAGGTGTCATTGCAAGGTGTATCTGTTGTTTTCCATGTGGATCCAAAGGCTGTTGCATCTGGAGCAAGCTGGCCACTGGAAAGCTGGACATCATCATTGCATTGGCCATTGTAGTTGCCTCAGAGGCCACACAAGTGCCCCATGTAGGTCTGGGGGAGCGTGACCATCACGTGCTGGACGAGGTCATAGCGGACAACGAGGCTGAAGTCAGTGCAGAGCAGGACACCTGTCCATTCCTCAGGATGGTGGGGAGATAGTGACAGATGGATTCCACCTGGGATAGAGTAGGAAGAGTCCTCCAGTGAGGAGGTGGGACCAAAAATTTGGGGAAAACACCTTCCAAACAATATTCTGACAGTTTCGTGGATCCCACTTGGAAGGAAAAGTTCATATGAGAAAGGATTAGTCTTGGAGATGGGGTGAGGGCACCCCTCAGCAAGGAAACAGAGTTTTGGGGTTGATAGGAGCTAGAATGAAAAATTTGAGGAAAACAGCTTCCAACCAAGGTTTTAATGCATTTACAGATCTTGCTTAGAAAGAAAAGTTGGACTGGGATTGGAGATGGGCTGAGGAGTCCCTTCCATCAAAGAAACCCAGTTTGGGGGGATCCCATGAGATTTGGAACATAAAGTGCCTTACCATGACGTCAGCCCTTTTTCTGTGTTTCAAGGTCAAAGTGACCCCATAGACTTCCACAGACAATGCTTGGATCCTGGGGACCTTCCCCTTCTGCTGCTCCTCCTTCTAGAGTGTGACAATAAATGATGTCACGTTGTCACCTGTGCTGGTCTGGGTGAGGACATAGGAGCAAGTACCAACGATGCTGAAGGCCATCCCATCAAAGGTGACCTAGGTGTGGTCACCTGTGGCCACACAGGTGCCGGACACCTGTGAGGGACACTGGAAGACACCACTGACAACCTTCCCATGGCCACCGTCAGGACAGGAAGTATTTTGGCACTCCACAGTGCCACCAGAGAGGCACTGGCACATCTCCTGCTCTGTAGGGTAGTATGTCTCCCCCCCTTTGTAGTAGACTCCATGGTGGCTGCAGCCACAGTGGGACATGGGCACACACACATCACTGCTGAGCATGATGCCATCCTGACACATGCAGCCCTCGCAGCACCGCCTTTGGCACGTGGCAGAGTCAGTGCTGCAGGTGTGCTGGCAGGTGTGCGAGCAGAGCTCATAGGAGCTGTTGGAAGGACAGGGCATATCTCCTGGGAAACAATGGGATTCATGAGGAACCAGGAAATTCCAAACCAAATCCTGGAAGTTTCCTGGAATTCAAGTGCAAACTTCACCAAATACAGAGCTTTTTAGTCCATGGCAAACTCTCAGTTTTCATCCCTGTGCACATGACAAGGGGCATCATCAAATGACAATCCAATGATTATCTGATGATGATCCAATGATCATCCATAAGGAATATCCCAGCCCCTTACAACAGGAATTCTTCCACTAAACCACCCGATTTCTCACATTTTTACGGAGAAAACTGGAACACTCACTCAAAGAATGGGATTGCTCTGCACTGGGTCCTCAACTGACCTCCAGACTCGATCTCTTTAACCCAATTCCACTATTTTTAGTACATTTTTTGGTGGTTCTCCCTCCCTTTGTAGCTACCACCAGGAAATTGGAGATTTTGAGGAAGTAAATTATTCCAGATGAGACAACTTCTTCCTTTGGAAGGGTTTACTTTGGGAGAATTATGGGATCAACCAAGACTTTGGGTGGGATTCCCATGCACCTCTGGGTTGTTCATACATGGATTTGGAGCAGACTTGAGGATCCTTTGTATACTGCTGAAGGAAAAACCTTCCCATCGTCCCAGTTTACAGTAGAAATTATCTGTCCTCCACCTCTCGATGGACACACCAGCTGCCTGGCATGTGGTGGTGTAGAAGGCAATGATTGGACACATCCCTTTTTCCTGATCAGGGAACAGGCAGGAGTCATGAATGCAGCTGTGGAAGTACTGGTGGCCATCAACATGACCATGACATGCTCTAAAGAGTCCATCCACTTCCAAAATAAATTCACACCCCATCCCAGAGACTTCCTGCTGCAGCCAGGAAGGTGCAAGGGTGCTGGAACATTCCACTGTTGACCTCTCATCACATCCTGGGACATCCGTGACCTTCCAGCTGCTCCTGAAGGCATCTGGGTCTGACGTCACATGGTTGTTCCTCATCATCATATCATTGCTTGCAGCGCCATTGTAGTTCCCACAGAGCCCACATAGGGCGTTGGTGAAGCCACTGGGCACCATGGTGGTGACGTGGCTGTACAAGTCATAGGTGACAACAAGGCCAAAATTCGTCACTTCCACCACGTCCTGCCCGTGACAATAAACAACAATTTTTCTTTCACTGTAGTGCTGCAGGAGATTGACCAACTGCTCATCAATCTGGGGAGAAAACCATATAAATTGATCAAATTGGCAGACTGAGGGTAAACTATTTTCAACAGCCAGAGCAACCAAAAAGTGTCAATTTAATTAAATTTTGAATTGAATTAAATTTTGAATTTAAGAGAATGAGAAGGACCAAGTCCCAAGAGGAGGCTGATCAACCACTCATTGATCTGGAACAAATGATGTTGATTTAATTACATTTCAGATGTTCATGGGATGAGGTTTGGGATGAGGTAGAGAATGTGGGGAAAAGATAAGGGATCATTTCCTAAACTCACCATGAGTTTTTCCAGGATGTTCCCTGCTGATGCTGATGGTTTTGTTGTAGACTTTGACTGTCACCACAGTGATGGATGACACGAGGTTGTCACTAAGGTGGTCTTTCTGCACCAACACCTGGCATCCCACCACATTTTGGGTGTCCTCACACAACCCTACCAACAGGTAAGACACACACATACCCTGGAAGATGAACCTCTTGCCATCAAGGGTCTCATAGTGGGTGGCTCCAACAGCAGTGCAGACCCAAAAAATTTTGGGATAACAATCCTGGATCCCCTCCTCCATCTGGCATCCTTCCTCAGTGCCACAACCAGAATCCCAGCACACTGTCTGCCACTGCTCTACGTCACACACACAGTGTTGGATGCAAGTGAGGTCACCCCAAAATTCCTCACCAAGGTCATAGAAGAGACCCTGAAAGACACAGCCACATTCAGAAAGGGTGATTCAGGTGTTGGCATCAAGGACAAGGCCCTCATGGCACATGCAGGTGTCCACACAGGTGGTGACAGTGGCACAGCTGGAAGACACAGTGGGGATGTTGCAGGTAGGGAGGCAGGCAAGGCCACAGGTGCTGTAGGTGCTGTTGGGCAGGGCAAGTGAGAGCTAGACAGGGAGGGAGACAGCGGTCAGGGTGGGGCGGCACATGGTGGGACAGACTTCTTTGACTATCTACACAAATACCCTGCAGACTCCATGGATTTTATGCAATTTCCATGGACTTTCTAGGCCTTCTACCTGGACTTTCTGGAGTCTCTGTGGACTTCCTGCTCAGACTTTCTAGAGACTCCACGGACTTTGTGGACTTTCTACATGGACTTTCTGGAATCTCCTTGGAGTTCCAATGATTTCCTGCTTGGATCTGCTGCCATAGCCTTTCCCAGCCCATGATCCCATGGATCTATAGTCCCACATCAATTAGCCTCCACCCACCCCAAGGAGTATTTTCACCCCACCATCTTCTACTCATGACATTCCATCTGTTTCCTCCAATGGGAAACACTGATCCTCTCCTCCTGGCAGTCATCAGCATAGATCTCAAAGACATGGCACAGCGCATTGCGATAACCCCTCATTTGCACACAGGTTGTAGATACAGTTCTTCACATAGATATTGGGACTGATAGTGTCATGACACAACTGGAATAGCCCAGAATGTTGGGACAACTTCCCACACCAGGTCTCTGCCTTGTATGTCACCACCTGGTCCCATCTGCACCGCCCACAGTCGCCATCGCAGGTGTCCTGGCAGTGGCCACTCTCACTGGTCGCCCTCCAGCTCCGCCCAAACTCCACAATATCCCACACTTGTTTTCCATCAGGAGAGAGAGTGTCATCCTGGGGATCCCCATTGTTGTTCCCACACATTCCACAGACTTTTCTAGAAAGAGCAGCCGGAAGTTTGATCACTACATGATCATCCCAGCTGTAGAGGACCTTCAGCTTGAAATTTGATTGGATCAATATGGCTTTACCCTTCTGGTGGATGCAGACCTTCCTGTGGCAGAGGAAAATGGGGAGGCGCAAGCGGTGGTTGCTCACGTGTAGGACAACAAGAAGCATCAAAATCCTTCAAAACCAAAAATCCTTCAAAACTAGGCATGGAGTTCAAGAAGACTAGAAGTGTTTTCATACAAGGGTTACCTGCATACCAGCAAATCTGGGAATTATTTAGGAAAAGACCCTCAAGATCATTGCTAAATATGTAATTTCAGCAAAATTTTTAAAAATTGGGAAACTATGATGGTTTCTGCTTACCCTCACCATCCCATTCTCTGACTGGACAGCAGTTACAGTGACGTTCTCAACTTGGATGCTGATGGAGCCAATGGAGGAAACTTTGGAGTTCTCCTTTTTCCTCCTTTTTGACCTCAACAGAGAAAGCAGGAAGGGTGGGATCAGGATTGCAGATGGTGGTCAAGGTGTAGGCCCATGCTCCCATGAAATCAAAGGTTTTTCATCAAAACTGCAGTAGTGTGGCCCACCAGCAAGCCAACAGGTGGAGAAAGTCTCCTGGATGCACTCCAGTTGTCCATCCACCATCTCACACCTCTCCTCGCATACCAAATCCTCACAGGAGACTGGTGTGGGGACTGAAAAAAAGAGGAAAACCCATGAATGGTCTACTGCACAACACCCAACCATTGGGGTGACACAACAATGGACTGACTGCATTCATTGGCAGCACAGAGTCCCAGGAAACCATATCCAGTGTGAGTCTGGAACCCAAACACCAGGAGCCCAATTGGCACCTGCGAGTTCTCAGCACTTTGCATTTTTGCACTCATGGTGATGCTGGCCCAGGAGAAATCTGTGCCAGGAATGGGCTGCCATGCCACTGTGTTGTCTGGCCAATGGTTGAGGTTGGTGGTGGCAGTGGCAGTGGTGGCTGCAATGAGGATGGCATAGCTATACTGGCTGGGCACACTGCTAAAGCAGAATGCAGTGCAATGGGTGGTGACAGGTAGGACAACAAGGAAGAAGGGGTCTTGCCAAGATGACCCGCTGAAGAAAAACACCACCTGCACTCCCACCACTGCACTGATGTACAGGTGGGAGTTATGGTTCACTGTTGAGGATTTTTTGCAGGTTGAGGAGTTTTTGCAAGACAACGGCCACGTTCAGCCGATGCACAATCCAGCCTGCTTGTAATAATGGACAATGGACACGTTCACAAACAATGGATAATGGACATATTCAGAAATGGGGTCGATATGTCCTTGAAAAAGATACAAGAAGAGTCATCAGGACTCAGCAAGTTTGTCAGCAAGCTTGAGAAAGGGAGAAAAAAGAGAAGCCATGGGTGGACCAGACAGCCACAGCAAGACGTGTGAAAAATTAGATGATACAATCAGCATTCTATTTTAGATGCGTGAACAGCTAGGATTAACCAATCATGTATTAGCTATAGACGCGTGAACAGTAGAAACTTATTATAAATATAGCCCTTTTAGGAATAATAGATTTGGCTTCACTGGATCATATTGGTTATGGTGTGATGTCCCTGAACCTCCACACACCACAGCTCTCCACGAACGTCTGCACCTCCCCTGCCGCCATGGCCACATTGGCATTCCTGCTCCCAGTGTTGTAGTTGATGGTGTTGTCTTCATCCATCACCACATAAACGAAGTCAACCTCTGTCTGCAGTGGGTTGGGTGGCACCATGTAGCTCCTCCCCCACACTGTCATTGGGAGGAACTGCTCCACCACAAAGTCAAAGCCAGCAGATACCTTGACACAGGTGTGGCCACTGAGGATGGCCACAGGGGTGTCGGCCACCACAACTGTGTCAGCGAAGTCCTGACTGCTCTGGAGCTGCAGGCTGTGGTAAGGCTGCAGGAATAGGCGGAGCACGGCACCAGGGACGTAAGTGGCCCCAGCATAGTGGAAAGTGGCAGTGGTGGTGATGCTGATAGCAGTGGTGGTGGCGCCGGTGGCCACCACGAACTCAGTCAGACCATAAGTGTAGTTCCCAACTGGTGTCACTACATAGTACCGGGTGCCCAGGCTCTCCATAGGTAGGAGGGCAGTGGCGCCCACGCTGTAGCCCTTGGTGCTGACAGACACCACAGAGATGTCAGCGCTGGCCTGGACTACCAAGGTTTTATGGGAAGTGTGGCTTCCAGTGAGTTCCAGGTTAGCAGGGAGAGGCAAGGGCACAGTGGCATCTGGCCTCAGGGTGATGTTCTTAGTGACAGAGCCACCACGGAGCATCACTGACACCTGAGTGTCAGCAGGGCCATAGGAGGTGAGCAGCAGCTGCAGGTACGCACTGGGGGACTCATCATCATTCTGCGGGAACACGGCCAGGAACTCCCGGCCCCGGTAGCTGGCACTGGAGAGTGCTGGGAAAAGAGAGGGAAAAGGGGGCCTTGGTTAATTTTTATATTAACCAAGGGGGTTATATAAAGGGAGCTTTTATATTTTTATATCAATATTTTTATGTCAATTCTGTATGTGTTTATATATCAATTATCCTATTTTACAGTAGGAATTGTACTGAAATTACATTAAAGATATGACTGCACTATCCAATTTATAGAGTCTATTTTTATATATTATCAAAATAGAAATTCTATTTACAGTTTATTATGTTAATAAACGACATTTGTATTCTATTATCAAATTATTAAAATATATCAATGTGTTAATAATATGAAATAATGTATTATTACCTAATATTATTATACAAAATACTATTCCTTAATACAGTAATATTAAGGCATATTTATATTATTATACCCTGTGTTCATTTTATACTAATGGTATTATGTAATATACTTTAATATATTACTACTTCTTAGCAGATTGATAAAGTATTAATAATATAAGACTCAAATATCAGTAAAAATATGTCAACTACATTTTAACCTGCTACTGTATTATTATACTTGTTATCCATTATATAACTCAGTTATATTGTTTTCTATGTTACTACTATAGAGATCTATTAATTATAACAATGTGATATACAATACTTACATTTAAATTTAAATTAATAGTAATAGATATAAATACATAGTAGTATTTTTTCTATTATTTTGTACTTAATTTTGATAGAAATATCAGCAAAGATTTATTCCAAATCCATAAATATTAAATAATAATTAAAGTACTATGATAATAAATGGTGTGGCTATTTAACTTATTTCAGTTTTAAGCATAGTAGAAAATAAACTAACATGTTATTTTTATAAATATATACAACCGTAGATGATTTATATTTTCTCTATAAAATTATACAGATAATGATTTTACATAATTTTATTTCTTGTTTTCATAGAAACAGTTTAGGAAAAAATGGTAAAAATCAAGCAAAAATAAGCAGTAAGGAGCAAAATTGCAAAGGTAGAGAGTATACTAGAGACTAGAATGGAATTAATATACCATTCAATTGTACTATATTGCAATATAATCTATCATTATATGTAATTAATATAACAATTATGAGAGTAGAAACTACATTGTAACACATAATATAATTATATATTATTATGTTACCAAATATAATAGTAATAAATTGCATACAGTTGTATTATATAATAACAAAATATCATTAATATATTATGCAACTTTATGCCATATTACATTGTAAATTATTCTTTATTGCATTATATAATTATATTTATAGTAATTTATATCTATTCTATCATTTACAATTATATCTTAATAACTAGATATAGTTATATCTAATAGTAACATATAGTCTGCTATATTAATAAATGCAGTAATATATTATATGAATAGAATATATATTATGTTCTCATAGTTCACATCTTTTGTACATCCATATAAACTTTTAAATAAGTTTATACTGAATTTTCATAGAAATTTTTACCAAAAAATGCAAATCAAGAATAATGATAATAGCAACATAATTCCAGCATTACAGATCATATGTTGTATTTTTTAAAATTACAGTAGAGATTATATTATTATTCATATAGAAATGTTGTGGTGTATGTATATTAGTAATATATCCACAACACATAAAAATATAGATAAGTAATAATAAGCAATTACTCTCCTATTCATCAATATGATGCTATTCAATTACACTATTTAATATTATTATTATTAGCCAAATAAAATTTTACATATTTTGTATAAGATAAAATGCATATATAAAAATATATATAAATATCTAGAAATATCTAAAAGGAAAACTAAAGAAAAAATATTTTAAAAGGATCAAAAATATTTTCAGAGTTTTTTTTAATGCTACAGAAAACCAAAATAGCCGTTTTTTTGCCTCAAAACAGGTTAAAAAAATGGGTATCTTCTCCTAATTAAAAGGAAAAAAAAAACAAAAAGAAAAAAAAAGAATTCTTGAGATTTTTGGGGAAAAAAACAGGAAAATGAGATAAAAAATTATTAAAACTCGGTGTATAAATAAAAGCCCATCATGAGAGGATTTTTTAATTTAAAAAATAGGGAATTGGGGATGGTAGATTAAAAAAAATAATTCTGGTGATTTTTTCTGAAAAAAATTGAATTTAAGTGTTTTGGGGGGAAATAGGGAATAATGAGGTTTGACTATGAATAAAAAGTAGGATTAAAGGGGGCTTTCTGAAATAATACATGAAAAAGAGTTGCTTTTTTTAAAAAGGGGGATTTTGAAGAAAAATCAAGAGGGAAATGAGAAAATGGGATTTTAAGAATTGGAACAGAGTGAGTTTTTTTCTTTAAAAATAGCTGCAATTTAAAACAGAATTCAAGAGGGCTATTTTCCTTAATGAATAAATTTTTAAAATAAAACTAAATTAAAAAAAAGAAGAAACAAGAAAATATTAGGAGAACAAAAAGTTTTTTTCAATTTAAAACACTATCTAAAAATTGGGTTGATAAAAGGTTTTAATGAAAAATAGGAAAAGGCAAGGAAAATAAGGAATAAAAGTGGGTTTTTTTATTTTTCCTTAAGAACCAACTGCATTTATTTAAAAAGAGCAAATAAAAGGACTTTTGTTTTTTCATTTAAAAAAAACTTTTAGAAATAGATCTTTTTTCCCTGGAAAAAATATACAATTACAGTATATAGATCTTGTGGTTTTGTCCTGGTAAAACAAAAAAAGTGATCATTAGATTTTTAGCTAAAAAAAAAAAGAAAAGCAACCAAAAAAACCAAAACCGAAAAATAAACAAAAATAACCAGGACAAAGTGCACTTTTTTTTTTGTTTTCTGTACAAAGTGAGGGAAAAGAGAATTTTTTCCATGAAAATTATACAAGAAGAGTCATCAGGACTCAGCAAGTTTGTCAGCAAGCTTGAGAAAGGGAGAAAAAAGAGAAGCCATGGGTGGGCCAGACAGCCACAGCAAGACGTGTGAAAAATTAGATGATCCAATCAGCATTCTATTTTAGATGCTTGAACAGCTAGGATTAACCAATCATGTATTAGCTATAGACGTGTGAACAGTAGAAACTTATTATAAATATAGCCCTTTTAGGAATAATAAATTTAGCTTCACTGGATCATATTGGTTATGGTGTGATGTCCCTGAACCTCCGCACCCCACAGTTCTCCACGAATGTCTGCACCTCCCCTGACGCCATGGCCACAGTGGCATTCCTGCTCCTAGTGTTGTAGTTGAGGGTGTTGTCTTCATCCGTCACCACATAAACGAAGTCAAGCTCTGTCTGCAGTGGGTTGGGTGGCACCATGTAGCTCCTCCCCCACACTGTCATTGGGAGGAACTGCTCCACCACAAAGTCAAAGCCAGCAGATACCTTGACACAGGTGTGGCCACTGAGGATGGCCACAGGGGTGTCGGCCACCACAACTGTATCAGCGAAGTCCTGGCTGTTCTGGAGCTGCAGGCTGTGGTAGGGCTGCAGGAATAGGCAGAGCATGGCGACAGGGACATATGTGGCCCCAGCATAGTGGAAAGTGGCACTGGTGGTGATGCTAATAGTGATGGTGGTGGGGTCGGTGGCCGCCACAAACTCAGGCCGTAAGTTTAGTTCCCAACCAGTGTCACCACATAGTACCTGGTGCTCAGGCTCTCCATAGGTAGGAGGGCAGTGGCACCCACAGTGTAGCCATTGGCGCTGACAGACATCACAGAGATGTCTGCACTGGCCTCAACCACCAAGGTTTTATGGGAAGTGCAGATTCCAGTGCATTCCAGGCTAGCAGGAAAGGGCAAGGGCACAGTGACATCTGGCCTCAGGGTGATGTTCTGGGTGATGGAGCCACCACAGAGCGTCACTGACACTTGCATGTCAGCAGGGCCGAAGGAGGCAAGCAGCAGCTGCAGGTACGTGCTGGGGGACTCGTCGTCGTTCTGTGGGAACACGGCCAGGAACTCCCAGCCCTGGTAGCTGGCACTGGAGAGTACTGGGAAAACAGGGGGAAAAGGGGGCCTTGGTTGATTTTTATATTAGCCAAGGGGGTTATATAAAGGGGGCTTTTATATTTTTATATCAATATTTTTATGTCAATTCTGTATGTGTTTATATATCAATTTTCCTATTTTACAGTAGGAATTGTACTGAAATTACACTAAAGATATGACTGCACTATCCAATTTATAGAGTCTATTTTTATATATTATCAAAATAGAAATTCTATTTACAGTTTATTATGTTAATAAACATTTGTATCCTATTATCAAATTATTAAAATATATCAGTGTTAATAATATGAAATAATGTATTATTAACAAATATTATTATATAAAATACTATTCCTTAATACAACAATATTAAGGGATATTTATATTATTATACCCTGTGTTCATTTTATATTAATGGTATTATGTAATATACTTTAATATATTACTACATATTAACAGATTGATAAAATATTAATAAGACTCAAATATCAGTAAAAATATGTCAATTACATTTTAACCTGCTACTGTATTATTATACTTGTCATCCATTATATAACTCAGTTATATTGTTTTCTATGTTACTACTATAGAGATCTATTAATTATAACACTGTGATATACAATACTTACATTTAAATTTAAATTATTAGTAGTAGATTTAAATACAGTCGTATTTTTTCTATTATTTTGTACTTAATTTTGATAGAAATATCAGCAAAGATTTATTCCAAATCCATAAATATTAAATAATAATTAAAGTACTATGATAATAAATGGTGTGGCTATTGAACTTATTTCACTGTTAATCATAGTAGAAAATAGATTAACATGTTATTTTTATAAATATATACAACAGTAGATGATTTATATTTTCTCTACAAAATTATACAGATAATGATTTTACATAATTTTATTTCTTGCTTTCATAGAAACAGTTTGGGAAAAAATGGTAAAAATCAAGCAAAAATAAGCAGTAAGGAGCAAAACTGCAAAGGTAGAGAGTATACTAGAGACTAGAATGGAATTAATATACCATTATATTGTACTATATTGCAATATAATCTATCATTATATGTAATTAATATAACAATTATGAGAGTAGATACTACATTGTAACACATAATATAATTATGTCTTATGTTACTAAATATAATAATAAATTGCATACAGTTATATTATATTATATAATAACATATATCATTAATATATTGTTATGCAACTTTATGCCATATTACATTGTAAATTATTCTTTAATTGCATTATATAATTATATTTATAGCAATTTATATCTATTCTATCATTTACAATTATCTCTTAATAACTAGATATAGTTATATATAATAGCAATATAGCGTGCTATATTAATAAATGCACTATTATATGAATAGAAAATATATGTTTTTATAGTTCACATCTTTTGTTTCTCCATATAAACTTTTAAATAATTTTATACTGAATTTTCACAGAAATTTTTATTAAAAAAAGTAAATCAAGAATAATGATAATAACAACATAATTACAGCAGAGTAGATCAGACGTTGAGTTTTCTATATAATTACAGTGGAGACTATATTATACATTCATATGGAACTATTGTAGTGGATGTATATTATTAATTTATCTACAACATAGAAAACTAAAAATAAGTATTAATAAGCAATTATTGCCCTATTAATCAATATTATGCTATTAAGTTACACTATTTAATATTATTATTAGCCAATTGAAATAGTACATATTAGGTATAAGATAAAATGTATATAGAAAAATATATAAAATATCTAGAAATATCTAAAAGGAGAACTAAAGAACAAATATTTTAAAAGGATCAAAAATATTTTCAGAGTTTTTTTTTAATGCTACAGAAAACCAAAATAGCCGGTTTTTTGCCTCAAAACAGGTTAAAAAGAATGGGTGTCTTCTCCTAATTAAAAGAAAAAAAAAACAAAAAGAAAAAAAAGAATTCTTGAGATTTTCGGGGAAAAAAACAGGAAAATGAGATAAAAAATTTTTAAAACTCGGTGTATAAATGAAAGCCCATCATGAGAGGTTTTTTTAAGGTAAAAAATAGGGAATTTGGGATGGTAGATTAAAAAAAATAATTCTGGTGATTTTTTCTGAAAAAAATTGAATTTAAGTGTTTTGGGGGGAAATAGGGAATAATGAGGTTTGACTATGAATAAAAAGTAGGATTAAAGGGGGCTTTCTGAAATAATACATGAAAAAGAGTTGTTTTTTTTTTAAAAAGGGGCTTTCGAAGAAAAATCAAGAGAGAAATGAGCAAATGGGATTTTAAGAATTGGAACAGAGTGAGTTTTTTTCTTTAAAAATAGCTGCAACTTAAAACAGAATTAAAGAGGGCTTTTTTCCTTAATGAATAATTTTTTTAAAATAAAACTAAATAAAAAAAAGAAGAAACAAGAAAATATTAGGAGAATAAAAAGTTTTTTTTCAATTTAAAACACTATCTAAAAATTGGGTTGATAAAAGGTTTTAATGAAAATTAGAAAAAAGCCAGGAAAATAAGGAATAAAAGTGTTTTTTTTATTTTTCCTTAAGAACCAACTGCTTTTATTTAAAAAGAGCAAATAAAAGGACTTTTGTTTTTTCATTTAAAAAAAACTTTTAGAAATAGATCTTTTTTCCCTGGAAAAAATATACAATTCCAGTATATAGATCTTGTGGTTTTGCCCTGGTAAAACACAAAAAGTGATCATTAGAATTTTAGCTAAAAAAAAAAAACCAACCAAAAAAAAAACCCCAAAAAATAAACAAAAATAACCAGGACAAAGTGCACTTTTTTTTTTTTTCTGTACAAAGTGAGGGAAAAGAATTTTTTTTCCATGAAAATTAATGAGGCATTAATGAAAAAAGAAGAAGATTATAAAGGCTTTTGGATTAAAAAAAAATTTCAAAATGGGATTTTTGTTTAAAAATCATAAATCTGTTGCTGAGAGGTTGTTGGAAAAATGCAAGATGAGGGAAGAAGGGAATTTTCAGGCAAAAACAAGCCCAGGGGTTCAGGATTTCATCTTCTGTGCTAAAAATCTGGAAATAAGTAAAAAATTCCAAGAAATTTGGGGATTTTGCATGGAAAACAGGGGTTTTACTTACCACAGAAGGGAAGGAGGAGCCATTAGATCCCATCTAGTGCCACCCCTGTAAAAAACACCAAAAATCACTAAAACCTGTTATTTTGTGGGAAAAATCCATGTGAGCCCTGAGGCTCCAGAAGCCTCAAGTCACCCCCAAATTACCCCAAAATGTCTTTCAATACCCCAAAATGCCTTTTGTCACCCGACGGACATGTCTTGGGGCTTATTTTGGCCCTCACTACCCCCAAGTCCACACCAAACATTCCAAACTGTAAAAAGTCTGTCCAAAATTCCCCAAGTTTGGATCAAAATTATTTTTCTTCCCAAATTTTCCCACTTTGGGTCAAAATATTTTTTCTCCCAATCCCCCACTTTTGGTCAAAATGGAATTAAACAAGGATTAAATATCCCTGCCCCCATTCTGCTCCCCACCTGGAGGCCACATCAGATTCTCCATCTATATCAGATTCACTCCAAAATCAGATTAATTTAACTAAAATCACCTGGATTCATGTCAAAATGGGGTCAAAATGCTGACACAGCCCTCCCACCAACCCCTGTTGCCCACTCAATACCCCATTTCCACCAAATCCACACTAAAACTTCATGGAAAGGATCAATTTTTCCCCAACTCTCCCCACCCAGTTTTAGTCAATATGGGTATTTTTTTGCCCAACATCCACCAAATTTGGATCAAAATGGGGCTCACCATCCAGGAAAACCCTTCATTCACCTTGTCCCACACAAACCCTCCCAAATGCTCAATTTGGCCTCAAAAAGGGGGAAAAAAACCCACCAAATTTTGGGCATGATGAGGGAAAAAAAATCTGAAATTTGGAAGAAAAGTGCACAAAAAAGGCAAACCCCTGAGATTTGGGGGGAAATGGGCATTTTTTTTAATGGGGAAAAAAGTATTTGAAACATTAATGAAAAAAGATGATGATTATAACAACATTTTAGAAGAAAAATGATGGAACTTTTGGGGAAAAGAGGGAAAAAAGTCCTACAATTGGGGAAGGGAAAGGGTAAAAAAATCTGAAATTTGGGCAGAAAAAATCCTCAATTTCTGCCTGTCACTAAACAATAAGGAAAACCAAGAATAAACAGGGAATGAAGCCTCCCCACTCTTCCCCACTCACTGGCCTCCTGGCTCTTGAATTCCTGGGCTCCTGCAGACACACAGTGTTTGTTCCAAAGTCACTCCTTTTATACCCAAATAAAAAATACTCAAGCCACAGCCAAACCATGCACATTTGGGCAGATTCAGCAGAATTTCAGGATGGGGGTGGGGGCATGACACACAGTTCCAGAGAATTTGGGAGCTGGCAGCTGGATCCTGTCACAGATGGGAAATGATGGGAGTGGAACCCACAGGACATTTGATGGATGTGAGTGACAGGGATGTTGTGACAGGTGTGGCACCCACAGCAATCATCCCAAATTTCCTGAACTGCCAGAATCGCTGTCCCCACAGTAGCCTCTGCCCCATGACACCAGGGAAAGGACACCACCAAATCCCAATGTTTTTTACCCAAAATTAATGACCCAAGTCCCAGCAGGGAATTCCAGGATATGGGAAATTCTGGCCCAAATGACTGAAAAAGCTGAAAAAACCACCTGGAGCCAGGAGAGACAATGGCAAACAGGGAATTAAAGGGCTTTTGCCTTAAAATGAAGACAAAAAAATGGGGAAACCCTGAACTCCAGAGATGCTCAAAACTGTCCAGAGACAGAGACCCCACCCCCAAAGCCATCCAGGGACCCCCAAAACTACATGGGGATGCTCCAAAACTACCCAGGGATCCCCTCAGCCCTCTGAACCTCCCAAACCACAAGGTCGCTGGGGGGCCATGGGGCTCCCTGGAAGGGTTTTGGGGCTCCTGCTAAGTGACATGGAGAAGAGAAATTTTCAGTTGCCCTGAAGGTGCTGGATGGAGCTTAAAGACTAACTGGCAAAAAAGCTGAAAGGATGTAAAGGTGTGCACACAAAGAGGAGCACAAGCACAGCTGGAGCCAGTGGACAAATGGGTAATGAGAAATATAGTGGGGCTTTTGTCAAGTTACATAACTGGACGTGCTCAAGGAAAACGTTCAAGGAAAGGTTACGTGTAATGTGGAAGCATTACGTGAATATGACCACCACAGACCTGTTTGTGGTCCCTCCAGGACCATACCCTATGGCAAAGTTTCACCGCACACATCAGATTAAAGGAGAAATCCTTCAGTGTGTTCTGCGCAGATAAAGAACGCCTGCTTTCTAATGCTTCAAATTGTGTTAGAAATTTTATTTGCCAGCCAATTCTGGTATCATTCCCTTGCATGGGCTTACCGATCGAAGGGGAGCTCAGAGAGTCCTGCCGGGCTTTGAGAGGGTTTGGAGTTCCTAGGGGAGATCTGGGGGGGTCCATGGGGGATATCAACTCCTTCCTTCTAATCCCACCATGCGTATCCAAGGCAGGAAGAAGTTCGTTTCTTTTGGTAAGGGTTCTCTGTCAAAGATGTAGGTGTCCTCTGACTGGATCCCATTCTTAAAACAACTCTGCTAACATAGTTTCTATTTTAACAGTTATTACCAAAACCCCTTAAGAGGGCCTCCCAAACTACATTGGGACCCCCGCGACCCTCCTGCACCGCCAAGACCTTTCTAGGACGCCCAGAACCACACCAGCCTCCCTCCACCCCAAACCTTTCCCTGGGAATCCCAAACAACCCTCTGAGACCCTCAAAACCACCCCAGGGACCCCCAGAACTCCCTGCGCATCTCACAGCGACTCCAGAGCCGCAAACGCCTCCAGGGACCCCCATTTGTATTCCAGGGGCTCCTTCAGCGCCTCCAAAGCCCCAAAACCCCTCCGCGCACGCCCAGAGCGTCCCACGGACCCCCCCCATTTGCCCCAGCCGCGCTCAGCACCGCCGCCCCAAACCCTTCCGCCCAGAGCCTCCCACGGACCCCTCCCCTGCCCCGCCCCCCGCCTCCCATTGGCCCCGCCTCCCATTGGCCGCAGCGCCCGCCCGTCCCCGGCCTGAACCAATCAGCGCCCGAGCTCGGAGCGCTGAGGGAAACCCAACGAGAGCGCGGGCGATGGAGCGGGTGAGGTCTGAGGGCTCCGGAAGGGACCCAGGGGGGAATTTGGGGGTCCCGGAGGGGAATATGGGGGCTCGGAGGGCCCCGTGTCACTTCCCGCATACCTCCCGCAGAAGCTCACCCTGGAGCAGCGAACGGAGCGCCTGGTGCAAAGGAGGTGGGAGAGCAGCCCGGCACCAAGTGCCCCTGGGGATCCCCAAGTGCCCCCTGGAAGCCCCAGTCTGCTCCCCCGTTCCCTCAGTGTTGTCCCGGACTCCAAGTGCTCCCCAGACCCCCAAATGCCGCCCCAGACCTCTAAGCGCCTGCCGATTCCCTCCCTTGCCCCGGTGATCCCCAGAAACGCCTCGGAGACTCCCAGATACCCGACCCGATCCCAGGTGATGCCCCAGACACCCCATTTTGCCCATAAGTGCGTCCCGCAGCCCCTCAAACTCCGCCCGAGACCACCAGTCCCGCGGGGTCAGTGCAGGGCCAGCATTTCGGGGATCCTCGCCCCTCCCCAACCTTCTCCTCCCCTCACCAGCCAGGCCCTGCTCAGGCCCCGCCCCTGCGGGCCGGAAGGGGTGAAGCCTCTGCTTGGCTCCGCCCCCTCCAGCTCCACCCTCGATGACCTCCTCGTCCAATGGCGCTTGAGGCGGTGCCGAGGGGAGGAAACAGCGCTGGACACGCCGCCGGCGGGCAGGGCCCTGCTGGGCTCTGCTGCTCCCCGGAGTTCCCTGCAGGGAGTGCCACCGGGGAGGTCACGTGACCCACCTGAGGCGCCATGGCCAATCGGGAGACACTTCTGCAGGCACCAGGGGGCGTCTTCACCCCAGGCCGTCGCCCAGGAACCCTTGAGGCAGGATCCATGTTGGAGTCCACCTGACTCCCGCAAGACCCTCTGGCCAATGAGGAGCAGCTCTCTGGATACCCTGCAGGGGGCACCATACTCACAGTCACGTGGCTCCCACCATGCCCCGCGACAAATCAGCAGCAGCTGCTGCGCACCTCTGCACCAGGGGGCGCCACCTGGTGGGAAGCAAGACTCCCATGAGCCTTTGCTGCAGGAGCCATTTTGGGGGCCACATGACTGCCTCGGGGCTCTGTGGTGTGCCCCAGATTGGAAGTCATGCAGCTCCCAGGATGCCCTGCGGCCTGCAAGGGAGGCGCTTCCTGAGCCCCTGTGCCAGGGAGGGCCCGGCTTGAGGTCACGTGAGGCCCCACAGCCAATCCGGAGCAGTGCACGTGATGCCCTACAGGGGGCGCCATGGCAGCAGCCACTGGGTGAGGCACCAGAGGAGCCTTTGAGGGTCACAGGGGTCACTTGAGGGTCACGGGGGTCATTTGTCGGCCAGGGAGTCACTCGAAGGCTGGGAGCTATTGAGGGTCATGAGGCACCTTTGTGGGGCTGGGCAGCATTTGTTGGTCTGAGGGGTCACTGGTGGGCCTGCATGCACCCTTTTGGGCCAGGGGGTCACTGGTGGGGCTAGAAGTGCCCCTGTGGCCTCAGGTGATCATTTGTGGGCCAGGGGCGGTCACTCGTGGGGCAGGGGGGGCAGTTGTGGGTCAGGGGTCACTTGAGGGGCTGAGGGGGCACTTGTGGGTTGGGGAAACTCTTCTGGCTCAGAAAGTCCCTTGTGGGGCTGAAGGAACTCTTGTGGGACTGCCACCCCCTCTGACGTGCAGCCCCCCCAGGCTCTCTTGGGGACCCCCTCCTCTGGATGCTGCGATGCCACCGCCGGGCCCTAAGGGGACGCCTTCGGTAGGACATCCCTGCCCCGAAATTTCAGGGGTCTGCCCCTGTGCCTCCCTCAGGTCCCCCTAACTCCCCATTTGCTCTCCTTCTCCCCCCAGGGCCATCGAGACCCTCCTGGAATGCCCACCTGGGCACCCCCAACCCATGGTGGGGCCAATAAAGCAATGACACCCCAAAATTGCTCCAGGGAGGTGGGGAGACCCCCAAAACTCCCTGCCTTACCTCCCCCACCTTTGGGATTGCCCCAAATCCCCTCACCCCAAAATGTCCCCAAGAGCATTTGGGGGGTTCTGGGGGCTCCAAAGCAGCTGTTGGTGGGGTGCTGGGTGTCTCTAGTGGGGTCCGTGAGGGTCTGTGGAGTGTCTGGAGGGGCTCAGAGGCTGAGGAAGGGATTTGGAGGTTTATTGGGAGCGCTGGAAATCGGGAGGGGTTGGGAGGGCACTGGGTGTCTTTAGGGCGTCTAGAAGAGGTCTGTGGGATTTTTGGGGGAGACTCTAGGAGTGTTGAGGAAAATCTGTGAAAGGTATTGGGAGTCCAGGAAGGGGTTTGGAGGGACCCTTGGGCTTTGGGGCGTCTTTAACGGTCTGGGGTCTGTGGGATGTTTTGGGGGCCCAGGACAGCGTTGTGGGGGGGAGGTCTGTGGGGACTAGGAAGTCTATAGGGGCGCCTGGGGGTTTATTGGGCGCATCGGGGCGGGGAACCCCCAACCCGTGGGAGTGGGGCTCGCCTGTCTTCTTCACCTTCGCACGGCTGACGTGGCGCCGGGGGGTTCTGGTGTCCCTCCGCCCCTTGGGCGCTGGGGGGGTCATGGGGGCGTCACAAGCTCCCCCTCAACCCCCAAAAGTCCCTCGTGACCCCGCCTCCCCCCGCCGCCCATTGGCCGCTGGTTCCGCGCCAGTTTACTCACTTCCTGGACTACAACTCCCGAAAGACCGCGGGGCCCCGTAGGACGCCGATAGAGCCGGGACTGCGGTTCCCGTCATGCCCCGCGGCCTGCGGGAGGCCCGTCAGAGCCGGGACTTTCCCCTAAGCGCCGTCCCAGCTGCTCCCCAAGGGCTTCCCTGAACCGTGAGTGCCCCCCGGGCCCCGTAAGTACCCCCAGTTTCCCTCTCCTGATCCCCAAGTGCCCCTCAGGGCCCCGAAGTCCGCCAGTCCCCTACTTGCCCCCAAAATGCCCCTGTGTATCCCCTCGGACCCCCAAGTGCTCTCCAGCTGCCTTCCCAACCCCTAAGTGCGCCTCCAGACCCTTTAATGATCCCGCAAGCACCCCCAGCTGGCCTCCAAACGCCCCTCGAGTGTCTCCTGGGAATTGGCGTGATGACGACAATGTAGAGAAAGACCCTGACCCTGTCGCAGTATCAGCACCAGTTCAGCCTTTAATTAAAATTTGAATCAAAACTGCAATTGCCGATGTGGGGGATGGACAAGCCCCCCCACTTTTTCGTGCCACTCCCGTGGTCCCTCTTGGAGCCAGGGAAATTGCAGGAAAAACATTCCTGTATGTTGCACACTTCAAAATTTCATGGGAATCGGGAACAGGGTCTGTGCGGTGAGCTTCCCTGACAGGCGCAGATAAATCTTGTCAGCTGAAGAACAGGTTGAGAGGACTTTGGGGACCTGGAGTATACACTCCTGTAGCCCCTCCCAAGACCCCAGAGACCCCCTCCATCCCGTACAGACTCCCCAGTAGATCCCAAATACCCTCAGAATCCCCTCAAAATGCTCCATAGCTCTCCCTCCCCAAACACTCTGTAAACCCTCAGGACCCTCCCAAACTTCCTGAGGCTCTCTAAAATAACCCATAGATCTGCCCACTCCCCTGCACCCCCCAAAAGGGGCTACCCCAGGTAGCCACAACTAGTCACGGACTGCCTGAGCCACTTTTTGGGCTGATATGTATGTAGGTAAATCTAATAGAGATATAAAATATAATATAAAAAGGGGCCTCCAGGAGAGCTGGGGAGGGTCTTTGTCAGGGGACAGGATGGAGGGTGAGGGTTTTCACCTGCCAGAGGGCAGGGTAAGATGGGATATTGGGAGGAAATTCCTCCCTGTGAGGGTGGTGAGACCCTGGCACAGGTTGTCCAGAGAAGCTGCAGCTGCTCCATCCCTGGAAGTGTCCAAGGCCAGGCTGGACAGGGCTTGGAGCAACCTGGGATCGTGGAAGAGGCCCCTGCCCATGGCAGGGGGTGGATCAAGATGACCTTTGAAGTCCCTTCCAATCCAAGCCAGCCTGGGATTCTGAAAGTGGGGGAGGTTTGGGATGGGCGACCTTGGCTGACCCCAGGTGCTCCCCCGGGCTGCTCCATCACTCGCACTTCAGGAAGAGACAGCAGGAGAAAACCTGATGAGAAAGCTCTTGGGGAAGATGGGTTGGGGGGGTGTGAGTCCCTCAGGTGGAGGCACCTGGGGCATGATTCCTACCCAATAGGCATCCCAATGGAGGACAAGACAGGTTTAGGCTCTTGATCCGGCCTGTCCTGATCCCTCTGCAGAGCCTTTCTGCCCTTCCGCAGATCCACACTCCCACACAAGTTGTTGTCATTTGTGTACTTACACTTCCACTTGAACCCTTTGTCCAGATCATCAATAAAGATGTTAAACAGGACTCGACCTAGCACTGACTCCTGGGGTCACCCACAAGTAATTGGGTGTTATGGATAGAGTGGTAGCTTCAGACAAGCCCTGTCTTAGGGTAAGATTTTTGGGTACAGCTTGAATTAGGTGGCCTGCACCTAAACCACTGTGGCTCGCAAGAGTGGCAAATCAGGTATATATAAAAGGAGATATTTATTGAATAGACAGGAGATAATAGAGAAAAGGTCTTGAACTGAGTTACTTACTACGCAGTATAAAGCAACAGTACTAGTTGATTACATAAAATGGTGCACAACATTAAGGTACCTTTATCAAAGCTAGAAAAGAAATACTATCGATTAAGAGTCAATGTAACTTACCAGCAAATTGGCAAGGGTGTGCAAATAGTCCTTTCACTCAACCGTTGAGAGAGTAACCACAAAACCAGCATCCCAACTTTTCCCCACACATTTCCAGGGAATGTGCAGAAGACTTCTACTTTGTGAAAGTTTGGTGTAGCTTTAATATATTGTAAAGTTTCTGTCAGAAATTCCAGCTTATCTTTGCACAATCTTGCTTCCACAGCCAGATATTTATATTCAGGTAGAAGTGCCACTTCCATGGCACCCAAATAACCATGAGACAAGTGGTGTTTACTGATTTATTTCACCAGTTAGCAAGCTCTTGTGGCAGGGAACACATCCTGCTACACTGGCCCCAGCTGGATTTAGCTCCATTCCCCACCACTCTCTGGGCTTGGGCATCAGCAAGTTTTTCATCCAGCAAACAGTGCCCCTGTCCAATCCATGAGCAGCCAGCTCCTCCAGTGCCAAAGGCTTTACTGATGTCTATAAATACACATCCACCACCCTTCCCTCATCTACTGAGTGGGTCATTCTGTCACAGAAGGACCTGCCTTTCCCAAAAGTGCACCATCTAGGCCTGATCCCCTGGTTGTCCTGCATGTGCTATAGGATAGCACTCAGGATGATCTGCTCCATGGCTTTCCCCAGTACAGGGGTTAGGCTGACATGATACATGGAAAGCCTCTAAAACTCTAAAATTAGACAAAGCGAGTTATAAAGTAGTTATGTATTTTTTTCGGCTGGGCACATGGGGGATACTTCAGCAAAGGCATGTGCCTCTACTCGCTCTCATCATTCTTTTTTATCCTCTTAAATGTTACATATACAATTAGGTTTTGCAATAAATTTATGCATATTCATTTCCTGGCTCTACCTTCTCCTGCTCTGTACGCTAATTAACTTATCAGTCCCTTGCACCTGTGTACTTGTCTCTGGTGGTCATCTTGGGGGTCACAGGGGGATGAAGTAAGTGGTCTTCATCAGATTTGACCTTCTCACCCTGTCTTCTACTGCATACTTACTGATCCTTTGGTTACATTCCAAGCCAAAAGGTTGGTTTGATTTGGTTCGGGGGTCAGAGGAGCACTGTTGTTTTGATAGTCTTGTAACTTTGTCCTGTTTTGATGAACATCATCCTTCCCTTACCACACATCCTTGCATTTTTTTGTATTGCTCTCAGACGTACACCTTCTTCCCTTTACAGGCAGCACAGTAAAATGCAGCACATATTAAGCAATATATATAATCTAAATATCTATTTCTAATCAATACTGCTTTAATTCCTAACCCCACGTCTCAGACAGACTTGGAGCTCCCTCAATCCTCCTTCCAATCCTTCTCATAGAAGGGCATCACATTTGCTAATTTTGAGTCAACAGGAACTCTCAGTTTACTAGAGCTGCTGAGAAATGAGTGAAATAGGCTTGGCCACCTCTTTCTCCAGCTCCCTCAGCTGCATCTCATTTGTGCCCAGGGACTTGTGTGTGTGTGTGTCTCATTGGCAGAGCAGGGCACTGACTGTTTCCTCCAGTCAGTGGATTCAGGGGCTTCACTCAGCTCCCTGTCACCAACTTCCAGCCCTGGGAGCTGAGCATCCTAGGACAACTGGGTTTGGTATTAAAGACTGAGCCTTTTCCTCCTCCCTGACACAGCACTGCCCTCTGCACCCAGCAAAGGATGGAAACTTTCCTGAGCCTTCCTTTTGCTGCCAAGGGATTTACAGAAACTTTTCTTGTTAACTTCAATCACACTGGCCAAATTAAGTTCTAGTTTGGCTTTGGCCCTTCTAATTTTCTTGCTATATCACCTCACAACATCCTTTTAATCCCCTAAGGTTTCTGCCTCTCCTTGACACATGCTCTTTTTTGCCCTGAGCTCCTGCCTAAGTTCTCTCTTTAACAAGACCAGTCATTTTCCCACACTGGCTTGTCTTTCTTATGGCGCATGGGCACAGCTCCTGGAGCTTTAAAACTTCCTTTTTAAAGAATTTTCACCTTTCCTGGATTCCTTTTCCCTTCAGGACTGACTCCCAAGGGAATCTGTCAATGGATCTCCTAAAAAGGACAAAATGTGCCCTCCAGCAGTCCAAGGGGGCAGTTCTGCTGCTCCCTCCTTTCCCACAGTGGAAAAGTCATTTTGTGGTTGCTCTGCCCAAGACACTCTTAATTACCACATCACACACCACTGATGGAATCACAGAATAGGAGAATGGTGTGAGTTGAAGGGACCTTAAA
The DNA here is from genome assembly GCA_024865655.1 of Emberiza elegans. Taxonomy (NCBI): domain Eukaryota; kingdom Metazoa; phylum Chordata; class Aves; order Passeriformes; family Fringillidae; genus Emberiza; species Emberiza elegans. The sequence continues at coordinate 42,685 of JALJVW010000238.1, read as the reverse complement.
GAGCCTCTACTTCCAACCCACCTGCCATGGCCAGGGACACATTCCACTAGATGAAGTTGCTGCAAGCCCTGTCCAAACCGGCCTTGGACACTTCCAGTGATGGGGCTGCCACAGCTTCTCTGGGTAACCTGTGCCAGGACCTCACTACCCTCACAGGGAAGTGTTGGGGAGGATGAAACAAGAAAGCCTTATAAATATGATTGCCTGGCAAAAGATTTTGAGAATATAGAAACTCTAAGTGAGATTGAAATGAAAGCAACCTTTGAGATCTCTTAGTTACTGAACAACAGGAAAACAATGGTGTGGCCGGCTGAAGGTAATTCTCTTAAGTACTGTGTTAAATAAAGTTTTAGGTTATAAAAATTGTTAAAATAGAAACTATGCTATGTAAGAGACTTTTTTTAAAGAAAGAAATTGCAGTGAGATAACAGCCACAGGACGCCTAAATCTTTCAGAGGAAAAGAATTTATTGCCCTCTTATCAGAAGAAATGAACTTCTTCCCGCCTGGAAGGCACCGTTAGGGACTCGGGGGAAGAAGTTGACACTGACCAGGATTTGAATGGAATTTATGCATCATGTATGAAGTGTATGAATATGCAACAGCCTATTGCTTTTAAGGGTTAATCCTTTGTTAACGGGGGTCCTTTTTCAGGCTTGTGATGCCAGAAAAAGGTTCCTGGACGTCTGTAACTCTTTACTTGCTTTCTACTCGCGTAGCTCTTGCCTCTTAGCTCTTACTCTTACCCTCTCATCTTCTCTACCTTTCTCTTCTCTTGGGCCTGCTCTGAGCTGCGGCTGGCAGCTCCCAGCAGGGCCCTACACCCACGCCCTTTGCAATAAACTGCAAGTTACACGACCTGGCTTCAGAGATCTCTCGTCTCCGTCCGTCCCAACCATGCTGACCCCCCCATCTCTTCTACAGGGAAGATTTTTTTTCTAGAAGCTGATCTAAACCTGCTCTCTACTGGGGGGAGCCATTCTACCGCATCCTGTCTCTCCAGGCCTATCACCAAGATCCATGGCTGACACCTGTCCTGGAGCAGCATCATGGAGATCCATTACTACAAGTGGTTGCTGTGGGCATGAGCTGAAGCCTGTAGTAGATCCTGTTGCCATGGCAACCACTTGCTGTCTCATTCTGAGGGTCAGTTACCACAGCATTGGCCCAAGAAAAAATTTGGACCAAGTCTTGGCCCAGTTGTGATCCTGGAGTGCTGTGTGTTGGAGACTGAAATATTATAGTTTATGGCTTAAACATCTTCATTAAGAACTTTTGCCTATTATAGTAAAACTGTTTTGCAAAAGCTGCAGAGAAGACCACCTCACCCTGAATGGGGCCCTGACTGAGGGCCTACACTGATTGCTGATAAAGATAAGAGAAAGTAACAACTCAAGGCTGAGGACATTAACAGAGCACAAGCCTAATACCTTCTGAGTGGAGACTGCAGCTCCAGGGCTATCAGCTGCCAGACTCCAACAGACCCTCACATCAAAGGTGGGGTGGAGAGAGAGGTTTTGGGTGTGTGATGAAAAAGCCTCTGGTGAGAGGCAGTTAACACCCATCCTCTGCTGTGCAGAGGAGCTAAGTTGTGGGGCCCCTTCACCCTGGGAGAAGCTGCATCTGCATGAAGAACAGAGGGGTGTCATGGTCCATCAAAGGCCCCCCCCCACCCCTCCCCGTTGGGCATCCGGTCAGGGATCTGATGGCTTGACCTGGATGCCCAACCTTCCCAGAGAGATGTCCTGCAAGAGACAACTTTCTAGGGGTCTCGGGCAGTCCTTCAGCTGCAGGGTTATGTCAGCAAGGGGCAGACAGCTCAGCTCATAGCAGTGATTTCAGATCTGCATGATTTCAGTTCTGCCTTGCAAGGTGTACCCTGGCCAACACTGTCCATTCTAGATGTCTCTCAGGGCAGGAGGGCTGTGGTGCTGTTGGCTGGTTGCAGCATCAGGAGCTCATGACTGGTGTATCTGGAGCCATCCATCCTCATTGGCTATGAGACTTGTGGCGCACCGTGGCAGTGTCATTCAGCACCCAATGTTATACAATTCAACATCACAGACTATTCTCACCCAAAGTCAAATCCTCCTGCATTACCCACAAAATGCCCCAAGGTCCTTGAGCAAAGACAATGCCATGGATAGGTTTGCCTCTGCTTAAGGCAGGACTGATGCAAACAGTTTTCCCTAACCCACTTCTCATATGCACCACAGGTATTTTATCTCCTTCTTTAGTACATGGATGTTTTGTTTGGGCAGGGCCAGCTCAATTGGGTAGAGCCTGGTAGGTGTTCGCTGATCAAGTGGCCCTTTGCTAAATGACAATCCTAATGTTTGAAGGTCCCACCACCCATTGCTTTCAAGATGTTTTTTAACAATTCATTGTACCATTTGGCCTTCCCAGGGCCCAGGTGTTCATGAGGCTGTTTTTGAAATAAGTCCCATTGTTTGAGTCAATTCTTTCAATGCTGCTACTTTGCCACAGGGCTTGTTTTTCAAGGGTCAACATGATGCTCCAGGAAGTGGCATAATGCATGAGGATGGGTCTCCAGCCATCCAGTCGTACCTTCTACCACTGTCAGCATGTAGCTGTTGCCTTGGAGAAGTTGCAGCAGTGTGATGCAATTGATCTTCCAGGCTTCCCCAGATTTATGTTTCGACCATCGTCCCCCACACCACAAGGTCTTTACTCACCTGGCCCTGCTTGATCTCAGCACACATTTCACAGTCATGGATTACTCAGGATATAGTGTCCATTATTAAGTCCACCCCTCAGTCATGATGCATCTGTGTGATACATCTCTTCCCTGATGACCTTAGATGCCTAAGGGGCCCACTGAACCAGAAATAACTCACCCTTGTGCGGCCAGTCCAGACCCACTTGAGACACTTTAATCCTGGCAGCCCAATCCCCTGCCCATTGTTGTTATGCTCTTCGCTGGCTGACTCTTGGATATGTGAGCATCCACAGGATGGACTTTCACAGCCAACTTCTCTACCCAGGCATCAATGTGTTGCAGCAACGGGCCCCTGCCAGGTAATAATTAGCATGGACTCCATCATTCACAGAAGGCTGATCAATCTCTTTATTCCATTATTATTATAAAGAAACCCATTGCTTTTATAGACAGTTACAATACACCCAGACCTAATTGGCCCTCCAATCCGAACAACATCACTATTGGCTAATTAAGAACCACCCTTTGGTAAACAAGTCTCCATAACACATTCCACATGTTCACAACAACAGGTGCAGAAAGTTAAGATAAGAATTGTTTCTCATTCTTTTCTCTGATCTTCTCACAGACTTTTCCCAGAAAAGCCTGGGAAAGTTGTATGTTGCTCTGTGTGGCCAGAGAGCTGCTGCCACAGCAATGTCTTGCCACAATTCAATAACCCAGATGGGTTTCCCTCTGCGCTGCCAATTGGTCTTTTTCCATTGTCCAGCCACCTCTGCAGAGCATTTGTTATGCATGAGTCAGTGGCCATTTCTCTCATTCAGCGATATTCAGCAATAGCCAAAGTCAGCTGGACAGCTTTCAGCTCTGCAATCTGACTTGATTCACCTTGTCCCTCTGTAACTTCTGCAACTCATCACATAGGACTTCACAGGGCTGCCTTGTCTTTCCTGATGTATCCCTACAATATCCTCTCCTGAGGTAAGGTCTGCAAAGGATACATGGGGCCACTGGGCCAGTTATAATGTGGTTTTGCCCTTCATTCCCAGTCAGGATCACTTCAGCTTCCAATACAGTCAGCTGTTAGGATTCCTCTGTCATCCCAGAAATAGAGATGGATTCTCCCCCTACAGATATTGATGGCATCTGGGTACATCAGGTGCTGATGTCAAATAAAGCCTTGTACTCTTGTGGTCCTGCTGTATCTCCAATAGATCCAATGGTCCTTTTCCTCCACCTTGATGGAGCCAGGGCCCCTCTAGCTCTGATCATGGTACTTATTGCTCACTTGTAAATGTGACCTGGAGGTCCTTTAAAGAGGATCAGAAGTAACATCAGCCTTTCTATTCTGTCTGAGGGCTTGCCCAGTGGAAACTGGAGAAGATTTATCCTTGATGAGTTTTCTGTGGTGGTGTTCTTCCTCTCAACTCACCTGTGAGAAACAACTGGTCACTTTGAAAATTTAAAAAGGTTTATTAAACTTTAACAAAATACAGCAAAGGGCTACATAAGAAAAAAGTTGCAGTGCTGGGAATTGCCTGCATGCATACCATGTGGCTGGTTCCTCTTCAAGATGGATGCTCAGTCCTTTATACCCCTGGAGGCTGCATCAGTCAGCCTTGGCCCTTCCCAAAGTCTGTCAGTCAGCTCTTCTTTGCCATTTATTGCTGGAGACTGCTTCCTTGTAACTGGATTGGAGATCAGGTATTGCCAGGTTGCACCCCCTAAGCACCAAGCTTTTCCATTCCCAACTGCCCCAGGTAAGGGACACCTGTGCACACCCTCTTTTTACCTGGCCAAGACAACCCAGGCTGTCTGATGGTCACAACATGGGGGGCGGGGGGGAGGGAACTATGAGGAGAATAGAGGACATCTAAACTACAATAACATAACTATACATCACTAAAGCTTTTCTTAATATTCACACAACAGTTACCTTTTAATTGCGAGAGCAAATCATCTCATTATCCATCTATAACATCACCCATGCTGCTGGGGCAGAGATGGATTTTCAATCCCACTTTCTCATGTCCTCTCCATGGTCACACAGTTAAAACCACAGGTTACTGCATAGTGTGTCTCCCCTCTCCTGAGCAGGATTTTGCCTGCTCCCAATAGCAGAGACTCTGGTCCATACCGGCAGGGCATGGGACATTTCCTCTCTAGTTTGTTCGAGTCTTTCAAATCTGTCTTCAGTGTTGGACATTCTTTCCACAGACAATGATAGGTCAGTAGGGAGAAGAAAAGATGATCTTCATGTTGCCAAAGCTGGGTGGAAGCTGTTGTCTCATTAGTCAAAGGGACAGGACCACAATCAGACTAAGAACGATTTATTGCTTAGATAACATCAGTCTCAAAGGCCGTGAAGTTTATGAGACAGCAAACACTCGGCCAAAGTTTAAGATGGTCACAAGTTCTTTGTTGCAAGACAGTATATAACTTTCTAATCCAATGGACAGTCGCCACAGAGTATGTTTTGTTTTTCTAACCTATCCTCTTTACTTCTTTCTACTGCAATGTGGATACATTTGTCAAATAAGGTCTTATTACATATACACACATATGTCTCTATTATAATATCTAAACTTTTAGCTTATTCTATACAATCACATTACTACATTATTGCACTATAAAACCATCATCTTATCTAATACAGTTTCTTACTTAAAGCATATCCTTGCTTATAACTATAGAAGCATAAGTTTATGATTTTTCTATTCAATGTCTGTGTACCTTGCTTTCACATCAATCTAGACTTCTTCTTAGGCTGTAAATCAAACCCTCTTGAGTCTGTGAAGATTTGTATCTTTCCAATTCCCACACTGGCTAGTCACCTGAAGCACTGTTTGCTTTCCTTCTTTCATCAGCATCACTGCCAATGATGGTATACAACAGTGGTAGGCTTCATACAAACTTCTGCCACATGGATTGTGTGCCCTGGACCTCATCTGGATCTTCCTCCTGTTGTGAGGACCCTGCTTCATCTTCATCCCTCACTGAGCAAACTGATTTGGTCTTGGATTTCTTGTGTACAGGGACAACTGCTCCCAGCATATATTGTGCCTGTGGTTCAGCTGCAACTGGAGTGCCCACAGTGCCTGTTGCTCTGCCTTCCTCCTCCTCCCCCTGAGGGTACTGTCTAGTGATGAACAGTGGCTGGTAAATAGTGGCCAGGGCCCAGCACATTGCATAACTTTGTGCCTCTCTGGAGTCACTACAGCATTTTTCTTTCATAAATTTTATCACTTTACCATGGTCCTGTAGTTACCAGGGTGAAATTCCAAACCACTGGAGCAAAGAAATCCTCCAAACACTGGCCCTTGTCCTCCCATATTTCATACCACTCCTCACTATTCTCCCTCAGGGAAGATCTCTGAATGGTCTTTATGAAAATTTCTTTTGTAATTTTAAACATGGTATGGACCACACTGAGGAGGCCTGGCAGACACAGCAACAAGAACAGACTTGGAACTATTATTAATGGACTATTAATGGCTCCACTCTAGGCAGGGGCAGGAGAGAAGCACTGAATACATATCCCAAATGACCCTCACTGCCCCTGATGTTACCATGTCATAAGCTGATATCCCAGAGTACAACAACAAAGCAATCCTGATCCCTCTCCCTGCTCTGAAAAAGAACATATGGCAATACATACAGGGCATACAGGGTTAGGTACCACACCCACATGAACAGACCAAGAAACATTGTGACCACTGGCTCTGCACATAATACAACAAAGGCTTAGATCACATTTGTTTTCAAACAAGCTCTAGACAGGTCTGTTGTTATCTCAACCCTTTGTGCCTCACATTGGGCAGCAATTAAGGCTGTCATGTTTTAAGAACAGTATTCCATACTTTAATGCTTATACTGAAACCACACTGGCTCTTGCTTCCCTGACCCCTTCAGCTGGAATCACAAAAGGCAAAGATCATAGTTTAACACAAGAACAATTTACTGGAAACAGCAATGAAATAAGAAAACAGTGACAGAAACAACATTAATGACAACAGCTCATTAATAGACCATAATAAGACAAAGAATCTACACAGAAAGTCTGTGACAATACCAACTTGTTTCTCCTCAAAGAAGGACCCCTTCCTCTCAGAAGTGAGGGAAAGAGTCCTTTTCCCTTACCCCTGAAAATAAGATGGTATTGAATAATCTCCTAGAAATGCTCACAGCAACACCGCTCTGCTACTGCAAAAAAAAAAAAATTAACTCTATTTTAGCAATTCTGTCCTGGCTGAAACTAGAATGGCCATGCCGGTGGGGAGATTTCAAAGAGGTGTGGGAAGATGGATGCAAACAAGAGGAATGAGAAGCTCTGAAAGCAGAAATACCTCATGGGGAGTGACGTGAGAATGGGGCTATAAGCTTGTTCAGGAAAGGTTCAAGGGTAAACTCCACATCATAGAAGTGCTGGTTTGGCAAACTCCTTTGTCTCTGCTGCATTGAAGAGGCTGAAACAGGGAGAAAAACTGCCCTAAAGGGGAGCAGGGAGGGTGATAAGCTTTGCCTCATCCCAGCGCAGCTTGGGAGTGACTCCTGGCACAGGGGCTGCTGCAAGAAGCTCCCCTTCCCTCCTCTTCCCCTCCACTCCTCTCTCTCCTGTCCTGGGGACACAGGTGGTGTGAAGATCCCAGAGTGCCACCTGCACAGCTCCTGGCTGGCAGCAAATGTGACCCCAAGTTGTCACAGAGCCTGCAGAGCTGCAGGATGTCTCAGCCCGAGTGCCTGGGGCTGCTTATATTGGGGTGTCTAGATGCCGCATCGAGGGTGCTGATCTCTGTGTCCGTTCTCTCCCAGCCCACATCACCACAGCACATCACCTTCTATGGCCAAGGGCAATAGAAACCAGCACAGCATCACACCAAGGCCAATGCCACCTCCTCCCACTCCCATGCCATCTTCCAGATGAGTGCTTCTGGCTGTGGTATTGCTCCAATCAGTGCTGGAAATTAAGCTAGGAAGCTGCTGAGATAACATCCCAGGGCTGTCCGACTCAGCACTGAGTTGGGAATTACATACCCCAAGACTCTGACTGTCAAAGTGCTCCCCAGTTTCTTGGTGCAAACTCGCCAAGTAGATTTAAATTCCAGCCATGTACTTTCCTGAATTTGCAGGGCTGTTACATTTGGCTGGGCAGATGGAGGCTCTGGCTATCACATCAGCCTGTACCTAGTGCCTCATCCATTGCTACTTGTAGGGGAGTAAATCAGGTGTCTGGATGCTTTTCCAGAGCCTTGGAAACCCAACCAGCTGTACCATCCTTGACCACTAAACATGGGAGTTGCTGATTCTTTTCCTTCCAGATCCTTTCCCTGGCTTTGCTCCTTGTGTCATGTCCAAGTGTTTGGCCCCTCCTCACAGCATGCAGGTTCCTCTCCTACTCCTGCCCCATCTTCCAGTGTGATCCACTGACCGATTCCATGGAAAACATAGAGCCCTGGTCCCGCTGGTGCTACTTGCTCCAACCAACCTCCCCAGGCGTGTGGGGAGCCATGGCTTCAGCCATCTCTGTCCTCACAGATCCAGGTGAAGCAGTCAGATCAACCCCACTCTTGGCTTTGCTGGAAATCTGCGTGTGGCCAAGGTGAGCCTGACTTACCCGGCGGACTTGGAGTCAGCCTAGGTCACCAAGGACTGCAGAGAGGGGCTGTGGGAGGGACCAGCATCAATTGCTCACTGCTGGCCCTTGACAGCATCATGCACCCACTGGCCAGAGGTAAGGGAAGGCTGTTCCCATCTTGGCACTGCTGAGCTCTGGCTGTCTGGGGTTGGGCCTGGGAGGTACCTCCCTGAGCACCCCAGGGCCGATAAGCTGAGCAGAGCTTCAGTCTCTCGGGACAGAGCAGGCAGAGCCACATCCTGCTCTGGAACAGCAGCTGATGCTCTTGCAAAAGGGCTTCACTGGGCGGCACAATCCAGTGATCACGGCCATGAGCCTGCGGTGCCGGCGGCCCAGACACCTGCAGCATGCTCGGGTTTGCCAGCCAAGCCACATACATCCTGTTGCTGGTGAGGATCAGGCAGGAGCAACACAGGGACCTGCCTGGGGCTCGGGTGCTGCTGAGTTGGGGGTCAGGACACTGTGTGGTGGGATGGATTGGTGGGTGCCTCCCGTAGGCCGCCGGAATTTCCCAGCCGTGGGGGTGTTGCTAGGGGCAGAAGCAGCTGCAGCAGTGTGTGCCCAGGATGACCGGCAGCAGATTGAGCTGCAGCAGCATGTGCCCGGGTTGACCCAGATGTGCAAGAGCTGCAGGTCCCACGTGCTGGGAAAAGGAACTGAATGATGAAGCATTTGCTGCATCTGAACATTGAGGTCCATCTTGCTTCCCTCGTCTCCTCCTTCCCCTTTTCCTCATTACTGTCATCCCAACCCTACATCCCACATTTCTCAGAGGATAACCAGGGATTTTGGGACAAAACCACATTTTTTTTGATTGGGAATGTCTCTGGGGATCTCCATTACACCAGGGTAAGTTGCTCTAGAGCAGCTTCTCTCTCTCCCAGCAACCTTTCTCCTCCTCCCACGCCTCCTCCTCCTCTTCCTCCTCCTCCTTCTTGTTACCTTCATCCCCACTGTGCAGAACATATTCCCAAGAGAAAAGCCGGTGATTTTGGGGCAGAAAACTGCTTTTCTGAGGAACCTCCACAGTGGTCCCAGTCCTGTCAGGGCAGCCTCCCTCCCTGTCCCCCATCTTTCTCTCCTCGTTCTCCTCTTCCTCCTTGCTGCCATCAGCCCCACTCCACAGGACACCTTGCCCAGATAAAAAGCAGTGATTCTGGGGCAGAAGGTTTCTTTCCTGAGGGAGAACTTCCCCGTGGATCCCAGATGTGGCAGGGCCTTCCTCCCTGCCCCCCCTCTCCCTCTCCTCCTCCTCCTCCCCCCCACTCAGGGCACACCTGAGCTTTGCCCAGAAGAGGGGCTGTGCAGGGGGCTCAGAGGGCCAGCGCAGGTGCGTGCGCCGCAGCAGCACACGGCGCATGCGATGGAAGGCCGAGAGCTCGGCCTCAGGGATGTCCTCAAGGAAGATGAGGACAAGGACATCACGCAGCTCATCGAAGAGGCGATAGCTGGCCATCTGGATCTCCAGTGAGCACCACTCGCTGCGCAGGTACCCGCGGCTCACCACACACACCGTGTGCCGGCTGTTGTACACAGCATCCACGATGTTGTCCACTATGGCGCGGCCAGGGCGAAAGTCACGGTGGTGCAGGCAGAGCCGCAGGGCTCCGCGCTCCAGCTCAGGCACCAACTCCTCCAGCACCCACCGCTCATCCCCGGAGTTGTAGGACACGAAGGTGTCGTAGGTGTAGCGCCGCTGCTCCCGACGCCAGTGCCCACGTGCCCAGGCACGCAGCAGGAACAGCTGGTAGCGCAACCGCCAGTACCCACGGTGGTGCAGCAGCGGCAGCACCAGCAGCAGCAGCACAGCTGGTGCTGTCCCTGCAAACAGGTACCGCCCCATGTCCAGGTAGCACACACACGTGTCAAAGCAGTGCAGGTATGTGGAGGCCCCACCCACCTCACCACAGGTGTAGTTATACAGATAGACCACCTGCACGGGCCCATGTGCCAGCCAGGCTGGCAGCCAGGCATTGGCACAGCTGCAACTCAGTGGGCACTTGCGCAGGTCCAGATAGCGCAGGGCAGGGAGGCGGGTGGCCAGAGTCACATCCAATGTGCGCAGCTCATTCTTGGCCAGGCGCAGCTCCTTCAGTTGTGTCAGATTGCCGAAGACCTCAGGGCCAAGGCTGCGCAGTCCTGCGCTCTCCAGGTTCAGGCTGCGCAGCTGGCTCAGGTTCTTGAAGATGCCGGCAGGCAGGTGGCCCATCCCGTCGCTGCTGTCAGCCAGCGTCAGGTACTGCAGCTGTGCCAGGTCATCAAAGGCATCAGCAGGGATGGCCGAGAGCGAGTTCTGTGACAGGTAGAGTGAGCGCAAGGCGCTGAGGCCCTGGAAGAAACGTTGTGGGACCACGCGCATCCCATATGGCTGCTGCGCCTGCAGCTTCAGGTCATAGAGGTTATGCAGGTAGCGGAAAGGTGGCAGCTGCCGCAGGTGTCGGCTCAGGTAGTGCAGTGCATTGGCACGCAGGTCCAGCACGCCCAGTGTCACCTGCACTGGCTGGAATGTGGCCACCCTCACCTCCAGCAGCCGGTTGCGGTCCAGGTAAAGCCGGCAAAGCCGCGGGAGGCCCTGGAATGCCTTGGCTGCCAAGTGCCGCAGGTTGTTCCCACCCAGGTCAAGGGTCTGCAGGCGGTCAAGCCCCCTGAAGGCGCCAGGGAAGAGCACGGCCACACGGTTGTTGCGCAGGTTGAGGTCTTCCAGCTGCTGCAGGTCAGCAAAGGAGCCGGGCAGGAGGTCAGTGAGCAGGTTGTTGTCAAGGCGCAGGTGCCTCAGGTTGCGGAGTCCACGCAGTGCTGCGCGGTGCAGCCGTGCCAGCCCATTCACATCCAACCGCAGCTGCCGCAGTGCTGGTGCATTGTCAAAAGCACCCGCACCGGCCACTAGGATGCGGTTGAAGCGCAGGGACACATTGTGCAGCTGCTTCAGAACCAGGGTCCCGTTGCACGATGGCAGCCGCTGCAGCAAGTTGTGCTCAGCCACCAGCTCACGCAGTGCTGCACGCTGCTTCGGGTTCAGCAGCTGCCCTATGCAGCCCAAACGCCGCAGCCGGTTGCCAGACACATCCACGGCATCCATTACCGGACACTTGGCCAGAGCCCTGTCAGGCATTGATGTAAGGTTCATGCGCTGCAGCTGCAGCCTCTGCAGCCTCTGTCCTCTCAGCTGCTTGCACAGGTATTCCAGGCCGCTTGTGTTCACCTGTAACCCTGACACATCCACCTGGCGCGGGGAGATTCCAGCCACATGCAGCAGCTGCACTACATCCAGTGGGTTCCCAGCCAGGTGCAGGTGTGTCAGGTTGTTCAGGCACAGGTGAGAGAATAGTGCAGGGTCTGAGATGTTGTTGTAGGACAGGTCAAGCACACGCAGCCCTGGGGGTATCACCTCAGGGGTGGCCCCTGAAAGAGCTCCCAGGGAGTTGTTGCAGAGATACAGGACCCTCAGTGTGGGCGGCAGGCCCGGGCCCAGTGTTGACAGCATGTTGCCACACAGGTCGAGATGGTCTAGGTGTGTCAGATTCCCCACAGCCATGGCCACAGGCTCTAGTGCGCTGAGCCGGCCACTCCGCAGCCAGAGCATGCTGAGTGCAGCCAGCGGCTGGAAAGCCCTGGGGGCCACCTTCTGTAGTGGATTGTGGTCCAGCCGCAGTGTGCTCAGGTTGCCCAGCCCGGTGAACACACCTGTGGCCAGCACTGAGATGTTGTTGTGGGCCAGGTCTAGGTGAGCCAGTGCTGACAGCCCTGAGAAAGCCCCTGGGGCCAGGAGTTCCAGCTGGTTGTGGGTCAGATCAAGGGTGTAGAGCCGCGGCAGGTGGGCAAAGGCACTGGGGGGCACCTGGCGCAAGATGTTGACAGAGAGGTTGAGGGATGTGGCAGTGGAGGGGAGGTCGTCCACTGCAGCCCCCACAGTGCTCAGGAAGCGCTGGATGCAGCGGAACAGACCAGGGTCCCATGGTGCCTGGATGCAGTTGTGGAAGCCATAGGGAAAGACTCCTGCAGGCATCATCACCAGTGTCACCAGCAGTGGAGTGCACATCCTGACTCACCCTGGGGAGATCCTGGATGCAGTAGGAGAGAGAGTAGGATGAGGCTTGGTACCATAGAGACCCCCTTTGAGGCTCAGGGACTACACCTGGGGCTCAGGGATCCCCACCACCCTAGGGATCCCCCTCACAACCCAGGGACCTCACCACCATCCCAAAGAACCTACTCAGACCCCACTCAGACCCCAGAGAACCCTCATCCACACCCCACCAGAACACCAGGATCCCCACTCTGCATGCAAGGACTCCTTGTCCACACCACAGGGACTCACACACACACTCCCAGAATTCCCTTCAGAGACCCCCTCCATCCACAGCCCAGGCAGACACACCCCAGGGACCCCCATCATAGCCCAGGGGCCTCCCCCAGGGCCAAAGAACCTCCACACATGCCAAGGACCCCTTGCCCCCCAGTCCCGAGGGATTTTGGGGACCCCCTGCTCCCCATCAAGTTCCCACCGTGCCACTGCCTCTGCTTTGGGTGATTTTGGGGTTAGAAACGGGAAGTTTGGGGTATCACTTTTTGTCACCACTGCCCCACCCACCTCCCTGTGACGTGGATGGGGGAGGCCCCCGCCTGGACGGATTTAAGGGTCCCCGGGGGGCTGGCAGGGGTACGAGGCCACACAGCTGGGTCACCCCCCTGGTGCAGACTCCCGGAGTCTAGGGGGGATCCCTGGGACATCCAAGCCTCTTCCCTCCCTCCCCCCCATCCCCACCCCGTGCCATCCCCCTGCTGCCACGTGCTGCTCTTTGTTCCTCTTCCCCTTCCTCAGACTGAACCACCTGGTTTTGGTTCCTTCGGGGGAAATACTGGGCTGTACTGGGTTATACTCTCATATACTGGGCTGTACTGGGTTATGCTCTCTTATACTGGGCTGTACTGGACTGTATTGGTCTCTACTGAGCTGTGATGGGTTGTGCTGAGTTACACTGGAATGTACGGGGTGCTGCTGGGCCGTACGGCACTGTACTGGCTTGTACTGCCCAGTACACCCTGGCACAGAGGCGCTGTCCAGGTGCTGCGCAGGGGGAGTGGCCTGACTTGGGGCGTGGCCTGACTTGGGGGCGTGGTCCGTGCTGCATCGGGGCGGGGGGCGGGCCCTGTCGGGAGTGTGGGGGGCTGGAGAGTGGGGGTCCATCAGGATGAGGGGGCATATTTGGGTCCGGATGATTATAAGCCGGCTCGGGGGATTTGGGGGCTGCAGGGACTGAGGTGCATGGGGGAATTACGGGGGTGTGGTGGGGGGACTGCAGGGACTGTGCTGGGCAGCGGCCGCAGCTGGTGATGCATAGCCCTCAGCAAATGTGGGGCGAGTACCCCCCGTTCTTCCCCCCAGGGCAATGGGCTGGAGCTGGAGTACGAGATGGTGCTGACCAAAGGGGATTCCTTCCAGAAGCAGCACCTCTCGGCTGATGAGTTCGGTGCTGCCGCGGCCGGGGGAAAGACATTGCGAGGGAAACTGGCATGCATTGAGATCGGGGGGTATATATGGGGTTATCGGGGTCTGAGGAGGCTTATTGGGGTCTAGAGGGTCTGGAGGGGCTGAAGGGATTGTGTATATCAGGTCTGGGGCTGTATAAGGAGTTCTGTTGGTCTGGGGGGCTGCAGAGATTTGGGATGGGGACGTATAGGAGGGTCTGGAGGATTGTTTAGGGGTTTGGGGGTTGGAAGGATTGGAGTGCATCAGTATGGGGAATATATTGGAGGTTATTGAGATCTGAGGAAGCTTAAGGAGTTGGGGTACAAAGGGGAATGATGGTGGGGCTGCAATGCAAGGGGTGTCTGTGGATAGTCTGGTGCGTATTGGGGGGCTTCATGGGGTGAATCCCTTCTCACCCCTCCCCCCACCTTCCCCAGGCATCTTGGAAACAGACATCACCTTCCTCCTCGTCTTCATTGTCACCCTCATGTTATTCATCAGTGAGCAGCTGGAGGGAAATCTGCGCTTCAAGGGGGCCTGGGGGAGGCAGTGTTTTGAGAGATCCGGTGCTCATATCCCCCAGTGCCCCCAGACTGGTCTAGGGATGGCAGCTGCTCCACACCACCTGCAAGATGCTCATGGTGGCTGCCATCATGGAGTGTGAAGGGGGAGCTTGTGGGGCTATGGGCAGGTTTGTGGGAACCAGCAGCCGCTGTGGGGACTGGAGAGCATTGGGGTCTGGGGAAGTTATATTGGGATTTGGGGGACCTTCAGAGACTGGGAGGTGTCAAGGTCCAAGGGGCATATTGAGATTTGATAGGGCTGCAGGTTCTGGGGGCGTCTGGGGGAGCTTTCACAGCAAAGAACAGGGGATATGGGGGAGCACAAGGGCACTTTGAAGTCATGGGAGGTAATGAGGGGCTTGGGGGAGTACAGGAGGTGTAGGGGTGCACAGACCCTCATGTGGGGGGTGTGATGAAGGAGGGTACCCAGCCCTCCCCATATCCCTATGCCAGCTGCTCCCCCCACCCCATCATCTTCCTCATTTTCCTCATGCTCATCATGCTGGGCAAGTGCTTTTCCATCACAGGTACTACAGAGGATATGGGGAGGTGGCTGGGGGGCACAGGGGCAGCTGTGGGTCACTGTGGGTCCGTCAGGGGCCCCTATAGAGCATTTGCGGGGTGGGGGGGTGGAGTAGTTTTGGGGTTCTGTATGGGGCACCCACAGAGCTGGTGCTTTCAGAGGCCACATGAGACTGGGGAGCTCCATCCAGCTCTCCATGTACATGACCCTGTACAGCATTGCCCACATCACCCTTCTCACTTACAAGGGCCAGGTGAGACCCCTACACCCGCTTGTATTTGTGCAGTTTAGGGAGGGTTTGCGGGTATTTGGGGGGGTATTTTGGGATGCAGGGGCAGTTCTTTGGCCACCATAAGGTGGTTTATAATTGTGAGGTTCAGGTGAGACCCATGTGCCCAGCTGTATTTGGGGAATATAGGAAGCATTTGGAGGGGTATGGGGTGTTTGGATGGTGTTTGGCTTTGTGGGGTTTATCTTTGAGGAGAGGCAGTTTTTTGACCCTGGTTAGGTGATGTACCCCTACAAGTCACCTGCTGGGCACAGGCTCATTGTGCTGCACTTCAGGGCCTTCAGCTGGTTGTGCAATGCCATCGCCATCAATGTCACCATTGTCCTTGAGTACCGCTACTTCTACCTGCCCTTCCTGGGAGCTTATGCCCTCTGGTGAGTCCTGGGGGCTACCTGGAGGACACCTGAGGTGTCTCACACAGGGGTGTCTCAAGGGTCAGTCTCATAGAAGTCTCAAAGTGGTCTCACAGGCAGAAAACTCTTCAAGGAAAAATGCCACTCAGTTTCCACTGGGCAAGTCCTCAGGCAGAATTGAAGGGCTGATGTTACTTCTGACCCTCTGGAAGGAATCTCCAGGTCATATTTACAAGAAGCGAGCAACAAGTACCATGATCAGAGCTAGAGGGGCCCTGGCTCCAGCCAGGTGTGGGAAAAGGACAGTGGGGTCAGTTGGGCTGTGTGGAACCATGGTCTGGCACAGCAGAGCCACAGGAGCACGAGGCTTTAGTTGACATGGGTGCACAATGCACCCTGATGCCATCATGCAGGGGCAGAATCCATCTCTGTTTTTGGGATGACGGGGGGATCCCAACAGGGACTATACTGGAAGCTGAAGTGCTCCTGACTGGGCATGAGTGGCAGAAAAACACCATTGTCCCTGGCCTAGAGGCTCCGTGTATCCTTGGCACAGATCACCTCAGGAGAGGTATTTCAAAGACCCAAAAGGACACCATTGATCTTTGGGAGAGCTGCTGTGGAGACAGAAGAAATTCAGACAGCTGGATCCCTTGCTTGGTCATTCAGAGGACCCTTCTGCTGTGGGACTGCTGAGGGATGAAGAACAGCAGGTACTGATGGCCAGCACAACAGTGTCCCATTGGCAACACGGCACCGACTGGGACTTCAGGATCCCATCCATGAGCTGATCCATGAACTGGAGCACTGGGTGTGCTCAGCAAGACTCACTCACCCCTCAGTAGCCCCACATGGCCCCCGCCTGAGTCCTGTGGAGGGTGGACACTGACAGTGGACTGTCATGGCCTAAATGAAGTCACACCATCACTGAGTGCTGACATGCTGGACATGTTGGAACTTCAGTATGAGCTGGAGTCCAAGGCAGCAAAAGGGTGCCACAGCAGAGGAAGCTTTTGAGAAGGCAGAGAAGATAATCCAGATCCTCCTGATGGCTGTTTTTTCCATAAAACAGAGTAAAGTCAAGGGACCTTGAAATTCAGTTTTTAAAAGTAAAATAGCAATATGGACATTCTCAGATTCCAGTGGATGTGGTCAATAAAATAGCAGCAACATGTTTTTGAACAAATTAAAGAGGTGATTGTTCCTACAGTAGCCGTTGGACCAGTCAGGACAGGACAAGGTGTGGAAAACATGCTCCACACTGCAGCCAGGGAGAATGGTCCACCCTGGAGCCTCTGGCAGAAGGAACCTGGGGAAGTTTGAAGACCACTCTATGGTTCTTGCATCTGGGATACAAAGGATCTGAAGCCAGCTAAACCCTTACACCACACTGCAGGTACTTGCAACTTATGAGGAGGTTCCATCTGTTTCAGAAGTGACTGGCACCAAAGCACAGCTTCCACTGGCACCCAACTGCCAGTGCTGGGCTAGATGTTCCAAGGGAAATACATCTTGGAAGTCATTACGAACTGGCCCTGAAGCAAAAATTTCGGATTATCATCAGAAGGGGAAGAGGTGAAGGTGGCACGTGCTAAGGACCCCTTGACTACCAGAAAATGAAAAAGCGTCACTGTCTCTTTACTGATGGTTCCTACCACATTCTAGGGATACATCAAAAAGGGAAAGCTGCTGGATGGAGTCCTACATGAAGACTTGTGGAAGTCACTGAAGGACAAGGTGGATCCAGTCAGGTTACAGAGCATAAAGCTTAAAGCCATCTAGCTGGCTTTGGATATGGCTGAATGAGAGAAGTGGCCAACATTCCAACACTCTGCCTCTGCACTGACTCATGGATCAGGGCAAATGCTCAGTGGGGTGGCTGGAACGATGGAAAAAAGGCAATTGGCAACACAAGGGAAACACAAGGCTGCTGGACTGGGGCAAGACATCACTGCCCAATGGATAAACTGATTGTGAAAGTCCCTCCTGTGGATGGTCACGTGCCCAAGAGTCGGGCACTGAAGAGCATCACAACAAAGGACAGGAGGATGGGGCTGCCAGGATTAAAGTCTCTCAGGGGGATATGGCCTGGCTACACAAGGGTGAGTTATTTCTGGCTCAGTGGGCCCATAATGCCTCAGCCAGTGTTTCAGGGGCAGATGAGAGGTTGCCTAGGCAAGGTAAAGACCTTTCTGTCCTGAAACATTTTTTGTGGGAACAATCCTTGGATGGATCCAAATTTTGAGCTTGGCACCAAATTTAGGAAGTTGGGCTCAAAAAGTGAATGAAAGCACATTTCCTTGGGAGGAGAAACACCTAGTCCTACTGTAGGTGCTGCAGATGATTGTTGGCCCAGTAAAGGAAAAGGCAAGCAAGACCTATTTATCCAGGCACCTATTCTGTTGGAGAAATCCTTGGACATACTTATTAGTAGAGGTGGTTTCCAAATTCCTTATATGTGTTCCTGAAAGTGAATGACACTGTTTTTTCTTGGAAAATAAATCACTAGTCACAGTGTTTTAGGATGAAAACATTTTGCTGGACTTCACCTCCATGAAATAAACAGAGCAGGAGACTTTTTCTCTTTTTAATGCCTTTATTAAAAGTGATCAGCTCAGGATTGGGCAGCTCAACGGGTCTGCAGCTTCCACAGGAGGAGAATATGGGCAGCTTTATCTTCTAAGGGCAGAGCTGCAAATCCCGTTCTTGTGGGAGCTGTAGGTGTGTCAGATGTTACCCCACTGCTCCCCAGACGTCGATGTACAAGCTTTGGGATGACTCTCCCACTCAGGGCGAGGGGCTACAAAGGTTTTTCAGCATCTCTGCAGGCTCAGCACCTTGTTCCTCACACCCGGACATCACTCCAATTTCTCACCTTTATCTTGGCTCGTTGTTTTGGGGTTCTTTTCTGCACATTTGGAGCAGCAGCTTCCCAGAGCATGCTGGTCCTGAAGTTTAATCTGCATGCTCCCTCCCATGTCTCCTCCTTTCACTGTCCCAGAAGGCCTATTAACTCAGCCCGGCCAGGGTTTTCATCTGATACAAAAGAAGCTATCACCGACAACAACTCATAATTAACATAACACAGGTAGCACTTCAGTAGCAAAACTGGTCTAACTTAGTTTTTGTAACTTGCTCGTTCACACAAAAAAAATTGACAGGTTTTTTTTGTTCATTACACTCCATCTGGCAGATGATCATCTGCAGCACCATCAGTCAGACAAGGTGTTTCCCTCCACAAGAATTGGTACTGCCATTCACATTGAAGAACCTAGTTGCAGCATTTGGAGCTGAGTTCCAGTATTGAATATATCTCAGTTCTAGACATTGCTCTGACACCAAACAGACTAGGGCAGAAAAGTCTTGCTGGCATTTTCCTCCCCTCTCCAGTTTATAATCTGTGGTTTACTGCTTCCCTTCCCATGTAAAAGCACTCTCATTCTATTTCAGGAGTCAAACACAATTTTGTAAATCACCTGCAATGTTGAGTATGTCCAAGGATTGTTCCCAAACAAAGGCTCCAGAACAGCAAGGTCTTGCTGGCATGTCTCTCTACCAGGCAGATGATTATCTGTAGCACCAGCATTAGGACTGGGAGTTTCACTTTTCTAGGAAAAGTACTGTCATTCACTTTCAGGGCCCAGGTTCTTACATTTGGATTCAAGCTCCAATATTGAATGTCTAAGGATTCCTCCCACACAAAAAATGTAAGGACAGAAAACTGTTGCTGTCTTTTACCTTCACTTTGCAGTCATCTGAACACCACCAGCAGGATTATGTGTTTGCCTTCCCAAGGAAAGGTACTGTCATTCATGTTCAGGAGAACAGTTGCAGCATTTGGAGCCACACTCCAAAACTGAATACTTCCAGTGATTATCTAACACAAAATGATTCAGGGCAGAAACATCTTTGTGGCCTTTACCTCCCCTGGGAAGCATATCTGCACAAGAACAGTGGGTTATGTCCTTTCCTCCCCATGGAAAATCACTTAATTCCTCTTCAGGAGTCCACCACCTTACTTTGGAGACAACTTTCCAATATTAAATATATCCGAGGATTGCTCCCACACAGTATGTGTCAGGTCAGAAAATTGTTGCTGGATTCTACCTCCCTGGGGCAGCATGTAGTCTGCTCTTTGAACCCTGGGTCAAAGAAGGTGTTTTCCTTCCCCTGTAAAAGTGCTTCAATCATCTTTAAGGAGCTCACCACTGAAATTTGGATACCACCTCCAGTACTGAAAACATCCAAGGATTGCTCCCACACAAAATGTGGACTGACAGGTCTTGCTGGGCTTTACCTCCAATGGACAGAGCTCCTGAAATAAAACAAACGTGCTTTACCATGGGAAGGAAAGCCCGTAGCCCCAGTGGTTTAGGTGCTGATTACAGGCTGTCCTAGGTGGGTAAAGATCAGCAACAGCTTTCTGATCTGGCAGCTTTTGTATGAGAGTCATTTTTGGGCATATATAATATTGGTGGTGGTATCCACATTTGAATGATGGGCTTCTGGATGAAAATGAGAGTTCTTTTCTGTAGGAAGGAAAGCATGTTGCCTCAGTGTTTGTGGTGCTGATGAGAGGCTGCACAGGGGAGGTAAAGGCCAGCCAAGACCTCTCTATCATGGCACCTTTTTGGTGGGAGCAATCCTTGGACATAATATTGGAAGTGTTATCTAATTTGGGTAATGGGTAAAATCCCTGGTCATACTCAATTAATTGCACTTACAACTGAAAAGTATGTGTGATGTACAATGCATGTACTAAGTTACCATATTTATTAGCTTAAATAAAAGAAGTAACTCTACCCTGTGGGTTGAACTTGTTAATGTGTGAACCAAATTTGCTTCCTGCTGGCAGTGATTGCTCCTGCAATAAGGATAAGCTGTCCTTCGATGGTTAACTTGATCCTCAGTGGGGGTGTGCTGGAATCATTACTGATATCATTCCTGGATAGAAAAAACAGTATGAGTCTCAGCAGTGTTAGCCTGAACAGGTTACTCAGAATCTCTCTCTTCCATCTCTTTAAATGTGGTTGAGTTGAATATTGAATATTTCTTTGGTCTTTCATGGTGTTAGGCCTTGACATTCTTCAGGAAGAATCTCAACTTCTACTTTATGAAGTACTTGCCCACTGCTGTTGCTGCTTCCCGTGTTTTCAGGGGGGTCTCCTGCAATTTGAGTTGTCCTTCATGGGTAGTGTGCTCTCCTAAGTTGAGCAATCAGTTCCGCAAAGTTTAGTACACCAGTGATTGTAGATGTGGTACTGGTGTTCTACTGCCTATAATAAATCATAAGCCACAACTGTCTGTTCAGCTCTTTCATGAGCCAGACCCTAAGATTGGCTCAGTTGATCTGAGCATGGTGCTCATATCACCACAGTTGTTGGTTCAATCTGTGTATGGCTCATTCACTTAACAGCTGGACTTGATGATCTTTGTGGGTCCCTTTCAACTCAGAATATTCTGTTATCTGTGACATAAGGGCAATGCCAACAGCAAACACTGGCTAAACACTGGCAAGTTCTATGAGACTGGAGTGTGTTAAAATTATCTCTGGCCACTATCTCAGACAGGAGAAATAGGAGTGTGACTGAGTGGTAATACCTTTTTTCTTTTAATCTGTCACCACCTCATCAATGTCCAAGCACACATGTGCTTATATTGTGGCTGTTAGGTTTGCAATATTGGTACCTTCAACTGTTAAGGGGGCCAATTTGGCCAGAACTTCAGAAATTCCACTTCTCCCTGCAGCAAAAATCCAGCACAGGGACACACTATCAGTCCTTGGATCGGGGAGTGCCACGTGGAGTCAGCACAGTCTCTGGACTCCTTTTAGAGTTTGGGCTAATGTTCAAACATTAACATTGACTCACTGCCTTCAGACAGACAACAGATTTGATCATTCAGAACATCAAAACCCTAAATACTGTCATTGTGATCTTTGATTGCAAAGCAAGTAGCCAATATCCACTTCTCATCCAGGACCCATTAATTAACCTTAGCAGCTTGGCAGAGAACATGTGCTCCATTTACTAAAGTGATTTTAACTCTTATCATCTGGGTCATACACCCAGCTTCTTGGCATCCTGCTTTATTAGTACTGAATGCTGTGCTCCTGTATCTACTAGAAATGTAATTAATCGTTGACAAGAACCAACTGGAATCTGGATGTATGGGTCATTAGTATGTATTGATAGGGTTCCATTGTTGCATTTCAGTCTCACTTGGCTTGTGCCTGTAATGCTTTTGCAAATCAGCCACCTGAATGGACTTGGCACAATACAGGGTGAATTGGTAGCTTGCTTAAGCATCACCTTTGCTGTTTCTTTCAGTTTTCATCTTTTCTCCTTTGCTTCCTGGAACTGTTTCTGCAACTGTTCAATTCTCAGTAACAGGGATAAATCAAGTTTCCTCTCTCAGGTCTTGTTTCTCTCTTCTATAATTTTCCCTATTCAAATTCTCAAATAATTATCTTTCCTTACACTCTGCTGAAGCAAGTAGGGTCCTAAGATGATCTTTCTCGGTCATAAGTTTATCCACTTGGATTCTCAGTTTTTCTCCTGTCTCCATCTCAGAAGCCAGTGGTGACTTTGATACCTCATTTTCTATGTAAGTCTTATTTTTGGTGAACCTCCTTAAATATCTGCAGCCACCAGCCCCCAGCTCACTGAGGATGGCAAAAGTTGTTTCTAAGACTCCAATTAATATTAGCCTGTGGTGCCATAGTAATTATAGGTCTCTCAAGAGTTCCAACTCCCACATCAACATCTTTATCCTGCTTGTGGCAAGGGAGTGCAACTTTCCTTTTCCCCAGGCACTCCATTCCAGGCACTTCATTCTCCAGAACAGCAGTGGATAATTTATCACTTCTCAAGAAATTAGTTTCTGCAAGCCTTTCACTCACACTGCATTCCATCATGCACTGGGACCCCACTGCTCCCTTTTGGGCAGTTCGCTTCCTTGGTGCAATTCCAATCTCCTGATTGTTGTTCTGTTTACTAATTGTTAAGTGAAACCATTCCTTCTGCCATAGCTAATTAGCCCTGAAGATCTCTCTCCCCACATTAAGGGTCTTTTCCCTGGTCTTTCTCTCTGTGGGGTTAACACTTGCTTCAAGTGGTCCTGAAATTCTGCCACAGTGTTTTATCACGTCCAGCAAAACTCTGACCGTGGGAGCCACATACTTGGTTAACCAGTGATGTAGGTGAGGGCTGTCCTGGAACATCTACCATTCATCAGTGGAAAAAACACTGCCTTCTGTACACCCTCTGTCCCATGATCTATGGTTGGGGTCTTGATCCTAAGCCAATCACTCCTCTCTAATGGATCCAACTTCCTGCTCAATAGGTGGCACTCTGAGTTGATTTTTCTGGCCACCCACCATTAAAAATACTGGGCCTCTGCCTCAGATAAATGATTCAATCACCCCCTGCCAGAGGCACTCTCCAAACATATCCAGTTTCCAATAAGTACATAAGTCTCCTATACTTTTCCTGGAGCTTTGCTATCTTGGTTGCTGTGTACCACTTGTTTTAGCAAGAGTGTGCAGACCCTGACTATCATAGAATGTTTCATCTTTAATTTGGGGTTTGTGATAGATGAGTAATGCAATGATTGAGTCTCACAATTAATAGACAAATATCATGTATATAGGTTAAGAAAAGTTTTATAGATTTATAGTTATGTTGTACCCCCTCACATGGTTATCAAGGGACAGCTGGAGTTGGGGCATCTGGGAGGGCTGGCTTGTCACTATGGAGACATCTGACTTCCAATCAGGATTTGAGGAAGAGATCTTCACCATTTGACAGCGAAGAAGGGGTTGATGGACAGAACTTTGGGAGGGGTTAAAGGGTTAAAAAGGGAAAACCTCCATTGTGAGAGGGCTGAGCCCATGGTGGGGAAAATCTTTTGCTCCCAGTGCTGTAACCTTTTTTCTTTATTCGGTCTTCTGTTGTATTTTTAATAAGGTTTAATAAACCTTCCTAGACTATGAAAAGTGAGTAGCTATTCCTTAGAGGGTTGTAATGTGGTTTCCTCATCATCAGATGTGTTGCTGCTTATAGGATCGTTAGGGAGTGGGCTTTAGTCAAAGCCATGTTCTGTCCTGTCCGCAATTTGTCAACTTTCTTTGAAAGTTCAGTAACAAAAATATTCCCCACCAAGCTCAGCACCAGCCTGTCTGGGTAAAAAAAAAAGGGTTGAGGGGACCCCAGAACTGGAGCCCAAACCACGTGGGTGGGGGCTGGTCTGAGATTTTAGAGGGGATATTTGTGGTCCCTGAGGTTTGGGGGGCTCAGAGGATACCCCAAGGATGGGAGGGATGGGCAGGTTTGAGGGGATTTGGGATCCCAGGGTAGGTTTTGAGTTCTGAGGTTCAGGCGGGGTCTCCAAGGCATGAGGAAGGGGGAGGTTGGGGTCCCAGGGCAGGGTTTGGGTTGGGGGGGTCCGTTCTGGGGTCCCTCCCGCGCCCTCGGGTGCGGGCACGGCTGCTGCCGGTGCAGCGCCCCCTGCCGGTGCAGCGCCCCCGCGGGCGCCGCCCCTCCCCGCTCAGCAGCGCCCCGAGCGGCAGCAGCGGGAACAGCAGTCTGGGAGCGCCCAGAGCCCCTGCAGCCCCGCCCCCTCCATGTGTGCCCCCTAAGCCCCCGCCCCATAGAGAGGATCCCGTTGAAGCCCCACCCCCAGAGCTCCCCCCATGGATGGGAGTCCTCCAAAACCCCACCCCCATGGGGCTACTAAGCCCCGCCCCCCACAGGCAACCCTACCCACGTTCAAGCCACCTCTAAGCACCGCCCCCAAAGCCCTGACCTCCGCTCAAAAAGCGAATCCCCTAAGCGCCACCCCCTAGGCGATCCCCCCACCACCACTATAAATGGAACCCTTTAGGCCCCAAGACCTTCCTGGCCCCCATCCCAGGTGCCCTCACCTAAAATACTCTCAGAGCCCCCCCTCTGTGTGGGTTCTCCTCCCCTCCAGAGTTCCCCCCACTAGGGTGCCTCACTCCCAAATCCCCTCCATCCTCTCCAGCAACAGCACCTAGGGGTCACAAACATTTATTGATTTATTGGGGTGCAGCAGAACTGGGAGGGTCTCCACTACGGTGGAGGTCCTGGGTAGGTTTCCCTGGGACTGGCATTGTGGTGAGGGGGGTTCCAGGGGGATCATGGGTAGGAGTCCTCAATAATCTGAGGGTGCTGGACTAAAGAAGGGGACCTCCACCCTGGGATGGGTCCCTGAAGGGGTTGTTGGGAATCCTAGGTGGGGGTCCAATAGGGGGGAGTCTATAGGATGAGCCCACATGGGGGGTCTTGGGGAGGTGGATCCCAAACCAGATGGAGCATGTCAGGATGTGGCCCCAGCTTGGGTGACCCCATGGTGAGGGTCTCAGCATGGTCTCATAGGAGGTCCCAGTAAGACTAGGGAGAATGTCAAAAGAGAGCCCCAGGGTGGGGGTCTTGGTACAGGAGCCTGGGTGGTTGAGTCTGTGCAGGGGCTCTGGGGGGTCCCCATTCAGATGCCCCCCGCTCGGGTCCCTGCAGGCACCGAGCCAGCTGCAGATCCTTGGGGAACAGGGTGACTCGGCGGGCGTGCAGCGAACACAGGTATGCATCTTCCAGCAGCCTCACCATGAAGGCCTCTGCTGCCTGTGTACCAAAACCTGAGCGAGGCGGGGGGGGGGTCCCCAAAGTCACCCAGCATGCCCCAACCCCCACAGCTCCCCCCAGAGGCAGAGTGTCGCAGACATCTTTTTGTGAAAACCCTTTTCTTGGGATTTTTTCTTCCTGAGAAGCTGAGAGGCTTCAGGAACAAAATGTAAACAATGGTTATCTGCTGCTGTGGAATGCAACAGGTCCATCTGTGATTGGTCTCATCTGCTTGTTTGTAATTAATGGCCAATCACAGCAGAGCTGACTCAGGGAGTCTGAGGCAGCTGCCTTTGTTATCATTCTTTCTTTTCTATTCTAGCCTTCTTAGATGAAACCTTTTTCTTCTATTCCTTTTAGTACCGTTTTAATGTAATATATATATATCATAAAATAATAAATCATGCCATCTGAACATGGAGTCAACATTCTTGTCTCTTCCCTCACCTGAAAACCCCTGTGAACACCGTCACAGCAGAGACCCCCCCAAAACACACACCCAGGGGTTTCTCCAAATCTACCCATGGGAGACTGGGAGGGACCAAAACACCCTGTGCCTGTAAATGTGTGAGGACGCACCAACAGCCAGTGATCCATCCCAAATCCCTGACAGACCCTGGGGATAAGAGACCCCCCCGCACCACCCAGAGGTCTCCCAAAGACCCTCTCAACATCCATGGAACCCTGTCCCAGAACTCATAGACCCATCCCAGCCAATGGAGACCCTCCCAGACTCCCCCTCAGCTCCCATCACACACACCCAACAAACCTCTCTGCCTCATCCATGCACCCTAAGAGACCTTCCTGGACCTCCCCCGCCCCCCAGACACACCCCCAGCACCCACAGACCCCCTCTGCAGCATCCACAGAACCTGGAAACCTTCTCAGCACCCATGAGATCCCCCTCATCCCTCCCCAACCCCCTAAGTCCCTGGATATCCCTGCAGGAGCCATAGGACCCCTCCAGCCCCTCTGTGACCTCCCTCCACCACGCCTGGGCCCCCGAGCCCCACCTCCTGCAGCGCCAGCAGGGCCATGCTCTGCCAGCGGTAATCGACCCCGCGGGTGAAGAGGAGGCAGATCTCCCGCACCTGCAGCGGGGAGGGCACAGGGAGGGAGGCACATGGGGGCAGCGGGGTCACAGGGAGTGCGGGGACATCGGAACAACATGGAGGGGATATGGGGGCATTGAGGACATCCCGGGCTGGGGCCACCACCATGGCAACACCCTGGAGATGTGGAGACACTGCCCTGGGGACATCCCAGGGACCTGGGGACACCCTTGTTGTCACCCTGGAGACACTTTGGGGACACCCCAGGGAGAGGAACACTGGGGACAGGAACACCTGGGTTCACCATGGTATTTTCTGAAAAATCCCTTCACCAGGATTTTTCTCCTGAGAAGCCTCAGAAAAGAAATGTCAACAATAATTATCTGACTGCTTGGAATGTGGTCTGGAGGTTGCTTACCAACAGGTGCATCTTTGATTGGTGTCATGTGAGTTGTTTTTAATTAATGACCAATCCCATTCCAGCTGTATGGGGACTCTGGTCAGTCACGTGCTTTTATTATTCATTCTTTTCCAGCCTTCTGTCTGTATCCTTTCTCTATAGTTTAATATAATTTTAGTATATCATTTTCTTTTAATATAATATCATAAAATGATAAATCAGCCTTCTGAGAACTTGGAGTCAAATTATCACCTCTCACCTCATCCTGGGGACCCTCACAACACCACCATACCTAGGGATACACTGGGGAGCGGGGATGTGGGAACACCGTAATGGGGACACCCTGGGATCTCCCAGGTGGGACGCAGAGGGGAAGCACCACTCTGGAAACATCTTGGGAACACCCTCGGCCATGGGAATATGGGGAGACTCCCCTGGAGACACCCCGATGGGACAGGGGAACAGTGCCAGCACAGCAGGAGGGGCACAGGGAACACCCAATCCATGCAGCCTCTGAAGGTGGCAGCACACAAGGATGTCTGGAACCACAGAAGGACTTTGGGGGACATGCAAGGATGTTGGGGGAGGACAGGCCCACCATGTCACAAGGACGGGGAAGAAGGGGGTGGTCCTGAGGAGTCCCAGGGGGTGATCTGGGCTTCGGGGGGGTAACTTGGTGGGTCTGTAGGGGTTGGAGGGTCCCAATGGTTTTTGGGATGGGGTCCAAGGGGAGGTTGGAGGATTCCAGGTTGATTTCAGAAACAGGGTGGATTTGGGTTGATTTTGAGGTCCTAGGGATTGTTTGAAGCGGTTCCAGTGGGTATTTGGAGAGTCCTGTGGGGAGCTGAAGTGGTCCTAGGGTGGATTTGAAGGTCTCAGAGGCTGTAGGGTCCAAGAGGTTGATCTGGGTGTCCTGGGATGGATTTGGGGATCCCAGGAAAGGGACAAAGGGATCCAGAGTGGTCGGAAGATCTCTGCATTGCAAGCTGGAGTGTCTGGGACGAAATTGGGAGATCCTGAGGGGTTTGGGGTCCCGCAGATTTTATGGGTATCTGAGGATGATCAGGATGGTGAGTTTAAAGTCCATCGGGGTGCTGGGGAGGTTCACAAACTTGGGGTGTCTGGGACGAGGCAGGAGGTTCATTTTTGGGATGGGGCTCACCAGGCGGGCGAAGGGCTGAGGGTGCA